>OY856411.1:551614680-553042180 GCA_963693085.1 Alisma plantago-aquatica
CTAGACGTTGTGCGCAGGTGGGCTCTCGGTCGACTAATTGTCGACTGAGAGTGGACCTACTCCTTATTTATGTGGGAGCTATAAATATTTTAATCATATTTGTTGTAATGTTCACAAACAGTTCTGAATATTATAATGATTTAAATCTTTGGACTGTTGGAAACAGCCTTACTTTGCTAATTTGTACAAGTATTTTCCATTTTATATGATTTGATAACCCAATAATAAAAACATGTATTTTTTCATAATCATTACATAAATTCTAGAAATTAATACTAGATTAGACATGTGTACTCCTAGATTGACACTTTAGGGTTGATGCATGATGTTTAACTTAATATATAAATATGAAAATAATGCATTAATATATTAACTTAGAAACCCCTTCAAAATTTACTCATTAGGAGTAAACTTTGGATAGTCCCCGGTTTAGGACTGTTTTTGGATATTTAATCTCACTTAGGATGTACCTGTATAATGTATGTTTAGTTTTGTAGAAAATTTCAATAGGATTTCTTCAATTGTTCTCTGGGTACATATGTGAGTGGTTATTTGCCATTTACATCGGTGTACTTGGAGAACTTAGGGAAAATGCTGCTGAAATTTTTTTCAAAACTAAACATACATTATACAGTTACTAGTGAGATTAAATATTAAAAAATGGGATAGGTGGTACACTTTAGTATATAAGTAATTAACTTCCTGTCAATAAAAACTTACAGATTATTTTAGTATCAATATTAAATGGTTAGTTTTATAATTAATTTTAATGTGATATAGAAAATGGATCGAAGTTGGATGTCTATCAAGAACCATTGCAGTCCTAAGTTTGCTAAAGGTCTTGATGAATTTATCAGATTTGCTGAGGAACATAGGAAACTACCTACAGATAGGCTATATTGTCCATGTAGAAATTGTTGTAACAATTTGAAAGTTGATACTGGTGAGGAAATTAAGAATCATGTCATATGAAATGGGATCATACAAGGTTATAATGAATGGTATTGGCATGGAGAGAAATTGAATTATGGATCAGAAAATGTCGATACTAATAGTTGTGGCATAGAAGATATAGATAATGATGATAATTTTAATGATGAACCGATTCAAGATGACCAGATTCAGGATGATATGGTTGATGAGATGCTACGTAGTTGTCGGGACAATGTCATTTATCCACCTTCTTTATTTGCAAACATTATCCATGATGCTGAAAAACCATTATATAAGGGTTGTACTAAGTTCACGAGGTTGAGTGTTGTGATGCGATTATATACTCTTAAAGCTCAAAACCGGTGGAGCGATAAGAGTTTCACTTCACTATTGTCTTTGTTAAAGGAAATTCTTCCTGAAGGCAACGAGCTTCTAATTTCAACATATCAAGCAAAGAAAATAATGTGCTAAATGGGAATGGAGGCTAAGAAGATTCATGCATGTCCAAATGATTGTGTGTTATTTCAGAAGGACTATAGTAATTTGATAAATTGTCCAAAATGTGGTGCGTCAAGGTATAAGACTACAAATTCAGCTAAGGCTAAAAATGGCTCTCCTGCCAAGGTGATGTGGTATCTACCAATAATACCACGATTTCAACGCTTATTTGCTAATACAGAAGATGCGCAAAATTTGTCTTGGCATGGGGAGTTAAAGGCCAATGATGATGGCATCCTACGACATGCATCTGATTCACCACAATGGAAGAAAATTGATTTATTATACCCTCAATTTGGTAAAGAACCAAGAAACTTAAGACTTGGACTCTGTACAAATGGAATGAATGCCTATGGTACATTAATCAGCCAACATAGCACGTGGCCTGTTATGATTGTTATATACAATCTTCCTCCTTGGTTGTGTATCAAAAATAAGTATGTGATGTTGTCAATATTGATATCAGGGCCCAAGAAACCTGGAAATGATGTTGATGGTTACCTTCAACCTCTAATTGATGACCTAATGAAACTATGGGAAGAAGGTATTATGACATATGATGCTTCACGTAAAGAGATCTTCAGTTTGCGTGCTATGTTATTTTGCACGATTAATGACTTTCCATCTTATGGAAATTTGTCTGGATATAGCATAAAAGGATACAAAGCATGTCCTGTTTGTGAGGAAAATACTGATTCAATCAGACTGAAACATGGTGGTAAAATCGCATATCTTGATCATCGGAGATTTCTCCCACCAGTGCATCCTTATCGAAGGCAACGCAAAACCTTTAATGGGTCAACTGAGGAACGAAGTGCTCCTAAACCTATACCAGGAAATGTTGTATATGATAGGGTGAAACATATTGTTAATGAATTTGGAAAAAGTTCAAGTACTCGTCCACTCACATGTGACAAATCTCTATACAAGAAGAGGTCAATATTCTGGGATCTTCCTTATTGGAGATCTTTGATAATTAGACATTGCATTAAAGTCATGCATGTTGAAAAAAATATTTGTGATAGCATCATTGGTACACTATTGAACATACCAGGAAAGACTAAAGATGGCATCAAATCTAGAAAATATTTAGAATTAATGGGTATAAGAAAAGAATTATCAGTGGAGATCAGGGGTCACCGCACATATTTACCACCAGCTTGTTACACTTTGTCAAAGAAGGAGAAAAAGACTTTCTGTGAGTGCTTGTATAATATTAAGGTTCCACAAAGATACTCTTCTAATATTTATAAATTGGTATCAATGAAGGATCTGAAGTTGATAGGTCTCAAATCTCACGATTGTCACACCTTAATGCAAAAAAATTTACCTGTGGCTATTCGATCTATATTGCCGAAGCATGTAAGGTTTGCAATCATAAGACTCTGTTTCTTCTTCAATGAAATATGCAACAAAGTGATACATCCTGATACTCTCGATAAATTATAGAAAGATGTAATTGTTACCATGTGTTAGCTTGAAATGTACTTTCCTCCTTCATTTTTTGATATCATGGTTCATCTTGTAGTACATATTACAACAGAGGTGAAGATGTTGGGTCCAATTTGCTTACATTGGATGTATCCATTTGAACGCTACATGAGTGTTTTTAAAGGAGATGTTCGGAATCGTTATCATCCTGAAGGGAGTATTGTTGAGGGTTACGTGGCTAGGGAGGTGATGGACTTTTGTAATGATTTTTTGAATTGCAATAGCGATCTAAAAATTTCCCATCACAATGAATCTTATTGTGGAAAAGGAACTCTAGGAGGACGAGTGAAAGGAATCCATCATGAGTTGTGGGAACAAGCGCATTCGTATATTTTACACAACATCGATGAAGTTAGTAGCTACATTAAAGAACACAATGATCTTATCAAGAGAAATCATCTGCGATCCAGTTCAATGTGGCTTGCAAGAGAGCATAATCGAACATTTATTAGGTGGTTTGAAGAGAAAGTATTTAATCAACTATCTGAATCACCGAATAATGTTGCTGAGAACATAAAATGGCTCGCCTTTAAGCCAAAAATGGATGTCATGTCATATGAAGGTTCTGACATAAATGGATTTTCATACTACACAAAGCGTCAAGATGAAAGTAGTGTGGTCCAAAATAGTGGGGTTACTGTTCAAGCTTGTTCATTGTATTTTGCTAGTGCCAAAGATAAAAGACCACACGAAGCTGAGATGTCATATTATGGCATCATTGAGGACATATGGGAATTGGACTATACAAATTTTAGAGTTCCTATCTTTAGGTGTAATTGGGTTGACAATAACAAACGAGTTTTAGTGGATGAGTTGGGTTTCAAATTGGTGAATTTTGAAAAAATTGGTGAGAAAGATGAGACACTCATCATGGCAGACCAAGCAAAACAAGTATTCTATGTTAATGACCCTGCAAATAAAAATTTGTCTATCATTCTTCATGGAAAAAGACAGTTTATTGTAGACACTATAAATGAAGAAGAATACTACGAAAAGTATGATGATTCCAGACCATTCTTAGTTGGTTTGCCAAGTGTAAATGTTGAAGATAACAACGATGAATATTATAAACGTCATGACCACGCTGAAGGAATTTTACTTGACTAACAACTCAACCAATACTAAAGGCATGTATTCTTTGAATTATTTATTTTATTATCATTCAAGCAAATAATCTTTTTATAATACATCATATATCATGTATACCTTATCACTTGTTCTTTTATTATCACTTTTTTTATCATGTATACTTGCAGGTTCTAAAATGGTGAGTGAAGATGAACATTCTGAGCATGAGCACGAGCAGCATGAGGATGGTAGTGGTGATGCTAAGAAAAGTAGAGGTCCCACACTGATGCGTAGGTTGTAGGAGCTCAGGGCTATAGGGGACAAATTGCCAATCCAATTTGATATCACAGGAGCACCTATTGGGGAACATGCTAGTGCTTTCAAGCATTACGTAGGGGCGACTGCACGCAGTAAGGTGCCAATAGATATAGAAAATTGGCATGATGTTCCTAATGCCAAAAAAGACCTCATATGGAAAGATATATCTGTGAGTGGAAGTGATATTATTTTAATATGTTTTTTATCTATTGATTCTAATTTAATTTGCTTGGAATTAAGTTCCTTTTCAAAACAACATTATTAATTGCTTCTTTTGTATGTATAGGGTGTTTTTCATCTAAATGAAAAAGATCACAAGAAAAGAGTGCTACAACATTGTGGTGTAAGATGGAGGGGTTTTAAGACATATCTCGCAAGGGAATTTATAGATAATCCTAAACAAAAGAAGAAAGCAACAGATGTATATATTTTTTTAGATCCTGAGGAGTGGGAAAGATTTGTTGCAGCTAGGAGATCGGAAGAGTTTCAGGTAATAAAGATTGTGATGTATTGTATGAATCTTTAATTTTATATAATTAAGGAGGTGAATATTTTTATAAATGTTTTCCAAGTCTAAATTGCAATACCTCATTTTAAATGATCAGGCTATCCACCAGGCTCAAAAGAAAAGATGGGTCAAAAATGTGCATGACCATCGCTTGGGGCCCGGTGGTTATGCCTTCCGCCGCCAACTACAAGAGAAGCAATCCTATTCTGGAGAAGAATCTAGTACAACTCAAGTTGAGCGTCCACCCTGACACTTGACATGGATTGATGCTAGAAAGAATCGAGCATGCTAAATTGTCAACCCTGCAACTAAGGAGGTGGCACAAAAGATGGTAGGTTTATCCCAACTAAGTAAAGAGTAACTCCCACAAACTTAGATTTATTTATATCTAATTGATATTGTGATTTAATATTTTTATTAACTATGAATAGATTGATCTCCACGAGTAAAGGAAGGAAGCAAAGTTCATTCCAACTGGTCACATGGATGAACTATCAGTTGCTCTTGGTACGAAGGAGCATCCTGGCCGTGTTAGGGGATTAGGAGCTGGCATATGATTCAAGTCTTATTTTGGCCCTTCGTAATCTAAAAGAGTTCGTGCAAGAGGTCTTACACAAGAGGAGGTTGAAGCATTAGTAGCACAGAAAGTAAAAGAAATAATGTCTTCATTTCAGCCTACTCAACCTTCTCAACCTTTTCATATTGTGAGTCTCTCAAGTGATGAGGTACAAGCCCATGCTCCAGTTGTAGAAGGTCATGGGAGCACTCCCAATGACCCACCACAACAATTTGCAGTAAGTTTTTGTTCTATATGTTGTGTTATTAGTATGATATATATGATAATATATATAGTTGTAACATGTATCTGTTCTAATATTTCTTATATAACATATATTATTTCAATCTAGGTTGGTATGAACTGTAAACTTGCAGTGGAGGTTCCAGAATATAATATTGTGGCAGCGGGCAAGGTGTACAACCTTGGTGGTACATTGCATTGCCAACAAATTACTGATGACATTTTCCGTGTGTCCATCCATCTTGTGTATGACGGAATGGGGGACAAACCACTACCCATACCTAATCCTGAATATAGTATAGTTGAAGAAGATGAGGGTGCTATGGTGGGTTGGCCTAGATACTTGGTTATCAATGACAAGGTATACCTTATTTCTTCCATATTTTTCATATTTGACTGCATATATGAACTCGTGTAATATATGTAATTTAATTAATAGATTTGTAAACCAAAAAGTAAAAATTCTACTAGTCGTCCTCCTATGCCCAAAACATCTTTCATTCCTGAAGCTACATTCGACGATTTGGGAAGCAAATGTAAATGTTTGTGTCAATACTTAGCCAACCAAAGCTCAGGATCACATATGTTGGTCAATTTAACAAAAGATGCAGCTGGGAGGGACTTTGAGAATTTTATTTTTCTTGATGATATTATAGAGTTGTTCCAGTATGATTGGCTAAATACTTTGATAATAAAAGTATGGATAAGGTAAGGATCTATCAATATATATATATCAAATTCCAATACACATTTTTAGCTTAGTTCTATATATGCAAATAATTACAAATGTTTTACAGCCATTTATATACTCAGATCACAAACCTTGATATAAGGAATGTTGGATTCTTAGTTCCTTCAATCACTAGTCAAGTGGAGACAAATTTTGAGGATGTGAATGAGTACTTCTCTACTGCATTCAAATATTTTGCTAACGAAGGGAAGGAAATTATCCTAATTCCTTTTAACGTGCAAGAAGTATTATTATTCAATATAATTTAATAATGAATAAAATTATTTATTTTAATGTTTGTTTTATTCTTACTCAGAGCTAGACATTGGGAATTAGTGGTGATTGCCCCTAAATTGATGACTCTTTATTATCTTGACCCAATGGGTAAAACAACAAGGAGTCACAAACTGAAATTGCCAGCTATGGAGTAAGTATAAATTTAGTCAATGCTTCAACATGATATTTCTATTTAGAATTTCTATTTTACCAACTATTATTTAATTGATAGGGGTATAAAGGCTTTTCGTGATGCTGGAGGACAAATACCCACAAAATTAAAGACATTGACTTTGAAAAATGTCAAGGTAGCTACTTTGACAACTACTTAGTCTTATATGTATTAATTTTTCAATTCTAATATGTCAACTCTTATAGTCTTATCTCAACTGCTGTTTATAGTAGTTTACTAACATTAAGTATAATTCATTATTTGTAGTGTCCTATGCAAAATAATGACTGGGCTTGTGGCTACTATGTAATGAAATATATGAAAGCTATTGTCAAACAAGCATCACATGACATTCAGACTATAAGTCAGGTAATAAAGAATAATATCATAAATTTACAAGTGATTGTAGTCATTTTATAAAATATTAGCATGTGTATATTCTGTTACAGATCTGTACAACTCAGCCTTACACACTTGTGGACTTGAATGAATTCCGAGAAGAGTGGTCAGATTCTTTTCTAAATGAAGTCAATATAGCATTGGATTAAATATGTCAGCTCCATTTATGTATGTGGTTTGAGTAGTCATTCATATTTACTTTTGTATCTGATTAATATCATCTCAAACTTGCAATCTATCATTTTGTAAATTTTTATGTCATTATGAATCATTTTTGTCATGAATGTGTGGTTTCGAATGGTGACGGTTGAGCATCAATGCTCCCCTCTCCTAGAATATATGAATCTTCTTGTTCTTCTGTTCTATTTAATTTTCTGCGTCGGTTTTTTAAATAACCGACCCTAAAGATTGAATAACCACTTCAGTGTGATTCTTGATCGAGAAAATTTTTGACCGAAATATTTTCGGTCGACAATTTTCTCGACCGAGAGAGTTTTACAGGGTTGATTTTTTTTTTGAATAACCGACCCTAAAGATTGAATAAACACTTCAGTGTAATCCTCAGTCGAGAAAATGTTTGACTGAAATATTTGTGGTCGACAATTTTCTCGACCGAGGATTACACTGAAGTGTTTATTCAATCTTTAGGGTCGGTTATTCCAAAAAAAAACTGACCCTGTAAAACTCTATCGGTCGAGAAAATTGTCGACCGACAATATTTCGGTCAAAAATTTTCTCGACCAAGGATCACACTGAAGTGGTTATTCAATCTTTAGGGTCAGTTATTCCAAAAAAACCGACCCTGTAAAACTCCCTTTGTCGAGAAAATTGTCGACCGAAAATATTTCGGTCGAAAATTTTCTCGATTGAGGATCACACTGAAGTGTTTATTCACTCTTTAGGGTCAGTTATTCCAAAAAAAAACCGACCCTGTAAAACTCCCTCGATCGAGAAAATTGTCGACCAAAAATATTTCGGTCGAAAATTTTCTCGACCGAGATCGTTTACAGGGTCGGTTTTTTTGGAATAATCGACCTTACAGGATCCTTTTTTCTCACTTGGGTCAGATTTTTTACAACCTTTTGCATCGGTGTTTACTCTGTAAGGTCAGTTTTATTTGGTCAAATAAACCGACGCTATAGAGCAAATTCTATAGTGACGAACACTTAGGCATCAGTTATAAAGTGACATTGCAGGCTTAAAAAAACCGACGCTACATACCATTCCTGTACTAGTGTGATGATGATGATGATGAGGATCACAATCATCATCATCATCATCATCACTATCATCGTAATCCTCATCATCGTCATCGTCATCATCATTGTCATCCTCATCCTCATTGTCATCATCCAATGATGACGATGATGATGACAACATAATGATGATGATGATGTTTTGAGGATGATGATGATGATGATGATGACGGTGATGATGATGATGAGGATGATTGTGACGACCGTCTCATGAAAATAGATTAACTAATGCGGAAGCGTTCGCTAAGCAATGGAATACCAAAACTCACTAAAAATTAAAACCTTTTTCTCAAGAGATCCATCAAAGGAAACTTTCTCACATAGAACCAAAGTAACGTAATTACATTCTTGTTCACAGGTACATATTCTGTATCATCTCCTTTTGAGAATTACAAGTATTAACTATCCTGTCAAGCTAAACACAGGCAGTATAAAATCTCAAGGCACTGATCCAAAATCTCAAAAGCACTAACTACTACTCCGAGGGCCTGAGAGTACAGAGACAACACATAGGAATCTATCTACATCTATACAAGGCATAACATCCAGTGTCTCCACCTGAGATTTCACTGTTGTCCCTGCTACTATTGTTGTTGTCCTTCTCCTACTGAAGGATTTTTGCCTCCTCGTCCGCGTCCACCTAAAAATGTAGTTCCCACGGGGGTGAGACAATTTTAAATTGCCCGAACGAGAGATATAACTCTCTTCCAGAAACATTATTATTGCAGCTTAAGAAGAAAAATATACACAAAGGAATTATATTTGTTTGGTAGTAGTTAATTCAATGTCTAATAGATTAGAACATCATTCTTATCAAAAGCAATACAACTATAATTTGATAGAACAATATGTCATGTATCCTTTAAGGAATATGAAGAACATGTATAACATTTATTCACTATAGAATCATTACCACAACATTAACTCTCTTTAGGCTTAGATTATATATCTAATGCCTGGCATTGTCATTGGGGAGTCATGGCCTGTAGCCATACTCTTTTCACAAAGTGTTGGGATCTTAGTCCCTCAACTCATCAAGTACATTTCCATTTTTTAATAAGTTCATTATCATGATTATAGAATCTGGGTATTTGAACCCATAACTCACCATAGAACACTTATTTCAGCTTATTAGGTAACTTCATACCTTCATATCATCTGACCCAGGGACATTATAATTCTTGCTACACAAAGCATTGCATATAGTTCACACGCTCATAAACAATCTAAGATAATTAGCACATCATGTGACACACATGACTTATTAATTGTAGGTTACCTCTCACTAAGAAACAAAGCATATGAAGGCTTATAAGGCCTATAGAACATTTTCAGTATACATAACATCATAGCTCATACCTGGCTATGCTCATCATCTCAACATATCTACATGATTAGTAATCATGATACCATTACATATCAGTACTATGCAATACAAGGGTTATCTTATTACATTCATAACCCATTAGTCTATATTTGAGCATCACATAGGATTACTCAGTGTTAGAACTTCACATAGCATCACGTTGTATTAGGATTTCACATAGCACTACCATGTGTTAGGTTTTCACATAACATTACCCTGTATTAGGGTTTCACATAGCATTACCCTATATTAGGGTTCACATATCGAGCAATCAATATGGATAACATATGTATTCAATTATACTTATTTATTCTCATCATTCATCATTGAATGTATTATCAACACAAAGTACGAGTTTTTCTCTCATCTTTGCCAGAATATGATTACATCATAGTTTATAGGTTTGGATTAACCTTTTTGTAAGGCATGTTAGCCTACATTCAACAGAGTACATTACATCTCAGTGTAACCATTGACATGACACATCTCATGTATCATTCATCCAATTATCCTGGACTTATAACACATCAAGGTATACCAGTATTGGGGTGTTGGATGTGATATCTATCATATCTTGATGTATCACTTCCCTTAACACCTTTATCTTACTTGAGTTCATACACTTAGCTTGTATTAGGGTATTCCCCATCCTAATACTTTATGCACCAGTTTATCACATTTATCGTGTAAAGTATTGGTCATTAGTCACTCACTTAGATTATACAACCGTTGCCTATACTATGGACTCATCCTTAAGTTAAGAACTATTAATATAAGGATATCCATTATCAACCTCTCTAGGGGTTACATTTGTCATAACATTAATCACTATTCCATTTTTAGGAATAGTATTCTCCATATTTATAATTTGAGGATTCACATAGAATATTCCATACATTTATGGATTCACATAGTATTACTCTTCAATAGAGTTTTATATAATCATCCTTCTATATCAGGGTTTCACCTAGTATTATGTGAAATTAAGATTTCACAATACATCACCCAGTGCTAGTTCTTCACATAGGATTAGTGGCACTACCCTATATTAGGGTTTCATACACCTTACCCCAATTTAGGGATTAAGGTTTTCTATTCACATCCAAGTAAGGTTTCTCTTACCTCATACCCAAATTAGGGTTAGGATGTACAATTCCCATTAAATTAAAGTTTCCTTCATTGTTACACTCAGATAGGGTTACATCATCATCTTGGATTTATGATAATACTCAGCTATGCCCTAGATTAGGGTTTCACACATAGCTTTGTTCTAATTAGGGTTTCACACATAGTATTGCTCTAATTAGGGTTTCACACATAGCATTGCTCTAATTAGGGTTTCACACATAGAATTTCTCTAATTAGGGTTTCACACATAGCATTGCTGTAATTAGGGTTTCACACATAGCTTTGCTCTAATTAGGGTTTCACACATAGCATTGCTCTAATTAGGGTTTCACACATAGCATTGCACTAATTAGGGTTTCACACATAGCATTGCTCTAATTAGGGTTAGGGCTCATTGATTAGGGTTTCATGATCTCATTGTTATGGATCAACCCTTATCACATAGTTTACTCATAATGATATAATTAGGGCTTAATTATATAAGCATTCATCTCTATCATTCTCTCTCTCATCGTCTTTAGGATGTTAACTACTCCAAGATTAATCTAGGTCAACTCTTTACTTGAGTACACATAGCTAGGGTTAACCTTCACAATCATCATGGGTCTACATCTTTAATAATCACATAGCTGATTGACCTTTGATCATATTAGATGACCAAATGGTCTAATCAATTAAACCATCAATTATATAAGGAATTCAAAAGAATTGACCAATTAAACTTTCAATCCCACAAAGTGATCAATTGGGTTAACCATTGAAATCTTCAATTGCATTAAGTATCTAAATAGGTTCACCATATTGAACCTTTAATTACATGAGATATACAAATGGATTAACCACGTTGATCTTCACAAAGTTAATTACTTAGACCCTCAATGATCTTGGTTCTCATACATCAATTGGTTGAAAACCAACTGAACAAGTTATACTTGAAACCAATTGGACAAAGTAGGTATTGAAACCGTTTGCACTTTGGGTCTCCAAACGGTTTGAGATCGTTTGGTCCCAAATGGTCTTGATATCGTTTGGACTCAAACAGTATTGAGACCATTTGGACCAAACCTTCTCAAAACCGCATGGACCAAAAAGGCACTTCAACACTCAATCAACTCAAGGTTTCAATCCATGGACCAATTATAAATTGAACCACTAAGGTATTCATCAATTAGACTAATGAATCACCATTAAATTAGACCTTCAATTTAGGATTTTGAACCCAATTGAACTAAGTTTGATAATCAAGAAACCATCACTTAGGGTTTGAAATCGAGGATCCATCAATGGTTGACATTGTGGAACCAAATCAATTGAAATCAATGAACTATCATCATCACAGGATATGACCTGACGTCAAACGGTCTTGGATGACCACCAAACGGTCTTGAGACCATTTGGTTGATCTCCAAATGGTCTTGAGACCGTTTTCCCATCTCATCATCAAAAACCATGACATCCAATTAGGGTTTTGGACCATTGGATTGATTATCAATTCAACACTTAGTTGCAATTGAATTTGGTATCATTGGACCTTCAAACACTTAGACATACTTAACCCTAGACTTCCAAATGGTCGTGGGTGACCCCCAAACGGTCTTGAGACAATTTGGGTGATCCCCAAATGGTTTTAAAACCATTTGGGTCAATCAACCCAAAACATCATTTCAACCAATTTCAAAATCAGCACATAGGTGATTAGGGTTTGCAATTAAGGAATCAATCACATTCGAACCCACCAACGTCACCCAATTGGAACCATTGGATCAAGATCCAAGTACCACAGAATATATCTTAAAATGGTCAAATATCTTAAATGGTCAACCATTCCAAACGGTTTGGAATCCAAACCACCAAACAGTTTGCAAACTGTTTGGTCACCAAACGGTTTGGTGAACCCATTTGGACTCAACATTGAAATTGTTTGCCATAGATATTTGGGGAGGTGTGTGCTTATGATGATGTCATAATAATCAAGCTCCAAACTCACGAAATCTACTGTGATTTCCATGTATATTGCGTCAATCAACCAAACTTAATTTCATAAATGTAGAAATGATCACCAATTGATAAGGAATTGTTTGCAATAATAAAATTAAGGGTTCAAGTTATAAAACCTGCCTGCAATTGAGCTCCAAAGCTCCAATCTCACAGCTACACTGGTGGATGCAACTCCTTTCACTATTCCAAGGGTCGTCCTCAAGCTTTGAGTGAAAACAATTGGTTAGAATTGAAGAGGGGATCGAGATATGACGAATTCATGCATTGATTTTTGATTTTCACCATGGATTCAAGTTGAAAGGAGGTCAAGAACCTTACCAACAGGTTGGAATTCGTCCTCCAGATCCTCCAAAGCTCCTTGGTCGTTTGCCAAGCAAGGGGAAAGAAAGAAATCTGAACAAGCCTTTGTTTTGGCTTGGAAAAAGTACTTTTATAAGAAATTTTATGAGAGAGAAAATACTTTATAAAAGTCTTTTAAATTCCAAAATTGTTGCCACCACTTCCCCCTTGGTTTCTTACATGAAAAGAAATCTCTATAACCACTGAGATCCCTTCCATTATCCATGAATTAAGGAAAAAGAAATTAACCACCTTAACCATTATAATAAGAATATCCATATTTGAGTGGAAATTCTTTTTCTTAAAATAATGGTGAGTGGAATTTCACCTCCTTAGGATATGCTCGTGCCTTTTCAAGGCTTTAATCTCATCCACACACATCTGAATCCAACCATTTTAATTTTGGTTGAAGGCCCTTTAAATAATACATTCATTTTTTTGCCCTAAATTGAATTAGGGTTTCACTTAGGATTAAATCTTGATTATTTTAATATCAAGATTCTCTCTCCTCCAACTTAATTCAAATGTGGCGCCCCTCTCATTTTCTTTGCTTTACATGATTCCAAGAAACATTAGGGACCTTATTGAAGTGGTAATTTGCATATTGAACCCTAGGTTTTGGGTAAATTGCACATTACACCAAAACTAGATTTAATGCACAAGGATTGCTTTAGAAGCTTAATCTTGGTGCCCAAGCTTGTGAAAACCATACCACTACATCATATTCATTCTTATGATGTATCAACATCATAGGACATCTTATCATGTAACATTTGCAATTTAACCCCTCAACTTGGGTAATTTGCACTTTAATCCAAAATAAGCAAACATTGCTTCAACATTGTTCAAACAGGACCAAAATTGAAACATAAGTTTCTCATGAGCCCTAATTACTTTTCCCAAGATAATATTAAGCATATAATAAACCTTATTAAACAAAACATCTAGGTTTAACACATAACCAGGTCTGGGATGTTACAAATTATCCACCCCTTACAAGGATTTCATCCCCAAAATCCCAGGAAAAAGGAGGGACAAATTATTCATTAATCATGCCCTCAAATCTCCACCTAACTTCTCAATGTTATGGAGATACCATTAATCTATAATTCACACAAAGTTCCTTTCATTAATTCAACCTTATCACTATTTATATTTATACAGTGCATAAACCCCTAACATATGATGTCCATATTTTTGAAAGGAAGAAGCATAAAAGAGCATACTTCTATCATCACCCAAGAATATTTATCAAAAGGGAAAACATATATATCTAACAGAGATAATTCACTCAGAAATCCTTTATTCATTAAGTTCACTTAGCAAACTCTATGTAATTGGGAATGTTCACTTAGAGTTTCCTTTTAGTTGGGAATGTTCACATAGCTTTTCCTTTTAGTAGAGAATGTTCACATAGCTCTTAGTTTTAGTTGGGAATGTTCACATAGATTTTCCTTTTAGTTGAGAATGTTCACATAGCTCTTCTTTTTAGTTGGTAATGTTCACATAGATTTTCCTTTTGTTGAGAATGTTCACATAGCTCTTCTTTTTAGTTGGGAATGTTCACATAGCTTTTCCTTTTAGTTGAGAATGTTCACATAGCTCTTCTTTTTAGTTGGGAATGTTCACATAGCTTTTCATTTTTGTTGAGAATGTTCACATAGATCTTCTTTTTAGTTGGGAATGTTCACATAGCTTTTCCTTTTAATTGAGAATATTCACATAGCTCTTCTTTTTAGTTGGGAATGTTCACATAGCTTTTCCTTTTTGTTGAGAATGTTCACATAGCTCTTCTTTTTAGTTGGGAATGTTCACATAGCTTTTCCCTTTAGTTGGGAATGTTCACATAGCTTTCCTTTTAGTTGCATTATACTCTCTAGATTGTTTCAAAATGACTACTTGATCAGAGTAGTAAAAAAGATAACAATCTAAGAGTTTCACACTTGCCTTATCTTTAATAAGCATATATCTGGCCAGGGTATATAAGTATTGAGATTAGGTAGTATGCACTTTACTTACTATCATATTCCTCACTTTTCATATCATTATACACACATGATTTTCCATTCTTGAATTTTTCTTCATGCATCACTTCTAAATATCATCTTTCAACACACAGATAAGGGAGATTATAAAACATTTTAAGGAACACTGAGTAAGATATAAGTTCTCATCTCCCTTGTGTCCTTATAGGACTAGTCAAAGGAAGTTCAAAAACAACTACTTTTATATGTTTAACACATAGAATTAGAAAATGAAATATCAGAATGAAATTTATTTCATCTGACCTGTCTGGGACGTCTGTCCATGTCCTCTACTGTTACTAGAAAACTACCTCCTTTATGATCCTTGCTGACTCTGCCCCTGAGGTTGAGTCATCATTGGATTCCCGTATGGACAATCCTTTACTAGATGTCCCGGTTGTCTACATTGATAACAGATCCTAGGTGCAAAATAGGGTCTGTCAGGTCCAGATATCGATGTTGATGCTATGTTGGAGGCTCTATTTGGAACATTACTACGATCCCTATCCCTACTTGACATCCATTGTATCTGGGTATGGAATCTTGATGATGCTGCCGATGCAGAAAATCTCGGCTTTTTAAAACTTTCAGACCTTTGTTTTTGAGTCTGGGTGTACACCTTCTTGCCACTAGTCTGTCGTTTCCCAATTTCAGACCTATCTATCCTCCTTACTGACTCCACAAAGGTAGCAAACCTCTCCTTGTTCTCTAAAGCAGACACAGGAGTGGTTAGTTTAGTGTTCAACCCCTTCTCAAAATGCCAAATTCTTTCCTCATCACTAACTGCCATTTGTGGAAAAAACCGCAACAACTCCATGAACTTAGCTTCATATTTGCTAATGTTCATCTGTCCTTGTTTGATCCTCTCAAATTGAGAGATCTTCTCATCTAGATACATCTTAGGGAAGTACCTACTGACGAATTCTCATCGGAATACCTCCCATCCAACTTCTTCACCTGGTCTCTTATCTTATTCTATCATCCACCAATGACCAACACCCCCTTTTAGGAGGTACACATCATGTCTTACCTTTTTAGCTTCAGGGATATCAAGGATCATGAAATCCTTTTCCAGTTCTGTCAGCCACAAATTAGCATCTGCTGGATCAGATGTACCATCATAATCTATGGCTCCAACCCGGTGAAGTCTCTCAAAAGTCTTGCCAGCTCCATAGACCTCATGGTGAGCTGATGCCCTAGGTGTAGGTATTTGCATCCTATCTGTCAAGTGAGTCATGGCAGCCATAAACTGCCCAAACATGGCTTGAAGGGTTGGGTTCCCCATGTCAGCTTGATTGAACTGGGGCTATTCAGGTACGAGCTCCTCTCTATCATGGTCTCCTACACCTCCTCCTGGTGCAGCAGTGCCTCCTTTAGCAGCATGTTCTTCATGTGGTCCAGACATCTTCAAGTTCTTCTTCTCCTATGTGAGCAGAAGATACTATCAGATAAACTAGAAGACACTTAGAACAGACTCTACAACCTTAGTCCTATGTCTCTGTAGACTCAGCGAACCTAGAGCTTAGATACCACTTAATTGTGACGACCGTCTCACGAAAATAGATTAACTAATGCGGAAGCATTCACTAAGCAGCGGATTACCAAAAATCACTAAAAATTAAATCCTTTTTCTCAAGAGATCCATCAAGGGAAACTTTCTCACATAGAACGAAAGTAACATAATTACATTCTTGTTCACATGTACATATTCTGTATCATCTCCTTTTGAGAATTACAAGTATTAACTGTCCTGTCTAGCTAAACACAGGCAGTATAAAATCTCGAGGCACTGAGCCAAAATCTCGAAAGCACTAACTACTACTCCGAGGACTTGAGAGTACAGATATGACACATAGGACTCTATCTACATCTATACAAGGCATAACAACCATTGTCTCCACCTGAGACTTCACTGTTGTCCCTACTGCTGTTATTGCTATCCTTCTCCTATTGAAGGATTTCTACTTCCTCGTCCGCGTCCACCTAAAAATTTAGTTCCCATGGGGGTGAGCCAATTGTAAATTGCCCCAGCGAGAGATATAACTCTCTGCCAGAAACATTATTATTGTATCTTAAGAAGATAAATATACACAAAGGAATTATATTTGTTTGGTAGCAATTAATTCAATGTCTAACAGATTAGAACATCATTCTTATCAAAAGCAATACAACTATAATTTGATAGAACAACATGTCACGTATCCTTTAAGGAATATGAAGAACATGTATAACATTTATTCACTATAGAATCATTACCACAACATTAACTCTCTTCAGGCTTAGATTATATATCTAATGCCTGGCATTGTCATTGGGGAGTCATGGCCTGTAGCCATACTCTTTTCACAAAGTGTTGGGATCTTAGTCCCTCAACTCATCAAGTACATTTCCACTTTGTAATAAGTTCATTATCATGATTATAGAATCTGGGTATTTGAACCCATAACTCACCATAGAACACTTATTTCCACTTATTAGGTAACTTCATACCTTCATATCATCTGACCCAGGGACATTATAATTCTTGCTACACAAAGAATTGCACATAATTCACAATCTCATAAACAATCTAAGATAATTAGCACATCATGTGACACACATGACTTATTAATTGTAGGTTACCTCTCACTAAGCAACAAAGCATATGAAGGCTTATAAGTCCTATAGAACATTTTCAGTATACAGAACATCATAGCTCATACCTGGTTATGCTCATCATCTCAACATATCTGCATGATTAGTAATCATGATACCATTACATATCAGTAGTATGCAATACAAGGGTTATCTTATTACATTCATAACCCATTAGTTTGTATTTGAGCTTCACTTAGGATTACTCTGTGTTAGAACATCACATAGCATCACTTTGTGTTAGGGTTTCACATAACAGTACCCTGTGTTAGGTTTTCACATAGCATTACCCTATATTAGGGTTTCACATAGCATTACCCTATATTAGGGTTCACATATCAAGGAATCAATATGGATAACATATGTATTCAATCATACTTATTTATTCTCATCATACATCATTGAATGTATTATCAACACAAAGTATGAGTTTCTCTCTCATCTTGGCCAGAATATGATTACATCATAGTTTATAGGTTTGGATTAACCTTTTTGTAAGGCATGTTATCCTACATTCAACATAGTACATTACATCTCAATGTAACCATTAACATGACACATCTCATGTGTCATTCATCCAATTATCTTGGACTTATAACACATCAAGGTATACCAGTATTGGGGTGTTGGATGTGATATCTATCATATCTTGATGTATCACTTCCCTTAACACCTTTATCTTACTTGAGTTCATACACTTAGCTTGTATTAGGGTATTCCCCATCCTAATACTTTATGCACCGATTTATCACATTTATCATGTAAAGTATTGGTCATTAGTCACTCACTTAGATTATACAACCGTTGCCAATACTATGGACTCATCCTTAAGTTAGGAACTATTAATATAAGGATATCCATTATCAACCTCTCTAGGGGTTACATTTGTCATAACATTAATCACTATTCCATTTTTAGGAATAGTATTCTCCATATTTATAATTTGAGGATTCACATAGAATATTCCATACATTTGTGGATTTCACATAGTATTACTCTTCAATAGAGTTTCATATAATCATCCTTCTATATCAGGGTTTCACCTAGTATTATGTGAAATTAAGATTTCACAATACATCACCTAGTTCTAGGTCTTCACATAGGATTAGTGGCACTACCCTATATTAGGGTTTCATGCACATTACCCCACTTTAGGGATTAAGGTTTTCTATTCACATTCAAGTAAGATTTCTCTTACCTCAAACCCAAATTAGGGTTAGGATGTACAATTCCCATTAAATTAGGGTTTCCTTCATTGTTACACTCAGTTAGGGTTACATCATCATCCTGGATTTATGATAATACTCAACTTTGCCCTAGATTAGGGTTTCACACATAGATTTGTTCTAATTAGGGTTTCACACATAGTATTTCTCTAATTAGAGTTTCACACATAGCATTTCTCTAATTAGGGTTTCACACATAGCATTGCTCTAATTAGGGTTTCACACATAGCATTGCTCTAATTAGGGTTTCACACATAGCTTTGCTCTAATTAGGGTTTCACACATAGCATTGCTCTAATAAGGGTTTCACACATAACATTGCTCTAATTAGGGTTTCACACATAGCATTGCTCTAATTAGGGTTTCACACATATCATTGCTCTAATTAGGGTTAGGGCTCATTGATTAGGGTTTCATGATCTCATTATTATGGATCAACCCTTATCACATAGTTTACTCATAATGAGAGAATTAGGGATTAATTATATAAGCATTCATATCTCTCATCCTCTTTAGGATGTTAACTACTCTAAGATTAATCTAGGTCAACTCTTTACTTGAGTACACACAGCTAGGGTTAACCTTCACAATCATCATTGGTATACATCTTTAATAATCACATAGCTGATTGACCTTTGCTAATATTAGATGTCCAAATGGTCTAATCAATTAAACCATCAATTATATAAGGAATTCAAAAGAATTGACCAATTCAACTTTCAATCCCACAAAGTGATCAATTGGGTTAACCATTGAAATATTCAATTGCATTAAGTATCTAAATAGGTTCACCATATTGAACCTTTACATGAGATATACAAATGGATTAACCATGTTGATCTTCACAAAGTTAATTACTTAGACCCTCAATGATCTTGGTTCTCATACATCAATTGGTTGAAAACCAATTGAACAAGTTATACTTGAAACCAATTGGACAAAGTAGGTATTGAAACCGTTTGCACTTTGGGTCTCCAAACGGTTTGAGATCGTTTGGACTCAAACGGTCTTGAGACCGTTTGGACTCAAATGGTCTTGAGACCATTTGGACCCAAACAGTCTTGAGACCATTTGGTCCAAACCGTCTCAAAATCGCATGGATCAAAAAGGCACTTCAACACTAAATCAACTTAAGGTTTCAATCCATGGACCAATTATAAATTGAACCACTAAGGTATTCATCAATTGGACCAATGAATCACCATTCAATTAGACCTTCAATTTAGGGTTTTGAACCCAATTGAACTAAGTTTTATAATCAAGAAACCATCACTTAGGGTTTGAAATTGAGGATCCATCAATGGTTGACATTGTGGAACCAAATCAATTGAAATCAATGAACTATCATCATCACATGATATGACCTGACCTCAAACGGTCTTGGATGACCACCAAACGGTCTTGAGACCATTTGGTTGATCTCCAAACGCTCTTGAGACCGTTTTCCCATCACATCATCAAAAACCATGACATCCAATTAGGGTTTTGGACCATTGGATTGATTATCAATTCAATACTTAGTTGCAATTCAATTTGGTATCATTGGACATTCAAACACTTATCCATACTTCACCCTAGAACTCCAAATGGTCTTGGGTGACCCCCAAACGGTGGTGAGACCATTTGGGTGATCCCCAAATGGTTTTAAAACCATTTGGGTCAATCAACCCAAAACATCATCTCAACCAATTTCAAAATCAGCACTTATCCGATTAGGGTTTGCAATTAAGGAATCAATCACATTTGAACCCACCAAGATCAACCAATTGGAACCATTGGATCAAGATCGAAGTACCACAACATATATCTTCAAATGGTCAACCATTCCAAATGGTTTGGAATCCAAACCACCAAACGGTTTGAAACCGTTTGGACTCAACATTGAAACTGTTTGCCCTAGATATTTGGGGAGGTGTGTGCTTATGATGATGTCATCATCACTAAGCTCCAAACTCACGAAATCTACTGTGATTTCCATGGAGATTGCATCAATCAACCAAACTTAATTTCAGAAATGTAGAAATGATCGCCAATTGATAAGGAATTGTTTGCAATAATAAAATTAAGGGTTCAAGTTATAAAACCCGCCTCCAATTGAGCTCCAAAGATCCAATCTCACAGAAACAATGGTGTATGCAACTCCTTTCACTATTCCAAGGGTCGTCCGCAAGCTTTGAGTGAAAAGAATTGGTTAGAATTGAAGAGGGGATCGAGATATGAAGAATTCATGCATTGATTTTTGATTTTCACCATGGATTCAAGGTGAAAGGAGGTCAAGAACCTTAGCAACAGGTTGGGCGTCGTCCTCCTGATCCTCCAAAGCTCCTTGGTCATTTTCCAAGCAAGGAGAAAGAAAGAAATCTGAAAAATCCTTTGTTTTGGCTTGGAAAAAGTACTTTTATAAGAAAATTGATGAGAGAGAAAATACTTTATAAAAGTCTTTTAAATTCCAAAATGGTTTCCACTACTTCCCCCTTGGTTTCTTGAATTCAAGGAAATATCTATCCCCACTGAGCTCCCTTCCATTATCCATGAATTAAGGGAAAAGAAATTAAGCACCTTAACCCTTATAATAAGAATATCCATATTTGAGTGGAAATTCTTTTTCTTATAATAATGATGAGTGGAATTTCACCTCCTTAGGATATGCTCGTGCCTTTTCAAGGCTTTAAGCTCATCCACACACATTTGAATCCAAATATTTTAATTTTGGTTGAAGGCCCTTTAATTAATACATTCATTTTTTTCCCTAAATTGAATTAGGGTTCCACTTAGGATTAAATCTTGATTATTTTAATATCAAGATTCTCTCTCCTCCAAATTAATTCAAATGAGGCTCCCCTCTCATTTTATTTTCTCTACATGATGCCAAGAATCATTAGGGGCCTTATTGAAGTGGTAATTTGCATATTGAACCCTAGGTTTTGGGTAAATTGCACATTACACCAAAACTAGTTTTTAATGCACAAGGATTGCTTTACAAGCTTAATCTTGGTGCCCAAGCTTGTTAAAACCATACCACTACATCATATTCATTCTTATGATGTATCAACATCAGAGGAACATCTTATCATGTAACATTTTCAATTTAACCCCTCAACTTGGGTAATTTTCGCTTTAGTCCAAAATAAGCAAACATTGCTTCAACATTGTTCAAACAGGACCAAAATTGAAACATAAGTTTCTCATGAGCCCTAATTACTTTTACCAAGATAAGATTAAGCATATAATAAACCTTATTAAGCAAAACATCTAGGGTTAACACATAACCAGGTCAGGGATGTTACAAATTATCCACCCCTTACAAGGATTTCGTCCCCAAAATCCCAGGAAAAAGGAGGGACAAATTATTCATTAATCATGCCCTCAAGTCTCCACCTAACTTCTCAATGTTATGGAGATACCATTGATCTATAATTCACACAAAGTTCTTTTCATTAATTCAACCTTATCACTATTTATATTTATACAGTGCATAAACCCCTAACATATGATGTCCATATTATTGAAAGGAAGAAGCTTAAAAGAGCATACTTCTATCATCACCCAAGAATATTTATCAAAAGGGAAAACATATATATCTAATAGAGATAATTCTCTCAGCAATCCTTTATTCATTAAGTTCACTTAGCAAACTCTATGTAATTGGGAATGTTCACTTAGCGTTTCCTTTTTGTTGGGAATGTTCACATAGCTTTTCCTTTTAGTAGAGAATGTTCACATAGCTCTTCTTTTTAGTTGGGAATGTTCACATAGATTTTCCTTTTAGTTGAGAATGTTCACATAACCTTCTTTTTAGTTGGTAATGTTCACATAGCTTTTCCTTTTTGTTGAGAATGTTCACATAGCTCTTCTTTTTATTTGGGAATGTTCACATAGCTTTTCATTTTTGTTGAGAATGTTCACATATCTCTTCTTTTTAGTTGGGAATGTTCACATAGCTTTTCCTTTTAATTCAGAATGATCTCTTCTTTTTAGTTGGGAATGCTCACATAGATTTTCCTTTTTATTGAGAAGGTTCACATAGCTCTTCTTTTTAGTTGGGAATGTTCACATAGCTTTTCCCTTTAGTTGGGAATGCTCACATAGATTTTCCTTTTAGTTGCATTATAATCGCTAAATTGTTTTAGAATGACTACTTGATCAAAGTAATCAAAAAGATAACAATCAAAGAGTTTCATACTTGCCTTATCTTTAATAAGCATATACCTGGCCAGGGTATATAAGTATTGAGATTAGGTAGTATGCACTTTTCTTACTATCATATTCCTCACTTTTCATATCATTATACACACCGAATTTTCCATTCTTGAATTTTTCTTCAGGCATCACTTCTAAATCTCATCTTTCAACACACAAATAAGGGAGATTATAAAACATTTTAAGGAACACTGAGTAAGATATAAGTTCTCATCTCCCTTGTGTCCTTATAGGACTAGTCAAAGGAAGTTAAAAAACAACTACTTTTATATCTTTAACACATAGAATTAGAAAATGAAATATCAGAATGAAATTTATTTCATCTGACCTGTTTGGGATGTCTGTCCACGTCCTCTATTGCTACTAGAAAACTGCCTCCTTTGTGATCCTTGCTGACTCTGCCCCTGAGGTTGAGTCATCATTGGATTCCCGTCTGGACAATCCTTTACTAGATATCCCGGTTGTCTACATTGATAACAGATCCTAGGTGCAAAATAGGGTCTGTGAGGTCCAGATACCGATGTTGATGCTATGTTGGAGGCTCTATTTAGAACATTACTACGATCCCTATCCCTACTTGACATCCATTGTATCTTGGTATGGAATCTTGATGATGCTACCGATGCAAAAAATCTCGGCTTTTAAAAACTTTCGGACCTTTGTTTTTGAGTCTGGGTGTACACCTTCTTGCCACTAGTCTGTTGTTTCCCGATTTCAGACCCCTATATCCTCCTTAATGACTTGACAAAGGTAGCAAACCTCTCCCTGTTCTCTAAAGCAGACACAGGAGTGGCTAGTTGAGCGTTCAACCCCTTCTCAATATGCCAAATTCTTTCCTCATCACTAACTACCATTTGCGGACAAAACCGCAACAACTCCATGAAGTTAGCTTCATATTCATTAACATTCATCTGTCCTTGTTTGATCCTTTCAAATTGAGAGATCTTCTCATCTAGATACGTCTTAGGGAAGTACCTACTGACGAATTCTCGTCAGAATACCTCCCATCCAACTTCTTCACTTGGTTTCTTATCTTCTTCTATCATCCACCAATGACCAGCACCCCCTTCTAGGAGGTACCCAACATGTCTTACCTTTTCATCTTTAGGGATATCAAGGATCCTGAAAGCCTTTTCCAGTTCTGTCAGCCACAAATCAGCATCTGTTGGATCAGATGTACCAGCATAATCTATGGCTCCAACCCGACGAAGTCTCTCAAAAGTCTTGCTGACTCCATAGCCCTCATGGTGAGCTGATGCCCTAGGTGTAGGTATTTGCATCCTATCTATCATGTGAGTTATGGCAGCCATAAACTACCCAAACATATCTTGAAGGGTTGGGTTCCCCATGTCAGCTTGATTGAACTGGGGCTATTTAGGTACGTGCTCCTCTCTATCATGGTCTCCTGCACCTCCTCCTGGTGCAGCAGTGCTGCCTTCAGTAGGATGTTCTTCATGTGGTCCAGACATCTTCAAGTTCTTCTTCTCCTATGTGAGCAGAAGATACTATCACATAAACTGGAAGACATTTAGAACATACTCTACAACCTTTTTCCTATGTCTCTGTAGACTCAGCGAACCTAGAGCTCTGATACCACTTAATTGTGATGATCGTCTCGTGAAAATAGATTAACTAATGCGGAAGCGTTCACTAAGCAGTGGATTACCAAAAATCACTAAAAATTAAAACCTTTTTCTCAAAAGATCCATCAAAGGAAACTTTTTCACATAGAACCAAAGTAACAAAATTACATTCTTGTTCACAGGTACATATTCTGTATCATCTAGTTTTGAGAATTACAAGTATTAACTGTCCTGTCTAGCTAAACACAGGCAGTATAAAATCTTGAGGCACTGAGCCAAAATCTCGAAAGCACTAACTACTACTCTGAGGACCTGAGACTATAGAGACGACACATAGGACTCTATCTACATCTATACAAGGCATAACAGCCAGTGTCTCCACCTGAGACTTCACTGTTGTCCCTGTTGTTGTTGTTGTTGTCCTTCTCCTACTGAAGGATTTCTGCCTCCTCGTCTACATCCACCTAAAAATGTAGTTCCCACGAGGGTGAGACAATTGTTAATTGCCCCAGCGAGAGATATAACTCTCCGCCAGAAACATTATTATTGCAGCTTAAGAAGATAAATATACACAAAGGAATTATATTTGTTTGGTAGTAGTTAATTCAATGTCTAACAAATTAGAACATCATTCTTAACAAAAGAAATACATCTATAATTTGATAGAACAACATGTCACGTATCCTTTAAGGAATATGAAGAACATGTATAACATTTATTCACTATAGAATCATTACCACCACATTAACTCTCTTCAGGCTTAGATTATATATCTAATGCCTGGCATTGTCATTGGAGAGTCATGGCTTGTAGCCATACTCTTTTCGCAAAGTGTTGGGATCTTAGTCCCTCAACTCATCAAGTACATTTCCACTTTTTAATAAGTTCATTATCATGATTTTAAATCTGGGTATTTGAACCCATAACTCACCATAGAACACTTATTTCCACTTATTAGGTAACTTCATACCTTCATATCATCTGACCCACGGACATTATAATTCTTGAAACACAAAGCGTTACACATAGTTCAGAAGCTCATAAACAATCTAAGATAATTAGCACATCATGTGACACATAGGACTTATTAATTGTAGGTTACCTCTCACTAAGCAACAAAGCATATGAAGGCTTATAAGGCCTATAGATCATTTTCAGTATACAGAACATCATAGCTCATACCTGGCTATGCTCATCATCTCAACATATCTGCATGATTAGTAATCATGATACCATTACATATCAGTACCATGCAATACAAGGGTTATCTTATTACATTCATAACCCATTAGTCTGTATTTGAGCTTCACATAGGATTACTCTGTGTTAGAACTTCACATAGCATCACTTTGTATTAGGGTTTCATATAGAAGTACGTTGTGTTAGGTTTTCACATAGCATTACCCTGTATTAGGGTTTCACATAGCATTACCCTATATTAGGGTTCACATATCAAGGAATTAATATGGATAACATATGTATTCAAGCATACATATTTATTCTCATCATTCATCATTGAATGTATTATCAACACAAAGTATGAGTTTCTCTCTCATCTTTGCCAGAATATGATTACATCATAGTTTATAGATTTGGATTAACCTTTTTGTAAGGCATGTTAGCCTACATTCAACAGAGTACATTACATCTCAATGTAACCATTGACATGACACATCTCATGTGTCATTCATCCAATTATCCCGGACTTATAACACATCAAGGTATACCAGTATTGGGGTGTTGGATGTGATATCTATCATATCTTGATGTATCACTTCCCTTAACACATTTATCTTACTTGAGTTCATACACTTAGCTTTTATTAGGGTATTCCCCATCCTAATACTTTATGCACCAGTTTATCACATTTATCATGTAAAGTATTGGTCATTAGTCACTCACTTAGATTATACAACCGTTGCCAATACTATGGACTCATCCTTAAGTTAGGAACTATTAATATAAGGATATCCATTATCAACCTCTCTAGGGGTTACATTTGTCATAACATTAATCACAATTCCATTTTTAGGAATAGTATTCTCCATATTTATAATTTGAGGATTCACATAGAATATTCCATACATTTATGGATTTCACATCGTATTACTCTTCAATAGAGTTTCATATAATCATCCTTCTATATCAGGGTTTCACCTAGTATTATGTGAAATTAAGATTTCACAATACATCACCTAGTGCTAGTTCTTCACATAGGATTAGTGGCACTACCCTATATTAGGGTTTAATGCACCTTACCCCATTTTAGGGATTAAGGTTTTCTATTCACATCCAAGTAAGGTTTCTCTTACCTCATACCCAAATTAGGGTTAGGATGTACAATTCCCATTAAATTAGGGTTTCCTTCATTGTTACACTCAGTTAGGGTTACATCATCATCCTCGATTTATGATAATACTCAGCTTTGCCCTAGATTAGGGTTTCACACATAGCTTTGTTCTAATTATGGTTTCCCACATAGTATTGCTCTAATTAGGGTTTCACACATAGCATTGCTCTAATTAGGGTTTCACACATAACATTGCTCTAATTAGGGTTTCACACATAGCATTGCTCTAATTAGGGTTTCACACGTAGCATTGCTCTAATTAGGGTTTCACACGTAGCTTTGCTCTAATTAGGGTTTCACACATAACATTGCTCTAATTAGGGTTTCACACATAATATTGCTCTAATTAGGGTTTCACACATAACATTGCTCTAATTAGGGTTAGGGCTCATTGATTAGGGTTTCATGATCTCATTATTATGGATCAACCCTTATCATATAGTTTACTCATATTGAGAGAATTAGGGATTAATTATATAAGCATTCATCTCTCTCATTTTCTCTCTCATCCACTTTAGGATGTTAACTACTCCAAGATTAATCTAGGTCAACTCTTTACTTGAGTACACATAGCTAGGGTTAACCTTCACAATCATCATGGGTCTACATCTTTAATAATCACATAGCTGATTGACCTTTGATCATATTAGATGTCCAAATGGTCTAATAAATTAAACCATCAATTATATAAGGAATTCAAAAGAATTGACCAATTAAACTTTCAATCCCACAAAATGATCAATTGGGTTAACCATTGAAATCTTCAATTGCATTAAGTATCTAAATAGGTTCACCATATTGAACCTTTAATTACATGAGATATACAAATGGATTAAACATGTTGATCTTCACAAAGTTAGTTACTTTGACCCTAAATGATCTTGGTTCTCATACATCAATTGGTTGAAACCCAATTGAACAAGTTATACTTGAAATCAATTGGACAAAGTAGGTACTGAAACTATTTGTACTTTGGGTCTCCAAACAGTTTGAGACCGTTTGGTCCCAAATGGTCTTGAGACCATTTGGACTCAAATGGTCTTGAGACCGCTTGGACCCAAACAGTCTTGAGACCGTTTGGTCCAAACCTTCTCAAAACCACATGGACCAAAAAGGCAGTTCAACACTCAATCAACTCAAGGTTTCAATCCATTGACCAATTATAAATTGAACCACTAAGGTATTCATCAATTGGACCAATGAATCACCATTCAATTAGACCTTCAATTTAGGGTTTTGAACCCAATTGAACTAAGTTTGATAATCAAGAAACCATCACTTAGGGTTTGAAATCGAGGATCCATCAATGGTTGACATTGTAGAACCAAATCAATTGAAATCAATGAACTATCATCATCACATGATATGACCTGACCTCAAACGGTCTTGGATGACCACCAAACGGTCTTGAGACCGTTTGGTTGATCTTCAAATGGTCTTGAGACCGTTTTCCCATCTCATCATCAAAAACCATGACATCCAATTCGGATTTTGGACCATTGGATTGATTATCAATTCAACACTTAGTTGCAATTCAATTTGGTATCATTGGACCTTCAAACACATAGACATACTTACCCTAGACCTCAAAACGGTCTTGGGTGACCCCCAAACGGTCTTGAGACCGTTTGGGTGATCCCCAAATGGTTTTAAAACCGTTTGGGTCAATCAACCCAAAACATCATCTCAACCAATTTTAAAATCAGCACTTAGCCGATTAGGGTTTGCAATTAAGGAATCAATCACAATTGAACCCACCAAGGTCAACCAATTGGAACCATTGGATCCAGATCCAAGTACCACAGCATATATCTTCAATCGTTCAACCATCTCAAATGTTCAACCATTCCAAACGGTTTGGAATCCAAACCACCAAACGGTTTGCAAACTGTTTGGTCACCGAACGGTTTAGTGAAACCGTTTGGACTCAACATTGAAACTGTTTGCCCTAGATATTTGGGGAGGTTTGTTCTTATAATGATGTCATCATCATCAAGCTCCAAACTCACGAAATCTACTATTATTTCCATGGAGATTGCATCAATCAACCAAACTCAATTTTAGAAATGTAGAAATGATCATCAATTGATAAGGAATTGTTTGCAATAATAAAATTAAGGGTTCAAGTTAAAAAACCCGCCTCCAATTGAGCTCCAAAGCTCCAAGCTCACGTCTACAATGGTGGATGCAACTTCTTTCACTATTCCAAGGGTCGTCCTCAACCTTTGAGTGAAAAGAATAGGTTAGAATTGAAGAGGGGGTCGAGATATGAAGAATTCATGCATTGATTTTCGATTTTCACCATGGATTCAAGTTGAAAGGAGGTCAAGAACCTTACCAACAGGTTGGGCATCGTCCTCCTGATCCTCCAAAGCTCCTTGGTCGTTTTAAAAGCAAGGGGAAAGAAAGAAATCCGAAAATGCCTTTGTTTTGGCTTGGAAAAAGTACTTTTGTAAGAAAATTGATGAGAGAGAAAATACTTTATAAAAGTCTTTTAAATTCCAAAATTGTTGCCACCACTTCCCCCTTGGTTTATTTCATGCAAATACATCTCTATCCCCACCGATCTCCCTTCCATTATCCATGAATTAAGGGAAAAGAAATTAAGCACCTTAACCCTTATAATAAGAATATCCATATTTGAGTGGAAATTCTTTTTCTTATAATAATGGTGAGTGGAATTTCACCTCCTTAGGATATGCTCGTGCCTTTGCAAGGCTTTAAGCTCATACACACACATTTCAATCCAACCATTTTAATTTTGGTTGAAGTCCCTTTAATTAATACATTCATTTTTTTGCCCTAAATTGAATTAGGGTTTCACTTAGGATTAAATCTTGATTATTTTAATATCAATATTCTCTCTCCTCCAAATTAATTCAAATGAGGCGCCCCTCTCATTTTATTTTCTCTATATGATGACAAGAAACATTAGGGACCTTATTGAAGTGGTAATTTGCATATTGAACCCTAGGTTTTGGGTAAATTGCACATTACACCAAAACTAGGTTTTAATGCACACAGATTGCTTTACAAGCTTAATCTTGGTGCCCAAGCTTGTGAAAACCATACAACTACATCATATTCATTCTTATGATGTATAAACATCAGAGGAACATCTTATCATGTAACATTTTCAATTTAACCCCTCAACTTGGGTAATTTTCGCTTTAGTCCAAAATAAGCAAACATTGCTTCAACATTGTTCAAACAGGACCAAAATTGAAACATAAGTTTCTCATGAGCCCTAATTACTTTTCCCAAGATAATATTAAGCATATACTCAACCTTATTAAGCAAACCATCTAGGTTTAACACATAACCCATGCTAGGGATGTTACAATGACAATGATGATGATGATGATGATGATGATGATGATGATGATGATGATGATGATGATGATGATGATGATGATGATGATGATGATGATGATGATGATGATGATGATGATGATGATGATGATGATGATGATGATGATGATGATGATGATGACGACGATGATGACGATGAGGATCATGATGTTGAGTATGATGATGATGACGATGATGATGATCCTCATCATCAATCATCATCGTCATCCTCATCATCAATAATCATCATCATCCTCATCATCATCCTCATCCTCATCCTCATCCTCATCATCACATCATTATCATCATCATCATCAATTATTTCCTCATCATGAATATGAAATAACCCATGTTGTTGTGTGTTGTTAGTACTTACATTTACATTACTTTTTCTCAACGTTTTACACTTTTTTAGGCATAATGGCTTGGGCCTCTACCCCAATGTTATTATTCCCTGTTGAAGAATAGTTGGACATCATTCTAGACGATCGTTCATTAGCACAAATCACTATACCTAAACATTGGCATTCTCTAAATGGAAGAAGCTACACGGCTGGTGAAGTGACCCTAAATTTTGGAACTTCAACATCTGTTATCGATGTTAAGTATCATGTTAACAAGAATCTTGTATCCACATCCAGTTGGTGCCAGTGGGTTGGGAAGATGCTATGGGGCCACAGTGACAAGTTTTTTCTTTGACCGATTGGCCATAATACCATCAAGACTTGGATAACCAACATCAACAATGAGACACTTGATCATCTAGTTCGATTTGAGTAGTCGATAGGGGATAGCACATATTTGGACTCATTCGAAGAGGAGAGCACACCCAACTTCCCTTCTATTCCTACTATTGGTATCGTCCATTTCCCTATCACCATCAGTTTAGATTCGTTTAACAATGACTATCTCTGTGACACTGCAACATCAACAAAGTAGGACGTCCAAGCTAGCAAAAAATTTACTTTCCCATATATGCACATGTTTAGGGGTACAACAAGCCCCCCTTTTTTAATTAGCTACTGTGTCATGTTATTTTCTAAACTTTTTCATAATTAGTATTTCAATAACATGTTCAACTTTGAAAGACAATGTATGAATGATTTTTTTTGAATTGTCTTATCTATATACATGTGTTTGTGAAGATGGATTAATGAATGAAATGTTTCTGTGTGTGTGAATGTTAAAAGAAAAATGAATGGAATGAACTACATGTGGTTGCTAAATGTGTGTGAATATGAATGGAGGATTGAAATGGAACTACTACATGCATGTGTGTGATGAATCATATTTGAAAATTAAATGTGTTGATTATACATCTATGTGTGAATCACATGATCCATATAACAATTTGTATCTTGTGAATATTTGCAGGTTAATTTGTGGCATTTTGTTGGAAGAAATCAAAGGGTGATGTAAACTTGTAGTTCAGAACTAAACTGCTGGTACTGCATCCTACTGACCAGTCGGACAGTAGGCCTGGAACTGATAAGAAAAAAAAACAAATCATCGCCGTCGGTTGTTTGCTATTAACTGACAACTAATGCTTATTTGTGTCAGTTGTTTGCTATTAACCGACAAATAATGCTTAATCATGTCAGTTGTTTGCAATTAACCAACGCCTATGATCCGACTGTTGGCGCTTTTGGATTAAATTGTAATAGAAAATGGATTTCTATTATCGGTTATGTAACCGATGCTGAAGGAGTATATTTTTAGTGTCACACACTTGGGTGTCACTTCTAAACCGACGACAAAAGTTTACTTAGACGACACTAAAGGTTGTTATTTGTACTAGTGGCGTTTACACTAAATCGAGTACCATCTAAATTGGTTCAAAAGAGACCATTTGAGATATGGTATGGGAAACATTCCAATGTGTCTTTTATGAAGATTTGGGAATGTGAAGCTTACGTAAGGAAAATGTTTCTTGAAAAACTTGGCCCTAAATCTGATAAATGTTATTTTGTTGGATATCCTAAAGAGACTAAAGATATTACTTTTATTCCTTACCTAACAACAAAGTGTTTGTTTCTAGAGATGTTGTATGCGTAGAAAAGGAATTTATTTTTGAAGGAATTAGTGGGAGGAAAGTGGAACTCAAAAAGGTTGGAGACCAACAAGAAATCATTGAACCGATTAATGTACAATAAGAACAACGAGAATCACAAAGTGTTATGGAATCTCAAATTCCACAAGTAACACATGACCCTCATAGATCTAATAGAACGTGCCTTGAACCTGAGAGGATGAATATCTTGTGACTTAGGAAGGCAGTGAGTTGGTCATAGATGATGAGCCAACAACCTATGTAGAAGCTACTGAGGGACCAAAGTCTGAGAAATAGCTTGAGGCCATGAGATTTGAGATGGAATCCTTATATACCAACAAGGTATGGACCTTGGTGGATCCACCTGAAGGGGTAACGCCATAGGGTTCAAGTGGGTCTTCAAGAAGAAGACTGACATGGATGGTGGAAGTACAAACCTATCAGGGCAGATTGGTTGCAAAGGATTTTAGACAAGTTCAAAGTGTTGACTAATGACTACGATGAAAGCTTTTATCTAGTGGCCATGGTTAAGTCCATCAGGATCATACTTGCTATTGCAGCTTATCATGACTATGATATTTGGCAAATGGATGTTAGAACTACATTCCTTAACATGGAATCTTCTTGAGGATGTGTATATGACACAACCCGAGGGTTTTATAAATCCAAAAGATGCAAATAAAGTCTGTAAGCTACAAAGGTCAATCTATGGATTGAAGCAAGCATCTTGGAGCTGGAATCTTCATTTTGATGAGACAGTCAAAGAGTTTGGTTGTATTCAAAATAAATACAAACCTTGTGTGTACAAGAAGGTTAGTGGGAGCATAGTGATATTCCTCATATTGTATGTAGATGACATTCTATTAATGGGGAGTTGCATCCCTAATTTATAAAAGGTAAATACATGTTTGGGAAATATTTTTTCTGTGAAAGATATAAGAAAATCATCCTACATCTTGGGGATTAATATCTATAGATATAGATCTAGAAGGCTTCTTGGACTAAGTCAGAGCACATACATTGAAAAAGTGTCGAAGCCTCTCAACATGGAGAGCTCAAAGAGAGGAAACATGACAATGCTTCATGGAATTACCATTTATAAAGCTCAATATCCCAGTTCTTATGAAGAAAGGGAACACATGAGCTTCATTCCATATGCATCAACAATTGGATCAATCATCTACGCAATGTTGTGTACCCGTCCTGACGTCTTGTATGCCTTGAGCATGACGAGCAGATATTAGTCGTATCCAAGTGATGCTCACTAAACATTTGTGAAGAACATACTTTAGAAGGAGTAAGGACCAATTCTTGGTATACGACAGAGATGAAGAGTTGGTGGTAAAGGGTTATACCGATTCAAGCTACCAACTAACAAAGATGATTACAGATCGCAATCAATATTCATGTTTTGCCTAAACAAAGGAGCAGTAAGCTGGAAGAGTTCCAAGCATGAGATAGTTGCCCATTCTACAATGGAGGCCAAGTATATTATTGCATCGAGTGCACAAAGGAGGCTATATAGATAAGGAAGTTCATCTCTGAACTTGGGGTTGTTCCAAGCATCAACGACACAATTGAGCTATATTGTGACAACAATGGAGCTATTGCACAAGCTAAGGAACCCAAATCACATCAGTGCTCAAAGCATATAGAAAGGTAGTTCCATCTCATACAAGAGATCACAAAATGAGGAGATGTGAAGATTTTCATAGTACCAACTAAGAACAATGTTGTTGATCCCTTGACAAAGGCACTTTCACAGCAGAAGCATGATGTACATGTTAGATCACTTAGAACAAGATTCGTGGGTGATTGGCTCTAAGTGCAAGTGGGAGTCTATTGGTATGTATACCCAGAGAGACAATCATAGGATGATGGTAATAGAATAATTTGTTAATGATTTGATTATTAATAGAAGGCATGCTTCCAATTGATTCTATTTTATTCAATTATGAGATAATGATGTAACATAATCAATGTCTAGATAATGATGTTACTCAATGACATATGTCTTCAAGTACATAACTTGAAAAATGAGATCATATGGATTTTAAGAGTATATACATTCTCATTATGTACCTATTCAGATGTTATTGTGGAAGGAAGATAGACAACAATAACACATAAGATCAGAGTGTGTGTTGGTCGATGACAGATTCTCATTAGTCATGATATGTGATATCAATCCAAGCACACAGATACATGTTAGAGAACATTGTATCGGGCAAACCCACCATCAGACTGGGACATGGAAGCCATTATCATGGTAGTCATAGTCAACTCTGATAGCATGGATGGTGATTTTGGTTCTTAGACCTAAATTCACAACACTTATCACATGTCGTTTGGTAGGCTTTGACATCATCAAATGTAATCCTAAATAATGGTTACCATAAAGGTGATGATTAGGTGACTGTAACACATGGAAACTGACTGTGAGTGATTTACATGGTATGTGTCCCTCCAATAGGACTAGGCCTCTTGATAAGTGAGACTGAGGAATACATGGTTGTGCACATGTGTGTCAATATGTGATATTGAGCTTACATATATCTCAGACAGTCTGCTTTGGTTCAAGAAATAAGATTGAATGTTGAAGAGGATGACTAGTTCATGCCTCAAGTTCATTCTAGATATCTGCAACAAGGGAACTATACAAACATTACAACACCATACACAAATTATAGGTTGAAGTTGTTCTCCAACTTTCCATTTACTTGGGTAGCATTGATATGTGATGAGACATCGCTCATTGCTTGTGATGTCATAAGTGGTTATGGACATTCATTGCCAATATAATATGGGACCTATGGAGTCACACACATAGGTCATGACCTAGAAGAGGAGTTTGATATTGAATTATAATTGGATTGATTACTAAAGTGTTTAGGTATTCAATTCAAGCAACAAATCAATTGACTGGACTTCCAATTCATTGCCTCATGTGATGAAACAACCAGTTGGAGTGTCAGGTTGATTGGATATTGAATTATCTAAATTCTTCCTGAACTGGGGAGCGAACTAACCAGTTCACTTAGTGAGTCAATTGGCTCAACTCAACCAATCGACCAGTTGGGGTCGTGAGAGGACCGGATTATAGGGTGAGACAACTAGTCTATGGGGAAATAATTGTATCAAGGATTACTATTGATGTCATGTTGTGCATTAATTGGATTCAAATTTGTTAATTTATATGTGATAGGGAACATGGAGAAACGACTAGTTCGCTAAGAGAATCGATCGGCTCGCATGTGAACTGAATGGTTTGGTTACCAACCAAGCAGTTCAACACTCACATGTTGTGAAAATTCATCGTCTCCTAGTCCCTTCCACTCCCACACAGACTGGGAACCCATACCCTAACCCTCACATAAATAGAGGGGTACTGGGGGTTTCCCAAAACACAACTCAATTACATCTGAAAATTGTTGTCCTCTTTGGCTGTGGTAACCAATAGAGATCCTGAGCAAGTGCTACCCTCTAAAGGGAGAGATAGCAAGGGAGAAACATTGTGAGAGAGCAAGTTGGTGACTAGCACACAAATGGGATGGACAACTCCTTCATGTCTATTCTAGTAGGCCAACATCCGTTCTACGCGGTCCATGTGGACTTCCATAGAGGCGTGGAGGCCGTTGTCTACCACTCGGAGGACAATGCCAACCTGCTATCCGTGGTGTAGACTAGGAGGCACAATAGACAAGTCCCAATGCAACTAGAAGATAGTTTCACATCTAAAACAATGAGGAGATGTCACTAGACTTGCTCCAGGACCAGGTATATCCTCAAAACCATCCTTCCCATCATATAGTTGTTGGTGTGATTTGCTAGTTTATATGGAATATGGTAGTAAGATTATCCTTTCTGTTGCCTATTTTGTAGCCATATTTACCTACTACTACATAATTAGGGTTTCAATTGATTAGTTAAAGCCAATTGGGTATTTTTTAATTGCATCAATCAAGTCAAGTATAAACCCTAGAAGGATTCTACAAAGATAAGGGTGGATCGCAAATTTAGAAGATATTAAACGTATGAAACATAAAGTGTATCACTTCACCACATAGTTTGTTCACTTTCACATAGGAGTCCACACCAATCATCATGGGATACCAATCCTTGTCACATCATCCACATGATATCTCCTCAATTAGGGCAATCAACCCTGTCCAAGGTCATAAGATCATTCACATTTTTCCCTAAAAGAACATCATCATCTCTCCATGCCTCATCAAAGCTCATCATCATCACCACACATATGTTACATATGCACAATATGATCTTACATTATGTACCATTATGTTCATAATATAGCAAATTAGGGTTGCAACATTAGTAGATTACACAAGAAAGCTAAGCATTATCATCATATACTAAACTAGGGTTGAGGTTTAACAAGGAAAACTAAATTAGGGCTTCAAAATAGCAAGAGAAATACAACCTAATTATCATCACCTCCAACATTCTTGGAAGAAATTAGGTCAAACATCATCAACATATAATTAACTAAACACATGACCAAGAGACTATAAATCTTCATTGATGACCGCAAATCGCACAAGGTTGGCGACCGCTAAGGATAGGTCATCCACCTTGGCGAATGTTGAAATCACAAAGGTCAATGACCAAAGAAAAGCATGGAACATCGGTGACCGAAGGAATCCATGAAGCCTTGGTGACTGAAGAGAAAACTAGGGTTCACCCCCTTTCAACGATCACTGAGGTTGACACATTTCAACAATCGTTGAACTAGGGTTAACCACCCTTAACAACCACTAAGGTATGACAACATCAACGACCAAAGAAAATCGACTACATAAAGTGAGAGAAGATCTTAGTGACCAAAAACCTCATCAACAATAAAGGCATAACACATTAATCTCCACCATGAAATCAAAAACCACTAATGTAATGCTAGGGCCCACTGTCCTAGGCTCTAATAAGGTTTCAGGAATGACAACTGGTCTCATAGACCACCACTAGCCTTAACTGCATGCTTGATCCTCACTCATGCGCAAGCCAAGATCAACTTCCTGACTGGTCTCCCATTCTAGTACTACTCCATGCCGAGCACGCTTAACTATGGAGTTCTTTAGTGATGGGATCCCTGAAAAAGAGGTGCACCTTGGTGATATGGGTAGTTCAATCATTATTTATAAGATCATTCTATCTGAGGCCTCAAATCCGGGGACATTACAATCTCCCCCACTTGGGCTCTTGATTTCTTCGTCGAGGCTCAATGATATGGCCTCATAATATTTCCCCATTTCAGTGCAGACCCAACATGGCCATGTAGACCCAACTCTCGATCACAGCTACCAGTGCATGGGCGGATCCATCACCACGGATAGCCCTTTCCAACATGCTCGGACCACATGACTCAAAGACTAGCATGCCATAGACCCATGTGGCCCCCACCTACTGGAGGGGTTATGACTCTAATACCATTTTTAATGACCTGGTCTATTGCCCAAGGCTCTAGTTGGATTTCAAGAATGACGACTGGCCTTACATACCACCACTAGCCTTAACTATGTGCTTGATCCTCACTCACACGCAAGACAAGATCAACTTCCCGACGGGTCACCCACCCTAGTACTACTCCAAGTTGAGCACACTTAACTATGGAGTTCTTTAGTGATAGGATCCTTGAAAAGGAGGTGCACCTTGGTAATATGGGTAGTTCAATCATTCCTTATAAGATCATTCTATTTGAGGCCTCAAATTATGGGACATTACAACCAAGGTGTAAAACACAAGGAGGAAAACAAACTCAAAACCCAAATTTAGATCATCATCAAGCAAGAGAGCAAAACCATGATTTTAATAGAGAAAAACCAACCTTTAGCACATGCATGTAAGGATCGAAACCTCCACCATAAAACAGTATCTCATGCACATTGGCTAGGGTTCATAAATGGGGATTTATCACCTTAAGATCACCATAAAAACATAAACCCTAGATCATAGATATCATTTTCCAACTTGTAACTACATTCTTATGGTAGATTATTTGCATGCAAGGTAAGTGTAACCATTTTTCGAGGTCAAAGTTATATAACTTGCCTCAAAGGGGAAGAAAAAACTCCAACATAAAGAAAGCTTCAAGTAATGAGAGAGAAATCCCTAGATTGATCACCACTTTTGGCCAATCTAGCTCCACCTCCAAGAATGAAATGAAACCCTAGGTCAAAGAGCAAGAAGGTGAGAAAAAACCCTAAGATGGAAAGATAAGAAAAGAGGAGTTATTCATTCACAACTCGAACACTACCATGGAGAACCATGGATTCAGCCAAGAAGAGAAACAAGAAGAGGGTAGGGTAAGGAAAAAAAATATGAAGAGAGGTAGATCACTTATTGAGGTCAAGAAGCACCAGAGATCACCAAACGGTCACCAAGAAAGGTTGTTCCAAACCCTAACTCAACATGCAAGATGCATCAACCACCTGGGATCCACCTTCACCACCAATTACAAGCGGGCGAGCTACGAGAAAGAAGAGACAAAGAAGGGGGTGAAAAGGGTTTAGTTGCATTCAAGGAGAGAGGTTTATATAACCAAGGGTTAGAGAGAGAGAAGGGAGGTTAGTTTGTAATGCAAACACATACCATGTGTCCACCAAAACTCATCCATGCAATAAACACACTTAAGCATGCAGCGTAGGGCGTTAAAACTAAGAAAATCAAACAACCACATGGTGTAGGAAAACCATCAACCACTGAAGATCACCATGCTTGGTGACCACTAAAAATCTTCAGCGACCAAGGTGGTCAAAGTTCAACGACCACTAACCATAGATTCTTGGCGACCTATAGGGGTCATATGCCTCATAAACCTCCAATGTTAGGGGCACACTCCAAAACATCATCGAATGAAGAGAACTTGGCCAAAGGAAAACTTGGAGATCGCTGAAACATAGGTTCATCGGTCAAACATACTACACAATCAACCACCACATTGGGCATCCAAGAAAAACCCTAAAACTCAACATGAGAAGTCAAACCATCAAACTAAGGTGTGACAAGGTTCCGTAAAACCCCACTCTATTTGGCATGATATCAAAACAAGTGAGGCACAAAAAGCATGTGACAAATTGCAAGAAAATTCCTAATCTTGGGTAAATTATAATTAGGTCCAAAACAAACACATATAAGCATAACTAGCTCAAACAACATCCAAATTGGATCAAACTATAAACATAATCTCATTACATGTTATCAAAGCACATCATGAGATTAGATTAACATTTTAAGAATATATTATGCTAATAATGCAAGATCAACAAGAAAGCAAGGTCAGGGGTCTTACAACCATAAACCCCTAACAAGGATTTTGCCCCCAAAATCCTACACAAACAGAGACAAGTACTTACTACACATCTCGTCTTCTAACTCCCATGTTGCTTCCTCCACACAATGGTGATGCCACAAAATCTTAACCAGAACTATATCCTTCTTCTTCAACTTCTTAACTCTCCTATCCAGGATCAACACAGGACCCTCAACATACAACACATCCTCCTCCAACTCAATCTCTATTGGCTATAACATTATTTAGGTATTAGGGTGACACTTCCTCAACATGAAAACATGGAAGACATAATGCAGCTTGTGCAACTATGGAGGTAGATTCAACATGTAAGCTACCTTCCCAACATGTTCCACCATAGGGTAGGGTCTCACAAACCTTGGATCCAACTTACTAATAACACTCTATTTTACGTACTTTCTGTATATATTTTACACTACATTTAGTATATCTTTTGTTAGCTTTTCAAAAAAAATTCCTATCTTTTTGAAAAAAGCCTCACTTACATGGTTTCAGGTATATTCACAATCCAGATCACAGATCAAGACCGCGACCGTGGTCCACTTATACCTAAACCGCGATCACAGTTCCAAAGTTCCCTATAGATCATGATCATCAGATGACAAGGAGGGATCATGGCTAGTTTATAGACCGCGGTCATCGCTCAACCGCGACCTCATGGATGGTCGCAAGAAAAACATGCGCCTCAAAGATAGACCAATGGTTGCAGTGTGGATACAGACCGCGATAAAAAAAGTCCGCGATCAAGAAGGATCACAGTCAGCTTGGAAACTGTGGTCACTGACGAGCTCTTGCAAACTGCGACCGAGCAGGAAGACCTCGACCTCGACCGCCTGGATGCAACCCACAAGAAGACCTCGACCGTGGTTATCACCAAGACACGACCAAGCTCAACCGCAATGAAAGATGAATAAAGCACTGACCACGTCTAGATTGAAGAGGGCCATCCCAGACCATTCCACCCATCAGACTTGGATCTCAAAAGGTGGAACCTGAGGAGAGAGAAGATTGAAGACCCCTTTTTTAAGAGAAGAGGGCCATCCACACCATCCACATGATAGATATGGATCTAAAGAAGTATTGTGTCATATCACGTCTCTTCCTTTCTAGATCTATCATTCCATCTTGCTGTATTTCCCTCCTCTATTCGTGGGCATCCCATGGGTCTATCTTTCTGTAATTTCATTATGCTGTCCGCAAGCATGAGTGGCTAAACACCTTAACTTGGGTTGGGAGTAGCCACTAAGGCTCTCCCAACATTTACATTGTCTCTTTCTGTTGAATATACATATTCTTATCAAGATTAACTCCATGCACCTATTTTAATGCTTCAATTATATGCTTAGCTACCATCTTGTAATGTTTGATTGTTTATATGTCGAGAGAGTAATATCGCTTTTATCATGTATCATGGAGTAGTATGAATGCACGAGAGTGTTGGAATGCTAAGGCTTTAAAACCATACATTCTGTTGTGAGGTTTACGTGTGGTCACCTCAAGAGAGGGACTACCCTTAGACTTAGATCTATCCTCATCTTGAGAAATAGTGGAATAGATGCTTTTGATGGTTGCTTGTAATCTTGGTAACAGTATACGAGAGAGCGAGATGATGTTGAATGTTGGTGAGATGCTTTAGTAGGTGAATCCCAACCTGACTTTCCTCCCATATACTTGTGTTGTCTTATTTCTTTTGTTCTTATTTCTTTTGAACTACTTTAATTTGCGTGCCACCATTCCTTAGGGAACACCTTTTACATTCCCTCTTCGGCTGGAGTATATGAGTGCTAAATTCCACGTGCTTAACACTACCAACCTTGTCCCTGCGTTCGACCCCAATTGCTACATCGGACCCCGTTTATTGTTGAGGGGGCTTTAGAGTCGGGTTATCTCTTTAAAAGTCTGACTACTTTGAATCCACTCCTTTTGGACGTGTGATTTAGGCCGGTCACTTACCCTTCTTACCAAACTTCAACACACCTTTCCAAGGAGAGACCTTAAGGTACACATGACCTCCCACTTTGAACTCAAAAGGCATGTGACAATTATCAGTAGAAGACTTCTATCTGTCCTAGGATACCTTAAACTGCTATTGTATTATTTTGATCTTTTCTATAGTTTGCCGCACTAGCTCAGGACCCCAAAGCTGATACTCACTTATCTTGTTCCAACAAAGTGGTGATCGATAATGCTTTCCATATAAAGCTTTGTACAAAGCCATGTCTATACTCCTCTAATAACTATTATTGTAGGCAAACTCTATCAAACTTAGATGCACATACCAACTTCCGAGAAATTGTAAGATACAAGCACTCAACATGTCCTCCACAATTTTAACGTTCCTCTCAGACTGATCATCTGTTTTTGGGTGAAAGGTTGTACTAAACCTCACCTATGTCCCCATGGATGTATGCAAACATTCCCAAAATCGACCGGTAACCTGAGGACATCTGTCAAACACTATGGTAACTAGGATACCATGAAGATGTACTATTTCATCTACATATACATGTGCCAACTTCTATTTTGTATACGTTGTCTTGAATGGAAAGAAGTGAGCTGACTTGGTCAACCTATCAACTATCACCCAAATGGAATCATGACCTTTGGTTGTCTTAGTAAGACCGGCCACAAATTCTATAGTGATTTGATCCCATTTACATTATGGTATAGGTAACAGTTGCAACACTCCTGTAGGTTTCTGATGCTCAGCCTTGACCTTTTGGCACACTGGACATCTCTCTGCCACATCACACTTCAAACTAGGTCACCAATATAGATCCTTCATCTTATGGTACATCTTGGCACCTCTAGGATGCATCACATACACCGAGGAATGAGCCTCCACAAGAACAAACTTCCTCAGACCATCAACGTTTGTAATCACTATCTTGTTGTGGAAGTAAACTGTCCCATCCTCTTTCTCATGAAAACCATCACACTTCTTTCAGCCAAACTCTACCTTGACATTCTTTATCACGGTATCATCTCGTTGCACATCTCTTATTTGCTGCATCAAGGTAGGCTTCACATGTAGTTGTGCTAACAAGTCTGCCAATAGAGAAACCTCCAACTGGTCATTCATTTGACAAAGAGATAACAGCATATCTCGCTTATGGTACACTAAGGTATGTATCTGTGCCTTATCAGCAAATGATGACAAAGATGACTTTTTGCTCAACACATCAGCCACCACATTTGCCTTCCCCTGATGGTAGTCTATCATGCAATCATAGTCCTTGATCAACTTCATCCATCTTCTTTGGCACATGTTCAACTCCTACTTCGAGAACATATATTGAAGGTTCTTGCGGTCACTGAAGATCTGACACTTCTCTTCATACAAGTAGTGTCTCTAAATATTCAAAGCATGGACCACAGTCACAAGCTCTAGATCATGCGTCGAGTAGTTCTCCTCATGTTTTTTAATTTGTCGTGAAGCAAAAGAAAATATGTTCTTGTCATCCATCATCATGCATCCCAAGTCATTCTTTGACACATCACATAAGACTATGTTACCTTTCCCTTTCTCTGGTAGAACTAACATGGGTGCATTGGTCAACTTCTCCTTCAGTTGTTGAAAAGAACATTGAAATTTTTCATCCCAGACAAAAGGAACATTTTTCCTTGTCAACTTGGTTAGGGGTAACACTACAGAACTAAAATTATATATGAATTGTTGGTAGTATCCCGTCAAGAAAGGAAACTTTAAACTGATGTTGATGTCTTAGTATGTTCCCATTATAGAAAAAACTCCACATTCTTTGGGTCCATACAAACACCTCTAGAAGATATCATGTGACCCAGAAAAGATGCCTCTATCAACCAACACTACAACAAAAATGCCCATTAGTGGCCTTTTAGAAATGCCACTGAAAAAAAAATGCCACTAAACATGTTTAGTGGCATTTTTTGACACTTTAAAAATGCCTCTAGTACCAATGCCACTAGAAAGATAGTGGCATAAGTTGTAAATGCCACTAAATGTTTGGCTTTAGTGGCTTCCAATAAATGCCAAATAAAGGCCACTAAACCATCATTTGTCATTTATAAAAAAGCCACTATCCATCAATTGGCTTTTATATAAATGCCACTTTTTTGTATAATGTTGATGTATGAAACGGTTCTGGTTGAGTGTAATGGCGTATAAAAAAGACACTAATGACATACTAGTTCTATATTACTACATTTTCATGGTTTTTCATCATTAAATTTTCAGTTCATTATCAGGTTTTTAAATTGAATGTCAATTGCAGCCAAACTCAGTTTTCCAAAAGTATGAATATTTTTTATTTATAATGAAATGAAAATTACATGGGGAGGACATTTTACCTTGCCCCTTAGATTGAATATAACACCAATGATATACTTTCATATATATAATATTTTTCTATTCAATACAATAACTTCTACATCATTGGATATGTCTCTTCACTAATATGACTATCTACTTTTAAGCATGCCGACTTCAGAGCCCATTTTGGAAATAGTTTCAGTAGCCCATTTCGCAAGCACCTTCTCAGATGGTGCTTCTTGACTTGATTTGTTGACTTGATTGTCTACCACAACTACTAAGAATCCTGGATTTTTGGCATTCAAAGATGAAGATAGCTGAATCAATTTCTACAGCTCATCTGGATTCATCTTGGTAATAACACCCACGGCAGCCTTAACCATCTCTGGTGGCATTCCATTAGCACCCATATCTGAAAAAGATTCTAGGGTAGTATGCAAAATGTAATCTTGAAATGATCTACAGAAGTAACTAGTACTCAGCATATGACATATTATACACGACATGTAAGAATAAAGATATACAAATCTATAGATGAGATAAAGAGGGTAGCTATAGAAATATAAATAACATTAGGATGGAGAAATTACATCATGGGACCATTAGGGTGTAACTAATGTTAGACTGTGTGTTCCTACAAAAAGATAGAAAACTAAACAAAAGGTTCTCAACTCAGTTCTTCTCTACACAAGGTTCACAGTAAACATTCTTAACCTAAGATAGTATCAAAATCTATGGCTATTGGCAAATAGTGATACTAAAATACAATGGGCGCTTGTAACTGAGGATGCCTGAGATATTTGATTTTTAGGATGTCGCTTCTCTTGCATAGTGGCAGCTTGAGCAGAAGATGATAAACCAGTAGCCAAACCCTGGGATTGAGTAGAAGAGGTAGCAAGAATGTCTTCATTAGGAGAGAGTACATGAGTCCCATCATTAGTTAAAGAGAAAAAATCATATATGGAGGAACTAAACCCAACATTAGCTCTGTCTGTAAAGTTAAATCATAATGTGTTTCAGTCCAGCCTAAGATTCATTATAATATATATTGTTAATGCATTACAATAAATCAAATTTAAACCTAAAAGAGAGTGTTCGCCAACTGAGGATAAGCTTACTTGTCGATCTAGTGCATTATTTTCTTTAGTTATACTCTGCATGATCAACCTATTACTATTTTCATTTTTTTTATCCAATTCAAAACTAACATGTCTCTAGGAAATGTGAGGTTAACCAATTACCTTCATCTCTGATAATACTTCATTTAACTGAGTTCTTAACATTTTGGCTAAATAATGGGACAAGGGATCATTTACAGGGCCTGATCGACTCTAATTATCAGGCAGAATGCCAGTTTGAGCTCCATCTAGAGCTCCAGCCATTAAAGATATTGTCGTCTCAGCCAATTGTAGACCAAGAGGTTGATTGAGATCAACTACTTCTACTAAGTTGGGTTATTGTCCAAATTTTTTAGTGTGTCTATATTGAAGAGAGAGAGAGAGAAATGTTGGGAAGAAAATCACCTCATGATCTTCGACCACTCCACAGCCAACTTGAAATAAATATGTCTCATTTAGAAATTTTCATTATCACAGTGGAAAACACACTGGAACAGTAGTAGCAGATCAGTGCAAACAACAAGTCGGTCACCAAGCCCCTTGTTGAATTTAGTGGTTCTTGCATTCAGCATGGTTAAGAATGTGTTTAGAAACTTGGACAGCGAAGTACCTCTATTTTCATCTTGTAAAGATTGTAACAAGATTCCACCATGAGTGTTGCATGGATATATTGAAATCTAGCCTAGATGCCATTGCTTTCTACTTGAAACGGAGAAGACATACTACATTGGGAGCTCTGGACAAATGGGAATATACACTCCTTTCACTGTTATCAAAATACAGTTCCCCATTGTTGCTATCTATTATATGATCAGTAGATGGAATGGAATAACTAGGCCTTCTGATGTGTCCATAGATGTGATATTATGGATCCATGTAGGAAAACAATGTCATCACACACCTACAAGATAATTGTATAAAATTAGCGTATTATTATTTTCCACAAGAAAAAAAAGCAGACATGCAAGAAGTCTTTTGTGTATGTAACATAATCATTTACAATGCAACAAAAAGTAGAATTAAGAAGAGTTTATAATACTTTCATACACAATAGAAATGATAGTAAGCATAGTCACATATATGGATTCATTCGACCGGTTTGAAAAGGTCGTATTTTGGGGACAAAGTGGAAAATGTGACAAAAATGGATTGAATATGATAAAAAAGTAATATCTTGTCAGAGAAAAAAGTGAAAAAGATATAAATGGTTCTACTATTGAATGAAAATGATGAAATATGGTTCTTTAAAACAAAGTAGCAATATGTAAGCATATTCCAATACTTCAATTGTTCATTAGAATAGTATATTCATGTTTCTAGTGATCCCCCCAAAACATGATTTTAAAGCAGGATAGGAATACTAGTTGAAGTTCAACAATGTTGGTGATCCAACTCAAACCAAAGAATTATACTTCAACCCAGTAGGATGATCTGATTTTGTATTATCTTAGCCTATAGATCACTCAGATAAGAATAGAAGAGGAAAAGATTTATATTCATGTAGGTTCTTTTAAGGATACAACTTGGTTCTACATTCAATGTTTGGGTTCAATGAATTCAGGGTGAAATTGAACTAAACACAAATTGCAATTTCAGTTTATAGAAAGTGTTTTTTACAACTAAATTGAATACTATATGATCTATTATGCTAATCAACTGCTAGTCAAATGTAGATCACGAATAAGATTAAACCCAAACTATACTGAAATAATATGGATTTATTGATTGTTGAGTTCTCCTTATGAACTATTCACAAATTCATTTCTTTGTTTCTTTCAATAACATTACTTCAAGCTTATGCACTTTCCAATCAACATTGCACATACCATTGATTAGATTTATATAATTTCTACCAGTTGTGCATATTGCTCTCATGCACCATTCATCATGTACCAAGCACCTTAAAGGGACTAGGTATTTATCTATAAATATGATTTTGGTAGGATAACGATGTATGTGTACATTTATCCACCTAATAGCACTACAAAACATGTAAGGTAATAGTCTTACATAATATTATAATAGTCACTCAATAGTGCTCAATTGATTATAGTAGTCACTATAGAGTGCAGTATAAGATGGTGGTGAGGGAAGTTTGAGTTTGAAGTTTTCATTGGATGACCATATAGACACAAGTGTCAAATTTTTGAATTATCTATTGATTTCTACAATCAAGATCTACAATATCAATAATCATATCTAGAATTTCTTAAACGAACTCTAGATATAATATGACAAGTGAGGCACTGAATGTAATCAGGATATAGCCAAGAGACTATAATATCATACTAAGACTATGATATGAAACTTTAGCGAGTCTACAAAAGATCTATATACTAAGATAAATCTTAAGCAATTAACCAATTATAGCTTTAAACTAACCTACATACATCAGGTAGTCGAGTTGGACCAAGAAGATCAGGAGCAATAGGATTCTAAAGCCATTTCAAGCAATATAATTTCAATATGTACACACCTTCAGAATAGGGGGCATGGGAGGCAACAGAGCATTAGCAGCTCTTATTGAATGAGCTGGAGGTGCAACAGTAATGTCCCCTCTAAATTTCTCAGCGATCTAAAATATCAAACACAAAGAATCAGACAATAAAGAATCATGAGAGTTATTTGACCTTGTTGAACCAATAGGGAATAATTAGCTGAAAACTTGAAAACTTACCCATGTTAACTCTTCAAATGCTTCAACCTCTGTTGATGTAATGATTCCTTCATTGTTGAATCAAGAGGATCAACAACAGGGTAAATACCAAGCTCAGATACCAAGCTCAGATATCTAAAAAGGAGAGAGCACAAGGGTCAAATAAAAATATAAATAATGTACATTTAAAGTTACACACAGACCTGACGCGACAATAGAGTTGTGGCAGCATCCAAGTGAGCAAATGTTGTGACAGGAGCAGGATCTGTCAGATCATCAACAAGCACATATTTAGCTTGAAGCACATAAAATACAAATTTACAATCAAATTGAAGATTTATGTCAAAATCCAATATGTATATTCTGGTTGGTTTTAGGAGATTAATATCAGTTGGATCTGCAATAAAAAACTCTCAAGAAGGAAGAGTTTTTTCACCAAAATAACAAGTGATTTGGATATCTAAGACATATTAAACTCAAATCTAAGACTAATCACATACTATCAACATATTCATAGAATGATGTAACCTACTATTTTCAAATCAATGCATGCACACATGTATATTAGTCTTTAGGATATCAATATGGTTTTCAGGAACTAAAATCATGATTTCTAGTTATCAGGAATATACTTTCTCATGAAATAAAATTTATGATACAAAGTTTGACTGCTCTCCATGCTATGAAGGATGACATTCCAGTTGTCTTTGTTTAGAAGGATTCTTATTCATACAGTGAGACATACATATGCTGGCACATGTGACAGAGCAAATGGAGATTTTTTATGAAGCTGGTGCAAGGAAATTTTCAATATGCACATGTTAGAGACATAATCGAGATAGATAATGGAGGTGGCACTAAGGAATATGCAATATATATCTAGAACAGAGAAGACCGATAGGCACATAGATACAAGAGAATTTTATGCAATTGACCCTTGTATAGAAGCTGCAACACACCATTAAACCTCATGGATAATATGATAGCCCATTATGTATATCATAACAACAAATAGCTAGGATATACCTAAACATGAAGAAGTCGAACCATGGCTCTTAATGCATCCACATCAATAATGCTTCTACTAATTTATTTTCCAGAGATCTTCTGGGAGCTGTTCTTGTTATATCCAACTGAGAACCTATAACATCACCCCTTTTGGATGATTCACCATGTTTTCTCATTGAATACATCAAATACGGTATCATGGTGATAACAGTGAGAAAACCTTTCACACAACATATTAGCCTCTAAAACAAGTGCAGGAGTCCGGATGGAAATACAAACCTCACTTGTAACACATACAAGACCTCATCCATAGAGAAGAACCTACTTATCATGTTTGAACATGACTTAAATATAAAGATAGCTATAGGGAAGCCTACTAACCTCCTCAAGCAATTTAGGAGATGTAGCTATTATGGAAATAGTATCTACCTCAACAAGATGGGCCAAACCGATCATGGGAAATAGATACACAAGCACTATCGCAAGTCTTATTCACCAAGTGTGATAACCAAAATCAACAGTCAGTGTAGAGGAAGAATCCTTGCCATGGATAAGGAGATCAATGTATTGAATTCACTATTATTCAATATTCTGTTCTAGCATGTTAAAAGGGAAGGTAAAAAATTTGGCCATGATCTAGATGTTGTTGCTAATTTGAAAAATGTAACCCAATCTCTCAATGCTGATCTAGCTATTGTATTTCAGTCAAATATATGTGACCTGATATTTACTGTTGTTTTATGAAAATCATTTATTTGTGGCTTTTGATTTGACAATGTACATTTGTCAAAAGCATACTAAAATCCAGAATATTTTTTCTATAATAGTATGATTATATTAATATCAATGAAAAAGGCTCTTCATTATCAGAAACCTAGCATATAGTCCCAAGACCTAGAGAGACCCTGGAATTACCAAATTAGAACTAGATGATTATAATATGTTTCCTTTTTCAAAGAAAATAATAGAAATAAAAAACATTGGTCTCATGCATCAATTCAGCTATACAATATACAAATGCATACTTCAGACATCCTAGAAACTTTATTGTCTAGAGATGTTAGACATATAATATTTCAATATACAGTCAATGATGAAACACTTTATCAAGATTGTAGGTGACCTCATGTCAAACTTGATATATGGTATTTAACGACAAATAAGGACATAGCATAGGTGGAGGGACTATCAAAAATGAAAGTAACTATGCACAGTAGTTAGTACATGCAGCAAGTGACCAATAGATAAGTCAATATGAGAACAACCAAGAAAAAAGATAGAATCAACAACAACATAAAGATAAAATTAGAGAATTGATTTTCTTGACATAGATATCATGTAACAATATCAAAATAATTGAGGTCTCAAAATACAAAATGAGTCAAACCGAACGATTAAGGTATGTACATAATCATCTACCATGGCCATGAATGAGTCATTTACCAGTGTTGCCTGATTAAGGATCACAAGTATGCATGGATATGTTGTGTAGGATAGGAAGAAAAAAAGACATTCACATTCAACATTCTAAATGTATTGAAGCAGACTCCATGTACCTATCCCTCAAGGCATGCCTCTTGTAACTCTATTTAAAAAAAACCACAAATGCATAGATGATCCATCACAAATGCAAACATTTCTCAGATGTAATTCTCACAAACAAGATGCTCAAACATTGCTCATATCTAAAAACCACAAACCATTCATAGTGAATGTATTGTCCATAATACTAAGATTCTCCATAACAAAATCAAATGCAGGTCAAAACAAAATAGGATTGTCATTTGTCAACATTGTCTAAGATAATGGACATGCAACAACATTATTTGGATTGTCATGTACTAATAAAAAATTGGATTAAAGAAAAACAGCTATATATGTCATCTCTCTAGACAATATCCAAGAATGCAGTTATGTTTAAACTTCATGTCCTGCAACAAATGGAAATGACTTTAGATACTACTTTTCTTTTCAATTATGTAATATTATAAGCAATACTTTATGTATGACGTTGCCAACAACATCATCAATAGATTGATATTAATCATAAGGTCTCACTTTAGGATCGTTGCCCAAGAAAGAAATCTCTACAAAAACACCAACAAATGATGTGCCTATTATTACACCTCTCACACTTTTCATGGGGTCAACCTCAGATACTCGACCAAATGCAATTCTAACATTTGGATCTGTGTAACTCAGCAGATACACATCCTAGAAACAAAATATAATTTACATAAAAAAATTATATAATGTAAAATGAAGAGCAATTTACACAAATACAAACATACTTGTCCCTTCTTAAATGATGAATGTCTTATTTGGAGTAGAGTTTGCCTTGAAAAGTTTGTCTGCATAATTATTTTATTTTTGACATAAGACCAAAACAGTCAGCATGGAAAATAACTAATATTACACATCATGTAAAAAATGTATTCATACTTGGCCAGTGCCAACTTGTTGTGCTTTACTGTTTCCTGCTCTAGTTAAGGCAAGTAACTCCTCTAACTTATGGTTGAATTCATCCTTTTGTTCTTTAAGTTTTTCATCAAATTCCAACTGTTTCTCTTCAAGTTTATCTTGGAAATGCTTCCTTTGTGCTTCTTCAGCTTCTTAGGATTTACGATTCTTGCCCCAGATATCAGAAGGTGATGGTACAAGCCCATAACCACGAACATATCCTGGTCTCTCTTCTCCCATAGCATGCCTATAAATTTCATCTGAAGTAACATCAGGTTGTTTTCTTCGCAACTCTTCTCCTACCGCAGAAAATTTTTCCTACATACAAAAAATCATAGGAGATGAATTTTATACCAAATATATACCTCTTTGCAATTAGTATATGTAACATAATACTATAGGATAGGATGTGTTTTACCAAAATTTTGGCAGATTCAACATCAACCACTACAAAAAATGGGTTTTTTGTGAAGGTCATTTGTGAAGGGCTAAAATCCCTCAAAAATATTGATTTTTTGTGAAGGACCGTCCTACGCAAAAAGATTGTTTTCCTTCAACCGAAATTCTTATGTAAATAAGAATTAGTGAAAGTTCCACATCCTACTTGAATGCAAAATTTCCGTCACTAGGGTTACCACCAAAATTTCCCGCCCCAAGAATTAGTAATTAGAATGCGATAATTACTTCATGAATATTTTGTCATAACCGCTCCTTTCCCTGCTCTCTCCTCGCCCTGTTTGATCGCCCATTACGGAAGCAGCAGCCGCTTGAGGAACAAGCAATGGCCGCAGCAGCGTGAGGAACAAGATGTGGCAGCGTGAAGAAAAAGCAGCGGCCATGGCGGCGTGAGCAACAAGCAGCGTGAGAAGTTGTTCCGTCAGGTTAGTATATTTTTTAGTGCTGGAGCACCGATGCCTTGTCTCTGCCTAACTCTCTCGTTCATCTACTTTATGATGAAATTGTATGGTTAATAGTAGTATTGTATAATGACCAGCGGTACCTAAGATTTCCGTCTCAATCTGTATTTAATTTGGATGGGCGGGTATTTGCCTTATCTCTGCTTAACACTCTAGTTGTTCGGCAGTTCCATCAGGGGACATTTGAAAAATGAACCCCTCCCGTGGTTGACATTGCCGGAGGCAGCTAGACCTCACCTAACTTTTGAGAAAATTAGTAAGAGTGTCAGAGCTCTTGTACGTGATGCTCGACACCTTTTTCTACTTTGAATAATTGTTTTTGTTCACCGATAATTGATCTTCATTTCTTATTTACATAGTTGCTTTGTTTCCGTTCCTTCGTGAATGCTTCGAGTTTCTTGTTGTGCCTCTTCGTGTAAGCGCCTCTTCAGATTTTCTATTTCTAGATTGTTTAAATTCTAATCCAATAATTACAGTGCATTATGTCTATCTACTTTTCACCTCCTCCTAGTTTGTTTTGTATCCAATTAGAATCATGATTTATCACCTTTCCCATTCTTTTTATCCACCATCCCAGTCACAGTGCCTTCATTCTCAATTCATTTTTTGTTCCTCTAGATTTGTTGAACTAGTCAAAGATACTGTAAAAATATGTTCCATTACTTCCTAATTTGGCAACCATGAAGAGCCTGACGACTTCCAATAAAAGTACCCTTGAACGTTTTCTTTCCTTTAAAAGTTGGAGACTAGGAATAACTATAAGATTATACCCTGAGAAGTCGAGAACTGCGTTGGATATACTATCCATCAACAGGCAGATAGGTTATTTTATTTCGTTATGTCAACTTTTAGACATATTTTTTCTTTCATTTATTCATCATTTCAGTTTTGATTTATATGCACACTTATAGATGTTGTCTTTCTTTGTGAGAGCAGTTGCTTCAATTACATATTGCGTACATTGGTTAACAATCGCAGTTTTAGACAATAAAAATTGTATACTTGTGTCTCACCCAATTTGCTGATTGCCAGTCATTAAGTCGAGAATCATACGGAGAATAATGGAAACTAGAGGTGTCACAATGAGCACGATACATGGCACAATGAGTTGAGAATTATATGGCAGTAAGTTATGCGGGATGTTAATGCCACAATGAGCACGATACATGGCATAATGGAAACTAGAAATGTCAATCAGTTGCAAACTATTAATTTACAGGAATGCGGACTAGCGTGCGTCAATGGGGTTGCAATTAAATGCTTAGAAAAGTATAAAAGTTGCTAGAATGGTCATCACTACATAGTATCAACTATATCAGTTTCGCAAGCTGCAACTGAAATGTCTAGTTTTCCGTTTGATATTCAATCGACCGCAGTATGGACCAAGTAATGTCTATACAGAAACCACTACTTGAATTGTTGTTTAGTTTTCATACATACCATTTTAATATGAAAACATGATACACATTGTGACAAATAGGATATTGATGTTAAATAATAAAATCACAAATATAATTCTATAACTTCGACAATTGAGCAATGTAATCATATAAGCAAAATTTTTGAAGACTAGTGTATACATTAGTAAACAACTAAAAGTAATTATAACATCAACAATCAACAAGTTATTGCATCTTATAGAATGTTTCTAGTATGCAGCCAATTAGTTGTTGCCATAACTAAATGACCAGCCCCATTAACCTATTTTATTACTTTTACAAAGCATTGGATTATACAGTTTGACTGTTCCTACTGAACCTACCATTTGCAGGCTCTATAATTGCATAAGTCGAATAGAAAATCAAGAGCAACACTGTAATTGCATAATTCCCCTTCTCCTAAATTGTGGAATCATAAACCACCTTGCAACTTTGCCCGACACAGAAAGGAGAGATGTCGTTGGCGTGAGGAGCAACGTGATTTCTTGCCAACGTGGTTCGTGATTTGTCATCCTCCAATTTTAGTTGATCATCCTACATTGGCTACCGGTCTATTTGATCGCCCAGAGCGACGTGAGAAAGTATCACAAGGTGATTTTAAATTTTACCCAATTTGTTTGATTACAAAGACATCGATCTTCTTGTTTTGGCTACTGGTCCGTTTGTTGCGACATTTCCATATATAATGGGTGAACTCTGCATCTGTCAAGAAACACTACAGGAAATTCCATCTAATCCGGCACGTCAAAATGGCTGATATGGCCAGATGCTCTGCCGGAAATAACAATTTTCAGTTGTTTATAAAATGCCAGAAAGATGCCGCTAGATCCCATGCCATTTTAGAAAAAAACAACATCTTTTAACATGCCGAGAGGGGTACGATTAACAGCAATATATGCATGTCGACAAACAATTTTATAGTGTTGTAAAAGGCATGTGCTTATTTACTTTGTACTGATTTTGATGACATCTCTACCATGCCAGCAATGGTCATGTTGGAGTAACTATTCAGTCACTTGAATAACAATTAATTATATTTTTGTATTGCCATTTTTAAAAAATTACTACATATCTGAGTTTTCTCAAATGAGTCATTAAGTCATAAGCATACACAAGGAGCGTTTGAATTGTTTGTTGGCTTTTAAACATCCTGTATATTTGACCTATATACAAAGCACACTGAATGAATCGATCATTGGCTTTAAAACATCATGTATTATTCAATAATGGAATATCCATACAAGAAGTTGCATCCTCGTTCATACACTTGGAAAGAAAACTTTTGATGCCAAAAATAACTTAATCCAAATCTATAGCTAAGTACATAACTATCTATATTCTCGAGTGAATTTGATCATCCTGTCTGTACACATCTTCTGCAGTTCTTTATTTGATAGAAATCCTGAAAGAAAACAATAACATGGATTAAGAACAAAATAACACTTGATGCAAACTTTCTATGAAAACTTACTAGCACAAAAATCAAACACCAATAAGTAATAAAATAACATAATTACAACATGAAATATCTTAAGTGCTGTAACAAAATTTGGTTGACAATTATATACCACGTCCACATATTATTCCCTTCTCCTTTTCTTCCATTTATTTTCTACCTTTCTAGGATAATCATATATGTTATAGGCTAATGAAATCACCAAAGGCAACAGGCTCCAAATCAAACTTGAGTTTATACTTTGTAAACTATCGTTATAAACATATGGGAGGAGATGCACTCACCCAATATCTTGAAAAATATTGCTCTTGTACCGAAAGGCATATCTAGTCTTACACTAATATATCATCATATGGTTAACTCACGTCCAAAACAACATGATCCCAACAACCCCCCGCCCCTTTAGGTTCTTAATTTCCCTCACATGTCCTCTTCCTCACTACTCTTCTTCAAGAAAGTTCTGATGAGAGTTTGCTCACCCTCACGTGCAAGAAAGACAAGCTTTCTAGCCTCTCACTAGGTTCCATCACAATGTGTGCATCTTTTAATATCCTCTTTTTAGAATCTTCTTGATTCAGACCTAAATAATAAGAAGATAGCCAAAATCTGCTTGATTCAGTTCCCGAGATAAGCTTAAGAAACTAAGATAATTGATCCTTGTTCGTATCAAGATCCTTCGTTCATTAGTTGGTAGGCTCAACAATTTACAGACTCTAAAAAGATGGTCAAAGACACGCAATAGAATGTCATGGTTAGAGTTACAAAGAAGTTGTTGGAAGTTAATCATAATCTAATCAAATAGAGCAAAGTCAATGTGAGAAACCTTCTTGATAGTTCTGAGCTTAGAGAAACAAGAATTTCATTTCAAGTTTTTGTAGATGGTGTCCCTACCAATCATCACTACAATAACAAGCTAAAGAATAAATAGTTGTTATCAAACATATACTTTGACAGGAAACTCTCAATTGTCAAAAATGTACAACTCTCTGATCAAAGCATGAGGATAAGTATACAGCATTCTTCTACACTTCCTTCAAATCTAGGAGATTTCGTATTCCATTTACACATAAACGCTTCCTTCAAATTTAGGAGATTTCGTATTCCATTTACACATAATTTATCAAGGACTATAATGAACATGATGCATGACTTATAAAGAAGCACACTAGAGACTACTATTCAACCCCCTTCGACCAAAATTAGGGAGTGATACGTCAGCAGAAAAGGGATTGGACCTTCACTAAACATGTCAAAGAAAATTTTCTTAAATCACCTCCATGATTTTACAAAAAGATATAAACATAGTTATCCCTGAAGCTAACTGGGACAAGACCCCTACTATGAATAACCTCATTCTCCATTGCTTGGAGTATCTCACACTTTATTATTTCAGTTCATTAAGCCTACTATGAATAACCTCATTCTCCATTGCTTGGAGTATCTCACACTTTATTATTTCAGTTCATTAAATAAAACATGAGTTAAACACCATCTTCAGGCAGCAGTGCATGCTAGGTAATTAAGCATGAACAAATAGATTTATGTGATAGGCCACATACCTCTATAATCATATTCTTAATGTCTATGAATTCAATAGTTATAGGATCCAGTTCTTATCATCAGTCCACAAGCTTGTTTGCCAAGGCGTGTTAGTCTGAAGAACTTGCCTTGCATATTGTTCAATACCTTCATTTCGGACCTATAAAATCAAATTCGTATATTTAAAAGATGGTTATAAAATCTAAACATGAGAACTAGAAAATTTACAAGTATACATAATATAGTACCTGGCTAGTGGCATCATCATGTTCCATAATATTCACACCCCCACGAGACTACAACATATCATTATTTCCTTCATGTATGGTTGGGCTTTCTCGACTGCTTTTTCAGCTTGTTTAGCTCTAGCACGTGCTTCTTCAGCTGCTTATTTATACTTCTCCAGTTCTATGATATGACTGAGATTTCTATCGTGAGATCTTGCCACATTACTTCCTCCCATGCGAATATGTCCTAATCTTTCAAGTCCAAAAAATTTGCAACAAATTTCTTCATCATCCATGTCAATTTTCCCTTCATCACGTTGAGATATCAACTCTATAATTTGTTCCTGTCCAATAATTATTTTATTTAAAAGAATTTTTGGCTTTTATTGATCGCTAAATCAAAAAGAGGGAGTTACCATCTTTTACTCGGCTACAATATCAACAAGGGTTTTGTGTTTTCTAGTCCTTGTCAGTTTGAACATCCTCAAGAGGATAGGAACTAGCCCATTGTTCTTTTCAGCCTGCATTATTTTAACAAATATTTTAATACATTAGTTAGGATTTCCCTATACTAGCCAAAACATGAACACTCTACGAAACATTCTTACATCTTCATCTTCCAAATGAAGGTGTCTTTGAGGTTGAGAGGGAAGAAAAGGAAGTGGAATACATGGAGAGCTACTTAAGATGGATGAGTAAGAGAAGAGGAGGGAAGATGTAGATGTAGAGAAGCAAGAAAAATAGTAGACGTACGTGCTTCCTAGATCCACATGTATGAAATTATTCTGGGGCAATTGATTCAAACTGGTTTCTGTTTGCTTTTGAAAACATTTTTCCATGAGTCACTCAATTGTTTGAGCTCCCTAAACAAGACATGCTGGTTCAGTTAGCTATACGACTAACTTCACTTGAAGTCCTCTGACAATTCCCAATTCTAGTTCTAACATTGTATGCATGTATTCAAACAACCATGAATTTCTTGGTTTTCATCCTCCGATCGTCATCATCATCTAAAAGCTTTAAATCCAACCATGTTGGGGTCAGCTAGATGGATCCTTTTATTTTGATCAACTATGTGATTGGTTATATTCCAATCAAGATGTAAAGATTCAAACTCTATCCTTGTAAACTCTTAATTAGTTCATTTCTGCCAGCCTCATCTTCATTTAACCGTGCTTGACTGAATAACATTGCTTTTCATTGTTTCATGTTCCAGTCTTTGCTTTGATTCTCATGTTTTTACAAAATTCATGAGTCAGTGAAATACTAGTCAAATTTGTCTATCTATCAAATCAGGTGTCAGACAATTTGCTTTTATACACAATCTATGAATCAATGATACTACAATCTAAACTTTTATCTTTTATTTTTCTCTTGTTCAGTTTTGTTTTTTAGTTGTAATGTGACGGTTAACTTCTTGTGTATTTGTATGCATATGGATTTCTTAGGGGATAGAAATTGGATGTATATTGCTAATAGGATGCAAAGTGAAGTATTCCAGTCTGGTTTACAAAAATTCATTGAATTTGCACGTACCCATCAAATACCACCCAGACCGAGAAATTTAATTTGCCCTTGTAAAACATGCTCAAATGGATACATTAAATCAGAGGATGATGTATTCTTACATGTTTTACAAAAAGGATTTGTCCGCAACTATGATGTCTGGACATATCATGGGGAGATGATCGGGAGGAATACAATAAGTGCAACATCTACTAGACCTACATCTGGAAATATGCATCAAATGTTGGGACATATATTTGGAATGGGCGATACAAGTCATGCCAGTGAGTTTGAACTCGAGGAGGAGCCTGCAAATCTTAACACCCAACGCTTTTTCAAGATTCTCAAAGAAGTCGATCAGCCACTGTATGAAGGTTGTAAAACTCACTCCAAGTTGTCCTTTCTGGTGCCTCTATTATATCTGAAGGAGGAGTCTAGATGGTCAAATAATTCTTTTACAAAGTTGTTGAAGTTGATAATCTCAGCCTTCCCAAAAGAAGGTAGTATGTTTCTTGAGACTTATTATGAAGCAAATAAAGTTGTAAAAGACCTTGGCCTCAAAAAAGTTAAAATTGATGTCTGTCGAAATGACTGCATGCTCTTTCGTAAAGGTTCATCAAAGAAAGCCATATGTGATACTTGTGGTGAGTCTAGATGGAATGAAAAGACATATAAAACAAAAGGCAAGAAGGTAGCTGAAAAGGTGACATATCACTTTCCTATTATCCCTCGTCTAGAGAGACTTTACATGTGCCCTTCAGTTGCAAAAGATATGATGTGGCCATTTAAAGAAAAAGGAAATGATGGACGTATTCATCATCCCTCTGACATAGAAGAATGGATCTCAATGGATAGAGAATTTCCATACTTTGCTGTTGAACCACGAAATGTCAGACTTTCTCTAGCTACAGATGGATTCAATCCGTTTGGACTTATGAGTGCTTCAAACAGCACATGGCATGTACTATTAACCCCTCTCAATCTCCCGCCTTGGCTTCTTCTAAAGGAGCCATACATAATGATGTCTTTGCTGATCCTAGGTCCTCATATGGTTGGGAATGATATTGATATTTACTTAGAGCCATTAATTGATGAGCTTCAAAAACTTTGGGGTCAGGGAGTTAAAGTATATGATGCTTATAACAAGAAAAACTTCACTATGTGGGCAATGATCTTATGGACCATAAATGATTTTCCGGCTTATGGTGACCTTTCTGGTTGGGGCACCAAAGGGAAAAAGGATTTAGGTTGCCCATCTTGTAATGTAGACACCTTATCCAAGTGGCTTCAATTTGGCAAGAAACAATGTTATGGTTTCCATCAACGTTTCTTGAAAAACAATCATATTTATAGGCGTGATAAAAAAAGTTTCAATGGAGAACAAGATTTCCGTCAACCTCCTAGGCGCTGGTCAGGTGATGATATACTACAACAATTTCAGGGATGCATAAACATCACATTTGGAAAAACTAATAAACGTAAAATCTCTACAAATGGACATCAGCCATTGCCGCCTGGATGGAATAAAATAAGCATTTTTTTTCGAATCCCATATTGGAAATATCTATTGCTGAGACATAATCTAGATGTAATGCACATAGAAAAAAATGTCTGTGAGAACATCTTGAACACTTTGTTGGGCGACTCGAAGAAACGTAAGGAAAACTTACAAGCTCGTCAAGATCTAAAACAATGGGGTATCTGGAGGGATTTGTGGCCAGTCGATTCAAGGAGCCATTATTACTTACCTCCAGCATCTTTCAAAATGAGTAGTACAGAGAAAGAGAAGTTTCTATCTATTTTACAAACATTGAAAGTTCCTGATGGATATTCTTCTAACATATCTAGGTGTGTCAACATGAGAGAGAAAAAAATTATTGGCATTGAAGAGCCATGATTGTCATGTTTTAAGGCAACAACTTCTTCCTATTGCCTTGCAGAACTGCATAGGCCTAGATGTTTATAAACCTATTGAAAGCCTATATTTATTTTTCAATAAACTTTGCTCAGATGCTATTGATGTAGAAGAATTTAAGAAGCTTGAAGAAGACATTGTTGTCACACTATGCCAGGTAGAGAGAGTTTTTCCTCCATCATTCTTTACCATTATGATGCATTTGCCCATCCATTTAGCTTATGAAGCAAGGGTTTCCGGTTCTGTACGGTATAGGTGGATGTACCCCATTGAGAGGTACTTGAAGAAACTCAAGAATTATGTCAAAAATAAAGCTCAGCCTATCGGTTCTATTGCTAGAGGCTATTTGGCAGAAGAATGTTTGACATTTTGTGCTAGATATCTACCTGATTTTGACACAAAATTCACTCATACTCCTCGTAATGTTGATGACTCTCCTATTAGAGTGGGAGTACCGAAACACTTTGATGTGCAAACTTTAGAACAAGCCCATCGAAATGTACTATTTAATACTGACATGTTCGATGATTACAGAAGGTAATCAACTTTTTTTTCAATGTGAAATAGTTTCTAATATAGACTAACCACAACTTTTGAATTTGTCCAATAGCCAGTGAACACATGATAAAGCTTCAAGAGGCTGAACCAAATATCACACTACGTGCTTTAGAAAAAAAACACACAACATAGTTTGCTAGGTGGTTGAGAGAGCATGTAAGTAATTTATAAATTAATAAAATTTTATTTTGAAAGAGTATTTAATCCCTTCTTATTTTATGTTGATAAATTAGGTAATACGTATGTAAATGGATCATCCAAAGTATGTTAGTGAGGAGTTGAGATGGATATCACAGGGTCCTTCTATAGATGGAATGTCATATGAAGGCTATTCAGTAAATGGATACTGATTCCACTCAAAACATGTTGAAAGTACTTCTACTACACAAAATAGTGGGGTCTACTTGGTGGCAGATACATCTAGTTATGCAAGTGGGAGGGATAAAAATCCTATTACGACTACAATTACATATTATGGACAATTGGAGGAGGTCATTGAGCTATGTTATGGTCCAGACATAAAAATACCATTGTTTCGGTGTGCTTGGTTTGATGAAAGTTCTTCTAATGGTTTGCACATTGACAAATATGGTTTCACATAGATAAATTTCTCAAGGAGACACAATCAAGATGAGCCATTCACTCTTGCATCAAAAGCAATGCAATGCTTTTATGTAAAAGATCCTGATGATGATAATTGGTTCACTGTTTTGAAACTTCCACCTCAGAATTATTCTGAAGTACCTATCATTGAGGATTATATAAGTGGGACACAAGTTCATAGTGGTAACAACCACATAAGTGATGATATCTCATGGTCAAGGAATGATATGCATGGATCATTTGTTGCTAGGGAGCCCGAGGAATAAAGTTGTTTTGATTAGTTGTTGCAAACCTTAGTGAATGACCGTGCTTGCAATATTTTTCTTTGTCGATTATTATGTTTTGGTTCAAGGATATTTCCTTGTCATTTGTCCCTTTGATCTTATGTAGGATGAGGAATATTTTGTGTTGATATAATATTTTTCTTTGTGGATTATTATGTATTGGTGCAAAGATATTGCATTATCAATTGCCCCTTTTTCTTTTTGGATTATTATGTGCTTACAATGTTGTACATATATTCCATAAACTGTTGGACTAACTTCTTATTCATTGCTACAATTGTTATATTTTCATCTTATGTAGGATGAGGAACACAAGGTCAACTATGAGAGCTTCTACAACCCCGCCACAACCCACTACTGTCTCCTCTCCTTCAACTGAAGTAGGAGATGAGCATGAGGAACTTGAGGATGAACATGACCATCATAGATATAGAAGGGGCCCTAAAAGTGAGGTTAATCTAATTCCAAAACCAGGAGAGCAACGACACAAGGTGGAATGGAATGCAACAGGTAATGCAGTTGGAAAAAACAATATAAAGTTGAATAGTTATTGTGGCATATTAGCTAGAAAACCACAAATATGGAGTTTAGATCTACAATGGAGAGAGCAACCACAACTAGCATTTGAAGATAGAAAATCATGCATTGAGGTACTTAAGTAATTACAAAATTTCTTTTATCTAGACTTATTGTATATTTTAAGAGTTTTTTTATTGTTTTTTAACATCTCCAAATATTTTCTAGAAATTCTTTGATTTGGGAGATCATCTAAATGCATGGAACTATGTAGATGCTCACATTCACAAAGCTTTACAAAGTTGGAAGTCACGAGTTAAGAAAGATTGCTATCTAAAGTATAAGGATAATCCAGATTTGATGAGGAAAAAGGTTGAGCAGAATGCATCATTAGATATTCGTCAATTTGACAATCTTGTTAAACAATGGTCTTCTGAGAAGTCTGAGGTAATATCAAATTAATATATAATCATTTATCTTTCATTTATAGTGTTTAGTAAGTAAAAAAAAGTTGTATAGAAAATTGCTGCCGCAAATAAGGTTAACAGGTCAAAAAAACAAATGCATCATACTACAGGATCCAAACCATGGAGTTGTTATAGGGAGGAAATGGTATCACCTTTCACTTTGTATTTATTTCCAACGAGTTCTAAATAAGAAATTGTTTAGCTAGTAGTAATAATCCTATTATTTGATTTATGAAAGAAAACTGCGGAAGGGGAGCCAAATCAAAAAGAATTTTTAAAGAAAGTATATGAGAACAACCCGTTGGTGGTAATTTATTCAATATTTTAAATCAATAATATATTAAATTTTCAAATAAAACTTGTCTAGTTTGTACATTGACTTTTGTCAAATAATGACAGGATGAGATAACTGATATTGTTGAAAATGAAGTTACAAATGGTGAAGTAACTGATCCAACACAAATCGATGAGGTGACATGTCGTGCCTTCTTGCGTGTAGTCAACCCCGTAAAAAAGAATAGGGTTTGTGGTATTGGACTCAGACATGCCGCAGAAGGGAATACTAGGAAAGCTGCCAAAATTCGATATGAAATTTTATTGCGAGAAAGTATTGCAAAAGATGTAAGTAATTTAACAAATTTGTAAGTATCATATGATATTGTCATTATTGTCTTCTAAAAATATATTTCATTGTAGGATAAATTAAAAGAGGCTACCCAAGAAATGAAAAATATGCAAAAATCTTGGTCCCAATTTATAACATGGGTGCAAAAAAATCAGGTTATTTGATAGCAACAATCGAGTATCAGATTAAACTTATTGATATAATATTGCAACAAAAATAGAATTTGTTTTATTCTCTTCTATATTTTCAATAGGAGAAATCAGCTAGAAGTACACAGTTTGGCCCGACGAGTGTGTTTCCAAATCTGCCCCCTTCTGGAGTATTTCAATCTAGTGTTGGTACAACATCGTCAAATTTTGGAGCACAGGTACATATTCACAAAATTAAAGAATTTTAAATTTTATAAATAATAGAAGTTGAAAATGAGAGTCTTGCTTTAAAGGCTCTAATGTTTTCAAACAGGGCTTCTCCTGGTGTGTTTTCTACTCAAGCTACCTCAAATGGTATCAATGGGCCAGGGCTTACATTTCAATCACATGTATGACATTACATACATTTTTTTATAACGGCTTATCTGAAATAAACTCCTTCTCATGCTATCAATTTTTTTTGAAGCCACATTTTTTTCAAAATGGACCTCCTACTGTTTTGTTTCCCGCGCAAGGTGGTGTGAGTGGATCTCAGGTATAAATATAAAATATATTACTGATATTTTCCTAGTCATGTTTAACTTTATTGAAAAATTAAATTCTTTTCAAGCATCAATATTTCCCAAATGGTCATCCTATTGGTGCGTTTCCCGCTCATGGTGGTACAAGTGGATCACATGTATTCATATAAATGTATTATCAAATGTGTGGTTATTTATGATCATCTTAAATTGAAAATTTAAATTCTTTGTCAGCCTCAATATTTTCCAACTTCAACTCGTACTGGTGCGTTTCCGGCTCATGGTGGTACAAGTGGAGAAAATCATGCAAGGGATACTGCAACGAAAGACGTTCATAATGCTTGAAGAATTTTCAACAATTTACAATAGAGTTTTTAATTGTTATGAAGCCTCACAATTCGATGGATATAGATAATATTTAGAAAATGTGTTTGATATCCATAGGGCATTAGATCATATGTTCCACCTTCTTGTTAACCATTGTCAATATATCATAATACTCATTCATCTCATTCTTTGTATTCTTCTTCTTTATCATATACTAAACTTTTCTTCTTACCATTCTTTTTTTTTTACTTACTCACATAGTTCGTTCTTAGTTTTTAATATTATTTTGTATTTTCTTGACATTTTAATTGATGTTTATCAACATGTGAAGCTTCCATGGATTCCATGAGATCCACATTTTAAATTTGTTTTCTAGCTGTTCTTTCCATGTAATTGCTACTGCTATCATGACATGATATAGAAGAGAAGACTTGTGTGTGTAGTAGCTGCCATATGGAATTGGTGGGTTCTCAATGGCTGTGTTTGGGAGAGTTGCGGTGGTATCTATACCAACTCTGTTGATGTTGGTGCTGATCTAGTAGGCAAGGTTAAGAAGAATATTCATGAGAATGAACCCAGAAACCAGTCAAAAGTAGAAGCAAGGCCAATGCTTGGTATATTTGAATTCTTATGAGAGTTTGTAAAGCCATAGCTGGTAATGGTTTACATGCTTCACAAGACCATATATAAGCCACACACTAGCAATAACTTTTTTGCTTTGCACCTCTCTCATTCTTCAGTGCAAGTTCCCTGGTAAGCATGACAATAGTACATGCTAGTACTACGACAGGTTTGAAACACAACATTTATATAAATGATTTTGACTCTGAATATACTTCCTCAACCGTTTATGTAGTATGTTACCAGTCATATGCTTTTACAACCTCGTATGATGCATCCATATCAAATGGCAGCTGGTGTAAACATTCAACTTTGCTTGAGGTATTGTTTCTGCCGCATTGTCTTTTATAGGTTTTTGTTAAGATTGATGGGTTGTCTCTTGATCAGGCATTGATATAAATGAAGAAATTTTTCCTATATAACTTTTTATCTCCGAAGGTACCGACAACAGTCGTCATTGTTGTTTCTTGCCAGTTGTTGAAGTTGTATGGACTTGGTGCTCATAATTCTCATATCCTGTTATCTTAGAAGACCGATGCACCCATTTCTCAGCAAGGCCAATTAGACACCAATGTACAGGGAGCTGAGCTTCAGTCTCTGAAAGTTGACATCCCAAATACCAAGGTAATGCTTATCAATTCTCAAGATAAATTGTGCATACAAGTTTATAGTTTAACAATCTTCTCTATACTAGTGTCCAAAATATATAACCCTAGTCCTTAACTTATGGATATGGATCTCTCTAGTCCTTGGTATGCTTGGTTGATCTGCCTTTTTGATGGTGCTCCCGTTTTTGCACTAGTGTATTTTCAACCTCTATGAATGAATCCCAATTCCCGAATCTGTGACTATGATTGCAAGGACTTTAAAGATCCTCGTGAATATTTGAACGAGTAGGTATTTGCGCAAAATTTCTGCACATAATTTGGATATTGTTCTTATCTCTGATATTGTTTTTGTAGTCATACTCACTCGTAGTTGGCACATGCTACCTCGACATATGAATCCCAATTCCCGAATTTGTGATTATGATTGCAAGGACTTAAAAGATGCTCTTGAATTATCAAAGGGATAGATAGTTCCATGACATTCTGCACATAGTTTGGATATTGTTCTATCTCTGATATTTTTTTTTAGTCACACTCACTCGTAGTTGGCACATGGTAGTTTTGAAAATGGTTATCTATTTATTAGCGCACCTGGTTCAATGCTTTTTTTATTCTATAATAAAGGTCAGTTTCTTTTATTGCTTTGGGCTATAGTGGTGCTGTGATGTTCTTTGCAGCTCTTCATAGATTGTTCAACCTACTTAATTGCTATTGATAATCTTCCATTGGTTGACATGTTTCTAATAATATTTGTTATAGAACTGGAAAAGTTATTCTCAGCATAAACACAGAAGGAAGAGCTCAAACCATCAAAAGAAAGTTAGCAATCATGGAAAGATCGATGTCGCCTCTACTGCCATTGAGAATGTTAACAATAGTAAGATGGCTCCAGAAGAATCTATTGCACTGACTGATTGAGTAGATAAAAAACGTCAGGGAAAAGGGCAAGATAGGAAAAAGCGCAAGGCAACTAATTTAAACCATGTTGAGTTTAAGAAGGAATCTTCTCTAGGAATTCAAATTCCTCAACAGAATCTTGAAACTGACTTTGATACTATCAGTACTGCCCCTACTAGGAATATGGCGGTGACATCCACAGACTATCCAATGGTCTCAAATGGAGGTAAAAATACAGGCTCTTTCAAGATTTCTTAAAAAACTATAATGATGATGCTTTTGGTCCCCATCTTGTCATTACACTGATGATCAAGGTAACTTGATGGGTCATCTATGTAAGTTATTGCAAACAATATTCTAATCTCATATGTTCATTGATTATGCATGTCATGTGTCATCAATTATTCTACAAATATCGCCATTGGAAGGAGAAAATCACCTGATTCTCAACACCATCAACATGATCAATCTATTTCTAGGCACAAGATTGTTGAGGCATCAAAATATATAATTATAGCAGGAGAAATGATTCAGGCATCTGTAAACATGAAAGCTCTTCATCCAACAAGTTCCTCTGTTGCAGTGGAGATAGGTGGAGATAAATCTAACATTCATGTTAACTCTGCTTCTACTACTAAGTTGGCTAATGGTGAACCACTACTGAATCCAGACCAACCAGAAAAGCAGTCGAGAAAGTGTAGAAATATTGCGAGCTAGGTACTGCATCTGAAAAGTGCAAAGATGCAGATGGGTTATTCGATTCTTCAAATGGTGGTGTAACAGACTTTAATGTTGCCGAGAAACCCAGCTCTGCAACTGCACCTGGTTTCTCCCCGAATGACAATGGTCTTGATAACAGCTCTGAGGTCCCTGTAGAAATTTTGAAAGTTAAGCTTGCTGATGTACTAAAAGCCACACAATATGTTGATGCTGCTGGCATCTCTTCAAATCCTGAAGGACCGAATCTTGAAACTTGTCAGCGCAAAAATAAGACTTCACATACCCAAAAGAGCTTAAGTGGTATGCATGGTAAGTTTGATACCTCATCTGGTACCAATGAAATTTCTAGTGATGTTAGAAAACTAGTTGAGGAATCTTCGTTGCCTTGTGAGTTGAAGAGTCGGTGTCCCCATCCTATCTCTATTGATACGGTTGAGAAACCAGAAGATGTGCTGCTGGCAGCAGAAACCATTGGTGGATTGCAGAACGTGTTAGATGTGGCGCACATGATTATGGACTCTGTTTCCATCGAAAAAGATGGGAATAGTTTTGTTGTTCAAGCAAAATCCATTGAAACTATTGAGTTAGTAGATCATCGCACTGAGCTGCAAAAGAATGCTACTAAAACCAAAAATAAGAAAAAGAGTAGCAGAAAACATGAGTATGAGGGCACCAATCAAGAAAAATTATCTAATATTGTCATGTAGAGCAGTGCAGCTCACTCTTGCAAAGTACCCAAGTATGTAATTGAGCATGCTGATTTAAAAGGTTTCATTGTCAAATTTATTCATTGGAAGTTGATATCTCTGATTGTAGGTTTGAGGTACACTGCAACCAGCATGATGTTCATAAAGGTGCCAAGTATATCGAGGTTTCATTAGCACCCTTTCAACATAACTTCTAGCGCAGTAGCAAACAATGAAACTATGTCCATCACGATCTAGTGCCAAGGTTGGTGGACTAGCACACTTTATGATAACCTTCAGTCATTGCTGAATTCAGGTTATAGTCATAGAAAGTCTTTTCTCATCGCAATGGAAGGTCCATATGGACCTTCAACAAATCTCTTCCTGAGGTATGTATATCTTGTACAGAACATGCAATAAAACTTGATTATTTGAACTATGATTATGAATTCTAAGTGTAAAGCTATCAATTAATGAACATATTTTAAAAATGCTAAATGAGTAAGTTAACTATGATAATGTGGTTTTTATTTTATAGATTATTTTGAGCTTACATATAACTTGGTGGCATTTCAGCTATGACAGTTTGGTCCTAATTGTTGGAGGATCAGGTGTGACTCCAATGCTAAGCATTTTGGAGGAAATAGCATCTTTCAAAAATAGCACGACCACACACCTACAAAGAATCCAGTTGATCTACGCAGTGAAGAAAGCACAAGACCTTTCAATGTTAATGCCCATTTCACACCTTCTTCAGCAATCCTCTTCACCCTTACACTTCAAGTTGCAAGCATTTATCACACAGGAAAAATAGATGCATGCCACCACATTGACATCGTAGTGGAGCATGAACTCTATGTTGGACAAAGGCCTAATGTCCAAGCTTCCTCTCAACATTATCAAAGTTGGTCATTGGCTAAATGAGTGATAAAGTCAAAATGTCGATATATACTTACATTGAAATTTGTATCGATTAAGGGGAAAAGGTCATTGTCCTCCCCTATGTAATGAACAATTTTTCTATGTGAAATAAAAAGGAATGTTTCAAAAGAGTGATTTTTTATGGTTTTTGTGTCTTATTAACTAAATTAGTTTATTAAAATATTCTTTGTGCCTGATAGAAGCCACAAAAATATTACTTAATGAAATATAAGAAAGTTAAAACCTCATTGACAAATAGGAAAATATAGATCACAATTGTAATTCATGATACAATAAGTATATTTATGAAGGCCCTAGAACCTCATTGAAAGTTGTGAAATTAGCCTTCACAAATGTATTTGGGAGGCCTGGGATTGCTATTTTGAAGGTCAAATAATCCTTCAAAAAAAGTATTTGTGAAGGCCCTAGAACCTCATTGAAAGTTGTGAAATTAGCCTTCAAAAATGTATTTGGGAGGCCTGGGCAATTTTTTTGTGTAGGTCAAATAGTCCTTCAAAATAGTATTTGTGAAGGCTAGAGTCTCTCATCAAAGTATTTGTGAAGAGGCTTTTAGAGTAGGACTTTTTGTGAAGGAATGGCCTTCAACTAAATTTTTTATTGAGGAAATTAATATACATTTGTGAAGGAATCATCCTTCACAAAAAGTTACATTTCCTGTAGTGAACTATGCTCCCATCTTTTTTACGATGAGTTTCTCAAAAAAGATTATGGGATCCAATTCTCCGCCTATTTCCTTCTCCATCTTTATCATTCAAACAAGGTTATTGTAAATATCAAATAAATAGATGTCATCAAATTGTCTAAATGGATCACAAAAATTACTAACTTGCATCATATTTCAGACATGCAAATGACTTGGTTCTTGTTGTGTGGCTAACCTTTTGAAATTTTCTACTTGTCATGTTAGTTATAGACTTCCTCTGTGGAAAAGATTACAGTATTGTGCATAATAATTATCCGTGAGGTACTTTAAGTATCAATTGATAGAAAAAAAATATTACCTTTCCATTATTACTCCTCTAATAATCTACAAGAAATTTCCAATGAGACTTGTCCATGCGGGGAACAACTTGTTCAAGTTGTTGTTCGTATGGACTATCTTCTAGGAAGTATAGTCTCCTTAACTCCCACTTGTGGTCCTTCCATTTCTTTCCTAGTATCTTCATTGTCCACTCCTTTAGATCTGAATCCATTGTGAATTTACTCTAACGACATAAAGGATTTCAATTAAAAGCTTCATTTAACCATTTAAAAATAAAATTTAGTAATATACCTTCACAAATTCCACATAGAATCTTTTTATTTGCTGGGAATTGTCTCCAGTCCTCGTAGTTTAGTGGACAAAGATTGGTATCTCTTGCAATGGTTGTCAGAAAACTTGATAAGTGACAATGGTTTTCATCTACTAGTTGTCCAAATTAATTTTTCTCAATGGGAATTGGATCGTCGGGCTTTCTTTTCCAGACTTTCAAACATTGTGTTTGACCACGTGCTCGATGTTTTTGACCTAAGCATTCATTTATAAAGGATAAAATATATATGGAAAATTATATATTATTAAATGCAACACTATAAATGCAATGATATGAATAAAATGATTACCTATCCCATCAGAAGGTGTTGTTGTAACATTCAATGACTCAACATGCTGATCAGATATGTCATTTTGGTCCATGCTATTAGGAAATGCATTGCTATTTTGGTTACTAGAAGCTCTATTCTCTACACTTCTTGAATGAATAGACACGGAAGCATTGACATTAGGTACACGCGATAGCTGTGAATTTCTTGATCTTGTAACTTTATCACCACTTTCTTTGTTGTGCTGATTTTGGAACCTTGTTCCCATCTCCTCTTCAGTTGTGCATGTTTGAGAAGATTTCGAATCACCAACCATATTAGAGTCTTGGGGAGACGTGGCTAATTGGGTATTTTTTGCATAGCTAGCGGAAGTTTTATTGAATTTGTTTGCTCTATAATTTTGAATTTCAGCTGGAAGGGAAGCTAAACAAAATTTGGAGCGATTTGAGGATGATAGGTTCAAAGATTGCCAACAACCATGTCAAGTAATTCTAGGTAAATGAGTCGATGTACAAGAGTCATTGCTTTTATTTTTATCATTCATTGTGGTTGTCTTGTTATGGCAGCTCTCACTGTACTGTTCTCTCATCCTGAGTATATCAAGTCACATATAAATGAAGACATTTTGAAAAACTATTAAACAACATAATAGCAATTTTATAATTAATATTTAAAAATGAAAGACAGATATTTAATCAAATATAATTATAAACAACATCAGAGACAAGGATAAATTTGATTAAGAAGAATGTCAGACATGCAAAATGCATGCACCTAGCTAGAGCACAATGTGAGATAGGAAATTAAAGAGATACATCGAGCCAAAAAAGGCTTATATAAGTCAAATAATAACGACAAACTAAAAGAAACATTGGTTGTTGTTTTGTAATCTTCTCATTCAAAACTATCATCATCATCACTTTGAGATACACTTTCATCATCCTACTGAATTTGGGATTGGTCTTTTTCAATTGTTGAACTATCAACAATGATTCCTTCCATATCCAATCTAACTATGTCACAATCAGTATCTTCATCCTCTGATGTCATTGATGGCCCATCTCTAGTTTCACCTTGCACATAAGCTTCGACATTCTCAATACAATATTGTTCTTCCATGTTGAACATATCTCGTGGGGCAATCTTTATTGAAAAATGCCACCCTTTTGCAGTGACATCTTCTACATAAAATGCTTGTCCAACTTGAGATGCCACTACAAATGGTTCTCCAGTAGTTTGAATTCATATCAAATTAACAAGAGTCAACCCATGTTCATCATGCTTGATTCCCCTCTTTGAGTAGATGTCCACCCAATCACACTTAAATAATGTCACCTTAAAGTGTTCATAATAATTGAGCACAATAACATCCTTCAAAACACCATAGTAGGTAATTAGATTGCGGTAAATGATTTTAGAATAACAATCAGTCTTAGCTACCAGAAAGACTCCACTATTTTGTGTTGTTCGATTTGCATCTTTTGCCTTGGTATGAAATCTATGACCATTGACAACATAGCCCTTGTACTTAATGGCCAGTTGATGTAGACCTTGAGAAAGAAACTTGATTTTATCATCCACCATCTCTGTTCTTAGGAATGTCTCAATCTAACAAAAGAAAAGTTTGTTAGACTTTATTCATGAAGCATAACAAATTTAATTAGCACAACTAAACTTACTTGTTCCTTAAACCATCCATCAAATTAGTTACTATGTATTCTTTGAACCTCCTTTAAAGATTTTTTAGGATGTTTTTGTCTAATGATATCATAGTGCTTCCTGAATACAAAATATGTGCAATATGTCATTGGAATATGTTATAGCATTTTATTAATAGAAGACAATTGTCACTAACTTACTTTATGTAGGGTTCAATTGCTTCACAATTGAATAGTGCATGCTTATGGGCTTGTTGCAATGTATGTTCGTCCAAGACACATGTTAGCATTTTACTAATACCATGACCTACTGTCGAGAAAATAGAGCAATCATCACTGTCATGTGTTGGCTCATTTTCCAAATTTGCCTTGTCAATATCATTTCTATTTGGCCGATTTAATTTTGTTTCAACTCCATCCAAGTATCTTGAATAAAAAGTTAGACACTCTTCGGCTATATATCCTTCTTCTATTGATCCTTCTGGATATCTTTTATTACGAACATATCCTTTTAGGGTCATCAGATGCCTGATAACAAAGTTGAGGAAAATATTATGACAAATTACATTCCAATAGGTAAAGTCATCACAACGTATGAAAAGTTACCTTTCAATTGGATACATCCAATGATACTGAATAGGGTCGTCTATCTTAGCTTCATAAGCAAGATGGACTGTTAGATGCACCATTATGTCAAAAAACATGGAGGGAATATCTTTTCCATCTCACAAAGTGTCACATATATTGCATTTTCTAATGCAGCAAAATCATTTGGATCTATGACTTTAGTGCAAAACCTTTGAAAATAGTGACAAAGATTAAAAATAAATGACTTAGCATTCTTACTGGAAAAAGACACAATGACAGCTAATGGCAGAAGTTGTTGCATCAGCACGTGATAATCGTGACTTTTCATTGGTAGCATCTTCTGATCCTTTGACCGTACACATCTAGATATATTAGATGCATACCCGTATGGAACTTTGACAGATTTTAGGAGGTTGTAAAATAATATTTTTCATCTTTTCTCATTGTATAGAAAGCTGGAGGTAGGATGGTATATTTACCAACAGTTTTTAGATGAAGCGGAAATATGATTCCCATATCCTCCAAATCCTTCCTTGCATTCAAGTTGTCCTTACTTTTATCCTTCAAACCTAGCAATGTTCCAACAATACTCTCACATATATTCTTCTCAATGTGCATGACATCGAGATTGTGCCTTACAATGTTAGATTTCCAATATGGTAGCTCAAAAAATATGCTTTTCCTATCCCAATTGTGTGTTGAATCTTTACCTCTTGGCCTTTTCTTACCAATTACAGTTCTTCCATCCTCCAATTGTGACAAGATTTGAGCTCCAGAAGTAGGTTTAGGTGGACACATAAATTCTTGCTCATCGTCAAATGCCTTTGCTTCTTTTCGGAATCTGTGGCTAGTTGGAAAAAACCTACAGTGTCCTCTGTATCAAACTTTACGGCTATGTGGCAACCAATGTGAGATAGTATCTTTATTACAATAAGGACATGCTTTGTAGCCTTTAGTACTCCAACCAGATAGATGTGCATATCCTGGAAAATCACTAATTGTCCATAATAAAGAAGCACACATCAGAAATAATTCCTTGGTTCCAACGTCATATGTATGTACACCAATATCCCATAGTTCTTTCAACTCATCAATCAATGGACGCAAGTACACAACTATATTTTCTAGTGAAGTTGGTCCAGGAATGAGTAGGGACAACATAAAATATGGTTGCTTCATGCACAACCAAGGAGGTAAATTATATGGAATAATCACAACAGGCCATGTACTGTAAGAAGTACTCATTGTCCCAAAAGGATTAAATTCGTCAGTTGCAAGTCCCAATCAAATATTTCTAGCATCTGCAGCAAATTTTGGATGCATCACATCAAATGTTTTCCATGTAGGTGAATCTACCGAGTTTCTTAACTTGTCATCTTTTTCATATTCTTCTACATGCCACCTCATTAAGGAAGAGGATTTTGATGACATGAACAACCACATTAGGCGTGGTATAAGTGGAAAGTGTCTGAGAACTTTGACAGGTATTCTCTTGGGTTTTTTTACAAGCTTTTGATCATCATATGGGATTGTAATCATTTTCCATCTTGATGCTCCACATGTATCACAAGCGTCTTTATCACCACAATCCTTCCTAAACAACATGCAACCATTTGGACAAACATGCATCTTCACATAAGCTAAGCCCAACCCCGTAATTGTCTTTTTTAGCTCATAAGATGAATTAGGTAACTATCTCCTTCTAGTAGCATCTTCTTAAAGAACGTAAGAAACATAGATGATGCTTTCTTACTAAAGCCATTAAGACAAACCAGGTGATAGAATTCTAGGATGCAAGCAAGTTTGCTATATTTCTTACACCCTGGATATAATTCTGTCTCAGAATCCTTTAATAAGATATAAAATTTGTCAGCATTGAAATGTTGATTACTAGATGGCTTCATTCCTTCCATATTTCTGTCTTCACTAAAACTTGGAAAAGCATCATGCAACATATCTTGTAAATTTTCAGCATTTAGGCAATCACCCTGATCAGTTGTAGCATCCATTTGAACATCGACATCTTCACCATGAAAAGCCCAAGAAATATAGCTTGCTAAGAAGCCAGGCCACAATAGATGAATCAATGCATTCGTTCTGGTGACCTGGTATACATTAACACACTTTCTACAAGGGCATACAATCTTGTCTCCAGTCACTGAATGTTCAAAAGAGAAATCCAAAAATTTTATTACTCCACATAAGTATTTACTACTCATTCGGTCATCCTCTGCTATCCAAGACTTATCCATTCTATAAAAATAATAAAACATATAACATATATGAGTAAGTATGTCATATTAAAAAAGACTATACAATATGAGAAAATACTAGTGTAATTATGCAAATGAAGTTCACATGAGCCTATCCGACTAGGTGGGTGCCCAAGCAATTTTTGAAATACTTATAATAAGGATAAAATATCATAGTTATAATAAGGATAAAAGAACATTTATAATGAAATTTATCACTAATTTGTAACATAATAGGATATGCTTATTTCTATTTTGTTGTTGGGTTTTGAATGTGTCATTAGATAGGATGGTTTTGTGAATTTGGAACATTCATGGGAACACACACTTCATTTATTGCTTGGGGACATCCCAAATAACTTCCGGTCTATAATTTTTTCTATTTCTATTGATGGAACATTTGCTACTACCATCATTATGGACATGTGCTTGAGTTTTATGAAATACAACATAGATTCATTTCTTTATCATCATACTTCTTTTACCAGAAATCATATGTAAATAGTTATAAGTATTCACGTAGCAACTTTCAATTCCATTCATTAATCTCTTTTTACATCCACACACAGGGATGTACCCCTAAACAATAACTAAACAAAGGGGTTGGTGTACCCCTAAACATGCACATAATTAAAATAACTATTAATACTGACAAGTCTAGATAGATAGACAACTAAATACTACACCAACATGGTCCCACATCAGTAACTTTGAGGCCTTTTCATTGTGGAAATCTTCTCCTGAAGTTCATAAAAGAAAGTATCTATGAGGATTGATTACTTTAAGACAAAAAGTGTAAACACAAAACAAGACAAGACAATTATATTTGTTAATTGGACCTACCGTGGTCTTTTTGATGAGGATGATGATGTGTTGCGGAGCTCCTCACTGTATTTAGACGAATCTGAACTGATATGGATCTCATCATCAGATTCGTCTGAGCTGGTTAGCTCCATCATGCGATGATACTGCCATAGATGATCAGGGGTCTCGTTGTTGATGTTGGTTATCCAAACATTGATGGTATTATGGCCAATTGGATGGAGAATAATCTTGTCACTATGGCCCACTAGCATCTTTCTAATCCAATCACACCAACTGGATTTTGATACAAGATTTCCCGCCAAATCATACTCAACCTCGATAACATGTGAATAATTGCCAAAATTTAGGGTCACTTCATCGGGCCTGTAGTGTCTTCCGTTTAGAAAATGCCAATGTGCAAGTATGGTTAGTTGGTTTAAGGAACGATCATCTAGGATGATGTCCAATTATTCATCATCAAGGAACATTAACATTGGCATAGAGGCCCAGTTCATAGTCACTGTTGTGGGTGGACAGAGACTGAAAAATATAAGTACTAACAATTATAAGTATATATAATGATGTTATATATTTTTAGAAAAAGTAGTATAACACCAGTTAACCTTTTTTTGCTTGTCATAACCAACTTTATTGTGGTGTACATGATAGATTGAAAAGAAATATAATAGAGGAGATCATGTCCTATATCTTTGCAATTGGTCCAATGTTCACTAATCCTTCATTGTTGTGTGATTAGCAGTTGGTAATGAAGATCTATTTCCAACCACTCCTCTCATTTAGTCCCACCCAAATTGATGGAATTCCATATTGTTAGTTATCATAACCAAGTTTTCAACATCTAAACCCAAGAAGTTGCCATCAACATCTACATTGATGGACATCATGTTAGTAAGAGTTAGACCACTAAAAAAAGTGGTGATTGGATACCCATCACCAAACCCATGTACTGATGCAGAACTCTATTCACACAAATACATTGAAATGAAGATGGTCCTATATTGGAAGCATCTGCAACTACATCCTATTCCAACTCAATATAAGTATGCTGCAATTTCAGCACATGCCAATGAATTCAGGAGCAATTTTACAAGGTTTTCTCCATCAAAGGTACTCTAGTCAAACATGTACAACTCAATAAAATGATAAGCACATCATACAACTTTGCATAATCTTTAGAGATACAGTGAAATTGAAGGAATGATTTATCTTTTATTTGACAAATTGTGTCTTGAAATAAGACACATAATCAAACTAATGATACTGATGCAGAACTCTATTCACACAAATACATTGAAATGAAGATGGTTCTACACCGAGAACATCTCCATTTGCATCCTATTCCAACTCAAGATAAGTAAGATGCAATTTCAAAACACTCCAACGAATTTAGGAACAAATTTTTATGAGGTTTGCTAGTGTTAGCAGACGCCTGACAAGATCACATGTTGATTAAACTTCATCACATGTTTCTAGTAAAATTAAAGGAACTGTGTGATTTTTATTTGGCATATTATGTCTTGAAATAAGACTCATAATCAAACCAATGATACTGACGCGACACTCTATTCACACAAATACTTTGAAATGAAGATGGGTTCACACTGGAAGCATTTCTGTCTGCATCCTATTCCAACTCAAGAAAAGTAAGGTGCAATTTAAACATGCTTCAACGGACTTATGCAAGTGTTTTGAATAGATCACAATCAGATTAAACACCTTCACATATAATTAAGCAACACTTTTCAACTGCCGCATCATAGATCTAGTATGGTGTCAAGCACTATTGGTACTTGCATTATAAAAGACCGTTTACCAGGTAAGTTTAGATTTACAACTGAGGAAAGCATATAGTTAGGATCATTCAATGTAGATTTACAAGTGTGAAGTTTTTACATGTTTTTTTTCTTCTATTTCTACTGTTTGGCAGAGACAAAAGAACTACATATTCACATTGTGTTGGAAGAACCAGATGAGGAGGTACGCCATCTATCAAACAATGATGATTGATGAAACATCTCTGTTATGTAAAAATTATATAATCTTTGCATATCTGAATGATAATTTTTTTTAGCTCACTACATTTACCATCACACAAGCTTCTTCTGATGGTTTGTCATGGTGGCGACTAAGGACATGTAGAAGGTATGGAGCTGGAGGATTCGTAGTTGTAGATATTGGAGGTAAAGATAGAGTGTCATGTGAGATTGAGATATATGGTGTTAATTTTTTCTAACTTTATGCAGTAGGCATGCATTTGTATAAATGTTTTAGTGTTTATTGTTTATGTATTGCTTGCAATTATACTTGATGATGGGGCTTCATTAATGGGGGGGGTCATGATTGTTTTGTAGGCTCATGTTCACGTTTGAGGCACTACAACGGTAAGGCGTGATTATATTTAGGAAGCCTCCAATGGCCATGTCCATGCAAAGACACTAGTTTTTCATTGTAGGGCCATGATGTGCATGAGGCGGCCATTTATAAAGCTATTTGGTTACAAATGAATGCTTGAGTCTCAACCAAGTAGTCCATATTAATAGATTACAAGTAGGATAGTTCTCTTTTATAAAGATCCTATAGTTTTTCCATATAAGAACCTATTCAGAAGATTTTGATGATGTTCTAGCATTTATAATTGCAGGGGTGAGATGTAATTAACTTTAGAGGAATGGTTATTGTACTTAATTGATACCCACCATTCATGATGTCATTGGAAGTAAAACTTAGTGCAAGTCTGTAGCTTTGTATGTCAATTTAATGTCTTTTGAATCTAACATGATGCTTTTATCTATAATCTAAATGCATGGCCATGATGTTCTTAACTCATATTGAAGGGTCATTTGCGATCCTCATACTTAACTCAACAAATGCCAAGAGAACAATCAACATTGGAGTTTTTGCAGGCTACTCTCTCCTTTCTAAAGCACTAGCTCTATCCTAGGATGAAAAGGTATTCTATTCTGACTACTTATTGGCCCTAAAAGTTTGGTTAATCAGGGAATTTCATCTATTTGCATGCTACTATGTTTAACTATAATTATGCATATACAATGCAGTTTTGAGCTATTCCTTTAACCTTTTCTTTTCCTCTAATCTTACAATCTTCTTAATATGAGTTGAAACCAACATATAGGCATGAAGTGCATGTTAGAATGATAACTTTGTAAAATGTTACATCTTGTCACAGATACTCTAGCCATTGATGCAAAAAATGGTGTGTATGAGAACATAGGACTTCCTTGCATAAAAAGTTCAGGGGATATCAACAAGAATAATTACCTAGAATTATTGAAATTTCCCTTCCTTTATAATTTTTTAGAAAAGGAATTTTCAAAAGTCATTAGATTAAAACTAAAGATAAACTCTACAACATTTGCATTGGTAATTGTTAAGAAAATTCATTTTAAATTCACCTGTGTATGTTTCACTCATGCTTTACATAATTTATTACTAATCCTAGCCTCAAATCAGTTCATCTAGTTCATCATTTCTCTAGTTAATTTTAAGATATCTCACCCTAGGATCCATCATTGTTCGTCATAGTTCCCAAAAAAGTGAAAGAAATCAACGTGAACAGACTTTGTATGTTTGTGTATATTCAATGGATGTATTCATTTGTAAGATCTACAAAATAAGGATAATATATTATTGTTAGGACCTACTAGTAGCAAGTTTTTCTTTGTTTCTATATTTGAACGTGTAGTATATCACAAATCAAAGTAGTTCAATGGATTTTATGTTATAATTGACATCTCTATATGGCTAATGACTTGAGATGTACAATGACAACCTTGAAGAGGTTTATTTCCAGCCAAAAGGTTCTTATTGAGAGAGTGAACAATACTTTTGTAGATTTTGTTCTAAAGAGGGATGCTAACACTAACAAGGAACATGGATGATCTAGATATACTTAAGAAGCCTAATTGACTAAAGCTTACATGTTGTTACAGAATAGTTTTTTATATAATGCACCAATACTACAATCACTGAACAGACCAAGATCAACCCACATACCTTGCACGGATTGTGGTGGAGGACAAAGTCGCTACGCTCCTCTCCCAACTGATGGCACTCCTCTCCCAGTGGATGGCACTCCTCTCCCAGCCGCTGCACTCCTACTTTCAGCTGGTGACAATGGGGCAAACGGATGACTCTCTGTATGAAAATGGTGGGCGAAGATGATCAGAGATACATATGGGTGGCACTCACCGACAATGTCTCACTCCGGCGCTGGCAACTTGGCAATCTGCGGCTGACTACTTGACAGTCCGCCGCCGGCAACTGCGGCAACTTGGCACTCCTTCCATCGGCAAATGGCACTCCGCGCGTCGCCACCTGACCACCAACATCTAGGGCAACGATCGGCCACCAACTTGGCACTCCTCGACACGCATGCTATTCTAGTTGGTGAGCACGGAATCAGGGACATGGAGAGAGTGGAGAGATCAATCTCCCTCACAATACTCGTGATCTGTTCACGATCTGTTGGAGCACAAAGGGAAAGTGATGGAGCACACAAGAAGTAAATATTGCATTAGCAATTACTTTCTAATTTGGTATGGAAATTAAAGATTGCCACTAATTAACAATAAAAATGCCTTTAATGTTATGTCCTTTTTAGAAACTCTATAATAGGTGGTTTAGAGGCATTTTAATTAAAAATGCTTGTATATTAGAAAGATAGTGGCTTTTTTATAAAAGCCACTTGAATAAATGCCACTAATGGGCAATTTTGTTGTAGTGCAAAAAATACACTTGCTAAACTTGGCATACAACCTGTGCTATCTCAGAAATGTCAATGCTTGGCATAGATGTTGCTCATATTGTTGATTGTCCTTGGATTATATCAAGATGTATTTGATGAACACCACCACGAACTGATCCAGATATGGTCTAAATGCCTTGTTCATCATATCCATGAAAGCTATCAGTGCATTGGTTAGTCCAAATGACAGAACCACAAAATCATAGTGACCATACCTAGTCCTAAAACTGACTTGGGTATGTCATCTGCCTTGATCCTCCACTAATGGTAGCCCGACCTCAGATCTATCTTGGAGAATACTACAATGCCTCTCAATTGATCAAACATATCCTCTATCCTCAACAACAGGTACTTGTTCTTGATCGTGACCTTGTTCAACTATAGGTAATCAATGCACAACCTCATAGAATCGTCCTTCTTCTTCACTAATAACATGAGAGCATCCCAAGTTGAAGTGTTCAACATGACAAAGCCCTTCTCTAATAGTTCCTACAACTGCTTCTTCAATTCCTGCATCTCCATCGATGCCATCATGTATGGTGACTGCTCTATAGGGTACGTTCTATGAACAAGATTGATCTCAAAATTAATCTCTCTAGGAGGGGGAACACTGGAAAACTCTTCCAAAAAGACATCCTCAAACTCACGCACCACCAAAACCTCTTGAATACTAGGGCTCCTCACCTTGGTATCCACCACATGTGCTAAGAAATCCTCACTGTAAGGAGTGGGATCCCATAGGGGAATCTCCCTACTAAAAATTTGAAGAATAGAACCTCCAGTCCAAACACACCCAAAAAGGTATGATGGAGTGGGTGTAAAATTTTCAAATATTATTAATGGTATTCAAAACAACCAAAGTGTAGCAGTGTAATAAAAACATTGACTATATTCAATTTCTCATAAGGTTACAACAAAACATCATAATCTCCCATAAAGGGTTCACATGTATGATACAACATAAGGATCCAAGATAGAGGGAAGTCTAAACCATAGAAACTTTGTATCCAAGCTTTAAAATCCTTAAGCTAAGTCCATAACTTTATGACATGTCCTCCATGTCCTTCATCTAGGGTTGGAAGCATACCCCAGCAAGAAGAGAAAAATAGATGACAACAACAAAGCCCGGTATGTGCATACTAAAAGGTAAATTGAACAAGATATAATGAATAATGGACATCAAGTATAAAAGGCTTCCCATAGAAAATAAAGTACCACCAAAGTGGGTATCAAGAGAAAAGAATCACAATAAAATGATACTTGCCATTAAAACCACATAAAAGATTGTGCCATATATACATCCACTACCATGGTGGGAAATGAAGCACAATAAGAGAAAGTAGGGCACACACCCCACAATCATCAAGAATACCATGCATGCATGCATGTGAAATAAGCATATCCCTAGAACAATCATCATCAATCATTATCATCAACTAAGCCTCAATCCCAACTATGTTGGGGTCGGCTACATGGATCCTTCTTTTCCATTCAACTCTATCGTGGGTCATATTTTGGTTGAGATGTAGAGATTCAAAATCTCTCTTTATAATCTCTTCCCATGTTAATTTAGGCCTTCCTCTTCTTCTATTAATTGTGCTTGCCTCAATAGTATTGCCAAACTCCCAATATATAAATACATAATCGGACAAGTCTCACAAACATGAAACCTGATAGAGAATGACATATTGCCAAACTCCCAATATATAAAATGGGCCAAACCTCACAAATTTTAAACCCAGGTATGGGGCCACCTCCATCCCAAAAGAGCTTACTGCTCGAGGAGGAATTTACACATCTTCCCATAAACAAAACCAATGCAATTACACTACAATAGTGCTACTAAATGACATAGCATGTAAAATGTAGAGGCAAGTAGAAAGTATAGTCCGATTATAAAAAACTAGTCACCACAAAAGTGATCAACATATACATCCACCTCATAAGTGGGCAAAATATATCACATGTCATCATATAAGGTTACATCATGTACAAAGCATATGAAAAGAGTTCAAAAGAATATCCATGATCACAAGATCAGTAACAAAATAAGATAGTTCACATGAACCATGATTTTCAAAAGAAAAGAAATTGTGTATGGACCAAGAGAAAGACAATTTAGGTTATTAATCAAAAAAGAAGAATAGGAGATGCAAACATACCTCTACTTCAAAGTCTACACCAGTCCAAGATAGATCTAGATCCAAGTCTAGGTCTCTAAAGAACCTATTAATCATGTATATGAAATTAGGTGGGGAAGCCATCTACGAGAGTCGTATATTTGCTCAAATTCCAGGAACCTTACCACGAAGATAAAAGGGATGATTACGCTGGGGAAAAGGCAAATGCCATACATAAGGATGATGCGAGCTGATGTCTTTTAGTTTTATAGATTTTGATTTGGTTTTTACTCTTATAGGGGATACCTGCATTTTATAAGTAGGAGATGTAATTCTTTGTTGATTTTGCCTACACGAGGAGGGTAGGATGAATAAGATGGCCTCCTAGCTTGGATTAAAAAAATTAGAGTTAGATTTAAATTAATGATCAAAACCCTAAAAATTACCTTTTTATAATTATTGACGTATGTTATCCAAACCATGCCACATTTATGTTATATTTTTCGGAGTTCAAAACATATTATATTATATTTTTCGTACTTATATATAATTAGTTATGAATTTTACAAGTTATTACTTATTTAGATTAATACATTATAATTACTTATCATTAATCATTGGATTTAGGTGAAAAAACCAACACCACAAGATATCTCTTATTTTTTTGAATCTAACAATATTTATCCATATTTTTTTTATCAATAAGTGAATTATTATGAATTTTGTAAGATTCAACAAATCATAAAATTCCATGTGGAAAAAATTATGAGAAAGAGGGAGAGAGAGAGAGAGAGTGGGTGCTCGCACTGAGTTGGACCAATTGAGAGTGGCCAACTCAACCGACCCCACAACCTACTCAGTAACTAATCCTCAACGTGAAAATAAAAACCAAGATGCATGAAATGATCAAACTACCCCTGAAGCAGAAAAATAGGAGTAGATGAAAAAGGAAGGGCAAGGAAGATAATAGCCAAAGGGGATTCATACCCCTGACTCCTACTATATTTCAATCTCACCATGGCCTTCTTCCCGGAGAGTGAGGGGTGCGATAGAAAAACACCAACAGACTACCAAAGGAGAAACCAGGTGAATTCACGGGAAGGCAACGATTGCATTGAACCAAAGCTCAAGGTCGACGGACCAAGAAGAAAGAAAGCACCCTTCCAAAAATGGGCTTTCAATCAGAGAATAGAGAATGACATAACTGAGCTAGTCAACAAACACCTGTGTGACCAAACATGGAAGAGACGACGAGAGACATAATAGGTTTGATAGAACCACTTACTGAGGTTAAAGGTCACAAAGAGGGTTCAACGCCGATGACTGATGGAGGCAGAGACCCTGAGAGTAGGGGAGAGAAACCTAGAGAAAACTAGTTCCATTGAAACTGAGGAGGACCTCGACCCTGGTGTAGGGAAACTTCTTATGCCTCCAATTGAACGAGCATGGTTGGAGTTGGTGGCTAGAAGCCAAGGAGGTCAAAAGAGGAAAATTAGTTGGTGAAGGTGTTATACATGCTTATGGTTCCAATTGGGGGTATAGAAGGACATTTGAAGGTACAAATGTATTTTTGGGGTCCTCAAACTCAGGTAGGAGATGACAGGAGTGAGTTTGTACCTCGACGGTTAAAATGCTCATGAAGGGGGATTGGGGTTTTCTTATATAGGTTGTCTTAGGGTTGGAGTTGGGGTTCATTTGAATCGTTATCAAAAGAGGAATCTAACAGAGGCAAAATCACGAGAAACAATCCTTCGATGAGGGAGAAATCACTGAGAGGATATCTGGTTCACTATTGCGGTCCGAGCGTGAAAAGAGTTAGAGAAGGAAGATGACCCCAGAGTCGTGTGATGAAAATCAACGGTTAGAAAGTGACCCGAGAAAGGCAAATAAAGGATCTACCTATGACAAGAAAACTTAGGCGAACATTTTCCATTAAATGTGTGACACATTAAATCGGAAGAATCATATCCAATTCAAAAGCAAATTAAAGTGAATTATTTCCTTTTTCTCTCTCCTCAACTAGGGGTCCAAACATCAACCAAATTGCATGGAATTTTTCCCAGAGGTTAACTAAAGCATGTAGATTCTGATTACACAATTAGATTTGCCTTATAATAACTTTTAATGTGTTAAATAATCCAAATCCTATTTTTTCTTTCCTTATGCATTAATGACATCAAGATTCTCCAAATTTCATGAAACTTCACCCATAAGTCATATTTAATGTGTTGGATACGAATTTTCCATCAATTTTACATGTTGAGTTGTTTGTACATTTATTTAATATTTTGAAGGTTCTACACACTTTCTCTCTCCTCATTTCATCTTTTAATCAAACATCTTCCAAATTAGATGAAAATTCACCCAAAGGCTATATTTATTATGTAGATTATGATTCTAGGATTATTTTCCTCTTTTAGAGTCATTTATTATTTTATTTGATATTTTGGGGAAAACACATATCTTCTTTTCCAAATTGAATTAAAATTATCATTATTGTGTGAATAATGTGAAACTTGACTCCAAATGCAATTATGACCCAAGGAACACGATTCTTAACTTAGATACCACTTTTAAGATTTATTTTAATGAGTTACTTCACAATTAATATTTATGACTTATTATTATTATCATTATTCATCCAATTATGCTTCATCCTTTCATATTATCACCAAAGGAATTGTGTAAGATTATTTGCACGAAATTTTAAATAATTCATCATTACTTTTATGTGTCCATTATTGGAAAAAGATTAATGTATTATATTAGGGTGATTTATACATGCATTAACACATTAAGGTTATACTAAACATCTTTTAGGTCTAACCTTAACCTTGTTTGGCTAAGAACAAAAGGACAAAGTTCTAGGGTAGGGTCCAAGATCTAGTATGTTACACTCACACCCCTACCTCATCAGCCTCTTTGCTATCATGGATGACACCAAGCACATCATAAGAATCTTTCTATCTCTTTGGAAGATCCACAAAACATCACTATCACATAACGTCGCCACCTTGGAGCTATAGTCCAAGACAACCCTATACTTCTCCAAGGATCACATTGAAACCATGCATGTCAAGTGGCATAAGATCCACTTGAATGTTGCATCTTGAGAAAGAAAGAACAAAACATGGAGACATCTCTCCCACAACTCGGGGGAACCAACAAGAGGGGTTTATAATTGAAGACTAGTAGGTCTATTACTAACAGACAGATATCAACTATTTATCACCTCTCTGGTGGTAAAAGAGTGTGTTGCACTGGGTCAACCAAGACATACACAAAAGAAAAAATAGATAGATTAAAATGAAAAAGTTCCATCTGACCTGTCATGACTCGTGGATTGACCACTCCATCCGGATAAATCATTGCATAGAATCAAGTCATCACCTTTTTTCATCCACGTCCTATACTAGATGTCAAAGAGGATCCTTCTTGTGATACCCTACTGCATCCTATGCCACAACGACTACTATACTATTGTTGTTGAGAATTCCACTGACTCTGCATCAGTTTCTGTGTCACTTCCTCACCCTTCATTGGGCAAAACAACCTTGTATGTCCGGTCTGTCCACACCTATAATAGGTTTTATCCTTGTGCCATGACCTGAATGGCCTTGTTACTTACACTGTAAAACTATGGCCTCTGCCCTTGCTTGGGGACCACTGATATGGCACCACTTACCTCTACTTAGAGGAAATAGATTGTTGTTGCGACTATGGTAAAGAAAACCTAGGCTTCTTAAAGCCACCAAACGACTGATCTTGGAACTGAATTGGCCTCTTCTTAGAGCTAGCTTCATGCTTCTTGATAGGAGACCACTCTATCTGTCTCATATATCCATGAAGTTAGAGAACCTCTCCTTCATTGGGCAAAACAACCTTGTATGTCCGGTCTTTCCACACCTATAATAGCTTCATGCTTCTTGATAGGAGACCACTCTATCTATCACTTCATCACCCTTCATTGGGCAAAACAACCTTGTATGTCCGGTCTGTCCACACCTATATTAGGTTTTATCCTTGTGCCATGACCTGAATGGCCTTGTTACTTACACTGTAAAACTATGGCCTCTGCCCTTGCTTGGGGACCACTGATATGGCACCACTTACCTCTACTTAGAGGAAATAGATTGTTGTTGCGACTACGGTAAAGAAAACCTAGGCTTCTTAAAGCCACCAAACGACTGATCTTGGAACTGAATTGGCCTCTTCTTAGAGCTAGATTCATGCTTCTTGATAGGAGACCACTCTATCTGTCTCATATATCCATGAAGTTAGAGAACCTCTCCTTGTTCTACAAAGTAGGCACTATCATCATCAACTCTGTGCTCAAGCCCTTCTTAAACAGTCAGATCCTCTCTTTATCTGTCTCCTCCATGTGTGGATGGAACCTGAAAAACTCCATAAACTTGGCCTCATACTCATCGATTGACATCGATCCCTGACATATCTTCTCAAACTGTGATATATCCTCATCAAGGTATGTCTCTGGTAAGTATCGACTAACAAACTCCCGCCAAAACTCCTCCCAATTGATCACCACTTCGGGTGTCTTCTCTTCTTCTATGGCCCACCAATGGCCAACACTGCCCTCGAAAAGGTACCAACATTCTTCACCTTATCCTCTTCAGGGATACTAAGGATCTTAAAACCCTTATCAAGCTCCATCAACCACATATCCTCATCCATCTGGTCTACCGTACCCACATACTCGATCACTCCAATGCATCTCATACGCTCAAATGTTTTCCCAAAACCAAGGGATTCCACATGAGGGACAACTGCCCTCACTTGAGGTACGGGCCCTCTATCCTCCATATGCAAAATCATGGCCATCAACTTCCCAAACATGGATTGTCCATGGTTGCTGGGTCAAACTGAGGCACCTTGGGCTGTTTTGGCCCCTTCTCTAGCACTCTATCATCATGCCCCTGACTCCTCGCACCACCTCTTGGCACAATAAATCTACTCTCAACATGTTCTTTGTGCTCTCTAGACATATTTGCATAAGCATAATGTATGATCAAATATATTATATGATGCAGGAATAAACATAAAACCCGAGTCCTATGTCCCTATAGACTCAGTAAACCTAGAACTCTAGTACTAACCAAATTGTGACCACCCAACTCCACAGGAATGATGCCAATAGTAGGGAAAACTCCTTCATGTCTGTTATAGTTGAACGACAGACGTTTTGGTTGGTTTGTGTGAACTACTCTAGAGGCAGGAGTCCTTTGGTTGCTTCTAGGAGAGCAAAGTTAGTCTACAGTCTGTGGTGAGACTTCAAGATTCACTACAAATGCTATTTTATTCATTATTCTAGTGAAGACCAGGAGCTACACAGCCAATGTCCAAAAGCAACTAGTTGATAGTTGTGTTGAAGTGAGTTGTTGTCGCTGAACTTTCTCCAAGACCAGATATAACTCACTAAACTATCCTTCCTATTTCATCTTAGTTGATGCGATTTTGCTATCATGGGGAATAGAAATAGATATTTTCTTTTGTTTCAGCTGCCTTATTCTGTGCACATATTTCCCAATAGTGGTGTTAGAGAAACATCAATTTATTACGATTTAGGATAATGGATATGATTAGATTTTGGTTTTATTATTTATTTATTGCATACAATGTGAAATTAAACTATCTCATATGCATATCCGATCAAAACCACATAACCCAAAACTTATATATATATATATATATATATATATATATATATGCAATTTACACGTGTCACCCTAAAACAATTTTACAATGGATGTGTAGTATGGTCATGGCCATTGACCCAATGTCTGTGTGTGGTTGGATGGTTTGGTTTTGTTCTTGTTTATCTCGGTCTGTGTATTGAGCCTCTACCTCCTTATTCCTAATCTAAAGTTAATTCTTTCCTACCTTTGTCCCCTCAAATGTAACTCGAGGTTTCTCTTTACAATGTAATATAAGTAGCAATAGGATAGTTTTCTTTTATGCAACGATGAAGATGACGATCAATGCCAGACGAGACGACCGTCTGGAGAACTGAGGAGGATAGATTGCAAGAGCAAGATGACCATCTGGTGGACCCAACTAACTGTCTGGAGGTGACCAAACATCAATTGGATAGGAGACGAGCCATCCATTTTAGGAGACCAACCGATCGGCCAAGAGGTGAGATGACTGGTTTAAGGGTTGAACCGGTCTACTCGGATTAGAAAACACAAATCTACACCAACAATAGGTTCATACATGTGATGTGATGATTGACCTATGTGGTAGTATTTCCTTGTGGATCCAAGGAATTATAAGTAGACACAGTTATAACCATCACCTTTTATTTTATGTTTCAGGTTTACGTTGTGGGATATAGAATGTATATGATACATACTATATATGTGGGGATTGGATACGATATATGTATATATATGATATATATAAATCCCTTAAATAAAACATATTAAGTCTAAGATGCCTTCTAAAAGTGACACACATGAAAAACTTATTCGAACAGGCATAGGTTATGCCAAAGCATGGTGCGCCGTCTACCTCATGGAAGTGTGATGGTAATGATGTAGGTTCTGCCAAAGAGGGGTTCATCATTATCGTGTCGGCTTTTGGGATAGACTTACTTGGTGATTCTTATAATATCTAAGCCCAGAGTCATAAAGATAATTATGGCAAGGTGTTGTGCATATTATCTATCAAAAATTGCATATGATGCAGTTGGAAAGTTGCCTACCTTGATGATTAAATTTGTTTTACGGTGTTGGTCGGGCCATAGTTGAATTATCTTGGATTTTTCTTGTTAGAAAATTGATTCACTATAATTTTCCAAATTGATACTTGAGGTTTATCAATTTGATCAAAATAATGAGACTAAGAGTTAATTAAAGACCTACTCAATATCATCAAAATTTTAATCAAATCAGATCCACATGAGTTTTTGACTAAATTGCAATTCTTTTGGAGAATCAAATGGCAATGAACAGCTGACAAGGAGTGGCTCAAGTGGTCAAGCACGGTGTCTCCTCATGAAAGGACCCGGGTTCGAATCCCAGTTTCCGCGTTGATTTACCACCCTCCTAGACGTTCGGCCTCCGTCACGGGTATGAGAGAGGGGGAGAGAATGCCTCTCTTTATCCCAAATGGCAATGAATAATCACTTTTCTCTAAGATTGGTCCTTGAGAAGGACAAGCTAATGATTGGTTTCATACATTGAGAATCATTCTCACTCAAGAGCATAAGCTCTATGTCCTAGAGACGCTAAACCAGAGGATCCCTTTTCTAATGCACCAAGGGATGACAAGGATGCTTACAAGAAGCATATTAAAGACGTCGTGGATGTCAAATGTATGATTCTATGCTCCATGAACTATGAGTTGTAAAGGAAGAATGAGAACATGGAGGTGATTGAGATGGTTACATATCTCAAGAACATGTTCCAAGATCATGCAAGGCAAGAGAGATACAATGTCTCCAAGGTGTTGTTCAAGTGCAACATCACATAAGGAGATCTGATGGGTCCTCATGTACTCAAGTTGATTGGGTATGTAGAGAACCTAGCTTGACTAAGATTTCCTTTAAGCTAATAGTTGGCCACTAACATGAACCTACAGTCCCTTCCAGAGTCATATAGTCAGTTTGTCATGAACTACAACATGAATGACTTTGACAAACTGTTGACAAAGTTGTTAGGCATGTTGAGAATAGTTGAGGCAACATGAACGACTTTGACAAACTGTTGACAGAGTTGTTGGGCATGTTAAGGACAGTTGAGGCACAAATGAAGAAAGACAAACCCAAGTTATGATGATGACCAACAAGACTAAGAGGGAGTCTAAAGGAAAGGGCAAATCTAAGAAGACTTCTAAAGCTAACCAGAAGCCCAAGTCGTCAGATCTCAAAGCAAAAGGAGGTGTAAAGAAAAGAGGTGATTTCCACCATTGTCACTAGTCTAGACATTGGAGGAAAACTTTCTCACTCTGGTTAGAGGAACTGAAGAAGAAAAAGGAAGGCACTGAGGCCTCCACTTTAGGTATAAAATTTATAAGATAAATTTGTTTATTTCTTCATCTTGGTATATGATACTAGATAAGTGATCTGACATATTGATGTGGAGGATCCAACAAGAAGTAAAAGCCGTAATGGAAGGACAAAGAAGGACAAGGCAGAGCAAGATTTATAGAAGCTTTAGTCTACTTTAAATTTATCTTAGCCCAATGGGCATGTAATAGAGTTAATATAACTGCTATTTCATTATGCCATTAGAAACATTTCTTTTATGCTACTTGTAAGATGAGGAATGACAATTGCCAAACATCAAGTGATCTTTATGTGAAAGAATCTTGAGATGAATGTTTGTAATGTTTATACCAAATGATTATAATTGATAATTCACAATAATAATTAGAAAAAGTCACCTTGGATGTAAATATGTATGTATGTATGTGTGTGTGTATATATATATATATATATATATATATATATATGTGGGTATATCTTCACTACCCGTGCGGGTAACTAAGATTTCGCTACCCGTGCATCAAATTTGTAATGGGATGACACATATATGTAATGAGACAATAAAATTTGTAATGAGACAACTGAAATTGTAATACAACAACTCGTTTTGTATTACAACACTGTTACAATAATAAATATATATTTATTACTGTAACAGCGTTGTAATACAAAACGAATCTTTGTATTACAATTTCGGTCATCTCATTACAAATTTGGATTGTCTCATTACAAATGCATACCTTCCCATTACAAAACTGATGCACGAGTAGCGAATCTTAGTTACCCTCACGGGTAGCGAAGATATACCCTATATATATATATATGTGTGTGTGTGTATGTATGTATATATATATATATATATATATATATATAAGAAATGCATATCTAGAGTACATATTGATGTTAATCTAGACTTCTCTCAGCTATTGAACCTAAGAAGACATGCAAGTCTTCTTACAATGTGACATAACATCCTTCACTAAATGTAGTGTGAGGATAAGCTTTCCAATAGACTTCATACTTATGGAATGAATGCTAAAGATAGTTACTTGTACTTCATTTACTGGTAATATAGTGATATGTACTCAGTAAAATATAATTCTCTTAAAGTGTTCAAGAAGATTATAAATGAAGTATAACTTTGATAAAAGTATTAGGAAACATTGATGAGGTCAAATGTTGAAATACTTTACATCAATGCCTTGAGCACCTTAAGGATACAACTGTGATAATGTATCACAAGTAAAATCCATCTGAACATGATGATGTTTCAGAATAAAGGAATCAAATCATATAAGGTTCTGATATGATTATCAATTAATCTAAATCTTATTGCATCCTCATAAATATATACCTATTACTAAATAATGTACCATCTGAATGGTTTACAAGACATCGTATATGATATGATATGGGAATGTCCCAATTATGTATAATGGATTGAAACATATATTGAGGAAGCAGTTTCTTGAAAAAAGGTTTGTCCAAGAACCATGACTGTTAAAATACTACTATTTAACCCAATCCAATGACAAAAGTTCTTTGTTGATAGGATAACTGAATTCCTAAAGAATCAATGGGAGAAAAAGTAGTACTTAAAATGTTCAAGATCAACTAAAAGGTATAGTGAGAACTAGGAGAATCACAAGTTATTGTGGAATCTCAAAGTTCTTCATGTGACACTATTCAAAATAGTTCTAGTAGAATAATCTGAGATTGGATAATTGTGAATCCAACAAACTCATATAGGTTGGTCATAAAGTGATGAGCCAACTAATCAGCTAGAAACTATTAAGAGCCATAATTTGAGTAATGGCTTAAGGCCAATTTGGAGTTCATGTAAACTAACAAGGTAGGACCTTGATAGTGCCACCAAAAGGGGTAGTACCTAAAGGGTGAAATAGGGTCTTATGTCAAAGACCTACATTGACAACATAAAAAGGATAGGTTGGTTGAAAAGTTTTTCAAATCAGTTCAAGTTGATGAACATGATAGAAATTGCTTTACCAATTTTCTTGCTTGTTGTTGTAGTTAAAATAGACTATGAAATTTGGCATTTTAAGATTGAAACCAGATTCCTTAAAGGATTACATGAGAGGATGTGTACAAAACACAAGATAAGGGTTTCATAACTTCATGAATGCAAATAAAGTCTATAAACTACAAAGTTCAATCTGGGATTGAAACAAGCAACTCAGAGATGAGATCTTTTCACTTGATAAGATAGTCAAAGAGTTTGACTTGAGTAAAAATAAAAAAAGAAATCTATGATTACAAAATATTTAGTGGGAGAATATATGAATGTTCTGCATGTAATGAGAAATGACATCTCAATATTGTAAATATTAAAAACTAGCAAGAAAGACACCTTCAATATAGAAGGATAAGGTGAAATGTCCTATGAGATAAGAATCAAGACCTATAGAGATAGTTCTTGAAAGTTCCACAATGAAAGTTTGAACACACATAATAGCAAAATGATGAAAGAGTTCAACATGAAGGATTAGAGAGAATTTGTATTTGTCTCTCATAATCCATAAATTCCAATTCTTGTGGAGAATGTAAATATCATTGATAAGATGCCATATGTTCTAGTAGTGGAACTACCATGAATGCTATAAAAGATGTTTATCTCATATAATCTTGTATGTAATGGACATGACATGATGATATTGAAATCCAATAAGAGTTATTGGAATATCATTAAAAGATATCCATTAGTACTTATGAAGTACTTAAGGGTACATTACTAGCCAATAGAGATAGCAATAAAAGAAGAGTTGGGTGTAAAGGGTTACACCGATGCACGCATCCGAAATGATAAAAGTGATCACAATAACATATCTTTGATATAAAGAAAAGGATGTTATTATTTGGAAGGATTCCAAACTAATAGTCATTAATTCTATTTTGCAATATAAGTCGACTATACTCATGTTATGAACATGGAGTCATATTATATGGATCTAGAAGTTCAAGTGATGAGCTTGTAGATGTTCCAACCATTGATGGCTTAGTACAAATATTGTGACAACAATGGAGCTACTTGTTAGGCAAAGAATATTAGATACCACATTATGGTGGTTTCATCTCATGGCAAAGAGATAAGAAACATACAATGTACCGACTAAATAGGAAAGTGTTCCTAACCCATTGGATTAGCACTTGTGCAACAGAAACATGGTGGACATGTTTAGATCACTAAGAATAAGATTCGTGGGTGATTGTCACTAAGTGCAAGTGGGAGTCTGTTGGTAAGGCATGCCCAAAGAGTCAATCATATGATGATTTACATGTCATATAATAAGGATTTGATTAATAATAATTATAAAGTCAAGCTTTCAATTCATTTTGTTTCATCCAGTTATGAGATAATCAGGAAACATTATGAATGTCTAGAGAATGATGTTTACTCAATGACATATGTTTTTAGGTACAAGACTTGAACGATGAGATCATATGAATGTTAAGAGTAGACATATACATTCTCATTATGTCCCTAGTTGGTTGTTACTATGGAAGGTTGACAGACACCAATATAAATAAGACTAGAGTGTGAGTTGCTTGATGATAGAATCTCATTAGTCATGATATGGAAATATCAAACAAAGCATGAAGATACGTGTTAGGGAACATTGTATCGTACAGACCCACCTTGAGACTGACCACATAGAAACCATCTTTGGTGGTCATAGTCATCTCTCATAGTGAAGGTGGTGATTATGATTATTAATGTTGAAATCACTAAACTCAACACATGTCATTGGGTATACTTTAACATCATTAAACGTAGTCCTAAAATATGGGTTGTTATAATGGTGATGATTGGGTGACTTTGACACATAGGGACTGATTATGAGTCATAGAGATGGGATTTGTCCCCCCTACTGGAGAATGATATCTTGGCCACTTGATAAGCGAGACTGAGAAATGCATGTGCATGCATATGTGAATCAAGATATGATATTGAGATTACAATATCTCAAACAGTCTTCTCTTGGTTCAAGAAACATGAAATGAACATTGACATGATGACGAGTTCATGCTTTGAGTTCACTCTGGATATCAGTGACAAAGGAATTATATAATCACTGCAACACCTTAAATAGATTGTAGGTTGAAGTTGTTCTCAAACTTTCCATTCACTTGGGTAGCACTGATGTGCAACTAGGCACCAATCTTTGCTTGTGAGTTCATAAGCTAGTTATAAACATTCAATGCCAATATGACGTGGGATCTATAGGATCACACACATAGGAACTCATTTAGAAGAAGAGTTTAATCTTGAATGATGATTGGATTGATTACTAATGTGTTTAGGTATTCAATTCACACAACAGATCTACAAATTGGTTGACTGCACTTCCAAACAACCATCTCACTGGGTGAGATGACCATTTGGGTAGCCAGATGAGCATGTCAAGTGTTGAGACGATCGTTTGGGTTGTCAGACTAATCAGAGATTAAATTGGCTAAAGTTTTACTCTATTAATTGAACAGTTGAGCCGATCGGTTCAGCTCGACTGACCAGACGGCCATCTAGGTGAGAGAGACATGCATCTCGCCTAGGTCAGATGGCTCGGTTGGGCCGAATAAAGGTTTTGGATGTTTCTTGAAGTTGTTGGATTGCAAATTACTTGTGGTGCAAGGAAATAATATATAATATTAATTGGAATTGAATTTCCTAATTTGTGTGCGACTGGGAAACTGTCAGATGGCCTTCTTGTAGTTTGAGATCACTGTCTCATGCCAGATGACCATCTAGGGCACTAGACGTCCGTTTTGGTTGTCGCATGTTGCAAAAATGCAAGATCTTTTGGTCCCTCCTACTCCCGCACAAATCTTATACATATTGTGAACCCTGGCCCAAACCCCGCCTATAAATAGAGGGGTACTGGGGGATTCCTTGAACAAAGCACAGTCAACTGAGAATCAATTCCTCTAAAAATTATTGTCCTCTCTAGTTGTGGTAACTGAGACAGCCCAAGAAAGTCCTACCCGACAAGGGAGGGGTAGCGAGGGGAGAGAACAACTGAGAATCATTGTTGTGAGAGAGAAAGTTGGGGACTAGTACACCAACGGGAGGGACAACTCATTCCTATATATTCTAGTTTATCAATAGGAGTTCTAGTTGGTCTGTGTGGGCTACTCTAGAGGTAGGAGTCCTTTGGTTGCTGCTAGGAGAGAAAAGTCATCATGTAGTCTATGGCGAGACCATAGGAGTCGTTGTAGAAGTTGTTCGATTCATTTTTCGTGGTGAAGACCAAGAGTTGTAGAGCAACCATCCAAGAGAAACTAGTTGATAGTTGCATTAAAGTGAGTTGTTGTCATGGACTTGCTCCAGGACCAGGTATTACTCACTAAACCATCCTTCCTATTTTATAGTAGTTGATACAATCTTTATGTCATGGGGAATATAAATAGATATTGTTTTTGTTTCCGTTGCCTTTTTCTATGCTCATGTTTCCCAACAGAGTCGTCCCTATAATCTCAGGTCTGGGAAGGAAATTGTATACAATGTTTCAATCCAATCATGTTTTTATTAGCATTGTAATGCTTATACATATGGTATATGCAGATGACAATCCTCTGTATGTATATGATGTGGCAAAAGCCACAAAGTAGTTGTAAGAAGTTTCTTGACATGATACATAAATACAAGAAAGATGTTGGGATTTCATGTAAATGTTTTTTAGTATGATGGTGATGTGGAATTTGGTTTTAATTTACCCTCTTTCCAGGACATATGGATGATTAAGTGTTTGATCGTGTTTTGAGTTTTGAGTAATCTTGTTTATTGTGACAAATTCTTACAATGATGATAAAGAGGCTCATTACATTATCAAGTAGACGCACTATATTACATGTTGCACACATTACATTCTACAGTGAGTGCATTACATGAATATTTGGTCGAATTGCAAAAGAAGTAGGTGCCTTATATTACATGGAAGAAAAAGAAGAAAAAAATAATAGAAAAAAGATATTGGGTGCATTACCAAAAAAAGTAGACGCATACATTACTAAGTGGGTTCATTCCATTCCAAAGTGAGTCCATTACAAAAAAAGTAGGTGCATTGATATTACATGGAAGAAGAACAACACTATGGAAGAAGAAGAAGAATAATAATATGATGATTATTATTATTATTAGTAGGTACATTCAATTGCAAATTGGTTGCATTGCATTTAAATTTGGGCGGATTGTATAAAAGATTAGGCGCTTACATGTGAATTTAGGCATATTGCATAAACTATTGGGTACAATGGTATTAATTACATGTAAGAAGGAGAAGAAGATTATGATGATGATCCTAATAAGTAGGTGTCTTACCATCAATATTAGGTGCCATACTATGCACATATTTAGCGCATTACCCCATTAATAGGCGCTTGAATACAAAAAATGAACTATATAATTAATGTGTGCATTACACTAATGAATACGAGCATTACCACCAAAATAGACATATTACTATTCATATTGGGAATATTACTCTATTAATTGGTCTATCACTATAAAAAATTAGTTATATAATGAATATGCATGTTACATTAAGAAGTAGGCACATTACCACCAATATTAGGCATCTTACTACACATATTGGATGCATTCTCCCATTAGTAGGTGCTTAAATATAAAACATAAGCTATACAACTAATGTTCATGTTACACAAAAATAGGCGCATTACCACCAATAATGGCACAATACTACTCATATTGGATGCATTACTTTATTATTAAATGCGTCATTGTAAAAATTGATTTATACAATGAATATGTGTGTTAAACTAAGAAGTTGACACACTATCACCACTATTAAGTTCCTTACTACACATATTAGGCGCATTATCCCATTAGTAGGCGCTTAACTACACATATTTAGCTATACAATTGATGTGTGTGTTACACTAAAAAATAATGTGCATTACCACTAATAATGGGTGCATCACTACTCAAGTGCATTAGTCTATTACTGGGTGTGTCACTATAAAAATTGGGTTGTACGATGAATATGTGTGTTACACTAAATAGTAGGCACATTACTATCAATATTAGGTGTCTTACTACACATAATAGGTGCATTACCTCATTAGCAGGTGCTTAAATGCAAAAGTTGAGCTATACAAACTAATGTACGTGTTATACTTGAAAATAGGTGCATTACCACAAATAATTGACACATTGGTAATCATGTTGGACACATTACTCTATTACTGGGTGTGTCATTATAACAATTAAGCTATACAATGAATATGTGTGTTATACTAAGAAGCAAGTACATTACATCAAGTATTAGGAACCTCACTGCACATATTGAGCACATTAACCTATAGTAGGTGCTTAAAAATACACAAATTGGTATATACAATTAATGTACGTATTACACTAAGAAATAGGTGCATTACCACCAACAATGGGCACATTAATACTCATTAAGGACATTATATGACCCCTAACCTTGCTTTCTAGTTGATCTTACTTTCTTAGCATAATTGGATGCTTAAAAACTTAATATTACCTCATTATGTGATTTTATAACATGTTACGAGCTTATGTTACCAGTTTGATCCAGTTTGGATGTTGTTTGAGCTAGTTATGCTTTATGTGCTTGTTTTGGACCTAACTGCAATTCATTCATGTTTGGGGTTTTTCTTACAATTTGTCACATTCTTGTTGTGACTCACATGTTTTGATATAATTTCGAAGAGATTGGTCCTTTGGGGTGCCTTGTCACACCTTGGTTTGATGTGCTGACTTCTTATGTTGAGTTTTAGGGTTTTGCTTGGATGCCCTATGTGGATGGTTGATTGTGTAGTATATTTGACCGATGAGCCTATGTTTTACTGATCACCAAATTTTCCTTTGGCCAAGTTCTCTTTCATCAGAGCTCCCCCTTCCTCCGCCATGTGCTCGCCGGCACCAGCGATGGCTGCGGCTGCTTACTCCATCCTCCTGTCTACTAATCAAGACTCCTCGACTGTGCTCCTCCATCTCTTCTCCTACTGCAACACAGGGCCGCACATCTAGTTCACCTCCTCGAGTCTTCTTGGAAGTCCGACTGTGCCTCCACGATGCTACCACCGCAGGCTCGCCGTCGGCCTAGCGCCTCCCTCCAGTCCATATCGCCCCTAGGCTACTCCCGACGAGCAACTAACAGAGCTAAGGTGCTCCTCTTCGCGCACGAAAGCGCTAACGCTCATCTGCTCTCAAGTACCACCGACCTGATCTCAACCGCTGCCATGCTCCAGACTTGGAGTTGGACTACCAGACCACGGCGAGGAGTCCCTGCATCCTTGATCTTCTCATTCTCTCATTCTTCTGTGGGTAGGAGAGGCAAACAATTGTAGGAAGTGGGGGTTCATTTGACTCTTTATTTCATAGGGTGGGAACTAACAATTTCACATCCTATCCCACGATTCTAGATCGTGGTGACATGCATACCGACTCACGAAACCTCCCATGTCTCAAATTCAGTTGGAGGTATGGGACTCACTGCCGTTAGATGGCATTCAAGGGCAAAGAGTCCCGCATTAGCTGAACTAATGTATCTGAACCTTGGGTTGTAAACAATTAGAACCTTACTCACGAATGCATTGATGTACATATAGATCCCTTATATCCAAATTATTACATCTCCTTCTAGGAGCAAGAAACGTTATGAAACTTTCACCATAACTTCATTATCACCACATACATATGGATACACTTTCTGAACGATCACACTATTCTCAAATTTACTAATACGAAAATCACTTAGGTAACCAAGATACTTAAAAGTTCACCTTATTACATCCTATACGCCTTAAAAGGAATTTTGTCTGCAAAATTAAGTCAAGGAAATCCAGTCCATCACATCATATACATCTTAAAAGAATTTTCGTCCTAGAAATTAAGCCATCCTCTTACTTCAAGGGAAAACCTTATCTTGCTCTCATCCACATGTAGGCACCATTCCATGTGTAACATATCCGCAAAGGTTACCTAAAACCATGTATACAAAGCACTATTAGGTAGTTTACAACCATCTTGGGTGCACAAACACTCCATTCAGGGTTGAACTCAAGGTTTAGAATCTTAGGTTATGTCATTCCATATCTCATATATTAAGGTTTTTTTTCCTTATATCAACCCATGCATTAGGGTTCCCATATCATATTACCATGTTCTCAAGGAGATAACTAAAGTTATCCCATTATGTCAAAGTATCATAAACATTTTATTGATACAATTATTAGAACATGTTCAACATGAACATATGCCTTTTAGGAGGGCGTTTACTATAGTTAACCCACCTTATCCATCCAGATCGTATCGAGGTGTCATAATCTTTATGTTGTGCTAACATTAAAATTACATTTTTCATCTTTATTAAGCACTAAGATTAACACCTCATGTAACATGTTTCATTCATATGATCACATTTCCCTTTAATATTAAGGTACAAGTTTATTAATGAATACATCACTAGATTCACCAACCATATTATGTCATTACTAATCATGTAGCACATATCACTTGTGTCATCTTATTATACTTTCTCATATTAGGTTGTAAACTCTAGTAAATATTCATCATGAGATTAGCCAACTATCCATATTATCATCATTATTCATGTATATGGTTAACCAATTATATATTGATATCCATTAAACCATCTCTAGGTTTCCATCATATCATGTTTATATGTCACGTCTCGAGATTAAATCACAATCTTACATCTATTATATCATGGTCGTGCTAAACAAACTTATACAAGTGGCTTACTAAACATATACCTAAACTTTATTTAGTTGAAATAAGGTTCTTTTGACCCATATCATGAGGGCTGGAGAAGAACCTCACCGCAACGGTAGCGAGCAGGTGTGGGTGAAGCACTGAGATAGCAGTTGGGTGATTCTTAGAGCATGAGGAGTTGGTGCTGGTGGCTTTCCACATGCCATAGACTCAGCCACGATGGTGGCATGGATCAAGGAGATGACGAACGGTACCGTCGGGCTTCGAGCGTCAGCGGCACTGCGTCTGGGGAGAACCCAGTTATTGTGCAGCAGCCAGAATGGAGTCCCAGACCAAGAAGAAGGGACTGAACTGGGTCCAAACCAAGAAATGCCGACCGACTATGCGTGGGCAGAGACACATGTCACCTCCTAATTGGCTATAATAAGGTAAAATCCTAGAAATATCTAAATCTTAAAAAATGCATAGTAATTCGTATGTTTATCAGAAAAACACACGTAATATACCAAAATTATCAAAAAAATGCATAGAACAAGATAGAACAATAATATCAGGCTTTTGATGATTAAATATTAGCAATATCATGTAAGCTGTGTAGTGCTTGTTTAATGGATAATAAATAGCAAACAATGACATAAAATTATGGAAAAATGTCAGTAAGTCCATAACCATGTCTTTAATGCATATGATGTCATATATGATCATGTTGATGCACGAAAGAAAATAATTTGCTCAATATGGCTAACTAGTGCTAATAACCTTAATTAAAATGTAATGAATGCATACATGCTCAATAAATGATGAAATTCACAGAGTAAGCTCATATCAGTATATGGAACCTAATGTTCAGATGATGAACTTTGATAATGAGATGTGATTTGGAACACAACATCAGTAAAATAAATCCCACATGAGGATGAAGATAAGACAAGTAATAATGTATATAACATAATGATCTAAGTGAAACTCTAATAAGGACCTAATTAGGGTTAATACGAGATATAAGAGGATGAGAACCTGATGATTGTATATGATCTTGTCTTAATCAGGGTTTGGGAAAGAGGTTAGAGTTGACATAAGGAATGTGATATGTGATTAGGTTTGTCTTGATCAAGGTACGCCATTACCTCTTACTTAGCTTATTATACAATATGCTTATGTTATAAGTACGTGTATTACCCGATTGGAGGGAAGCTACATTGCCATATGCCCACCCGGATATTGATACACTTGCTGAGGCAGAAGGTGGGGTGATATTGTGGCCCAAAGCAGATGTCGTCTACACTACTGAAATTGTAAGATAAATTTACATTAATTTAGATTGTTAATGTGTATATATGAGGTTAATTGATATGAAATTATATATACAGGTTAAAAAGAAGACACCCGGAGAACCTAGGCCTCCACCTCCACTTCCTGCATTACCAAGTTGGGTTCCAACTGACCTAAAATACCCGTTAGGTCCTGCTTGTAGGGGAATGGCATGTTGGCTATGGGCACATAATATACATTGCCCTGTAATTGTTTCTTTAGAAGCGAATTATGCAGGTCAATCATACGAAAGCTCTTTATTTATACAAGATATTATTGAGCTGTTTATATATGATTGGTTGAACACATCAATGATAGAGACATGGATAACGTGAGATCTTGTTTATACATCCATATACCTTGTGTAAGATCCGGTGATCTGGTTTCTTATATATTAATGCATACATAATACATGTTTTGCAGCTACTCAGTCGAAAATCAATGCAAACAATTTGCATTTGACCATGTGGGATTTTTGATTCCATCATTGATTAGTATGGTAGCTAAAGACCCTGATAGTGTTCAACAATACTATATAGATGCTTTTACAATTTTTGGTCAGCAACAGAAGACGATAATAATAGCTCCATTCAATGTCAAGTAAGTTTACTTTACTTATAATTTGGACTTAAGAAAATTACATTTTTATTGTGGATTTTGAGTTATTAATTTTTAAATTTTTTACCTCTAGCGGTAGGCGTTGGGAGTTACTAGTTATTCTCCCCAGGACATTCACTGTTTATTATCTAGATCCTACGGGGAGTACATTGGATACTAAAATTGGACACATAATGAGATTGCCATTATTCTGGTGAGAAATATTTCATTTTTATATCTGTTAACATCTGTTATTACATTACTATTTAATTATGAAATTTACTATGTTACATTAACATGTAGGGGTTTAGATGCATTCAAAAAGGCTGGAGGAAAGGTCCCAAGGGAAAAGAACGAGCCAATAATTTGGTAGAATGTAAAAGTAAGTTCCCGACTACAATGTATATATTATTGATGTGAACTGTGCTTAGTTGTATTTTTTAATATTTTGTATGTTTCAATTTATAGTGCGCTACACAAGACAACGACTGGGCATGCACATACTATGTGATGCGATTTACGCAGATCATTATCCAATATGCCGCATTGGACATCGATACCATACATGAGGTATTATATATAGTCTCATTAGTTAGTATGAAATATATCGATCTTATTTTTATATTATTACTTATATATATACATCATTCTCTTTACAGGTGTTTAAAACTGACCACACTATAGGTAAACGCTTAAAATATGTACATGCTCCATATACGATGGAAGTATTAAATGAAGTAAGAGAAGAATGGGCAAGAGCCATACAAGCAGTGGCGATTGTAAGATATAATTGGGATTCTGATAGCGATGTTGAATGATATTTTGTAAATGAATATTTCTGAATGTTTATACATGTCTGAATGTTTCTACATGTATTTGAATGTTTCTACATGTGTGAATGTGAGAATTGAATTAATGTTTGAATGTGTCTACTTGTGTGAAAAGTATATTTGTTGATTTTACAGGTTTGTGGCCTGTTTGTAGGCTGATATCAATGGATGTCGTAAACCTATAGTTCAGAAAACTGAACTGTAGGTTCTCATCCTGCAGACCAGCCACAGTAGGCCTGCAAATTGATAAGAAAAAAAAATATAGGCGTCGGTTATTTATAGAACACTGTCATCAAAGGCTTACAGTGTCAGTTATTGGATAAAAATTTCCGCCTAATGTGACAAACAACCCGACCGTGCAGGAAAGCACGGCCATGGCGGAAAAAGCATCGGTTATTAGTACACAACCGACACCTATAGTAGAACGGTCGTGGCGTCTGAGAATATGGTGTCAGTTATTTAGTTGCAAACCAACACAGAAAGTATCCTAGATGGCGCCCTTTTTGTGGCACGAACCCTTTTGGCGTCGGTTATAAAACCGACGCCGAAGAGTTTGACCTTTAGCGGCGCCCACATAGGCATCGCTTGAGAACCGTCACTAAAAGGGGTTAAACAACTGACGCCAAAGACATATTCTGTAGTAGTGATATCTCAGACAGTATGTTCTGGTTCAAGAAACAAGATTGCATGATGTAGAGGATAACTACTCCATGCCTTGAGTTCAATATGGACATCAGTGATAAAGGAACTATACAAACACTACAACATCATGCACAAATTGTAGGTCAAAGTCATTCTCCAACTTTCCATTTATTTGGATAACATTGATGTGTGACAAGTCACCGCTCATTGATTCTGATGTCATAAGTTGTTATGGACATTCATTACCAACATAGTATGGGACCTTTAAGGTCACACACATAGGTCTTAACCTAGAAGTGGAGTTTAATCCTGAATGACAGTTGAACTAATTGCTAAAACATTTAAGTAATTGATTCACACCACCAATCAGAATGACTGCACTGCCAAACAGCCATCTCATAGAGTGAGAAGGCCGTTTGGAGTGATAAACAGTCATCACAAGGGTTGAGATGGGAGTTTGGAGTGTCAAGTTGATACGAGTTGAAATTGGCTAAGGTGTGAACTGACTGAACTGATCATCTTGGCTCAGGTCACTAGACAACCATCTGGGTGACCGAGATGACCATCTCGCATGGGTAAGATTGGTCAGTTCGGACGATGGAAGATTCTATATACTTCTTATACTCATTTTGATTGCACATTACTTGTTGTGCAAGAAGTTGCTGGTTGGCATTATTGGGAAACAAATTGCCAATTTCTTATGCAATTGGGAAACTAAAAATGACTGTCTCACAGTGTGAGATGCCTATTTCACATGCCAGATGACCGTTTGGTGTGTCATACAGCTGTTTTGGTGGTCGCAGATTGTGAAAATTCAAGATCTTCCAGTCCCTTCCACTCTCGCACAGACTGGGAACCCAAACCCAAACCCAAACCCAAACTACTCCCATAAATAGAGGGGTACTAGGGTCTTCCTAGAGTGCAACACAAACAATTGAGATCAATTTTTTTGAAAATTGTTGTCTTCTCTGGTTGTGGTAACCACGAGGGCCCAAGCAAGTCCTACTCGACTAGGGAGGGGTAGCAAGGGAGAGAACAATTGAGGTCATTATTGTGGGAGAGCAAGTTGGTGACTAGTATGCCAACGGGAGGGCCAACTCCTTCCTATCTGTTCTAGAAAGACAACAAGAGTTCTAGGAGGTCCGTGTGGACTTCTCTAGAGGTATGATGTCATTGTCTGCTCTGAGGAGGACATCATCAACCAACAATTTGTGATGAGAGGATTTGTTCCAGAAGATGACGGTTGAATTTGTTGTCTGTGAAGGAACAGTCAGACGAGTCCCACTAAAACTAGGAATCAGAGTTGCACAACTACAATGACAAGGATTGTCATTGGACTTGCTCCAAGACTAGGTATATCCTAGAAACTATCCTTCCTATCTTATATAAATTTACACAATCAGCTGGTTATTTGAATATGGTAGATAAATTTTTTTGTTTTCGCTGCCCGCTCTGTAGCCATATTTCCCTACAGTGGCATCAGAGCCCATGTCAATCTACTATATTGTGGGATAACCAATATGATCAAATTTTGGTTTTTTCGTTCTATTATTGCATGTGATGCAAATAGTATCTTGTCACACTCAATACAAAGATAATCCCAAACAATATACATATATGATATATATATGCAACTTACATGTGTCATCATAAAAATGATTTTGATGGTGGGTGTGTAGCATGGTTATGGCCAATAACCCCTATTATATGTTTCTTGGTTGTATGGTTGGTTTAACATTTTATCTCAGTCTTCATACCAAGCATCTATCATATATTCCCAATATAAAGTTAATTCTTTTCTAACCTTCACTACTACATAACATGCCTTTAGCGTCGATTAATTAAGGACTTTAGTGTCAGTTTCCAAGTGACACCCAAGTGGGCGCCGCTAAAGGTGGACCCCTTCGATGTCGGTTCCCAACCGACGCCAAAACGCTTCCCGCCACCGAAAACGTGCCAACAAAGGGACTATAGGCGTCGATTTTTTAAGAAAACTGACACTATAGAATGGTTACAGACGTCAGTTATTAAAAGAACCGACGTCAAAACGCTTCCTGTCACCGAAAATGCACCAGCAAAGGGACTATAGGCGTCAATTTTTTAAGAAAACTGACACTATAGAATGGTTACAGATGTCAGTTATTAAAAGAACCAACGTCAAAACGCTTCCCGCCACCGAAAATGAGCCAGTAAAGGGCCTATAGGCGTCGATTTGAAAGATAACCGACGCCATATCAGCTGAACCAATGTCTGTTTTGTGCTAATAACCAATGTCATATCCCCTGTCACCACGGCCGTGCTTCCCAGCACGGCCGTGGTTCTTGGCCACATAGACATCATTTTTTTTTTATCAAAAACTGCCACCGTATGTCTTTGGTGTCGGTTTTGTTCAAATAACCGACGCCTATGTTATGATTTTTTTTTCTTATCAGTTTGCAGGCCTGCTGTATGGCTGGTTAGTAGGATGAAAACCTACAGTTCAATTCTGAACTACAGATTTATGACATCCATTGAAATTAGCCAACAACATGCCAAAAACTTGCAAAATTAACAAGATGGACAATATTATATATATGTGATTCACACACATGTATAAGCACATTTAATTCATATTATTTTTTCATCACACACATGTAGAAACCAGTAGCAACCAGTAATTCCATTCATTTCATCTCTTTTCACATTCAGACACATGTAGAAGCATTTATGTATTGATCATCTTCACACACATATGACAATTCATAAAAATTCATTCACATTCACACAAAAATAATTATGAGAAAAAGTTATTCTTTATTCATCATTGTCATCATTGTCAATAAAATTATATTTAAAAATTCCCACTCTTTGTAGGGCTTTTGCCCATTCTTCTCTTACATCATCTAATTCATCTCTCGTATAGGGAGCATGTACATTGAAACTCTTTCCACCTGTGCTGAAGTCAGTAGTTTTAAAGACCTATAAAGAGAATGACATATATATAATTAATAATATAGAATAAGATTGATATATTTCATATTATCTAATGAGACTATGTATAATACCTATTATATCTTATCGATTTTCATTACGGCATGTTTGATGATTAGGTCCATAAATCACATCACATAGTAGGCACATGCCCAACCGTTGTCTTGTATAGCACACTATAAATTGAAACATATAAAATATTTAAAAATACAAATAAGCACAGTTCACATAAATAATATATACATTAGAGTCAGGAAATTACTTTTACATTCTCCCAAATTAGTGACAGATCCTTTTTCCTAGGGACCTTTCCTCCAGCTTTTTTGTACTCTTGTAAAGCCCTATATATGTTAATTTAACCCATTAAATTGCATAATTAAATAGTAATGTAGTAACAGATGTTAACAGATATAAAAACATGAAATATTTCTCACGAGAATAATAGCCTTTTAATTGCATGTCCATATAATGTATCCAACTCATTCCCACATGATCTAGATAATAGACAGTGAATGTCATGGAGACAATAAATAGTAACTCCCAATGCTTACCAATACAGGTAAGAAAGTAGAAAATTAATAACTCAAAATCCACAATAAAAATGTAATTTGCTTAAGTCCAAATTATAAGAAAAGTAAACTTACTCGACATTGAATGGAGCTATTATCACCGTCTTATTATTTTTACCAAAATATTGAAAATCATCACAATAGTATGAAGTAACTGAATATGAGTCTACATCTACAAAACTAATCAAAGATGGAACCAAAAATCCCACATGGGCAAACCCAAAATCTGTACATATCTTGTGTAAGTGGCTGCAAAACATGTATTACGTATTCATTAATATATAAGAAACCAGATCACCATATATAAAACAAGGTATATGGATGTATAAATAAGATCGTCTCCATATCCCCAACTCTATCATAGATGTGTTCACCCATTCATAACTTAACAACTCTAAAATATCTTGTATAAATATCTTGTTTTCGTATGATTGACCTGCATTAATACCTATGCATTAATACATATGTATGCATAACTTGTATTACATATGAATTAATATGTATGTTAAACTTGTATCATTAGATTGTTATCGTATGATTTCCCTACAACATCCTCCAGAATAGTAACAATTATAGGGCAATTTGTATCATGTTCGCCGATCCATACTTCCACACCCCTACAATTAGGACCTATCGAGGCGTGTAGGTCCCTTGGAAGCCAACTTGGTAGTCGAGGAGTTGGAGGATGAGATGTAGCGGGTCTCATCTTTTTTACCTGTATATATAATTTCAGATCAATTGACTCATATATACACACTAAAAAATTAAAGTAATGGAATTTTATCATACAATATCTTATATAGAGGACATCTGCTTCAGGCCACAATATTACTCCACCTACTGCCTCACCAAGTGTTTCAACATCTAGGTGTGCATGAGGTAGTGCAAGATCTGTCCAGTTGGGGAGTACATGTATCAAGCTCACACGTACCACACCATCTGGTACTGGATACCCATGAAACATGCACCCTTTAAGGGGTGGGTGGGTCAACACCTCTACAACGATATATTCTTGACTTTTTAGTCAGCATGGCTTCAACCCCTACAAATTTACATAAAGAATGTTATATGCATATATACACAAACATATCATCTTGAACATACTAGCTATTATGTCATAAAAATACTTACAGAGGACGTGCTAGGTGGTGGGTCTATAGGATTACTCCCAACATCTACAGTACGAGCAGTTGGAGAAGAGCGGCCCACCACAAGTACTGTCTGAGTGGCAGTCTGAGATGCCTGCCACTTGCTAATTGCTTCATGAAGTCTCTTATCAAGTACTTCCTCAACTCTCCTATCAATTAACAAATCTACTTATACATGGATCAAAGAAACGCTAGCTTCTGATTATTGAATTCCCTTTCACAATAACATTCTAAAATAAGAATAGGTTACCTCAGCTTGTGAAAGTCCCACTTTTGGGATAGGTTTGCACTGGGATGGCCCAAAGAACACTTTGATACCCACACCAGTGCCTGCACCCTTAATGCGTCCAGGATGCTCTGAGTTACCCAGAGCAACTGTCAGTTCATCCCTTGTGCCCTGAGGGATGAACTTGCCTTCCTTCCTCTGCTTGTACAACTCCCTCTAATCACCATTAGCAAAAATTAGTAAGTAAACAAAAAAATAATCAATATCGATCGATTGATCAAAGAGTTGATTTTTACCATTTTTTCAGCCACCTCAGCAATTGCGGGCTTTGGTATGTCTCCCTTCTTGTTTTGCCTCCCAGCTATCCACATAGCATGGCAAGGCAGAGGTGCGAGACCAGTAGTAGAGGACTCTGTAGTCTCCTGAGTAGCAGTAGGTTGAGCAGACTCAGCCTGTAGTCTTCGGCGAATGCCTACATATCCTCTTGGACCCATTGTTTGGTCGTGCACATTCAGTGCATGCCTTGCTCGTTGAGCATCACTGATAGCCTAGTTAGTTAGCACATTGATTTGGTTAGTAACACTAAAGGTTAATCTTGAATAGGTGAATACATAAAAAAATATTAATTAAATTGGGAGTGGCGCTTAATACCTTGAATTCATCTATTTTTCTTTGGGTAACATACGCCTCCTAGTCTTTGGGGTCCAGGTAGTTCCATTGTTGTGTGGCTTCCTTCTGCCTAAATTTATTTTTTAAAGAGAATACAAACAAAAATTATTAGTGTAGAGTTAGTGAAATAGTGATCAATGTCTAGAATTGGAAATCAATCAAGAATTTCTTCTCAGCATCGTGTATGTAATCTCAAGTGAGATTGGTCCTATAGTTCCTTAGGACCCTTCCACAGTGTTGCATCACACATTTATGATGCATCTTTTCACCTAGATCAAATATGCTCTGCAAATTAAATAGAATTGCTATTAACTAGTATCCTAAAAATTAGTAATCTACACAAATAGAATTACAAATAATAATAACTCACACATAGTTCCTTCCATATGTGGTCTTTCTTCCGCTTACGAACTTTATGCCAGGATTCTAGGTTAGGACTGCAATGGCTGCGAGTAAGAACCCCAAGATATGAAACAAATGAGTTGCGGTTCACTCCATATGGATTTCCTGCATGATCGAAATCCACAGCCAATTTGGGTCTGTTGCCCCTTTGTTGTATTAACTTGTTCATCTTTGTGATGCCCCTCACTTTCTCAATTTTCTTTTACTGCTCATCAAGTGCTGTAATTTCTTCAGGGGGTACATCATCAACCTAAAATTTGATAAAAAAACACACTTACATGATATAATTATAAATGAACATATAGATAGAAACCTCAGGAATATATTTTTAAAACTTACATTGTCAGGCGACACAAGCACGTCCTCACCTTCACGGTGATCCTCAGCACGGTCATCAAGGGAATGCTCAACCATCTGAAAGTTCACATTCAAATTATAAATTTCACATTGAAAAGTAACACTAATTGTAAAGTTCACATTGTAAAGTACACATTCACATTGTAAAGTAATTCACATTTTAAAGTTCACATTCACATTGTAAAGTTCACATTCACATGGTAAAGTAATTCACATTGTAAAGTTCACATTCACATTGTAAAGTTCACATTCACATTGTAAAGTCCACATTCACATTGAAAAGTTCACATTGTAAAGATCACATTCAGAAAAATAAAACATATAAAAAATATAAACATTCATGCCTTTAATATTTTGATCTTTTATCAATTAACAATCCTTCATTGTGATCCCCACAAACATACAAGTCATTGTGATCCCCAACTTCAATGTTTGGTGGTGTTGGCAACCCAACTGAGAATGGACTGGTGTCATCATACTTATCATAGTACTCTTCTTCATCTATAGGATCTTCAATGAACTGTCTTTTACCATGAAGAACAACCGAACACTTATCATTTGTAGGATCATCGATATAAAATACTTATTTCGCCTGTGATGCCAATATTTATGGTTCACCCTTCTCGCCAATCTTTTCAAAGTTCACTAATGTGTAACCCAATTCATCCACTATAATTCCTTTGTTGTTGTCAACCCAATTACATTTAAAGAGCAGAATTCTGAAATCTACATAGTCAAACTCCCATATCTCTTCAATGACACCGTAATATACCATTTTAGCTTCACATGGACACTTATCCTTTGCACTTGCAAAAAACAATGAAGACGCTTGAAGGGTGACCCGACTGTTTTGGATGACACTCTTATCATCTTGAAGCTTTGTGTAATATGAGAATCCATTTATTTCAAACCCTTCATAAGACATAACATTCAATTTTGGTTTAAAGTCGAGGCATTTGTCTAACGGAAGACACCAAGATGGTTAGACACTCGGTTTGTTAGCGAGAGGTCCCAGGATCGAGCCCAGGCCACGGGATGAATAGAATGGCCAATTTAAAAAAAAAGGCGAGGCATTTGATGGTTTCAGTAAGATTATCTGGTGTTTGAGATAGTTGATGTAAGACTTTATCTTCAAACCACTTAATAAATGTCTTGTTATGCTCTCTAGCAAGCCACATTGAATTGGATCGAGGATATTGTCTCTTTATGAAATTGGTATGTTCCTCGATATAAACACTCACTTCATTGATGTTGTGTAAAATATACAAGTGACCTTGCTCCAACTACTCATGGCTGATTACTTTCACCCGTGATCCTAAAATTCCTTTGCCAAAATGCTCCTCAATATTCTTGTCATTCACAGGAGCGTCATTACCACTTAGAAAGTCATTGCAAAAATCCATAACCTCTCTTTCCACATAACCCTCAATAATACCCACTTCAGGCCGATAACGATTTCGAACATCACCTTTGAAAATGCTCATGTATCGTTCAAAGGGATACATCCAATTAAAGAAAACTGGTCCCAACATTTTCACTTCCCTAGTCAAGTGGACAACAAGATGTACCATGATATCAAAAAACGAAGGAGGAAAATACATCTCAAGCTGAAATAGGGTAACAACCATTTCTCTTTGCAATTTATCGAGAGTGTCAGGGTCAGTAACTTTGCTACACAAACTGTTGAAAAAGAAACAAAGTCTGGTGATTGCAAATCGTACATGCTTCGACAATATATATCGAATTGCCACGGGCAATATTTGTTGCATTAGAGTGTGACAATCATGAGATTTAAGACCTATCAACTTCAGATCTTTCATTGATACCAATGTATGGATGTTGGATGAGTAACCCTGTGGCACCTTAACATTTACCAAGCATTCACAAAAAAGCTTTCTTCTCCTTTCTAGACAGCATGTAACAAGCGGGAGGTAAGTATGTTCTCTTATCACTACTTACTACTTCTATTACTTCTGTCCTTATTCCCATTTCATGTAGGTCCATTCTAGATTTTATCCCATCTTTAGTCTTACCTGGTATATTCAACAGAGTACCGATGACGCTATCACATATATTTTTCTCAACGTGCATGACATCAATACAATGCCTGACTGTCAAAGAACTCCAATAAGGAAGATTCCAAAATATTGACTTCTTCTTGAATAAAGACTTGTCACTCTGTGTGGCCATCGTACATTGTGATCTCTTACCAAATTTATTGGCGATGTCTTTTACTCTTTCATAAACATCCTCCCCTGATATAGGTTTAGGTGCACTCTGTTCCTCATTCCGTCCATTGAATGCTTTGCGCAACCTACGATACAGATGAAATTTTGGAAGAAATCTTCGATGACCAAGATATACAGTCTTGCCACCATGTTTTAGTCGCATTGAATCAGTGTTCTCTTCACTTATAGGACACACTTTAGATCCTTTGACACTATATCCAGACAAATTCCCATACGTTGGAAAGTCATTCATAGTGCAAAACAACATAGCATGCAAATGAAATGTATCTCCTCATAAAGCATCATAGGTCATCACACCTTCACCCCAGATCTTCTTCAAGTCATCAATCATAGGTTCAAGATAAATGTCGATATCATTTCCAGGTTGTTTAGGGCCCGATATCAAAGACAACAACATAACATACTTATTTTTCATACACAACCAGGGAGGAAGATTTTATATAACAAGTATAACTGGCCAAGTGCTATGTTGGATGATCAATGTCCTGTATGGAGCCATCCCATCTATACAAAGCCCAAGTCTTAGATTCTTGTCTTCTTCACCGAATTCAGGGTACAATAAATCAATCTTCTTCCACTGTGGGGAATCAGACGCATGTCGTAGGATCCCATCATTATTTTTCTTGACATTTGCATGCCACCTCAAATTCTTTGCATCTATAGGATTGGAAAACAAGCGTTGAAACTGTGGTATTATAGGTAGATACCACATCACCTTGGCAAGAGAACTAGTTTTGGACTCCCCTGAAGTTGTCAATTTATACCTTGACGCACCACATTTGGGACAATCTTTCAAATACACATAGTCCTTTTGAAATAATACACTATCATTTAGGCATGTGTGTATCTTCTTGGCCTCCATTCCCATTGGGCACAACAATTTCTTTAACCGGTATGTTGAGATCAGCTGCTTGTTTCCTTCAGGAAGAATTTCTTTCAACAAAGACAACAATGCATTAAGCTTTTGTCGCTCCATCTATTGTTAGCTTTTAGCTTATACAATCTCAACATAGCGCTAAGCTTCGTAAACTTACAACTTGTGTATAACGGTATCTTAGCATCATACACAATGTTTCTAAACATGGGAGGTGGATCGGTGTGCTCTACCCACAACTATCCAGCATCGCATCAACGATGTCTACTGGAACTAGTTCGTTCACATCTACATCATCGGAGGAAATTTCTTCTTCCACACAAGCACTGCTATCGACATCCACTGATTTCAGGTTTGAAATCTCTCCATGCCAGTGCCATTCTGTATAGCCTTGTACAATCCCATTGCACATGACATGACTTTTGATTTCATCCCCAGTGCTGACTTTCAAGTTGTTACCACAATGCCTACATGGACAGTAGAACCTATCTCCAATTTGTTTCCTATGTTCCTCAACAAATCTAATAAACTGGTCAAGACCAGAAATAAACTCGGGGTGCAATGATTTGGAATGGACATCCATGATCTATCCATTCTATGATCAAAGAGAAAACAAGTATATATTAGAACAAGATTTGGGTCTAGGGTTAAAAGATTAGGGTTTATGGTTCAAACTTTAGGGTTTAAGGTCTTATATATAATTAATGGTTAAAACATCCTAAGTGAGATTAAGTGTTCAAGAATAGTCTCAAACTGGGGACTATCTAAGATTTACTCCTAATGAGTAAATCTTGGACGGGTTTCTAGGCCAACAAATACATGTGTTGTCATTCTTATATATAATAAATGTATACCACCTATCCCATTCTTGAACACTTAATCTCACTAGTAAGTGTATAATGTGTATTGGGTTTTCAAGAGAATTTTGGAAGCATTTCCCCAATGTTCTCCAAGTACATATGTACTTAGAGAACAAACGAGGAAATGCTACCGAAAATTTCTTGAAAATCCAATACACATTATACACTTATATCCTAAGTGAGATTAGGTGTGGGTTTCTAGGCCAACAAATACATGTGTTGTCATTCTTATATATAATAAATGTGTACCACCTATCCCATTCTTGAACACTTAATCTCACTAGTAAGTGTATAATGTGTATTGGGTTTTCAAGAGAATTTTGGTAGCATTTCCCCATTGTTTTCCAAGTACATATGTACTTAGAGAACAAACAGGGAAATGCTGCTGAAATTTTCTTGAAAACCCAATACACATTATACACTTACATCCTAAGTGAGATTAGGTGTTCAAGAACAGTCCCAAACCAGGGACTATCCAAGATTTACTCATAATGAGTAAATCTTAGACGGGTTTCTAGGCCAACAAATACATGTGCTGTCATTCTTATATATAATAAATGTGTACCACCTATCCCATTCTTGAACACCTAATCTCACTAGTAAGTGTATAATGTTTATTGGGTTTTCAATAAAATTTCGGCAGCATTTCCTAGCTATTCTCCAAGTACATATGTACTTAGAGAACAAATGGGGAAATGCTACCAAAATTTTCTTGAAAACCCAATACACATTATACACTTACATCCTAAGTGATATTAGGTGTTCAAGAACAGTCCCAAACTGGGGACTATCCAAGATTTACTCCTAATGAGTAAATCTTGGATGGGTTTCTAGGCCAAAAAAATATAACACCACTCATAAGTAGGCGTGTCTGATCACATTAATAATAAATAAAGAATTCAATAGTTTCAAACATGCAATAATTCACAATGCAATATTATAAACTGCAGGAAACATGGTTATTCCCCTCACTCTAGTAGACAGACTAACCAACACATGGTCTTTCTACCATAAAGTCGTATACCATTACTATAATCATCAAATGTTAGGATTGGAAAGGTATTTGTCAATCGAACTTGTTGCAAACCAGAAAAACTTATGATGACTGAAAACATTAAGATCAAGATGGTGGAGTTAAAAAGAAAGATTACATACATGCTAATAAATTTAAAGAAACACACATTCAAATTAAGTAAGAATGTCATGCATACCTAGCTGAGCATTTATATCATCAAAGACAAGAGGGATTGTATAAATTTATAGCAGTTTAGAGAAAATGAGTGTGAATCTTGTTAAACATACCAAGATTTCTAACCAGGACACAAATTGCCTTTAACATTTTACAAATATATGAAAGAATAAGATTTGTTCATATCCTAGGTTTATTTACAATAGCAACTTCTAAATAAGTAAACTCAAAATATTAGATAAATAAATATAATCAGTAGATAAGCAAATACAAAGTAATATATAAAAAAGTACAACTCAGTTGATAAATAAATATAAATCAGTAGATGATTAAATAATTTTAAAAAGTAGATGAACAAATACAAATCCCTAAATTTAAATAATGTGATGAATACAAAATCATTAGATGAATGAATGAGTAGATAAGTAAATACAAATCAGTAGATAAGTAAATACAAATCAGTAGATAAGTAAATACAAATCAGTAGATATCTAAATTCAAATCAGTAGATAAGTAAATTCAAATTAGTAGATAAGTAAATACAAATCAGTAGAAGTAAATACGAAGGGCAGGGAGCAGACGGAGGGTAGGGAGCAGAGGGGGCTGACCTTGGGTGGCGGAGGGCAGGGAGCATACGGAGGAGGATGGGAGGGAGCAGGCAGAGGGGCAAGCAGAGAGCCGACGAGCACAAAGGGCACCAGTGAGCACAGAGGGGCACCGGCGAGCAGAGAGGGTGACCAGAGAAGGAGAGGGCGGCGGCCGGACGGCGAGCAGCGAGGGAGAGGGTGGCGGCGGCGGTGACCACGAAGCACACAATAGTAGGGAGCGGCGTGGTGGCGCGAGCATGGAGTAGCAGGGAGAGCAGCGGTGGGCGGCGGTGCAAAAAATCGATCACCAGACCTATTCCCATGGGGATGAAATAGAGAAAGGGGAAGAGTTGGCTTTGCACAGGTGCTATAAAGTTAACCATCAACGTAGGTTATTAAAAACAACTGACGCTAATAACAATTGTCGTCGGTTATTATATAAAAACCGACGCCATAGGGGTGTAAAAATTTTCACATGGATAGCGCGGGAACACCCATTGGCGTCGGTTATTTCAAGCCAACCGATGATAAAAATGCGGCTAATTTCTATCTCGCAAAAAACCTTTAGTCATCAATTTTTAAGTTAATAACTGACGATGTATGTTAAATTTTGAAGGTAATATTTTTCACTGGAAAATTTAGAATTGGCAGTCGATTTTAGGCGTCAGTTCTTTATTAACGAACCAATGCTAAATTAAAAGTGATACCTGTGTCTGGGCGCTCTTCACTTATAGATGTCGGTTCTTGTATTTAGCCGACACTGTACTGTAGGGTTTTAGGGGAGGCAGAGAAGTAGCGGAAACAACAATTTTATCCCAAATCCCAGAACAAAAGGAATTGCGTCAACGTCTATACAATAGGAAAGATGGTTTGTGGATGCATACCTTGTCCCAGAGCTTGCTCGGAGACAGTACCTCGCGCCTTGCGCGGTCTTCACCTCCGGTCTTGGACGGTGTCTGTGCAGCTCCTGGTCGCACCGAGACTGAAGACTCCTGGTCTCACCGGGACTGTCAGGATTGACAGTTGTCCTACGAGCGACAGAGGTATGCCGCCTCTGCAGTCGTCCACACGGACTTCCTGGAACTATGATCTCCTTGTACCACAAGGAATCGGAAGGAGTCACACCCTCCTATTAGCGTACTAGTCGCCAACACACTCTCCTGCCACCAATCACTTTCTGCAGTTGTCTTTCCCTTTATGTGCCTTCCTTTTCAGGTAGCACTTGCTCGGGCTCTCTCTTGGTTACCAAAACTAGAGAGAACGACAACTTCACAGATCAACTGGTTGCACTGGGTTGTTCTTTAAGAAGCCCCCAATACCCCTATATATAGGAGGGTCATGGGACATGGTTCTCTATCCCGGGCAATGTGGGACTAAAGCTGGAGTAGAAGGGTTCGAGATTTTCCACAAAAACAACCAACTCGTAACCTGAACTGATTGTTTCACAACTGAAATGGTCGGTTGGGGATCTGAGCCGGTCGGTTGACACCTCAACCGATCGGTTGGGACCCATGAGCCAGTCGATTCACTTCTGAACCGATCAGTTTGTGGTCCTGATCAATTCCCGGTTGACTTTCCTTCTTTTGTTTCCAATTGGTATCGAATACCAATCCTTGTTCCAATCAAATTGGGCAAGTGAAACGAAAAGAAATTTCTCACCAATCTTATTTTCCCACCTTTCCCGGTTGCAACAGTTGAACCGATCATTTCAACTCTTGAAGCAATCGTTCACCATGTCCATGAGCCAATCGACTCACCAGTTGAGACGATCGATTCACCAAGCTCAGCCGATCGGTTCATCACATGAGTCGATCGGTTGGGAGTACATATCGTACAGAATCAGTCAATTGTGGTTTCAATCAATCTGATACTCTAATCAATCAGTCCAACACCTTGAACACTATGATATTGAGCTATCAATTAATTGAGGGTTTAATTGAACTACTAAACTCCTTTAGTAATCAATCTAAACATTGTTTGTGGACAAACTCCTATTCCAGGTTAAATCCTATGTGTGTGACCCTACAGGTCCATTTCACGTTGGCAGTGAAAATCCATAACACTTATGACTTCACAAGCAAAGAGTGGTGCCTAGTCACACATCAGTGCTACCCAAGTGAAATAGAAAGTTGGAGAACAACTTTCAATCCTACAATCCGTGAATGGTGTTACAGTGAATGTATAATTCCTTTGTCACTGATATCCTGAATGAACTCGAGGCATGGAACAGTCATCCTGTCAACATTCATTCATTTCCTTGATCTCAGAGCAGACTGGGTGAGATGTGTGTGACATCAATATCACATATTGATTCACACGTGCATGCACATGCCTTTCTCAATCCTACTCATCAAGTGGCCAAGGACATCAAACTCCCTCAGGAGGGACAAATCCCATATCTATCACTCACCCCTCAAAAGCCCCATGTGTCAAAGCCACCCAATCATCACCTTTATAACAACCCATGTTTCAGGACTGCGTTTGATGATGTCGAAGTGTACCGAACGACATGCGTTGAGTATAGTGATTTCAGGTCTAAGAATCACACTCACCACCATCACTGTGAGAGCTGACTGTGACTACCACGTCATGGTTCCTTGTGTCACTCTCACGGTGGGTCTGTCTGGTACCTTGTTCTCTAACAAGTACATATGTGCTTCATTTGATATCACTATATCATGACTAATGAGATTCTGTCATCAACCAACACACAATCTAGTCTTTAGTGTTATTGATGTCTATGGTTATTTCCACAATAACAACCGACTAGGGACTAAACAAGAATGAATACTCTTAACATACGTATGATCTCATCGTTCAGGTCCTCAACCCAAAAGCATACGTCATTGAGTAAAACAATTCTTTAGACATCTATCATGTTACACCATCATCTTAGAAATAGTTTAAACATATAGATCGGAAATTGCCTTTATTATTATTCAAATCATTTACAAAGTATCCCATTACAATCATCATATGACTTACTCTATGGGCATACATACCAACAGACTCCCACTTGCACTTAGAGCCAGTCACCAAGGAACCTCAGTCCTTGTGACCTAGCATGACCATCATGCTTCTGCTGAGAAAGGGCCTTAGTCAGTGGATCAGCTATGTTGTCTTCAGTTGGTACTTTGCAAATCTTCACATCTCCTCGTTGTACGATCTCTCGTATGAGATGGAAGCGCCGCAGTATGTTCTTGGACCGCTGATGTGATCTGGGTTCCTTAGCTTGTGCAATAGCTCCATTATTGTCACAATAAAGCTCAATTGCATCATAGCTACTGGGAACTACACTAAGTTCAGAAATGAACTTCCTGATCCACACATCCTCCTTTGCTGCATGTGAAGTAGCAATATACTCGGCCTCTATAGTAGAATCGGCAATTGTTTCTTGCTTGCAACTCATCCAGCTCACAACTCCATTATTAAGGCAAAATACAAATCCTGACTGCGATCTGCAATCATCTTTATCGGTTTGGAAGCTTGCATCGGTGTAACCCTTTACAACCAACTCTTCCTCGCCGCCGTAAACAAGAAACTGATCCTTAGTCCTTTGCAAGTACTTGATGATGTTCTTCACGGCTGTCCAGTGAGCATCCCCGAGATCTGACTGGTACCTACTCGTCATGCTGAGAGCATACGAGACATCTGGGCGTGTGCACAACATAGCATACATGATGGATCCGATGGTTGATGCATATGGGATCACATTCATACGCTCCCTCTCTTCACAAGATTGGGGACATTGAGCTCTAGAGACGGTGACTACATGTAGCATGGGGATGTTGCCTCTCTTTGAGTTCTCCATGCTGAACCGCTTCAGCACTTTGTCAATGTACGTGCTCTGACTTAGTCTGAGAAGCCTTCTAGATCTATCTCTATAGATCTTAATTCCTAGAATGTAGGATGCTTCTCCTAAGTCCTTCATTGAGAAAGTATTCCCAAGCCAAGTCTTTACCTTCTCTAAGGCTAAGACATCATTCCCCATCAAAAGTATGTCATCCACATACAATATGAGGAATGTGGTCGAGCTCCCACTAACCTTCTTGTACACACAAGGTTCATCTTCATTTTGAATAAATCCAAACACTTTGACTTCCTCATCAAATCGAAGATTCCAACTCCGAGATGCTTGCTTCAATCCATAGATTGACATTTGCAGCTTACAGACTTTATTGGCATTCTTTGGATCTACAAAACCTTCAGGCTATGTCATGTACACATCCTCATTTATATTCCCGTTAAGGAATGCATTTTTAACATCCATCTGCCAAATCACATAGTCATAATAAGCTGCAATAGCAAGCATGATCCTGATGGACTTAATCATGGCAACTGGAGAAAAGGTTTCGTCATAGTCAACACCTTGAACTTGTCGAAATCCCTTCACAACCAATGTGCCTTTATAAGTTTGCACATTGCCATCCATGTCGGTCTTTTTCTTAAAGACCCACTTGCACCGTATGGGTTTTACCCCTTCGGGAGGTTCCACCAAAGTCTATACTTTGTTGGAGTACATGGATTCCATCTTGGATCTCATGGCTTGAAGCCATTTCTCAGAATCTGGTCCCTCCATAGCCTCTACGTAGGTAGTTGGATCATCATCTATGATCAACTCTCCACCTTCCTGAGTCACAAGGGATCCAAACCTCTCAGGTTCAAGGTGAGTGCTACTAGATCTACGAGGTCCTTGTGTTACCTGAGGAGACTGAGATTCCACAACACCTTGTGAATCTCCATCTTCCTCTTGTACATCTACCGGTTCTATGTTTTCTCGTTGGGCTTGAACCTCTTCAAACTCTATTTTCCTCCCACTGCTTCCTTTGGAAATAAATTCCTTCTCTAGGAACACAACTGTCCTGGCAACAAACACTTTGTTGTCAGTAGGGTGGTATAGATAATATCCCCTCATTTCCTTGTGGTATCCAACAAAATAACATTTATCATATTTGGGTCCAAGCTTATCAGGAAACATTTTCTTAACATAAGCCTCACAACCCCAAATCTTCAGAAAAGACAAATCGGGATGCTTCCCGTACCATATCTCATATGGTGTCTTTTGAACTGATTTAGATGGTACACGGTTAAGTGTAAATGCGGCGGTTTCAAGAGCATAACCCCAGAAAGAAATTGGAAGATCAGCAAAACTCATCATTGATAGCACCATATCCAACAATGTGTGATTCCTTCTTTCAGACACACCATTATGTTGTGGTGTTCCAGGCGGAGTCCATTGTGATACAATACCACGGGCTCGCAGAAGGTCCTCAAACTCCTGGCTTAAGTATTCTCCACCTCAATCGGATCAAAGTACCTTAATACTTTTACCAAGTTGGTTCTGTACTTCATTCATGAAATCCTTGAACCTTTCAAGGGTTTATGAATTATGTTTCATCAGGTACACATAGCCATACCTACTGAAGTCATCCATAAAGGTAATGAAGTACTGATACCCACCTCTGGCATTAGTTCTACAAGGCCCACATACATCAGTATGTATGAGTCCTAATAGATCACTAGCACTCTCACCTTTACCTGAAAAGGGAGTCTTGGTCATCTTTCCCAACAAACAAGATTCACATGTCTCTATTGATTCATAATCAAAAGAGTCTAGATAACCATCTTTATGGAGTCTAGAAATGCGCTTCTCATTTATGTGCCCTAGAAAACAATGCCAAAGATATGTTTTGTTTGAGTCGTTGAGTTTTTGCTTTTTGGTGTTTATGTTGTATACATTTGTCTCCAAATCTATCAAGTATAGACCATAAGACATTGGGGCACTGCCATAAAAGATCCCATCTTTAGAAATGGAACAATTTCCATTCTTAATAAGAAATTCAAATCCATCCTTGTCCAAACAAGAGACTGAAATGATATTCCTATTTATGGCAGGTATATAATAGCAGTTCTTCAACTCTATTATTAGCCCACTTGGTAGAGTTAACTCATAGGTTCCTACGGCACTGGCGGAAACTCTTGCCCCATTAGCAACACGTAGTTCAACGTCACCTTTCCCTAAAGGCCTACTTCTCTTAAGATCCTTCACATTTGAACAAATGTGAGATCCGCATCCGGTATCAAGTACCCATGACGAAGAAGTAGTAAAGTTAATCTCTATCACGTATACACCAGAAGTAGAGATCTCTATCTCTGACTTCTTCTTCCATCGTTCCTTCCATCCTCTCCATGTAGAAAAATTGGTTTGGCGAGAGAACCCTTCTCTCCCTTACCTTTCGTTCCATTGATCTCTATCAATGAACTTTCTTTCTTCTTCACCAACGCATTAAGCGTACATAGAGTGGATTCAAAGGCTCCTGGTAGATCTGGATTGTGAAGAACACTTCTCATAGTCCTCAACCAGTTATGGAATTTGTTCTTAATTAATTTACCCATTTTAAAAGATGATTCTTTTCCCATTCTATAAGAGAAAATTGCATTTCATCAAAACTCCTTTTGATTTGATTTGAATAAAATTTGACGATAGTTAATTAGGCCTTTAATTAATTACCGCTCCCACTATTTTTACTCAAATTGATAGCCCTCACCATCAATTTGGAAGATTGCAGTGCACAATCTTCTAGTGGGCCAAGATCCTGAAATCCTCTGAGCCATGAACCAGCTAGGGCTATCACCCACAACTCAGATCTCCCAGGTAGGCAACTCTTGCCAATTGCATGATATGCAACTCTTAAAAGATGTCACATGCAACTCCTTGCCATGATCATCTCCATGCCTCAAGGTGCTAGATCCTATCTAGGTCACCTTGTTAAGTCCGACCCAAAGCCAACACGATGAATATGCACCCTGCTAGGGCAGACCCACACATTCATCCTTCACGCTTCCATGAGATAGACGGTGCACCACGCTAGGGTGTGCCCACACTTTGTCAATCAAGCTTTTCACGTGTGTCGCATTTGGAAGGCATCTAAAACTTAATATTTAATGAGGGATTTGGTTTTTATATACATATACATATCCAATCACCACAATATATAGTACATATCATATACATGCTATATCCCATAGAAAACATGCAAAACGATAAAAGCAATGATTATGGCCATCCTATTGTGATTCCTCGAGCCAAGAGGAATCACGGTCATCTAGGTCTACATCACATGCAACCTGTACAAGATGTAATCTGTGCCTGCCTTTCTGGGTTTGATCAGCTCATCTCCATGACTGATCGGCTCGCCATCAAGTTGGTTGTTCGGGTGCTACAAGCCGATCGACTGGCACCTCCAGCCGATCGGTTCACCGGTCGTCGTGCATCTCCTCAGGTCGCCACCCGCTCATCTCGCTCCTCGAACCGGTCGTCTAGAACACCAACCGATCGGTTCACGCCTTGAACCGATCGTCTCAGGTCGTCCGTCGTTCTTTGACATAACAGGAAATAAAATCTATCCTATTTACAATTGAATTGTGAAACCCCGAGTTACATTTGGGGGGAGCAAAGGTAGGAATAGAAATCTCAAAATATTTTGAGTTACATTAGGAATAGGAGAAAGGGAATCAATGCGCAGACCGAGATGCAAGAAACCACATACAACCACACACAGATATCGGGGTTTATAGGCCATAACCATGCTACACATCCACCACAAAACTCGTTTAAGGGAGACGCGTATCGAGTGCATTAATATTACATATCATATATGTATATTTGGGATTTGTGGATTGGACATGCATAAATTCAAATTTATTCGCATCATATGCAATAAATAAAGGCCACAAACCAAAATCGATCATATCGATAATCCTAAAATATAGAGCAGTTGACGTGGATCTGATACCACTATAGGGTTTTAGGGGAGGCAGAGAAGCAGCGGAAACAAAAATTTTCTCCCAAAACCCAGAACAAAAGGAATCGTGTCAACGTCTATATAATAGGAAAGATGGTTTGTGGATGCATACCTTGTCCCGAGGCTTGATCGGTGATAGTACCTCACGCCTTGCGCGGTCTTCACCTCCGGTCTTGGACGGTGTCTGTGCAACTCCTGGTCGCACAGAGACTGAAGACTCCTGGTCTCACCGGGACTGTCGGGATTGACAGTTGTCCTCCGAGCGACAGAGATCTCCCGCCTCTGCAGTCGTCCACACAGACTGCCTGGAACTCCGATCTCCTTATCCCACAAGGAATCAGAAGGAGTCACACCCTCCTACTGGTGTACTAGTCGCCAACACACTCTCCTGCCACCAGTCACTTTCTGCAGTTGTCTTTCCCTTGCTGTGCCTCCCTTTTCGGGTAGCACTTGCTCGGGCTCTCTCTTGGTTACCAAAACCAGAGAGAACGACAACTTCACAGAGCAACTGGTTGCACCGGGTTGTTCTTTGAGAAGCCCCCAATACCCCTATATATATAGGAGGGTCATGGGACAAGGTTCTCTATCCCGGGAAATGCGGGACTAAAGAAGGAGTAGAAGGTTTCGAGATTTTCCTCAAAAACAACCAACTCGCAACCTGAACCGATCGTTTCACAACTGAAATGATCGGTTGGGGATCTGAGCCGGTCCGTTTACACTTCAACCGATCGGTTGGGACCCATGAGCCGGTCGGTTCACTTCTGAACCAGTCAGTTCGTGGTCCTGATCAGTTCCCGATTGACTTTCCTTCTTTTGTTTCCAATTGGTATCGAATACAAATCCTTGTTCTAATAAAATTGGGCAAGTGAAACGAAAAGAAATTTCTCACCAATCTTACTTTCCCAACTTGCCCAGTTGCAACAGTTGAACCGATCATTTCAACACTTGAAGCAATCGTTCACCCTGTCCATGAGCCGATCGACTCACCAATTGAGCCGATCGGTTCACCAAGCTCATCCGATTGGTTTATCACATGAGCCGATCGGTTGGGAGTACAGATCGTGCAGAATCAGTCAATTGCAGTTTCAATCAATCTGATACTCTAATCAATCAGTCCAACACCTTGAACACTAATATGAGCTATCGATTAATTGAGTATTTAATTGAACTACTAAACTCCTTTAGTAATCAATCTAAACATTGTTTGTGGACAAACTCCTATTCCAGGTTAAATCATATGTGTGTGACCCTACAGGTCCATTTCACGTTGGCAATGAAAATCCATAACACTTATGACTCCACAAGAAAAGAGCGGTGTCTAGTCACACATCAGTGCTACCCAAGTGAAATAAAAAGTTGGAGAACAACTTTCAATCCTACAATCCGTGAATGGTGTTACAGTGAATGTATAATTCCTTTCTCACTGATATCCTGAATGAACTCGAGGCATGGAACAGTCATCCTGTCAACATTCATTCATTTCCTTGATCTCAGAGCAGACTGGGTGAGATGTGTGTGACATCAATATCACATATTGATTCACATGTGCATGCGCATGCCTTTCTCAATCCTACTCATCAAGTGGCCAAGGACATCAAACTCCCTCAGGAGGGACAAATCCCATATCTATCACTCACCCCTCAAAAGCCCCATGTGCCAAAGCCACCCAATCATCACCTTTATAACAACCCATGTTTCAGGACTGCGTTTGATGATGTCAAAGTGTACTGAACGACATGTGTTGAGTGTAGTGATTTTAGGTCTAAGAATCACACTCACCACCATCACTGTGAGAGCTGACTGTGACTACCAAGTCATGGTTCCATGTGTCACTCTCACGGTGGGTCTGTCTGGTACCTTGTTCTCTAACAAGTACCTATGTGCCTCATTTGATATCACTATATCATGACTAATGAGATTATGTCATCAACCACCACACAATCTAGTCTTTAGTGTTATTGATGTCTATGGTTATTTCCACAATAACAACCGACTAGGGACTAAATAAGAATGAATACTCTTAACATCCGTATGATCTCATCGTTCAGTTTCTCAACCCAAAAGCATACGTCATTGAGTAAAACAATTCTTTAGACATCTATCATGTTACACCATCATCTCAGAAACAATTTAAACATATAGATCGGAAATTGCCTTTATTATTATTCAAATCATTTACAAAGTATCCCATTACAATCATCATATGACTTGCTCTATGGGCATACATACCAACATGTACACCTTAGGCGTCAGTTTCATGTATACAACTGACGCCTGTAAATGTGACATCATAAGCCATTTCTGTAGTAGTCCTTGCTCCTCTCGAATGTGAATCGAGTGTTTTTTATAATCATATAAAAGTAGGATAGTTTACTTTCCTATTACGATGAAGAATATGGCATCTTGAACACAATCCAACAAGATGGAGGACCAAGGAGGGCTAGGTGGATGAGCCAAGCTGATTGACTGGTGGACCCAACCGATCTGTTGGAGGAGACAATAGATGGTAGACTAACGGAACCAGTCGATCAGTGAGACAACCAAACAACCATTCAAGAGGCGAGCAGATTGATTTAAGGGTTGAACCAATCAACCTAGATTGGCAACTGTTTATCTTCATCAACAATAGGTTTTGCATGTGATGTGGACCTTGGATGTGGTAATTCCTTATGGCTTGAAAGAATTACATTAGGATGGCCATAACCATCACTTTCATTTATTTTATGTTTTCATTGTGGGATATAGAAAGTATATGATACATACTAAATATGTGGTGAATGGATAAAGTACTATGTATTTATACACACAAACTCCCTTAACTAAAATATTAAAGTCTTAGATGCTTTCCAAAAGTGACACATATGAAAAGATTGATCAACCAAGTGTAGGTTACACGTTCGTGTGGTGCACTGTCTGTCTCGTGGAAGTGTGATGGTAATAATGTAGGTTCTGCCTTAGCGGGGTGCAATATTATCATGTCTGCTCTTGGGTCAAGCTTGACTAGTGATTCTTAGAGCATTAAAGCCTAGAAGCATGTATATGATTATGGAAAGGGGTTGTATATATCATCTATCTAGAATTGCATATAATACAATTGGTAAGAGTTTCCTACCTTGATGGTTGACTGTGTTTTATGGTGTTGATCGAGCCACAATCACATTATCTTGGATATGGCCCACTAAAATATTGTACACTGTAATATTCTCAATTGATATTGAGGGCTATCAATTTGAATAAAATAGTAAAAAATCATCAAAATTTTCAAATCAAACTAAAGCAAAAGGGTTTTTGACAAATGTTGATTTTCTCTTATAGAATAAAATGATGAAAAAAAATCTGAATTGTGATAGGTCCCTAAGAAGAACAAACTTGACGAGACAAATTTCCATGTTTGGTTTTGGATTTTGAGAAGGGTTTTCTATGAAGAGTGCAAACTCTACGTACTTAACAAACCAATGCCAGAAATACCTACTCCTGATGCACCTAGAGCACAAGTGGATGCTTACTAAAAACATGCCAATGATGCCTTGGTGATAAAGTAGCTTATTCTTTGTTGCATGAACTATGAGTTGCATGAGCAATGCATGGACATAACTATTCTTGAGATGATAACACATCTTAATAAAGTGAAACTTGGTCTTGCAAACCAAGAAAGGGACGATATCCTAAAGGTGCTACTTGCGTCAAAGCTGAGAGAGGGAACATCAGTAGAAGAACATGTGCTCAATATGATTATAATGTGTATCATCTTGAAGAACTGGGATTCACCTTGAGTCTAGAGTTGGACACTAATATGATTCTAAATACAATTCTAGAACCACTTTTTTTTTATGTTATCATGTGAATAATATGACTGGACAGATTTCAAACTTGTTTGCCATGTTGATTCATGCTAAAGGAAAATTGAAGAAGGATAAGCCCCTGATCATGATCAACAGAGATGAGTCTAAGGATCAAAGAAAAACCAACAAGAGTTATGAGGTCAAGCCCAAATCCAAACTTCAACACTCAAGATAAGAAGAAAGAAAAGTGCAAGAGAATCTCATCCTTTGAACTTAAAGGCATTCAGGAAGAAGAAGATGGGGATGGTGATCTCAACTTCAGGTATATATGCAATTGAGACAAACCTATCTACTTCATCATCATGGGTATTGGATACCAGATGTGGATCTCACATATGTTCTCATATACAGGATCTGAAAAGAAGTAGGTTTTTGGGAAAAGGTGAGGTGGAACTACAAGTTGCTAATGGCATAAGAGTTGCGGCCCACGCAGTTGGAACCTATAGTATATCTCTTCCCATAGGGCTTGTAATAGAGTCAAATAACTTCTATTATGTACCTACTATAAATAGAAACATCATTTTTGTATCTTGTATGGCCAAGGATGCTTTTTAATTCCATATAAAAATGACTGATGTTCTATTTCAAAAGATGGGATCTTTTATGACAATGCCCCACTTTCTTATAGTATTTATTTGTTAGAACTAAAGATAGATGTATATAACATTAATACCAAAATATTAAAACTCAAAAACTCAAACAAAACATACCTTTGGCATAGTCTTCTACGGAACATAAATGAGAATCACATAGCTAGAATCCATAAAGATGGTTATCTATATTCTTTTGATCTTTTGATTTTGAATCGATCGAGACATGTGAATCTTGTTTGTTGAGCAAGATGGCTAAGACCCCATTCACCGGTAACAATGAAAGGTCTAGTGATCTATTAAGGCTCATACATACTGATGTGTGTGGACCTTTTAGAACAACTGCTAGAGGTAGGTATCAGTACTTTATTACCTTCACTGATAACTTCAGTAGGTATGGCTATGTTTATTTCATGAAACATAAGTCAGAAAATCTTGACAGGTTCAAGGAGTTTATGAATGAAGTACAAAGCCAACTTGGAAAAAAAATATTAAGGAACTTCATTCTGATCGAGGTGGAGAATACTTAAACCAAGAGTTTGAGAACCTTCTTAGAGCCCATCAAATTGTATCCCAGTGGACTTCGTCTGGAACACCTCAACATAATGGCATGTCAGAAAGAAGGAATCACACATTGCTAGATATGGTGTGATCAGTGATGAGTTTATCCGATCTTCCGACTACCTTATGTGATTTTTCTATACATACCTCCTCGTATACACTAAATTGTGTACCATCTAAATCAGTTCAAAAGACACCATATGAGATATGGCATGGAAAACGTCCCAAAATGTCTTTTAAGAGGATTTGGGGGTGTGAAACTTATGTTAAAAGAATGTTTTTTTGGTAAGCTTGGTCTTGAATCTGATAAATATTATTTTGTCAGATATCCTAAAGAAACAAGTGGATATTACTTTTATTCCCAATTTGACAACAAAGTATTTGTTGCCACATATGCTGCATTCCTTGAGATGGATTTCATTTCTAAAGGAATCAGTGGGAGAAAAGTGGAACTCAAAGATGTTTGAGACCAACAAGAAAACATTGAACCAATAGATGAATAAGAGGAAAAAAGATAATCACAAGATGATGTGGAGTCTCAAATTCCTCAAGTAACACAGGAACCTCATAGGTCAAATATGACATGCCTTGAGCCTGAGAGATATGGATATCTTGTGACTGAAGAAGGCCGTGAATTAGTCATAGATGATGAGACAATATCTATCAAGATGCTATTGAGGGACCATAGTTAGAGAAATGGCTTGAGTCCATGAGATCTGAGATGGAATCCATGTATACCAACAAAGTATGGACTTTGGTGGATCTACCTTAAGGGGTAAAACCCATAGGGTGTAAGTGGGTCTTCAAGAAGAAGACCCACATGGATGGTAAAGTACAAACCTATAAGGGAAGATTGGTAGCAAATGGTTACAAACAAGTTCAAGGTGTTGACTATGATGAAACCTTTTCTCTAGTGGCCATGGTTAATTCCACTAGGATCATGCTTGCTATTGCAGCTTATCATGACTGAAATCTGACAAATGGATATTAAAACTGCATTCCTTAATGGGAATCTTCTTGAGATGTGTACATGACACAACCTGGGGGTTTTTATATGGATGAAGCAAGCATCTCGGAGCTGGAATCTTCATTTTGATGAGACATACAAAGAGTTTGGCTTTATTCAAAATGAAGATGAACCTTGTGTGTACAAGAAGGTTAGTGGGGCATAGTGACATTCCTCATATTGTATATAGATGTCATACTATTGATGGGAAATGACATTCCTACCTTACAAAAGGTAAAGACATGGCTTGGAAATACGTTCTCTATAAAAGACTTGGTAGATGCATCCTACAGGGGATAAAGATCTATAGAGATAGATCCAAAAGGCTTCTTAGACTAAGTCAGAGCACATACATTGATAAAGTGTTGAAGTGGTTCAGCATGAAAAACTCAAAGAGAGGAAAAATTCTAGCATTGCATGGAGTGACCATCTCTAAAGTTCAATGTCCCAATTCTTGTGAAAAAACGTAATGCATGAGTTTGATTCCATATGCCTCAATAATTGGATGAATCATGTTCGCAATGTTGTGTCCCCATATAGATGTCTCGTATGCATTGAGCATGACAAGCAGATATTAGTCAGATCAAGGTGATGCTCACTAGACAGTCATGAATAACATCCTCAAGTACTTGAGAAGAACTAAGGATCAGTTCTCGGTCTACGACAGAGAGGAAGAGTTGGTGGTATAAGGTTACACCGATGCAAGCTTCCAGACTAACAAAGATGATTACAAATCGCAATCAGGACTCATATTTTGTCTAAACAACGGAGCTGTAAGCTGGAAGAGTTCCAAGCAAGAGATAATTGTCGATTCTACAACAAAGGCTGAGCATATTGTTGCATCAAATGCATCAGAGGAGGATGTATGGATCAAGAAGTTCATTATAGAACTTGGGATCATCCCAAGCATCAAAGATGTAATCGAGCTACACTGTGACAACAATGGAGGTATTGCACAAACTAAAGAACCCAAATTGCACCAACACTCAAAGCATATACAAAGGCGTTCTGTCTCATTCGAGAGGTTGGATAGCGACGAGATGTACAGATTTATAGAGTACCAACTGAGAATAATATTGCTGACCCCTTGACAAAGGCACTTTCACAACAGAAGCATCATGATCATGTTAGATCACTTAGAATATGATTTATGGGTGATTGTCTCTAAGTATAAGTGGGAGTCTGTTGGTATGTATGCCCAGAGGGCCAATCATATGATGTGCAACCGAGTCGGATCTAAACATGCCAGAACCGGTTCCCATGGAGCAGGTCACTGGGGAGTCCCTTTCACAAGTCTACTTAACCATTCTTTATATAAATGGAATCTTCTTTATATAAATAGAATCTTCTTTATATAATATATGTAATGGCAGAACTTGTAATTGATTTGATTAATAAATAAAGAAGAGCTTTCAATTTATCCTATTTGATTCAGTTATGAGATAATGATGTAACATTATAAAGGTCTAGAGAATAATATTACTCAACCACGTATGTCTTCAAGTATATGACTCGGAGAAATGAGATCATATGAATGCTAAGAGTACATATACATATTCTCATTATGCCCCTGATCGGTTGTCATTGTGGAAGGTTGATAGACAAACATTAACACATAAGATCATAGTGTGAGTTGGTTGATGACATAATCTTGTTAGTCATGATATGACTATATCAAACCAAGCACACATATACATGTTAAAGAATAGTGTATCAAACAGACCCATCGTGAAATTGACACATTGAAGCCATCATTATGGAAGTCATAGTCAGCTCTGACAATGATGGTGGTGGTTATGGTTCTTAGATCTGAAATCACTACACTCATCACATGTCGTTCGATACATTTTGATATCATCAAACACATTCTTGAAACATGAATTGATATAAAGGTGATGATTGGGTGACTTTGATACGTGGGGATAGACTATGAGTGATAAAATTGAGATTTGTCGCTCCTACATGATTTTGATGTTCTAGGCCTCGTAATTTGTGAGACTGAGAAATACATGGCCATGCACATGTGAGCCAATATGTGACAATATAAAAATGCCACTTTGACTATTAGTTTATATATCTATTATAGTTATATACTTGGGTGCAATTTTGTTTCCCATGCATTGAATTCCATTTCTTAGCTGCCGAGTTTCATTTCCCTCTTAAGGTTTCGTGCTAGAAGTAAATCTAAAACCCCAATTTTGAACCTTTTCTCCCCCAAATATAAAACCCCGATTCCGACAACTATCACTCCTTTTCTGGGAAATCACCGTGAAACTTCTTATCATTCTTGGAGTAACGCTGCACACATTCACCTCTATACCCGCCCACACACCTGTTTTCTCGGGAATCCGCAAAAGTCTATTTCCAGTCAATTTTTTGTTGTGAAATAATTCTACATGAATTAACTTCATGCAGAACTTGAAGAGTCTCACAATAACTCCTCTCTCCAGTCTCATTGTATCCCTCGAGTGTTTTCAGGCTGCAATAATTCTACATGAATTAACTTCATGCAGAAGTTAAAGAGTCTCACATTAACTCCTCTCTCCAGTCTCATTGTATCCCTCGAGCTTTTTCAGGCTAATACAATACATCCGACAACTTAATTCTATCCCACAAGCGTTCCCGCACTAGTACAATACGTGCGATTTCCAACTCTCGCCAATCTAGTTGGTTCGCTTTGTTTATGCTCGAGCATCCTATATTTTTCGTCCATTGCGGGATGTTCGTACAATATGTCTTGTACTATACTTCATGTACTTGTACTATATATTTATATTTTAATGACATGTAAAATAGGACATGTGCAATATCTGAAGTATTGTAATGTGTATATGTACTGTACGTCTCATATTGTACATAAAATGGGATCAACGATTCTGACCACGGAGAACTATCACTTCAAAAGTAGAGTGATCTTTATTCAATATTGTACGTCTCATACTGTATGTCTTATACTGTACGTAAAATAGAATCAACGATTACAATTTATAAAATAAAGAAAAAATGGTCAATGTATCCTTCGAGTAAATATATAGATAGAAAATTTAACATAAATGGTAAATGTACAGTACTTATGGATTTGTGAAGGAATATGGACGTACTGTTCGTCTATACGTACATCTGTACAAGTACGGATTTGAATACTTCTAAAAAATAGAAGGAATTATCAATGAATGTAAAATTGAATGTAAATATTTTCATAATTTGTGGTGGAATTAGATATTACAATTAATATATGTGGATGAGTTGATACATTATTTGTAGTTTGCATGACATTTGCATGCCTTTTGCATAGGCTGTAATGCAAATTCGACTGTAGGTGAAATCTCTTATGGAAACGTTATTGGACACGTTTTCTCAAATTCCGAGTGGGGCAGCGGGTGGGGAACTACCTATGGCTAGAATTTTTCCATTCTTGGGGGCTTTAGAAGTAGATCCAGAACTATGCTTATGGACAGACCAATATGGAGTCCAGGTGATAGGATCGTACGAGCAAGACGCTATTTATTTTAGGAGTTCTTGTTTCCCTTATCAAAATAGTACGTTCTACTCCTAATCTTTCTCCGTTCCTTTGGCATATGAATTTCCTCAATTTTGAGTGATGATTGGTGATGAGAAACGGCATTCGTCGGCTGTCGTACAACATCATCTCGCCTGACAACATCATCTTGTTGTTGGGCTGCTTTATAGTTGCCAGTATTCAATCGAAAATAATTTGATTACGCTCATTCCGGTCATGCGCAAGTTATGCACAAGCTGGAAGGTAGTTTTGGAGGAACTGAGAAGTTTTGCCTTTTTAACGGTGATATTGGTAGGGTGGTGGCAGTGATATTTTAGGGTAATTTAGTAGTGGCGTGGAGGGGTATTTATTGGGTGAAGTGATTGGTGGAGGTTATGTAATGAAAAATAAATTTGTTTTATGTATAATTTTTAAACCGTGATAAATTTTTTGACGAAATAAAAACTATCAGATTCCTTATAAAAATGTATTCCAACAAGACCAATGTTGATATATTTTTGAGAAAAAAATATAAAAGTGGCATGTAGAGGTGATGTGATTAGGAAAAAATTATATTATTTATAATTTCTCTGGGTGTCAATTAACCATTGAGAGTCAATTCATTCATAGACTTGTTAACGTATGTGCGTCATCCAATCATTTTTAAATGCCACTAAGTTATTGTTGGGTGTGAAATACTCTTACACTCTATTTAATGAGTACATCATATTTGGGTGCCATTAAGTTATTCTTGAGTGTCAAACAAACATATTTGTGCGTCATTACATTATTTTTTGTTGTCAATTACCCTTAGCCATGATTTAACGCATATAATATTAAATTGGGAGTCATTTTATAATTATGTGTGTCAATGACTATTTTTGAGCGTCAATTAACCATCTCTAGGTGTCAATCAGCCATTTTTGGGCACCATTGACTTGTTGTTGGGAATGAAATACTCTAACACTCCATTTAATGAGTACATCATATTTGAGAGCTATTAAGTTATTTTTAGGTGTCAAACAAATCTATTTGAGTACGTCATATTTGGGCACGATTAAGTTGTTCTTGAGTGTCAAACAAACTTATTTGGTTGTCATTACGTTGTTTTTTGTTGTCAATTACCCTTAGTTGTGATTTAACACATACATTATTCAATTGGGAGCCATTTTTATAATTCTGGGTGTCAATGGCCATTTTTGGGCATCAATTAATCAATTAGTCATTTCTGGGCACTATTGACTTGTTGTTGGGTGTGAAATACTCTTACACTCTATTTAATGAGTACATCATATTTGGACGCCATTAAGATACGTTTGAGTGTCAAACAAACCTATTTGAGTGTCATTACGTTGTTTTTAGTTGTCAAATACCTTTAGCCATGATGTAACACATACACTATTCACTTGGGAGTCATTTTATAATTCTAGGTGTCAATGAATCATTTTTGGCGTCAATTAACCATTTTTGAGTGTCAATTAGCTATCTCAGGGTGCTATTGACTTATTTTTGGGTGTGAAATACTCTTACACTTTATTTAATGAGTGCATCATATTTGGGCGCCATTAAGTTGTGCTTGGATGTCAAACAAACCTATTTGGTAACCATTACATTATTTTTAGTTATCAATTACCTTTAGTCATGATTTAACACATACAATATTCACTTGCGAGTCATTTTTATCATTATGGGTGTCAATGAACCATTTTTGGGCGTCAATTAGCCATTTTTATTAGTCAACTAGTCATTTCTGGGCGTCATTGACTTGTTGGATGTGAAATACTCTTACACTCTATTTAATGAGTACATCATATTTGGGCACCAATAAGTTGTTCTTGGGTATAAAACAAACATATTTGAGCGCCATTACGTTATTTTTGTTGTCAATTACCCTTAGCGGTGATTTAACATATACAATATTTACTTGGCAGACATTTTAATAATTTTGGGCGTCAATGACCATTTTTGGCGTCAATTAACCATCTCTGGTGTCAATTATCCATTTTTGGGCGCCATTGACTTGTTGTTAGGTTGAAATACTCTTGCACTTTATTTAATGAGTACATCATATTTGGGCACCATTAAGTTATTCTTGGGTGTCAAACAAATATATTTGGGCACCATTACGTTATTTTTAGTTGTCAATTACCTTTAGCCATGATTTAACGCATACAAAATTCACTTGGGAGTCATTTTTATAATGATGGGTGTCGATGAACCATTTTTGGGCGTCAATTAACCATTTCTGGGTGTCAATTAGTCATTTTCTAGGCGCCATTGGCTTGTTGTTTGGTGTGAAATACTCTTACACTCTATTTAATGAGTACATCATATTTGGGCGACATGAAGTTGTTCTTGGGAGTCAAACAAACCTATTTAAGTGTCATTACTTTGTTTTTGGTTGTCAATTATCCTTAGCCGTGATTTAAAGCATACAATATTCACTTGAGAGTTATTTTATAATTCTGGATGTCAATGAACTGTCTTTGAGCGTCAATTAACTATTTTTAGGTGTCAGCCATTTCTGACGTCATTGACTTGTTGTTGGGTGTGAAATACCCTTACACCTTATTTAATGTGTACTATCATATTTGGGCGTCATTAAATTATTTTTGGTTGTAAAAAAAATCTATTTGGGCGTCATTATGTTATTTTTTATTGTCAATTATCTTAGTAGTGATTAACACATACAATATTTACTTGACGTCATTTTTATATTTCTAGGTATCAATATACCCTTTTTGGGTGTCAATTAACCATTAAGCACAAATTCATCAGTAAATTGTAAACTATTCTTTTTTTATTTGGCCAACAACTTAATTTGTCTTTCAACCTTAGTCTTGTTTGAATATATTTTTTTTGTCACAAATCTAATAATTTTTCTCATTCAAACATTCATCACAGTTTAAAAATTATAAACAAAATAATTTTTAAACTCATCACATCACATGTACATACTACTTTGATATTTTTTTTCCTAAAAATATATCAACATTAGTTTTGCTGGAATGTATTTTTCATAAGGAATCCAATGATTTTTATTTCATCAGAAAATTCATCACATTTCAAAAGTTAAAAGCGAAACAAATTTATTTATCTATTACATAATCTTCTCCAACCACCCAACTAATACCCGCCAAGTCATCCTCCCAAACTAGCTTTCTCCCAACTTTTTTTTGTGGACCGATTTGAGCATTATTGCCACAAGCTGCCACTTGTCGCTTGTTGATTAGAATAGAAAAGGAAGTGGGAAAGGAGAGGACAACATAAGGAAGGTGGTATTAGGAGTGCGTGTGATGCGCGTGATAGAACTTTAGTCCCTATTCAATCACCACCTTCCGACTTCCCTTGACACTTTCTCGGCAACAGTACAAATGCCAAGTGATGAGAAATGGATATTACATAGGAGCAAGAGTTCTCCAGGAAAATCCGTTGAGGTCTCACTACGGCACTACGCACACATCAATCGACTCGTAGTCATCCAGAGACCTCTGAGTTGGATTACGTCGAACTTCACCAGTAAGATAAGTAACTATTTTGATTCATTGAAATGCCTCTACCATGAATTCTGACACAGTACATGTTATATCCTAATTTACTACCACTTTGGCTGGTCAAAATCCACTAGCCCTTTGTCTCTGCAAAATGAAGTGTTCACATCAAAACAACAATATTCAGTATATACTCTGGTGGGCAACATTAGGATTAGCTGAAGGCCCCATACCACTTTTATGTAAACTCTTGTGAGGATTAGCTGAAAGGTTGATCCAACTTATAAGTAATCTCACCAGGTTAGTAGATTTCCTCTCGCTGCATGTACCTCGGCTGGCATGCTTTTGTTCTGTTGGTTACTATTAAATTCGTGAAAAATTTTCTTCTTCGTTATGTTTGGACGGCTACCATTTAACTGGATAGAAATTAAGCACATGGTTCTCTTTGTTTGCGTTCAGCTGGTGTCGATTGCAAAAGAAACCAATTGATTGGTTCATCTCTATTGGTATACTACTATTGCTATTTTTACGCTTTGGTGAACGACATGTTTTCTTGAATTCTCAGTAAATTTCTTGATTTAATTATTGCCCAAATCATCCCCTACTGATTTTCATTATTTATCGATCTGCATTTGCTTGCTTTTCATCACAGATCTACCGATTTGCTCTATCTTCTCCCCCTCCATATACTCGTGCACATGCTGTATCTTCTCCTGTTAAGTAATTAGTTGCATGATGTGCAGTGACTAAGAACTATAATGACTTTTTTAGGCTGCGTTTGTTACGTGGTAAATCACGGTGATAGAGAATGATGGTGAAACGAAAATAGTATTTGTTTGACATGGTGATAGAGAATCATGGTGAATCCATGGTAAATTTTGATCTGTTTTTGTCCCGATGAAAAAACATAATAAATCATGGTGAAAGAAGATTCTTTCAAGACTCCACTACTTATTTACACAAATGTACAAAAAAATATTCTAATAAATATTATTTCTAATTTGTGTACGGTGTTTTTATAAAGAATTTTCCTCCTCATCCCTATAACCATGTAACAAACAATTTTTTTAATTTTTTTCACCATCCCTATCTCTATCACCATACACATGTTACCAAACAACACATTAAAATATTTTTCCCATCCCTACCACCGTTCCCTTCCCCATCACTGTTCACATCGCCATCACCATTATTTCTTTAACCACATACCAACCACGGCCTTAGGCTTCGTCATTGGGCCTTTCGCTCTATAATCTTTTAATATATAGACCACAAAGGGTTTCAGCAAACACCCTAATTTACTTCGCATTGAATTAACAAGTGGAACTTATGCACTTAATTTTTGAATGTAATGCAGTTGATCTCTCAAGTTCCACATTATCTGTTGGATCCTCTCTTTCAACTGAGTACATTGCATATTCACTTAGTAAAACCACAGTGTATGAGTTTTCTTTCCCATTTTTTTGCAACCTTTTCCGTGATTCATTTTCTGTTGCATATTGTTCTAGCTAGCTAGGCTTTCTATACTACACCAGCAAACGTATATGAGGCTTTTGTGTACATCTTGTCTTTTTACACATTTGTGCAAGAATGTGCCTGGCAACCTTCCGTAAGACATCATGGTTGTGCTCTTGCAATCAGCCAACTTCCACCTGGATTGTGAAGCACCAGCAAGAGGTTAATTTATTCATAGTGAGGTGTCGATGTGTCTGAAATTAACTTTACTGAGTATTTAAAAAGACATGAAGGGAAGAGAAATTGAACGGGCATTGGTTAAGGCTGTTCAGAATGACACCTACATAACAATAATTGAACACTTATTTTAATGTTCTATCATGGTAGTTTCTCCAATGTTACATGGTAGTTTTACAAATTTAACATTATACCTAGTCAAACCCCGTGCTATCATATTCGGGTGGTTGCTTATTATGGTGAACCATGATTTGGATCATTAGAAGGGTTACCTTTGTAGTACAACCTTGGACTATTGAAAGGACCTCGCATAGGCTGTATGGTGGTGTCCTTTTGGGGTAGCTATATGTCTATTACAACATAAATTTGTTCCTATTTAACAAAGTAACATGTAATAGAGTGCTACCATTTACTGTTTTGCCTTGTTAGAAATTATAACAAACAACGTTTTTCATGACCTACGTTATACACACAGCACACTTTATAGTGATGTAGTGTGTATGTTGCACATGATCAACTCTTGTTTTTCTCTCCCTCACTTCTTATGGATTTGGCTGTACTAGTTGAAACATAGATATCGTATATCAATCAGAATGCCAACCAAATCTTGGCTAATTCCATACTGACCTGCTTATGCATGATATACACTTACATGTTCATGTATAGTTTTAGGGGTAGAAACAATACTTTCTATTAAAGTGTGGTAGCTTGGGAACATGTATCTGCTTGGGCCATGATAAGTCACGCACATATGCAAGTGGGTAAGATTTACTTCAACTAGGCATACTAATATCAGTTGTTTTAGTGGGCTATTACTATAGATTTCTATAGCATATTTACAATCAAGCAGACTCTGGAAGGTATCTCATATGTTCGCAAGTTAAAAACAATTAATGTATAGGTCTGAATTTACAGTTATTTAAATATAGACAAATAGAAAAAGGTTACACATGTTCACTATGAGAATGTTACAATATTTATGAAAATAGAAATATTCGTACACTTGAAGTTTATTTTGCATAAAGAAGCTTTCAAGCTCAAGAGATGGAGTACCTCCTCCAAGGTGTTATACATTGAAGAAGACAAAAATTTCTTTCGTGCAACTTCCACTTTAGTTAGAACTACATTTAGTTGTGTCTTTAACCTCATCAGTCTTTACATTCATTTTAATGTCAATAACTCCTTGTAGAACCCTATCTCTAATTGGATTAGCTATAGAGTGGACTTCTAAATCTTATGTGTGGCATTGTTGTTGCGGTTGTCCTCTTAGGTGCCTCCTTCCTCCTATTATCTTCGTTGGCTACTTCTTGAGTCACCTCCAACACCGAGTGAGGGCTTTTTTGTTGAATATAGTTTTGTGAATACTTATAGAGAGTGAAATGAAATGTCTGCTAAGGTTGTTGAACAAATGATATCTTGCACTTTGCATTGATGAATATCCAAGTCAATATTTGGTTAACCTTCTATAAAATGACTTATAGAGAACTTCTATATGCGTACTTATTTCTTTTATGCTCCTGTTAGATCACCAGAAAAGTCATTCACTCGACATTTTGGCATGTACTGTCTTGACAACAACCATGATGATTTTCAAGTACTTTCATAATAACTAGAAGGTATGTGCTTGCTAGTTTTCTTTACTAATTTGTTTGTTTTATCTGTAACTTATAGTGCAACATTTACATGATCAAGGATTCTTTGGATGTAGAATCAAGTGAACTCTATTTAAGTAGAATGTCAACACTAACAATGGAGGGCACTCAACTCCACAATGACAACTTTACTTTTCATTTTGATATCCTAAATTTTAGTTTGCCTCATAGGTCTATTATCTTCAGACGACTTCTTTTTCTATGATAATGGGGTGATACATTTGACTACCAACTTACTTTACAACAATATATCAAAAGAGATTCTAGTAAATATGTACCTATAGTAATTTCACATATATACTCCTTACAACAACATCAATATTAGCTCATATTCTTAATGCTTTTGAGGATGCTTTAACAATCATACTACATGTACTTTACCATTCATGCTTATATTCATTGTGAAAACAAAGAAACTGTTGACAGTAATGGATGAATGTCTTATAAATGTACTTTTGTATTTGGATTGAAATCAATATAGGAAACCCAAGTATTGTAGCTAGCTACATATTGGATATGTATTTTGATTTGACATTCTATCACATACCGACTGTAATTAGAAGTTGAATGACTAGATCATCAACTATGGTAACCAATGTGATCTCACTCTCAACATTTTTGACAATGCTTATTCTAGATGTGTAAGTAATTTACCTTGATTTAGTCTTATTTGATTGATTCAGATTTTTCCACCCATCTTGCTCTGATTGATCTATCGTTCTTTCAAGTGAGGTTTCACCCTTTCCATCACTTATTATCGGGTGGAAGGATGCAAGGGAATTTAAATCTTCTTCATACTTTTCTCTTGGGATACACATTTACTGTTCTTTTTTGTGGGACGTTAATTTCTCTACATGGGTAGGATAGTGAGGCATGAATGGTTAAGAACATCCTTACCTCATGACCCTCATGTGGACCTAGAAAAATTCAGTGTGGTCGATCCAAATTCTCTTTGTTTAGTGCAATTATACTAACTTATATGTAACGACCCTGCCTCCCAGTAACCCCCAATTAAGGGAGACCAAGAGATCAGAGCCATTATCCCAATTAACAGGATCAAAGGTTCGACAAATAATCAATAATAATTATCAAATTCTACCAGACTAAACTAAAAACTGGTAAAAAGAATAAAACTTTGCATACCATTTTCAAAAACTTGGATATCTACTTCTATCCATATCTGGATTCTATTCTAACTAATCCTCCTTTGTACTTTAATTCATATTTAATTCCACATATGCCACTTTACTATTTGTCCTTTTCAATCTTGTACCTAAAACATCGACAAACAAAATGTCGGTCAGCATATCGAAATATGCTGGTATGTGGGGACAACCAAATTTCACAAATATGGCTAACAACAAATATGGCTAACAATATAAGTATCCCAATCAAGTTAATTAACAAGCCAAATTACGGTTTCAATGTGTCATTCTCCACTACTTTTTCCCTAACCCTGGAATACCCCCTCTAGGGTTTCTCTTTTGCCATTGACTTAAGGCCACCTTCTCAATCCCGAGCTTGGTTCCTGGGGTCACCTCTCATGGTGCCCATTAGTCATTCAACATAGACCACCTTCTCATTCCCGAGCTTGGTGTTTGGGGTCACCTCTCATGGTGCCCATTGGTCTTCCCTCCTGGGCTTGACCTTTTTGCATCATCCATCAGGGTGGCATGTAGCTGCGAGAATACACACTTATTTTACAATTGTGATAATCATAGTGACTTTATAATTTGCAAGTATGAACATCCAAACTGATAGGTTGCATTCAATGCGATGAATCATCCGGGAAACTCTTCGGGAAACTAATGCGATTAACCATAATTAACCACATACCTATCAAGCTGAGTTGAGAGAGAACATTCAACTAAGAAAGAAACCAATGAAGCACACAAGTTGATCCTGAAATATGCACCCAATTTTCCTATCATTAATCATGCCATCAAGATCTATTAAACCTAGCTCGCTTCCTAGGGTTTCTAGTCCACTTTTAGGGTTCCATTGCAATTAGGGTTTTAGTCTTCATAACACATTTATTACTTCTAATGCTCTTTTAGTTCACAAACCTATTTTCAACATCATAGACACAATTGAATGTCAATTAAGTCTATTATGCCTATTTTACACAAAAACTACCATCTGTATCCTTTTAAGTCATATCAAGATCATTAGGCCCAATTATCATGTTCGGTTTCTTCTAGATTAACAACTCATAATTCATTATGGTCTAATTCACTTATGAACTCTATTTATCACTAATTAATCCATTAGAAAACCCTAATTACCAAATTAAGGGTATTTTTCCACAATTAGGAACTTTGATACTTAAAATAGCTTAGAATCATCAAATCTCAATTCTATCTGTGGATTTGAACAATTAAAGCCATTAAGAATCATAATTACTAACATTAGGGTTTCAAGGCCCATTAAAGCATATTCATGAACATGGAATCCCTAAGTTAAAGTGACTATGCATAAAGATCATCCTTTTTGATATAAATTGCCATTTTTATTAAAACCAGGTTAATATCAACTTTAAACATTCATATAGCCCTTCCCAATTCCTTAATCATCAAAAATTAGGATTTTTCATTAATTAAACCATTAAAGATAGCATCTTTACATACTTTTTGAATTGTAAGAAGAAATAGGCTTCAAATATAATTTCTTTATGTTCCTCTTGTTCTGAGGATCAAATTTTATATATTGGTCATCCTAGTCAGAGTTACCATCAATTAATTACAAATTTGTAAAAGACCTTTAGGGCCAATAGGATGCTACCAAATCATCCTTTTCTTTTCTCACAATCCTTCTCTGGCTCGCAGATCCTTGGTTGGGTCCATTTAACCGGTTACCTGGCCCGACCCACCCTTCTTTGTCTTCACAGGAGCGGATGGAGCCCCTCTCCTCTGTTTCATCTGCACAACAGAGGATCTCAGATCGGCTAGGCGGCGATCTCCTTGCCGACGCCCTCCTTCACCACCTCGGACATCCACAAGCACATACCTGGGCTTCTCCCCCCGCCCTCGGCCAGCCTTCTCACCTTCTAGCCATGCCCATCCAGCGTGCAAGGGGTGTTGATCATCCAGCTGTCCCAAGACATGGAGCTTGCGGAACCAGGGGATCATGCCCCTTCTTCTCTCTCTGATATCTTTGGCAAGGACCGACTCTCATGGGCAGAGTTAGAGGAGACCATAAGGGCGTCGAGGCCCTCCTTTTATAGTCAGGGTTAGCTAAGACGTTGGATTATTATGGAACTTCTGGTTCCTAGATGGATTGGGATTTGGGGAAATCCCAATCCCGCATGAAAATAGCACAACAAGGGGATCGAAGAGTCTAAAATGATCTCTCGATTCTAAAGGGAAAGCTGCCAGGAACTGACACACATCTAGAAGGGGTGTAGAGTCTAGGGATCTCAGGTTTACTGTACTTCTTTCCTAAAACGAGCTAGAGGTAGGAGACAAGTGTGTCACCGTTGGATCTCAGATCCAATGGTTCACATCGCACACACCCAGATATAAGGAATTTCAATGTGAATGATATTTCTTTTATCCTTTCCACTTTAGTACATTTTGTAAAAATCATAACTCTCAAACCAATTATCCAATTAATACCAAATTTTAAAGGAAATTCCTTGATGAAGTAATATACTTGTGTACCAAGTTTGGGACTCAAAATCAAAAGTATGAGAGACTTTTCTTCAAATGCATATTATCACTTATAAATAAATATTTTATGCATATTTTCTCTCTCTTAATCTTTTATTTTCTTTGATTTTGATTCCTTTTTCCATTAGAAACTATGTGGACACGAAATTTCAAGCATTATCCATATTTCCACATATTTCTTATAATATTATCATTATCTCACATTTCTTCTAAATAAATCAATATTTAATTAATCCTTTCTCTTTCTTGTTGCATTATCTTTGCAATTTGGATTCCTTGGAGCCCAAGGAACCAAAAAGGCACAAAATCCACCCTTGGAGGATATTCCTTGCCTTCTAGAGGTTTCCACCTCTCTCTCTTTATTCCCCTTTTCTTTATTATTTATTTATCATTTGTATTTTCCTTTATTCTTTACTATTATTGAGCCCAATAGCCAATAAGGCTCACAAAGCAACCAACAAGGCTATTGTAAACGAAATTTAATCAATTTTGGCCATCAATTCCACTTTCTAGAGAGTTCTATGTATTTCTCATAATTACTTTGCTTAATATTCATTATCTTGTATCTTTTCCTTTTATTTGGACTTTTCTTCTTTTCTTCTCTTTTATATCCATTATTGAATTAATATAATAATAGGAACCACGAAATTCCTAATGTAAGGGAGACTTGCAAAGAGATCCCTTCTTTGAAGCAAAGCATTCAACCTTTTCAATTAAGTCCAAATTCACAAAATCATTATATTTCAATTATGAAAACACATGCAAAATTGGGGTTGTAACATCCTTCCCCTCTTATAAGAATTTTGTCCTCAAAATTCCATCAAACAAACAAGATAAGCCTTACTTATGTCCATCATGGCTCCCATGTGACCTCACCCTTTCATGGTGGTTCCCAAGAACCTTCATCATCTCATATTCTTCTGTATGAGTTCTTTCTTACCTTGGTATATCGTACCCTCACAGGTGACTGAGGACATTTCAGCCTCTCATAAAGTTGAATAGGTTCAGGGCTCAGCTCATGGCTTGGGTACCTCACATAGTGCTCTAGATCAGACTCATGGAACACATTATACATCATGTTATCCTGAGGGGTAAGGCTAAACACAACCATCTCCACCAATCCATCTCAAATGGGCCCATATATCGGGGACTCAACTTTCTCAGTTGTAGCTAAGAGGGGTCGGATTTTCACATCACGTATTTGCCCACAGTGAACTGCTTGTCAGTCTGCTTTGCATCAGCTCATGTGACTCATGTTGCCCCTGGGCTCTCTTTCGGCCAATGCACGATCAAAGTGATTTCATCTGCACACACTGTGGTTCTTTCTTGACCTTTGTGAGGTCCCTCCACCAACATCATCTTAATGAAGTGGTGGCCGACACAAACTCCCTTACAGAGCTTCTTTTCATCCCGACACTAGATATGGTGGTTATCATCACATCTTGCAGAAGACAAGAACTATCTCCATGTATCACCCTGAATGAGCACACATGCTCTCATCATACCCCTCTAGTCTGGATCATACTAACCATTAGTTAGGGGTGACAAACTGTACTAATATCGAGTTCCTCGTGTACCTACTTCCACTGCATGGAAGTGATTCTTTAGGTTATAAAGAGCTTTTGAACTCGCATCATGGTGTAGTTGAACCATCTCTCTCTCATATGTAGTTCAATTGAATCCACCCCTTGATAGTATTCTTTCTTTCTCATGTCATCTAGGTAAGGCGATCTACCATAACCCATATTGTGTCTCGACCTTCCTTGGTCCATGTGATACTTACCACAACATCGTAGTGATGAACTCCCATTCCCTCTCAGGACACTTCGTCTACTATACCAACACACTGGGTTACTAGTGTTTGTCCTTCACCTTCTGGCTTGCATGGAGACTAGCCATGTACAACTTAATCTTAAGCATCCAAAGTACTACTATCACTTACTATCTTAGTAGTACCACAATGTATGATGCCCTTAAAATCATGATCTCAAGTTTGATTCCTTGGAAACCCTAAACCACTCTAGTTGGGGTTTTATCACCTTCCTTTCCAGAGAAGTGCATCTGAGGTTCTACAACCATCCTTTTATTGCATCAAGGCCTAGGCTGGCTAACCAAACAACTACTAACTTATTTAATAGATCTCATTACATCTAAGTGTTAGATCAAACATCTCTCCTTTTTCAAACTTAGGGTTAACCTAACAACCTCTTCTAGCCTCTAGCTAACTAGGCAGCTGCATCTCAACCACTTCACATCCTTATGTGTAAGGAAAAGTTGAAAACATACACCTCCATGTATTCTACTTATCCTCTCATCTCAAACTCTAAGTCTATCTTCATCAAGTAAACCCCAAGCTCATCTTATTAGTTTTCGAACTCCACCTTATATAACTCATAGCTCATGATACAAACATCCTCATAAGATGACTACCTTATTTCTATTACTATTTGTAAATCATCCACATATCATTCACTCCACAAGGGTATGTTATCATCTTTGTCATAATACCTCATAGAAACATTCCAACTCACATCATCCTTATCCTTGGTGTATGGCATGTGTATTATCCTATCTCGCACTCCCATAACAAGAGGAAATAAGCATTTGGCTGTAGTCCAAATACAAAGTTCTTCCTGTTCCAAGAGTAGAGATGGTACATCCCACCTTTCCATTACACCTTCAAATCTAAGTTGAAACGTGCAACTTATGTCTCAACATCACAATCATCTCGATATCAAAGTTACTTCCATGGAAAACTGGTCTCGAACCTACTTGTGTCCACACACAATCCTTGGTCCTCTCCTCTAGGTCTGTAGGGTGCCAGCATTTTTGGGGTCATCCTTCTTCCCTTATGCATCCAGAGAGTGCCCTCCTCATCTTCCCTTTGGGTCCCATGAGTTCATGAAGGTGATCAATCTCCTAACCCATGGCCCTCAGATAATGATAGATGTTACCTCTCGAACCTATGGTCATGTGCAACTAGGGAATTAGGCAACTCCTACTTTCATCGATCTTATCCCTACATGACCCTAGGATAGACTTAGGATTCTATTATAGTACATGTCCAACTTAGAACCTTACCCAAGTCTCCATCATCTCTCTCTGAATTCATGGGCTAACTTTGATCCTTTCATAGGGGTCATGGTGACCTACCTACCTTGGCCAGGCCCCATACCGATTACCTCCACGGTAACACACCCACATGCACTTAGAGATGGTTATCTATGGGTCTACTGGTTCATTCTCTTACTATGTACTTTTCACTTAGCTTCTCAAAATCCTATGAGACCTCTTTAGGTTACCTCAAAACCAACAAAACTGGTATACACCCTACAAAAGGGCCCCCTCTCTCAGGATGGGAGGAAACTACACCTTGATAACAAAGGTCACAAATGTGCTTATGTCTAGGGTTTACATTCACATGAGAATGATTAACCCTAGAAAGCTACTAAGGCACAAGCAGACCACCTACTAAACCATGCTAGGTCATACTTGTTCTCATTCTCAACATTGGACCAAGAACAACCTTCCCATGTAACCAACTTTGTTGTGAGGGGTTCATCAACCATACCTTAAACTTAAGGGGTTTCCCTTTCCTCTAAACATGAGGAGTGCCATGCTCAACTCTATAGAAACTCAAATCTCATCATGAGCATCATGTACACCACTTCCCCTCTTAGGCCTAAGAACCCTAGGTTCACCTTCCTGATGACCAACTACCTGCTCAACTTTAACCATGAGCCAAACATGTACAGGGTATGACATGCACTTCCCATGATCCTTCAACTTGAACAAAACATTAGAGAGGAGTCCTCCTCAAGGACAACGAACAAGGTATAAGGCCTCACAACGTGTTACTAAACCTCCCCAGGGTCTAAGGAACTCTTCTTCCCATCTCAGAAGGTAAACACCTATACCATAGGCACATAGGTACCAGAAGCCTCATCCTCTCTCTAGGGTGTGGTTCCTCTAAAGGCAACCAAGATATCCTCAGCCTCCAGGGATCATGCATGAGGCAACCACTATCATCCACTTAGGTCGCATCATCCTCAACTCCCACTGTTCCTCATATCTCAGAGTCTAAGCTTCCAACCTTCTTGCTTGGGTCCTTCTCTCTCTCTCTCTAGAGCTAACCCTACAAACAATCTTACTAATAGATGTTCTTTCTCCATGAAGGATCGATCTCACAAGCATACCCCTACATGGCTGAAGCCTCTGTTCAAATTGATGTTCACTCGTGATTATCCAAAACTCTTCTTGCTTATCTCATAAGCTATCCATCATACTCTCCTGGCCAGGGTTTCAACCTACTGCCCCCATTACTGACGTATTTTGGGTGCATGTTATGCCCTACTCGCATAAGCCCATAGGGTTTCTATAGGTTCTTCACTAACCTCATCAATGAAGGAGCTATCCTTCACTCAAACATGCACGACCCTTCCCAGGGTTGGGTTGCCAAAGGTACTAGGTCATCCAACCTCACATGGCTCAAAATGTCATGGGCATCTAAAAGCATGTCCACACACCCGGTCTATCATGACATCTAACTCATCTTGCCATCTCTCTCTCTAACCATCACTTAGGTTTAGGGTTAGCATCATCCTCACAGGATGTGCCAGGTCTCTACTTATAATGGAGGTCTCTACCTCGAAGACTAATTTTCTCCACTCATCCTCCTGACAAGGATATCTAGCCTCAGGTCTCTCCTGAGGGCATGATGACATCTGTCATATGACCTAAACATGTATCTATTCTTTAGTTTATGCTTAAACTATTTATCTTATGTCCTTGACATCTTATTTACAAGGTTTTCATTAATATGGTGGAGGATTCCTTAAACCTTATCAACCTTACCCATCCCTCAAGAGGGTGAGGAAAAGAGAGAGAACCCTAATCCTTAAGGTCCTTAACAACATTTGAGTTGAGAAGGGATGAACAAGATGAGAGAGTCCTAAAGGTATCTTATTTCGAGTCAAATCCTGAGACATTGGCCAGGCAGTCACAATAATCCAGGAGTCCTCGTATTTTGACTAGTGGTGCGGAGGAAAATCTTTCCAGCCCCCGAACGTGATCCTTTTCTAGACACCTCTGTCTTTCAGAAAAATTCTCTAATAACTCCCTTGGGTTCTACAAAGTTTGTAAAATTTAATAATTATTAAAGATTAAATGAGGAACCTATGCTCTGATACCAAATGTAACGACCCCACCTCCCAGTAACCCCCAATTAAGGGAGACCAAGAGATTAGAGCCATTATCCCAAGTAACAGGATCAAAAGTTCGACAAATAATCAATAATAATTATCAAATTCTACCAGACTAAACTGAAAACTAGTAAAAAAAAATAAAACTTTGCATACCTTTTTCAAAAACATAGATATCTACTTCTATTCATATCTGGAGTCTATTCTAACTAATCCTCCTTTTTACTTTAATTCTTATTTAATTCCACATATGCCACTATATTGTTTGTTCTTTTCAATCCTGTACCTAAAATGCCGACAAAAAAAATGTTGGTCAGCATATCGAAATATGCAGGTATGTGGTGACAACCAAAATTTCACAAATATGGCTAACAATCTAAGTATCCCAATCAAGTTAATTAACAAGCCAAATTACGCTTTCAGTGTGTCATTCTCCACCGCTTTTGCCCTAACCCTGGAATACACCCTCTAGGGTTTCTCTTTTGCCATTGACTTAAGGCCACCTTCTCAATCCCAAGATTGGTGCCTGGGGTCACCTCTCATGGTGCCCATTAGTCATGCAACATATACCACCTTCTCATTCCCGATCTTGGTGTCTGGGGTCACCTCTCATGGTGCCCATTGGTCTTCCCTCCTAGGATTGACCTTTTTGCATCATCCATCAGGGTGGCATGTAGGTGCAAGAATACACACTTATTTTACAATTGTGATAATCATAGTGACTGTATTATTTGCAAGTATGAACATCAAAACTGATAGGTTGCATTCAATTTGATGAATCATCTGGGAAACTCTTCGGGAAACTAATGTGATTAACCATAATTAACCACATACCTGTCAGGCTGATTTGAGACAGAATAATTCAACCAAGCAAGAAACCAATGAAGCACACAAGTTGATCCTGAAATATGCACCCAATTTTCCTATCATTAATCATGCCATCAAGATCTATTAAACCTAGCTCGCTTCCTAGGGTTTCTAGTCCACTTTTCGGGTTCCATTGCAATTAGGGTTTTAGTCTTCATAACACATTTATTACTTCTAATGCTCTTTTAGTTCACAACCCTAATTTCAACACCATAGACACAATTGAATGTCAATTAAGTCTATTATGCCTCTTTTACACAAAAACTACCATCTTTATCCTTTTACGTCATATCAAGATCATTAGGACCAATTATCATGTTCAGTTTCTTCTGGATTAACAACTCATAATTCATTATGGTCTAATTCACTTATGAACTCTATTTATCGCTAATTAATCCATTAGAAAAACCTAATTACCAAATTAAGGGTATTTATCCACAATTAGGAACTTTATACTTAAAATAGCTTAGAATCATCAAATCTTAGTTCTATCCATGGATTCAAACAATTAAAGTCATTAAGAATCATAATTACTAACATTAGGGTTTCAAGGCCCATTAAAGTATATTCATGAACATAGAATCCCTAAATTAAACTGACTATGCATAAAGATCATCCATTTTTATCTAATTTGCCCTTTTTTTAATTAAAAATAGGTTAATATCAACTTTAAACATTCATATAGCCCTTCCCAATTCCTTAATCATCAAAGATTATGGTTTTTCATTAATTAAACCATTAAAGATAGCATCTTTACATACTTTTTGAATTATAAGCAGAAATAGGCTTCAAATATAATTTCTTTGTGTTCCTCTCATTCTGAGGATCAATTTTTATATATTGGTCATCCTAATCAGAGTTACCATCAATTAATTACGAATTTGTAAAAGAATTTACCTTTAGGGCCAATAGGATGCTGCCACATCATCCTCTTCTTTTCTCACAATCCTTTTCTATCTCATGGATCCCTACTTGGGTCCATTTAACCAGTTACCCACCCTGGCCCACCCTTCTTTATCTGCACAGGAGTGGACGAAGCCCCACTCCTCTATTACCTCTGTAGAACAGAGGATCTCGGATCCGCTAGGCGACGATCTCCTTGTCGATGCCTTCCTTCACCACCTCAGACCTCTGCAAGCGCATACCTGGGCTTCTCCCCCCCCCTCGACCAGCCTTCTCGCCTTTCGGCCATGCCCATCTAGCATGCAAGGGGTGCTGATCGTCCAGCTATCCCAAGCCATGGAGGTTGCGGAACCAGGGGAGCATGCCCCTTCTTCACTCTCCGATCTCTTTGGCAAGGACCGACTCTCATGGGTAGAGTTAGAAGAGACCTTAAGGGTGTCGAGGCCCTCCTTTTATAGACAGGGTTCACTAAGACGCTGGCTTACTACAAAACTTCTGGTTCCTAGATGGACTGGGATTTGGGGAAATCCCAATCCCGCACGAAAACAACGCAACAAGGGGATCGAAGAGTCTGAAATGATCTCCCGATTCTAAAGGGAAAGTTTCTAGGAACTGACATGTTGGATCCTAGATGGGTGATTAGATGCTCTATAGGGGGGGTGAATAGAGCTGAAAGCACTTAAACAAAATTAATTAAACCTTCAAGATATATCACAAGATAAGGTTGCTAAATAGGAAATGTGTGTGCAACTAAACATACATAGCAAGGGAGAGAGAGATTGAACATGCACCAATTAGACAAGCTATTTAGAGTGGTTCCACACTTCAAACAAGAAGTGTGTCAGTCCACTTGCCTAGAGAGGTCAACCTCTAGGACTTCCAAACTATTGCACTCTTATATTCATTCATAAGACATACAATGCATGACCAAACAAAAGACTTACCAATCCAATACAAAGAGTCTTCAACCTTACCAAGGACTTACCCACTTTGCAAGAGTCTTCGGCCTTCTCCAAGGACTTACCCACTCTTGCACAAGTCTTCAGCCTTGCAGGGATCACCCACTCTTCTTGGATCTTTAGCTTTTGACTTCACCTTCACTCAGAGAAGCTTTCACCAAGGTCTTACCCACTTGAGCTTGAGTCTTCTACCTTCTCCAAGGTCTTACCCACTCTAGCTCCAAGTCTTCAGCCTTGATCTTCACCAAGGGACTCCTTCCCTTATTCTTCTTCACCTCTCTCAGCCAAGAGAGAGAACCTTCATCTTCATGATTGAAAAGATAGAAAGGGAGGTGGTGGAAGTGAGAGCCTCACAAGATATACATGTAGGACTAGCTCTCTTACAGATTTCCTACTCACTCTAATGGATGTAGCAAGTGATTAAGGTTAGAGAGAGAGAGGAGGCTGTAGGAAGTACTCAACTATAGAATAGGAGCCTCACATAGAGTTTGCAATGAATGCTCAACCTTGGAATGAAGCCCAATGGGTCCTATTTATAGCTGGGATGCCTCTTAGACTTTGGGAACACTTGAGAACAAAAACTAGCCATTTTGTGGCTTGCAACAGATCTATTTTCACTTGTTGCAACTCCACAATGGCTAGAAGCACTTTTCTACACTTTTCCATACAGTGCAATCGGTCGAGTTTCTATAAAGGTAACTCGACCGATAGAGTAAAAGACAAAGCTGATATTCAGACCATCGGTCGAGTTTGTCCTGAGGAAACTTGACCGACCAATGAAAATTGATTTGGTTAGTTACTCCATTGGTCGAGTTCTATGTAAACACAACTCGACCGATGCAATCTCCAAAAAATTGATCAAGGATGATCGGTCGAGTTTTCAGGCTGGGAAACTCAACCGACAAAGTGCCTATAATCAATTTTCAAAGTTGCATCTAAAGTGCTCTAATATTCGATCTAAGTGCTCCTGATATTTTTCTAAGCTTAATTACAAGTCATACAATCATTACAAGTGATTTACAACAGGATTCTCATGGATATACATCATATTACAAAAACGTGCACTTGTATGACTTTGACTTGTCTTTTCTCCAATTTGAGATGCGCAAGTTAGGGAATTTGGAGTGTGTCTATACCTAATATGAAATCACTCAAGTAGAGACATTAGACACCAATATTTGGAATGGTTAGTCATCATCAAAACACGGGTTTAGTCAATTTAGACGTGAGTCAACATTGACCTAATTGACCTTGAGTCAACATGACACACATCAGGAAGGGGTGTAGAGTCTAGGTATCTCGGGTTTACTTTACTTATTTCCTAAAATGAGCTAGAGGTAGGAGACAAGTGTGTCACCATTGGATCTCAGATCCAATGGTTCACATCGCACACACCCAGATATAAAGAATTCCAATGTGAATGATATTTCTTTTATCCTTTCCACTTTAGGACATTTTGTAAAAATCATAACTCTTAAACAAATTATCCAATTAATACCAAATTTAAAGGAAATTCCTTGATGAATTAATCTACTTGTGTACCAAGTTTGGGACTCAAAATCAAAAGTACGAGAGACTTTTCTTCATATGCATGTTATCACTTATAAAAAAATATTTTATGCATATTGTCTCTCTCTTAATCTTTTATTTTCTTTGATTTTTATTCCTTTTTCCATTAGAAACTATGGGGACACGAAATTTCATCCAATGATGGATTCATTATCCATATTTCCACATATTTCTTGTAATATTATCATTATCTCACATTTCTTCTAAGTAAAGCAATATTTAATTAATCCTTTCTCTTTCCTATTGCATTATCTTTGCAATTTGGATTCCTTGGAGCCCAAGGAACCCCAAAAGGCATGAAATCCACCCTTGGAGGATATTCCTTTCCTTCTAGAGGTTTCCACCTCTCTTTCTTTATTCCTCTTTTCTTTGTTATTTATTTATCTTTTATATTTTCCTTTATTCTTTACTATTATCGAGCCCAATAGACAGTAAGGCTCACAAAGCAACCAACAAGGCTATTGTAAACGAAATTTAATCAATTGTGGCCATCAATTCCACTTTCTAGAGATTTCTATGTATTTTTCATAATTACTTTTCTTAATATCCATTATCTTGTATCTTTTCCTTTTATTTGGACTTTTCTTCTTTTCTTCTCTTTTATATCCATCATTGGATTAATATAATAATAGGAAGAACGAAATTCCTAATGTAAGGGAGATTTGCAAAGAGATCCCTTCTTTGAAGCAAAGCATTCAACCTTTTCAATTAAGTCCAAATTCACATAATCATTATATTTCAATTATGAAAACACATGCAAAATTGGGGTTGTAACATCCTTCCCCTCTTATAAGAATTTTGTCCTCAAAATTCCATCAAGAAAATAAATAGGATAAGCCTTACTTATGTCCATCATGGCTCCCATGTGACCTCACCCTTTCCATTGTGCTTCCCAAGAACCTTCATCATCTCATATTCTTCCATCTGAGTTTTTTCTTAACTTGGTATATCGTACCCTCATAGGTGACTCAGGACATTTTAGCCTCTCATAAAGCTGAATAGGTTTAGGGCTCAGCTCATGGCTTGGGTACCTCACATAGTGCTCTATATCAGACTCATAGAACACATTATACATCATGTTATCCTGAAGGGTAAGGCTAAACACAACCATCTCCACCAATCCATCTCAAATGGACCCATATATTGGGGATTCAACTTTCTCAATTGTAGCTTAGAGGGGTCAGATTTTCACATCACATATTCCCCCACAGTGAACTGCATGTCAATCTACTTTGCATCAACTCATGACTCATGTCACCCCTGGGCTCTCTTTCGGCCATTGCACGATCAAAGTGACTTCATCTGCACACATTTTGGTTCTTTCTTGACCTTCGTGAGGTCCCTCCACCAACATCATATTAATGAAGTGGTGACCGACACAACCTCCCTTACATAGCTTCTTTACATCTAGACACTAGCTATGGTGGTTATCATCACATCTTACAGAAGGCAAGAACTATCTCCATGTATCTCCTTGAATGAGCACACATGCTCTCATCATACCCCTCTAGTCTGGATCATACTAACCATTAGTTAGGGGTGACAAACTATACTAATATTGAGTTCCTCGTGTACCTACTTCCATGACATGGAAGTGAATCGTTAGGTTATAAAGATCTTTTGAACTCACATCATGGTGTAGTTGAACCATCTCTCTCTCATATGTATTTCAACCAAATTCATCCCTTGACAGTATTCTTTCTTTCTCATGTCATCTCGGTAAGTAGATCTACCATAACCCATATTGTGTCTCGACCTTCCTTGGTCCATGGGAGACTTACCACAACATCGTAATGATGAACTCCCATTCCCTCTTGGGACTCTTCATCTACTATACCAACACACTGGGTTACTGGTGTTCGTCCTTCACCTTCTGGCTTGCATGGCGACCAGCCACGTGCAACTTAATCTTAAGCATCCAAAGTACTACTATCACTTACTATCTTAGTAGTACCACAATGTATGATGCCCTTAAAGTCATGATCTCAAGTTTGATTCCTTGGAAACCCTAAACCACACTAGTTGGGGTTTCATCACCTTCCTTTCCAGAGAAGTGCATCTGAGGTTCTACAACCATCCTTTTATTGCATCAAGGCCTAGGCTGGCTAACCAAACAACTACTAACTTATTCAACAGATCTCGTTACATCTGAGTGTTAGCCCAAACATATCTCCTTTTTCAAACTTAGGGTTAACCTAACAGCCTCTTCTAGCCTCTAGCTAACTAGGCAGCTGCATCTCAACCACCTCACATTCTTATGTGTAAGGAAAAGTTGAAAACATACACCTCCATGTATTCTACTTATCCTCTCATCTCAAACTCTAAGTCTATCTTCATCAAGTAAAGTTGAGCATCCATTTCTTCAGACCCATCGTTCCATGGAGATAGCCCTTGCTTGTGTTCGGGTCAGCCATCTTGCACCGGCTACAGCACTACTGCATGCTTTGAGAGAAACAAAGTGACGAGAGTGGGTAGAAATACATGGCATGTGCGGGACTCTAGCTACCACTCATGGTTGTGGCGGTAGCAGCCAGGAGCATTGGGAGGCACCTTGAAGCGGCCCCTGAACCCTGGGAAATGTTGTTGAAGCGTCCATAAGAGTTGGGGAACCCTAGGAGACTGGGATCTGGGATGGGTGGGCCAGCTCACTCGGTCCTAGACATGAGCCCAACAAGGGACCCTCAGCCCATCCTGGCCTGTTCATGGTATATTCCCCTCTTTAACCCCTACTTCAAGCAATAATCTTCAATCTCCCATAACTTTCTAACCCCAAAGCTATTACAATGATATAATATACCATTTTGTTCATAAAAATGCCACCTTTATCATGATACCAATACCACTTACTATTTTTTTACTTTACACTCTTTATTTAGTAAAAAGTGGTACCATTATGATATTTTGCTTGTTAATCAACCTCAACCATTCTTTACCTTATATCATCCATGAACCCTAACTACTCTAATGGCCTATATCAGTAATGTTTAGTTCACCTTCATTGTTCTTAACATCTTGGACCATCTAATTACACCCTAATGATAATCTTGATCCTCTACAATTATCCTTGCTCTAATGGCCTAATGACTCCTCCTTCCACCCAATCTGGTCATACTTAGTTGGATCATTTGTGACGCTTAGATCTCGATCCAGAGATCACCCCGATGCATCCGAAAGATACCAACCCTCCTCCAACCTTCATACTGAGGCTAGTGGAAGTAGTGTTGTGACTACCTACCTCCTCCAATAGAACCATTCCATGACCCCTTATCGCTTCAACTTTCCCCAAATTGATGCCTCCTTTTCCTATATAACTCCGATCGAGTTGCTTCCCCCTCTTTTTTTGGTCTTTCTCAAACCTTAGAACCCCTATTCCCCTCTTCATTTCCTCCTCCACTTGAGAGGCACAACCACACCCCTAGGAAGGTGTGTCCTCCTCTAGATTCTTTCAACATTGGATGAGCCAGCCATTGAGTCTATGCAGTTGCATGGAAGTTGAGTGGCCACTCCTTCAGACCCATCGTGCCTTGGTGCTAGCCCTTGATTGGGCTCCGGTGAGCCATATCACGCCATCTATAGCACTACTTCATGCATCCAGAGAAGAAAAGTGATGACAGTGGGTGGTGATATGTGGCACTAGTAGGAATTTGGATACCACTCATAGTGGTAGCCAGGAGCAGTGGGCAGCGCCTTGAAGCCGCCTCTGAACCCTGGGAAATGTTACTGAAGTGTCTGGAAGAGGTGATCAACCCCAGGTGGTTGGGAGTTGGGACAGCTGCCAACTCACTCAGTCCTTGCCATGAGCCCAATAAGGGACCCCCGACCCATCACGACATGTTCAGGGTATATTCCCCTCTTTAATCCCTACTTCAAGATCTAATCTTCAATCGCCTAAATTTCTAACCCTAAAAGCAAATACATTAATATTATATACCATTTTGTTCAAAAAAATGCCACCTTTCTCGCCATACCAATATCACTTACTAATTTTGTACTTACACTCTTAATTTAGTAAAAAGTGATACCATTATGATATTATGCTTGTTAATCAGCGTCAACCATGCTTTACCTTGTAGCATCCATGAACCCTAATTAATCTAATTACCTCGATCAGTAGTATTTAGTTCACCTTTACCATTCTTAATATCTTGGGCCATCGAATTGCATTGTAATGATAATCTTGATCCTCTATGGATATTATTGATCTTAACATTGTTTATTTATGTGCATATATGATCAAGTATAAGACTTGGACTAAATTAGCATCATCGAATAATATAATCTCAAAATCAGTCTGTGAAGGGATGCATTGTGCCCTGTTTGATTGATATCGTATACCTCTTTTCCATGAGTAGCTCAAAGACTCACTTTTGCACATTTTTATGTCAAAAAATGTGATGTTTAATTACCTACATGATGGAACTTCTAATTCTTATGCAACAATGATTCCCTATGACCAACCTCTAATCAGCCCCCCTAGTGTCTTGTGATACGAAATGCATTGCAACACCCTCATGTGCTCTTTGTTTACATATGATCTACTTATGACACCTAACATGTTCTAAATGCATATATTAATTTTTGGACTTGAACCATGATAGATCACAATCTAATGATATCCATGATATCTTAATGACATCAAATCAGTAGAATCATCATGCTTTATTGCTAATTCCTAACTTGACCTATTTAGTGCTTTTATGACTTGGAGATATGACTGTATTGCATGAAATGATTCTTATATGGCTAATTAGGATCTTGCATGAATGGACCGTGATAATAATCTAAATGTCATGCTTCCCTTACACTTAAATCAGAGTTTATCTTGATATTTCATTACTCATAATGTGGATGGTTAACCTAGACCTAAGGCTTAGTGTTAATGCTTATACTATGTTGAATCAATGTATGCATGTTTGACAAGATGACCCCCACTTGAACTATTTGATACTTGGGCTTATGAGAACATCCATATGGCATGTTTCATGTTTATATTAACAAGACGCTACTAATCTAAGATCCACTATTATTTCTTTTATATGTACTATGTCCCTTTTGGAATGGACCTTCTCTATAATCTTACTCATGGTTTATGACTTCCCCTCTACTCATGAGGTACACTGAATCTCTTGACCCTACTATGATATTGGCTTGTTTGTATGTATGCTCGTATGAATTCTTGGGTAGATAAATACTTGTTTGAGATATTGTTCCCTATCAATACTACTTCCATGTTTATTATAGTATGTTGATATACCTTGAACATAATTTAGAGAAATCCATATATGTCTTGGTGCACCTGCCTAAAGTTTTGGGGTAAGGACACCAGGTTGGGCGCCTTACTTCAAATTTCAAGACAAGGCAGACCATTACGATGTAAGGGTTATCTCTTAGCGATGGACTTGAGGTACCTTAAGAATAGGGTTAGCTTTATTAGCACCCTTATAGACTCTTCTAATGAGAAGCTAGTCAAAAGGCCTACGATTGATATAATTGATAAATGAATCTAAAACATGCTTTTTATAAAATAACATTGCTAATTGTTCTCGTCTTATTTCTACTTTTTGCTTGTTCTGATATTTGTAACCAATCAACTTTTATACTACTATTAAATTTTGGGTACATGTTTTTCATAGCGTACTCAATTCATTCATATTGATATATTTTGTTTATCAAATTTGTAGTTCCCAAATGAAGATCCACTGAACTAACAACTCTAATATCAGAAATGGAACACCAATGGGGTATTCTTGATATACAAATGGGTACATGCTTCTTTGTCCCCTTTTAGTATCTTGTTATATCTTGATGTTACTACTTTTACATATATATCACATGTATGAAATTATTTTGTCATTCTACAGACTGATTCCCAAGTCCACTCGCCTTTGTCTTTATAGCCATTAGGAGTGTGGACTTAGGGTAACAAATAGTTAAGTGATAGAAACTTTCTATAACTAATATTTATAACATCATAAAAGGACAAAGTAGAAATGTGTTCCTTATAATTTTAAATTTTAACCAGTTAGGCATCTTGCTTAAATACATCAACCTTTATAGATAGTAAGTAGTTGTTGATCTATTTTCTTATGTTCATAAGATTTTATGATATATGCTTCATATATTTTATGTCTCTTTCTATGTTATTTTTCATTAAATAATTCTTATTTCAAGGGGTATTGGATTCATGTATCTATTTGACATGCATGAAAATCTCCTTTTATAGAAATTTCTAATGACTGCATTAAGCTATCACTAGATTTGTTCATTTGCCCCTATTTTATCTAAATAACCAAAATAAAAAGTCTTTTCTTGGAAACTACCATTTCACAATAACAATTTTTAAAATTTATCATCAAAATTATATAGCTTTCTTGATTGATGCATTTCAAAATATGATATTATTCTCTAATATTATACTACTTATTTATTCAATAAATTATGAAAGGATAGATTTTTTGTTCCCATTGATTAAAGACTGACATGCAATCGAGCACACATCAATTGTTTCCTTTTGTATATTTAGACATGCTCTACAAGGAAATTTGCCCCCTCCACCCATAAAATCCTAGTTCTACAATTGATTAACATACTTACTCTATTAAGTCATGTAGGATCTAAATTATTCTCATAAGTTCAGACAACTGTTAATCCATCCATGTAATAGCAAAAAAAAAAATTGATATTGCTCTTTTACCCAAGAGCTATCTCGAATAACCTATTTTGAAATTTTTTATATAAAGTTAGCAAGGGAATAGAAGAAATAATGCACTTCTCATTTATCTAACCAGGTAAGCCTAGCCAATTTGTTATTTGCATCTCACTGGTTCAATTCCTAGTTGGAGCACCAAGAAAATGAGAGGAGTTTTTAAATCTAAAATTGTGAGTTCACATTTGTGGTGATAGGAAAAAATCTCTTCCTCACAATACTTCCAATTATAATTATATAAAAATGAAGAATTGATTATTATTATTTAGTGTAAAGAGAAATGAAAAAGTGGGTGATTGGTTTATTAGAGGCTGCAATAGGCCATTTAATAGGAATCCATGAAAGTTATTTGACCTGCATGTTTCAACCCATTTTTCTTACATAGTGTAATAAGTCATTCGTACGAGACATTTCCTTACCCTATCACTTTTATTTGCACACATCTGGTTCCCTTCTATTGTTGCCACTAATCCCCTCTATCTATTAGCATTCAACTTTGGAATATCCACCAAAACATCTAATATTAATGTCACCCACATCACATGAAATACCTTCACTAAGGGTTCCTTATAAATATCTCATATACTTTCTTCCTAGCATGGTCATCCCTACTGAAAAGGCTATCATGTGTTAGTGTCAATTACCATAATGTCCACCTTATCAGATAGATCATCTTAAACTTCATTAGGGCTTGACTAGGTTATCGTAACTAGGTCAAAAAACTTACAACTCAAACTACTATTTAGGATCTCCATAATTAGTTTCCAATATAGCAAGAATTTGAGTTCCAATGAAATTTCTGGGAGTTACTTAAGTATATAAATAACATTATAAATTATTTCATTAGTAAAACACCTAATCCTTGCGTTGTTGAGGGGAAATCATATAACATCAGTACATACAAACATATTGACGACAATCTTGATTGGGTAAACCCTAGTGTAATTACCATATTTTCTCATATTTTGGCCTACTTTTTATAGGGAAATATGGATATAGAGTAGGTAGGGAAAACAAAAAAAAATTATCTACATATTCCCCATAATCTCCTCTTGTCACAAACTGTTGGTTGAAATTGTCCTCCAACGGCAGACAACGGGCTCCTGTCTCTATGTTAGTTCACAAGGACTGCCTAGAACTCATGTCATCCTACTAGAATGATCAAGACCGAGTCGTCCCTCCCGTTAGTGTACTAGTCACCAACTTTCTCTCTCACAACAATGATCTCAGTTGCTCTCTCCCTTTTCTATTTCTAGCTAGTCAGGTAGGACTTACCTAAGCTCTCATGGTTACCACAACCAGAGAGGACAATGTTTGTTGGAGAAACTATTTCTCAATTGTGTCATGCTCTAGGAAGCCCTGATAGCCCTCTATTTATAGGTGGGGTTTGGGTCTAGGTTCCTAGTCAATGCGTGAGTGGAAGGGACCGAAAAATCTCAAAGTTTCACAATAATTTTGGAAATCCCACAACCCATGATAGCCCAGATAGTGTCTGGCAACCTAGATGGCCTTATGGCATGCCATACAATCGTTTCGCAAAGTCCAAGCAACCGTTTGACTATTTCCCAATTGTACACAAAATTGGAAATTTGTTTCCATTTAATATCCCATATTAATTTCCTTGAACAAAAAGTAATGTGCAACTCAAACAAATTAGGAAATGTCTAGAACCTTCCCTCAACTAAACCAGACCATCTCACCCATGCGAGACGACCATCTCAGTCACCCAAACTATCTTCTGCTAACCCTAGTTGAGCCAGATAGGTTGTTCAATTCACTTCCTTAGCCAAATTGAACTCATAATAGGCCAGACTCCCCAGACGCCCATCTCAACACTTGAGACGGTCGTTTGGTATTTCCAGATGACTGTCTCAACACTTGAGATGGGCATTTGGCAGTGCAAGCCTCTTTGTTGTGTGAATCAAATACCTAAACACTTTGGTACTTAATTCAATTGTCATTTGAGATTAAACTCCTCTTCTAGGTCGAGACTTATGTGTGTGACCCTATAGGTCCCATATTATGTTGGCAGTGAATGTCCATAAAACTTATAACATAACAAGCAATGAGTGGTACCTAGTCACACATCAATGATACCCAAGTAAATGGAAAGTTGCAGAACAACTTCAACCTACAATATGTGCATATTGTTGTAGTGTTTGTATAGTTCTTTTGTCACCGTTGTCTAGATTGAACTAGAGGCATGGAGTAGTCACCCTCTTTATTATTCAACCTATTTTTTGAATCAAGAGCAGACTACCTGAGATATATGTAATCTCAATATCACATATTGACTCACATGTGCATGGCCATGCATTTCTTAGTCTCGCTAATCAAGAGTCCTAGGACAGCAAACTCTAGTAGGAGGGATAAATCCCATATCTATCACTCACAATCAATCCCCATGTGTCAAAGTCACCCAATCATCATCGTTATAACAACCCATGTTTCATGGTTGCGTTAGATGATGTCAAAGTATACTCAATGACATGTGATGGGTACAATGATTTTAGGTCTAAGAATTACAAACACCACCATCACTGTGAGACCTGGTTATGGCTTCCATGATGAGGTCTTCCATGTATCAGTCTCACAGTGGGTCTGTCTGATACATTGTTCTCTAACATATATTTGTGTGCTTGGTTTAATATAGCCATATCATGACTAATGAGACTCTATCATCAGCCAACTCACACTCTGATTTTATGTGTTATTACTATCTATCAGCCTCCCACAATAACAACCAATTAGAGACATAAAAAAAATATGTATATGTACTTTTAACATTTGTATGATCTCATTTCTCCAAGTCATCTACTTGAAGACATACGTCATTGAGTAATATAATTCTCTAGATATTTATAATTTTACATCATTATTTCAAAATTGAATTAAACAGAATGAATTGAAAGCTTGACTTTATTTATGAATCAATTAAATTACAAGTTATGCCATTACAATCATCACATGATTGGCTCTCTGGGCATACATACCAATAAATCTCACTTGCATTTAGAGCCAATCACCTACAAATAATATTTCAAGTGATCTTGCATGTCCATCATGCTTTTGCTATGAAAGTTCTTTCATTAAGGGGTCAACAACATTGCTCTCAGTTGGTACTTTGCAAATCTTTACATCTTCACATTGCACGGTCTCTCATATGAGATGGAACCGCCTTATCTTGTGGAATATCTCCATTGTTGTCACAATATAACTCGATTGCCTTGTTGATGCTTGGAATGAACCCAAGTTCTGTGATGAACTTCTTGATCCATACAACCTCCTTTGTTGCACTTCCTGCAACAATATACTCGACCTATATTGTATAATCGACAATTATTTCTTGCTTGGGACTCTTCTAGACACAACTCCAATGTTGAGACAGAACATAATCTTGATTGCAAATAGTAATCATCGTGATAAGTCTGGAAACTTTCATAAGTGTAACCCTTTATCGCCAACTCTTCCTCTCTGTCATAGGCTAAGAACTAATACTTAGTCCTTCTCAAGTAATTGAGGATGTTCTTCACAACTATCCAATGAGCATCAACTACATTTGACTGATATATACTCATCATGCTTAAGGCACATGAAACATTTGGATAGGTACACAACATTGCATAAATGATTCATCCAATTGTTGAGGCATATTGAATCAAACTCATGTGTTCCCTTTCTTTACAAGAATTGGGACATTAAGCTCTAGATATAGGGACACCATGGCGTGTAGGCATGTTTTCTCTCTTTGAGTTCTCCATGCTGAACTGCTTCAACACTTTGACAATGTATGTGCTCTGACTTAGTCCAAGAAGCCTTTTGGAACTATCTCTATAGATCTTTATCCCTAAGATTTAGGATGCCTCTCCCAATTCTTTCATAGAGAATTTATTCCAAGCCATGTCTTCACCTTTTCTAAAGTAGGGATGTCATTCCCCACCAATGGTATGTCATCTGCATGCAATATGAGGAATGTCATTATGCTCCCACTAACCTCTTGTACACCAAGGTTCATCTTCATTTTGAATAAAACCAAACCCTTTGACCGCCTTATCAAAATGAAGATTCCAGCTCTGAGATGCTTGCTTCAATCCATAGATTAAATTTTGTAGCTTACAGACTTTATTTCTAAACTTTGGATCTATAAAACCTTCAGGTTGTGTCATGTACACATCCTCAACTAGATTCCCATTACATAATGCTTCCTTAACATCCATTTTCCAAATCGCATAGTCATGATAAGCTGCAATAGCAAGCATGATCCTGACAGACTTAACCATGGCCACTGAGAAAAGGTTTCATCATAGTCAACACCTTGAACTTGTCTAAAACACTTTGCAATCAATATGCCCTTATAGGTTTGAACTTTTCCATCCATTTTGATCTTCTTCTCGAAGACCCACTGGCACCCTATGGGTTTTACCATTTATATGTATCCACTAAAGTCCTCACTTTGTTGGTATACATAGATTCCATCCCAGATCTCATGGACACAAGACATTTCTCATGACTCTAGTCCCTCTATAGCATCTTTATAGGATATTGGCTCATCATCTATGACCAATTCCCTGCCTTCCGGATTTACAAGATATCCAAATCTATCAGGCTCAAGGCATGTCCTATTAGATTTATGAGGTTCCTGTATTACTTGAGGAATTTGAGATTCCATAACAATGTGTGATTCTCTTTGTTCCTCTTGTACTTCTATCGGTTCAATTTTTTCTTGTTGGTTTCGAACCTCTTCGAGTTCCACTTTTGTCCCACTGATTCCTTTGGAAATAAGTTCCTTTTCTAGGAATACAACATCTTTGGAAACAAACACTTTGCTATCAGATATGGAATAAAAGTAATATACTTTAGTTTCCTTCAGATACCCAACAAAATAACATTTATCATATTAGGACCAAGCTTTTCAGGAAGCAACTTGGTAACATAAGCTTCACATCCCCTAATCCTCATACAATACATATTAGGATGCTTCCCAGTCCATATTTCATATGGTGTCTTCTGAACCGATTTAGATGGTACTCAGTTTAGTGCAAACATGGAGGTTTCTAGAGCATACCCCTAGAAGGTAGTTGGATGCTCAACTAAACTCATCATCAATCACACCATATCCGGTAATGTGTGATTTCTTTTTTCTGATACAACATTATGTTGAGGTGTTCCAAGTGGAGTCCACTGGGATACAATCCCATGGTCTCTGAGAAGGTTCTCAAACTCTTAGTTTAAGTATTCTCCACCTTGATCAGAATAAAATGACTTAGTACTTTACCAAGTTGGTTCTACACTTCATTCATAAACTCCTTAAACTTTTCAAGAGTTTCTGGGTATGTTTCATCAAGTAAACATAGACATACCTACTAAAGTCATCAATGAAGGTAATGAAGTACTAATACCCACCTCTAGTGAATGTTCTAAAAGGTCCACACACATTGGTATGTATGAGTCCTAATAGATCACTATCCCTCTCATTGTTACCATGGAAAGGGGTCTTAGCCATCATGCCTATCATACAAGATTCACATGTCTCTATTGATTCAAAATCAGAAGAGTCTAGATAACCATCTTTATGGAGTATTAGAAAGAGTCCAGATAATGAGAAGAGTCCACATATGTCAAACAAGATTCGCATCTCTCAATGTCTCTATAGATATGCGATTTCCTTTATGTGCCCTAGATGAAAATGCCAAAGGTATGTTTTATTTGAGTTGTTGAATTTTAGTCTTTTGGTATTAACATTATATGCATGTCTTTAGATCTAACAAATAAAGACCATATACCATTGGGGCACTGCCATAAAAGATCCCATATTTTGAAATAGAACATTGACCATTTTTAATATGGAATTCAAATGCATCCTTATCCAAACAAGATACATATTTGATGTTTCTATTTATAGTAGGTACATACTAGCAGTTCTATAACTGTACTACAAGCCCCTTGGGCAGAGATATATTATAGCACTAGTACAGAAATGATGTATAACGTCACATTTTTTGGCGTCAGTTATAAATAAAACACGGACACTAATAAATTATGATGTCAGTTTAACAACACAACCGACACCTATATGTGAAGGCTGACCGTTTTACAAAAGACACAAGTATCATTTTTTATTTAACATCGGCTGGTCAAAATAAAAACCAACATCCAAAATCACCCGTGCAATACAATTTTCCAGAGAAAAAAATTTTGCCTCCAAAATTTTCAATTCAACATCAGTTGTACAAACACCGACGACTCATATTCCACACCAAGCCCCGCAAAATTATTTCCCCCCATATGTCGTCAGTTGTTTAAAGTACAACTGACGCCTAAATATCTCTCGTGAGGCAAAAATTCATACCTTATTTGGTGTCAGTTTTTGCATAGGGACTGATGAGGATGTTTGTTCGCGCATTGTCCCCACTAAAAAATCCCCCCCCCCAATTTGCCTAATCAATGTCAGTGTTAGGGGAGAAACCGACAACTATGATTGTAACTCAAGATCATTTTTTTTTCGGCGTATGTGGATAGACATCCTTATTATATGTTGAAATCGACGATGAACACCTCGATCTGGTATTTGTTTGAAGTTGTAGATGGTGTTAAGCGTCTATTTTACACCATAACCAACGCCGATAATTAACTAAATTGCACCCGCACAATCCAAACTCTTCCCCTTCTCTATTTCATTCCCAATTCTCTATTGTTGCTTAAGCTAGGTCTTGCGATTGAGGCTTGCCGCTCACCACCACCATTGTTGCTGCTGTGGAGAGGAGCTTGTCGCCGCTTCTGTGAAGAGGAGCTCGCCGCCACCGCTGTGGAGAGGAACCGCTGCTGAGGAGCTCACTTCTGCCGCTCCAGTGCATTCACTACTGATGCCACTCACTTGCTCAATCATCTACGCTAATGACTATAGCCACATCCCACAATCCTACCACCGCTCGCCACCTACTTCACCGCAGCTTCAGTCATCTCTGCCTCCACCTCCACCTCCGGCCATAGCTGCAACCACCTCCACAACCACAGCTGCGATGACCTCCACCTTCGGTCGCCGCCACCACAACCTGCTCCACTAGTGCGGTGAGTTTTCTAGTAAGATTATTATTGATTAATTAGGGTTGATTAATATTGATTACTAAAGGTTAAATGAGGAATGAATGAACTTAGTTCAATATATAATTGTTCTCCAAAATTGTATAGTTGATTAGTAATGATTAACTAGGGTTAATGATGAATGAATGAATTTAATAAATTGTTATTACTTTCTTTCTCTCTTGTTAGTGATTGACTTAACTTATTTCCATATATAATTGTTCTTGAAAATTGTGTAACATACTGAAACCTAGGACTTAATCTTATTCCAGGGTTAATAGCTTAGAACCCTTAGTTAATGGAGGTTTAGCTAAACAAGGATTATTATATGCTCTTTAGTGACCTTAAATATATTAATACAAGCATAAATCACATTAAAATGTAGAATATAAATTAATATTACCCAATGCCTTCAAATTAATCATAAAATAAATAAAAGGTACATAAGATATGTGCATAAAGGCAAAGTGTCCATAATTGAGAAGAATGGGTTATAATTCCACAAAATATGAAATGAATTATCTTATGTGGGATAATGGTGGTGTAGATTCTTTCTAGATTATTCCTATGCCTTAGGGGGCAAGGAAGAGAAAAAGGCAATCAAAGATAATGCTTAAAACATGATTAATGAGATATTGGAATTATTAATGATAGAAATAATAGAAATAATAGATAATGTATTAAAAGGAAAACTTCATGGATAATAATAACCTCATATTCATTTTCTTGAGATATGCCTTGGATTGGAGGCCAAATTTCACCAATTTAGGATAATACTAATCATATCTAGTTTATTTAGAAAAGAAAAGGGTATTTTTCCTTACAAATATTAAATAAAATAATAAATGACTATAAAATAGGAAAATAATCTTGGATTCGTAATCTAAATGTCAAAATGAGTCTATGTGTGAATTTTCATCAAATTTGATCAAAGTTAAATATTTTATTTTATTCAGGTGAGAGAAAATGACTTAAAGACAAAAAAATATTAAATATATGTTAAAAAAATAAATTAATGCCAAAAATAATCTTCCACACATTTCGTATTGCTTATATGCCAAGTTTTACATTTTTATAAAGTTTCTAAGATGCCTCTAATAAATTAAAAGTATAAATAAGTGATAAAATTTAAATGAACTAAATAAAATAATAAAGTCTTAAAAAAAACCAAATTTGTGTTATGCATTTTAAGATAGACCTTTGGATGAATTTTGACTCAATTTGGAAAATATTTGATTAGAAGGTGAATTTAGGAGAGAGAATGTGTGTAAAATTTCAACTCATTATTTAAAATAACAAACAACTTCAGCAAATGGAAATAATGGAAAATTTGTATCCAAAATGTTAAATATGACTTGTGGGTTCAGTTTCATAATTTTTGGATAATCCTAATGTCATTAATGAAGGAGGAAAGAGAAAATAGTAATTAATTTATTTGACACATTAAAAGTTGTCAAAAGGTAAATCTAATTTTATATTCGGATTCCTCACCCCAAAATCACTAAACCTACCAAATTTGGATTTATTTGGAGTTCTTTTGAACCCTCAAATAAGGAAAGAGAAAAGTTAAATAATTGAATAAGAACTATACTCCAAATTGGATTGACAACCATAAAAATGTCATCTTCCTCCTTGATTCGGTGCGTACTGTAGCACTGTGAAAGCTAGATTTTCAATTCGTGATTTCTCAGTCATTTCTCAACGAAATTGAATGATTTCTTCACCCACACGTTGCATTTGAGATTCCGCATCTTTTGGTTCATAAATCGCAACCTATGGTTAAGTGTTTTGCAAACGCCCAACCTTCCTTCTTTGTGCTTTCCACAACCACATCGGTTTTGGCTTTAACCCTAAGCTCACCTATATATAGGGGTCCCTATGCCTTCGTCTCTTGCTGCAAAACTCTCCTCCCTTCTCAATTTCATTGCTCGAGCTCTATTTGGCTGCGGGCTACCTCGTTTTAGTGCAAGCTTGCAGCGCTCCTCTCATCCTCTACACATCATCTTCGATGAAATTGTTGGGTTCTTTAGGTTTGGATTTTCTTCTTCTTTCTTTCACATATCCGAGCATCGAGTTTGGTGGAGTATTGTGATTTTGCCCAAAATCACAGCAGAATCGCAGCAAGCAAGCTGCTGCTTGCTCACCACAATGGCACAGGTGAAGGAAAGGGATGAATCAGGGCGTTTTGACGCTTTTACCACTCTCTTTACCTTCTTTGTTGTATTTCTCGCATAAGGGCATTTCCGTCATTTCACCTTCCTTTTCTTTTGTTTGGGTGAGTCAAGGCCATGCCTTTGACCCTGACTTGGTCGGGTGTGATTGGGCCAAGTCAGCGTGTGGCCCTCTCTCTCTCTCTCGGCCTATTTATTTGGCTAGCTTTTTGGTGAATTTTGATTGGTTGATTGTATAAAATTCATAACTTTTGTTGTGATTGTTGAAAAATTATAATCAAATACTCGTTGGATTTAGAAAAATGCAAGCTTTCTAATGGTATTGGTTTTGTCTCCTGAATATCATGTTTTATAGAGGTTATTAAGGATGAATTAACTTGTCTAAACCATAACTAATTATCTATAAGTCAGAAAAATATAATAAAATATGTTTTTGAACTCCTAATAATATAAACTAAAATATGGAATGGTCTTCATAACCTAATTCACACATATATAGAAATATGATTTTAGGGTTTGGTTAATGAGTATGTTTTTGATACAAAATCAATATATGTGTTTAATAGGCCTTTGGTGACCTAGACTTGGATCTAGGAGTGCTTTGCAGTTTAGACTCTATGAGAGGTATGTTGTATCCCCTATTCATCCATATTCAACAATTCACCTACTTTATCATTCTTTTGAATTTTGGCCTACACAATATGTCTTATCTTTTGATACCATGGTTCGTGTGAACTATCTTGATTGTTATGAACTTGGTTAATTTCTTGATATCATATCTTGTGTTGTGGTGCATGTTGGTCTCTTTTATTGTTATGTGCCACTTTGAAGTCAATGTTATATGTTTGTGTTGTCCATTGTGTGATGGCAACCTTTGTTTCATCTTCTGACTAAACTATTTACTTGCCTCTATATTTACATGCACTGTGAATCAGTAGCACTAGAATAATGTAAATTACTTTGGTTTTTGGGTGTGTGCCCTTTTTGTTTATGGGATGGTGGTGGTGGTACCCCATACCTGAGTTTCAAGGATGTGAAGCCTTGGCTCAACTTTTATATATATTGGGAGATTGACTGTGAGTCATTCTCTATTAGGTTTTCAAGGATGTGAAGCCTTGTCCGCCTTTGTGTTTATATTGTTCTAGGACTATGTTTATTTCACATGCATGCAGGTTGATGATGTTTGTGGGGTGTGTGCCCTACTACCCATCTATGTGCCTTTGTTGCACAAATTTTATTATTTTTTCATGGCAAGTATCCTCTTTTATCAAGTTATGATGTTTCTTTTCTTTTATGCCCATGTGGGTAGTCCTTATCTCTTGTATGGGAAGCATTTTACTTTTGATTTCCTTATTTCTTAAATTGCTCAAAGTTTCTTTTAGCATACACATACTTGCTTTTTGCTGATGTATTTCTTTTCTTCTCTTCTTTTGTGGGGTATGCTTCCAACACCAGGTTAGACCAAAGAGAGGTCAATTCGACATCAACCTTATAGCTGAGCTTTTGGGAGTCTTGAAGAGGTGGTTAGATGACCCTCGGCTTGATCTTTATCTTATATGTTTAGTTTTCCTTTTAGACACCCATGTGTGGTGAAGTGATGTATTAAGTTATCAACTTTGTAAATTGTTAGATAATGATATTTTTTCTAGTGCTACTCATTGTGTGATGATACATTCATGTTGATTGAATTGGTCTCCATCCGTTTGGTGAATTTTTTTTTTGTGGTGTTTGGTTCAAGGGATGTGATCTTTTCTTTCTGGTAGAGGTGTGGTTTCACTTCTTTACATAATGAAATTTTGGCTAAAGACAAAAAAAAATATTAAATATATGTTTTAAAAAATAAATTAATGCCAAAATAATGTTCCGCATGTTTGGTATTGCTTATAGGTCAAGTTTTACATTTTTATAAAGTTTCTAAGATGCCTCTAATAAATTAAAAGGATAAATAAGTGATAAAATTTAAATGAATTAAATAAAATAATAAAAGTCTTCAAAATAAATAAAATAATACTGAATTCATGTTATGCATGTTAATATAGACCTTTGGATGAATTTTGACTCAATTTGGAAAATATTTGATTAGAAGGTGAATTCAGGAGAGAGAATGTGTGTAAAAGTGTCAACTCATTATTTATAATAACAAACAACTTCAGCAAATGGAAATAATGGAAAATTCATAACCAAAATGTTAAATATGACTTGTGGGTCAAGTTTTGTAATTTTTGGATAATCCTAATGTCATTAATGAAGGAGGAAAGATAAAATCGTAATTAATTTATTTGACACATTAAAAGTTGTCAAAAGGTAAATCTATTTATATTCGGATTCCTCATCCGAAAATCACTAAACCTACCAAATTTGGATTTATTTGGAGTTCTTTTTAACCCTAAAATAAGGAAAGAGAAAAGTTAAATAATTGAATAAGAACTATACTCCAAATTGGATTGGCAACCATAAAAATGTCATCTTCCTCCTTGTGATTTCTCAGTCATTTCTCAATGAAATTGAACAATTTCTTTGCCCACACGTTGCATTTAAGATTCCACATCTTTTGGTTTATAAATCTTGACCTATGGTCAACTGTTTTGCAAATGCTCACCCTTCCTTCTTTGTTCTTTCCATGACCACATCAGTTTTGGCTTTAACCCTAAGCTCACCTATATATAGGGGTCCCTATGCCTTCATCTCTTGCCACAAAACTATCCTCCCTTCTCAATTTCGTTGCTCAAGCTCTGTTTAGCAGTGGGATACCTCATTTTAGTGCAAGCTTTGCGACGCTCCTCTCGTCCTCTACACACCATCTTCGACAAAATTGTTGGGTTCTTCAGGTTTGGATTTTCTTCTTCTTTCTTTCGCATATCTGAGCATCGAGTTTGGTGGAGTATTGTGATTTTGTCCAAAATCATAGCAAGCAAGCTACTGGTTGCTCACCGCCATGGCACGGGTGAAGGAAAGGGATGAATCATGGTGTTTTGATGCTTTTACCCCTCTTTTTGCCTTCTTTGCTATATTTCTCGCATAAGGGCATTTTCATCATTTCACCTTCCTTTTATTTTGCTTGGGTGAGTCAAGGCCATGCCTTTGACCCCTGACTTGGCTAGGTCTGATTGGGCCAAGTCAGTGTGTGGCCCTCTCTCTCTCTCTCATCCTATCTATTTGGCTTTTTGGTGAATTTTGATTGGTCGATTGTATAAAATTCATAACTTTTGTTGTGGTTGTCAAAAAAATATAATTAAATACTCATTGGATTCAGAAAAATGCAAGCTTTATAATGGAATTAGTTCTTGAATCTCATGTTTTATAAATGTTATTTTAATGGATCTAATTTAGGATGAATTAACTAGTAAAAACCATAACTAATTATCTATAAGTCAGAAAAATATACTATAATATGTTTTTGAACTCCTAATAATATAAACTAAAATATGGAACGATCTTCATAACCTAATTCACACATATATAGAAATATGGTTTTAGGGTTTGGTTAATGAGTATGTTTTTGACACAAAATCTATATATGTGTTTAATAGGCCTTTGGTGACCTAGACTTGAATCTAGGAGTGCTTTGCAGTTTATACTCTACGAGAGGTATGTTGTATCCCCTATTCATCCATATTGAGCAATTCACCTACTTTATCATTCTTTTGAATTTTGTCCTACACAATATGTCTTATCTTTTGATACCATGGTTCGTGTGAACTATTTTGATTGTTATGAACTTGGATAATTTCTTGATATCAAATCTTGTTCCGTGGTGCATGTTGGTCTCTTTTATTGTTATGTGCCACTTTGAAGTGGATGTTATATGTTCGTGTCGTCCATTGTGTGATGGCAACCTTTGTTTTATCTTCTGACTAAACTATTTACTTGCCTCTATATTTACATGCAATGTGAATCGGTAACACTAGAATAATGTAAATTACTTTGGTTTTTTGGTGTGCGCCCTTTTTGTTTATGGGATGATGATGGTGGTGTCCCATACCTGAGTTTTAAGGATGGGAAGCCTTGGCTCAACTTTTATATATATTGGGAGATTGACGGTGAGTCATTCTCTATCAGGTTTTCAAGGATGTGAAGCCTTGGCTGCCTTTGTGTTTATATTGTTCTAGGACTATGTTTATCTCACATGCGTGTAGGTTGATGATTTTTGTGGGGTGTGTGCCCTACTACCCATCTATGAGATTTTGTTGTACAAATTTTATTATTTGTTCATGGCAAGTATCCTCTTTTATCAAGTTATGATGTTTCTTTTCTTTTATGCCCATGTGGGTAGTCCTTATATATTATATCGGAAGCATTTTACTTTTGATGTCCTTTTTGCTTAAATTGCTCAAAGTTTCCTTTAGCATACACATACTATTTCTTTTCTTCCCTTCTTTTGTGGGGTATGCTTCCAACCCCAGGTTAGACCAAGGAGAGGTGAATTCGACATCAACCTTATAGCTGAGCTTTTGGGAGTCTTGAAGAGGTGGTTAGATGACCCTCAACTTGATCTTTAGCTTATATGTTTAATTTTCCTTTTAGACACCCATGTGTGGTGAAGTGATGTATTAAGTTATCAAACTTTGTAAATTGTTAGATAATGATATTTTTTCCACTCCTACTCAATGTGTAATGATACAGACATGTTGGTTGAATGGGTCTTCATCCCTTTGGTGAATTTTTTTGTGGTGTTTGGTTCAAGGGATGTGATCTTTTCTTTCTAGTAGAGGAGTGGTTTCACTCCTTTACCAATTGTGTAGTTGATTATTAATGATTGATTTTGGTTAATGATGAATGAATGAACTTATCCAAATGGAAGAATGAATTGAATTAAATGTTGTTACACAAAACCTAGGATATGAATGATGATACTATGATTGTAGGTATATGAATGACAACATATATACATGTATTTTGTTGGCCTAGAAACTCATTCAATATTTACTCATTAGGAGTAAATCTTGGATAGTCCCTAGTTTGGGACTGTTCTTAAACACTTAATCTCACTTAGGATGTAAGTGTATAATGTGTATTCAATTTTCATGATGTTTCATCAACACTTCCCCATTTTCTCTCTAAGTACATATGTCGGTGGGCATTTTCCTATGTACATCGATGTACTTGAAGAACTATGAGGAAATGTTGTCAAAATTTCTTAAAAATTGAATACACATTACACACTTACTAGTGAGATTAGGTGATGAAGAATGGGATAGGTGGTACACATTTATTATATATAACACCCTCAATCCTAAACTTTTAACCATAAACCCTAATCTTTTAACCCTAAATCCTAATCTTCTAAACCCTAAACCCTAACATATACTTGTTTTCTCTTTGATCATAGAATGGATAGATCATGGATGTCCATTCCGAATTGCTGCACCCCAGAGTTTATTTATGGTCTTGATCAGTTTATTAGATTTGTCGAGGAACATAGGAAACAACATGGAGATAGGTTCTACTGTCCATGTAGGCATTGCGGTAACAACTTGAAAGTCATCACTGGTGATGAAATCAAAATTCATGTCATGTGTAATGGGATTGTACAAGGCTATATATAATGGCACTGGCATGGAGAGATTTCAAACCTAAAATTAGTGGATGTTGATAGCAGTGCTTGTGTGGAAGAATAAATTGCCTCCGATGACGTAGATGTGAACTGACCATTTCCAGTAGACATCATTGATGCGATGCTGGATAGTTGTGGGGTAGAGCACACCGATCCACCTCCCATGTTTAGAAACATTGTGCATGACGCTCAAAGACCGTTATACACATGTTGTACTAAGTTTATGAAGCTTAGTGCTGTTTTGAGATTGTATAAGTAGAAAATTAACAATAGATGGAGCGGCAAAAGCTTGACGTCATTGTTGTCTTTGTTGAAAGAAATTCTTCCTGAAGGAAATGAGCTTTTAATCTCAACATACCAATTAAATAAATTGTTGTGCCCAATGGGAATGGAGGCCAAGAAGATACACGCATTCCTGAATGATTGTGTATTACTTCAAAAGGACTATGTGGATTTGAAAGATTGTCCAAAATGTGGTGTGTCAAGGTATAAAATAATGACTTCGGGGGAGTTCAAAACTGGTTCTCCTGCCAAGCTGATGTGGTATCTACCTATAATATCAAGGTGTGGTGGCATGCAGATGTTAATAAAAATAATGATGGGATCCTACGACGTGTGTCTGATTCACCATATTGGAAGAAGGTTGATTTATTGTACCCTAAATTTGGTGAAGAAGTCAAGAATATAAGACTTGGTCTTTATACATATGGGATGAATATGTACAGGACTTTGAGAAGCCAACATAGCACTTGGCCAGTTATGCTATTTATATACAATCTTCCTCCCTGGTTGTGTATGAAAAATAAGTATGTTTTGCTTTCGTTGTTGATATCGGGCCCTAAACAACCTGGAAATGATATCGAAATTTATCTTAAATCTCTGATTGATGACTTAAAGAAACTTTGGGGTGAAGGTGTGATGACCTATGATGCTTCACTAAGAGAGACATTTCATTTGCACGCTATGTTGTTTTGCAATGTTAATGACTTTCCAGCATATGGGAATTTGTTTGGATATTGTGTCAAAGGATCTAAAGTGTGTCCTATACGTGAAGATAACACTATTCAATATGACTAAAACATGGCAACAAGATTGTATATCTTGGTCATCGAAGGTTTCTTCCAAAATTTCATTTGTACCGTAGGTTGCATAAAGATTTCAATGGACGCAATGAGGAATGGAGTGTACCTAAACCTATACCACGGGAGGTTGTTTATGAAAGAGTAAAATACTTTTTCAATGAATTTGGTAAGAGATCACAATGTACCATGGCCACACAGAGTGACAAATCTTTATTTAAGAAGAAGTCAATATTTTAGGATCTTCCTTATTAGAGTTCTTTGGCAGTCAGGCATTGTATTGATGTCATGCACATTGAGAAAAATGTATGTGATAGCGTCATTGGTACTCTGTTGAATATACTAGGTAATAATAAAGACAGGATAAAATACAGAATGGACCTACTTGAAATGGGAATAAGGACAAAATTAACATAAGTAGTTAGTAGCAATTAGAGAACATACTTACCTCCTACTTGTTGCACGTTGTCTAGAAAGGAGAAGAAAGATTTTTGCGTTTGCTTAGTAAATGTTATGGTGCCACAGGGTTACTCATCCAACAACTATAGATTGGTATCAATGAAAGATCTGAAGTTGATAGGTCTTAAATCTCATGATTGTCACACTCTAATGCAAAAAACATTGCCCTTGGCAATTCAATCTATATTGCTGAAGCATGTAAGGTTTGCAATTGCCAGACTTTGTTTCTTTTTCAATAGTCTGTGCCGTAAAGTTATTGATCCTAATACTCTCGATAAGTTGCAAAGATAAGTGATTGTTACCCTATGTCAGCTTGAGATGTATTTTCCTCCTTCATTTTTTGTTATCATGGTACATCTTGTTGTCCACTTGACTAGGGAAGTGAAAATGTTGGGACCAGTTTTCTTGCATTGGATGTATCCCTTTAAATGACACATGAGAATTTTTAAAGGTAATGTTCAAAACTGTTATCGAGCTGAAGGGAGTATTATTGAGGGTTATGTGGTGAGAGAGGTTATGGATTTTTACAATGACGTTTTGTGTGGTAATGACACTCCTGTTAATGACAAGAATATTGAGGAGTATTCTAGGAAAGGAATTTTGGGATCACGGATGAAAGTAATTAGCCATGAGCAGTTGGAACAAGCTCACTTGTATATTTTACACAACATCTACAAAGTGAGTGTTTATATCAAGGAACATACCAATTTCATCAAGAAACAATATCCTTGAGCCAATTCAATGTGGCTTGCTAGAGAGCATAGCAAGATATTTATTAAGTGGTTTGAAGATAAAGTCTTACATCAACTATCTCAAACACCAAATAATCTTGCTGAAAATATCAAATGCCTCGCCCTTAAACCAAAATTGAATGTTATGTCTTATGAAGGGTTTGACATCAATGGGTTCTTATATTACACAAAGTGTCAAGATGATAAGAGCGTCGTCCAAAATAGGTGGGTCACCCTTCAAGCGTCTTCATTATTTTTTGCAAGTGCAAAGGATAATAGTCCACATGAAGCTAAAATGTCATATTATAGTGTCATTGAAGACATATGGGAGTTTGACTATGTAGATTTTAGAATTCCTCTCTTTAAATGTAATTGGGTTGATAACACCAAAAAAGTTATAGTGGATGAGTTGGGTTTCACATTAGTGAACTTTGAAAATATTAGCGAGAAGGGTGAACCATTCATATTGGCATTACAGGTGAAACAAGTATTTTATATCGATGATCATACAAATGATAAATGGTTGGTTGTTCTTCATGGTAAAAGATGGTTCATTGAAGATCCTATAGATGAAGAAGAGTACTATGATCAGTATGATAACTCGAGTCCATTCTCAGTTGGGTTGCCAACACCACCAAATGTTGAAGCTAATGATGACTTATATGTGCGTGAAGATCACACTGAAGGAATGTTAATTGATAAAAGATCACAGTTAAGAGGCATGTTTTTATTTTTTACATGTTTTATTTTTCTAAATGTGAACTTTACAATGTTTTATTATCTTCTAGTTATGTTAAATTTTAAATGTTTGATTTTTTAATGACAATTTTAGATGGCTAAGCATGAGTATGATGACCGTGATGATGATTATCGTGAGGGTTAGGATATCAATGTGGTGCCTCACAATGTAAGTTTTTAAAATATATCCTATATTTCTATCTATATGTCCAATTATAAGTTATATCCTGTAAGTGTGTTTTCTTAGTTAAATTTTAGGTTGATAATGTACCCCCTAAAGAACTTCGAGCACTTGATGAGCAGCAAAAAAATTGAAAAAGTGAGGGGCATCACTATGATGAACAAGTTACTACAACAAAGGGGCAATGGACCCAAACAGGTTGTGGATTTTAATCATGCAGGAAATCCAATTAGAGCAAACTGCAACTCATTTATTTCATATCTTGGGGCTCTTACTCGTAGCCATTGTAGTCCTAATGTAGAATCTTGGCATAAAGTTCCTAAGGGGAAGAAAGACTTAGTATGGAGGGAACTATGTGTGAGTTATTATTATTTGCAATTCTATTTAGTAGATTACTAATTTTTAGGATGCTAGTTAAAAATATGAAATTTTGCAGAGTATATTTGAACTGGATGAAAGCCTGCATTGTAAATGTGTGATGCAGCACTGTGGGAGGTTCCTAAGGAACTATAGGACAAATCTCACCTGAGATTACATACAATATGCTGAGAAGAGGAAGAAGTCAACCACTGAGAAATGGAACTACCTGGACCCCAATGACTGGGAGGAGTTTGTTGCCAAAAGAAAAACTGATGAATTCAAGCTATTAATCTCCACTCCCAATTTAATTAATATACATTCTTATGTATTCACCTATTCAAGATTGACCTTTACTGTTATTAAACAAATCAATGTTCTTACTGACAAGGCTATCAATGATGCTCAAAGATCAAGGCGTGCACTGAATTTACATGACCACACAAATGGTCCAAAAGGCTATGCAGTCATTTGCCAAAGACTGCAGGTTGTTGCTACTTCTGTTGCTGAGTCTGCTGCTACTCAGGAGATTGGGGAGTCCTCTATTGGTACTCTGGCACCTATGCCTTGCCATGTTGTGTGGATATTTGGGAGGAAAAAAAAGAAAGGAGATATAACCAAACCCGCAACTGCTGAGGCAACTGCAAAAATGGTAAAATTCAACTCTCAAAGCAATTGATATTGATTATTATGTTTGCTACAAAAATGGTAAAATTCAACTCTCAAAGCAATTGATATTGATTATTATGTTTACTTACCAATTTCTATTGGCGATTAGTGGGAGCTTCACGAGCAGAGGAAGCAAGGCAAGTTCATCCCTGAGGACACAAAGGGATGAATTGATAGTTGCTCTTAGTAACCAAGAGCATCCTAGATGTGTTTGGTATGCAGGCGTTGGTGTGGGCATAAAAGCATTCTTTGGGCCATCATAGCACAAACATGTCCCAAAAGTAGGATTTTCAAAAGGTGAGGTAGCATATTCCTTTTTTACAATGTTATTGCAAAAGAGAATTCAATAATCAAAATCTAGTGTTTCTTTTGTCCATGTATAGGTAGATGAGTTAATTAATAGGAGAGTCCATGAAGCAATGACCAAGTGGAAGGCATTTCTTACTACCACTCAGACAATACCTGTGGCTTCCCACTCTTCTACTATAAAGGTGGTTGGGAGTAATCTTGTAGACCCACCACCTAGCACGTTCGTTGTAAGTATTTTTATGAAATAGTTGCTAGTCTTTTCAATATGATATGTTTATGTATATTTTTATATAACATATTTTATGTAAATTTGTAGGAATTGAAGCCATACTATCTAAAAAGCAAAGAATTTATCATTGTAGAGGCCGAGGCTTACCCACCCCTTCTAGGGGACATCTTTTATGGCACTCCGGTACCAGATGGTGTGGTTCGTGTGAATCTGAGACATGTACTCTATCAGTGGAGGCATCATCTATTTCCATATGCCCACCCAGATTCTGAAACACTTGGGGAAGCAGAAGGCGGAGTGATATTTTGGCCCAAAACAGATATCGTCTATACTGATATTTTATGGTAAATTTACATTACGTTAATTTGTTAGTGTGTATATACGAGCTAGTCAATTGATCTGAAATTATATATACATGTTAAAAGGAATAAACCTGATACAACTCGACCTCCACCTCCACCTCCACCTCCTCCTAAACTTCTTAGTTGGCTTCTAAGGGACCTATATGACTCGTTAGGTCCTAATTGTAAGGGTATGGCAGTATGGATAGGCGAACATGACCCAAATTCTCCTATAAATGTTTCTATTCCAGTGGATGATGCAGGCAAATCATATGACAACAAAATATTTATACAAGATTTTTTGGAGTTATTTCATTATGATTGTCTGAATACATCTATGATAGAGCTATGGATATGGTGAGATCTTATTTATATATCCAAATACATTATTTTATATATGGTAATCTGGTTTCTTACATATTAATGCATATGTGATACATGTTTTGCAACCACTTACACACAATCTGTAAAGACTTTTTATTTTCCCATGTGGGATTTCTAGTTCCATCTTCGATCAGTCGCGTAGATAAAGACCCTTCAACAGTTACCTCATACTGCTCTGCCGCTTTTAAATATTTTAGTAAAAAAAAGAAGACAGTGATAATAGCTCCATTCAATGTTGAGTAAGTTTACTTTGCTTAAAATTTAGACTTAAGAAAATTACATTTTTATTGTAGATTTTGAGTTATTAATTTTTAACTTTTTTACCTCTAGTGCTATGCATTGGGAGTTACTGGTTATTGTCCTCAAGATGTGGACTATTTATTATCGAGATCCTTTGGGGAAGGAATTAGACTCATTATATGGACACTCAATGAAAAGACCATTATTCACGTGAGAAATCATTCATATTTTATATCCGTTAACATTTATTATTACATTATTATTTAATAATGCAATTTAATGTGTTACATTAACATGTAGGGCTTTAAAAGCGTTTAAAAAAGCTGGAGGAAACATGGCCAAGACAAAGAAACCATTACTTTGGGAGAATGTGAAAGTAATTTCCTGACTCCAATATATATATTATTTATGTGAACTATGCTTGTTTGTATTTGTTAACATTTTGTATGTTTCAATTTATAGTGTACTAAACAAAATAATAGTTGGGCATGTGCATACTATGTGATGCGATATATGGACCTAATTGTCAAACATGTTGTAATGGAAATCGATACCATACGACATGTATTATATATGGTCTCACTAGATAATATGAAAAATATCAATCTTATATATTATTAATTTTATATATACGCCATTCTCTTTGTAGGTGTTTAAAACTAGTGACTTCACTACAGGTGAAAAGTTATTAGATGTACATACTCCCTATACAATGGAAAAATTAAATGATGTAAGAGAACAATGGGAGAAAGCCTTACAAGTAGTGGAATTTTTTTATTATCATTGGAATACTGGTGGCGATGATGATGATGATGACAAAGAATGATATTTCTAAACATTGTTTTCATAATTATTTGTATATTTGATGACATGTTAAACTTTGAAAGATACACTTATATATACATGTCTGAATGATTTTTTTAATTGTCTTATCTATATACATATGTATGTGAAGATGAATTCATGAATGTTCTACATGTCTCTGAATGAGAAAAGAGATGAAATGAATGGAACTGCATGTTGCTATATGTGTGTGAATATGAAATGGATGAATGAAATGGAACTATAGGTTTCTACATGTGTGTGATGAAATCATAATATGAAATGTGCTTATACATGTGTGTGAATCATCCTATGTATTAATGTTGTCCATCCTTGTTAATTTTGTATGTTTGTGGCATGTTGTTGGCTAAAATCAATGGATGATGTATACCTACAGTTCAAAACTAAACTGTAGGTTCTGCATCCTGCTGACCAGCCGGACAGAAGTCCTGCAAGATTATAAGAATAAAAAATCAAAACATAGTCGTCCGTTAACAAAAGAAACCAACAACAAAAACTTAACTTGTCGGTGATTAATAGTTAACTGACATCTTTATCCCCTAATGGTGTCGGTTATTGTTTGGTGCCGTCAATAATTTTAGGTCAACGAAGTCAGTTTTATGTTCCTAACCGACACCTATGGTCTAATCTGGGGCCAATTTGTTTTGGGGATGGGATGTGGTGTCAGTTATTACTTGATAACCAATGCATATGGCCCCCTACTGGTGTGTTTTTTGGGTTTGCAATTGGGCGATGGGTTTGTGGTGTCAGTTATGAAACTGACGCTGAAGGTGTCTACATGTAGTGTCACCCCCTTGGGTGTCGCTTGGAAACCATATGCTAAAGTCTTATTTAACCGACGTTAAAGGTGATATCTATACTAGTGTAGGTTCCAACTAGAGTGGTCGCAACTCTAGTGGCATTAGAAACTCATAGTTCCACCTCACCTTTTCCCAAAGGCCTACTTCATTTCAGATCCTACACATGAGAACATATGTGAGATCCACATTTGGTATCTAGTAACCATGATCATGAGTCTCAATCATGTATCTAGTAACCATGATCATGATCATGAAGTGCAGGTCACCTCCCCATCTTCTGCTTCGTAAAAGCCTTCAAGTACAAAGGATGTGTTCTTCTTGTACTTTTCTTTCTCCTTATCTTGAGTGTTGAAGATTTGGATTTAGGCTTGACCACAAAACTCTTCTCAGTCTTGCTTTGATCCTTGGACTCAGCTCCACTAATCACCATTATAGGCTTGTCCTTCTTCAAGTTTTCTTTAGCCTGAATCAACATGGCAAGCAAGTCTGACATTTGTCCAGCAATGTTATTCACATGATAACATACAATAAAGCGGTTACATGATTCACTTATAGTCCTTAGAATCATATTAGTGTCCAACTCTTTGCTCAAAGTGAATCCCAATTCTTCAAGATGATACACATGTCCAATCATATTGAGCTCATGTTCTTCTACTGAGGTTCCCAATGTCAGCTTTGACTCAAGTAACACCTTTTAGATAGTGTCCCTTTCTTGTTTGTTAAGAACAAGTGTTGCCTTCTTAACATGTGCCACCATCTCAAGAACACTCATGTCCTCACATTGCTCATGCAACTCATAGTTCATGCAGCTAAGCATAAGGTACTTTATCTCTAAGGCATCACTGACATGCTTCCAGTAAGCATCCACATGTGCCCTAGGTGCATTAGTAGTAGGTATTTTAGGCAATGGTTTGTCAAGGACGTTGAGCTTGGACTTTTCATTGAGAATCCTTCTCAAAGTCCGAAACCATTTGTGGAAATTTCTCTCGTCAAGTTTGTCCTTCTTCGGGACAAATCACAAATTGGATTTGTTCGTCATTTGGTTTTATAAGAGAAAATTTGCATTCGGAAAAAACCATTTTTTATTTGATTTGATACAAAAATTTTGACAATATTAATTAGGTATTTAATTAATATCGTTGAAACTATTTTATTTGAATTGATAGCCCTCAATATCGATCTGGAACATTGCAGTGTCCAATATTCTAATGGGCCAAGATCCTTATTTCATCAAATAGTGAGTCAACTTTGGATGATCGCTGACAACTTGAATAATTAGGTAGGCCATTATGCCAATTGCATCATATGAAACTCTTAGATAGATGATATGTCCAACTATTTGCCATAATCATCTGCATGCTTCTGGGTTTAGACGCTCTAAGAATCACCAGTTAAGTCTAACCTAAAAATCACATTTTCATGACATAGATGGTCTACCACACTTTGGCATTACATATGCTTAGTCGATCAAGATTTTCATATCTATCATTTTCAAAAAGCGTCTAAGACTAAATATTTTAATCGAGGGAGTTTGTATAAATACATATACTTTATCCAATCACCACATATATGGTATGTATCATATACATGCTATATCCCACAACGAAAATATTCAATAAAAAAAGTGATGGCTATGTCCATCCTAATGTAATTACTTGGATCCATAAGGAATTACGTCATCTAGGTCTACCTCATATGTAGAAATATATTATTGATGAAGATTTGTGCTTTCCAATCTAGGTTGATCAGTTCAACCCTTAAACTGATCAGATCATGTCCTGGCTGATTGTTTGGTCATCTCACTGGTCGACTGGTCCTTCTATCCATCATCTTATGGCGCCTCCAACAGATCACTCGGTCCCACCAAGAAATTAGTACTATTCATCCTCCTTATCCTCCAAGGTCCTTTAGTTTTCCTTTGGAAGATCTTCACCTTCATCATAATAGGAAATTAAACTATTCAACTTTTACATGATTATAGGGAAACCTCGAGTTACAATCAAGGGGAGCAAGGGTAGGAAAGAATTAACTTTACATTGATAAGATATGATACAGGCTTGGTACACAGACTGAGATAAATGAATAAACCAATCACACAACCATGCACATGATATAGGGGTTATTAGCTATAACCATGCTACACATCCACCATCAAAACTACTTTTAGGGTGACTCATGTAAATTGCATATATATCATACATACATTAGTTTGGGATTATCGTGGTATTAGATTTAACAAGATAATATTCACATCACATGCAATAATGGAATGGCAAAACCAAAATCCGATCAGATCGATATCCCATAATATAGTAAATTGATGTTGGCCTTGATACCACTGTTGGCAAATATGGCTACAGAGAGGCAGCGGAAATAAAAAAAATTTATCTACTATATTCCCCATAATTGGTAGATTTCATCAATAACTATAATGCAAGAAGGATGATTTTGAGGATATACCTAGTCCTAGAGCAAGTCCAGCAATAATCCTCATCATTGTAGATGCACATATTTTGAATCTTGGTTGCAGTGGGACTCGTCTGACTACTATGCCTCCTGGTCTCCACCACAAACTATAGTCATGAACCTCATCTTCTTCAGTAGATCCTTTTGTCATGGAATGCTGGTTGATGTTGTCCTCCTAGTGGTAGAAAATGGCCTCCTACCTCTATGATAGTCAACACGCACTGCCTAGAACTCATGTCATCCTGCTAGAACAATGAGGAAGGAGTTATCCCTCCTGTTGGTGTACTAGTCACCAACTTTCTCTCCCACCACAATGATCTTAGTTTCTCTCTCCCTTGGATATACCTCCCTAGTTAGGTAGGACTTCCCTGTGCTCTCATGGTTTCCACAACCATAGAGAACAATGTTTGTCAGAGCAACTATTTCTCAATTGTTTGTGTTGTGCTCTGGGAAGCCCCCAATGCCCCTCTATTTAAGGGTGGGGTTTGGGTTTAGGTTCCTAGTCGATGCGAGAGTGGAAGGGACACGAAGATCTCAAATGTTTGCAACAATTCTTAAAATATTGCAATATGTCACAGCCCATATGGTCGTTTGGCAACCTAGACAATTGTATGGCATGCTATATGGTCGTTTGGCACAACCCTAATAGTTGTTTGTTTGTTTCTCAATTGTACACAAAATTGCCAATTTATTTCCAATTAATATCCCATATTAATTTCCTTACACAACAAGTAATGTGCGACTAAAATGAATTAGGAAATGTCTAGAACCTTCACTCGACTGAGCTGGACCATCTCGTCCATGCGATACGCCCGTCTCGGTCACCCATACGGTCATTTAGTGACCTGAGTTGACCTGGATAGTTTGGTCGATTCACTTCCCTAGCCAATTCAAACTCATAATAAGCCTGACTCCCCAGATGCCCATCTCAGCACTTGATACAATCATTTGGCACTTCCATACGACTGTCTCAACACTTGAGATGGGTGTGTGGTAGTGCAATCAGCTTATTTGTTGCTTGAATCAAATACCTAAACACTTTAGTACTTAATTCAATTGTCATTTGAGATTAAACTCCTCTTATAAGTCGAGACCTATGTGTGTGACCCTATAGGTCCCATATTACATTGACAGTGAATGCCCATAATAACTTATGACATAACAAGTAATTACTGATGCCGAGTCACACATCAATACTACCCAAGTAAATGGAAAGTTGGAGAACAACTTCAACCGACAATATGTGTATGGTGTTGCACTATTTGTATAGTTCTTTTGTCACATATGTCGAAATTGAACTAGACGCATGGAGCAGTCACCGTCTTTATTATTCAATCATGTTTCTTAAACTAAGATCAGACTGTTTGAGATATATGTAAGCTTAATATCGCATATTGACTCACATGTGAAAGGCCATGCATCTCTCAGTCTCTCTAATCAAGAGACCTAGGACATCACATTCCAGTAGGAGGGAAAAATCCCATATTTATCACTCAGTCAATCCACATGTGTCAAAGTCATCCAATCATGAACATTATAACAACCCATGTTTTAGGACTGCGTTAGATGATGTCAAAGTGTCCCCAACGACATGTGATGAGTCCAGTGCTTTCAGGTCTAAGAACCACAACCACCACGAATCACTGTGAGACTTGAGTATGACTTCCATGATGATGGCTTCCACATGTCAGTCTCATGGTGGGTCTGTCTGATACGCTGTTCTGAAACATGTATTTGTGTGCTTGGTTTGATATTGCCATATCATGACTAATGAGACTCTATTATCAATCAACTCACACTATGATTTTATGTGTTATTGCTATCTATCGGCCTTCATAATAACGACCAATCACGAACATAATGAGAATATGTATATGTACTGTTAACATCTGTATGATCTCATTTCCTCAAATCACGTGCTTGAAGACATACATAATTGAGTAATATAATTCTCTAGACATTTATAATGTTACATCACTATCTCATAACTGAATTGAACAAAATGAATTGGAAGCTTGCCCATTTGAATGTGTGTAAATCACTCATCTAAGGACAACAAAATAAATGCCTATAACTAATTTCAAATGCATTATGTTTCCTATCTTTATATGCATGGCCTATAAGTGTCTAATTGAGCTCAAATTTTATATATATGTTATTCATAATATGTTTAACAAGATAAACAATTTAGATTCTCAAAAAACTTATTGCATGATCCAAAATCATTGAGGTGTATGGTGTGATATGTACACTAGAGTGTATTGTAGCATGACACACACTCTCTCTCTCTCTCTCTCTCTCTCTCTCTCTCTCTATATATATATATATATATATATATATATATATATATACACTTACATATAAGTTACGTGTGTTAATTTGGGATTTACTATTTAATTGTTAAATCATGATCCAATACATATATTAGGGTTGTATCATCTAAAAAAATTACCTTCAACAAATGTAATAATACATAATCCATGGCATCTATTTCTATATATAAATGATATCTAGGTCATGGCGTTATATTTAGTTTTCATCTTAATTGTAAACTTAAGGGTTTGGTAAGCTTACTTTAGTACATGCTAATATATCATCACAAAAACCACATTAACCACTGACTTCACTAGAGTGTATTAGGATTTTTTATCATTATTCATAACACATGAAAAATAATGTCTCCAATCGAATGCAATCCATCGATTAAGTACAACATGCATAATGTAATTGACTTGTTTGAGTCAATCCCATATCATCAACCCTAAATATGGACATCATCAATTATATTCTTTGTAGACCTAAACACAACCATATATGGATTTAGAAAGAATCTAATAAATTAATGATCAAATAAAAATATATTCACAACATGACATCTTATATATTTAGGATAATTAAGTAATATTTAACATAAACCAATGCATCTACTTCATTATCAAATTTCATAGTAATTTACAGATTATTAACCAAACAAATATAAATCATTGCAAATGAATATGGAAGATGATATATTCAAATTCCATATATTTTCCCAAGCTTTATCGCTCAATGCAATAGAAATACAAATAATAATATCATTGTCTTTAGTTGAATAGGATGAAAATGTTTAAACATGTTAAACAGTATTTAAACACTCACCTAAGATGTTAAATACCAAAAATTGTAGCCCAAAAATATATTTCATGGTTCAAATCAAACTTTGAGAAAGAAGTCCCTTTCTTCCTCCTTCCAATTGAAGATCCCTTGAAAAGGAGGACTGGAGCAAAAGAATGAGAAAAGAATGTGATTTGAGATCTCTTTGATCCCAATTTGATAAAGACAAACTTCAATCATAAGAGAGAAAATATACCATGAAAACCTATCAAATATTGATGACCATACATGAATTAAGCAAAATTGGAGGGAAAAACACTAGAAATGCTCTTTCAATTTCAAGATCCTCAGAACCCTAGCAAACCCACTTCTCTCAAGAAAATAAGATCTATGGAGTGAATGACATTAGAAGAGGTGTTTATGCCTATTGGTTTCATATAATTCCCATTTAGGTTCTTAAAGAAATTAATTTTAATGTTTTTCCACCTTTATTAGTTTTTTCAAGATTTGTTGGTCGATTAAGTTTAGTTCTTAACTAATGTATGTAACACTGATATGTTTGAATGATTTTACCATAACAAACTCATCCAATGGAGCATTATGCAAAAGTGAAAATGTCAGTCATTTCAAGTTGAAAATGTGTATTTTAGAAGGATACAAAAATTGATATTTTAGATCTTCAAAATCATCAAGCTTTCCTATACTTTTTGATGCATTTTTATGGCTTCTGTTATATCAAAAAAATCTTGCTACCATCATTAACTTCGATTAACTTTTGGATTTTATTTTCATTCAATCCCAGACACATACTCACAAATTGTCAAAACTCTAATTTTGTATGACTAGGGTTTTCACTTGCCAACCACTAATTATTTGCTACCAGAGCATGTTTATGCAAGTTCAATAGAACAAAATTAAACTATCAATCATTAATCAAGATTTGATAAAGATTAATCAGAAAAAGAATGTAGCCATACAAATAAAACTTACTTAGCCAACTAAGATGAAACTGAGTCGTTATAGCCCCTATCTAGAGACAAAACTAGCTACTAATGTAATAAGATGTTACAACGCTCGAGGAAGGAGTTGAGATTCATCATTGGTATAGAGATATGGGAATATATACTTGAAGAATTTTTGTAGATAAAAAATTCACATCTGGTAGACAATGTTGACGTGAGACTTCTTTGGCTCTCTATGACATTGTACCATGTTCCTTGCTAAGTACTCCAGTTGTTGGTCTCTAGTGAAGTGTAGTGAGGGTGTTATGTTAGTCCCTACCTGACTGTACAATAACATTCTTAATAATGCAATGCTTTTGTGGGAAAAGGATGGATGATTAGCTGAGAGGGAAAATGAAAGTAAACTGGAAGTGAGTAGTGGTTCAAACCCCAAGATCATTATTGGGGGGTTCTTTATACACATGGGGCATGGATTATAGGTAAAGGCATATTTTTTCATATAATTAGGGTGGAATTTGACTGAAGTGAGGTTACATTCAAGATGGATGATAGTTGGTATTTGAAGTGTGTGTCTCCTATTGTGTTGAATTTGATGTTGTTTAGATTTAGGATTTGATACGATGAAAGTCATCAAATGGAATTGTCAAAGGCTCTAGAAGGTTTTTATTTGTATCCAAAAAAATTGTTTCAAACTTTTTGGTTTGTCTTTCAGGACAAGAAGCTTGTAACTTGATCCTCATACCCTTTGAGTTTCTCTTCTATAGTGTTCAAGTGTGTTAGGAGGCTATCTGCTTGTGGAAAATCCATCTTGTTTGATTTCTTTAGATTGAATTTACTCATTTAACATATCATGATCTTGTTCATTGAGCTGATGTGTTGTTCAAGTGCTTACTGAAGGCTTTATAATAGATAATTAGAAATAGTTGAATAACTCCCTAATATCATTAGTCTAAAAAGAAAATGATGTTTTTTGTGTTTTTGACATAGACATAGAAAATGTTAAAACATGGGCAAGAAATGCAGATGTATCTCTACATTCTATGAAAATATGATGATATTTATAGCTAAGATGACAACTAAAATGAACAACCACTTCACACTTCAAGAATGCTTGTCGTTAAGTACAATAGTTCATTAAGATCAATATATATTTTGCTGAAGGCGTTTTGTCCATCAGATTAATTTCCTATTATTGAAAACAGAATCATGAAGGATTTGTTTTGTAAATTTATAAAGAAGGAAACTTCAATTCTCTTCAAACTTTCAAAATATTATGGGTTTTTTATGCGTAATAAGATCTTGAAACATATTTATGTCAATTACTAATGGACTTGAGATATTTGGATTTGACATATTATATCGTAGGTTAACAAGTAAAGATTGGTCTTAAAAAACTCTAATTCCCTTAGGTGTATGCTAGAACACGATAAAGCTTCCTTATCTAGAAAGAAAAGGATTGTTTCCTTTGGTCAAAAGGTAAGTGAGGTAATACCAAAAAACACATGCCATAGTTATTCTTTTGATATAATAGAAATTAATGTTTTGGCAGTGTTGTCTAAGGTGTTGGAACTTGCCATGCTAAAGCCAATCCATGTCTCATGTTATTTACATTAAATTACACCTCAGTTCATTATAAACTTTTTATTTGTTTTCCTATTCATCTTAAAAATATTCTTAATACTTTATAAATAGTGTATCTTGGTATTATTGCATTTTATTACCTTTCCAAATATGAAAATCTCATTGGTTTATTAGGTAATTAGTTAGAAAAAGACAACAAGAGAAAATTATTTCAAACAATTACAACTCTATATCATACTTCTTTTCATAATAGAAACAAGGTTTACTATAAGATAAATAAATTAAGTAGAATAACATGATATCTTTCTGGGAAAAGAATTTTGTACGTGATAAGATGATTTGATTACTAAAAAATTTGGTAAAATTGCTTACTTTTCAGTAAGTTTAAATATTATAGACATAGTTTTTTTGATAAACGATCCTAAGGCTATTCTCTATCACTTGCATAATAAAAAATAATAAGATATTACAAGCGTAAAAATTACAGTAAAAGGAAATTTCATGAAAAGTAAAAGTAAAATGCAAAAAGAGATAAAAAGTTGAAATTTAGAAATGTTTATGATGAGACTTGAATCATGCTCACCACTTCACATATAACTAGTTTCTTGTCCTCAAGAAAAGAGAAAAAAAACTTGAGAAAGAATGAGTTGCATATCATATTATTATCCAACCATCGTGGCTTATAGATGTCAAAATCTTGATGAGTTGATAATTATCACATGGTACTCTCCCTAGAACTAGTGGGATTCTTTTTGAAGTACTTTGGGCTTGAGTTTATATAACATCCTTCATATATGGTGTTGGGCATAACATCCATAATATCAAGATAGAGATTGTTATTTATAGGAACTATGTCAAATTTTATAGGCATGTATGTACATTTTGGGGGATATATATTTGAGAATAAATGTTTTGTATGTATGGGAATAATTTAACTATGAATTCATCCTAATATTTCATTGCAGCGCTAGTATAGTTTTTCTTGCTTTTTAGGATTCAAAGGTATTTTGATGAATATATTTCTACTTGTGAGGCTAGCAAATTAGAACGCTCCAATAATCTTCATAGATCAATATGTTGACCAACACGCCTATATTAATGGAGCCCCAGTTTTGATCTCGACCTATCTTTCGTATGCTCATTTATGATGTTAATATAGATAAAATACATGATTATTCCTAATGAGTTTTATTCTTAGTGAAATGCACTTATAAAGTTTATTTAAATGTTTTTATAGGTAATTGAGAACTATTGATGGTAGGAGAAGATGGATGATGTTCCAAGGACTTCACCAACCATGGAGGATCCCAAAGACCACTAATGTCTTCTTCATTGTACCCAAAGATGTTAAAGAATAAAGATAAGGAAAATAGGCTCATGGATATCATGCAAAGAACTCAAAGTGTAAGAGAAAGCCTTTAGAATGACTACGGAAATACAAAATAGACACTCAAAGAAGTCCCAAAGTGGAACACAATGAAAGAGTCATTGTATAGGCCACAACAACTAATCTAGAATTGGAACTACCATGGAAAGCAGTGGATAGTAAAACCATTCTACCTTGACATGGTCATTCAATGGAGAGCTAGTTTTCCCAAAAATTCCTAGTCAATACATTCCATTTACATAGTAAATGTTTTAGCTGGAACTGTCATTCAACGTAAATTGATTGTTTTAACTGGAACGACCATTCCAACATAATAGCACCAAGGTCATTCTCATTAGAACAAACTTGGAAAAACCCTCCACATCCTTGACATTTCACCCCACTTTCCCTACTCTTTTTCTAGGCAACATGTTCATTCTATCACAGCCCTCAAAGGGGTCTTGACTTGATGGGGCATAATGGTTGTTCTTCCTCAAAACCTAGCTCTAATTTTTTTTATAACTTTACACAAACTACGCCTACTTAACCCTGAACTTAAGGCTTTACGGATGCTATAATAGAGTAGTAAGACATCATTGAATCCTCCTACCCATCGAACCTATCCTCTCACCTACCCACTTCATCCCCTACCTCCATTTCACCTAGAAGTCCTTACTTCCATCTGTTCCTTCCGCATATCCACCATTATTTTATGCCATTTTATCCTATCAAAAGGAGATTATCCACCAAGAAGTTGGAGGTAAAGAATATATCTCCACTAAAATTCGTGGCTAATTCTTATCTTTTCATCTTGCTTTCGTTTATTTTTTGACCATGTCTAGCTAGGATCCATTTTGGGCTAACTATTAAACTATAATACCATGTGTTTGAGAATATTAATGTAAACATTATATTATATTAATTAGTGATATATTATTTCTTTTTCTCTCTCCTTATCTCCCTCTTTATTGATTAAGTTGACCATCTTAGGCATAGAGAAAATAGGAACTAGAAGGCAAAGATAGGAAAAATCTCATGTCACTTCTAGAATATTGGCTACTTTTCTCTTCTACCCTACTTCCCCTTTATTTTACTAATCATGGACCAGATATCTAAGTATCTATGTATTATCCTCTCCTCTCATTTGGCAAAGAGAATCTAAGAGGTTCGATAGGAGGTGGTTTACAAGCAAGTTCCTTAAATACCACCTATACCACTCCTTACACCAAGTGGGCATACTTATAAACCTAGAATAGGAATTGGTCCTAACCAGACTCATCTAGCCCATAGACTACTCAGGATCACAAGATCTGATAGGTAGTGATTTACGGACTACTTCCCTTAATACCACCTATACTACCCACAACTAGTAGGGTTGAGCCTCAAATTAACACTAGTTCTTGTTTTTTGGTTTAATAACACTAAATCTAGGATATGTTGGTGAATATTACCCAATGGTTTAAAACACCATTTTCCCTAAAAACTGACTAATTACTGTAATTTGACAAAATCGTAACTTGCTTGTTTTCTTACTATTTCTTGCTCTTCTTCTTAACCAATAATAATTGCTCGTGACTTGTAAATAGTTTGTGCTAATTTAACTTATTTTTAATTATAGTTACTTGTATTTGGTCCTCTTATTAGTTTTCTAGACTCTGTTCTTGACTAAATTAGTTAGTCAACTTCTTATATTTAGTTTAAATTTTTGAATATAGTTTAGTTCTTTGTCTTTCTTACTTAGCTGTTAATCAGTTCAATTATTATTTATATAACCATGATTTCTATATATACACAATTTTTGTTTAAAACCTATTTTGTTTTTTTTATTTGAATGCTATTTCCATGTAAAAACAATTGAATTGTGGATACATAGTTCAATATTAGTTTATGTTTGACAATATAACACTCATAATGCTTCCAAGTCCATCAATATTCATTCTCTGGGCTATACAATCATTTTGACTTGCAATCCAACAATATTTTTGTCCAAATTTACATATGCATAACTTCATTAATTACACCAATTGAAACACAATTAGTGTATACATGAGATTCCACTCATTCTTGAGTAATCTTATTCCAATTATATTGTCTCTTCTTGTTCATTTTTTCTTCTTTTGTATACTCATTTATCTATACTTTTCTATGGTGTTTTAAGATTGTGATTTCAGACTAAATGAATATGGATCAAAAAGTTAGAAATTTTCATCTTCGGGTAAGGCATACACAGACTTGGAAGTGAGTATGGTTGTTAGGTTAAAAAGTGGTGTTCCATAGGTGATGCCCAAGGAGGATGATGCCTCAAATCCACTCGTATGTGGTTCTAAAACCACAACCTAAAAAGCATACATAGAAATTTCAAACTGCAACCAATGTGGGTTTGTTTTATGTTTTTCATTAAACCTATCAGTCTAGACAAACTCTTTCAAATTTATCTATTTTATCTCATTGATGTAAATAAACACATACAATGGGCTCTAATGTTATAGCTTTGTAACCAACAAACCATATAAATCCACCATGTGGAGTAAGGACTGGAGTGGCTAGTGAGGTCTCAATTGGTCTTAAAGGTCATATTAGAAGCATTTTTCAATTGTTTTCCATATCCTTATATCATATACATGACCAACCTAATGAAATTTTCTCAGGTGTCCAAATTAACAAGCTTGCAAGGGAATGAGACAGAGGGAAACAGAAGATGGTATGTAAATATGTGTTGCCTTAGTTCTATGCCCTTCCAATTGCCCCCTTCCAGCATGATTCACTTTGTGATGTAAGTAGAATATGTGGGGACATACTCATGATGTACCATGATAGAATTGTTGGGGTCCTAGCATTTGGTAACCGCCATAGAAAGAGAATGTAAACAATGTTACAATTATCCTTTTACCATCTTTACTTCATTCATGCATATCTCCTTTACGTACTACAATTTTCTTTAGGAACTACTTATAAACATTGTTATTGTTATTTGATCCATAATTAAACAAGTTGTCGTGTTTCCTTTTGACATCAAGAATTTCATTTCATAGAGTTTTTCCTTGCATACCTTGGGAAATGCATTCTCACATCTGAAATATAGAGATTAGTTCATGTTGTACATGATGTGATATGGATGTTGGATGTCAGGTGTGTATTATTTATAGTTTGAGTTATTTCACCTACAAAATAGAGTTGATTTTGTCTATATATTCAGTTACATACAAGAGTATAGGCCCTTTGTTTCCTTGTATATACACATCTTTCACTATTCTCATGTGAAGAATTTAACAAGATACCTACTTTACATCTTAAATGCGTTAAGTTTCAATTTACTAATGTTGAAGATTGTCCTAGAAAGGAATTAGTATGAATTCTCAGGTGATTTGACCACTATTCTATGATTCCATATGGGTGAACATATTGCTTTTAACTATAAATTAACCACTAGATGTTTCATCTACTAATTATACCCCTAAAGTTATTTTGGTAATCTTGATGCATTTAAATATGGCTTTGGGTAACACGCAACATGCTTTTCAAGGTTATACATTTATGTTTGTCCAATTAGAATGACTCTAATACTAAAAAATCCTATAAGGTAGTCAAACATCATCTATAAGGAAAACTTTAAATATACAGGATGAAGTTGTACCTAGTAGTTGTTTTCTCTTTTAATGCATGGCTTCTATTTCAGCACTCATGTGACTTCTATTTGAATGTTGTTGATGTGTAGTTGTTTAGTATGTTGTATCATTGAATGGGGCATTGGTCAAGCTCGTGGTTGGATTGATTCTATAGTGATGTTCTAGTTTTTATGTGCTTCTTTTAATGAAAACTTGACCTCCCTTAAGCATGATATCTTAAAAGGAACTACAGCCAAGACACCTAGAAATTGGGCAGATGAACAAGGTTTTGAAGCCTCTCCAGGCTCAAACTACATGTGTGATGATTAGGCTCTAATTAGTGAACTAAGAAGAAGCGAAAGTTTTTGTTTTCTTACAATTTCTCATTATAGTGAAATTGAGACTTGAGGGTTGAAAATTGTCATCAATTTGGTATCTTTCAGTCGGTTAAGTAATATGGTATTTTCAGTTAAGTAATGATAGCACATACATTTATAGTTGATCTTTCTAATCTTCATTTGATATCTTTCTTTACCCTTCTCTACATAAGGTGAGTCAAATTAAAATTTCACCAATCAAACTTTTTTCATGCTTCTTGCTATTTAAGTTCACGAGACATGCTAGCTTAGATGACACTACAAGTATAGTATCTGGGAGATTTACAAGAACATATGTGACATGTGCCTATATAATATGTATAATGTCATTGCAGTCTTCTCTATCCTATCAATAGGAAGTCCATGCAAATGATTTATCATGGTCTAAATTCATATATCATGATATTTTGTGCCAACATAGAATTTTTTTGTAGAACTAGTGTATATTTGGTCTATTGTCTGATAACATACTATTACTCACCAGTGACTTCACCTCCCTAAATGCAACATCATAATATTCCCAGATAGATGGGTTACATACCAGCGAATTCACCTCCCTGAATTCATCATGGTTATTTCGTGAGTCAAGTTGGTCTAGTTAAGTATCTATTTGCAGGTGTGTGCTTAATGTATGGAGTCATCCTCACACTTTTGTAAGTTGCTCCTAAAGAATCTAGCTGACATATCACCTCAAATTAGTTGTTTCCAAATGGTTTTTCTCCATTTACATCCTTGGACTGATTAGAACTATGAGTAGTGAACACAATACATTAATGGTCAATTTGGGTCAATCAAATCTCTCATGAGCAATGCTCTTTTAGTGTTGGATTTTCTAGTTGTACTGCACTACCTACTTCATGTAGTATGAAAATGATCAAATATACAAATTCGAGTAAATTATCAAGGTGTCTATACTCCCCACACACATTCTGAGGTGGATATTTCTAAACATCCTAATGTGGTTATATTTACTTTTACACTAGCTTTTTGGTTCTTCTTCAAGATTATGGATACTTATGTTGTAGTCATATTTTAATTACTTGCTTATTATTTTCCAATTGGACATGATGCTACACACACTATATGGGATAACTTCTTCTTATATGTTAGGAATACAATGTATAACTTTTGGAATAGTTTATGTGAATGTGGAAGAACATTAACACAATATAACATGTGAAGAAACTATCAATACTCAACACTCTATGAAAGATATTTGTAGCTCTATCAAAGGCAAGCAAAGTGATGTTGGTTTAGTTATTGTAGACAAGACACTAAAACTAACACGCATGCATATGCTAGTCACCTCCTTTATCTTGGATCCAATTGAATTGTGATGCACTATTTATTGGTATGTATGCCCAGAGAGGAAATCATATGACTATCATAGTGGCATATCACGTATAGGATTTGATTAATAATAAAGGCAATCTTTCAATTTATTTTGTTCATTTAGTTATGAGATATGATATAACATAATAAATGTATAAAGAATACTACTCAATGACTTATGTCTCTGGGTTGAGGACTTGAATGATGAGATCATATGGATGTCAAGATTATATGCATTCTTTTTATGTCCCTAGTCGGATGTTATTGTGGAAGGTTAATAGTCAACAACAAAACTTCCGACTAGAGTGTGCATTGGTTGATGATAAAATATCATTAGTCATGATATGTGATATCAAACCAATGACATATATACTTGATTAATAATGGTACACTTAAGACTAGAGTCTATTGGTATGTATGCCCAGAGAGATAATCATATGATGGTTGTAATGGCATAGCGATTTGATTAATAATAAAGACAATCTTCTAATATTATTTGTTATTCAGTTATGTGATAATGACGTAACACAATAAATGTCTAAAGAATAATATTACTCAATGGCATATGTCTTCAAGTTGAGGACATGAACGATGGGAACATACGGATGTCAAGAGTATATGCATTCTTATTATGTCCCAAGTCGGATGTTATTATGGAAGGTTAATAGACAACAACAACACTTAAGACTAGAGTGTGCGTTGGTTGTAGATAGAATCTCATTAGTCATGATATGTGATTTCAAACCAAGGACATATATACTTGTTAGAGAATAGTGTATCATACATACCCACCTTGAGAGTGACACATGGAAACCATATTGGTAGTTAGAGTCATCTCTCATGGTACTGGTGGTGAGTGTGGTTCTTAGACTTGAAATCACTACGCTTATCACATGTCATTCAGTGTACTTTGACACCATCCACCGGGATCCTAAATAAGGATTACCAAAAAGGTGGTGCTCAGGTACATTGTGACACATGGGGATTTCTGTGAGTGATGCAGATGGGATTTGATCCTCCTACTGGAGTACAATATCATGGACACTTGATAAATGAGACTGAGAAATGCATGGCCATGCAGATGTGAGTCAGTATGTGATATTGAACTTACACATATATTAGATAGTCTTCTCTAGTTCAAGGAATATGGATGGAATGTTGAAGAGAATGATGATTCCATTCCTTGAGTGCAATCCAGATATCAAAGACAAAGGAACTATGAAATCACTATAACATCAATCACAGAAGATAGGTTAAGTTGTTAGCAATGAAGTCTTTCTAGATACTGATCATTGCTTGTGAAATCATAATATGATTATGAACATCATTACCAACTTAGTTTGGAGCCTACCTGGTCACACACATAGGATGTGTTGGAATAGGAGTATAATTGTGGATGATATTAGAAATGTTTGGAATCAAGTTGATTACTAAAATTTTAGGTAGTCTACTAGAATAACATTGGAATGTAAATTAAGTTAATTGGTAAAAATGTTTAAGGCAATTAAGTGATAAGTTGGCTGGCTATTCCCAAGTAGATTGACTATAGTCGGGTGATGAGAATTTGCTAATCAATCAATATGATTAATTGGATAATTAATGGATTCCAGAATATTCTTTCATTGGTTCATGAGTGGCTTGTTTCAAATGCATCTTCATCCCTTTTGCTTACCCAAGGGTTTTGAGAAACCCTAGTTCCTTTCCTCTTCTATTTATAGGGGAATAACAATTGGATATTTTGTTAATGCAATGTCACACTCTTGTACATGAACCCCAACTGTCATTGTCCTGAAGAGAGAGGAGAGGAAAGCAAATGAAGCTAGTACACCATAAAGAAGAAGGCTATTCTTTCCCACTGGCTTACGAAGCATGGCGTGGAATTCCAGACCATCCACATGGAAGAAGTAACGACACAGACACTGAGTTTCCTGCATTATGAGGATGGAAATATATCCACGTAAGGAGCAACACAGATCATCAGCTAAGGGACGTCGTTGGACCTACTCTGGGATGATGTGTGTCTTGTTCTCCCTCTTTCCAAATATGTTGTTGTCGATGGAATCTTCTTGTAAGGTATATGGAGAAAACTTTTGATGATTCCTCTACCCATGTATCCTCCAGATATAAACTTGCATATCCTTGTGGAGAGTTAATCATAATTTGTTCATATAGAGCTACATATTGTATATCTTATTAGAGTTGTAGTTTGTTCTTTCTCTCTTGTTCTCTTTACTTGTCTTGTTTCTTCCAACTATTTCTTATGAGAAGGTAGTGAGGAAGCTTCTTGGAGATACTTATTGTGAGATGGTTTTGACCAAGGTGAGATTCCAATTGCAGTCTATCATATTGTGCAAGTTATCATAGATCAACAAAAGGAGGGTTGTCTTGATCCATAAAAGACACTAGTTGTTTTCTATATATTGTATTGGTTAAGTAAAGAAATAAAATACATGTTCAAAATCCTAGTTGTGAATAATCTGGTAGTGGATTGACGTCTTCTGATAGAAGTACTCTATATCGTGTGTCTTTTGTGGTTGTGTTTAGTTTGTCCAATACTTGTTTTATATTTTTGTAACATTTTCTCTTAAGCAAGTTATAGTTAACCTTCCTTTGTGTTTTAAATTGTATATGGTTTTAAATTAGCTTTATTCAACCCACCTCTAGATCTGGAAATGGATATCATAGTAGTTCATCATGGATCCTTTACAAATATTGAAGGATGTAGGAAATCATGATCGACAATCTCAATTCCAAAGGATCTCATATGTGTCGACCACCAGTGTTTGATGGGACAAACTACACATATTGGAAGAGAAGGGTGCACTTCCACTTCCAAGGCATCAACTTTGATCTTTGTAAGATGATTGCCTTACCATATGAACCTCCAAAGACAAAGATGGTGGAATGGGATCCAGATACTGTAAGAATGATAACTTCAAATTCCATAGCAGCAAGTATTTTATACTTTCATCTATCTTTTGGTGAATTTAATATGATATCTTCTAATAAAACTATATATGATATATGGAAAAAATGGTTGGTTACACGTGAAGGAACTCAACAAGTCAAAACTATGAAGACTAAAATGTTAAACCAAAAATTTAATGTATTCCTCATGACTAAAACTGAAACTATTTCTAAAATATATTCTAGATCTTCTACTCTAAGAAATAGTATAACTACCTTATGAAATAAAATAATTGATGAAGAGAAAGACTTTGAGATACTTAGATCCTTGCCTCTTAATTCCAAAGATAAGGTAACTACTACAGAAGGATCTAGTGACCTTTCAAAATTATTGACGTAGAAGCTCATTGGAAACTTAGAGACACATTAAATGAAGCTTCAATAAGAGGCTAGCGGAAGCAACAAAATAAACACATCCACAAAACCCAACACTATTTAGAGATGTTGCATGAGAGAATTCACTAAGTTGTGGAACAATCAAGTAGTGGGCTGACCTCTTTTGACATGATCACTCTATTTTGTGTGTGTTTTGTGGTGTGTTTATTTTATCTGATAGTTGCTTTATTTTTCCACTACATTATCTCTTAAGTAAATTGTAATTAATATTTCTCTGTGAATCATTTTTTTAAATAAGATCTATTAACCCCCTCTGGATCTATCAATAAACCCTAGTGTTGTTGACCATCCCTATAAATAGGGCACCATTCCCCCCTCATGCAATAGACTTGTACTAGACTTCCTCAAGGCACAAGACCACAAGGCTATAAAACCCAATATCACCAGACTGGTTTTCCATGTGAAAGCGCCCCATAATGATTGAATATTTGTTAAGTTCCTTGATCACTCTCTTCTCCACACCAACAATCCCTTACATCATCATCCATTGACTGCTCCAACCACCTAGTACTCAATTACATCATAAGGTCATGCCAATGAAGAATAAGAAATGAATAGCCAAAATATCAGAGACTGCAAATTTTTGTCCTCCTCTCGTATTCATGATCATGATATTGTCTTCTTCATACATTTTTGTCCTTATCTCAACATGAGGAATGAATATCTAAGTCACTTGGGTGTGAGATCATCTTCTTTACCCATATGTTATGATATCATTTTTTGTTTCTGCTTGTATAAACCATTGATTTAGATCTAATAGTTCATTGCATGTTACATAATTTTATCTCTTCTTTTGCATGTCTATTATAATTAAGGCCTAAGAACTTCAAACTTGGAGTTAGAATACCAATAAATTCTAGTAGACCCTCAGATGAGAACACTGGGTGGGTGTTTCCTATGGAGATGGGTACATGATCCATATGTAACATGTTGATGAGCCTATGGTGCTAATCATTCATTAAGCCGAAAGGGTCGAATATAGTTTAGCCACAATTAAATGTTGATGTTAACATTTAAGAAATGTAAATCATTGAATGCATGGTAACGGTGGTGAAACCAAATTTCACCTTGGTGTTTCCAACTATTTTAGATCTTAACTCAATTCTACCTTTACAAAAATTGTAGTTAGTTTAGTTTGAACAAAACAAATTCTATATCTAAATATTTATCTTGAATAAAATTGGATAGAATTAGAAAGGTTTTTAAAACCATTCTATCTTGGGTTTAAATGACACTGCAATAAAATCCATTTTCTTGAGGGTGGTATTGTCATACTGTTTGTTTTGAAAAAAAATAGGGATTCTATATCTTAGTGAATCCTCTCATGTGATAGTTTTCCACATTAAAATTTGGTTCCATTGTCTAGCACTACTGAATTGTGTAGTACACTCCAGTGTAGGTAAGATTAATTGGTCAATAGCCAATCTTGAGGTATTCTAAGATTCCAAAATAATAGCCAATAGAATATCCATAATCAAGGCAACTATAGTCAAATCCATGTAGAAGAACAAGGGGGTTCAAAAAAAAAACTATAATCAAGGACAGTAGTTAAAAATTCTTAACCAAGGCCCACACCTATCTAAAATGATCAACAAATTGGTCTTCTCAAAATCAAGACAAATGTGTGGCTGTTGTAAGGATACTACAAGCCCAACAAATTGTGAATGTCAATCAACTGGCTCACAATAAATTTATGGAGATAGAGATGGACCAAATCATGACTTTACTTTACCCACCACCTAATTACTTTGTATCATAGTCGTAGGATAACCCAAAGCACATAGAGCACCTTAAAGTTGTGACTACTTATTTTGGATTCATTTTTTTAATGAACACCCTTAATCATTATGACAAGCAGACTAGAAGATAATAAGGACACTAAAAATATTTATGAAACAAGACCAACCAATCAAAAACTTCTATGCCTACCTCACCACATGGGGATGTTCTTTTCTATAAGCCACAAGTTCTGTATTAGAATTTGTGAATGTACCATCCCTAGATATCATGACTAAGATTCCCCACTAGTTTGTATTCTTCAAGACCTTGCATAGTCTATAAGGGGAAACTAGTCTTAGACTAAAGATGCTTCATGGAACTAAAAGAATCACTCAAGAAGAAGAATTATATTTTCTTTCCTGCATACATCAATTTACTCAAGAAGAAGAAGAAAATCTCCTCCTCAAAAACCCCACCAATGACTAAATTTGGGGTATCTTTAGAGGAAGACCACATGAAAAATATAATTGTGAGTAAACCCATCTACTCACAAGACAAAGGAAAGAATTCTAGTTGTAATAGAGATGCTTCCCCTCTTGTATCTATCTTACTATACATTCCCAAAATATCCATGAGCCTCCTCATTTATAGACAGTCATCTACCAATATACACTAGTGTCCCAAAAGATAGTAACCAATCCTTGATTCACAACAAGACCCTATTCATAAGGAATATCAAACACCCTATAAATTTTCAAAGTCGTATGTCAATCAAGGAGAACGTTTTGTGAACATAACTTGTGTCTTTTAACATCACCAGCCCCAGATCCAAGCCCCATAGACACTAAAGACCATCATGGTTGCAGTGTAATGCATTTTCATCAACAAATGAACTTTAAATCCACCTTGCTACAATATTACCCCACTTTAATTCCACCTTGCTATAGTATTCACCACTTTTATCAAGTAGTGGTTATTGATTCAACACAATTTGAATCACTTTCCTTTGAACTGCAACATTTACCATACCATAATGAATAGATATAAGAGCAAGACTCCAATAAATATTCAGGAATTTATTATAAACAAAGACATCGTAAAGACACCCTATTCCAACCTCAGTCCAATTTTAGAAGGTTGCCATGATGTTGTGCTTCAAGTATCGAGCCAATAAAATTAAACAAGGTGCTTATCAGGTGGAAACTTGATCATCATTTTCTTTAAATTTTCCATGATTTGTTGTTCCACCAATTTTATATCATCTTTCCAATCAAATAAATAACACATTCATGATAAGATCCTATTTTTTTACATTTTTTGAGGGTGAGAGACCCCTTCTATGATTGAATTCCAACCACAACTTGTGGTCTGGCTAACATGGTGTTTCCACAAGACCTCATATGTTGTTTTTTCTAAGGGATGGGTATTTTTTATGTTTGGGGTGGATGTGGGTGGAAATTATTCTACTTTATGCCCACACCTAGAATCCAACAAAATTTTATAAGCTACAAAGGTTAATATATGGATTGAAGCAATATCTAGAAAATAAAATATTTATTTTGATGAGTCAATCAAAGAGTTTGGATTTATCAAATATGAACATGAAACTCGTGTTCACAAGAAGATTAGTATGATAATAATTATATTTCTCATATTGCATGTTGATGACATACTATTGACAGGAAATGACATACTTGCACTATAAATGTTCAAGACTTGGTTAGGAGATATCTTGTCTATGTAGGACTTAAGCCAATTTCTTGTATCCTAGTGATCAAATTCTATTGAAATTAGATCTAAAAAGGTCTCTTAGTCTAAGTCAAATTCCACACATTGACAAATTTGATGGACATGTTCAACTTATAGGATTCTAAGAGAGGATAGTCACACAATCATGATAACTAAAAATATTATAATTCTTTTATAATTATCATTTGTTATTAAAAATTAAGTGTACATGTACTATCAAAGTATAGCATGTAGATGTGTCTTCTTTTAATTTAAGTAATAGGGTCATGTCTGGGGTGTAATAATAATTATGGATTTAATCAAGGGGAATAAGTTTTTGATGTCTCGTGTCCAAGTCCTTTCATAGAGTCAATAAGGTAGATTAATATTAAGGTATAATATTGGGGTTTTGTGTGCAACCATGTCTACCATTTTGGATAAGGGAAGATAAAATTTTTATAACTTATTATATATATTAAAGTAATGTTTATGGTGGAAAATGTTCCCAGCCTTACCCATCTTTCCTAGTAAGGCGGTAATTACATGCCTATGACCTTACTATTATATGTTACTCATGAGTTTCTTACTACAATTGTTATTTACTTTAGACAATCTTAAGTTAAGTTCAATTCTTAAGTGTATAAGACTCCACCCTTTAAAGGGATAAATCGAGAATGAAATTAATCATCTAGCATCATGGTTACTTTCACTGATCATGTAAAAAAAAAATTTCCTTCATGTTCTATACTTCTAACTTCATCGTGAGGTCTCAGCGTTGATCATTCCAGTCAACGGATTGTTCACTATAGGGTCTCCCAACTACTTAATATTTCCTTATGGTGGTGAGTCGATTAAAAAAACCATATATGATATTTAGAAAACTTATTCTTCTGTACATATGGTATAACAATGAAAGTAAGTTTGACGAGGAAAAGTTTGTGATGTAAATATGAAAGTGGCACCGAAATCAATTTGTCCCCAAGTCACCAACATTAATCTTGTAAATATTTGTCACATACCTTTACCAAGACATTCTACTTCTTTCGAGTATCTAAAAGGACCTAGTATAAGCATGTGAGTGGCCACTATGTCTTTATTGGTTGCTTCATGCACTACATACCACTTCACCATAAATGTACTAACTTTGGTCACACAATTATTCTAGGAAGCCATTTATGGTTTTTTAGTCTAAGGGGCATATATGGCGTTTCTTGGTTTTTACTGGAAATTATATATCTATATATCCTAGGGAACAATTTAGGTATCTTAACATCATAGGGGTGATTAAGGTTTGTATAAATTCAATTGCATCCACTTAGCTGGTATGAGGAATGGTAATGACCAATTAATTTAGTAATGAAATGCTAGTTGGTATTCTATGACTCATGGATAGTCACACCAACAACCTATACATGATTACTTAACTACCTAACTACAAAAATACATGGGATAGTCAAGTCTCCATCTGCTTAGGCTCTAATACCAATCTATAAAGAGTAAGACCCGAAAAGGGATCCACTCGTTATTATGAGAGACAAAACCATCATATTCCAAAATTGGAGGAAATGAGTAATATCATTAATTCTCAAATTATATATATATACATTATATAGCATAGAAGTTTATAAGAAGTTAAAAAAGAACTATTGCAAAATTACATGCTTTTCATGTACAATTTTTCCTCGTCATAACATGTAATTCTAAAAACAAATTGCATACAACTACTGGTATACTTATCTAGTTCGAGAGGACAACCCATCCATTATAAGCTATCCTCGTGTCAACATCCTGAACGGGGTCTTCTTGAGTCATTGTCATCTAACACTCCTACATCTGGATGGTATTGGGAATGACACCTAGTAAAAGGAAATAAAAGGTATGCATCATAACACTTCTGAATATATACACATATATACACAATACATAACATTTAGGCATTTTAGTGCAAGAAGATTATAATAAGGGGGTTCTTGTTCAAAAGATAGGGTTATAACAATTAGTTCACTTCAAGAAGATATAAAAAATAGAATGAGGCATATAAAATAATAACATAAAAACATAAAGTGTCTTTCCATGGATCAAAATTCACAAAATAAGCAAATGCATGTAGATTATGTAGACTAAAAATAAGTAAAGTAGGGCCAAGACACAAATATTTATTGGCCTAAAGTAGGTATGGAAGGATAGAAAGATTGGATGAATAGCGCATCCATATATTTTTTAAGGGTGAAATATCACACCTCTTATGGAAAAGTGCATCCTTTTATAAGAAGTGTGGTCATTCAAAAGAATCTAGGTTAGTTATGTTAGTCTAAAATTGCATGAAGTAATTGAAGACAAGACTTATGTACATCAGTTGCATCAATAAGATTGAATAACATGGAAGGAGGGGTTACAAACCCAATATAGCATGAACAAAATATTATTAGATATTTCAAGGATTGCCACTTGAAAGGTATATATTTGCAAATAAGGAGAAGTAATGTCAAGAGATGCCTCATTATGGGAAAGTTTATGTAAAAGTTATATTAATGAAAAATTAAGATAGATATTGTACATACTTGATCATCCCACCTAAAGGTTAACTTGATTGATATATCCTAGTCAGAGGAGTCAAGTTTTCTTCCTAGAAATACATTGGGTGAGTTAGACAAATCACAATGAACATGTGTATTCATTCCTAGTATAGCTATACATATTGTTCTTATCCTAATTCCAACTACATGATTTCATATTAGGGTTTATAATCTTATTAAGTGAAAATATGGTCCACTTGATGTTCATTTTAGTTCTAAATTTGTATTTAGATTCTAAGTATGTCTATGTTGTATATATGTGTGGGTAATTCATTCCTCCAATTTAGGTCGTGTACAGTTATTATCTATTTGTATAGTTCAAGTTCATCACATAAGGATTACATATGTACTACACATTAGGTATATTTACTGAATTACTCTTCTTGCACAAATCTAGGATTTTATTCTCTCATACACTCATAGGTGAAAACATATATACAACTTATTGTACATATGGATAATTCAATGTGTACTTATTATCATATTGTTTTCATACTAGAATCAATCATATTATGCACTCTTTCTCTGATATAACATTTTATTTGAAGTTGATTTCACTAAATGAAATACTTCTGAGGTTCGTATTGTATATATAAATACCAAAAAGATATCTACACATCTAGTATTTTGTATATTATAGCATGAGTGAAATTAGTATTTTCAAAATACTTCATTTATATTTACTGAAATTACCTAATTTCCAATTGAGTGATTTACTCATATATGTTATATACGGTAAAATCTAAGGATACTAATTGCATTATATAGGCTCTTATATTATCTTGGTAGTATATCCTTATTACTTTCAATTATCATCTTGTCTAGTGTATGATATTTTGGAATTAAGATAAGGTTCTACATAAATTATCAGTGAACAATTTGTTCATGCACTAATCATTGTTATATACATTATCCTAACAATATTTTAATCACCATTATCATCTTATCTATTTTTAAAATAATCTCAAGAGTCTGGAATATAGGGGAATAATCACTTACCTACTTTTGATGCTTATTGAACATGTTCCCAATGATTAATCTCAAAGTTGGTTTCTGGGGATGTCTATTTCTCTAAGCCAACAATTGAGGTTGTACTCACAATGCAGAACCTTGAGAAATCATCCTAAGCCTTCTAGTATTTACCCATTAGAACTTATCGTGAAGGGAGTTCTCAACCTTTCAATAAGTTCATGGATACATATGTAGTTTCGTAGACAATGGTGTAGATGGTATTTGGAGGTGGTGTTAATTTAATAAGTTGTACTGCCCTATGGGTTAGGTATGATGTTGTAAGGTCTTACTCCATTGCACAGACATCAACCTGATGACGACAATTATCAGATTGTCAACATGTGTGTTAGACATGAAAGTATGGGTATACTACTCTGTCCCAGTGGTGAGGATATGTTCTAAAAAAGAGGAGGCATCTGACAAAGGTGTCGAGGATGAGAATGACCTGGATCTATTGGTGAATCATTAATCTTCACTGTTTATGTCATTCATGAGATTGCTGAAGTCACTGGTGTCATGGTGAGGTTTCAATGCGGATTCCAACATAAGCTTAAGGAGGGGGACTCCTAACAATTTTCCTAGGACCTATGTGGTTTGGAGATGGGAGTTTTATACACCAAGAACTCATCTAGTGGCGTAGATAATCAAGTTCAATCCTTGTCATCGACTGGTACAGGAATGTCACTAGAGAAATACACTTGGAATATTGCCTTCAATATGGTATACAAAGTAGCAACAACTACAAATTTCTTGGTAGATTACCAAAAAATGGTAGTCAAATGCTGGTAGTCTCTGGCTTGGTAGGCAAAGTGTTTTGACTACCATATAGTAAGCAAAATCAGAATGGTAGAGAAATAAATGAACTTATAGCAGAGTTGTAAATAGAGATTGACTACCTTTCTCGAGGTAGGTCAAGCTTAGTATCTATTCAGCCATAAAAATGGTCTGTGTGTATAAAGTCAAACTACAAAGTGGAAACTTCAATTTTGAAATTAATTATGCAACCTGATTATATGTTGTTAAAATATGATTTCATTGATAAAATTTAATACTTTACAAACATTCTCTCAAGGACAGTACATTCTTCATGCAACAAACACATGAATGTCACACAACATATATTTAAAGTGTGTTCACATCCAACTTATCCTTAGCTCAAAAAATGAAATCTTCAAAAAGTTGCACTATTAAAAAATGTCAACAACATATATGGAACACATCGGACTGCAATTGTCATGCAACTTTATAATTTCTGTTCACTACAACCTCAAGAAAATATACACCATAAGCCTTTTGTGTAAGCATACCTACATTCAAGACAAAGAAAAGAAATTAGTGAATATATTATCAAATTTTGAAACATGTACAAAAGAAGTGTGGTGTTGTTCATGAAGGAACAAGTTATAAGGAATTGACACATATCATACAAAAAAGACAACAATCACAAATTTAATATAGAAGGTCTTTAAAAAACATCTTGACATCTCCATAACTAAACGTTTACACCTATTTGGTACAAAAATTTCATGGTATATTAAGAACAAAGTCACGCATATTTGTATATTAAACAAAATTAGATGTATGCACATAAAAGTAAGCATACATCTCTTAGATTTAAGTCTATATAATGAAATATATAATACATCATTCATTCAACTTCCAAAAATCAAAACTATATACTACATATATGGAGATAGATGTCTTATTATTCCTGCCTGGTAGAAAGAACACGAATGATAATGAGTGCATGAGTGTAATATAAAATAATTACAATTTATGTAACTTACATGGTTAGAATAACATCTTTTCTTATTAAAAAAATGAGGTGTATGTCTAAAAGAGCATGTTCATAGTTGTTCTACAACATGATTGTTAGTGATGTCTTCCTACAAATTCAAAGCACAAATTTTTCTCTTATACACTATATTTGTGATGTTCATCACATTCATAAAAGAAGAATGTATGAAAAAAAATATTATTTTATAATCCACCTTACTTGTGTATCTTTTGTATATAACCGAGCACACAACTATGCTATCTCGTAGTCTTTCTTAGCACATATCTCTTCCATTTCACACTCTTTCTCTTGCAATAGTAGTTGTACATGATCATTTATAGCTTTATTTGATGCATTTTCTAATGATTCTTGTCTTAGACTTGTCTTGTTAATTCCAAAAATAAAGCCTCTTTCAAACTCACCATGATGTTGTCCATATGTGTCATCCATAGCTAGAATAAATTGTAAAGAATCTTTTTTATTCTCTACACTATGATCTTTGCTCACTTTCTATAATTTTTCCTAGATAATAAATAGACGCATAAAAATTAGCATAAATTTAAATCTAAAATGTCAATATCTAAATTTAGTAGTGGTATGAGAACTTACACAACATTCTTCTGTGTATTGATTTGCATAATCTCCATTTTGCTTCTGATGTCATTTTTTATATATTGTCAATAATGTAGAATCTTCATTCTTTTTAATATATTAAATGAAAAATACAAATACATATAAATATGTAGCCATGCAATCTTAGTGTTTAAGTATAATTACTACACTGTATTCAACTTCGTCATATAACACTGGTCCATATGGGTGTGTTGGTCTTTGACCCTTGTGATTCTCTTTATTTCTCATAGCCTCTGCTTATTATTATCTATAAATATAAATGTCAAACTAAATGTCAAAACCTACATAAATGCCAATTATTTTAAAAAATCAAATAGATTATTTTTCTCACAACTAATTCAAATTTGTTAAGATAATATTATACTTACATGTGTTGAATGATTAGACAAATGGAATAATAATTCTTTCCATTCGTGATCATAAACTCATTTTTTAGGGGATTTTTGTAATTGTTCTTCAATTGGAAGTCTAGGAATGTAATGTTGTTTCAATTTGTGTAGCCAATCTTTTTATTGTTGTCTGATAGTATTTTTGCATAATTGATTTATTTCATAAAATAGAAGATTAGTGACATTAAGATTGGAAAACTTGAAATCAGCCTAGAAAAAAGTAATTCATATATTAGAATAATAATCATTTTTATAATAAAATATATTTTTGAATGAAATCATACCCGAATATCTTCCATTACTCATTCTAGACATATTGCATGCTCTCTTCTCTACCTTTTAGTTAAAGGAAAATAATGACTATCATGTGCCATAATACCCAGAACTTATCTTAAGTCGCTCCATTCCTACATGCACCCTTGTAACAATGCACTCATGTGGTCTCCCATTTCTTGGGACTACATATTTCATTTTAGTTGGTCCTCTTTTCCCTTTCCTCATAGAATCATTAAATCCCATTATTTCATTGATATCTATTAAAAAATAATTATTAGCCTTTCATATGTACAAAATCATTGCTCTATCATTTACTCTATCATGAAAATCTGATATGAAACTTGATTAAAACACTGATAAAAGAAAAGTTTGATCAAGAAGTAAAACCAAGATCATATACATGAGAAAAGTTAAAGAATAAAGTAAATACATTACTATCATCACATTCATAATTAAAAGTATCATGTACTTGAGATTCCTCCATTGAACCTCTACCAAAAGATATTGTTCACACTCATCTTCTTCACTGACTTTGTAGAGTTCTTCTTTCTTGAGAAAATAGAAAATAGTTTTGGTTTAAGAAATATTTTGAAAGTTAAACCATGTTCATTACATGGGAAAAGTTAATAACTAAAATAAATACATTACCATCCTCACATTCATCATTAAAAGTATCTTGCAATTGTACTTGAGATTCCTCCATTGAATCTCTACCAGAAGATATTGTCTGCACTCGTCTTCTCCCCTGACTTTGTAGAGTTCTTCTTACTTGAGCATCTAGAATATATTTTTGGTTTAAGCAAAATATTGGAAGTAAAACCAAGTTCATTGACATGGGAAATGTTATTGACTAAAATAAATACATTACCATCTTCACATTCATCATTTAAAGTATCCTACAATTGTACTCGAGATTCTTCCATTGAACCTCTTCCACAAGATATTGTTTGCACCTATCTTCTACCCTGACTTTGTAGAGTTCTTCTTTCTTGAACATCTAGCATATACTTTTGGTTTAAGAAAAATATTGGAATTAAAACCAAGTTCATTGACATGGGAAATGTTAATGAGTAAAATAAATACATTGCCATTTTCATCTTCATCATTAAAAGTACGCTAAAATTGTACTTGAGATCCCCCCATTGAACCTCTCCTAGAAGATAAGGTTTGCACTTTGCTTCTACCCTAACTTTGCATTGTTCTTCTTTCTTGATCATATAACACATATTTTTGGTTCATAGAAATTTTTTATAAGTAAAACTAAGTTTGTTGAAATGTATATGACTAAAATAAATACATTACCATCTTCAATATTGATCATTAAAAGTGTCATGCAATTGTTCTTAAGATTCCCCCATTGAACATCTCCTAGAAGATAAGGTTTGCATTTTTCTTCTACACTGACTTTGCACTGTTATTCTTTTTTTATCATGTAGCATATAGTTTTGGTTCATAGAAAAATTTTGTAAGTAAAATCAAGTTCACTAACATGGGAAATATATATGACTAAAATAAATACATTACCATCTTCATATTCATCACTAAAAGTGTCATGTAATTATACTTGAGATTCCTCCATTGAACCTCTCCTAGAAGATAAGATTTGCACTTTCTTTCTCCCCTGAATTTACACTGTTCTTCTTTCTTGATCATCTAGAATATAGTTTTGGTTTGTAGGAATATTGTGGAAGTAAAACTAAATTCATTGGCATGGGAGATGTATATGACTAAAATAGATACATTACCATCTTCATCTTCATCACTAAAAGTTTCATGCAATTGTACTTGAGATTCCTCTATTGAACTTTTGTTAGAAGATATGGTTTGCAACTTTATTCTCCCCTTTGCATTGTTCTTCTTTCTTGATCATCTAGCATATAGTTTTGGTTCATAGAAATTTTGTGGAACTAAAATCAAGTTCATTGACATGGGAAATGTATGTGAATAAAATAAATACATTACCATCTTCATATTCATAACTAAAAGTGTCATACAATTTTACTTGAGATTCCTCCATTGAACCCCTCTTAGAAGATAAGGTTTGCACTTTTCTTCTCCCCTAACTTTCCACTGTTCTTCTTTCTTGATCATCTAGCATATAGTTTTGGTTCATAGAATATTTTTGGAAGTAAAATCAAGTTCATTGGCATGGGAAATGTATAAGACTAAAAAAAATACATTAACATCATCATCTTCATCACTAAAAGTGTCGTGCAATTGTACTTGAGATTCCTCCATTGAACCTCTCCTAGATGATAAGATTTGCACTTTTTCTCCCCTGACTTTGCAATGTTCTTCTTTCTTGGTCATCTAGCATATAGTTTTGGTTCATAGAATTTTTTTGGAAGTAAAACTAAATTGACTGACATGGGAAATGTATATGACTAAAATAAATACATTACAATTTTCATATTCATCATAAAAAGTGTCCTGCAATTGTACTTGAGATTAGTACATTGAACCTCTCCTAGAAGATACATTTTGCACTTATCTTCTCCCCTAACTTTGTAGAGTTCTTCTTTATTCAACATCTAGTTCATAATTTAGTTTAAGAAACATTATAGAATAAAAAGAAGTTCTTCAACATGAGAAAGACCAAAAGCTAAAATGGAAACAATACCATCTTTGCAGTCATTATTAATATTATCAAGTGATTTTACATGGCATTGCATCAATAAACTTCTCTTAGAAGATATCGTGTGTCATTTTCTTCTCCGTAGTTTTTCCATGTAATATTACGTTGTCAAAAGAACATATCAAACTATAATGTTAGGAAACGCTGACATTGAATACTAATTACCATGTTCAAAATCATCTACATCAACAACTTGATTTTTTTTCCGGAAATGGGATTTCTACAATGAAACTCTAATAGAAGAAGTTGGATGTACTTGGGTATTTTTTGAAGCACATGAGTCTATCTTCACTCGCTATTAAAATTTGATATAAGCATTCATTCAAATGAGATGGTTTATAAAAGTAAGAACTACTTATTATTTAAAAAATGACTTTTTTTGTACTAATACCTGAAATTAGATAAAGTACTAAGTTTTCATTTGAAGGATACATAACCTACAAGAAATGATTATCATTAGCAATTGAATCAATCTATTAAAATAAATACCTACTTAAATTAAGTTTTACATACCAATGTCATCATCTAAAGTCTCAATAGGTGCAACAGTCAATGTGATACTTCTTTTTATAACTCCACTCATTGACATCATTTTAGGAGGCATGGTCCTAAAATAGTAAGAATATAGTATTTATCACAACCATATGTGAAAGACATAGAGTATTATACAACATTTCTAGAAAGATAAGAAAAAAATATTATGAAGCGAATCTTTCATTTTCTTAAAGATGTTACTCCTTTAATGTAACACTCATACAACTCATATGAAGGTGTTACTAGGTCAATATCTTGCCTAACCCAACAATCATCCCCAATGTTTTTCATTGATTCCATTCAAATATTTTTATGCATTGAAGTTGTTTGATTAGGTAAACAATGAACAACACATCATATATATCTTGAGCAATCCATGGGCATACCACACTCCAATTTCCATCTTCAGGATCTAAAGAGTAAAATACTTGTATTGCTTGCTAAGGAAAAATAGTTGTCTCATCTATAAAAGCAAGCTTTGTTGTATCTAGAGAGGTCAAATGAAAGTCATCAACAATCATTATCATTCCCAATTCAATATCATACCATTTGCATTTAAAAAGGTGATATGGATCTAGATTGGGGAAAGGAACTTCATAAATATCACAAAGAACACCATAATATAATGTATCTCCTGGACCAACAGTTTCCACTCCACTATTTTGTTTCACTCTAGTGCACTCTATATTATTTGTTTCAAATTTGTAGACATTTGACAAAAATCTTTGATAAGATGATGATTTTATGGATAGTCCTGTAGATAACCACATGACCTTTTGTCATAAATCAGGATGACATCCCAATTTTATAACTTGTTAAATAGAGAAAAATATAATATGTTGTTGTTTGCAAAATGAATATATACATCTAGGCATTCATTGCACTTACATAGCTAGAGAACCAACTAACAAAGTGTTTATGTTGATAGTTGGATTTCATCAACACTCCAATTCGGTTTCTTATTTCGTATAAGATCTTCATGTTTCCTACAATTTGAGACCTATATTTTTTAATTTCATGTGTAAAAAAAGGTAAAAACTAAGGAAATTCATACTTACATTATATAAGGATATATGAGCTCCTCATTGTACAAAATAAATCAATGTTCTTGATGAACTTCATTAACAAAAAGACAAAAAACACTCCCACTTACAAATGGAGCATCCTGAAATACATCACATGTCATTATCATAGAACTAACATCACTTAAATAATGAGCAGAAAGGTAGAAACTTCATCCCTAAAAAAATCCTTCAACAATTGGAACTTCTGGTCTACTTTTCTTCCTTGCATTTTTTAAAGTTGAAGAGATACCTCTCAATGGGGTACATCCATCTAAAGTGAACGCGCCCAACAATTTTTGCTTGAGTTGCAAGGTGAACCACCAAGTGAACTACATTATCAAAGAATGACGGTGGGAAAAACTTTTCAAGCTTGCATAGGGATTGATTTTTTAAGACTCTCCATTGTTTTGACATCAATTTTTCTAGCACACAACTGTTTGAAATATAAAGATTCAAAGCTTTTGCAACAAGTTTTCCCACTATTTTTCTAATTGCAAGTGGAAGTAGGTGTTACATTAGAACATGATGATCATGGGATTTCATTCCTATTATCCTTTTTTCTTCAATTCGAACTAGATTGGAAAGATTACACAAGAATCCATATAGAAGCTTTAGATCTTTTAGAACTGAGAGGAATGTTTCCTTTTCCTCATTTTTCATACTATATGATGCAGGAGGAAGATAAACCTTTTTAGAAACATGACACCTCTTTGGCCAAAAAGATTTTCTAATTTTAAGATAATGTTTCAAGTCTAGCTGAGCATTGAGGTTGTCTTTGCTTTTCTTGTCCATTAACAACAACCAACTCAATATATTCTCACTAAAATTCTTTTCAACTCAAAATATTCTCATTAACATTCTTTTCAATATGCATGCAATCAAGGTTGTGATGAACCAATAGTGTTTTCCAAAATGGAAGCTCAAAAGATATACTCTTTTTGTTCCAACCAGGAGGAAATGTTTTCTTCCCTTGTGTTTCACTACCAATGCCTTTATGGAATATTATATTATCATAATTTTTCCCAATTTTGACTATTTCATCATCAGAAAGAGGTTTCGGTGGAGGATTAAGATCAATAGGACCATCAAAGTGATGCTTATCACAACACCAAGGATTCTCCATTAGAAGAAATCTAGGATGATGCACGTACACATATTTATGGTCGTATGGTAGATAAGTTGAACCAGTGTTTTTGTGATAGTCGGGACAGCCAAATTTTCCTCTTTTCTTCTGACCAGATAGCATACCATATGCAAAAAAGTCACTAATAGTTCCTAGTAAGGCTTCTCTCATATTTAAAGTTTCTCCCTTTTCAGTATCATATGTGTCTACACCTTCTGTCCATTGAATTTTTAGTTCATCTATTAATGGTTCTAGGTACAAATCAATACAATTTCTAGGAGTTTAGACCATCAATAAGAATAGGCATCATTAAGTAAGATTGTTTAATTACAAGACAAGGAGGTAAGTTGTAATTTATGAGAATCATAGGCCAAATTCTTGTGTTGGTTCCATATGCCATGCTAAAAGGGTCAAAACCATCAGATGACAGTGCAAGTCTTACACTGCAAGGTTCTTTACTAAATTTAGGATGTTTTCTATCAAAATATTACTAAATTTCTTCACCTCTAGGGTGACTCCTCTTCCTCTTTGGATGTCTTGAAATATTATGGTGATATGTCATCAAATTTGATGTTCTTCCACAATTATGCATTCTCTTCAATCTAAGGTATACTTGAGAGATAATGAAAAACTTTAGCTGGTACCCTTGACTTCTTTTCTCTATCTTCAACCTCAAAATTCCATCTAGAGGTTTTACATTGTAGACACACATCTATATGAGCTTTATCACCTCTATATAACATACAATCATTAGGACATGCATGTATTGCTTCTTTTGACAAACCTAAAGCTAACATCATCTTATTAATATCATACCATGTCTTAGGTAGATTATTACCTTTAGGAAATACAACCTAATGTAACTTAAGAAGATATGTCATTGATTTATTAGTCCAACAGTTGTCACATTTAATACTAAATAGGGCTGAAACAAAACCTAGACTTGATATTTTAGACCCCTCATTAGTGGCCTACTAGCTTCTTTCAGACATTCTTCAAATTTCTTTGTTTCAACATTCAGTTGATGCACTATGTTATTATCGAGGTTATCATTGGCAATATTATTTTGATTTTGTAATAGAGCATGATTAATCATATCATTTATATCATCATCAACCACATCGATTGATGCCGTTGTAGGCATGCTATCTGATTGGTGTGGTTCAACATGATAAGTCCATTTGGTATATCTTAGATAAAACTCATAATTTAGTATGTGTTGTTTGATGACAGTCGAGTCCCAGTTCAACCTATTCTCAAACTTAGCACAGGGGCAACACATTTCCATCAAATTGGCATTATTTGATGCAAATATAAAAAAATAATCTATTCGATTATGAAATTCTACATCTTGACAACGCTCAAACTTTGACCTTGGATTGCACATCCAATTTTTATCAATCAAACATCGATTATCTATGTTGTAACTATATAGATAAAACGAATATAAGTTTACTATTTCTATCAAAGGTTAAATTTGATGTATAATCTAATAATAGAAAAGAAATGACATGAAAGAGACTCTACATATAATGCACATAAAAACAAAACATGAACATAACAAATATAAACTAGATAAGGTAACAATACTACAGCTTATAGGGATAGGGCTCATCCAACCGAGTGGGCATGCATGAGATGTATCCCACTAGGAGGCACACACGATCATGATTGGGTCAATTTTGGGTATAATACCAATGTACAATTTTTACATATAATATTATAGTTGATAGGTCATCCGAATCAAGAACTACATTTTAATTTTTGAAAATAGTTTTGTAGGACATAATTAAAGTTTAAATTATGTTTTAGGAGACAAATAGGTAGAACATATAGTTTCAAACTACAACTAAGTTGTTTGCTTGGATGTCATTTTTACACATTTATTATATTTTTATTGATAGATAGTTACACTACATGGACGAAAGGTGTCACACAAATATGAAAACGGTGCACATATTGTGACTGTTTGAACTAAAAATTTAAAGTTGAAGTAGTATGTAAATATGCTTATTTTGTTATAACAACATAGGTGGTAAGAGGCCAATTATATAATGTGATTTCCACACCTAATTACTTAGATCATTTTGAAAGAAATGGATGACAACAACTAGAGAAACAACTTGAGTTTACAAATATTTTTGTCTCTATTTGTGTTTTAAATCCAAACAATATCTACTAGACCATAATAAAAATTAAATGTGTGTGTCAAATATCATAATTTTTAAGTATCTCACCCCTTGCATTGTGCTTAGATTGTATAATATGAAATAATAGTACTTGATGTTAATAACTTCATGTGTTTGGTAGTCAGTCAGTGCATAATAAAAAAATTGGCATCAAACACTTAATGCAAACTAATTTAAGACAATAAGATTTAATAACTATATAATTAAGAGTGGACCCAAGGAAAAGAAATTAACTATATACTCAAATTTTGAGTATGTTACACTAACTTCATAGACACATCCTATGGCTCACATTTCAAAAAGTTCATTCAGATTACAAGAGTTATGGGCATCCAGAGGAGTTGGTCGGATCTTCATATCGATTTACTACACAACAACTTCTCTAAAGACCTATCTACAACTTTGTTGGGTTTTGGGGAAGAAAACATGTGCGGCAGAGTAATAAAATAAATTTGTTTCCACGTAGCACACACAGGATCTCGTCAACAACAATGTATTCAGAAAGAGTGTTCGTGGGATATACCTTATCGCAGAGCAAGTCCTACGACATCCTGTTGCACGATGGTGAGCAACGCTCGTGGTTTACACGGACGATACTTCTCTCCCGTCCTCCGAACACATCGCAGAAAGATCTAGCAATGCTTCTTTCATGCGGTGATGTACGCCGCTCATATAGTGTATGGATGGTCGTTGACGTCCTCCAGTAGAGACATCTCAACATTTGCATTTCTACTTCATCCATACGGATGAACTGGAACTCCACATCATACTTTCTAAGCTGGTAGGAAAGAGTAGCATTTGTACGATGACGTTCTAGCATCGCGGTGCTCTCTTTTCTCTTCTAAGAACAGGATGTCTAGAGTTTACGTACGTGAGTGTAAACTAAAAAGCCTCTATTAATATCTTGTAAAGACATCGACAATAAAACTTCTTTAAATAGGAGACGAAAGGAAGCAGGGTTTTTCAAACCCTTCGGTAAATAGAAAGATTGTGTTAATTAAAACACTCATGGATTAATTAGAATATTTTGAAATGAATTAATTAACCAATTAATCATAATAATTGATTTGTTAATATCTGACTTCGTACAATCGCTCAGAATAGATCTATGGGCATACATACCAACAAACCTCTCCTAGACCCACCTATAGTGTCATCCCCCGTCGTTGGACATGATTTCCACTTGGACTTGTGTCTATTATTGGTTCACCTGCTTGAGGTAGATATGGTAATATCGGGCAAACCAAGGTGCCTACAGATTATAGGCTCTACGCGGACGTGAATGAGCTATAATCGTGTCAAGAGGTTGCAAAACTAAACAAAAAGAGAACATGTGGAATGAAAATGCTTGCATTAACTGATCATATTCAATAAAATAACTTAATAATTTAAAGAGAACAGGTGGACTGAAATGGGCAACATCGGGGACAATGCTATTTTTTTTGGGTCATGTCATTCATTGGCTGAAATGGGCAACTTAATATTCAACCTTGTTAATCATGTTTGGAAAAAACTATTTGGTTTAATATATTTGAAAAATACAAAAAGATATTACAATTAAATAGAAGGTAGACAGGAAACAAGCTGCGCCACCGACCCCTTTTGGATGGCAAAACCAATCCTTTGAAATACTAAATCTATAGATCTAGGAGTCATGACATTACTATGCATAAATTTTTAGATCCTTTAGAGAAGCTCCACCATCTCTGGTTCTAATAATCCAAAAATATCAATCCCTAAAGGTATAAATACATGCTAATTTTTGATGTAGGCATTCTCATGCTGAGTCACATTGGGTGAGACAGCTTTCAAGGTAGCATGTCCCACTATAAAATATCTATCTTTCAAGCCCACCAATAGAGAGACTCATGGTAGATCGACACAAGCATGTTTACCTCTAGACCAGACAAAGATCAAGACATCTACTGGTCTAAGTGCCCACATGTGGATCTGTCAAAAAATTCACACATGCCTCCTTTTTAGTAGCAACTCTAGCATGTCTAAGTACATCATAGGGAACATCTCTAACAACATCATGTCTATATTTAAAACTTGGGAGATCCTTGCAATGAACAACATGCTTCCCAAAGGTGTCTAAGCACTCCTTGTGACAAACAGGACATACCTCATCAACAGAAAAAAAAGGGACCAAAAGGAAATACTTCTGGATAGAACGATATTCGATGGGCGACATGTGCAGTCCAAGTCTGTCATTTGGAATAGCAAGAAGAAAATCTTGAGTGTGCTCATCTTGCAAACACTTGAATATTTCTTTCTATCTAACTGTCATGTTAAACTGAACATCCATGTCCTTAACAATTTTGCTAAAAAGGGCACTCGCCAAAGTATTTTGGACTTTGGGGGGATAGTGTCCTTATTAGAAAAAACTAAGATCAAAAGATGGAATCATGACACGTAAATAATTGAAAGCCTAATCAAAATTAGATTCCATACCATGTATCCCACTGTCTCACAAAATATGATCTTGAAGAATCCAAGACTGGACCCTGGATGCCAGAAAATCATATGAAGAAGCTACTATTGTTGAAAAGAGACTCAAACCACCAAGTTTGATAAGTAAAATAATTATGCGTCGAGTAATGAAGTATTATTTGGAGCAAGAAAGAAATGATTTTGAGATGAGACTTCCACACAATTTTGACTACAACTCTTTTTTGCCATGTTATATGTGGTGTATGCCTATTTCATTATAACCCTTTTGTAATTCATGCATATCACTATTTCCAACACATTTGTTCATTACATGAGTGGATGATGCATTTTGATTTCTATAGGCAAATTCATGACAAAGATGATTGTATGCAATTAATTATTAATATCCAAGTTTTCAAGCTAAACTATGAAAAAAGTTGACCAATGTCGGAGAGAACACATTGTATGTTAGGTTATGTCACATTTGAGATCATACTACTCACAATTAAACATAGACAAACCTACGTTTCTGATTGGTATTAGCATTTTTTCACACCAAAATATTTTCTAAAAATGAAGTTTTGTCTCAAAGATGAAACTATGATTTATCATGAAAAAATTGGAAAGAATTGTTCCCTTTCATTTACTATAGATCATTCATGTTTTATGTATAACATATTTATAGACATTATGATAAACATCATATTGATTTGGTAGTTAGTTTTATTAAGGAAAGATAATATATTCATTTATGAAAAGTCATGTGGTGTCTTCAAGAAGAAAATTTTGACGTACAATCAATTCCTTCTAAAAAGAACTATCATGCACACGCCTATCTTATATTCATTTCTTACCCATATCTCATAGAATAATTCTCTCTAGATCTCAATGTCCTATATCTTTGGAAGAACGAACATGCATGCATAAGATTTTATTTGCATCTGCAATGGATCTTTCATGTACATGCCTAGTTGTCTTGTATGCATGAATTATGACTAGAAGATACTAGTAATATCCTAATAAAGATCATTTGATATATGTGAATAACATCTTGAATTAGAGTAGAAGAACTAATGATCAAATCTAGATATATGGATGTGAATAAGAGTTTTTTGTATAGGGTTATAGTGATGCAAGCTTCCAAATTGATAAGGATGATTTCCTACCGCAATAAGGGCTCATGTTTTGCTTAAAGGGCAGAGCTGTAAGATGGAATAGTTTCCAGAAAGAGATGCTTACTAATTGATGATCCCCTGAGAAAAGAACTTTCAAATAGAAGCATGATGGCCATGTTAGATTGTTTAGAACACTAGTCACGAGTGATTGACTCTAATGCTAGTAGGAGAGTGTTGGTAGTATGTCCTAGGCACTAGTACATAACCGACCTTTAGTGTCGGTTATTTAAGGCCTTTAGTGTCAGTTTCTAAGCGACACCTATGTGGGTGATGCTAAAAGCCCAGCCGTTATGCGTCGGTTCAAAAACCGACGCCAAAACCCTTCGCGCACCACTGAAAACACGCCAGCAGGGGACTATCGACGTCGGTTATTAGATAAGAAACTGACGCCATATACCTTCGAGCCACAGAAAGGGCACCAACTTGGGCACTATCAGCGTTGGTTATTCGATAAGAAACTGACGCCATATCACTCCCAACACGGCCGTGCTGGCCAGCACAGCCGTGGTGTTAAGGAAATAGACGTCGATTACGAGTAGAAACCGACACTGTAACCGACGCCATATCACTCCCAGCACAGTCATGCTGGCCAGCATGGCCGTGGTGTCTAGTCCACTGCCACGGCCGTGTTGGCCAGCACGACTGTGGTGTTAAGGAAATAGACGTCGGTTATGAGTTGAAACCGACATTGTAACTATGTGGCGTTGGTTTTATACAAATAACCGACTCCTGTTTTTTTTTTCTGTCAGTTTGCAGACCTACTGTATGGCTGGTCGCAGGATGAGAAACCTACAGTTCAGTTATGAACTGTAGGTTTTACGACAAGCATTGATATCAGCCAACAACAGGCCACAAACCTACAAAATTAACAACAAAAATATTCACACATTTAGCAATGCAACCTGCAGTTCCATTTGATTTTCACACATTTAGAAACATTCATGTAGCTAGCAATCTGTAGTTCCATTCATTTTTACATTAACATATGTAGAAACATTCATATGGCAACCAATAGTTTCATTCATTTTCACTCAGACACATGTAGAAACATCCAGACATGTAGAAACATTCACACATATATTATAATTCAGAAATTCATTTACAAAATATCATTCTTTAGTCATTATTTGCTATCAACATCCCAATTATATGTTAAAACCCCCAATACTTGTATGGATATTGCCCATTCTTCTCTTACTTCATTTAATTCTCCCGTCGTATAGGAAGCATGTACATCTGGTAAGGCATTTCCTGTAGTGTGGTCAGTTTTAAACACATGTAAAGATAATGATGTATATATATAATTAATGAGATTTAAATAAGATTGATATATTTCATATTATCTAATGAGACTATATAATACCTCAGGAAAAGTATCGATGTCCACTGCGGCATATTTGATAATCATGTGCATAAATTGCATCACACAGTATCCACATGCCCATCCGTTGTCTTGTGTAGCACACTATAAATTCAAACATAAAAAATATTAAAAAATACAACTAATTAAGCATTGTTCACATAAATAATATATACATATATTGCAGTCGGGAACTTACTTTCACGTTCTTCCAAATTGTTGGCTGGTTCTTTTTCGTGGGTACCTTTCCTCTAGCCTTTTTGAACTCATGTAAACCCCTACATGTTCATGTAACACATTACATTGCATAATTAAATAGTAATGTAATAACATATTTTAACGGATATGAAAATGAAATATTTCTCACCGGAATAATGCCATTTTCATTATGTGTCCATATTTTGAATTCAATTTACTCCCCTTAGGATCTAGATAATAGACAGTGAACGTCTCGGGGACAATAACTAGTAACTCCCAATGCATACCACTAGAGGTAAAAAAGTTAAAAATTAATAACTCAAAATCCACAATAAAAATGTAATTTTTTAAGTCCAAATTATAATAAGCAAAGTAAACTTACTCTACATTGAATGGAGATATTATCACCGTCTTCTTATTTTGAGCAAAATTTGTAAAAGCCTCACAACAGTATTGTTGAACTGACGGAGGGTCTTTAGCTACTAGACTAATCAAAGATGGAATCAAAAATCCTACATGTTTGAATGCAAAATTTGCACATATCTTGTCTAAGTAGCTGCAAAATATGTATTAATTAGACATGCATTAATAAATAAGAAACCAGATCACCAGATCCTACACAAGGTATATGGATGTATAAAGAAGATCTCACCTTATCCATATCTCTATCACAGATGTATTTATCCAATCATATCGAAACAACTCCAAAATATCTTGTACAAATAGTTTGCTTTTGTATGATTGACCTACAACATCTGAATCTATAGAAACAATTATAGGGCAATTTATATCATGTTCGCCTAACCATATTGCCATACCCCTACAGTTAGGACCTAATGGGACAGGTAGGTCCTGTGGAACCCAATTGGGTAATGTAGGAGGTGGAGGTGGAGGCCTAGATGTTGTGGGTGTCTTCTTTTTAACCTGTATATATATATAATTTCAGATCAACTGACATCATATACACACACTAACAATTTAACATAATGGAAATTTACCATACAGTTTTAGTAAAGAGGACATCCTCTTTTGGCCACAATATCACTCCGCCTTCTGCCTCACCAAGTGTTTCACAATCTGGATGGACATATGGCAATGAAAGATCCATCCACTTGGAGAATATATGTACCGAGCTCACACGAATCCAACCAGCTGGTAATGGAGACCCGTGAAATAATTCCCCTGGTAGGGATGGGTAAGCCGACGCCTCTACAACGACATATTCTTTACTTTTTAGACGACATGGCTTCAACCCCTACAAATTTTTGTGTAAAGAATGTTATATACATATATACATAAGATCTTTTTTTGAAACGACTACAATTTCATATATACATATCATCTTGAATTAAAAAACTAGTTACTATGTCATAAAAATACTTACAACGGATGTGCTAGGTGGTGGGTCTACAGGATTACTCCCAACCTCTACAGTAGGAGTAGAGAGGGATGCTATAATATGTACTGTCTGCTGAGTGGCAGTCTGAGATGCCTGCCACTTTTTCAGTGCTTCTTTGAGTTTCCTTTCAACGAGCTTATCTACCTATACATGGATAAAAGAAACGTTAGCTTCTAATTATTGAATTATCTTTTTACAGTAACATTATAAAGAAAGAATATGTTACCTCTTCTTGTGAAAGTCCCACTTTTGGGACTTGTTTGCACTAGGATGGCCCAAAAAAAGATTTGATGCCCACACCAGTGCCTACAGCCCTAACACGTCCAGGATGCTCTGGGTTACCCAGAGAAACTGTCAATTCATCCCTTGTGCCCTCAGCGATGAACTTGCCTTGTTTCCTCAGCTCGTGAAGCTCCCGCTAATCGCCAAAACAAAAAAATTTAATTAAGTAAACACCACAAATAATCAATATTCGAACGATTGCTGTAAGAGTTGTATTTTACAATTTTTGCAGCCACCTCAGTAGTTGGGGGCTTCCTTATTTCTCCCTTATTTTTCCTCCCAGCTATCCAGACATCATGGTGAGGCAGAGGTGTGCTACCTATAGTAGAGGACTCCTGAGTAGAAACAGACTGAGCAGTAGCCTCAGACTGTAGTCTTTGGCGAATGCCTGCATACCCCTTTGGACCCATTGTGTGGCCATGCACATTCAGTGCACGTCTTGATTTTTGTGCCTCACTGAGGGCCTAGTTAGTATGCACATTAATGATTTGATTAGTAAAAGTAAATGTTAATCTTGAATAGGTGAATACAACATATATTAATGAGATTGGGACTGACGCCTAATACCTTGAATTCATCAGTTTGTCTTGAAGCAACAAATGCATCCCATTCTTCTTTGTCCAGGAAATTCCACTATTTAGTGGCTATCTTCTTCCTCTTGTCAGCTTCTTTTCTGTATTCTCGGGTGAGATTTGTCCTATAGTTCCTTAGGACTCTCCCACAGCGTTGCATCACACATTTATGATGCAGCTTTTCATCCAATTCAAATATACTCTACAAAATAGAATTGCTATTAACTAGTATCCAAAAAATTAGTAATCTACAAAATAGAATTGCAAATTAATAATAACTCATGCATAAATCCTTCCATATTACGTCTTTCTTCTCCTTATAAACTTTATGCCAAGAATCTATCTTACAACCACAATGGCTACGAGTAACATACCCAAGATATGAAACAAACGAATTGCGATTCACACCAGATGCATTTCCTGCATTATCAAAATCCACAACAAGTTTGGGTCCATTGCCCTTTTGTGCTATTAACTTCTTCATCATAGTGATGCCCCTTCTCTTGTCAACTTTTTGGTGCTGCTGATCAAGTGCCTCAAGTTCTTCAGATGGTACATGTGCATCATCAACCTAAGTTTTGACAAAATAAACACATTTACAAGATATAACTATAAATGGACATATAGATATAAATATATGATATATTTTTAAAACTTACATTGTGAGGCGGCGCATTGATGTCCTCACCCTCACAGTAATCATCAGCACGGTCATCAGGAAAATGCTCAGCCATCTGAAAATTCACATTCACATTGTAAAGTAATTCAAATTGTAAAGCTCACATTGTAAAGTTCACATTGTAAAGTTCACATTCACATTGTAAAGTAATTCACATTGTAAAGTTCACATTATAAAGTAATTCACATTGTAAAATTCACATTGTAAAGTTCACAATCACATTGTAAAATTCACATTCATAAAAATAAAACATATAAAAAATATAAGCATGCCTCTAATATTGCGATTTTTTATCAATTAACAATCCTTCATGGTGATCTCCGCGCACATACAAGTCATCATTAGCTTCAATATTTGCTGGTGTTGGCAACCCAACTGAGAATGGACTGGAGTCATCATACTTATCATAGTATTGTTCTTCATCTATAGGATCTTCAATGAACTGTCTTTTACCATGAAGAACAACCGACCATTTATCATTTGTAGGATCATCGATATAAAATACTTGTTTCGCCTGTGATGCCAATATGAATGGTTCACCCTTCTCGCCAATCTTTTCAAAGTTCATTAAAGTGAAACCCAATTCATCCACTAGAACTCCTTTGTTGTTATCAACCCAATTACATTTGAAGAGCGGAATTCTAAAATCTATGTAGTCAAACTCCCATATGTCTTCAATGACACTGTAATATGACATTTTAGCTTCACGTGGACTCTTATCCTTTGCACTTGCAAAAAACATAGTCGATGCTTGAAGGGTGACCCCACTATTTTGGACGACACTCTTATCATCTTGGCGCTTTGTGTAATATGTGAATCCATTAATGGCATACCTTTCATAAGACATAACAGTCAATTTTGGTTTAAAGGTGAGGCATTTGATAGTTTCAGTAATATCATCTGGTGTTTGAGATACTTGATGTAAGACTTTATCTTCAAACCACTTAATAAATGTCTTGTTATGCTCTCTAGCAAGCAACATTGTATTGGCTCGAGGATATTGTCTCTTGATGAAATTGGTATGTTCCTCGATATAAACGTTCACTTTATCCATGTTGTGTAAAATATACAAGTGACCTTGTTCCAACTGCTCACGACTGATTACTTTCACACGTGATCCCAAAATTCCTTTGCCAAATTGCTCGTCAATATTCTTGTCATTATCAGGAGTGTCATTACCACTGAGAAAGTCATTTCAAAAATCCATAACCTCTCTCGCCACATAACCCTCGATAATACTTCCTTCAGGCCAATAACGGTTTCGAACATCACTTTTAAAAATGCTCATGTATCGTTCAAAGGGGATACATCCAATGCAAGAAAACTGGTCCCAACATTTTCACTTCCCTAGTCAAGTGGACAACAAGATGTACCATGATATCAAAGAACGACGGAGGAAAATACATCTCAAGCTGACATAGGGTAACAACCACTTCTCTTTGCAATTTATCGAGAGTATCAGGGTCAATAACTTTTCTGCACAGACTGTTGAAAAAGAAACAAAGTCTGGTGATTGCAAACCTTACATGCTTCGGCAATATAGATCTAATTGCCATAGGCAATATTTGTTGCATTAGAGTATGACAATCATGAGATTTAAGACCTATCAACTTCAGATCTTTCATTGATACCAATCTACAGATGTTGGATGAGTAACCATGTGGCACCTTAACATTTACCAAACATTCACAAAAAGCTTTCTTCTCCTTTCTAGACAATGTGTAACAAGCGGGAGGTAAGTATGTTCTCCGATTTTCCATTTCACGAAATTCTATTAATTCTGACCTTATTCCCATTTCACGTAGGTCCAGTCTGGATTTTATCCCATCTTTAGTCTTACCTGGTATATTCAACAAAGTACCAATGACACTATCACAGACATTTTTCTCAACGTGCATGACATCGATACAATGCCTGACTGTCAAAGAACTCCAATAAGGAAGATCCCAAAATATTGACTTCTTCTTGAATAAAGATTTGTCACTCTGTGTGGCCATAGTACATTGTGATCTCTTACCAAATTCATTGACAAAGTCGTTTACTCTTTCATAAACAACCTCCCCTGGTATAGGTTTAGGTGCACTCCGTTCCTCATTCAATCCATTGAATACTTTGCGCTTCCTACGATACGAATGGAATTTTGTAAGAAACCTTCGATGACCGAGATATACAGTCTTACCGCCATGTTTTAGTCTTGTTGAATCAGTGTTCTCTTCACATATAGGACACGCTTTAGCTCCTTTGACACTATATCCAGAAAAATTCCCATATGTTGGAAAGTAATTAATAGTGCAAAACAACATAGCATGCAAACGAAATGTCTCTCTTTGTGAAGCAGCATAGGTCATCACACCTTCACCCCAGAGTTTCTTTAAGTCATCAATCAGAGGTTCAAGATAAACATCGATGTCATTTCCAGGTTGTTTAGGGCCCGATATCAACAACGATACTTATTTTTCATACACAGTCAGGGAGGAAGATTGTATATAACAAGCATGACTGGCCAAGTGCTATGTTGGTTGCTCAATGTCCCGTACGGATTCATCCCATCTGTACAAAGCCCAAGTCTTAGATTCCTGACTTCTTTACCAAATTCAAGGTACAATAGATCAATCTTCTTCCACTGTGGGGAATCAGACGCATGTCGTAGGATCCCATCATTATTTTTCTTAACATCTGCATGCCACCTCAAATTCTTCGCATCTATCAGATTGGCAAACAAGCGTTGAAACTGTGATATTATAGGTAGATACCACATCACCTTGGCAGGAGAACCAGTTTTGGACTCCCCCAAAGTCGTCAATTTATACCGTGACGCACCACATTTTGGACAATCTTTAAAATCCACATAGTCTTTTTGAAATAATACACAATCATTCAGGCATGCACGTACCTTCTTGGCATCCATTCCCATTGGGCACAACAATTTCTTTACCTGGTATGTTGAGATTGGCAACTCATTTCCTTCAGGAAGCATTTCTTTCAACAAAGACAACAATGACGTGAAGCTTTTGTCGCTTCATCTATTGTTAGCTTTCAGCTTATACAATCTCAACACAGCGCTAAGCTTCGCAAACTTAGTACAAACTGTGCATAACGATATCTCAGCATCATGCACAATGTTTCTAAAAATGGGAGGTGGATCAGTGTGCTCTACCCCACAACTATCCAACATCGCATCAACGATGTCTACTGGAACTGGTTCATTCACATCTAAGTCACTGTAGGCAACTTCTTCTTCCACACAAGCACTGCTATCGACATCCACTGGTTTCGGGATTGAAATCTCTCCATGCCAGTGCCATTCTGTATAGCCTTGTACAATCCCGTTGCACATGACATGACTTTTGATTTCTTTACCAGTGCTGACTTTCAAGTTGTTACCGCAATGCCTACATGGGCAGTAGAACCTATCTCCAGGTTGTTTCCTATGTTCCTCGACAAATCTAATAAATTGGTCAAGACCAGATATAAAATCTGGGGTGCAGTGATTGTGAATGGACATCCATGATCTATTCATTCTATGATCAAAGAGAAAACAAGTATATATTAGGACAAGATTAGAGTATACACTTACATCCTAAGTGAGATTAGGTGTTCAAGAACAATCCCAAACTGGGGACTATCCAAGATTTACTCCTATTATCTAGACCCATCCGGTTTTCTATTTGTTTGGCTTTTTGTTTTTGCAATTAGGGGTAGACACTGGATTCTGATGGTAATCGTCCCAGCCGTGCTACATGAAATGAAATGAAAATGCCTTTATTAAGCATTTCTATGGTGGTAACATTTGATAATGTATTACTCTCCGCCGTATCTCGTTCTCTCTCTAGGCGATGGGTCTGTTCCATCTCTAGATTGGGGGTTTCCCATGGCGGGCACTGGCCCGGCTTCTCCGCTTGGCGCTGCTGCTGTCTCGATGGAGGTGGGCTCTATCTCTGGCGAGGTGGAGTCGGTTGCTAAATCAGTGGAGGTTGCTGCTAACGATGGCGAGAAGGATCTGCCCTGGGCGGATCCACGGGTCGATGTTACGACCGGAAGATGCTGGGCGGACACGGTGGCGAGGCCGCTGGAGGTCCAAAGAAATTGCAGACCGGTGGTTCTGAAGGATGATCCTAAATCACCCTTCTTCCGCAATGAATACAACATGCCTTGGATGAAGGTGTCGGGTGTGGTGGCGGCTGAACTGGAGGAGTTCCACCGTTACTCTGTCATGGTCCAGGTCCTTGGGCGAACCCCAAACATCCAGCAATTTCATGGTTGGATGCTCAGAACGTGGAGGCCTAAAGGCGAGCTCCAGGCGTCACAACTGAAGGAGGGGATCATCCTTGCTCGTTTTGCCTCGGCAGAGGACATGAAGTCGGTGCTTGAAAGAAGCCCCTGGTTCTTCGACAATAAGTTGGTTTTGACGAGGAAGTGGACTCCGGAGGCAGACGTCAGGCGTGCGGCACTCACCACCGCCCCGGTTTGGATCACACTTCCAGACCTGGGGCGACACTAGATGAGAAGAGCCCTTACCATCATCGGGTATGCTCTGGGCACACCCAAAGTCGTGGATTTCTGGATGGAAGGGAGATACGTGGGCGCTCCTCACCTCTGCATCGAGATTGCAGCTGATAGAGTGCCTTCCCCAGTGGTTATGTTGGAGATGCCTAATGGAGAAGAACTGGAAATAAAGATCATCTATGATGCCTTGCCAGACCATTGCCACACCTGCAAGGTATTCTGGCATCATCCCCAGAGATACCTGTGTGCGAGGGAAGCCTTTGCGAATCCACCGGTGATCAGAGGCAGATCAAAATCTCAACCCCCCCAAGAGGACCAACAAGAAGAGTGGTGCCAACATCTCCGCTGCTCCTCAGCCTACTGCGACGACTAACCTGGAACAGGTGACGACAGTGGTTGCTGCTGCTGTTACTGCTGAGGTGACTTCCACAACTAACGATGAGGCTACTCATGTTTTGGAGATCGCCAGGCTGCTTGTGGATTCTGGGACTCAGCTGATCATGGATGCTGATAAGTCTGTGACAGGCCTGGTTCTGGTTGGACCAACTGTTGATGATGATGTCAAACAGGTCCGGGAGGTTTGCGAAAGCACATTGAATCCTTTCCAGATTCTTGAAGACCAGGAGCATGATGAAGTGCTGGTTCAGTCCAACCGAAGGGTGAGTACCCGAAATAGAAATGGTGCCGACAGGACACCTATAGGAAGAGGAAGAGGCAGCAAAGGTGGGCACGATCACTTCCCTTTGACAGGGGAGGGGGTCATACCTTCTCAATGAATGTCCTTGTGTGGAATCTGAGGGGCGCTTCCCTTCCGGGTAAGCAAAGGACCCTCATACATATCATCACGGAGAGGCAAGCCTCTTTAGTGGTGTGCCTGGAGACGTGAATACGGAGAGAAGTTGCTGATAGAGTTAATGGGTTGTTTCCTAGTGGTTGGATTTGTTGCTCCAATCTGAACAACATTGAAGGTGGGAAAATCGTGGTAGGCTGGTATCCTTTGATTTGGGATGTCCAAATGATCTTTGAAAGTGACCAGTTAGTCAAGTTGAGCTGCATGAATACTGGTGGTTTCCATTGTGTGCTCTCTGCTATTTACGGCTCCAACTCGGAGGTTGAAAGAAGGAAGCCCTGGGAATTTATGGTGGAGTCTACGCAACAGGCTCTACCGCAGATTGTTGTGGGTGATTTTAACTAGGTCAGAAAATCTAGAGAGAAATGGGGTGGGCTGCCCATACCCGAACCGATTCTCAGGAGATTCAATGAGGCTGTGGATGCGGCGGGGCTTTTTGAGCTAAACATGAGTGGTGGCTTAATTACGTGGCATGATAAAAGATCATCGACAAGAAGGATCTCTAGTAATCTTGATCGGGGCTTGGTCAATGAAGTGTGGCTTGAGGTTTCTTCCGGAGGCCTCTATCAGACTGGGTGCTCATCCTAATAGTGACCACGCCTGGTTAGAAGTTCATCTTACTGATAAAAAGATCAAGAAACGACCGTTCAGATTCCGTAACCATTGGTTAAATTGTCCTTCCTTTGAGGGTGTGATTAGCGAGGCTTGGAATGTGAGGGTTATTGGCAATCCTCTCTTTGTGGTGGCTGAAAAACTGAAGAAGGTCAAGCTCGCTCTGAAGGCTTGGTCCAAAAATCTTATTGACCTTCCTAACCTCATAAATGATGCCAAGGAGAGATATAACATTGCTGCTGAGAAGTTAAGAATGCAACCGAATGATCACACAATCATGATGGAGGAGATTGATGCTTGCAAAAGGTTAGGACAACTGGAAAAAGCCTATGAAATCTATGGGTGGCAAAGAAGCAGACTCAAATGGCTTAAAGATGGTGACAACAATTCTAAAATCTACCATGCGGCTATCAAAAGAAATAACATGAAGGACCATATACATAATCTGATGAATAGCAAGGGGGAGCTTGTTGATGAGGAAGCTTTGGTTGAAGAGATGGCTGTGAATTTCTTCACCGAGTTGTACAACAGTGAGGATAGAAATAGTGATAGGCGTGCTTCTATTCTTGAAAGAAAAGTCAGTGATAGTATGAATACCGAGCTGCTGAAGTTAGCTACTGACACAGAGATTAAACATGCGGCTTTCTCCATTGGTGCTTCCAAAGCATCGGGCCCCGATGGGTTCAATGCGAAGTTCTTCCATAGCTGCTGGAATATAGTTGGGAGGGAAGTGTGTAATGCAGTGAGGTGGTTCCTTGTGGGGGGAGGATGGTCTGACAGGTTAATCATGCTTTTATCAGACTTATTCCTAAAAAAGTTGGCTCGGCTGCCATGAGTGACTTCCGCCCTATTGCTTGTTGTTCGGTTGTCTACAAGATTATTGCAAAGCTGCTGGCGGGAAGGTTGAAGTGTATTCTGTCGGATATTATTTCACCCAACCAAACGACGTTCGTGAAAGGGTGTGATATTGCTGATAATGTTCTTTTGGCTTCTGAATTCTTGAGAGATTTCCAAGTTAATGGGAGAACCAAGCAGGCCTGTATCAAAGTGGACATAGCTAAAGCTTTTGATCATGTCTCTTGGCATGGTTTGTGGAGTACGATGGAAGCTCTCGACTTCTCGGAGAGATTTATCAACATCATTAAACAATGCATTCAAACAACTTCCTTCTCGGTTCTGGTTAATGGGGTCCCAAAAGGTATGTTCCAAGCCTCGAATGGGTTGAGACAGGGTGATCCTTTGTCACCCCTACTGTTCACTCTGATTATGGAGAACTTATCTCATCTCATGGCCAAAGCTGAAGATGATGGTTTTATAAAAACGTACAAAGTCCAAGGCACTAAAGTCATGTCACACTTGATATTCGCAGACGACATCATGTTCTTTATGGCGGCCCATGCTAAGGTGTTCCGTGGAGTGAGACATATTTTTGAGAAGTTTGTTGATATTACTTGCTTACATATCAGTGATATTAAATCATAGGTGTTTCTGTCAAAATCTTGTGATTCGAGGAGAGGAAGATTAAAAGAGGCCATTCACTTGGAGACCGGGTGTTTTCCGACCAAATACCTGGGTGTGTGTTCCTCTGTCGGGTGGTGTTGGGAAAGGGGCCGATTATCAGGTTTGCCTGGATAGATTGCGTGCAAGGGTTGAAAAGTGGAGCAGTTTGAAGGTTTCCTTAGCCAGGAGAGCGGTGTTGATCAATTCTGTTCTGACTAGTATGATCCGATACTGGTGTAGGCTCGTGGTGATACCCGAGTTCGTCTTGGGGAAAATGAGATCGATTTGTGTGGTTTTTTTGGAGCGGGAAGCATCATGCAGTTGTGTGGGCCGAGGTTGCTCAACTGAGACAGGGAGGAGGGCTGGGTTTAGTCAATCCCTCAGATATCATGCTGGAAGCTACTGCGAGAAGGATCCACATTTTTCTTGTTAATCCTAGTTCTACCTGGAGTGTGTGGATGAGAGCTTGTTATGGTGGGTGCCTTGATACTGGTGCTGACTTTGCTGGCTCTTCTAGAGCTTGGAGGAGAATGTGTGATGCGTGGAATTTTTGCAAGATGAATTATGTTGATACGTACGGGAACTGGAGTGTGATTGCGGGCAGATTGCCTTGGAAGATCAACCGCAATCAACCTCAAGTTCCTTGGTACCAGATGCTTTGGGGTAGCTTCCACTGCCCCAAATGGAGCTTCTGTGCTTACAAGGTGATTTTGGGGCGGCTCCCCACCAGTGACAGAACCAGCAGATGGTTCAATATAAGCGTGAGCGCTTGCCCATTGTGCCATCAGGTCGACAAAACGCAGCAACACCTCTTTTTTGAGTGTGACTTCACCTAGTATCTTTGGACCCGATCCTCTCTCAAGCTCATGTGGGGTGGCAACCCCCCCCCAAGGGTGTCAATAACAGCTTGGCCTGGATGCATAGTAGGTCCAGAGGGGACATACATCAAAGGAGGTTTGCCGGCATGGTGTGGACCGGCCTCATGTTCCATATATGGTATGAGAGGAATGCTAGAACTCACGGTAAGAGTGGGAGTGATAAATACCATGTGTTTGATGCTTTTGTTAATAGGCTAGCTTGGCATTGTAAAGTGAACCCGGGGTACCTGTTGAAGGTTAATCCTGAGGTTATTTTGAGGTGGGGTCTTAAGTGACCATGTATAGTATACGAGGTGGTTTTCCCCTATACGCTCTTTTGATGATCTAGCAATATTTAACCTTATCAAAAAAAAACAGTTGATAATGTCCAATACAAAATAATGATTGGGCCTGTGGCTAGAATGCGATGCGCTACATGGAAAATATTGTCAGATTACGAGGTATAATGAAGCCGGACTCCATACAAAAAATATATAATTTAGTGATTGTTCATTCTAATTTATACCAATGTACAAGTAATATAAAGAACAATGATTGTTCACTTTCTAGGCCAAAAAACACATGTGATGTCATTCTTATATATAATAAATGTATACCACCTATCCCATCCTTGAAGACCTAATCTCACTAGTAAGTGTACAATGTGTATTGGGTTTTCAAAAAAAAATTGGCAGCATTTCCCCACTGTTCTCTAAGTACATATGTAATTAGAGAACAAATGGGGAAATTCTACTGAAATTTTCTCGAAAACTCAATACACATTATACACTTACATCCTAAGTGAGATTAGGTGTTCAAGAACAGTCCCAAACCGGGGACTATCCAAGATTTACTCCTAATGAGTAAATCTTGGATGGGTTTCTTGGCCAACAAACACAATAATAGATATGTACATGTTAGGGTTTCATCACAATTGATGTTAGGGTTTCATCAATGTTAGGGTTTAATCAAATCAAATTAGGATGCTAGAATGGACACGTTTAAATCTTATTTCAACATGCATCAAAATTTACTGAATTAGGTCAAGAATTAGGATTAGAAGCACAAATATATGCAAGTAAAAGATTTTTTCGTATCCTAGAATTTACATAAAGCATTACATAAAGATTTATTCATATCCTTACCAACAACAAACACGGTCGTGGCTGTGTTGGCCTACCATGGCCGTGTTGGGCAGCATGGCCGTTCTGGCTAGCATGGCTGTGTTTTCTGTAGGTAAGGAGCAAGGGAGAAGGAAGAACAGATGCTACGGCTACCTGGAGGCTACGACGGGAAATAGGCAGGCAGGCGGCACGGTAGGGAGGACGGAGGCGAGCACAGAGCAGGCAGTGGCGACGGCAAGGAGGACAGCGGGCGGCGGCAAAGAGGACGGCGGCGGCGACACAGAGCAGTAGCAGTGGCGTCTGGCGTCGACGGCGAGCAAGCAGCAGGCAGCGTCAGCAGCGAGCGAGAAGCAGCAGGTGGCGAGTAGCAGCGAGCGGGCGGGTGGTGACGCAGCAAGAGCAGAGAAAGGGGAACAGTTGCTTCATGATGAAACAGAGGAAAGGGGAACAATTTCTGATCGTGGGTATATTAAGTTGGTAAACGGCGTCGGTTATCTAAAACAAATGACACCTAAACGCTTCGACGTCAGTTGTTCTTTAAAAACCAATGTCCAATTAGACAAATTTTGCCCTAAAAAATTTGGCGGGAACCATTATCGGTGTCGGTTATCAAAGGATAACCGACACCTAAGTTGGAATTTTTCATGAAAATTTTCATCTTATATAGGCGTCGGTTAGATGTTAAAAAACCGACGTTGTATGTGACACTTTGGGGCCAATTTTTTTTCACTCTAAAATTGGATTTCGCGGGTGATATTAGGCGTTGGTTTTCTGTTACCAAGCCGATGTTGAATACAAAGCGGTACCCGTGTCTTGACTATAGACGTCGGTTTACCTACATCACCGACGTTGAATGTTATAGGCGTCTGATTTCCTAAATAACCGATGCCCAGAAAAGTGACTTTGAATGTTGTTTCTGTACTAGTGAGGAGACATCATTTGATGGTTGTAAAGGGATACTTTGTATATGATTTTATTTTTAATAAATGGCAATTCTACTTGTTATGTTTGATTGATTAAATATAATAGTCTTCTACATAATAATCATTTGACTCTATGGTTTTACTTGACAACCTAACATGTGACCATATGCATACTTAAAGTAGTCGTTATTGTTATGTCCCCAATTATATATGATTGTGCATATTATGAGACAGCAATAGTACATAAGACTAGTATGTGTGGTGATTGATGACTATGTGTCTTTAGTGATATTGGATATCAAGTCAGACAGATAGCTACTTGTTAAGAACAAGTTGTAGTGGACATACCCACCTTAAAATCAATTTTTTTTCATCATTAAGCGTGTTTCTCCTCCTTTATATCATCTATCACAAACATTTACAAGTGTAGAAAGAAAAGTAATAGAACCTATATATAGAAGTAGATACTATGGAAGTCATGTATAATGTGGCGCCAGATAACATTTATGTCAGGATTTTTATCATCAAAATTGGTTTTAACCCATGTTATACATAGTGAGAATAGGTAAAAGAATATCCTTCTCATTCTTTAGGATGATCATTTCGTTCAAATTTAGGGGAAGTCTTGTAAGATTGTTGTTTTCCCAACACCATAGGCTATTAGAAAAATTACAACTCCATAGTAGATGATTGTTGTATTCCAAATCATTCTAACAGAGGCATCACCTTGAGGCAAGAGAGACCCCCATGTGTTGTAAGAGATATTCAGTGACAAGCCTCTAATCAAACACCTATCAGTTGTGTATTAGAAACCTTCTAGGATAGTTATTCTTCCACATCTAGACCGGCCCATGGCAAGTGGGGCTTCTTTTCATGGCTGAATTCTGAGGGACCTCTAGTGGATAAAATTGGGAGTCCAATAAGGTAGCATTTATCTTCTTGGGCTATATCAATAGTCTCACAAATACTCACCAGTGGTTCAATACTATGTTTAGCAAGAATGTCCCATCTACCCTCAAGCATGATGGCATTGAGTTTTTTAGCATTTTGAAAACCTTTTTTCAGCATGAGGCTTGATCCAATAACTTGTTCATTTGTCCATACACCCATGGTGCATCCAATAAAGAAATATCTGAGTTTATTCCTATGTTATATCTCACATAAGCTCTTATTACATAGATTTTTTTAAGAAGAGACTTCCCATTCCAGTTCTATTGGGGCTTATTAATGCAAGTCCAAATCAAATCTTCAACACTATGATACTTTTTATGGATCCACCTGATCCAAAGTGAACCCTTGTTGTTATCCACGTCCAATAGGTTTCTTATTAAACCTACACTTATACAGTCTTGAAAAACCACTAGAGGGGGGGTGAATAGGGTTTAATAATTATTTTAACAATAATTTAACTCAAGCAACCACAATTGAGATAAGAAGAACGAGGCAAGGTGTTTAGAGTGGTTCCACCCTTAGCAAAAACTAAGGGATTCAGTCTACTACCCAATTGTTTCCAATTGGGATTTGAAAGTATTTGAATTTTATTAACTTTTTAGGATGTTACACAAAATTACAAATACCTTCCTCACCCTTTGGACAGCCTTCACCCCAAAGTCATCTCACCAACTATGAAGCAGCCTTCACTTGAAGTAACTTCAAGCTCCCCTTGAAGTAGCCTTACTCCTTGAAGTAGCTTCCCATTGAGACCTTCTAGAAGTAGACCAAAGTCCTCCTTCTCCACCGAAAAGATCCTTCTCCACCTGAGAAGATAGCACCCTCTCCAATCCACAGCCTCCAACCCTAGGAGTAGCAAGGAGAGTACAAGCAATAAGAAGGAACAAGAAGGGAAAATGGAAATTACAATTACTGTTGTAGCACAAGGCTTGATTTCCTATATCAAGTGTTTTGATCTCCTAATCAATGTGTATGGAAGTGAAAGTATAGTGGGTAGGAGTTGCTAGCCTATAGGACACGAATTTGTAGCAATGGAAAGGATTAGCAAATGCTAGAGTTGCTCAATTGCTCACAAGAATAGATTGCCAATTGCAAGTATGTATGCTCAAGTGTTGCACAAGCGTGTTTTGGGTGTCCTAAGGCATGTCCTATTTATAGTAATGGCCTATGAGTGCTTAAGGATGTTCTAGACACTTTCTTGGGGATTCTTAGTGCTCAACTAGACATTAGTTTTCCACTAATTGCTTTAGCAACAACTAGTTTATTAATTCTGAAAAGTGCAGACAGAGACAATCTCGGTCGAGAAGTTTATCCACTGAGAGTCCCTCGGTTGAATTTTTTGTCGACCGAGGGATAGTCTAGAGAAAGTGTATATAATGTTCGATTCCAACTCCCAACTACCTTGTCTACTGTGTCTAATGGCTATAGAACCTATTAGAATAAGTAACCTGGGAGACTCTCGGTCGAGAAGTTGTTCGACCGAGCTTGTCTTAGTCGACAAAGAGTTTGACTGAGAGTGTCTCTGTTTTGGTGGTTCTTGATGAATACTAAGTGTGTGTATGAGTGTGCACTTGTGACACTATTATAGGGGATGACCTATCTAAGTGTTTTTAATGGCTAGGGAAGATCTAAACGCTTGATTTACATGATATCTAAGTACTTGTACATTATATACTTGTATAAGTTTTTACATTTGATTACAATCATGAAATTAACACATTGTGAGCATTTAGATCTTCCAAAGTTGTGTCATCCACCTAATTCCTACAACACTCAAATAGCATGTTAGATCCACAAGAATGAAATGTTTGTTATTTTCAAAATAAAGGGATTTTGATGTTGTCCATTTAGCCAACAATCTCCCCCTTTTTGAAGATGACAAACATTTCTAAATATAAATCAAATAATCTTAAAATGAGTTGAGTTTCATACCTAAGATTTACCTTGTGTATTTCTTCTCTTGTTTATGGAATGTATGATTATTATTCCCAAAGAAGTGTGGAACATAAAGTCCAACTCTTAGGGAATATAGCCACTTTTAATGTAAATCCAAGAGATTATGAAACTCATTGATTGAGTATTTAATATTTATATTATTTCTCCCCCTTTGTCAATTCAAAAAGATAGCCATTAAAATCATGTGTTAAAACTCCCCCTTAATTTGTTCTCCCCTTTCAAAAAGATAACCATCAAATCCTTTGAAAGTATGTCCATTTGAAGCCAAAATGTCAAAGAAAACTTATTCTAAGGGAGTAATGAGTAGTTGCTTCCTTCTTTTATTGAATTGATCTAATGGAAGCGGTTTTGTGAAAATATCATCCAATTGATCTTCTGTATCAACATGATGAAGGGATACAAGTTTTTTAGAGATATGATCCCTTAGAAAATGATGATGAATTTCAATATGTTTGGCACGGCTGTGTAAAATAGGATTATGTGCCAAGTTTATAGCGCTTGTATTTTCACAAAAGATAGGCGTGGATGAAAATGGAAAACCATAATAGTTTACAACTTGTGGCATATAAAGCACTTGAGCACAACAAGACCCGGTTGCCATATATTCAGCTTCAGTTGTAGAGAGGGCAACCGTGTTTTATTTCTTGCTAAAACAAGATACTAAGGCTCTTCCTAACAAGAAACAACTTTTCTTGTGCTCTTTCGATCAATTCGACAACTAGCGTAATCAGCATCGGTATAAGCTTTGAAGTCCAAAGATTGTCCTTTAGGATTTTATAGACCATAACTTGTAGTGCTGGCTAAATATCTTAAAATCCGTTTGACAACTTGAAAATGAGTTTGCATAGGTTGTGATTGAAATCTAGCACAAAGTCCAACAGAAAACATGATGTTCGGTCTAGAAGCGGTTAAGTAAAGAAATCTACCAATTATAGCTCTATACAAAGAATCATCAATGGGTTCCCCATTTTCATCTTTGTCAAATTTAGTACAGGTACTCATTGGTGTGGTAGCATGTTTGCAATTTGTTATCCCAAAGCATTTTAAAAGTTCATTTGTATACTTTTCTTGGCTTATAAAAATCCCAGTGAGCATTTTCTTTATTTGTAAACTAAGAAAGAAAGTCAATTCTCCCATGAGACTTTCAAATTCCTTTTGCATAATATTACTGCATTGTGTACATAAAGATTCATTGGATGCACCAAAGATAATATCATCAACATAGATTTGAACAACCAAAAAATCGGATTCATATGTTTTAAAAAATAGAGTAGAATCTGAATTTCCAATTGAAAAGCTATTATCAAAAAGATATTTTTTTAGTTGTTCATACCAATTTCTAGGTGCTTGTTTTAACCCATAGAGTGATTTCTTGAGTTTGTATACATAGTCATCTTTTTCCGGAATTTCAAAACCAGGTGCTTGAGAAACATATACTTCTTCTTGTATTATTCCATTGAGAAATGCATTGTTTACATCCATTTGGAATAGTTTAATGTTTTTGTGGGCAGCTATAGCTAGTAGCATTCTAATGGCTTCAAGTCTTGCCACTGGTGCATAAGTTTCATCAAAGTCTATTCCTTCTTGTTGATTATACCCTTGTGCTACCAACCTAGATTTATTTCTTACTACTTCCCCGTCTTCATTTAACTTATTTCTAAAAACCCACTTAGTTCCAATAATGGTTTTATCTTGAGGTTTAGGAACTAAGTCCCATACATCATTCTTCGTGAATTGGTTTAATTCTTCTTGCATTTCCATTATCCAATAATCATCTTTTAGAGCTTTAATCACCTTCTTAGGTTCAATTATAGATACAAATGACATATTTGCAACATCTCTAAAAGATGATCGGGTTTTTACTCTATCCTTAGGATTTCCAATGATTAGTTCTTGAGGATGATCCTTAATAATTTTAGGGATGGGTTGTTGTGTCTCAATTTGTTGATCATTTTTAGCATTTTGATCATCTTTAATTGATATGGTTAGATCTTCGATTTGATGAGTAATATCAACTATGTTATCACTTTGTTTTTGTTCTTCATGAAAAGTAATGTGAAAGGATTCTTCAACTTTTCGAGAGATAGTGTTGTAAACTCTAAATGCTTTACTAGAAGTTGAATATCCTAAGAAAAAGGATTTTTGTGATTTAGAGTCAAACATATTCTCTATCATCTTTTGTGTTCAAGATATAGCAAGTTGAGCCAAAAGTATGAAAATAATCAACCCTTGGTTTCTTAGTATACATGATTTCATATGGTGTTTTCTTCAAATAAGAGTGTACAATTACTCTATTTAGCACATAACAAGTTGTGTTTACTACTTCAGCCCAAAATGTTTTAGGTGTATTATGTTCAAGCATCATAGTCCTAGCCATTTCTTGTAATGACCGATTTTTCCTTTCAACTATGCCATTTTTTTGTGGAGTGCGTGGAGCAGAAAAATTGTGAGTGTAGCCTTGAGATGTGCATAATTCTTCAAATAGATGATTGTCAAATTCTCCACCATAATCACTTCTAATTGTGCATATTTTGTTTTGTAATTGATTTTCAATCTTTGAACAAAATTGTATGAAAACTTGAATAGTATCATCTTTATTTGCAAGAAAATGTACCCATGTATATCTATTGTAGTCATCAACAATAACAAAGCAATATATTTTCCTACCAATAGATTGTGTCCTCATAGGTCCGAACAAATCCATATGAATAAGTTCTAGTGATCTACTGGTGCTAAGCATGTTTTTGGGTTTAAAAGAAGTTTTAGTTTGTTTAACCAAAGTACATGGTTCACAATTTTCAGATTGATAAAAAGATAACTTAGGCAAACCACAAACAAGATCATATTTAACTAGCTTTTTGATAACATATAAACTAGCATGACCTAATTTTCTATGCCATAGTTGTAAAGAATTTTCTTTTGCAAGTAAGCATTTTCCAACTACAAATTGCATAGAGTTAGGTCTAAGGATATATAGATTTCCAACTATTCTTCCTTCAGAAACAACATTTGTAGTGTTTTCTATTAGTAACTTGCAGCAATTTTTGTTGAATAAAACATTATATCCACTATCACATAATTGACTGATACTTATTAAATTATGGTGCAAACCATCAACAAGTAAAACATTCTTTATTTCAAGGTTTGTACCAATATTACCTATTCCAACAATTTTACCTTTACCATTATCTCCAAAAGTGACGGTTCCACTTTTATTTTCCTCAAGAGTTTGAAATGCATCCTTGTTCCCGGTCATGTGTTTGGAACATCCACTGTCAACTACCCAATCCTACAATAAAATATAGTTTTTGGTACCCATGTGATGGTCCATTATGGTTAGGTACGTTTAACAACAAACTAAACATGATTTAACAAATTAAACTGAACAGATCTTCATTTAGTCAACAAATATTTCGACCGACAGATGTCTTTGTCGAACAATTTGTCGATCGAGAAAGATGTTGTTGTACAGATTGAAACTGACCTAAAACATAAATTCACTTGGTCGACAATTTCTCGACCGAGTTTTGCTCCAATCGAAAATTCTTCGACTGGAATAGTTGTTGTTTTCACCATAAATTCTACTATAGATTTCAGATTTGTCATAGGCATTCCCTCGGTCGAATATTTTCTCAACCGAGGATGTCTCGGTCGAACTATTTGTCGACCGGGAATGTTTCTATTTGTTTCAGTAAATTGTTTATGTTAATTTGGGCTGAAATCGTTGTAATATGCTAAGGTACCATTCTATTTAGTTGAGATGAGACATTAAGATATTCAAATGAAGTTTTAGGTCAAATCTCAACTTAATCATATTAAATTTGCTAAGTTTGGTGTCTTGGAACCCATAATCAACTTCCTTTTTCTTGCAAAGACATGAAAAGGAATAATGTCCAAGATGCAAGCAATAATGACAACAAATAGAATCAATTTCATTTGTTTTCCTAGGATTTTGAGTTGTGTTTTTGGGTACAAACATGATCTTGGTCTTGGGTGCTTGAGTTCTCCTAGGTTTTGGTTGATAAGAATTTTCTTTTGGAACATATCCTAAACCTCTTCTCCCACTATAATTAGAAGAGTTCTTTAGGATCTTATCAAGAATACCATTGTTTCTCAAGCTACTAACTTCTTTTTGTAACTTAGCAATCTCTTCAATTTTCTTTTGAATATCTAACTTTGCTTGATCTAGAGTAGATGATAAAGCATCTCTTTCCTTAACAATAGCATCATAATCTAGATGATTACATAGGATAGGTTGAGTCTAAAAATTATTCAGTTTTGTAAGCAAATCAACCTTTTCTTGAGAAAGAAGATCATGATTTGTTTCTAAAGTAAGAAACTTCATATTGCAATCATTTAAAGATGATTTCAAGGTCAAATTTTTAGAAGCAATACTGTCCTTCTCGAAAGAAAGATTATTCAATCTAGCATATAGATCCTCATTAGTTCTAGTAACCTTCTTTAGTTTCTTTTTGCAATCAACATATTTATCATGAATATCTTGTAGACTATCAATTAGATCTTCTTTTGGAAAATCAAGAAGGCTTACCTCTTGAGAATCATCACTATCATCATCTTTGGCCATGAGACACTCCACATTCTCTTCTCCACTTTCACTATCACTTGACTCATCCCATGCATCTTTGTATGCTTTTTCTCCCTTCTTCTTGGATGAGCTTTTCTTTCCTTTCTTTGCTTTAGGACATTCATTCTTGAGATGTCCATTCTTTCCACATTCAAAACACCTAGGAGAGGAAGAAGAAGAAGAACCAATAAGTTTTTTAGATTTCAATCTTCTATATTTCTTACCATTTACAATTAGAGCTTCTTCTCCCTCATCTACATCACTTGTTTCATCACTTTCTTGAGTGATGACCTTTGTAGCCTTGAAAGCCATGTCCTTCTTTCTTCCTTGTTGAAGTTCACGCTCTCGTCTTTCTTCCTCCTCTAAGGTTGCTTCATGTGCTTCTAAGTTGCCAATGAGTTGCTCCATCCTTAGTCGGGTGAGGTCATTGGCTTCTTCAATTGTGGTCACCTTATGCTTGTACTTAGGAGGAAGATACTTAAGTATTTTTGACACTTGATCTTCTTCACTAATGGCTTTACCTAATGCATTAACACATTAACAATTGAAGAAAATTTTGCATACATTTCTCTAATAGACTCATTTTGATCCATACAAACTGTTCAAACTTTTGTTTAAGCATTCCGAGTTTAGAATTTTTAACTTGAACAGTCCCTTCATAGGTTATAGAGAGTCTATGCCATATCGCATATGCTATTTCACAATTTGATATTCTATTGAATTCACCAATATAAATTGAACAATAGAGTATACTTACAACTTTTGCATTCATTTGGGATCATCTTATCGTATTAGCATCCCAAGTTGCATACTCTGTTTAGGAAAGTCATATGGATTTGACACCATCCTCCAGAGATCCCAGCTAATTCCCTGGAAATAGAACTGCATCCTCCTCTTCCAGTAAGTGTAGTTAGTTCCATCAAAAGGTGGAGGTCTAGCCACGAGTGTCCCTTCCAAGTTGAGGTTGTTGAGTACCCCGTCACCCATTCTTCAAGACTTTGTTAGAGTTCCTTGAAGCCTTGCTTTGATACCAAGTGAAAAACCACTAGAGGGGGGTGAATAGGGTTTTATAATTATTTTAACAATAATTCAACTCAAGCAACCACATTTGAGATAAGAAGAAAGAGGAAAGTTCTTTAGAGTGGTTCTACCCATAGCAAAAACTAAGGGAGTCAGTCCACTACCCAATTGTTTCCAATTAGGATTTGAAAGTATTTGAATTTTATTAACTTTTTAGGATGTTACACAAAATTACAAATACCTTCCTCACCCTTTGGACAACCTTCACCCGGAATTCGTCTCACCAAGTATGAAGCAGCCTTCACTTGAAGTAACTTCAAGCTCCCCCTTGAAGTAGCCTTCCTCCTTGAAGTAGCTTCCCGTTGAGACCTTCTAGAAGTAGTCCAAAGTCCTCCTTCTCCACCGAGAAGATCCTTTTTCACTTGAGAAGATAGTACCCTCTCCAATCCACATCCTCCAACCCTAGGAGTATCAAGGAGAGTACAAGAAATAAGAAGGAACAAGAAGGGAAAATGGAAATTGCAATTACCATTGTAGCACAAGGTTTGATTTCCTATATCAAGTGTTTTGATCTCCTAACCAATGTGTATGGAAGTGGAAGTACAGTGGGTAGGAGATGCTAGCCTATAGGACACGAATTTGTAGCAATGGAAAGGATTAGCAAATGCTAGAGTTGCTCAATTGATCACAAGAATAGATTGCCAATTGCAAGTATGTATGCTCAAATGTTGCACAAGTGTGTTTTGGGTGTCCTAAGGCATGTCCTATTTATAGAAATGGCCTATGAGTACTTAAGGACGTTCTAGATACTTTCTAGTGGGTTCTTAGTGCTCAACTAGCCGTTAGTTGTCCACTAATTGCTTTAGCAACGGCTAGTTTATTAATTCTAAAAAGTGCAGACGGAGACAATCTCGGTCGAGAAGTTTGTCAACCGAGAGTCCGTCGGTCGAATTTTTTTTCAACCGAGGAACGGTGTGGAGCAACTGTATATAACGTTCGATTCCAACTTCCAACTACCTTGTCTGTTGTGTCTAACGGCTATAGAACCTATTAGAAGAAGTAACCCGAGAGACCCTCGGTCGAGAACTTGTTCGACTGAACTTGTCTCAGTCAACAAAGAGTTTGACCGAGAGTGTCTCTATTTTGGTGGTTCTAGATAAATACTAAGTGTGTGTATGAGTGTGCACTTGTGACACTATTATATGGGATGACCTATCTAAGTGTTGTGAATGGCTAGGGAAGATCTAAACGCTTGATTTACATGATATCTAAGTACTTGTACATTATATACTTGTAAACGTTTTTACATTTGATTACAATCATGAAATTAAAACATTGTGAGCATTTAGATCTTCCAAAGTTGGGTCATCCACCTAGTTCTTGAACACTCAAATAGCATGTTAGATCTACAAGAATGAAATGTTTGTTATTTTCAAAACAAAGGGATTTTGATGATGTCCATTTAGCCAACAAGTCTTTCATCCTTCTTATCATAAGGCCACCCTCATCTTTGGTCAAATAGATAGTGTCCCACATGATAGTGTGAATAGGGATGAAATTGTCAATATCACCACATAGGAACCTTCTACAGAGACCATCGATCTCTTAAATGGTTTCTTTAGGGAGAGGAAAGGTACTAGTCCAAAATAAATGGTAGGAAGACAAGGTAGAGATTATCATCTCTAATATCCCTTCCATAGATATGATATCCATCTTCTAGGAGTCCAATTTGTTCTTAATTTATCCAACTATAGTTTGGCACATGCTTTTAATTAGATTTCCTATGAACATAGGCCCACTCAAATGTCTGATTGGCAGTTGTGAGGTTTGAATACCCAAGGTGTCTTGAATGGAGGTGGGTGATGACTAGTAGGAACTAAGATTTATCTGATATTCCTTTTGTGTTTGTTCTATACTAATATTTAATGGATATTACCTATATGTTGGCTAAGGGGTTTTTTGTTTGGATGTTTTTATTTCCACTATGCCCCTCCCACAAAACCCTATAGACCAAAGATGACAGGGTTGTCAGTGCATCAACATATGGATTCATGAATCACTCATAATGAGTGAAGTTGTTTTAGAAAAACTCCTCAACTAATTTTGAGAGGAACTCTTAGAGAAGAAAAGGATGATGTTTCTTTGTCTTCCACTTATGTTTAACTTATTATATAATGAGTTGTGTTGTTATGACCAAACATGGTAACTATCAAGGAATTGATCATACCAATGACATTGTTACGAAAATCAAAATCTTCATCTTTTGAAGGAAACATGGTATTTCCTATTGGTTGATCTACTAACTATTAGGCTTTGACCACCTTCAAGTGGATGTACATGATTTAGAACTCCAAAACTAGGACATACTATTTGGAACATTTCCAATTAGGGTTGAATGATCATATAGATAGTGCATTGATTCACACCGTGGTATCAAAAGCACTTGATAAGACATTAGGTAATGTCATAGATTCTTGGTGTCACAGATTCTTGGTAGCATGAACCAACAAAAGGATATTTTTTCCTAGAGTGTATATGTCTTTTATCTCTATGAACTTCTTATACATGTAGTACATGTCATGTATTTTTTTGTTGACTTTTTGAGTTAAACTTTAATGCTCTAAAATTTGTATATACTTGTTGTGAAATAAAGAAATTCTTCCTTTTTATAGATTTTTGGAATAGGATATTTTATATTCCTCAATTCAGTGTACAATAAATTGAATTGAATACTTCACTAGTAACACAATTCCACCTGTATCATTCGATCATGTGATCTTCATCTTTAATCATCACCCACACACTTAAGATTAGTTCTAGGTTATAATCCATGGCAACTCCTTTCATAATGACCATCCTCTTGTCACTTTCCACAACTTTGAGGCTCAATATCCCTGCCAATACTGCCTCATCTAGGCTTACAATGAAAATAAGTTCTATTAAGCAAAGTAGATTCCATTGGGTGACATAACCATAGAAATTATAATTTTGCAATTCTACCCACTTTAGAGGAATTTTGTCTGCAAAATTCAACTGAATTGATTCTTGATCTACCCATCATAGAGTTATATGTATCCCTTCTTCTTCAACCGTACTACTAACAACCAACATCATACTAATAATGAAACTTGAGATCTATCTCTCATTATAATCACCTAACCTAGCAAGAAATCCAGCTTACTTCTTTCCAGAGATGGGGGAAGGGTCTCGGTTCCAATTTAAGCCCAACTCACCGATCCATGTCAAAATAGTAACCATTTTCATGCATTACAACTCTTATTATGTGTCCAATTAGATTATGTGACTACATGCCTAAAACTTTTAATAAAAACTCCTCTATTTTTCTTTTCATCTTTGAATACAAGTTCGTCAGTCATGAATCTAAAGGTGGCATGTCTTATTACACTTATTTTAACACCTACTAGTGCACATGTCCCATACCACATGCACTCAAAAGGGCAAGATAAGCATCATAAATATGGTTATATGTATAAAGCATCCCCTTTTAATTAAGCTAGTGCTTTGAGACTATTAAAAAATAATCTTCCTTGTAGATCTAGAAAATTGCATTATATATTATCTCATTATTCATTATCATCAACATCACCATATTACTTACAATTAGTGATTCAACAAAAGGTAGTTATCCACATAACTTGCACCTATGTTCTTGTTGCTCCCAAGAGCTCATTGCACCCAAGTGCTAATTGAACACTAATGCTCATAAACCTTGGAGAAACACTATATTAACATATTTTTTTAACATTACTCTTAATAACTCTGTCCATTCAACTGTTGTAATCTTATCTAGATAAGCAAAAGGTACTTGTAGTCATTATCTTACCATTAAACCATTATTTTTCCTAACAAAACTAAAGAAAGCATTAATGAAATCACCTTTTCTAGGATCTCACTTATATAAACATCATGTAGAACTTCATATTGTTGTGATCCTAGACTAGTGATCTACAACATATCATGTATCATCAATTATAAGTAACACTTTTCATGTTTAACCTTGAAAGGTACTATGGATACTCTTAATCATTTTCATACTATTTCATTACAAGATTAAAAGAAAAGCATAACATGGTTCACACCATCCTCAACTACTTTGAAAAAAAATCTAAATTGTGGTTCAAGTTACCACAAACATTCCTCATTGTAGCAAAAATTCAAACACATTATGAGTTCCCTAATCTTTGTCATTACTAGTAAGAAAAGATATAATTTACCTCAAATTAATCATTAAAATAGTAAAGAAACAAGGATGAAATCTAAACCTTCAAAGTATGCCTTTAAAAGATCACAATGCTTAGTATGTACTCATTTAACATTCTTAATATAAATCTTCAGTTACAGACATCAAAATCATGAATCATATTAAACCATGAATCATTACCTAGATTTATATATTTTTGCATTACTTAATTGGTACATTTATTATATGCATGCATATTTATGAAACTGATCTAATCTGCTACACAACATGGTGGACATAAACATAGGTTGTTCTCCATCCTATGATGTGATCCACCTTAAACACAATTTGTTATATCCCCATTACCTAATATTGATGGCTGCAAAGACCGAGTCTCACCACATAATTCAATAGTTGATAGTTAGGGTAGAGACTTATATGCCATTTTCTTCATTTACTTAAACTTAAGTATTTTTATCCCCATAGAGATTTGTGTTCATGAAGAAATATCTAGATACATGCTACACCAATATGATCTTAAACTTTAAACATGTACATGATCATGTTTATTTTATGAAAAAATCTATATTTATTTACTTCAGAGGTTAATTAACTGATCATGTTCCATGGTATGAATACACACATTTTTCATAAATAACAAACATAAACTTATTTGAACATAACTCAACCATTACCTCATGGTTTTCAAATTCTTCACACAACTTAAATATCCATACACAAAAGTATTAGATTATTACTCTTAAGAAAACATTATATCCTTTATTTCGAGGATAAGCTTTCGATGTCAAATCTGAACGTCTGCTTTTTAAGAAACCCTTAAAAGAAGATAGAATTGAATATCATACTTATACACATTCCCTAACTGTTAAATTTCTAACTTATTAGAGATTTCATTCTACTTGATCTGCAATTAGTTATCTTTATAGAAAGGTATACCTTTTGTATAGGGTATAACAACCCCATGAGTTAGGATATTTTATACCCTCAAACTCCCATGATTCATTAAAGGTGGGGATTATGAAAACACAAACCAAAATCTATAAGAGGATCTTATTATTAATACTTGGTCTAGATTCCCTAAGTCTTACTCTTAGGACTCATCTAACATGTGAAGACTATAAGAATGTGATTAACTTTCTTGGTAGCCATCTATATTATTGTTCTAACACCACTTTTGTAGCATCCCCAAAGTGTGATCAATACAACACAATAGGGAAGCACAGACCAACAAAATCACACTCACAAATTGTCACAAATTGCATATGTCATTCATTGCAATAATATAAATAACTTCACACATGACTTTGATACATGGATGACCATACATATTCTTTTCCCGAGAACTTGTAACAATGAACATGATAAAGGGTAAAACTAGTAAACTAGTGAAATTTCTTGATCATATAGATGGCATACCACTAGGTCATGAACTCATATGTACACCCTCCTCGTGACAAATCTCCCATGCTGCAAACAACCTATTTGCATCCAAACAATTGTAAGTGATTGGGTTCTAGAAAATATGAACATAATGTAACATAAAGATTAATCATTATTTATGACTTCAGGATGCATTCTTGACTTGATTAAACATTCTTATTAGGGAAGCTACTCAATGAACCTTATCTGATTTGATCTCACAAACAAACATGAGGCGTGCAGTCCTCTAAACACACTAAAGTGAACATGACTGTGATTTAATCCAATAAGCATTAACATCAATGAACAAACTAAAAGTGAACAGGCTTAGACTTGAACCCATAAAGTGAGGGGAGATCATGATTCACCAACCTTACATGAAATGTTCATGAGTAGCGCATAATTATTAATTCTTATATTGATCTTATCTTATCTTATCTTATATTACTTAGGATTTTTTCCCATACTTGCATGAGTGATCTTAACATGAAGATGTATAACTCTTAACTGATATGATCTTAACATATTGCATGTATGCAGTAAATCTTAACAATATATTGATATCATATTGTTCATATGACAATATATATAATATGAAGTTTAATATGATAATGTGAACAAACAAAATGATGCAATATAATTAAACCTAAGACATGGACTACTTACCTTTGTTGCAGAACCCTAAGTTTTTTTGGGGGGTAAGTCAGAGGGGTATTTTTATTCACCTTGCCCCTCTCGTGCAAGATAAATCAAACTGAGCATTACAAAAACCAATACTTGAAACAGAAGTAAATGGGGTAGTACTACTACCATTACATGTTTCTGAGTTGATAATATCAACTAGGACAGTAGGTGGACTTATATAGAAATAGGAGCCACTATGGTTTTTTTGGTGGAACTTAGCCAACTGATATGCTGCCTTGTTCCCTTCCCTCTTGGTGTACGAACAAGTCCAACCATGTTTCCATCTCAGCTTGTCTACTAGCCATCTTGCTAGTTTTGGATGATTAGACACAAGATCCTCCAGTGCTTCTTTGGCAATCTTGGAATTTGTTTCGATACAAATGCTTTCACAGTCCACACACAGTCCAACCTCTTTATCCAACATGAAGGCTTGAATCTCTGCGTCAAGAGCGCTATTGGCACTGACCCTCTTTGCCCAGCCACCACACCATATTCGATTGTTGTCACGATAGATAACTTCTATGGCAGAATTTTGGGTTTTATCATTATATGTAGCATCTGTGTTCATCTTCAAGCTACCATTTTGAGGTTTATTCCAAGTACTCGATCCCACCTAGTTCTGATTACTCACCTCAACCACTGCCCAAGCTTTCTCACTAATTACAACATCTTTATTAATGAGGGCTTTAACGTGGCCCATAGTCTTCCTTTAATTCTCAAAAACCTGAGTATTTCTATTCTTCCATATTTGCCAATAGCCCAAGGCAAAATGAATGTCTGAATGTCTAGTAGAATATAGGTTTGTGGTGATCCATTTCCATCTGTCTATTTCTCCAAAGAAATTGTTCCAATTGCCCATAATAATAACCTCTTTCCAGACTTTAGTAGCATGTTCACAATCTTGCAAAGCATGTAGAGTGGTTTCCTCTATAAACCCACAGAAGGGACATGTTTTGTCAAGAGCCATGTTCCTTGCCACTCTTCTGCAATTTGTAAGGATTGCATTATTTCCGACAAGCCATAGGAAGTATCTAACTTTCATAGAAACTTTCACCTTCCAGATCTTACTCCATTCGCCATCTAAGACAATGTTCTTATCCTGTCTCAGGATCTCATAAGTACTACGTGTGGTGAAATGGCATGAGTCTATATGACACCATGCTCACACATCATATTCACCATTGGTCAAGGGGATGGTCGTACTCACTACTTTCTTCACAATCTCCTTTGGAAGCCATTCATTCTGGAAGTTTGTGTCCCACTTGTTGTCCAAGTTGAGGAGACTCGCCACCACCATCAGATCCTGTAATTAGTTGGGAATGGGCTTAATAACAAGTTCCTTCAACAGCTAGTGACTCCCCCACCAGTTATCATGCCAAATGTTAGTGCTTCTTCCATCCATAGGGATCGTCGTAGAGTTATCATTCAGGAAGTCTTGCTGTTGTAAGGCAGCTCGACCTAATATCAATATATAAGGCAAGGACCCACCTTTATAATCCTCATACTTCGAATGAAGACTGACACACCACCATGATTTCCGATTAGAGCTCAGGTCCAAGGTATGTTTGAGGATCAGTTCCTGGTTCAATTCCCTCATGGACATCAGTCCAAGACCTCCATGCTTCTTATCACTCGTAACTTTGATCTAGGATACAAGGGATGTGCCACGATGCTTTTGGAAACATTTGCAGATGAAAGACTGGGCTCTACTGTCTATATGATTGCATATTTTAAGAGGTGGGATAGCTATTTGCATAACATAGTTAGGAATAGTCATTAATGTAGCTTTAGCTAGGCATACTCTACCTACAAGATTGAGAGTTTTGGCAGACCAAGAATTGATACGAGAGGCAACTCTATCCAGAATATTACTATAGGTGTCAATCTTCACCTTACCATGAATAAGAGATACACCCAAGTATTTTCCCATATTATCTGATTGTGTGAAGCCACTAATATTGAAGATATGTCTCCTACACCTAAGAGACACAGTCTTGGAGAAATGAACACAAGATTTACTAGTTGAGATTGCCTACCCGGATACGGCCCCAAACTTAGTAAAACAATCAAGAATAGTATGCATCTCGGCATCATCTTCTTTTGCAAAAAGAAACAGGTCGTCGGAAAAACAAAGATGAGAGATTTTGGGACCATTCTTGTAAATCCGAACTAAGGTCCATTTCTTTTCCCGTACTAGACTATCAATAGACTGACAAAGTCATTCAAGGCAAAGAAAAAACAAGTAAGGGGACAATGGGTCGCCTTGTCTGAGCCCCTTGGGCACACTGAAGGAGCTAGCAATCTTTCCATTCCATATAATCGAAGTTTCTCCTTCGGAGATGGAATTGAGGATATAATTCCTGATGGAATCTGGTATGCCAATCTTGATCAATGTATCATTAACAAAAGGCCAAGTCATCTTGTCATATTCCTTGGATAAGTCAATTTTGATGGCCATCACCTTGGGATCTGTCTTCCGCCTCATTATGTGTATAATTTCCTGGGCAACTGTAAATCTTGTCAGAGATTCACCATCCTAGGATGAGTGCGCTTTAGGCAGGAGAGATCCATTCAGACATGAACTTTTTGAGTCTCTCAACAATAACCTTAGAGGTAAGTTTTAGAACATTATTATTGAGAGATATGTGTTTGAGGTGCTCACATCTTTCTGGTTTAGGGATCTTGGGAATTAAAATGACACTCGCATCGCAAATGCTCTTCTTAAGTGTAGTACCCAATAGTGCCTTGGTAATGGTAAGGATGATTGAATGTTTCACTACATGCCAGTTTTTTAACAGAAATGAACCATCCACACCATCAGGGCTTGGTGCCTTATGGGGGTTAGATTTAGCCAAGATAGTAAGTACTTCCTGAAGGGTTGGGACACGCCCAATTGCCTGGTATTCCTCGTAGGTGAGGGGCCTGAACACGCCACAAAAGTTGTTGATTTCCTCTTGATTTAAGTACACTGGTTCGGTGAAGATGCCCTTAATGTGGCTCCACACCAAGTTTTGGATATCAACTTCATCCGTGACCCATTTTCCATGCAATTCTTGATCACGGTGATGGCATTGTGATGTCTTCTTTGCTTGACATAAGCATTATAAAACTTAGTGTTACTGTCCCCATTGATGAGCCAGTTTATGTGACTCTTCTATTTGAGGTCATCCTCTTCCCTCTTAAGAATATCATTATATCTAGCCTCCATCTCATCTATAAGATTGACAGTAGTATCATCATACATATCGGACAAGTTGGACTGTAGGATCTCAAGATTTCTAAGAATTCTCTTCTTTTCTTTGGATGTCTATTCCCTAGATTTAGTAGCCCATCTTGTAATTTCTTTCTTAGACTACCGTAAAGGTTCATGAAACTCTATATCTGTTCTCCAGGTGTTTTGAATAATAGATTGAAACGTTGGGTTGTTCGACCAGGATTCTTTGATTACAAATTTGGGCACGTTGAAGGCACGGTTAGTGGATCTCAATAGGAGGTGACAATGGTCAGAATATGATCTCGTGAAATGTTCCAGAATAAATTGCAGGTAAGCTTAGATGAATTGTGCATTAGACACTGATCAGTCTAAGTGTTCTCTCAACTGACCATGGATATACGTGTAACTAGCTCCATTATAACCCAAATTCAACAGGCCAGCTTCCAGCAAAGTATTGTTATAGAGATTAGATTTATTAAAGTCATAGATGGAGCTTCCCATATTCTCCTCATGTAGGAGAGTAGTGTTGAAGTTGCCAATAGCTACCCAAGGAAGGATGAATCTTTTGCTCATATCTATGAGATGATTCCAAAGAAACCTGATGATAGTGATGTGAGGGTTTGCATAGATAAAACTGACGAAAACTAAATTATTGATATTGCACATAATAAATTCTCTATGACAATTCACAATATGAACATCACACTCTCCCTCCTTCCAGAAGACCCAAATTCCTCCTGCAAAGCCTCTAGCTTCACATTGAAAGGACTTGGAGAACCCAAGATTTTTAATAGTTCTAATAGAAAAAGGGCCACTGATACGTGGTTCTAGAATAGCAACCAGCTTTGGTTTTTCCATTAGGATAGTATCTTTGAGCACCTTGCATGTATCTTCATTACCAATGCCTCTAACGTTTCAGTAGAGAGTATCTATCATAAAGGTAGAAACTGATTCAGAAGTGGATATAGAATAGAAGACTCTAGTTGGCTGCATCAGCCTGATCACATTCTACACATGTTAATTCCGACTGTGAACCGGCCATAGAAACTATTTCATTCTCCATCGGGAGTACATTTGATCTTGGGCTATGTCTCCTTTGTTTTAAGGGGGATCTGGCGGTTTACTTTTCCCTTTTCTTTTTGTGCTCAAATTGTTGCTTGTGCCTGTTTTTCAAGGGAGAAGTGTTTTATATTTGTCATGTGTCCCTTTCCTCACTTTATCTCTTTTTAATCAGGCTGATACTATCATGCTACTAGCCTCATATTCCTCACCATACTCTACTAACTCAGTCTCCATATCAAAGACAACCTCCCCATCCTCAACATTGATGACTTGGTTTATATCAGGGCTCACAACAACATGGTTCTCCTTGTCCTAAGTCGCAACCTTCTCGTTCTCCAGTTTACCTGTTGAAATTAGGGTGTTGTTTGTGATATCACCAAATACTGGTCTTGAACTCGTCTCCCCAACATCCTATGTCTGGACCTTCGTTTTCCTCCAAATCTTCATTGGCCTATCCTGCTCAGCTTTATCTGTGGAAGCATTAACTGCCTATGCAAATTCAGAGGTATGGCTATCAGATACCAGTTCATTTACTAGCCCTACAAACCTATTAAAAGAGCTCGTATTAGTGTTGCTTTGTGTTGTCTTGCGCCGCCCAACAATGCCTTTTCATTTTTGGACCTACCAACTACCTTGATTGGGACCATTAAGAACTTGGTGGCTTGCCTTGCTAGTACCTGTATTCATAAAATTATTTGCCTCTTCTTCACCTATCTCAGATTTACAGAATTTAGAGATATGGCCTTCCTTTCCACATTTAGCACACGCCCATGGTAGGCCTTCATAGTAGACCTCATACTCTTCCCCATTTAAGAGAATCAACGATGTCAGTTCCTTTGACATGTCAATCTCAACAGCTAATCAAGAAAATATACCCTTGGACCTATTCATAGTATGGTCGTCTACCTTCATTAAGCACCCTAGTGCCATCCCTATATATTGGAATATAGTATTCATGTAGAAATGTAGACGTAAGTTGATGATTCTAAACCAGGTAACAATGTAATCCGGGAGAGATTCTGATGGCTTGAAGTTTGGATACCACCCCCAGACTACCAAAGTGTAGCTGAAAATTTTTCCATGGGACACCCATAAGTGCCATCTCAAAATCAAATTAAAGGGAAAGTTGAATGACGAAATGACCATTTTCCAATTTATACATATTGAAGTGTCCCTTAATCTTCCACATGATCTTGATCTTTTCTTTTAGGGTCATATAACCAATATCAATCCCGATGAATATGACCACAATAGAAAATTTCTAGGGTCTGACTAGTTCATTTTTTGCTTCAAGTTTGATCGATAGATATGGGACGCCTTCCATTTCACTGAGCAAAACTACTCCCGCCAGGAGGTTTTCTTCAAAAAGCTTCTCCAAGAAGAACATGTTGTTATCGACTTCGGAATGTTCAATCAAGTTACTGGCGATAACTTTCATGTATGTGTGATGTGACCTTACATTGGTAGACCTTGGTTGGTCGACAGATCGATCCCCTTCCAAAGGCGATCCTTTCGGTTATTCCTTTGTTGGGGACTCATTTTTCATAATTCGTTCTTATGATTGTCCTCGCATCCCAACTACACTAAAGGTCATTCTGATTGTAGGGACATAATGTGTAGCAATACCTTTCCTACGTACTCCTTACTTCCTTTGTGATTGGTGCTCATTTTGTATGGTCTTTCCGTTATTTCTCTCCATGTTTACATGTATGAATGCTTTCACAACACCACGATCGAAGACCCTATCTCCTTCTCCGTCCCCTTGCTTTCTTGATTGGTCGTCGTCGCATTCTCCTTCACGATCGCCCCCCTCTTCCCCTCCAAATGCTAGCACCCCCATCTAAATAGAACCCTAATTTTAGTTATTAAACCTTTAAGTGAAGATCCTTTTTCCTATAAATATCATGAGCAATTCATAAATATCCAATATACAAAAAACCCATTATTCAAAGGTATAATTAGCATTTTCATACCATCTTAAATGTGTAGGAACATTAACTTATATCACTTCACTTATACAAGGTAATAATCTAAGAGGTTATACACATGTTTCATTTGTTCAACTAACCTAATGGGGATGTTTAAGGCATTTACTTATCATCAGATCATTTTTTGGAAGTAGATTAGGGTTACTACTCCTAATTAGGAATTTAAGAATAATAATATAAAATATTGCATCATGAATATTATAAGATGTATTATATCAGTTCTAGACATCATTAGGGGTCTCATGAAATTTCCTAAGATTTAGTGACCCATTACAACTATTTATCATGATAAATCCATTATTATATGCATGCATATCTACTCATGAAATCAATGATTACTTCATTAATCAGACCCAAAACCTGACATTTTTTGTAAAACTATGAACTTCAAAACTTTCATTTGGTACCTTATACATGAAAACCTAGTCTACCAATCCTAAGATATCATTTTAACAATAATTTAACTTATTAAGGCGATCACAGTCATCCATAGATGATCAAATGGAGGGGATGAAGAATAATCTTTGAAAAGGGGCAAACGGCCCACGAATCTGGCTCCAGATCAATTTAAGCCATACATGTTGACCTGAGAGGAGCATATATTGGTCGTCTTCCTCACAACTTAATATCTGGATTATGTTCTTTTCCATGGAACATGGAAAGTTGAAGGGTTGGGTACAATGGGTGGCACTCAATCCAATGGCCCTACTGCAAGACACTCACCCACATCTCCCTTGGTGTTTGTGCTCCTTGATGACCACCGGATAAAAGTTGCCTCCTAGTCTGGCTGAAGGAGCAACCAAGTCATTGGTCTTCCATAATGGATTGATGTTGATCCAATTTTCTAGTGCCCTGTGCTTAGACACCTCTACTAGGTCATAGGCGGGGATTAACTCTTAAACAACTATCTTTTTGCTAAGATCAACCTTGTGTCTCCGACTATCCATTTTAGTGAGGATTCCAGTGAGCTCATGCCTCCCAAAAAGGTGTATGGCTCTTTCCATCACCTACTCAACTACCTAGGAACCTCTATGCCCCCTCCTCTGATACATGACTATGGTTGCAGAAAGAACAAGCATGTTGAAAATTGGATGTGAATGAGAAAACTTGTAAATACCCTAGTTGCCTAAAAAGCACCCTGAGGCCCCAACTTGGTGATTTTTCTCTATTTGTTTGGTTATCACCATGGATAGGAACAATGGATCTAAATCACATGTTTTCAACTATATGTAAGGAGGCTTGCACCATGACTGGTTTCAAGGTCCCCAACCTCTTATAAAAATATCTAGTATTATCAACAAAGTAAGGAGGCTTGCACCATGACTGGCTGCAAGGCCCCCAACCTCTTGTAAAAAGATCTAGTATTATCAAAAAACATTCCCACATAATTAGGTATATCAAGATTTAGGTTTCCCAAGAAGTTTTGGATATTTCTATAAGGCAATTGACATGTTCCCAACAAGTTTATATTTATAATGGATCCTACTCATGCAGAAAAGTAATGTAATCTTGGTATAAGACCAACTTTATGAAATATGAAATGTGTTGGAGTCATAAAAACCTAAATTTCCTTCACTACGTAAATAATATCACATGTTTGTAATTTCTCTTACATGAAGCTAATTTTCAAATCCAACACTTAAAACTTCTTCACTTGCATGAATGTGACAAACAAGAAAATCATTGTAATATTCTAATATCCCTTTTATGTGCCAAATCATTTTACCTATCTACAAATTTCCACTAGATAGATCAATTATAAAAATATTGAAGTGTCGTTCCATCACAAATAAGAATAACTCCTCATGGAAACATGAGCTCAAGAAGTCATTATTTGACCAATTAAATTTCATTATAAGTTCATTACCATGATTGTATAGGATTCTTAACATTTATTGATATATCATATGACCTATGAATTTCCATTATTATTGTATAAAAGAAGACTCCTCTAACATGCATGTAAAATAAAAATAAATTGATTACCCCACTAGTTAGATAATTTCAATTGTATCATTTGATCATGTGATCTTCATCTTTAATTGCAAGACCCCTAACCTAGCTTAGTGCTTGATCTTGACTTCTTTTCATAATCAAATGCTTAAATCATAATCTAATCATCTGATGCACCTTATTAGAATGTGACACATTTACGTATTCAGTTTGGTCTAGTTTGAATGAGGTTTGAGCTATGTATGCTTGTTTTGGACCAAGTTACAATTTACCCATATTGAGGGTTTATCTTCTAGTTTTTCACATTTTGGATGTTCCTTTTGTGCCTTAGCATCATGAGAGAGATAATGATGCTTACGGGTGCTTTGGTGTACCTTGGATGATGAGGTGGCATCATGTATGTTGAGCTAGGGTTTGCATGGGTGCTTGAGTTGTTAGTGTCAACCATATTGGTGTGACCTTTGTAGCAACCTATGTTCCTTGTGTTTTGGTTAGTGTTGTGACTGATATGCTTTTGGTTGTGTTTTTTAGAGACACATACACCTTTTTCGTGATCTTGGTTGAAGAGGTTTTGAGTTGTGCTTTTGTTGTAGTGACCTTTGCCTTGGTTGGCATAGTGTTGCGGTCACTACATGGTGATCTCTTGCCTTTGTATCGACCAAAGGTGGTATTGGACCTAGTGGTTGCTACTAAGCCTTGTTTTTGTCACCCTTTGATGCATACATATCTAGAGTGCTTACATGGTCATGGTTTTGAGGGATATGTGTCATGAGAGGCTCTAATACCATGACACATCATACATTTCACCTCTCTCCTACGCTTGGCTATTACACCCCTTCTTTCACATGCAAGTAACCCTTTTATCTCTCTTCTTTCTCTCTTCCCACTTGAGGTCAGCCCTTGTGCTTGGTGATGCTTGTGGAGGTGTTAGATCTTGATCAAGGTGGTCGGTCTCTTACATATGGTGATCTAGGGCTTGATCATCTCTCTTGTAGTGGTTCTTAGTGATCTTTGATCTTCGTAAAAGGTTTCAAACCCTTGATCTCATTTTCCTTGAAACCCTACCCTTTCTTTCTCTCTTGGTCGTTATGCTATGGTTCTCCATGGTGTCTATCTTTATGAACTTCTCTACATAGAGGTGGATATTATTATTGACCATGGTAGTACCTAAGTGGGATGAATCTCTCCTCTTTCTTCTTTCTTTTCAGCCTAGGGTGTTTAACCCCTCTCTTTTGAGTTTCCTTTGACCTTGGTGTGTTCTTATTCTCTTAAGGTGATCTTTCTTGGAGTTTGAGTTGATCCAAGCTTGGCGTTTCTCTTCTCTCTTGGTGCTTGTCACTTGGGAGGTCAACCTTCACCTAAAGGTAGGTTATATAACTTTCCCCTCTACTATAGTTGCACCTTTATCTTGCTTGCATGTTACTGTTTTATCTCTAAAATGTGATCTTAAGATGCTAGATGATTCTATATTGATTTAGGGTTTAAGATATGGAAGTATTCTTGTGTTTATTTCTCTTTCTTCTAAACCCTAATTTTATATCTGAAATCTTAGTGGATTGTGGAACTGCCAATGTTTTCATACAACATCTTGAATGTTGGATTTATCACCATGTTTATGTTTGGCCATCTTGAAGGATAAAGAGGTTTTGGTTCTTGCTCACTTATGGTTGACATTTTGTTTCTTCTCTCATATCATGGCTTTTTTATTGATCTTTGTGACACTTGTTTTAGGGTTTTGATAATCATTTTCTTAATGAGGTTTCCTTGGTAGTGCCTATTTGGTTCCTTGGTGTTTAACTTCTATTTTGGTATAAATGCTTCCTTGGTTCTATGAGGTCACTTGACCGTGTTTATGTATGCTAGGGTTCTAGTATGGTCACCATAATCCTAACCCTAAGCTACCTTGGTCCCTACATGGGTAGAGTTTTCTACATATGAGCCTTGTGGTTGGTCGCTACATAGGATGGCTTGCTTTGGTTGACATGGCTTTAGTTTGGGGTTTAGGTCGCTACAAACCCAAACCCTAGTTTCTCTTGTGGTCTCTACACCTAGTTTTTGCTTGGTAGGTCGCTACACCCTGATCCATGTATGGTCGCTACACATGGAGTTGAAGGTCACTACATGTGCCAACCCTATTGGTCGCTACATGTGCAACCCTAGTGGTGGCTACATGTGCTATGAAGGTCGATCACTACATATGGTCTTAACCTTGTATGGTCGATACATGTTCTTGTATTGAATGCTTGATGGTTGATGGTGTTTAACCCCCATGTGTTCCAAGTATGTGGGACATAACGTACCTAGGGTTTGACGGTGAATTTTTTTATGGAAACCCTAATTGACTATTTATGAGAAACCCTAACCCTAATGCGGGTGTATGATGTAAATGCTTAAATTTCTTGAAGTGATTAGCATGTAATGATGTTTTCTCTCTCCTACTTGTGCAACCCTAATGTTGTAGGTTTAATGAACATCATAGCTTGTGATTTCTATGATATCTCTTATATGACATAGGGTGATGATTATGAGCCTTTATGAGGGATGATGAGATAATGGCATTATGTAGAAACTATGTGATTGGATCTTATGAACTAGAAGACGCTTAATCCTAACATGAGGTGATATCCTCTAGTAATATGATGTGGATGGTTATCCCACGATGGCATGGTAATGGTGATGGCCTGGTATGAGGCAGTAAGATGGTATCATGTGATGATGTGATCATCTTTATGCTTAAATATGTTTTATATCTTCTAATGTTGCAACCTATCCTTATCTTTCTAGAATTTGTTTTGGGTTTGTACGTTTTAACTTAAATGATCCATTAAAAGATACCCAATTGAAATATTTAATGAAGTTTGACCCTGATCATGTAGGTTGCCCTGAGTCATAGATCCATCTTCAGTGGTAGTAGTTTCTCAATTGTGAAATGATTAATTCCTATGGAAAAATTAGAGCACATATTGTTGAGTATACGGGGGTGCAACTTGACGATATATCCTTGCATTCACAAAAATTGGTTTTGGAGGATGTGTGGTCATACCCCAGAAGGAGAAGGACTTAGGTCGTATCTCAAATGATGTGTTTTTAGGGATGGTTGTGATCATACCCAGGTAGGAGAATGACCGTGGTTGTATCTCATTGGTGTTGTGCCTATATATCAAGGAAGACTATCATAGGAGTCTGGATCTACTAGATCTTGTATGGCACTTATTTTGACTTAGTAGTGGTCAGTTGGAGCATGACCGGTATACCTCTTCTCCACATGGCATAATAAAAGATGTAAAATAGTTGTGTAGTATATTTTATTAGGGTTAAAATGTGCTTCACGTTGGAAGACCCCTTGCCTTGTTTCTTTAATGTATAGTTGATAACGGTTATACATGTTCTTCATGTTCCTTCTGAAAAATATATGATAATTTGCTAATTAGTTTGTAGTTTCTTAATCTATGTTATCAGTCTTAAGTATTCATTTAACTGAGTCTACTCATCCTATTAATAGTATTTCTTTTTTTTTATATTTATCTGTGTCAACAATAGTTTTTGTAGGAGAGCTATATCTCTCATTGGGGGTGTTGGTCTCATCTCGTGGGTTTCCAAATTTTTTAGGTCATCGCACATGATGAGGTAGAGATTGTGCAATTGAGGAAGAGAAACAAGGAGAGTAGTACTTGTTGAAGGTTGTATATGCTGCTAGTGTTTTATAGTAAAGTCATATGTGTTGTCCATGTACTCTCAGGTCCTTGGGGGATTTTGTAGATGTTGTACATAGATACGAGGTTTTTGGCTATATGCCATGGTTATACATGTATGGCTTGTATATGTGAAGATGTTATCTTTGTAGCAGGTTTGTTTCAAGATGTCCATTGTATAGTGACATAAAAACCTTTATGGTATGAAATGTGATACAAGTGGCACAATTTTTGGACCTGAATGTAATATGTTTCCGCTTGTCGATGTACAAGTAATTGTAAAGAGGCGAGATCACCTCCTTACTAAAATTTAAAGTAAGTACAAAACATACATCTTTTTAGAAAGATAAAAGATATTGAGGGATGCATGTATAATATTCCAAGTAAATAAGCATGCACCAGATACATTATAAAATGTCAATAGTAGTAGAAATAAAACTACTAAGCCTATTACGTTGCTTTCGTTGTTCATTACATGATTGTTCATAAAAGAAAAAGATAAGAGAAAAGGATCTAGCTATAGAAACCTAGACATCATTTCAGATAGCTTGAGATCTACTCCTGAGATGACTTCCTTCAAACTTGTCCTTCTCCTTGCTCAGCACCAGCACCTGGGTGGTTGGGAAAGCATCCAGAAAAAGGGGAAAGAAAATAAGGTATGTGTCACAAAACTAGTCTAGGATAACAAGATAAGTAAAGAAAATAAGAACATGCTAGGGTTCATCATAAGATGAAGATAACAAGAGTATGAGGCTATATTCAAAACAAACTTTCCATTAACAATTATATTAAAAAGGATTTGCTTGTAACATAATTATGCCTACCTAACTAAGTAGGGTTGAGGCACCTACTGACCTCTAACCTATAGGTGAGGGGAGAATAAGACATTCCCAATCACCTACACAATTATATAGGGGAGAATAAAAACATTCCCCAGGGCGATTAAATACATGCCCTCTTTGGGTGGTTGTACACAAGTATTGCTAATTTAAATTAAATTGAACATAAATCTACATGCTAGAAAAGTAGTCATGGAAAGAGTAGTCATAATATTCAATAAGCATAGAAGTGGGGTATAAGACCCAAATAAGAAGAAATTATAATCTAATTTGAGACGTGAACAACATTAGGATTCAAGAATAGAAGATTTAGGATTCATTTAAGCCTCATTAGGGAAATATAGGGTTTGGATGCAATTATCCCAACATAGGGTGTAAGGAATGCACATACCTCTCTTACAGATATTAACTACTAACTTTCTCCACTTTAATTGAGTCCAAGTTCTACTTTGCCTATTTTCAATGTATTAACATTTATTAGAGTACATAGTGCACATTAATATATAGAAACCCTAATTTCAAAACTTTTTAGAAAAACTTAGATTTAGATTTGAAAATATCACCAGTGAACTTATTAGGTTCTCCTGATGAAGAAAACATATTTTTACGTTAATTTTGGAGTTATGATTATTAAGATGTAATTTTTATGGATTTTATGCATCAAATTCATTTTACAAAAATCTCCCTTTGTCAAACCATGAAATCATTCCTTGAAAATATTTTTATTAGATATATAATAATTTTCCAATTTCAAAACATATTTATTTGTCAAATTTGGATAAGCGGATTAGAAGATATGAATTTTTCAATATTGACCAATAGGAAATTGCCACATCATCAAATTGATCGAGATAATTGAAGAGAGAGGGAGAGGGAGAAAACACCATTTGACCCACGATCTGGTTTTAAGTTGCATAGGTAACCAAACTAGATCTTCTAGAGAAGGTAAAACAGCAAGAAACCAAAATCCTAGAAGAATGTGGTAAATAAAGATGGAGATCATCGATTTTAAACATAGAAGCATGAGTTATAAGCATGTAGTAAGAAATATACGAGAAGGGGGTTAACAAAACTTTCCTCTAGGAAGGTAATAAGGTCCAAATAGTAAGGATCCTGAGATTAGAAGGCCTGGTTTCACCAAGCCAAGCTCCTTTCTTGAGCAAACATCACCTTCTCCACTTTAGAGGTGCAAACCCTAGCAAAAGAGCATGGAGCTGAGATGTTTTAGGGTTCTAGGTGGAGTTTTACCATGGAAGGTCATGGTTCTAACCTGGAAGAAGGTGGTAGGAATACTAACAACATGAAAATAGGGAAGGAAAGGATGAGACTTACTAGTTTTGGTCAAAATTGAAAAAAACCACTAGAGTGGGGGTGAATAGGGTTTTAAAGATAATTCAATAATTATTTCTCTCAAACAACCACAAATGAAAAAGCAAGAAGGAGACAAGGGATTTATAGTGGTTCCTACCTTAGAAAATACTAAGGTAGTCAGTCCACTACCCGGTTTCTTACCCAACCGGGATTTTGAAAGTATTTATTTTATTACCTCTTCAAGGATTTTACATAAAATACAATACTTTCTTACACCCCTTTGGACAGCCTTCACTTTGAAGTATATGCACCCACTTGAGGCAGCCTTCTTGAAGTAACTAAAAGATCCCCCTTGAAGTAGCCTTCCTCTTAGAAGTAGCCTCCCGTTGCACCAGCCTTCTTGAAGTAGTCCAAAGCCTCCTTCTTTACCAAGAAGATCACAACCCTCTCCAATCCGCAGCCTCCAACCCTAGGAGTAGAAAGGAGATTACAAGCAATAAGAGTGAACAAGAAAGGAAAAGGAAATTACACTTACCAATGACATAGTATCAGGGATTGAGAAGCGTGTGGCAAATGGTAAGAAGAGAATGACATAGTATCAGGGATAGTCTTATGGAGGATTCAAGAAGCCCATGTTTTCATCACATTAGGTTCAGTAGAGGTCAGTTGTTTAGTCATAGTGGATACGAGCAACTACTACAGAAACAGCCTTTGGCGTCGGTTGTTTAACCCCCTTTGGCGACGGTTTTCAAGCGATGCCTATGTGGGCACCGCTAATGGTCGAACTTTTCGGTGTCATTTTTCTAACCGACGCCTATATGACATATAGGTGTCGGTTATATATAGTTGGCCGACGTCTATAAGGTTCGCACTACAAAAAAGAGCACCACCTAGGACACTTTCTGTGTCGGTTAACAACTTAACAACCGACGCCATACACCCAGACGACATGGCGAAGCATGGTCGTGCTTCGCTGCACAGCCATGTTTAGTACTATAGGCGTCAGTTTTATACTAATAAGCGACGCGTTTTCCACCACGGTCGTGCTTTCCTGCACGGTCGGGTTGTTTGTCCTATTAGGCGTCGGTTTTTATCTAATAACTGACACTGTAGGCCTTTGATGACAGTGTTTTATAAATAACCGACGCCTATAATTTAATTTTTTTTTCTTATCAGTTTGCAGGCCTGCTGTGGCTGGTCAGCAGGATGAGAACCTGCAGTTCAGTTTTCTGAATTGTAGGTTTACGACATCCATTGATATCAGCCTACAAACAGGCCACAAACCTGTAAAATCAACCAATATTTTTTCACACAAGTAGATACATTCAGACATCAATTCAATTCTCACATTCACACATGTAGAAACATTCAAATACACGTAGAAACATTCAGAAATATTCATTTACAAAATATCATTCAACATCGCTATCAGCATCCCAATTATATCTTACAATCGCCACTTCTTGTATGGCTTTTGCCCATTCTTCTCTTATTTCATTTAATACTTCCATTGTATATGGAGCATGTACATTTTTAAAGTGTTTACCTATAGTGTGGTCAGTTTTAAACACCTGCAAAGAGAATGATGTATATATAAGTAATAATATAAAAATAAGATCGATATATTTCATACTAACTAATGAGACTATATATAATACCTCATGTATGGTATTAATATCCAATGCGACATGTCGTATAATCATCTGCATAAATTGCATCACATAATATGCGCATGCCCAGTCGTTGTCTTGTGTAGCGCACTATAAATTGAAACATATAAAATATTAAAAAATACAACTAAGCACAGTTCACATAAATAATATATACATTGAGTCGGGAACTTACTTTTACGTTCTCCCAAATTATTGGCTGGTTCTTTCTCCTTGGGACATTTCCTCCAACATTTTTGAATGCATCTAAACCCCTACATGTTAATGTAACACAATAAATTGCATAATTAAATAGTAATGTAATAACAGATGTTAACGGATATAAAAATGAAATATTTCTCACCAGAATAATGGCATTCTCAATATGTGTCCAATTTTAGTGTTCAATGTACTTCCCGCAGGATCTAGATAATAAACAGTGAACGTCCCGGGGACAATAACTTGTAACTCCCAATATCTACCGCTAGAGGTAAAAAAGTTAAAAATTAATAACTCAAGATGCACAATAAAAATGGAATTTTCTTAAGTCCAAAATATAAATAAAGTAAACTTACTTGACATTGAATGGAGCTATTATTATTGTCTTCTTTTGCTGATCAAAAATTCTAAAAGCATCTATACAGTATTGTTGAACACTATCAGGGTCTTTAGCTACCATACTAATCAATGATGGAATCAAAAAACCCACATGATCAAATGCAAATTGTTTGCATTGATCTTCGACTAAGTAGCTGCAAAACATGTATTACGTATGCATTAATATATAAGAAACCAGATCACCGGATCTTACACAAGGTATATGGATGTATAAACAAGATCTCACCTTATCCATGTCTCTATCATTGATGTATTCAACCAATCATACATAAACAACTCAATAATATCTTGTATAAATAAAGAGCTATCGTATGATTGACCTGCATAATCTGCTTCTAAAGAAATAATTATAGGGCAATGTATATTATGTGCCCGTAGCCAACATGCCATTCCCCTACAAGCAGGACCTAACGGGTATTTTAGGTCAGTTGGAACCCAACTTGGTAATGCAGGAAGTGGAGGAGGAGGCCTAGGTGCTCTGGGTGTCTTCTTTTTAACCTGTATATATAATTTCAGATCAGTAGACCTCATATATACACATTAACAATCTAAAGTAATGTAAATTTATCTTACAATTTCAGTAGTTTAGATGACATCTGCTTTGGGCCACAATATCACCCCGCCTTTTGCCTCACCAAGTGTATCAATATCTGGGTGGGCATATGGCAATGCAGCTTCCTTCCAATCGGGTAAGACACATATCGGGCTCACACGAACGTAGCCCTATGGCATTGGAGTCCCATGAAACGTTGCCCCAGGAAGGGACTCATAAGCATTCACCTCTGCAACAACATAGTCTTGCATTCTTAAGCGGCATGGCTTCAATGCCTACAAATTTATGTAAAGAATGTTATACATATATACATATCACCTTTCGAACATATCATCTTGAAAAGACTAGCTACAATGTCATAAACAATACTTACAACATACGTGCTAGGTGATGGGTCTCCAGGATTACTCACAGTCTATGCATCACGAGAAGAGTGGGTCGCCATAGGCTGATTGGAAGCCTGAGATGCCTTCCACGGCACTATTTCTTCCTTGACCTTCTCAGCAACTATATCCTCGACTCTCTTATTCTCCTATACATGGATAAAAGAAACATTAGCTTCTTATTATTGAATTCCCTTTTGCAGTAACATTCTAAAAAAAGAATAGGTTACCTCTTCTTGTGAAAGTCCCACTCTGGGTTTGCGTTGGGATGGCCCAAAGAATGCTTTGATGCCCACACCAGCGCCTACACCCCTAACACGTCCAGGATGCTCTAGGTTACCCAGAGCAACTGTCAATTCATCCCTTGTGCCCTGAGGGATGAACGTGCCTTGTTTCCTCTGCTCGTGCAGCTCCCGCTAATCACCATCAACAGAAATTGGTAAGTTAACACTACAAATAATCAATATTCAAACGATTTCTCTAAGAGTTGTATTTTACCATTTTCGCAGCCGCCTCAGCAGTTATGGGCTTCTTTATTTCACCCTTCTTGTTTTGCCTCCCAGCTATCTAGATATCATGGCAAGGCATGGGTGTGGAAGACTCTTGAGTAGGAGCAGACTCCTGAGTAGCCGTAGACTCTGCCTGTAGTCTTTGGTGAACGCTTGCATAGCCCTTTGGACCCATAGTGTGGTCATGCACATTCAGTGCACGCCTTGCTTTTTGCGCGTCACTTAGGGCCTAGTTAGTATGCACATTAATGATTTGGTTAGTAGCACTAAATGTTAATCTTGAATAGGTGAATACAACATATATTAATTAAATTGGGAGTGACGCCTAATACCTTGAATTCTTTAGATTTTCTTGAAGCAACAAAATTGTCCCAATCTTCTTTGTCCAAGAAGTTCCACTGCTCAAGGGCTGACTTCTTCTTCTTATCACCATATTTTATGTATTCTCTGTTCAGATTTGTCCTATAGTTTCTAAGCATCTTTCCAGTGCATTGCATCACGCTTTTACGATGTAGCTTCTCATCCAATGCAAACAGATTCTGTAAAATAGAATTCTTATTAACTAGTATCCAAAAATAGAATTGCAAATAATATAATTTGTAATCTACAAATAGAATTGCAAATAATAACTCACACATAAATCCTTCCATATCAAGTCTTTCTTCCCCTGAGGAACTTTATGCCAATTATCATACTTAACACCACAATGGCTTCGAGTGACACACCCAAGATAGTTTACAAAATTATTGCGGTTCACTCCAATTGCATTTCCTCCATTATCAAAATCCACAACCAATTTGGATCCACTACCATTTAGCGCTATTAACTTCTTCAACAGAGTGATGCCCCTTTTCTTGTTAAGTGTTTGGTGTTGCGCATCAAGTTGCTCCAGTGCTTCAATGGGTACATGTACATCATCAACCTAAAATTTGACAAAAATAAACACACTGAATTAGCACAATATAGAAATATGGGATATACGACATAACTAGGAGATAATGAATTTTATAGAAATACAGGATATGTTTTTAGAACTTACATTGGTATCCTCGCCATGCTCGTCATGGACAACATGCTCATCATGGACTTCATGCTCATCATGAACATCATGCTCATCATGGTCAGCCATCTGAAAATGTCATTAAAAAGGCAAACATTTAGCATTTGTATTAACTAAAAGATAATGAAAAATCAAATCTGAATATGATCTAAAATCCAGAGCCCTAGAATGGGTCAAGTTCAAGTCAAAATGGCTAAAAGTGTGCATTTTGGGTTTTGTATGTAAACGACCTTAGAACATCTATGTAATCACTTGTAATGATGAATTGACTTGTAACTTAGAAGAGAAAAATGATTGGGACAAATTTCACCAAGTGCTAATCACTTTAAATGCAAATTAGAAAATGGATTCCAGGCACTTGGTCGGTCGAATTTTCCTGGATTGAAACTCGACCGATCATCCTTGGTCGATTTTCTGAAGATTGCATCGGTCGAGTTGTGCACTCACAGAACTCGACCGATGCAATCTTCAGGAAATCGACCAAGGATGATCGGTCGAGTTTCAATCCAGGAAAACTCGACCGACCAAGTGCCTATAATCCATTTTCTAATTTGCATTTAAAGTGATTAGCACTTGGTGAAATTTGTCCCAATCATTTTTCTCTTCTAAGTTACAAGTCAATTCATTATTACAAGTGATTACATAGATGTTCTAAGGTCGTTTACATACAAAACCCAAAACGCACACTTGTAGCCATTTTGACTTGAACTTGACCCATTCTAGGGCTTTGGATTTTAGATCCTTTTCATGTAACAGGCCATTTAGCATTTGTATTAACTAGAAAAAGGCAAACATTTAGCATTTGTATTAACTAGAAAAAGGCAAACATTTAGCATTTGTATTAACTAGAAGATAATGAAAAATCAAATCTGAAAATGATATTGATATTAAAAAAGCAAACATTTAGCTTCAATAAAAAAATATAAACATACATGCCTCTAAAATTGTGATCTTTTATCAATTAACAATCCTTCATTGTGATCTCCGTGCACATATAAGTCATCATTAGCTTCAATAGTTTATGGAGTTGGCAACCCAATAGAGAATGGACTGGAGTCATCATACTTATCATAGTACTCTTCTTCATCTATAGGATCTTCAATGAACTGTCTTTTACCATGAAGAACAACTGACCATTTATCATTTGCAGGATCATCGATATAGAATATTTGTTTTTCCTGTGATGCCAATATGAATGGTTCACCCTTCTCGCCAATCTTTTCAAAGTTCACCAAATTGAAACCCAATTCATCCACTATAACGCCTTTGGTGTTATCAACCCAATTACATTTAAAGAGTGTAATTCTAAAATCTATGTAGTCAAACTCTCATATGTTTTCAATGACACCGTAATATGACATTTTAGCTTCACGTGGAATCTTATCCTTTGCACTTGCAAAATACATAGTCGACGCTTGAAGAGTGACCCCACTATTTTGGACGACATTCTTATCATCTTGGCGCTTTGTGTAATATGTGAACCCATTAATGTCAAACCTTTCATAAGACATAACATTTGGTTTTGGTTTAAAGGCGAGGCATTTGATAGTTTCTGTAATATCATTTGGTGTTTGAGATAGTTGATGTAAGACTTTATCTTCAAACCACTTAGTAAAAGTCTTATTATGCTCTCTAGCAAGCCACATTGAACTTGCTCGAGGATGTTGTCTCTTGATGAAACGGGTATGTTCCTCGATATAAACACTCACTTCGTCCATGTTGTGTAAAATATACAAGTGTGCTTGTTCCAACTACTCACGGATGATTACTTTCACCCGTGATCCCAAAATTCCTTAGCCCTCCTCAATATTCTTGTCATTAACAGGAGTGTTATTACCACTCAGAAAGTCATTACAAAAATCCATAACCTCTCTCGCCACATAACCTTCAATAATACTCCCTTCAGGCCGATAACGGTTTCGAACATCACCTTTAAAAACGCTCATGTATCGTTCAAAGGGATACATCCAATGCAAGAAAATTGGTCCCAACATTTTCACTTCCCTAGTCAAGTGGACAACAAGATGTACCATGATATCAAAGAACGAAGGAGGGAAATACATCTCAAGATGACATAGGGTAACAACCACTTCTCTTTGCAAATTATCGAGAGTATCAGGGTCAATAACTTTGTTGCATAGACTGTTGAAAAAGAAACAAAGTCTGGTGATTGCAAACCTTACATGCTTCGGCAATATAGATCGAATTGCCACGGGCAATATTTGTTGCATTAGAGTGTGACAATCATGAGATTTAAGACCTATCAACTTCAGATCTTTCATTGATACCAATCTACAGATGTTGGATGAGTAACCATGTGCCACCTTAGCATTTACCAAGCATTCACAAAAAGCTTTCTTCTCCTTTCTAGACAACGTGTAACAAGCGGGAGGTAAGTATGTTCTTTTATTACCCATTTCACGTAATTCTGTTAATTCTGACCTTATTCCCATTTCACGTAGGTCCAGTCTGGATTTTATCCCATCTTTAGTCTTACCTGGTATATTTAACAGAGTACCAATGATGCTATCACAGACATTTTTCTCAACGTGCATTACATCGATACAATGTCTGACTGTCAAAGAACTCCAATAAGGAAGATCCCAAAATATTGACTTCTTCTTGAATGAAGAATTGTCACTCCGTGTGGCCATACTACATTGTGATTTCTTACCAAATTCATTGACAATGTCTTTTACTCTTTCATAAACAACATCCCCTGGTATAGGTTTAGGTGCACTCCGTTCATCATTCCATCCATTGAATGCTTTGCGCTTCCTACGATACAGATGGAATTTTGAAAGAAACCTTCGATGACCAAGATATACAGTCTTGCCGCCATGTTTTAGTCTTATTGAATCAGTGTTTTCTTCACATATAGGACACGCTTTAGCTCCTTTGACACTATATCCAGACAAATTCCCATATGCTGGAAAGTCATTAATAGTGCAAAAAAACATAGCGTGCAAACGAAATGTCTCTCTTCCTGAAGCATCATAGGTCATCACACCTTCAGCCCAAAGTTTCTTTAAGTCATCAATCAGAGGTTCACGATAAACATCAATATCATTTCCGGGTTGTTTAGGGCCCGATATCAAAAACGACAGCATAACGTACTTATTTTTCATACACAACCAGGGAGGAAGATTGTATATAACAAGCATGACTGGCCAAGTTCTATGTTGGCTGCTCAATGTCCCGTACGGATTCATCCCATCTGTACAAAGCCCAAGTCTTAGATTCCTATCTTCTTCACCAAATTTGGGGTACAATAGATCAATCTTCTTCCACTGTGGGGAATCAGACGCATGTCGTAGGATCCCATCATTATTTTTCTTAACATCTGCATTCCACCTCAAATTCTTCGCATCTTTTGGATTTGCAAACAAGCGTTGAAACCGTGATATTATAAGTAGATACCACAACACCTTGGCAGGAGAACCAGTTTTGGACTCCCCCAAAGTCGTCAATTTATACCTTGACGCACCACATTTTGGACAATCTTTCAAATCTACATAGTCCTTTTGAAATAATACACAATCATTCGGGCATGCGTGTATCTTCTTGGCCTCCATTCCCATTGTGCACAACATTTTCTTTACCCGGTATGTTGAGATTGGCAGCTCATTTCCTTCAGGAAGCATTTCTTTCAACAAAGTCAACAATTCAGTGAAGCTTTTGTCGCTCCATCTATTGTTAGCTTTCAACTTATACAATCTCAACACAGCGCTAAGCTTCGTAAACTTAGCACAGCCTATGTATAACGGTATCTCAGCATCATGCACAATGATTCTAAAGATAGGAGGTGGATCGGTGTGCTCTACCCTACAACTATCCAGCATTGCATCAACGATGTCTACTGGAACTGGTTCGTTCACATCTACGTCATCGGAGGCAATTTCTTCTTCCACCCAAGCAATGCTATCGACATCTACTGGTTTTGAGTTTGAAATATCTCCATGCCAGTGCCATTCTGTATAGCCTTGTACAATCCCATTGCACATGATGTGACTTTTGATTTCCTCACCAGTGTTGACTTTCAAGTTGTTACCGCAATGCCTACATGGACAGTAGAACCTATCTGTAGGTTTTTTCCTATGTTCCTCAGAAAATCTAACAAATTGATCAAGACCAGATATAAACTCTGGGGTGCAGCGATTGCGAATGGACATCCATGATCTATCCATTCTATGATCAAAGAGTAAACAAGTATATATTAGGATTCGGGTATACACTTACATCCTATCTAAGATTTACTCCAACAAACACATGTGATGTCATTTTTATATATAATAAATGTGTACCACCTATCCCATCCTTGAACACCTAATCTCACTAGTAAGTGTATAATGTGTATTGGGTTTTCAAGAAAATTTCGGCAGCATTTCCCCGCTGTTCTCTAAGTACATATGTACTTAGAGAACAAACGAGGAAATGCTACCAAAATTTTCTCAAAAACCCAATACACATTATACACTTACATCCTAAGTGAGATTAGGTGTTCAAGAACAGTCCCAAACCGGGGACTATCCAAGATTTACTCCTAATGAGTAAATCTTGGATGGGTTTCTAGGCCAACAAACATAATAATAGATATGTACATGTTAGGGTTTCATCACAATTAATGTTAGGGTTTCATCACAATTGATGTTAGGGTTTCATCAATGTTAGGTTTAATCAAATCAAATTAGGATGCTAGAATTGACAAGTTTAAATCTTATTTCAACATGCATCAAAATTTACTGAATTAAGTCAAACATTAGGATTAGAAGCACAAATATATGCAAGCAAAAAAATTGTTCATATCCTAGGATTTACATAAAGCATTACATAAAAATTTGTTCATATCCTTACCAACAGCAAGCACGGCCGTGGTTGTTTTGGCCTACCACAGCCGTGCTGGACAGCACAGTCGTGGTAACGGCCGTGGCTATGTTGCCCTACCACGGCCGTGCTGTCCAACACGACCGTGGTAGGGCAACATAGCCACGGCCGTTACCACGACCGTGCTGTCCAGCACGGCCGTGGTAGGCCAACACAGCCATGGCCGTGCTTGCATGTTAGTAAATAGCTAGGAAGAAGGAAGCAAAGAGGTAGCGCTACCTAGAGCTAGCGTGAAAAGTGCAGCGGCGAGCGGTGGTAGCAGTGGCGGCAGAAGAAGAGAGAGCCTATGTGGCGGGCGGTGAACCAGCAGTAGCGGCGCCGGGAATGAGCAGAGCAGAGCAGCAGCGGCAGTGGCGAGTAGAGGTGCACCAGCAGTAGAGGTGCACCAGCAGCAGTGGCGGTGGCGAGCTGAGAAGCACCAGCAGTAGCGGCGGTGAGCAGCAGTGGGGTCGTCAGCCGATTTCAAGAGAGTGGCGGCAGTAGCACAGTAATATCGTGATGAAATAGGAAGAAAGGGGGAAGAGTCGGGTTATTGGGATTATTAAGTTGGTCAACGGCGTCGGTTATCTATAAACTGACACCTATTATGATTTAGCGTCGGTTGATAGTAAAACACTGATGCCCAACTAGACAACCTTTACCCTAAATTATTTGGCGGGAACCATTATCAGCGTCGGTTATCGAAGGATAACCGACACTGAAAGTGGGACTTTTCACGCAAATTTTCATTTTCAATAGGCATCAGTGAATTGTTAAACAATCGACGTTGTAGGTGACCGAAAATGTTTTCGCTCGAAAATTGGATTTCGCGGGCGATTTTAGGCGTCAGTCTGTTATAACCAGCCAACGATGAATACAAAGCGGTACCCGTGTCTGGATGGTCTTCGAATATAGATGTCGTTTGCATAAATAACTGACATCTAATAGTATAGGTGTCGGTTTTCCTAAATAACCGACACCCAGAAAAGCGTCACTGAACGTTGTTTCTGTAGTAGTGAGCATGGGCAAAGGTTGTAGTTTTCCACCAGTAGGAGCTCACATGCGGCGTCAGTTTTAGTGACATGGTCATCCAAGCCACAATTTAACATGAGGACCTGTTATAGGTGTAAAAAACTAGGACATATGAGGTCGTTATGCCTAGTGAATGATAAGGAGGTGACGCTACAGGTGAGACAGAGTCAACAAGGGTCGTAACATCGACAGTTCAGCAATGGCAGTGGAAGAGGACACGATTAGGGAATCAAAGGCTAGTTTGCCTGGGCAGGCTAGCAGAGGACATGGATGGCAACAATCAAGGACTCAATTCTATGCTATGAGTTAGTCAGAAGGAGTAGTCAACCCTCGGGTCATGACAAGTTAGATGGAGTTATTTCATTCTGATTTGTCTTCTTCTTGTTTTACATCTATTTTAGTTGACCCAGGTACAACACAGTCTTTTATCACTAGAGAAGTGATATCCAGCTATTTCCTATAGTCATAGATCTGATAGTATCCTTCTAGAAACCCATTTGGTTGGTTCCTCTGAGTTGGGGGAGGTTTTTCCATCTTGCATTCTTTCTTTCTCAGGACGCATCATTCAAATGGACCTCATACCACTTGACATGCACGAATTTGATGTGATCCTTGGATGGATATTTTCAAGAAGTATAGGGTGGTCTTAGACTGCAGTTATAAGGTAGATACGTTTTATGATAGTGATGTTTTGTGGATCTTCTAAGGAGATAGGAAAATTCTTATGACATGCTTGGTGTCAACGATGATAGAGGAGACGTTGATGAGGTAAGGTTTTGAAGCTTTCCTGGCACATGTGGTAAATAATAAGGTGAGGCATCCTAGTATTAAAGAGGTGCCAATGGTTTCTGAGTTTTAGGATGTGTTTCTTCATGAGTTTCCCGGTGTTCCCCCACCTCGAGAGATTGAATTTGTGATCAATCTGGTTCCTAATACACAGCTGATAGAATAGACACCTTATTATTTACAAGGGATTAATCTGACCAAGCACTTCCACTTTGGGTGCTCTCATGTTGTTTGTGAAGAAGAAAGATGGTTCCATGAGGTTATACATCAAATTATTGGTAGTTGAACATAATAACAATTGAGAACAAGCACCCATTGCTAACGATTGATGACATGTTTGATCAGTTGAGGGGTTTTGTAGTTTTCTCAAAGATAGATCGGAGGTCAGGATACCATCAATTGTTGATTAAGGCAGATGACATACCCAACTCAGCTTTTAGGACTTGATATGGTCACTACGAGTTTGTGTTAATGCCATGTGGGCTAACCAATGCACCCGTAGCATTCATGGATCTGATGAACAAAGTGTTTCAGCCTTATTTTGACCAGTTCGTTGTTGTGTTCATCAATGACATTATTATATACTAGATATCCAACAATATAAAAAACATCTACTACATGTGTCGAGTTTGTTGAAAAATCATTAGTTGTACACTATGTTTAGAGAGTGCAAGTTTTTGTTGAAGAAGGTGTCTTTCCTTGGACACATGGTATCTATTGAAGGTGTTTTGTGGATTCCAAGAAGGTTTAGTCCATTCTAAATGGGAGCAAATAAAGACACTGGCAGAGGTTTGTAGTTTCCTTGGCTTGGCAGGCTTTTACATGAGGTTCATTAAGAATTTCAGTGTCATGGTGTTATTACTAACGAAGTTGATGAGGAAATGTGTGTCATTTATCTGGGATGACAAGTGTCAGCATTCTTTATAGCTTTTTGAAGGAGAAGATGACTAGTGAACTAGTGTTGGTTCTACCGTGTTGATGCACATAAGAACAAGATTTTTCTTTACTTTGAAATAGCTTAAGAAACTCAAGGAAAGCTACCTGACACATGACCTAGAACTTGTTGTTCTGGTCCATGGCTTGAAGATATGAAGACACTATCTTTACGGTGAGAAGTGTTAGATCTTCACCGACCACAAGAACCTACAGTACAACCTTTTAAAGCAAGATTTGAACTTGCAACAAAGATGTTGGATGGAGTTGATCAAAGATTATGATTGCACCATACATTTGTTGGTAAGTATACCCAGAGAGACAATCATATGATGATTGTAATGGCATAACTTGTAAATTATGTGATTATTAATAAAGACAACCTTCCAATTTATTCTATTTATTCAATTTTTGATATAATGCAATAGCATAATAGATGTCTAGAGAATGATATTACTCAATGACGTATGTCTTCAAGTTGAGGACCTAAACAATGAGATCATATGAATGTTAAGAGTATATGCATTCTTGTTATGTCCCTGACTGGTTGTTATTTTGGAAGGTAAATAAATAGCAATAACACATAAGATCAGAGTGTGAGTTGGTTGATGATAGAGTCATGATATGGTGATATCAAGCCAAGCACACGGATACATATTAGAAAATAGTATATCAGACAGACCCACCATAAGAGTGATACAAGAAAACCTTGATAAGGTAAGTTAGAATCACGTCTTGTAGTGATGGTGGTGTTTGTGGTTCTTAGACCTAAACTCACTACACTCATCACATGTCATTCGGTACACTTTGACAACATCAAATGCAATTTTGAAATATGGGTTGTTATAAAGATGATCATTAGGTGATTGTGATATAGGGGGAATGACTATGAATGATCGAGATGGGATTTGTCCCTCCTATGGGAGTATGATATCCAAGGTCACTTGAGTTAGCAAGACTTAAAAATACATTTCCATGTATGTGTGAGTCAATATATGATATTGAGCTTACACATATCTCATACAGTCTTCTATAGGAAGTAACATAGATTTAATGTTGAAGAGGATGACAAATCTATGGCTCGAGTTCAATCTGGATATTAGTGACAAAGGAACTATACAAACACTACAACACCATACACATATTGTAGGTTGAAGTTGTTCTCCAACTTCCCATTTACTTGGGTAGAAATGATGTGTGACTAGACACCAATCATGTTTGTGATGTCATAAGTTAAGATGGACATTCACTACCAATGTAATATGGGACCTATAGGGTCACACTCATAGCAATTCATTTATAAAAGGAGTTTGATCTTGAATGATGATTGAATTAATTACTAAAAGTGTTTAGGTAATTGATTCACACAACAAATTAGTTGAATGTGATGTTTGTACTACCAGATGATGTCTCACAGAGTGAGACGACCATTTGGAGTACTAGAGGACCGGCTCAAGGGTTGAGACAGGCATCAGGGATGTCTTTTTTTTTGTGAATTAAGGGTGTCGTGCCTCTTTACTATAGACTTTAAAAAAAGATTACATAGAAAAACCACGGGAAGGAAAAACTATACAGATAGTCAAAGGAAGATAAAGAAAAACTAAATACAAAGCAAAGCCAAGCCTCTTGTGAACAGGTTCCAAAACTCCTCCCGACTGCATTTAAATCCCTAAAGATCCTATTGTTCCTTTCTCGCCATAGTAAGTAGATAATAAAGTAGGCTAATATCTTCTCCTCCTTCCTTCGTGTGAGTAGATCATCAAAACATTCAAGAGTGAGGGAAACCCTTTGATTATTACTCCACATCACCCAAACAGAGAAGGCGAACGTACAGGAAAAAGAAATTTTTTAGGCATTCTCCTCTTGTTCCTCACATAGGGCACATCTAGAAGCAAGCTTCCATCCAGTTCTTTTGGGAAAATCACAAGTCATAATTCTACCCAAAAAAACTTTCCAAAGAATTAATGACCATTTTCTAGGAATATCAGATCAAATCCAAGTGCCCCATCAAACTTTTTGCCCCTTACTTCTCACCACTTCCCAACAGTCCTTTAATTTCATATGTTCCTTGCCTTTAAAAATAATGCAGTTTTCATTTAAAGATGGAGTAGACTGTGTGTGCAGTAAAATCTCTAGCTAGTGTACACCTCAAAATCTTAGAAGGAGACAATTACCATCATCAATTCAAACTACAATTTTGCAATTGAATCCCTTACCCAATCTGAACATCAGGTTAGAATCCAACAACTTAATTAATTTCCTTCCCCCTAAGATCCAAGGATCTCTCCAAAATAAGAACTTACATCCATTACCCAAACAAAAGTCTATTTCACATAAAATAATATTCCTTTGTTCAAGAAATATTTTCCAGATCCAAGAGGAATTGCTTCTGGCCTTTACCGCCCATACAGATTCATCTTTGATGTATCTACCATGTAACCACTTTACCCATAAAGATTCTTTATCATTTGCCAGACACCAAAGGTTTTTAAGTAAACCAGCTCTCACCCAGTCTATAATGCACCTTACACCAAGACCACCCTCAAATTTTGGTCTTCAAATAAGGTCCCAAGAAACAGTATGCAAATGATTGCTATCTTCAGAATCTTTCCACAAAAAATCATGCATCATCTTCTGTAATTTCCTGATGACAGATTTAGGAAGAGGGAAAGCTGAAGTCCAAAAAATGTTGTATTCGAAAAGGGTTGATATGACTAAGTCCAATCTACCACCTTGAGATAGCAAGTTACCTTTCCAAGAATCCAATTTAGAACTTAACATATCAATAATTGGGCCACATACATCCTTGGTTAATCTACTAGTAAAGAGAGGAATGCCTAAATACCTCACAGAGAGGTCTGAGCACCTGATCCTCAAAATATTTGAAATATCAGAGCTCTCAACTTTTCTACATAGGAACATTTGGCTTTTGTGATTGTTTATTTTTAACCTTTAGGCCAAACAAAAGTCATCCAAGATCTTATTCTAGCAGTGTGCATCCTTATCCTTGACTCTAGAAAAAAAGAGCAAGTCATCCGTGAAAATGATGTGAGAGATAATAGCTTCACCTGCCTAAACAGGACATATATTTCCACTTGTTACCTCAACATGTATCATAGAGGACAGCCCCTGCATAGATACAACAAACATATAGGGGGAAAGGGGATCCCCTTGTCTCACTCCATTTGATGACCACTCAGTTTCAAAAGGAGAACCATTAATCAAGACCCTATAAGAGGTCGTCTCAAAGGATTCTTGAATCCAATTCAACTAGCAACAAGGTAATCCCATTTTAGACAGAAGAAAAAGAAGGTAGTCTCCCCTTACAGTATCATAAGCCTTAGCTAGATCCACCTTGATGCACATATTTCTTTTAGTTCCCGTAAAAGTACTTACAACCTCATTTTCTAGCAAGATGGCATCTCCAATTCTTATGCCATGGACGAAAGCAATTTGACTCAAATCAATTAAGTCAGGGAGAACCACCTTCATTCTATTAGCTAAAACTTTCCTAATGGATTTGTACATAATATTGCACAGAGAGATGGTTTGAAATTCCTTGAGACCAATAGCTCCAGGAAGCTTGGGAATCAAGGTAATCAGAGTGTTGTTGCATTCTTTAAGTAATTTACCATAACTAAAAAAAGTTAGAATGGTAGAAATAACTTCATCACCAATAACATCCCATACATATTTAAAGAAAAGAGAGTTGAATCCATCCCAACTTGGGTCCTTATCATCTTTGATATTTAATATGACATCCTTCACTTGTTTTTTAGTAACAATTTCCCTCAGTTTATCAAATTTCCCTTGACTAATTTTAGGAAGCCTCCATTCATCTTTCCATAGAACCAAGTCTTTCATAGAACTATAGAAAAGGTTATCATAAAAACTTCTTATATTTTCACTCAGAACATCCAAGTCATACACTTTATTTCCCTGCTCATTATCCAAAACATTGATGTTATTTCTAATTCTACTTGTTTTCAAAGAAGCAAGAAAAAGGTCGTGTTCCTGTCTCCAAGCTTTAACCATTGGACACAACTCTTTTGCTTAAGGAAATTTTCTTCATCTCTTAAAGCTTTGACAATACTCTCCCTAAGCAGAGAAATTTGTTCTTTCTTGCAAACATCCAATGGATTATCATCAACTTCTTTTTGTCGATATACCAAGTTCATTTCCAACTCCCTCACCTTAGAAATAAAGTTTCCAACAAATTCTCTATTCCATTTTCTCAAAGAAACTTTTACATAATGGAGTTTTTTATACACCCAAAATATAGGAGTTTCTGAGCATTTTGTATCATTCCAAGCACGAGAAACAACATTCTTATAAGAGTCCTAATTGACCCATGAATTTATAAAATGAAAAGGAGTGGCTCCCTTCTTCCCAAAGACAAGCCTAAGAATCATAATCTTATGGTCACTCACCACAGCTAGAACAACTTCACCCCAAGAATGAGGGAACTCAGAAAGGAAACTAATAATTGAAGGATTATGGCAATCTTAGAACAGGTACTTTTACCATTTTTTCTATGTCTATCCCAAGTGAAGAATAAACCTTTGGTTTCAAGCTTCAATAGATCATTATCAGAAACAAAGCTGTTGAAGTCTACCATGCTTCTATTGGAGGGAGGTTACTTGCCCATCTTTTCATTCAATTTCCTAACTGCATTAAAATCACCTAGAACACACAAATTAGTAGGATTGGAACTCCTAATATTAGACATGGAGTCCCTGAGTAAGCATCTATCGACATCACGATTAGCTCCATAAATAGCAGTTAATTGGAAAGCCATCAAATTCTTAGTGACTACACAATGTATAACTTGCTCATTACAGAGAGTCATTTTGATTTCAATATCACCATAAAGCCAAATAACTAGGATACGTGTATAAGAATAGAAACTAGAATTATCCAGGAAATAGGCACACGGCCAAATGTTATCAACAAAACATGCAATATATCTGCCCTGCAATCTTGATGCAAGGATAATATAGATAGTAGCTTTATTTCTTATCATCACATTTTGAATGTGAGGTATTTTATTTTCATCTCCCCTCACATTCTAAGATAAAATAGAGAAAGATTCAGCCATTAGGAAGGAGGGTTATTCCTTGAACCACCTCACCATCAGGTGTGTCATCTCTCTCCTTTAGCTGAGAATCATCCATTCCAACAAAGTTAGAAGGGGGGATTTGTTTAGAGATTCAGGCAGGGATCGAGTCGAGCTCTTAGGAACACACTTAGGAACATCTCTTGACTTCTTCTTTCTAGTTTCCCAACTAGCTTCAGGAGACATTTCTGGAGTAACTACTACCCCCTCAATACCAACAACAGGAACTACCGACATAGCAGATGACTCCTCTTCATTACTAGACATCACTTCAATAACAGAATCTGAAAAAGGATAAGGGACATCTTCAATTGCATCAATGAATATTTCCACTTCAACATCCTCTTCCATCACTACCCCTTTAGGAACCTAGCTTCTAATAACCTTTTTATTTGGTACTCTCCCCTCGGGCTTCTTTGGATCTTCACACAATGCAGGTTCATGGCCAAAGAGACCATAGCTCGAACACTTGTTAGGCTTCCATTCTTACTCAAACTCAATAATATCAACTTGCCCATCATCACTAACAATCTTGAGTTCCTTAGGAAAGGTGAAGTTTGCAGAGACAACAACTTGGATTCTCGCATACTCAAGCCTCCTGAGCTCCAATGTTCATTTGTCCAGCCTCAATGGGCATCCCAGTACTGAACCTATATCGTTAAACATCTCCACATCCCATAGCTCATGAGGGAGGTTGAAGATCTTAAGCCAAATATGAATATCAATGAGTTTAATCTTCTCAAGAGGTTCTCCTCGTTCTCATCTTTTGATAATAAGTAGTTTACCTGCCACAAACCAGGGTCCGTCGTCGACTACTGTTGCTAAATCCTTATCATTAGTAAATAAGACAATGAAGAAACCTTTGCCATGGGACCTAATCTCAATAGATCCTTTGACTCTCCACACTTAAGCGAGATGGCATAAAACAAAGTCCAGTGAGGTTTGAAGCCCACAACATATCCCATCATTGTTCTTCTCTCGTGTGCCAGATTATGTTCTATAATACATATGGGACGTCTGGGACATCAGCTGATGAGAAATTGAATTGACTTAATTATGCCCTATGAACTGACCAATTGAACATATTGGTTTGACTCAACTCACCATACGTGCATCTGGGTGAGAAAGATGGGCATCTCTCCTAGGTGAGATGACTCTGTTGGGACAAATGAATGTTCTGGAAGTTCGCCGAACTTGTTTTGATTGCACTTTTCTTATGGTGCAAGGAATTAATATGTGATATTACTTAGAATTGAATTCCCAATTTCATATGTGAATGGGAAACTATAAAAGAGTCTCCTCGTAGTACGAGACGACCATCTCGCATGCCAGACGGCCATTTTGATGGTCACATGTTGTGAAATTTCAAGATCTTCTGGTCACTTCGACTATCACACAAATTGGGAACCCTAGCCAAAACCCCACATATAAATACTAGGGGCTCCCCAAAACACAACACAGAGTATTGAGAATCAGTTTCTCTAACAATTGTTGTCCTCTTTAGTTGTGGTAACCAAGAGAGCCCAAGCAAGTCCTACCCGACTAGGGAGGGATAGCTACCGGAGAGAAACAATTGAGTATCATTGTAGTGAGAGAGTAGGTTGGTGACTAGTACACCAACACGAGGGACAACTCCTTCCTATCTGGTCTAGCATGATGACATGAGTTCTATTTGGTTCGTATGGACTTCTCTGGATGTGAGGTAGTTTTTTCCTGTCACTAAGGAGGATGACGTCAGCCAACAATCCATGATGAGAGGATCCATTGCAGACGAAGACATTCGAGTCTGCTATCAATGGAGGAGCATTCATATGAGTCCCAATGCAACTAGAAGTTTCACAGACACCATCTAAGATAGAGTACACATCTACATCGATGAGGATTATCGTTGGACTTGCTCAAGGATCTGGTGTATCTTTGTGAAACCATCCTTTCCATTACATAGTTATTGACGTGATTTGCTAGTGAATGGGAAATAAGTCAGTAATTTTTTTGTTTCCACTACCTATCTGATTCCATATTTCCCTATAGTGGTTTTAGAGCCATGTTAATTAATTGTGTTTTGAAATAATTGATATGATCAGATTTTTGGTCTTTTGTCGAGTTTATTATTGCATGTGATGCAAATATTTAAACCTGTTAATGTACACATACAACTAATCACCACATAAGCACCCAAAAGAATATATATATATATATATATATATATATATATATATATATATATATATATATATGATATATATGTAATTCAAATGATTCACCCAAAAAGTGAGTTTTGATGGTGGATGTGTAGCATGGTTATGGCCAATAACCCCTATTATATGTGCATAATTGTGTGGTTGGTTTATCCTGTTTATCTTGGTCTACAAACTGAGCCTCTCCCTTTTCTTCCCAATGTAAAAGTATTATTCTCTTCTAACTTTTCTCCCCTCGAATGTAACTTGAGGTTTCTCAATAATTTTGTAAAAGTAGGATATCTTACTTTCTTATTTTGACAAAGAAGAAAGACGCCAACCGACCACATCGACTATCTGAGATGACCAATTGGAGGGTCTGAGCCGAATGGCTGGCAAGGCTGAGACGATCGACTGGCGAGCCGACCAGGAGCCTAAAGGACCAGACGAGATGACCATTTGGAGGAGCCAAACGATCAGGTACAAAACAACCAACCAGTCATTTGGAGGAGCTACACGACCGAATGGAGGTGACCAATTAACCGGTCAAGAGGCGAGCCGACCAGTTCAATGGTTGAACCAGTCAACCCAGATTGGCAAGCACAAATCTATTAACAATAGGTTTTTGCATATGATATAGACCTAGATTGTGGTAATTCATTGTAGCTCCAAGAAATTACATTAGGCTGGCCATAACCATCACTTTTTGTTTATTACATGTTTTTGTTATGGGTTATAGAATGTATAAGATATGTACTATATATGTGGTGATTGGTTAATGTATACATATTATAGAAACTTCCTCATTAAAATATTAAGTCTGAGATGCTTTCCATAAGCAACACACATGAAAAGCTTGATCGACTAAGCGTGGGCATGCCCTAGCATGGTGTGTTGTCTATCTCCTGAAAGTGTGATGATAGATATGTGGGTCTTCCCTAGTAGGGTGCACAGTCTATCATGTTGGATTAAGCACTTAGAAGCATACAATTCATCAATGGCAAGGAGTTGCACATATCATCTATCCAAGAGTTTCATGCAATGCAATTGGTAAAAATTTCCTACCTTATAAAATCAAGTTGTGGATAACATCTCTAGATGGCACATGATTTGATGAAATTAGGATCTTGGCCCACTAGAATATTGTGCACTGCAATATTCGGAATTGATATTGAGGGCTTTCAATTGAATAAAATAGTCGGAGAGATAGTTAATTAAATACCTAATTTATATCAACTTTTCAAATCAAATCAAATAAAAAATGGTTACTGACAAATGCAAATTTTCTCTTGTAAAATCAAATGGAAAACACTCAATCATTGTAATTGGATGAATTAAATGATATTTTTTTCCATAACTAGTTCAGGACCTTGAGAAGTGTTCTGCACACTCTTAAAACACCAGTACCAGTGTCCACTCCACATTCACCTAAGACAAACATGGATGCTTCTTTGAAGCATGCCAATTATGTTGTGAACATCAAAAACTTTATGTTGGGTTGCATGAACTATGAGCTGCATAAACAACATGATAAGCATGAAAGGTATAATGTCTCTAAGGCACAACATGATAAGCATGAAAGGTATAATGTCTCTAAGGCACTATTTGAGTGCAAAATGACAGAGGGAGACCCAGTAGAGCCCCATAAGCTCAATATGATTGGGCATATGAAGCATCTTGAAAGACTCGGATTTTCTTTAGGTCAAGAGTTGGCCACATATATGATTTTGCATTTATTGCCTGAATCATATACCCAGTTTATCAAGTGTTATCACTTGAGTAACATGGCTAGACCGCTATCAGAGTTTCTTGATATTTTGATAAGTGTCTAAGCACAAATGAAGATGGACAAATCTGTTATGATGATTGGTGGAGTTGAGTCCAAGGAGAAATGCAAAGCCAAGAAGTGTTCTGTGACTAAGATAAAGTCCAAATATTCTGCACTCAAAATAAGGAGAAGGATAGGGGAACCTAGGAAGATGAAGAAAGGGATCGAGATCTCTACTTTGGTATATACTTTATTGCAGTTAACTTTACTACTTCCTCATCATGGGTACTAGATGCCGGATGTGGATCACACATTTTCTCAAATGTGAAGGATCTGAAAAGAAGTAGACCTTTACAGAAAGGTGAGATAGAACTGTGAGTTGCAAATGGGGCAAAATTTGTGGCCATCGTAGTGGGAACCTATGACTTATGTCTATAAAATAGGCTTGTAATAGAGTTTCAAAATTGTTATAGCATACTTTCCATTAATAGGAACATCATATATGTATCTTGTTTGGTCAAGAATGGATTCAAATTTCTTATAAAGAATGGAAGGTGTTCTATTAGTAAAGATGGGATCTTCTATGGAAGTGCCTCAATGTCTTATGGTCTATACTGAATAGATCTAGAGACAAGTGTATATAATGTAAATACTAAAAGACAAAAACTCAATGACTCAAGACAAACATACCTTTTTGCCATTATTGTCTGGGGTACATAAATGAGAATTGCATATCTAGACTCCATAAAGATGGCTATATAGACTCCTTTGATTTTGAATCAATATATACATGTGAATCTTATTTGTTGGGCAAGATGATTGAGACTCCATTCACTGGTAGCAGTGAGAGAGCTAGTGATCTATTATGACTCATACATACTGATGTTTGTGTCCCTTTTAGAACAAATGTTGGAGGTGGTTATCAGTACTTGATTTCCTTTACTAATGATTTTAGTAGTTATGGTTATGTTTACTTGATGAACCATAAGTTAGAAACTCTTGAAAAGTTTAGAGAGTTTATGAATGAAGTACAAAACCAGCTTGGAAAAAGTATTAATGCACTTTGATCCGATCGAGATGGAGAATACTTAAGCTAAGAGTATGAGGACCTTCTAAGATCATGTCGTATTGTATCATAATGGACTCCACCTAGAATACCACAACATAATGGTATATAAGAAAGAAGGAATTACACATTACTAGATATGATGCAGTCAATGATGAGTTTTTTTTATCTTCCAACTTCCTTCTGGGGTTAAGCTCTTGAAACTGCCACATTTACGCTTAACTGAGTACCATCTAGGTCGGTTCAAAAGACACCATATGAGATATGGCATGGGAAACATCCCGATGTGTCTTTTATAAAGATTTGGAGATGTGAAGCTTATTAGGAAAATGTTTCCTAAAAATCTTGGCCCTAAGTCTGATAAAAGTGGGCTTGTAATAGAGTTTCAAAACTACTATAATGTACTTACCATTAATAGGAACATCATATATGTATCTTGTTTGGTCAAGAATGGATTCAAATTTCTCATAAAGAATGGAAGATGTTCTATTAGTAAAGATGGGATCTTTTATGGAAGTGCCTCAATGTCTTATGGTCTATACTTAATAGATCTAGAGACAAGTGTATATAACATAAATACCAAAAGAAAAACACTAAATGACTCAAGACAAACATACCTTTTTTCCATTGTTGTCTGGGGTACATAAATGAGAATCGAATATCCAGACTCCATAAAGATGGCTATCTGGACTCCTTTGATTGTGAATCAATAGATACATGTGAATCTTGTTTGTTGAGTAAGAAGACCAAGACTCCATTCACTGGTTGCAGTGATAGATCTAGTGATCTATTATGACTCATACATACTGATGTTTGTGTCCCTTTTAGAACAAATGCTGGAGGTGGTTATCAGTACTTTATTACCTTTACTGATGATATTAGTAGTTATGGTTATGTTTACTTGATGAACCATAAGTCAGAAACTCTTGAAAATTTTAGAGAGTTAATGAATGAAGTATATAACTAAATTGGAAAAGGTATTAAGGCACTTTGATCCGATCGAGGTGGAGAATACTTAAGACAAGAGTATGAGAACCTTCTGAAAGCCTATGGTAATGTATCACAGTGGACTCCACCTAGAACACCACAACATAATGGTGTGTCAGAAAGAAGGAATTACACATTACTGGATATGATGTAGTCAATGATGAATTTTTCTGATCTTCCAACTTCCTTCTGGGGGTATGCTATTGAAACTTCCATGTTTAAGATTAATTGAGTACCATCTAGGTTGGTTCAAAAGACACCATATGAGATATGGCATGAGAAACATCTCGATGTGTCTTTTATAAAGATTTGGAGATGTGAAGCTTATGTTAGGAAAACGTTTCCTAAAAAGATTGGCCCTAAGTCTGATAAATGTTATTTTTTTGGATATCCTAAAGAGACAAGGGGGCAATGTTTATACCACCCAACTGACAACAAAATAGTTGTTGCCAGAAATGTTGTATTTCTAGAAAAGGAATTTATTTCCAAAGGAGTATGTGGGAGGAAAGTGGAACTCGAAGAGGTTCAAGACCAACAAGAAATCATCCAATTGAAAGATGTAGAAGAGGAACAAAGAGACTCACAAGTTGTTGTAGAATCTCAAATTCCTCAAGTAACACAGGAACCCCATAGATCTAATAGGAAATGCCTTGAACCTGAGACATACAAATATATTGTGACTCAGGAAGGCAGTGAATTGGTCATAGATGATGAGCCAATTACATATCAAGATGCTATTGAGGGACCAAAGTTTGAGAAATTGCTTAAGGCCATGAGATCTGATATGGAATACATGTATACCAATAAGGTATGGACCTTAATTGAACCACCTAAAGGGGTAAAACCCATAGGGTGCAAGTTGGTCTTTAAGAAAAAGACTGACATGGATGTTAAAGTACAAACCTATAAGGGAAGATCTGTTACAAAGGGTTTTAGAAAAGTTCAAGGTGTTGACTATGATGAAGCCCTTTCTCCAATGGCCATGTTAGGTCCATCAGGATCATGCTTCCTATTGCAGCTTATCATGACTGTGATATTTGCCAAATGGATGTTAAAATTTCATTCTGAAACAAGAATCTTCTTGAGGATGTGCATATGACACAGCCTGAGGGTTTTATAAATCCAAGGTTTGCAAATAAAGTCTTTAAGATACAAAGGTCAATCTATGGATTAAAGCAAGCATCTTGGAGCTAGAATATTCATTTTGATGAGATAGTCAAAGATTTTGGCTTAGTTCGAAATGAAGATGAACCTTGTGTGTACAAGAAGGTTAGTGGGAGCATGGTAGTATTCCTCATAATGTATGTAGATAACATACTATTGATAGGGAAAGACATCCCTACTTTACAAAAGGTAAAGACATGGCTTGGAAATACATTCTCTATGAACGACTTGGGAGAAGTATCTTACATCTTTGGGATAAAGATATATAGATATAGATCAAGAAGGCTTCTTGGACTATGTCAAAGCACATACATTGGAAAAGTGTTGAAGCGGTTCAACATGGAGAACTCAAAGAGAGAAATCCTATCCATGCTACATGGAGTTACCATCTCTAAAGTTTAATGTCCCTATTCTTATGAAGAAAGGGAGGGCATGAGTATGATTTCATATGCCTCAGAAATTGGATCCATCATATATGAGATGTTGTGCACTCATCCAGATTTCTCGTATGCCCTGAGCATGATGAGCAGATATCAGTTAGATCCAAGTGATGCTCACTAGACAGCCATGAAGAACAACCTCAAGTACCTGAGGCTTAAGGATCAGTTCTTGGTCTACGATAGAGAGGAAGAGTTGGTGGTTAGAGGTTACATCGATGCAAGCTTCTAGACTGACAAAGATGATTACAAATTGCTATTAGGATTTGTGTTTTGCCTAAACAGTGGAGCTATAAGATGGAAGAGTTCCAAGAAAGAGACAATTGCCAATTCTACAATAGAGGCCGAGTATATTGCTGCATCGAATGTAGCAAAGGAGGCTATATGGATCAAGAAGTTCATTTTAGAACTTGGGATCCTTCCAAGCATCAACAAAGCAATCAAGCTATATTGTGACAACAATGGAGCTATTGCAAAAGCTATGGAACCCAGATCGCATCAGCTCTCAAAGCATATACAAAGGCGGTATCATCTCATATGAGACATCGTACAATGAGAAGATGTAAAGATTTGCAGAGTACCAATCGAGAACAATGTTGATGATCCCTTAACTAAGACACTTTTGCAGCAGAAGTATGATGGTCATATTAGGTCACTCGGAATAAGATTTGTGGGTTATTGGCTCTAAGTGTAAGAAGGAGTCTGTTGGTATGTATGCCCAGAGATCCAATAATATGATGATTGTAACTGCATAACTTGTAAATGATTTGATTATTAATAAAGGCAAGCTTCCAATTTATTTTTTTTATTTAGTTTTTGAGATAATGAGATAACATAATAAATGTCTAGAGAATGATATTACTAAATGATGTATATCTTAAGGTTGAGGACCTAAACAATGAGATCATACAGATGTTAAGAGGATATGCGTTCTTGTTATATCCCTGATCGATTGTTATTGAGGAAGTTAAATAGAAAACAATAACACATAAATTCAAAGTGTGAGTTGGTTGATAAAAGAATCTCATTAGTCATGACATGGAGATATCAAACCAAGAACATAGATACATGTTAGAGAATAGTGTATCGGACAGACCCACATAAACTTGATACATAGAAACATTGCCAAGGTAAGTCAGAATCACATTTTATAGTGATGGTGGTGTTTGTGGTTCTTAGAACTAAAATCATTGCACTCATCACATGTTGTTTGGTATGCTTTGACATCTTCAAAGACAATCCTAAAACATGGGTTGTTATAGTTGTGATGATTGGGTGATTGTGGCACATGGGGACTGACTGTGAGTGATAGAGATGGGATTTGTCCCTCCTATGGGAGTATGATATGTAAGGCTACTTGAGTTAGCGAGACTGAGAATATACATGGCCATGTATGTGTGAGTCAATATATGATATTGAGCTTACACATGTCTCATACAGTCTGCTATAGCAAGAAATATAGATTGAATGTTGAAGAGGATGAAAGATCCATGCCTTGAGTTCAATTTGGATATCAATGACAAAGGAACTATACAAACACTATAACACCATACACATATTGTAGGTTGAAGTTGTTTCCAACTTTCCATTTACTTGGGTAGCAATGATGTGTGACTCGACACCACTTATTTTTTGTGATGTCATAAGTTGTTATGGACATTCATTGTCAACGTAATATGGGACCTATCGGGTCACACGCATATGAATTCATCTAGAAGAGGAATTTGATCTTGAATGATGATTGAATTAATTATAAAAAGAATTTATGTAATTGATTCACACAAAAAATTAGATGAATGTGATGTCTATATTGCCTGACAACCATCTCATAGAATGAGATGACCATTTGGAGTACTAGATGACCAGCTCAAGGGTTGAGATGGCCATTTGGGACATCAAGATGATGAGAAATCGAATTGTTTTAGTTTTTCCCTATGAACCAACTAGTTGAATCGATCAATTTGACTCGACTCACTAGATAGACGTCTAAGTGAGCAAGACAGACATCTTTCCTGGGTGAGATGGCTCGGTTTGGCTGAATGAACATTCTAGAAGTTTCTTGAACTTGTATTGATTGCACTTTTCTTGTGGTACAAGGAATTAATATGTGATATTAATTGGTATCTGTGGGCTCCGATCTCCAAACTACGAATTAATCCCGATTTAATCATGTGCGGAAGCAATCGGTAAATAGTGGAAGACAAAAATCACGGGAAATTAAAACTTTTCGAGATAAGAGCTTGAAACCACAAACCTTTTCCATAGAAAAAGGATTTAACTGTTTACAACACTTGACAAAAATTACTTCTTGAGTAATTATATACAACACAAAATTCTCAAGAGTTCATACTCCAAAACACTCCAGGACCTGAGAGTACAGAGGACACATAGGACAGACTCTATACTACATCATGAAGCAGGCTGGATCTCCACCTGAGATAACTACTGCTCTTGATGCTGCTGAGATTGGTCACCTGAGTTCTTGTCCCTCCGTCTTCGACGACCACCTAAAAAGTAGAAGTCTACGGGGTGAGACAATTATACATAATTGCCCCAGCGAGAGTTATAACTCTCCACTAGAAGCTTTATAAGCAAAGCAGGGAATAACTAAAGCAATAAAAACCTTCAAGGTATTCACTAGCAGTTTGATGATAAGCAAGAGTTCAACCAATAATAAAATGTGAGAACATCTATACAATTCATGGTAACATCAATCAAATAACTCGTAGATAACTCTAACAGATATACTACGCTGTTGATTATGTTTTTAAGGGAGTGTAGGGATGCATCTCACCTTTTGGACTGTGTGGTGGGGAATGATGGACTACATGAATCTACATCAAATCCTCTCACCTTTTCTCTTTTAGTGAAGGTATGACGGACTACAAGAATCTACATCAAATACCTACACTAGGATGTAAGGTTCTACACATCCATGTACCCCATATACTCAAAAGTATATGATCCAGGAGTTCCCTGGGGAAAACCTGCTTCACCATCATTTAGACTCTGACAATGATGGATCTATGATCAGGGCTCTACATTCCACTTGATTAGTTAGGTACATTCAGTATTCATAACATCATACAAAACATTAGCATCACAGCTATATATGAGAATACTAAAATGTAGCAGGCCTAACTCATTCCAATCATTAGTTCTCAGCCATCTCATCACAAGTCATCTGTTAAGCATGACCTTGATGGTGTTTATGGCTCTTACAGCCCATAAACCACAAAAGATGTCACTCACAGTGCATCACTAAGGATTACTATTCATAAAGCTTAAGACATGCTTTTAATGAATATAACATGGTATTCCATTCCTGGATATAACCATCATCTCATAACAACCTGCATGGTTCATTAATATAACATGGCATTCCATACCTGGATATGCCCATCATCTCATAACAACCTGCATGGTTCATTCAACAGATAATAATAAACAATTCAACAATTAAGGATGCATTCTCAAATTAGGGTTTCACTTGGAATCCCCCTCAACTAGGGATTCACATTGAATCACCCTCAACTAGGGATTCACATGGAATCACCCTTAACTAGGATTTCACATGGAATCACCTCAACTAGGGTTCACATGGAATCACCCTTAACTAGGGTTTCACATGGAATCACCTCAACTAGAGTTGAATTCAATAACCCTGTCAATTAGGGTTTACTATTCACTCCATGGTGAATTGTACTTATTACATCACCATGTAAGAGAAACATCATCATTAAGGCTCTCAATTAGGATTAAGATCCATTAGATATTATAAATAGGGTTTCCATGACCTCACATAGGTGGGTCATTCCCTAAACATGCACACTCATGTGTAATTGAAGTATCTCACTTGAGTTTCCTCCTTAAAAGGGTACTTTCTCTCTCTAGGATACTTTCTCTCTCTAGAAATACTTTCTCTCTCCTCTCACTAGTAGATGGTGACAACACCACTCTAGATCAGGTTGAGATAAGTCTCCATTGATTAACATGAGCCAAAACATCAACATCATGTGATTAGGGATTGATTAGAACAAGGTTTTACCCCTTTAGACCCCTCAAGGGTATTTTGGTAATTTGCCACATGATCACCATCATGGGTTAACTCACTAATCTCATAGTCCCTTAATGACCTAGGTTACCATTAGGGTTTAGATTGGATCACCAATGAACTAATCACATCATCAAATGGTTAAGTACAAACCATCACCAATCTCCAAACGGTTTCAACCTTCAAACGGTTTCAACCACCCAAACGGTCTTGAGACCGTTTGACCCCAAACGGTCTTCGCTTGGTCAACGGGACCAAACGGTCTTGAAGACCGTTTGCCCTCAAACGACCCTGAAACCGTTTGCCCACCAAACGGTTTGAAACCGTTTTGAGCAATAGGTGGAGGTCGTTTGATAAAGTGAAAATCCGTGGATAAGCATAGGAATTAACGCCCTTATCTTCTACCTTGAGAACAGTGGTAGTTCTTCACGATTTTGCTTGCAAGGATGCAAGGAAAGATAGGGAAGAAAAAGAACTAGCAACTATATGCATAGAAAAGGATGTATAATCAAGCATAAAGTTTAGAGTTATAAAACCCGCCTAAAGCTTGCTCCTTGAGCTCCAAGCTTTCGAGCTCCAAGCCTTTAATGGCGTCCTAGAAGCTCCACAGGTCGGCCAAGGTGAATCCTCCAAGGAAGGTTGAGAGAGATGGCTAGAAAGATGGAGCTAAGTGAGCTAGCCATGAATTTGACCTTAAATCCGAGTTTCATCCAAGAATTGAGCAAAAAGGAAGGATCCAAACCTACCTTGCACTCCCTTGGTCATCCTCCTGAGCTCCGGAGCTCTCCTTAGTCGGTTTGAGCAAGGGTAAAAGAAATGAAAGGAAGAGGATCGTTCCTTTGCTAAGTGAGGAAAGTTATATATATACTTGGGTGAATTTTCAACATAAGGACATATGTTTTCCTCCTTTCTCATCTAAGTCCTTCCTTTCTTCCTTGCACGTCCCCTCATCTTATTTCTAAGGACAAACTCCTTCTAAGGTCAAGAATTGAAGGCAAAGAGGATCAACCCATCACTAAAGCATACACATAAAAGGGCTATTATACATACACCTTGATTATTCAATCACAAAGGTGTTCTTTACTATATGATTATTCACTTGAAGTAACCTTTTCATCATTTCTCTTCTAAATGATGCCAAGAGCCATAAAAGATGTTTTAGATGATGTATTTTACAAGTTGCACACCTCAAATTGGGTAAATTGCATTTTACACCAATTTAGGGTTTTCAAGTACAGGGGTTGCTTCCACAGCTGCACCTTGGTGCTCAAGCTTGGGAAATCCCTTAAACCTCATCATATTCATTCTTATGTTGTCTCAACATCAGAGATACATCTTATCTTGTGACTTTTGCAAGTTCAACCCTTAAACTGGGTAATTTGCACATAGGTCCCTGCATACAACACAATGCTACAACTTTATTCAAAAAGGAGCAAAATTGAAAATTATATGTTCCTGGGGAACTTAATTACATGCCAGGGAGTTTTCACAAGTATATAATTACATTTTTAGGCAAAACTTCTAGGGTTAGTTCATAACCCAGGTCAGGGGTGTTACAAATCATAAACCCCTAACAAGGATTTCGTCCCCGAAATCTCAGACAAAAGGAGAAACAGAGTATTCATTAATCATGCCCTCAAGTCTCCACATATTATCTTAATATCATGGAGGTATCATGAATTCTGCAATTCCACACAAGGCTCCTTTCACTAATTCAACCTTACCAATGTTTATGCAGAGCATAAACCCCTAACATATGATGTCCATATTATTGGAAAGAAGAGGCATAAAAGAACATACTTCTATCATCACCCAAGAATATTTATCAAAAGGAACAACATATATATCTAACAAGGATAATATACTCAGTAATCCTTTACAACTCTATGTAATTGGGATAGTTCACATAATTCTTCTTATTAATTGGAAATGCCACATAGATTTTCCCTTTTTGATTGGGAATGACACATAGCTCTTCCATTTTTAATTGGGAATGACACATAGCTCTTCCCTTTTTGTTTGGGGATGACACATAGCTTTCCCTTTTTGTTTGTTTGGGAATGACACATAGCTCTTCCCTTTTTGTTGGGGATGACACATAGCTTTCCCCTTTTTAATTGGGAATGACACGTAGCTCTTCCCTTTTTATTTGTTTGGGAATGACACATAGCTCTTCCCTTTTTGTTGGGGATGACACATAGCTTTCCCCTTTTTGATTGGGAATGACACGTAGCTCTTCCCTTTTTGTTGGGGATGACACATAGCTTTCCCTTTTTGTTTGTTTGGGAATGACACATAGCTCTTCCCTTTTTGTTGGGGATGACACATAGCTTTCCCCTTTTTAATTGTTCCATATTTCTTATTTCATGATACTCATTAGATTGTATCAGAATGATTGCTTGATCAGGGCAATAAAAAAGATATCAATCTAGGAGTTTCCATACTCACTTTATCATCAATAGCTGTATACCTGGCCAGGGTTTACAAATACTGAGATCAAGTAGTATGCACTTACATACTGTCTCATTCCTCACTTTTCATATCCTTATACACACAAGGTTTTCCATTCCAATATTTCCTCCAGGCATCATTTCTAAATCTCATCTTTTGACATACAGATAAGAGAGATTATAAAACATTTTAAGGAACATTGAGTGAGATATAAGTTCTCATCTCCCTTGTGTCCTTATAGGACTAGTCAAAATAATTTCAAAAACAACTATTTTCATATCTTTAACACATAGAAAAATGAAAATGAAATATCAGAATGACTTTATTTCCTCTGACCTGCCCGGGACGTCTGTCCACGTCCTCTATTGTTACTAGAAAACGGCCTCCTTTGTGATCCTTACTGACTCTGCCCCTGAGGTTGAGTCATCATTGGATTCCCGTCTGGACAATCTTTTACCAGATGTCCCGGTTGTCTGCATTGATAACAGATTCTAGGTATAGTATAAGGTCGGTGAGGTCCAGACACCGATGTTGATGCTATATTGGAGGCCTTATTTGGAATATAACTAAGATCCCTATCCCTACTTGGCATCCATTGTGTCTGGGTTTGGGATCTTAATGATGCTGTCGATGCAGAAAATCTCGGCTTCTTAAAACTTTCAGACTTTTGTTTTTGAGTCTGAGTGTACACCTTCTTGCTACTAGTCTGTTGTTTCTCAATTTCAGACCTCTCTATCCTCCTTACTGATTCCACAAAAATGGCAAACCTCTCCCTGTTCTCTAAAGCAGACACAGGAGTGGTCAGTTCAGCGTTCAACCCCTTCTCAAAGCGTCGAATTCTTTCCTCATCATTAACTGCCATTTGAGGACAAAACCGCAACAGCTCCATGAACTTAGCTTCGTACTCGCTAATGTTCATCATACCCTGTCTCAGTCTCTCAAACTGAGAGATCTTCTCGTCTAGGAAGGTCTTCGGGAAATATCTTTGGACAAATTCCCGCCGAAAGTCTTCCCACGAGATTTCTATTCCAGGTCTCTTCTGCTCTTCCATGGTCCACCAGTGACCAGCACTTCCTTTGAGAAGATAGACAGCATGTCTAACCTTCTCAGCTTCAGGGATGTTGAGGATCCTGAAAGCCTTCTCCAGCTCTGTCAACCACAGATCAGCATCTGCGGGGTCAGCAGTCCCATGGTACTCGGTAGCTCCGACACGACGTAGTCGCTCGAACGTCTTTCCGATACCTTGCCCCTCTGGTTGGACAGGTGCCCTAGGTGCAGGCATAGGCAACCTGTTGGTTATATGTGTCATGGCAGTCATAAACTGCCCAAACATAGTCTGGACTGCTGGGTTACCCATATCAGCTGGGTCAAACTGGGGTGGCTCTCTAAGTTGTTCTGGTACAGGCTGTTCCACCTTTGGTACTCCTGCACCGCCTTGAGGTGCACTGACACTACTTTCTCCCACATACTCATCATGTGGCTCTGACATCTTAAGTATCTTCTTCTCCTAAGGAGTAGAAGACTCTATTAGATAAGGAAGGAATACTAAAGATAGACTCGACTTCCTATGTCCTATGCCTCTGTAGACTCGGCGAACCTAGAGCTCTGATACCACTTAATTGTGGGCTCCGATCTCCAAACTACGAATTAATCCCGATTTAATCATGTGCGGAAGCAATCGGTAAACAGTGGAAGACAAAAATCACGGGAAATTAAAACTTTTCGAGATAAGAGCTTGAAACCACAAACCTTTTCCATAGAAAAAGGATTTAACTGTTTACAACACTTGACAAAAATTACTTCTTGAGTAATTATATACAACACAAAATTCTCAAGAGTTCATACTCCAAAACACTCCAGGACCTGAGAGTACAGAGGACACATAGGACAGACTCTATACTACATCATGAAGCAGGCTGGATCTCCACCTGAGATAACTACTGCTCCTGATGCTGCTGAGATTGGTCACCTGAGTTCTTGTCCCTCCGTCTTCGACGACCACCTAAAAAGTAGAAGTCTACGGGGTGAGACAATTATACATAATTGCCCCAGCGAGAGTTATAACTCTCCACTAGAAGCTTTATAAGCAAAGCAGGGAATAACTAAAGCAATAAAAACCTTCAAGGTATTCACTAGCAGTTTGATGATAAGCAAGAGTTCAACCAATAATAAAATGTGAGAACATCTATACAATTCATGGTAACATCAATCAAATAACTCGTAGATAACTCTAACAGATATACTACGCTGTTGATTATGTTTTTAAGGGAGTGTAGGGATGCATCTCACCTTTTGGACTGTGTGGTGGGGAATGATGGACTACATGAATCTACATCAAATCCTCTCACCTTTTCTCTTTTAGTGAAGGTATGACGGACTATAAGAATCTACATCAAATACCTACACTAGGATGTAAGGTTCTACACATCCATGTACCCCATATACTCAAAAGTATATGATCTAGGAGTTCCCTGGGGAAAACCTGCTTCACCATCATTTAGACTCTGACAATGATGGATCTATGATCAGGGCTCTACATTCCAATTGATTAGTTAGGTACATTCAGTATTCATAACATCATACAAAACATTAGCATCACAGCTATATATGAGAATACTAAAATGTAGCAGGCCTAACTCATTCCAATCATCAGTTCTCAGCCATCTCATCACAAGTCATCTGTTAAGCATGACCTTGATGGTATTTATGGCTCTTACAGCCCATAAACCACAAAAGATGTCACTCACAGTGCATCACTAAGGATTACTATTCATAAAGCTTAATACATGCTTTTAATGAATATAACATGGTATTCCATTCCTGGATATAACCATCATCTCATAACAACCTGCATGGTTCATTAATATAACATGGCATTCCATACCTGGATATGCCCATCATCTCATAACAACCTGCATGGTTCATTCAACAGATAATAGTAAACAATTCAACAATTAAGGATGCATTCTCAAATTAGGGTTTCACTTGGAATCCCCCTCAACTAGGGATTCACATGGAATCACCCTCAACTAGGGATTCACATGGAATCACCCTTAACTAGGGTTTCACATGGAATCACCTCAACTAGGGTTCACATGGAATCACCCTTAACTAGGGTTTCACATGGAATCACCTCAACTAGAGTTGAATTCAATAACCCTGTCAATTAGGGTTTACTATTCACTCCATGGTGAATTGTACTTATTACATCATCATGTAAGAGAAACATCATCATTAAGGCTCTCAATTAGGATTAAGATCCATTATATATTATAAATAGGGTTTCCATGACCTCACATAGGTGGGTCATTCCCTAAACATGCACATTCATGTGTAATTGAAGTATCTCACTTGAGTTTCCTCCTTAAAAGGGTACTTTCTCTCTCTAGGATACTTTCTCTCTCTAGAAATACTTTCTCTCTCCTTTCACTAGTAGATGGTGACAACACCACTCTAGATCAGGTTGAGATAAGTCTCCATTAATTAACATGACCCAAAACATCAACATCATGTGATTAGGGTTTGATTAGAACAAGGTTTTACCCCTTTAGACCCCTCAAGGGTATTTTGGTAATTTGCCACATGATCACCATCATGGGTTAACTCACTAATCTCATAGTCCCTTAATGACCTAGGTTACCATTAGGGTTTAGATTGGATCACCAATGAACTAATCACATCATCAAATGGTTAAGTACAAACCATCACCAATCTCCAAACGGTTTCAACCTTCAAACGGTTTCAACCACCCAAACGGTCTTGAGACCGTTTGACCCCAAACGGTCTTCGCTTGGTCAATGGGACCAAACGGTCTTGAAGACCGTTTGCCCTCAAACGACCCTGAAACCGTTTGCCCACCAAACGGTTTGAAACCGTTTTGAGCAATAGGTGGAGGTCGTTTGATAAAGTGAAAATCCGTGGATAAGCATAGGAATTAACGCCCTTATCTTCTACCTTGAGAACAGTGGCAGTTCTTCACGATTTTGCTTTCAAGGATGCAAGGAAATATAGGGAAGAAGAAGAACTAGCAATTATATGCATAGAAAAGGATGTATAATCAAGCATAAAGTTTAGAGTTATAAAACCCGCCTAAAGCTTGCTCCTTGAGCTCCAAGCTTTCGAGCTCCAAGCCTTTAATGGCGTCCTAGAAGCTCCACAGGTCGGCCAAGGTGAATCCTCCAAGGAAGGTTGAGAAGAGATGGCTAGAAAGATGGAGCTAAGTGAGCTAGCCATGAATTTGACCTTAAATCCGAGTTTCATCCAAGAATTGAGCAAAAAGGAAGGATCCAAACCTACCTTGCACTCCCTTGGTCATCCTCCTGAGCTCCGGAGCTCTCCTTAGTCGGTTTGAGCAAGGGGAAAAGAAATGAAAGGAAGAGGATCGTTCCTTTGCTAAGTGAGGAAAGTTATATATATACTTGGGTGAATTTTCAACATAAGGACATATGTTTTCCTCCTTTCTCATCTAAGTCCTTCCTTTCTTCCTTGCACGTCCCCTCATCTTATTTCTAAGGACAAACTCCTTCTAAGGTCAAGAATTGAAGGCAAAGAGGATCAACCCATCACTAAAGCATACACATAAAAGGGCTATTATACATACACCTTGATTATTCAATCACAAAGGTGTTCTTTACTATATGATTATTCACTTGAAGTAACCTTTTCATCATTTCTCTTCTAAATGATGCCAAGAGCCATAAAAGATGTTTTAGATGATGTATTTTACAAGTTGCACCCCTCAAATTGGGTAAATTGCATTTTACACCAATTTAGGGTTTTCACGTACAGGGGTTGCTTCCACAGCTGCACCTTGGTGCTCAAGCTTGGGAAATCCCTTAAACCTCATCATATTCATTCTTATGTTGTCTCAACATTAGAGATACATCTTATATTGTGACTTTTGCAAGTTCAACCCTTAAACTGGGTAATTTGCACATAGGTCCCTGCATACAACACAATGCTACAACTTTATTCAAAAAGGAGCAAAATTGAAAATTATATGTTCCTGGGGAACTTAATTACATGCCAGGGAGTTTTCACAAGTATATAATTACATTTTTAGGCAAAACTTCTAGGGTTAGTTCATAACCCAGGTCAGGGGTGTTACAGTATCAGATTGACCAATTTTGTATGTGATTGGAAAACTAAAAAATGGTCATCTCGCAGTATGAGACAACTGTCTCGCATGCCAAATGATCATCTGGTGTGCCAGGCATCCAGTTTGGTAATCACAGGTTGTGAAGATTCAAGATATTTCGATCACTTCCACTCCCGCACAAACTTGGAATCCTGGCCCAAACCTCACCCATAAATAGAGGGGTATTGACTGCTTCCTAGAACACAACATAGACAATTGAGAATCAGTTGCTCTAACAATTGTTGTCCTCTTTGGTTGTGGTAACCAAGAGAGCCCAAGTAAGTCCTACTCGACTAGGGAGGGATGTCTATGGGAGAGAAACAACTGAGGATCATTGTTGTGGGAGAACAGGTCGGTGACTAGTACACCAATGGGAGGGACAACTCCTCCCTAGCTAGTCTAGTAGGACAACATGAATTCTAGTTGGTTAGTGCAGACTTCTCTAAAAGCGAGGTGGCCTTTTCTCGTCTTTGAGGAGGATGACGTTAGCCATCAGTTTGTGGCGAGAGGAGTTGTTGTAGACAACAACGTTCGAGTCTGTTGCCCGTGGAGGAGCAGTCAAACGAGTCGCAGTGCAACTAGGAGCTGCACAGGCACTGTCTAAGACAAAGTTTGAGCTAGATGAGGATGTGTCATATGTGTAAGGTCTGGTGTTGATCTTAGATTGAAGAGTGAACAAGTTGAAGAAGAAGGATATCATTTTAGTTAAGGTTTTATGGCATCATCGTAGTGTTGAGGAGGCCATGTGGGAGAATGAGGAAGAGATGCGTAGGAAGTATCCATCTCTTTTCATGTAGGATTTTTGGACAAAATTCGTGTTAGGGGTAATGGTTGTAAGATCACTAACCTATCTTAGTGCTTGATCTTGTGTGCTTTGCATACTTAGATGCTTAAACCTTAATCTAATCATGTGATGTGCCCACATTTTTTTTCTTCAGTTTGGTCTAGTTTGAATGATGTTTTAGCTATGTATGCTTGTTTTGGACCAATTTGTAATTTACCCATGTAGAGGTTTTATCTTGCAGTTTGTCACATGTTAGATGTGCCTCTTGAGCATAAGCTTCATGAGAGAGAGAATGATGCTGAGGGGCTTTTTGTTGGACCTTGGATGATGAGGTGGCATCATGTGTGTTGAGCTCGTGCTTGCATGGCATGCATGGATGCTTGAGTTGTTACTGTATACCATGTTGGTGTGAACTTTGTAGAGACCTATGTGCTTTGTGTTTTAGTTTTTGTTGCAACTGATATGTTTTTGGTTTTGTTTTGTAGCAACCCATACACATTGTTCTTGATCTTGGTCAAAGATGTTTTGAATTTTTCTTTGGTTGTAGTGACCTTTTCCTTGGTTGGTATAGTGTGTGGTCACTACATTGTGAATCCCTTAGTTTTGTTTCGACTGAAGGTGGTAGTGGACCTAGTGGTCATTACCAATATTTGCTTCTATCACCCTTTGATGCATGCATATCTAGAGTGCTTGTATGGCTGTGGTTTTAAGAGACATGTGTCATGAGAGGCTCTAATACCTTGACACCTCATACCTTTCACCTCGCTCATACCCTTGGGTATTTATATCCCTTCTTTCACATTCAAGTAACCCTTTTAGCTCTCTTCTTTCTCTCTTCTTACTTTAGTTCGGCCCTTGTGCTAGGTGATGCTTGTGGAGGTTCTAGAGCTTGAAGAAGGTGGTCGACCTCTTACATGTGTTGATCTAGGGCTTGATCATCACTCTTGTGGTGGTTCTTGGTGATCTTTGATATTGGTAATTGGTTTCATATCCTTGATCTCATTTTCCTTGAAACCCTACCCTTTCTTTCTCTCTTATCCATTAGACTATGGTTCTCCATGGTGACTATATTGAGGAACTTCTCTCCAGAGAGTTCAAGACTATGGTTTGACCATGGTAGTACTTCGGTGAGATGAAGCTCTCTTCTTTCTTCTTTCTTTTCGGCCTATGGTTTTTACCCTCTCCCTTTTGAGTTGCCTTTTACCTTGGTGTGTTCTTCTTCTCTTCAATTGATCGTTGGAGTTGATCCAAGCTTGGCATTTCCCTTCTTTCTTGGATCTTGTGGCTTGGGGGTCGACCTTCACCTCAAGATGGGTTATTTAACTTTCCCCTCTACTATTATTGCACATGTATCTTGCTTGCATGTTACTGTTTTATCACTAAAACATGAGCTTAAGATGCTAGATGATGCGATCTTGATTTAGGGTTTAAGATTATGAAGTATTCTTGTGTAGATTGCTGTTTCTCCTAAATCCTAATTCATGTATCCAAAATCTTAGTGGATGGTGGAATTGCTAATTTTTGCATGCAACATCTTGAACGTTGGATTTATCACCATGTTTGTGTGTGGTCATCTTTAAGGAGATGGAGGTTTTTGTTCTTCCTCACTTATGGTTGACGTTTGGTTTCTTCTCTCGTATCATGGTTTTCTTTGTTGATCTTTGTGACACTTGTTTTAGGGTTTTGATTATCATTTTCTAAATGAGGTTTCCTTCTTGGTGACTCTTCAATTTCTTGGTGTTGCTCTTCTATTTTGGTTGACATAATTCCTTGGTTCTATGATTCACTTGACCATGTTTATGGCGTGCTAGGCATCTAGTTTGGTCACCATAATCCTAACCCAAAGCTACCTTGGTAGCTACATGGGTTGAGGCTGCTACATATGAGCCTTGTGGTTGGTCGCTACATAGGATGGTTTGGTTTGGTCAACATGCCTTTGGTTTGGGGTCTGGGTTGCTAAAAACTATAAACTTAGTTTCTCTTACTATCGCTACACCTAGATTTGGCTTGGTTGGTCACTACACCCTGATCCATGTATGGTCGCTACACATGGAGTTGAAGGTTTCTACATGTGCCAATGCTAGTGGTCGCTACATTTTCCAACCCTAGTGGTCTCTACATGGGCTATGAAGATTGGTCACTGTAGATGGTCTTAACCTTATATGCTTGATACATGTTGTTGTGTTGAATGCTTGATGCTTTTTGGTGTTTAACCCCCATGTGTTCCAAGAATGTGGGAAGTAATGTACATAGGATTCAATGGTAAATGTTGTTATGGAGACCCTAATTGACTGTTAATAAGAAATTGTAACCCTATTGCGGGTGTATGATGTAAGATGATTAAACTTGCATGAAGTGATTAGCATGTAATGATGTTTTCTCTCTCCTACTTGTGTAACCCTAATGCTGCAGGTTGAATGAACATCTTAGAATGTTCTTGCTATGATATCTCTTATATGACACATGGTGATCATTGTGAGCCTTTATGAGGCATGATGAGATAATGATGTTTTATAGGAACTATGTGATTGGGTCTTATGACCTGGCAGAGGCTTAATGCCTAATGTGAGGTGATATCCTCTAGTAATATGATGAGGGATGGTTATCCCATGATGGCATGGTAATGGTGATAGCCTAGTATGAAGCAGTGAGATAGTATCATGTGATGATGTAATCAACTTTATGCTTAAATACATTTTATATCTTTTGATGTTGCACCCTACCCTTATCTTTGTGGTATTTTTTTCAGTTTGTACGTTGTAACTTTATTGATGCATTAAAAGATACCCAATTGGCATAATTAATCAAGTGAAACCCTAATTAGGTTTCTCTGAGCCATAGATCCATCTTCAACATTAGTATTTCTAGATGGTGAAATGAGAAATTCCTGTGAGAAACTCAGAGTGCATATTGTTGAATATGGGGGGTGCAAGTTGAGGAAATATTCTTGCATCTAGAATCATTGGTTTTGGAGGATGACTGTAGTCATACCATGACAAGAGAATGGTTGGGGTCGTATCACAGGTGATATGTTTTTAGGTATGGTTTCTATCATACCCTGGTAGGAGAACGGTTGTGGTCATATCTCACTAGTTTGGTGCCTATATACCATGGTAGATTAGGCTGATTTGTAGTTTGACTCTATATGTCACTGTGGTGGACTCAGACTGACTGAGGGTGTGGGAGATCATAGGAGTCTGGCTCTCCAAGATCTTGTATTGCACTGATTTTGACTTAGCAGTGGTCAAATGGAGCATGAGTGATATACCTCATCTCCACAAGGCATAATAAAAGATGTAATACAACCATGTGTTGTATTTGCTTAGGGTTAAAACACACTTCACATTGGATGACCCCTTGCCTTGTTTCTTATATTTTCTAGTTGATAACGGTTATACATGTTCTTCATATTCCATATGTAAATATATGATAATCTACTAACCAATTTGTAACTACTTAAACTACTTAATCTGTGTCATCAGTCTTTAAGTATTCATTTAACTGAATCTTCTCATGTTAATAGTGTTCTTTTCTATTATAATCTATCTATGTTAATAATAGTTTTTGGCGGAGATTTATATCTCTTTCTAGGACGTTGGTCACACCATGTGGGTTTCCACATCTTCTAGGTGGTAATGCACCATGAGGTAGAGATCGTGCAGTTGAGGAAGAGGAGAAAGGAAATCAGTAGATGTTGAAGGTTAGATATGATACCAGTGTTTTGTAGTATAATCCTATGTGTCATCCTTGTACTCTCTGGTCCTTGGGGGTGTTTTGTATATGTTGTACACCAATACAAGGTTTTTAGATATATCCCATGGTTGTACATGTATGTCTTGTATATGTGAATAGGTTATCTTTGTAATAGGTTTGTGACAAGATGGCAACTGTACAATGATGTAGATACTTTTATGGTATGATATGTGATACATGTAGCACAATTTGTGGACTTGAACGTAATATGTTTCTACTTCTGGATATACAAGTAATTGGTTTTAATTTTCCATGTTTTCTAGTAATCTGGATGTTTAGTGTTAATTTTGTGCTTTATTTTGAGTAATCTCGCTCATGCGGCATCGAGTTGTCACATTAATCATCACCCACACACTTGAGACTAGTTCTAGATCATCATATTCAGTAGCCTCGGTCATAATGAATAGCCTCTTGTCACTTTCTACAACTTTGAGACTCCATATCCCTCTCAATACTGGCTCAGCTAGGGTTTCAGTGAAAATAAGGTCTACTAATCCAACTAGATTCCATTGGTTGATAGACCCATAGAAATTATAATGTTACATAGAAAATTCAGTTTAAATGCTACTGTTTCTAGAACACATCCCCATAATGAAGTTGGAAGAAAAACAAAATTAGTCATAGATTGTGTCCTACATGGTGCAATTCCTTCTTTCTAATGCACATTATGTTTTGGTGTTCAAGTGGATTCCATTGTGATACAAAACCACAGTCCCTCGGATGGGCCTAAAACTGTTGGCCTAAGTATTCACCACCTCGATTTGATCAACATTCTTTAATTAATTTTCCATGTTGATTTATTACTTCATTCATTAGTTTCTTGAACTTTTCAATGGATCTTGATTTATGTTTCATTAAATACCCATATCCTGATCAACTGAGATCATCAACAAATATGACAGACTACATATACCACCTTCGGAATTTGTGCCTAAAGGTATGCATACATCAGTATGTATGAGTCCTAACAAGCCACTTGCCCTTTTATTGTTTCTAGTAAAGAGTTCTTTTGTCATCTTTCCTTATAAACAAGATTCGCATGTCTCAATTGATTCAAAATCAAATGAGTCTAGATAACCATATTTATGGAGTATAGAAATGCATGTCCCATTTATATGCCCTAGACTATAATGCCATAGGTAAGTTTTATTGGAGTCAAATAGTTTTATCTCTTGGTATTTACGTTATATACATGTGTCTCAAGTTCTAATAAATAGATAACATAAGATATTAGATCATTTCTATATAATACATCATCTCTTCAAATAGAAATTCAACCATTCTTTATCAGAAATCCATAACCATTCTTGTCCAAAAAATATACATAAATAATGCTTCTATTTATGTTAGGTACAGAATAGAAGTTCTCCAACTCTATACAAGCCCACTGGGAAAAATAAACATTAGGTTCCTATAGTAGTGTCAATAGCTCTTGCTCCATTTGCAGTGCATAGTTACACCTTCCCTTTCTTTAAGGGTCGGTTTTTTTAGATCATGTATATTTAAGCAAATGTGATATCAACATCTAGTATATGTTATTCATTTTAAGAAATGGATAATTTTATTTCTATGACATTATAACTAAAGTGGAGATTAATATACCCTCCTCATTCTTCAGTCTCTAGGCAGAAAAGACAATATCTCTTCCAATGTCCGGCCCAGTAACAATGCTGACAATTGTCTCCCTTAGATCCTCCCCCTTTGCTTTATACGCAAACTACTTTTTTTTTGAGGGGGGGCGGGAAGCCCTATGATTGGGGCTCCCCGCAAAAAAATTACTAAAGGCATAAATCAAGGTTTACAAAGTACAAAAGACCAGAAGGGAAAGACTGATAAAGAACGAAACTATCATCTAGACCTCTACGAGCAGACTTGGCCACCTCATGGGCGACCTTATTACCCTTACAACTGACATAACATAAACTGCAGAAAGAAAACATCCTACTTAACGAGCCAATATCCTCAGCCAAAAGACCCAAGTAATCCCGCCTTTTCTTTTTGTTGTTGCATGCATGGACTACGTCCATGGAGTCTGTTTCTATCTCGACTCTATCAAAACCTTGTTCCCTCGCCCACACCAGTGCTTCACGAGCATCCAGCGCTTCAATGGTGGCAACGTCGTTCCCCCATTCGACCTTCTTCCCCAGCACTCCCAGCAGCTCGCCCTCATCGTTCCTAGCCACCACCCCGACACCAGCCTTCCCGTCCTCCCCTACCGATCCATCTGTATTAAGCTTTATTCTCCCTCTCGTCGGTTTCACCCAGCTGCGCCTGCTACTGCTGTCCGCTCCATCATCTCTCACCTCCACGCACCGTTGTTCCTCGGCCTCGCTCCCGTTCCTTCGTTGGTTCGGCTGCCTGTGCCTCGACGGTCCCGCGCATGCCTCTTCCCTTGCTTCCCTCAGTTGGATACCCACTCGCACCTTGTCTTCCATTGGATGTGTAGTCGCCCGAGCTACTTCATTTACCATCCTTTGCTTGCTGTTTGCTTCACGTCCCGCCTTCACCACTGAAAGATCCTCTCGGTATATATAGCCACTTTGAAAACCATTTTCTTGGAAAGTTCTTTTACACCTCACCCGCCATGCAGCCCACATAGCAGCCACCACGATTTCCATCTCCCCCATGGTAGGTCTATCTAGCATGGCCTCCATCATAGTCCCTACCTCCATGTCCCTATACTCCTCCATCAGCTCATGGATCTCCCGTGATGTTTGTTCCCATATTTCAGTTGCACTCGGGCAGCGGAGTAGCATGTGAGTAATGGTCTCCTTTTCCGAACCACATAGCTTGCAGGTGCCATCATCAATGCAGTGTCTATCAAACAGCTGGCCTCGCGTCGCTAGGCAGCCCGTGCATATCCTCCATAAAAAGTGAGCAATCTTTGGACACCATCCCGCCTTCCATATCCTCTTCCACAGCATGTTATCTTGTCGACTCCGGTACCGTCATGCTTCCTCTATCCCTAGCAAGCCCAGCCAATATGCAGATCGCACCGAGAATTCCCCATTCTTTGTAGGCCACCACATCCATGTATCCTTGGGCTTCCGCATGCTCATCTGTATAGAACATACTCTCCTGGCTACATCATCCGAAAAACACTCCCGGACTCGGTCACCATCCCATCCGTGCCCCTCCTCCGTCATAAGCTCTCGGACCACTTCATAAGCGGGGCCATTTTCTTGCTTGTACTTTTCCAGCGTTTCCATCTGTCCCGGCAGCCATATATCCTTCCATATGCTCACATCTGTCCCCTCTCCCACTCGCCATTGCATGCCTTTCTTAAGCAGTGCCTTTGCTCCCCAAAGGCTCCTCCATGTGTAGCTCGGTGCATGTCCTCTCCTAGCCTCCCAGATGGACGTTCGTGGGAAGTATTTGGCCTTTAGAACTCTGGTTGCTAATGCCTCTGGATGAGTGATCATTCTCCATAATTGACATGCCAAAAGAGCCTGGTTGAAGGTTTGGAAGTCCCTAAAGCCCAGCCCTCCCTGACGTTTCGGTTTACACATTCGCTCCCAACTCATCCATGCTATTTTCCTCTCCTTATCCTTTGCCCCCCACCAGAATCTAGCTACCATTCTTTGAATCTCATCTATAGTTCATGTTGGCAACTGGAATATGCTCATAATGTACGTGGGTATGGCCTGCGCTACTTCTTTGATCATGACCTCCCTCCCAGCTTTTGATAGTAGTTTTTCTGCCCATCCCTGAAGCTTCCGCTATATCCTTTCTTTGATGAAACTGAACACCTGCTTCTTAGACCTCCCCATGGCTGTTGGTAGGCCTAAGTAACTAGTGTGTCTGTCCACCTCTTTTACTCCCAACAGCCCCTTCATCTCATTCCTCCTTTCCGCCAGAACTCCCTTGCTAAACACCACCTCTGTCTTAGCTAAATTGATCTTCTGACCCGATGCCTGTTCATATTGGCTGATAATTTCAGCTATCTTCAGGCACTCTGCATTGGTGGCTCTAGTGAAAAGAATACTATCATCTGCGAAAAAAAGGTGTGAGATAGACAGCGCTCCCCTACACGGGCAGATCCCGTGTAGAAAGGAATCGTGGGTAGCAGTGGAAAGAGACGTAGAAAAAGCTTCAGCACATAAGACGAAAAGAAAAGGGGAAAGAGGGTCACCCTGGCGTAGTCCACGTGATGGCGTTGTGCTTTGGGTCCTGTCTCCATTTACGGCAAATGCATTCTGGACGGATGATATGCAGTCTCTAACTTTTTTCCTCCAGTGACTCCCAAACCCGATCTTCTTCATCACCTCATCAAGGAAATCCCACTCAACTCTGTCATATGCTTTGGACATATCTAGCTTCAGCGCCAAGCTACCCTTTTTCTTTCTCTTATCTCTCTTCATGTAATGGAACACTTCATAAGCAATGAGGGCGTTATCAGTTATCAATCTCCGCGGGACAAAGGCGCTTTGATTTTCAGAAATGATCCCATCCATAATTGATTTCAAGCGATTTGTCATCACTTTGGATGCAATTTTATAGATCACATTGCATAGGCTAATGGGTCTAAACTCCCCCATGGATTTGGGCTGTTCAGTTTTTGGATTAAGCACAACCAGCGTTTCATTGAACTCCCCTATACTTCTCTCTCCTTTCCACCAACCTTTTATGTAACTCGCCACATCCTTCCCTACCGTCGCCCAATGTTGTTGATAGAACATTGCCTTTAAGCCATCTGGTCCCGGTGCTTTACTAGGGTGCATTTGTTTTACCGCTGTCCATACTTCCTCATCCTCAATATCCCTCTCTAGTTCCTCTCTTTGGGAATCCAAAACAAGTTGCCGCAGCCCTTTTGTTGCCTCTTCAAAGCCCGTAGGCGAGCATGTTTGAAAAAGTTTTTCAAAAAAACTTAGAATGATTGCTTTTATCTCCCCCTCCTCTTTGTGCATCACCCCATGCTCATCCTCTAGCTCGGATATGTGATTTCTCCTTTTCCTGTTCGTTGGTTTTTGGTGGAAATAAGCAATGTTCCTATCCCCCTCACGCAGTTCCTTCACCCGGGCCCGAGCCGCCCAATATTCCTCATTCTTTTGTAACCAGTATTGGAGCTCCCTTGATTTTTCCTCCGCCTTATCAAGATTTATTTGGATTGGGTGTAGAGATTGCAGCCCTTTTAGTTCATTTTCCAGCTCCTTTATCTTCCTCTTCTGTTCCCCAAACTTTTCCATTGCCCACTCATTAAGGTTTTGTTTACATCGTTACAGCTTTGTTTTGAGGATCCCACCTTCTGCGGACTTCCATGCTTCCTTGATAGTGTCATCATAGCCCTTTTCTCTGACCCACGTCTGCTCTAACATGAACTGTCTTTTCCTCCTCTTCGAATGGGTGCGCCTGTTATCAGCCTTCAGAAAAATGGGTGTGTGGTCTGATTCATGAATAGGAAGATGATACACCTTACAGAAGCTAAACAAATTCCTCCATTCAAGATCAGGTAGAAATCTATCCAGACGTTCTTGGACCAAGGTTTTCTCCGTCAAACCTCTTTTCCACGTAAAGATATTGCCCTCAAACCCCACATCCACAAGCTCGCAATCATCAATGACATCGCGGAAGTTTTGTATGAATCTTGCATCTTTGGGAGGCCCACCTTGCTTCTCGGAATTTGAAATTATCTCATTGAAATCGCCAAAGAAAATGACAGGAATCTCAGACTCACCTTTTATTTTCCTCATCAGCTCCCAAGTTTTCACCTTGCTTGCTTGGTCCGCCCACCCATAGAGCCCCACCGCTCTCCAAGATTTATCATTGTCTTCCTCCCGTATAATAGCTGTTACATGCCTTTGAGAAAAATTCTGGATTTCAACTTTCATGTCTTTCCACCAAAAAACCTAGTCCTCCCGCCCTTCCCTCGCTTGAGATGCACATCCCGTCCGTGAAGCCACAACTTTTTTTGACTTCCTCAAGTCTTTTCTCAACTATCATAGTCTCCATAATGAAGACTATGTTTGGACGTTCTCTCCATATCCACGACCGGAGAGCTCTACACCTGTCGGGGTCGCCCAACCCCCGACAGTTCCAGCTGAAGATTTTCATTGCCCTTCGCGGGATTGGACTCTGCCAATCTCCGCTACTTGGATCCTGTCGATCCCCTATTCTGCTGTCATCTTTATGTCTCTTCTCTGTCTCTTCTCCTCCCCTATCTGTGGGTTCTGCTCATCCAGGTCCATGTCACATGTATCCATGCATCTCCCTCTTTTCCCCGTATGATGTTCCCATACTACCTCCTTTTCTGGAATGCCCATTCATTCACCTCTGCTCATCTTGTACACCCAAGGATGATGATTCTTTTTGCTTTTGTTCCCTTTCGATCCATGCTTCATTTTTGTCGCTGCTATTTCCTTTCTTTGTGCTCTAGTTCTTGCCCGATTTCCTTCAGCATACTGCCTTGTTCCACCCGTTTTCAGGTTGTATTTTGATTGCTTCATATGTTCCCTTGAGCTCTCTCCTTCTACCTCCGTTGGCCAATGTATCTTTGAGTAAGCATCCATGGCCTGGTTAAGCTGATCACCTTCCCTGTCCTCTGGTTCCTCCTCCGGCGTCTCCGCAATACGCATCGACTCTTTTATTCCTCGCATCTCATCCGCCATATATACGACAGTTCGCCGTTCATGCAGCTTCTCATTATCTCCCATTGACACCACCTGCTGGCCTTTCCTCATGTCATCTCCGTCCCGCACAGATGTGTCTCCCGTCGTTGGTTCTTCCCCCCTACCCCCACACTTCGTTCCCCCATTCTTATTCCCCGCGCTGTCCCTTCCCCTTCTCCCTCACCATACTGACTCCCCCGCCACTGCTCTCTCGTTTCCTCGCCGCCGCCCACGCTAGCGTTGTTTTCCTCCTGGTTTCCGCCCCCCGCAGGTCCCCCACCCGTCTCCTCTTCCCCTCCGCTATCCTTCGTTATCTTCTGCTCCCCATCCCTACTTCCCGCCTTTCCTCTCCGGTTTATTCCCCCTCCATAGGTGTTGTTCTCCCCCACCTCCTCTGTCGTTCGCGAGACACCCTCACTCGAGTTCCCACTCTTCCTGAATGTTAGTTTCCTTCTAGGTTTATCACCTTCGGCGCTTCGGTTTTCCTCCTGTCTCCTTTGTTTCCACGGTGATGCTCGCAGCCACCCACCCCACCGTTGCCTGGCCTCCTCGTGCTCTTCCAGTTGGTGGCAATCTCGGTCGATGTGTCCCAGAAGGCCGCAGTTGAAACAGAACATCGCTAAGTGTTCGTATTTGACTTCGACCTCCACGATAGAGTCGCTCTTCACCCTGATCTTCAGCGCCCTCTTCAACGGATGAGTGACGTCCAGTAGGACTCGGACTCTCATGGATGAGTCCCAACCGGATACATCTCTATCCGTAGCAATCACCGAACCAACACAACCTGCCACCTCTCGGATAGTATTCTCCCCCCTGTAGCCCAACGGCAATCCATATAATCGCACCCAGAAGGGAGATTGATTAATAGAAAGTCATCCTGGTTGCTCCTCTTTGTCCACTTCCTTGAATAACAGCAGTCAGCCATCAAAATTCCATGGTGATCCATCCAGGACCCTTTGCTTGTCCCGCCAATGGAGGAATTGCATCACGAACACGTTGCCTTCAAGTTGTTTGAAATCGACCGTCTCCTTCAGGTTCCATGATTGCGTTAGCGTTCTCTCCATCGCCTTGAAGTTATATGCTCGATCCGTAAGCAGTCGCCCTACCAGGGCCAATTCCGTGTGGTCTTCTTCCCCTTCGTCGCCGCATGTTGGATTGACGTCAAGAGGTTCCTTTTCCTCGTCCGACAGCCGCAGCCCTGCATACCGATCTGCCAGTTCCGCTGCCATGAATCCATGACCCAAAACACTGCCACAGCACGCTTGAACCTGCAAGGGCAAACCCTAATCTAAGGGGGAGAGACGACCACGTCGTGCAAGCCCTAATCACCGGAGCGAAAGGGTGCAATGCGGGCCGGGTTAGTAGTACTTTATATGCAAACTATTTTTTTCCATCTTTAGAACCATTATTGTCTTTTCCTTTGCCTTTGAATGTCCTTTTCCTTTCTTGACCATCAACACGGATTCAGTCTTGTTTTTCAATTTCCCCTTAGTTGTCCTCGACATGCCTAGTAGCTCAGTCAGTTGTTTAACAAAATTGTTCATATTGTACTTCATACAAAAATTTAGGAATTTGGAAATTATTACAGAATCACATATATTTTCAACTCTTAGCCAAAAGAAAATAGAATCTATCTAGACAATCCACATACCTAATTAACTTGAGTACAAAGGGCCCCACTGGATCATCTCATACCATCTTGCACTTAAGTAACACCTTGAAGACATCATACCTCTCTTGTCGTGCTTGTTCTTGGTATGTGTTCATGAGATGCATGTTTCTTCTAAATCGCATGATTCATGGAGCAAAGCATAAGGAACATGATGTCCATTGTGTCATCACAATGATTCTCATAAGCTTCCATTTCCACCTAGGTGCATTTGGAGCGTGTTCATTTGGTATTGGTGTATCAAAGACATAGATCTTATGCTTATATGTGAGAATAAATATTAATTTCCAGAACCAGTCATTGAACTGGTTCCATTTAGTTTTACTTTATCAAAGAGAGATTACAATTTCCATTTGATTTATGATAAGTATTTGCAATAGTTAATATCTGATTTGAAAATTTTTTGTTGATATTAATTTGGACTTCAATCAAGTAAAGCTCCCACTATTTTTTGAAATTTAAAAACCTCAATATTTTTTCACAAAATTTGCATCGTACACTCTTCTATTGAGAGAACATCAGTATTTCACTGAATCTTGAGTCAGCTTTAGCCGACCATCCACAACTTTACTATTCAGTTAGCAACAATTTTCAAGTGTGTCTAAAGAAAATCTAGATAGATGAGTGTACAACCCTTTGTCATAACTATCTTTATACCTCTAGATGTTTATCCCTATTAAGGTCAGCTAGTTAAGTCTGACCCAAAGGCCAATACAATAGAAAATTCACCCTAACCCACATACCTATTCTCACACTTCCATGAGATAGACAATGCACCATGCTTTGGCCTAGCCATAGTTTGTCAATCAGGTTTTTCATGCGTATTACATATTGTGAAGAATGTAGACTTAATGTTTTATTGTGGAGTTCTATTTATAGATATATATACATATCCAAACACCTTGTATTTATAATATGCACCACATACAAATTATATCAACAATTCATACTTACAATCCAAAATCATACATCATTTGATATATCCAAGCTAATATAATCTTTTGGAGACATAGAGGATTACAATCAACCCAAGGTACATTGCATAATATGCCTCATCATCTTATGAACTTGTATTTGTGTAGGACAACGAACAACAACTCCATGGACACTCCTTTTCTTTTCATGGTTTACTCACCATGCCAAGTCCTACAAAGCTTATTCAATTCATATCTCATATTTACATGATATGTAGAAATCTCAAGTTACACTTAAGGGGAGTAAGAAGGAATAGAAATCATTGCATATGGAATAAATGAATGAGTCTTGGCATGCAAGATGAATACTTTTCAACAAAAAGAGGGATCCATTCACATTCACTTCATGTATTCACAAAACGGTTGTTTTTGTCGACCTAAAGGTTATACATTATCCATATTTTGATAATGACTCAACCATTTCATTCATATGTATCTAATATGTTTGTTCAAGATTGATTTCAGGTGTTAGGTACATGAAAAGGATCAAATTACACAAGCTCTAGTTTGTCTAAGTTCAAGTCAAATGCAATGCAAGTGTGCAAATAAGGAAATCACTTCAAATGACCTTAGAAGAATTTTGTAATCACTTGTATTGATGATATGACTTGTAAATAAGATTAGAAAAATATGTGGGACACTTTATACCAAGGTTTAATCACTAAAAAGTCAATTTAAAAAATTTATCACCTGTTGTTCATTGGTCGAGTTGGAAACTCGACCGATCCTATGATGGATTTTTTGAAGATGACCCATCAATCGAGTTGTCCATTCACAGAACTCAACCGATTGACTCACTGAGCAAACTCAATTTTAGCTCATCAGTCGAGTTCCCTAGAACAAACTCGACTGATAGTTTGAAAATTGGCTTTGTCTTTTAGTTGATCAGTCGAGTTACCTTTATTGAAACTCGTCTAAATGCATTGTATGAAAAATGTAGAAAAAATGATTATAACCATTGGTGACTTGTTTTGAGTGAAAATAGATCGGTTTCCTTGAGGAAAATGGCTATATTTTGGCCCTAAGTGTTCCCCAACTCAAGGGAGCACCCCCAGCTATAAATAGGACCCCTTGGAATTCATTCTAAGTTTGCTCATTCAAGATATTCAAGGTCATTTCTATAGTTGTGTGTGCTACTACTCCTTGAGCCCCTTTCTCTCTCTAGTTTACATTGCATTTGTGATTTGTGAGTGAGTTAGGCATATTATAAGGGAGCTCCACCCTTATGCATGTAAAGCTCTCATCTTCTCCTACTTCCCTATCCCCTTCCTACATGAAGAAAAGGTGAAGCAAGCTCCATCGAGTGAAGAAGGAGCTTTAGTTGGTCCTTTTCAAGGTTGATGAAGAGGTGGTGATCTTCTCTACATGAAGGAGAAGGCAAAGGCTAAAGATCCAAGAGGAGAAGCAAAGTCCTTCAAAATAGAAGACTTGAGCTTGAGTGGGTAAGACCTTGGTGAAGGCTGAAGACTCAAGCTAAGTGGGTCATCCCTTTGGTAAGGTGGATATCTCCTTGTGGTTGGACGGGTAAGTCCTTTGGTGGTCTTGTGTTGTAACTCTTATTGGTGATAATATAGAGAAAAGCACATGCAAAGTCCTAGAGGTTGACCTCTCTAGGTAGTGGACTGACTCACTTCTATTTTGAAGTGTAGAACCACTCTACATCCCTTTGTCCAGTGCTTGCTATAAATCTCTTTCATCCTTTCTATGCTTGTGAGATAGTATGACTTCAAATTGGACTTAAGCTATTGCATTAATCTTGATATAATTTGAAGGTCTAATCTATTTTGTGAGAAATTTTGTAGCTCTATTCACCCCCACCTTTAGAGCCCTTAGATCCAATAGTTTTGTCCATCACCATGAACACATCCACCAAACAAAGTATATTTCTAAAAAGAAGTGTATGATTTGTACATATATCACATGTTATACATACATATAATATACATTATTACTTTTCATATGCGGAAATACTTATGAAACATTTTTGACACCCATACAAACAAGGTAGGTAAAATTCACAAGGTACACACACATGCTTTTGTATATTATAGAAAATCACATTTTCCTTAGTTAATTCCATCAGTTATACACGTGGTATAATATATGCATATTAGTAGTTCGTCATTCACATTGCATGTAACAACACAAGTGGCATAAAACCAAATCCAATCATATTAGTCATAAATATCGATGTAGTAAAGATTGGCATTGCTTTTATATAGAATTGTCAAATGGATGGGTGGGTTGGGTTTGGGTTGCGTCGTTGTGGGTTTGGGTCTCGCGGGTGTGGGTCAAAAAGATGTAGTTCTAAATGGGTGGAACAAAGACAAACCCAAACCTGACCCAGTGGGTTGCAGGTTGCCCGTAGGTGCCCACATAAAATTTTTTTTAATATATTTCTAGTGTTTGTTTATATAAGATATGGCACAAAACAATCATGTTGCATACTTTGTCACTTAAGATTTATTTATATATCCAAAATTGTGTTACAAGAAGAGTATCAAAATGTAATGCATCCATGAATAGGGTTGCAACATGTTTTTTAAAGAAGAGCCTGACTGGATGAATTAAGTATCTGAATCACATAAATTCTGGAACAATAGTGTACTACAAACTTTAGACGTTCATATATTAGTCGTAAATAATGACCACCTACAGCAAACATAAAAAAAACAATACAACAATATCTAGTATGAATTGTGGCATCCAAATGAGAGGAATGATAGATCTTGGAAACTAAAACAAAGACTAAAATTTAAGTTAGTTCTAGTCAGACTGAAATTTAAGTCTAGCAAACACTGCTAAACTTAGGTTCCCATTTGGTTTTCTTTTGTTTCAAGATCTAATTTTGGAGTCTCCGTTATTGTGCTTTGTTAACTTGAATTGCAATATGCAATTGTGATACGAGTATAGGACTGATTTAATATTTTCCCATTACTACTAAGACACATGGATACAAAAAATAGTGTAATTAAGTGGGTCACCCGCGGGTGCCCGTAGATTTCCCATGAAACCCGCTAAGTAAATGGGTGGGTACGGGTTTGGGTTTTTTCCGATAGGTGGCAAATTGTGTGACCCAAACCCAACTTAAATGGGTCGACCCATGGGCGCCCACGGATTTTGACTCAGTTTGACAGGTCTACTTTGATAGCAATGTAGGAATTAGTAGAGAGAGAGTGAAAAGCATAGTGGAAGCAACAAATAAAAGTTTTATATTTCTCTACATATTAATAAGAAATTCTTGCCAACAATGATATAATGGGAAGGAAGGTATGTGAGATTATACCTTTCTTGCAAAGTATATCCAATGACATAGAAAACAAGAATAAAGATAGATGAAGATGTCATTGGCATTATACCAACTTAGTCGAGAAGGTGTATATGTCTCCACATAGTCCAAGTAGACAATGGGAACTCCACTTCACACTCCAAGAGCCAACTATACACTCCAATAGCTGGCTTGGAAGATAACTTTTCCATTAGAAACATGCTAGCGATGCATAACCTCTCTTATTTCCTCTTTTTCTTATCAATAATGATGGTTGGTCAAATGACTCTAAAAAGGTATATCTTTATGTCATGCAAAGCCATGATTTTCATGCCCTTATTTATAGGAAAGGTAGGGAATTAGGAATCATAATAAACCATGGAAAACAAAAAGGTAGCGTCCACTATTTACCAACCCTCACTCAAATCGAGCAATTGGAACTAGTTCAGTTGGGTGAATAAAGCCAGTTAGTTTTTCTGGGCTTTAAGTCATCCCATCAATGATTCAATTGATTACCTAAACCATTTAGTAGTCAATCAAACATATGATCGTGTTTATATTTTCTTCCATATTCATAATATGTGTGTGACCCTATAGGCTCTAAATTATCTTGGTAGTGATGTCTATAATCATACTATGACTTCACAGACAATATTGGTATCTATAAAGACTTCATTTCCACCCAAGAAATTTGGATAAGTTGGAGAACAATTTTGACCTAGTATCATGACAAGTGTTGTAGTGATCGAGTAATCTCTTTATCTCCGATGTCCATATTGAATCGAAGGCATAAAAATGTCATCCTCTTAAAGTCCAATCTTTTTTCTTGATCTAGAGTAGATGATGTGACCCAAACCCACTAATTAAGATTTAGGCCCGCCATGGAAGGGTAAAAAATAATCATCCACTTTGAAATACTAACTAAAAATCATCTTAATTTTTTCTTTTCTTTCATTCTAAATTATGTGAAAACATCATTAACTAAACATATAGCACTTTTTTATGCAAAATGTGAAAGGCTACAATAGAGTTTGACAGCTACAAAAATGAAATAGTTCTCTCTTAATATACTGCAAGTACATCATATTAAAAATTGCTCTTTTCTCTTATTCCATCATTCCCCGGATCTAGGGGAAGGGTAAGAGACCAACTAAATCTTCTAACTACTTCATAATACCTCTTCTCTATTTTTGATATATTCTGGCTTCTATCTCTTTTGGAGGCATTGGTCCTTTACCTGAAAAGTCTTTTAGTAAGTTTATGAGCTACCAGCTCAATGCGTAGAAACTTGACAAGTAACCTGATAAATTAGTTGAGAAATATGTATTGTTTAGGATATAAGTAGATTAAACAATTTGTTTCAAGTTATCTTATCGTCCAAGCATAGCATGAGCATTGATAATATATGATCATAGAAATTACTAAATATCCATTTGTTTCTATAGTCTATTTATTAAATACCCAGGAACACATGAGGTGTACCAAAATATGTGAAAGTATCACTTCAAGATATAATCTCACTGTACAAGACATAGAATAATGACCATGATTCTAAGTCTAAAATATTTGGTTACCCTATCTACAAATAGTCCACGTGTTGCCTCGCCTGAGATTCAATAGTGTTCAGGGCATCTAGAGTCTAATGAAATTTAATTATCTTTACAACATGCTTGTCATTGCTAATATTACCATAACTCTTACAACTTAGCATTGGGCATTAACCACTGTAATGATCTGTAGAAACTATAAATATTCTCTCAAATCACAATTTAGTTCTTTAGATGCGGAATTAGGGCCAACCTGGGGTTTCTAGTGCCTCTAAATCCACCATATCATTTACCCTATTGCAAAGAATCTCATGCAATAATTAAACATATCGACATCCTAGTACATAATATACGTAACATTAAGTTTCCTCTAATAAAAATAACTATGCATACACAATAAGTTTCATGGTATTAATTATTGAGTAAGAATCAGCACAAAAATATCTTTATTTTATACTTGCATACTACAAATCAAGGTTAGAAGGTAATTTTCCCCTCACTTGTATGTGATCCTAGCTTACTGGTCTCGTGATTGCAATTGGACAGGTCATATTACACACCACTAAGCTTAGATTCAACATCTAAGCTTCAAGAAACAACTTTTGTCAGCCTCACACTGGTCTAATATATCTTAATGAAGCCTTCAAGGTTGATCAATGAGAAAACCTTTGTTTTTCCATCCTTCACGTTATCCCCAAATATTGTCTTGTAAGTTTCCTTACAACTTTTGTTTTCCATGTTTTAGGGCTTTGGATGTGTATAGGATCAAAACATGAATCCAACAAAATAAATCTCATTGGATACCAATATGTTTAACAAAATTTATGGCCATTTTTGTGATTAGTTTTGTTGGGAGGAAGCATAGCTCAAACCATTATCTGTGCATCTATCGAGTCTTCAGTGGTTGAAGCAATTGTCTTCTAGAGCCATTAGTTGTTAAACAATCTATTTGACAAGCCTATGATTACTAAATCTGTTGATCCTTTGATTGTTGAACAATCAATATTTCGAGCCTTTGATTTGTGTGTATGTCGAGCCTCGAGTTTATGAGTCTATTGTGCCTTCGATTTGTGTGTCTTTTGAGCCTTAAGTTTGTGAGTCTACCAAGCCTTTAGTTGATGAGTTTGTCAAACCTTAGATTTGTGAGTCGGTCATTTCTTTGGTTGTTGAACCAAAGGTATTTCTGTGTGAAAACCTAAAGGGACATATCTCTCTCATTTTAACTATGCTTTAGTTCATTAACTGTCTATATTTCCCTTCCACATACATGTGTGGGTATTACTATATCAACTAGGGTTCAATCCTTGATGTATTCACAACACATGTTTTATTTAATACATCAAACAACAAGTTTAAGTTGAACCAAAAAATAAATCAATCATTTAATAATACAAAGTGTTAATAAAGGTATAACTAACACCATAATTAACTTAAATATATATTTTACCAGTACAATACGTTATAGGTTGTAACAATCACTACTACATAAATGGCTTATAAAGTCACTTTTAAAGGCGTCGGTTGTATAAATACACCGACACCTAAAACCTAAAACATCGGTTTAATAAAAAAACCGACATCTATCTGTGAAGGGTGACCAGACACGGGTATCGCTTTTATTCAGTGTCGGTTCCCGAATAATAAACCGATGCCTAAAATTAACCGCCAAATCCAAAATTTTGTGTGAAAAAAATTACCTCCAAAATTTGACATATGGCGTCGGTTATTTACTAAAAAATCGACGACGAAAGGTTATTCGCGATACAGAAATTGGACACATTTTGGTCGTCAGTTTTACTACAAGAACCGACGCTTAAAGGTTTTCGCGCGTTTTCCCGGGAAATTTTTCACACCCCTTTGAGCGTCGGTTTCAGAAAGAAACCGACGACTATGGTCATTAATCGAGAACAATTTTTTGAATCGGCGTATGTAGATAGACGTCGGTTTTTTTCTAGTAAAAACTGACGACTGTCAGTGAGAATAGGTGTCCGTGTATTTGTAGAACCGACACCTTTAGGTTTACGTGTCGGTTGTTTTTAATAACCGATGCCGATTGATAACTTAACAGCACCCGCGCGAGCCTGACTCTTCCCCTTTCTATATTTCATTCATTGTCTCACGCTGCTACTCCAGGGTTTGGTCCGACGATTTCCGGTGATTTCTCGTCTGCCCCCACCTCCGCCGCCGTTTACTCTGGCCGCACGCTGCTCCGCTCACTTGGCTGGTCCTCTTCCCACCTCTGTCGCCGCTTGCCCTCTGCCCCCAGCTCTGGCGGCCTTCTCTCCTTCTCCGGTGACCTTCTATCTTGCTCCGGCAACCTGCTCTCCTGCTCCTGCTGCTCGCTGCTGCTACTCTCCCCGCCAACGCCGCCGAAGGTACATGCTCTGCTCTTCTTCCTCCTCTTCTTCCTCTGCCCTCAAGCAGGTACCCTGCTCCGTGACCGAGGTGTGTGAAATCGTAGGTTGGCACGGTCGTGCTGCATAGCACGGTCGTTCTCCATAGCATGGCCATGTTGGTTGATTTTGTGCTATATTGCTCAATTATAATAGGATAGCCTATAATGTTGTGCTACATTACTCTTCTAAAATTATTCTTATATTGTTGAATCGGGTCAATGACCACACCTGCTATTGTGCCTGAATTATGCCATGTATGTTTGTACAAAGTGAATCTTATCTCTCTAATTGTGAATTATTGCATGTTTGAAACTATTGAATTCTTGATTTATTATTTAATAATGCTCTAATTGTGAGTGATGCAATGTAACTGAGCAACTACATGTAGTGGATATGTACTCATTAGCCTAGAAACCCGTCTAAGATTTACTCATTAAGAGTAAATCTTGGATAGTCCCCGGTTTGGGACTGTTCTTGAACACCTAATCTCACTTAGGATGTAAGTGTATAATGTGTATTGGGTTTTCAAGAAAATTTCAGTAGCATTTCCCCATTTGTTCTCTAAGTACATATGTACTTGGAGAACAGTGGGGAAATGCTGCCGAAATTTTCTTGAAACCCCAATACACATTATACACTTACTAGTGAGATTAGGTGTTCAAGAATGGGATAGGTGGTACACATTTATCGTATATAAGAATGACAACACATGTATTTGTTGGCCTAGAAACCCATCCAAGATTTACTCATTAGGAGTAAATCTTGGATAGTCCCCGGTTTGGGACTGTTCTTGAACACCTAATCTCACTTAGGATGTAAGTGTATAATGTGTATTGGGTTTTCGAGAAAATTTTGGTAGCATTTCCCCGTTTGTTCTCTAAGTACATATGTACTTAGAGAACAACAGGGAAATGCTGCTGAAATTTTCTCGAAAACCCAATACACATTATACACTTAATAGTGAGATTAGGTGTTCAAGAATGGGATAGGTGGTACACATTTATTATATATAAGAATGACAACACATGTATTTGTTGGCCTAAAGTTTTAACCATGCAAAAACTCTAATATGTTAGCCCTAGACCCTAATCTTGTTGTAATATATACTTGTTTTCTCTTTGATCATAGAATGGATAGATCATGGATGTCCATTCACAATCGCTGCACCCCAGAGTTTATTTCTGGTCTTGACCAGTTTATTAGATTTGCCGAGGAACATAGGAAACAACCTGGAGATAGGTTCTACTGTCCATGTAGGCATTGCGGTAACAACTTGAAAGTTAGCACTGGTGATGAAATCAAAAGTCATGTCATGTGCAATGGGATTGTATAAGGCTATACAGAATGGCACTGGCATGGAGAGATTTTAAACCTGAAACCAGTGGATGTCGATAGCAGTGCTTGTGTGGAAGAAGAAATTGCCTACGATGACGTAGATGTGAATGAACCAGTTCCAGTAGACATCGTTGATGCGATGCTGGATAGTTGTGGGGTAGAGCACACCGATCCACCTCCCATTTTTAGAAACATTGTTCATGATGCTTAGATATCATTATACACAAGTTGTACTAAGTTTACGAAGCTTAGCGCTATGTTGAGATTGTATAAGCTGAAAGCTAACAATAGATGGAGCGACAAAAGCTTCACGCCATTGTTGTCTTTGTTGAAAGAAATGCTTCCTGAAGGAAACGAGCTGCCAATCTCAACATACCAGGTAAAGAAATTTTTGTGCCCAATGGGAATGGATGCCAAGAAGATACACGCATGCCCGAATGATTGTGTATTATTTCAAAAGGACTATGTGGATTTGAAAGATTGTCCAAAATGTGGTGCGTCATGGTATAAATTGACGACTTCGGGGGAGTCCAAAACTGGTTCTCCTACCAAGGTGATGTGGTATCTACCTATAATATCACAGTTTCAACGCTTGTTTGCCAATCCGATAGGTGTGAAGAATTTGAGGTGGCATGCAGATGTTAAGAAAAATAATGATGGGATCCTACGACATGCGTCTGATTCCCCACAGAGGAAGAAGATTGATCTATTGTACCCTGAATTTGGTGAAGAAGTCAGGAATCTAAGACTTGGGCTTTGTACAGATGGGATGAATCTGTACGGGACATTGAGCAGCCAACATAGAACTTGGCCTGTCATGCTTGTTATATACAATCTTCCTCCCTGGCTGTATATGAAAAATAAGTATGTAATGTTGTCGTTGTTGATATCGGGCCCTAAACAACCGGTAAATGACATCGATGTTTATCTTGAACCTCTGATTGATGACTTAAAGAAACTCTGGGGTGAAGGTGTGATGACCTATGATGCTTCACAAAGAGAGATATTTCATTTGCATGCTATGTTGTTTTGCACTATAAATGACTTTCCAGTATATGGGAATTTGTCTGGATATAGTGCCAAATGAGCTAAAGTGTATCCTATATGTGAAGAGAACACTGATACAATAAGACTAAAACATGATAGTAAGACTGTATATCTCGGTCATCAAAGGTTTCTTACAAAATTTCATCTGTATCGTAGGAAGCGCAAAGCATTCAATGGATTGAATGAGGAACGGAGTGCACCTAAACCTATACCAGGGGAGGTTGTTTATGAAAGAGTAAAAGACTTTGTCAATGAATTTGGTAAGAGATCACAATGTACTATGGACACACGGAGTGACAAATCTTTATTCAAAAAGAAGTCAATATTTTGGGATCTTCCTTATTGGAGTTCTTTGACAGTCAGGCATTGTATCGATGTCATGCACGTTGAGAAAAATGTTTGTGATAGTGTCATTGGTACTTTGTTGAATATACCATGTAAGACTAAAGATAGGATAAAATCCAGATTGGACCTATGTGAAATGGGAATAAGGTCAATATTAACAGAATTTTGTGAAATGAGAAATCAGAGAACATGCTTACCTCCCGCTTGTTACACATTGTCTAGAAAGGAGAAGAACGCTTTTTGTGAATGTTTGGTAAATGTTAAGGTGCCACATGGTTACTCATCCAACATCCATAGATTGGTATCAATGAAAGATCTAAAGTTGATACGTCTTAAATCTCATGATTGTCACACTCTAATGCAACAAATATTGCCTGTAGCAATTAGATCTATATTACCGAAGCATGTAAGGTTTGCAATCACCAGACTTTGTTTCTTTTTCAACAGTCTGTGCAGCAAAATTATTGACCCTGATACTCTCGATAAATTGCAAAGAGAAGTGGTTGTTACCCTATGTCAGCTTGAGATGTATTTTCCTCCGTTGTTCTTTGATATCATGGTACATCTTGTTGTCCACTTGACTAGGGAAGTGAAAATGTTGGGACCAATTTTCTTGCATTGGATGTATCCCTTTGAATGATACATCAGCATTTTCAAAAGTGATGTTTGAAACTGTTATCGGCCTGAAGGGAGTATTATCGAGGGTTATGTGGCGAGAGAGGTTATGGATTTTTGCAATGACTTTCTCAGTGGTAATGACACTCCTAATAATGACAAGAATATCGACGAGAAATTTGGCAAAGGAATTTTGGGATCACGTGTGAAAGTAATCAACTTTGAGCAGTTGGAACAAGGTCACTTGTATATTTTACACAACATGGATGAAGTGAACGTTTATATCGAGGAACATATCCATTTCATCAATAGACAATATCCTCGAGCCAATACAATGTGGCTTGCTAGAGAGCATAACAAGACATTTATTAAGTGGTTTGAAAATAAAGTCTTACATCAACTATCTCAAACACCAGATGATATTACTGAAACTATCAAATGCCTTGCCTTTAAACCAAAATTGACTGTTATGTCTTATGAAGGGTATGACATTAATGGATTCACATATTACACAAAGCGCCAAGATGATAAGAGTGTCGTCCAAAATAGTGGGGTCACCCTTCAAGCATCGACTATGCTTTTTGCAAGTGCAAAGGATAAGAGTCCACGTGAAGCTAAAATGTCATATTACGGTGTCATTGAAGACATATGGGAGTTTGACTACATAGATTTCAAAATTCCGCTCTTCAAATGTAATTGGGTTGATAACACCAAAGGAGTTATAGTGGATGAATTGGATTTCACTTTCGTGAACTTTGAAAAGATTGGCGAGAAGGGTGAACCATTCATATTGGCATCACATGCGAAACAAGTATTTTATATCGATGATCCTGCAAATGATAAATGGTCGGTTGTTGTTCATGGTAAAAGACAGTTCATTGAAGATCCTATAGATGAAGAACAGTACTATGATAAGTATGATGACTCCAGTCCATTCTCAGTTGGGTTGCCAACACCAGCAAATATTGAAGCTAATGATGACTTGTATGTGCACGGAGATCACAATGAAGGATTGTTAATTGATAAAAAAATTGCAATATTAGAGGCATGTTTATATTTTTTTATATGTTTTATTTTTCTGAATGTGAACTTTACAATGTGAATGTGAACTTTACAATGTGAATTACTTTACAATGTGAATGTGAACTTTACAATGTGAGTTTTACAATTTGAATGTGAACTTTACAATGTGAATGTGAACTTTACAATGTGAGCTTTACCATTTGAATTACTTTACAATGTGAACTTTACAATGTGAATGTGAATTTTCAGATGGCTGAGCATTCTCCTGATGACCGTGCTGATGATTACTGTGAGGATGAGGACATCAATGCACCACCTCACAATGTAAGTTTTAAAAATATATCATATATTTATATCTATATGTCCATTTATAGTTATATCTTGTAAATGTGTTTATTTTGTCAAATTTTAGGTTGATGATACACATGTACCATCTGAAGCACTTGAGGCACTTGATCAGCAACACCAAAAAGTTGACAAGAGAAGGGGCATCACTATGATGAAGAAGTTAATAGTGCAAAAGGGCAATGGACCCAAACTTGTTGTGGATTTTGATAATGCAGGAAATGCATCTGGTGTGAATCGCAATTCATTTGTTTCATATCTTGGGTATGTTACTCGTAGCCATTTCGGTTGTAAGATAGATTCTTGGCATAAAGTTTCTAAGGAGAAGAAAGATGTAATATGGAAGGATTTATGTGTGAGTTATTATTAATTTGCAATTCTATTTTGTAGACTACTAATTTTTTGGATACTAGCTAGTTAATAGAAATTCTATTTTGCAGAGTATATTTGAATTGGATGAAAAGTTGCATCGTAAATGTGTGATGCAATGCTGTGGGAGAGTCCTAAGGAACTATAGGACAAATCTCACCTGAGAATACATAAAAGAAGCTGACAAGAGGAAGAAGACAACCACTGAACAATGGAACTTCCTGGACAAAGAAGAATGGGACGTGTTTGCTGTTTCAAGACAAACTGATGAATTCAAGGTATTAGGCGTCAGTCTCAATCTCATTAATATATGTTGTATTTTCTTATTCAAGATTAACATTTATTGTTACTAACCAAATCATTAATGTGCATACTAACTAGGCCCTCAGTGAGGCACAAAGATCAAGGCGTGCACTCAATGTGCATGACCACACAATGGGTCCAAAGGGGTATGCAGGCATTCGCCAAAGACTACAGTCTGAGGCTACTACTCAGTCTACTGCTACTCAGGAGTCCTCCACTGTAGGTAGCACACCTATGCCTCACCATGATGTCTGGATAGCTGGGAGGAAAAATAAGAAGGGAGAAATAAGGAAACCCGCAACTGCTGAGGCGGCTGCAAAAATGGTAAAATACAACTCTTACAGCATTCGTTCGAATATTGATTATTTGTGGTGTTTACTTAATTACAAATTTTTTCTTTGGCGATTAGAGGGAGCTGTAGGAGCTGAGGAAACAAGGCAAGTTCATCCCTGAGGGCACAAGGGATGAATTGACAGTTTCTCTGGGTAACCCAGAGCATCCTGGACGTGTTAGGGCTGCAGGCACTGGTGTGGGCATCAAAGCTTTTTTTGGGCCATCCCAGCGCAAACATGTCCCAAAAGTGGGACTTTCACAAGAAGAGGTAACATATTTTTTCCTTGTAGATGTTACTGTAAAAGAGAATTCAATAATTAGAATTTGACGTTTCTTTTATCCATGTATAGGTAGATAAGCTATTTGATAGGAAACTCGAAGAAGCAATGAAAAAGTGGCAGGCATCTCAGACTGCCACTTACCAGACAGTACCTATGGTGTCTCCTACTGCAGGCTCTACTCCTACTGTATAGGTTGGGAGTAATCTTGTAGACCCACCACCTAGCAAATCTGTTGTAAGTATTTTTATGACATAGTAACTATTTTTTTAATTCAAGATGATATGTTTTCAAGATGATATGTATATATGAAATTGTAGTCGTTTCAAAAAAAGATGATATGTATATATGTATATAACATTCTTTACACAAAAATTTGTAGGGGTTGAATCCATGTCGTCTAAAAGTTAATGAATATGTCGTTGCAGAGGCGTCGACTTACCCATCCCTACCAGGGGAAATGTTTCATGGGTCTCCATTACCAGCTGGTTGGATTCGTATGAGCCTGGTACATATATTCCCCAAGTGGATGGATCTTCCATTACCATATGCCCACCCAGATTGTGAAATGCTTGGTGAGGCAGAAGGCGGAGTGATATTGTGGCTAAAAGCAGATGTCATCTTTACTGAAACTGTATGGTAAATTTACATTACGTTAAATTTTTAGTGTGTGTATATGATGTCAGTTGATCTGAAATTATTATATATATATATATATATATATATATATATATATATATATATATATATATATATATATATATATATATATATATATATATATATATATATATATGTATATATATATACAGGTTAAAAAGAAGACACCCACAACATCTAGGCCTCCACTTCCACCTCCTACATTACCCAGTTGGGTTCCACAGGACCTACCTGTCCCGTTAGGTCCTAACTGTAGGGGTATGGAAATATGGTTAGGCGAACATGATATAAATTGCCCTATAACTGTTTCTATAGATTCATATGTTGCAGGTCAATCATACGAAAGCAAACTATTTATACAAGATATTTTGGAGTTGTTTCGATATGATTGGCTAAATACATCTGTGATAGAGCTATGGATAAGGTGAGATCTTCTTTATACATCCATATACCTTGTGTAGAATCTGGTGATCTGATTTCTTATTTATTAATGCATGTGTAATTAATACATATTTTGCAGCTACTTATACAAGATATGTGCACATTTTGCATTCGAACATGTAGGATTTTTGATTCCATCTTTGATTAGTCTAGTAGCTAAAGACCCTCTGTCAGTTCAACAATACTGCTGTGAGGCTTTTACAATTTTTTCTCAAAATAAGAAGACGGTGATAATGGCTCCATTCAATGTAGAGTAAGTTTACTTTGCTTATTATAATTTGGACTTAAGAAAATTACATTTTTATTGTGGATTTTGAGTTATTAATTTTTAACTTTTTTACCTCTAGTGGTATGCATTGGGATTTATTGGTTATTGTCCCCGAGACGTTCACTGTCTATTATCTAGATCCTAAGGGGAGTAAATTGAATACAAAATATGGACACATAATGAAAATGGCATTATCCCGGTGAGAAATATTTCATTTTCATATCCGTTAACATATTTTATTACATTACTATTTAATTATGCAATGTACTATGTTACATTAACATGTAGGGGTTTTGATGAGTTCAAAAAGGCTGGAGGAAAGGTCCCCACAAAAAAGAACCAGCCAATAATTTGGAAGAACATGAAAATAAGTTCCCGACTGCAATATATGTATATATTATTTATGTGAACAATGCTTAATTAGTTGTATTTTTTAATATTTTGTATGTTTGAATTTATAGTGTGCTACACAAGACAACGGATGGGCATGTGGCTACTATGTGATGTGATTTATGCACATGATTATCAAATATGTCACAATGGACATCGATTGTATTGCTGAGGTATTATATAGTCTCATTAGATAATATGAAATATATCAATCTTATTTATAGCTCATTAATTATATATATAAATCATTCTCTTTACAGGTTTTTAAAACTGACCACACTACAGGAACGGCCTTACCATATGTACATGCTCCCTATACGACGGGAGAATTAAATGAAGTATGAGAAGAATGGGCAACAACCATACAAATAGTGGGGGTTTTAAGATATAATTGGGATGTTGATAGCGAATAATGACTAAAGAATGATATTTTGTAAATAAATTTCTGAATTATAATATATGTGTGAATGTTTCTACATGTCTGGATGTTTCTACATGTGTCTGAGTGAAAATGAATGAAACTGTTGGTTGCTATATGAATGTTTCTACATGTGTGAATGTGAAAATGAATGGAACTACAGATTGCTAGCTACATGAATGTTTCTACATGTGTGAAAATCAAATAGAACTGCAGGTTGCATTGCTAAATGTGTGAATATTTTTGTTGTTAATTTTGCAGGTTTGTGGCATGTTGTTGGCTGATATCAATGGATGTCATAAAACCTGCAGTTCAGACTGAACTACAGGTTTCTCATCCTGTGACCATCCATACAGCAGGTCTGCAGACTGACAGCAAAAAGAAAAAAATAGGCGTCGGTTATTTGTATAAAACCGACGCCACATCGTTACCGTGTTAGTTTCTAATAGTAACCGACGTCTATTTCCTTAACACCACGGTCGTGCTGGCCAGCACGACCGTGGCAGTAGACCAAAAATAGGCGTCGGTTATTTGTATAAAACTGACGCCACATCGTTACAGTGTTAGTTTCTAATAGTAACCGATGTCTATTTCCTTAACACCATGGTCGTGCAGGCCAGCACGGTTGTGGTAGCGGACCAGACACTACGGTCGTGCTGGCTAGCACGGCCATGTTGGGAGTTATATGACTTCAGTTTCTTATCTAATAACCGACGCTGATAGTGCCCAAGATGGCGCCCTTCTGTGGTGCGAAGGTATATGGCGTCGGTTTCTTATCTAATAACTGACGCCTATAGTGCCCTACTGACGTGTTTTCGGTGGCGCGCGAAGGGTTTTGGCCTCAGTTTTTGAACCGATGTGTAACGGCTGGGCTTTTAGTGTCGCCCACATAGGTGTGCTTAGAAACTGACACAAAAGGCCTTAAATAACCGACACTAAAGGTCGGTTATGTACTAGTGAATCTCCTCCTCTAATAAAAATTTAATCTCGAAATTCTTAAAAGAGGAAAGTATAACACATTTTCAACTCTAACCCACATGTAGCTTCTTGTAGACCATGATTCTTCTAAAGGACTTTAACTAAGGGTATCTCCCTCCTTTTAAGCTATCATATCTCCCTCCTTTTGTACATACCTCTAACATAGGATATATATTCTTTTCATTTTATGGTTCTAGATCTATGGTGTTCTCCATATCCAGATGAAACTTCACCAATATAGATTCATGAAACATATCTAGTAAGTTGTGGCTAGATCAGGAGGCAACTCAAGTTTGTGCGCTACTGGTCTAATTACCTGAATGGTTGGAAAAATACCCATGTATCTAGGTGTTTACTTACCTTGCTTCTCAAATATCAATACACCTTTCCATGGTGACACTTTCATGTGAACTTCATCTTCAGCCTCAAACAAAATTGGTCTATGATGGTTCTCTACATAATTTTTTTGTTTATCATGTGCAACTTTCAATTATTGTCTAATCACATATATTTTTATGTTGTCTCTTCCACCAACCCTAGTCCTAGAATTTGTCTTTATCCAACTCCATACCAGCAGATAGATGATTTACACTTTCTCTCATACAATGTTTCATAAGGTTCCACACCTAAACTAGAATGGTAACTATTATTATAAGAAAATTCCATAAGACTAAAATGATCCTTTCAGCTATCATCGAACTGTAAATATATGTTCTTAGCATATCTTCTAGGGTTTGAATTGTATATTCTTGTTGTCAACCTTTATGAGGATGAAACATTATGTTAAACTTAAATATTGTTCCCTCTGAACAATGCAACTAATTTTAGAATCTAAATGTGAACTTTGGGTCTCTATATAATATTATAGAAATAAGTATCTCATGTAATCAGACTATCTCATCTATATAAAATCTTCCTAGCTTTGGGGTATCCCACATTGTTTTATGACTAGTAGAAAGTGAGTAGATTAGTTAATCAATCCACTATTACCCATATAGAATCAAATCCATGTGTTGTCCTAGGTAATCCAACTACAAATTCCATAGTGATATGTTTCCACTTCCTCATAGGAATAGGGAGTGGTTGAAGAATACATGCCGATTTTTTATGTTTAGCCTTGAATTACTAACTTACACCACACTTAACTACATACTCAGTCACATCCTTCTTCATACATGACAACCAATATAGTTCTTTGAGGTTTCTATGCATCATAGAACTATATGGATTCATCACATATATAAAAGAGTGAGCTTCTTCAAGAATCTTCTTCTTTACTTTAGTGTCATCTGGCACACATAATCTATCCTACTAACACAACATTCCATCATTTGAATATCTAAATTATGTTCTCTGACCTTCTGGCATCTCATGCAAGATCTACTATGTATCATTGTCACATTGTTGAAGTTCCTTTACCTGATCATAAAATGTAGGTCTAATCTACATCTATGAAATTCACCCACCTTGTCTGGACATTTTCAAATCTAAACACATATCTCTCACCAAAAAAATTCTCCTTAGACATGCCATATGAAACACATCCATATGTGATGTTGATTTCCTACTATGAGCATATTCCAAAAGATTTCTCCTCCCATGGTGGTAATCAATGGTAACATCGTAATCCTTTATAATCTCTATCCACATCCATTGTCTTAGATGAAGATCCTTCTATGTGAAAATATATTCTAGATTCTTATATTCTATAAATATCTGACATGGCTCACCATAAACATAATGCTACCATGTTCTTAAGGCATGTACGACGGCTACCAACTCAAGATCATGTGTATGACAGGTCTCTTCATTCTTCTTATCATATCTAGAACCATAAGCTACCAATTTTCGTTCTTGAATAAAAACACATCCTAATCCTCTTATAAATGCATCACAGAACACAACACTATTGTTATCTAATTTTATTAGTATAAAAATTGGAGTTGAGCTAATCTTTACTTTAATGTTTGAAAGATTTTCTCATAATTATTAGAACAAGAAAAAGGCACACCATTTCTTGTTGATTGTGTAAGAAATACTGCTGGAACATTGAAGTTCTTTATGGACCTTCTATGATATCAGGCTTACCCAAAAAAACTTTTAATCTCAATAGGATTTGTAGGTTTCATCCATTGCAGAACATATTCTACTTTATTAGTGTCAGCATTGACTCAATCTCTTAATATGAATGTCCCAGAAAGGATCTTCAACCAACTTAGATTAAATTTGTTGAACATAGCATTAAACTGATGTTGGGATATCCACATATGCTTCTAATGTTGTTATGCATATATATAGTATTTAAGGATATCATCTATAAACTCTACTATAAACTGATCTAGTGATAGTTTGAAAACACTATTTATCATTCCCATAAAGTCTATAGGGGCATTTTTTAGTCTTTTTTTTTGGTTAAGCCAGGGGTCGCTTTTATTCATCCCACACGCCTCATGTGGGCAAAATCATCCAGAAATTATAGCTCCTGCTTATAACAGTGTAGGTAAAAAGCAATAAACTCCAGAAACATCATAACAACCTAACCAACAGCACTCCGCAAAACAATGTAAGGGACTCTACGTTTCTCTAAATCCGCCATACCTCTTACTCTACGTGGTATATTCAGTGTATCTGAAGCAATGAATGGCTCATTCAACCTGCTGCCCCATTTCCCTAGTTCACGAGGTATCGAGTTGATGGCCTTGTAAACCAAGGACCCATATATCATAGCAGAATCAAGCTCCTCTCGTAGCTCCCTAACGAACGGTGACGTCTTCCATGGTTCCATCTCATTGTTCCATAAGATGACATGCACATACGCCTCATCAATCTCAATACACAAAATGACCAATGCATGGTCTCTCGCTATCTTCAACCCGATAGCACATGCTTGCATATATGCAAGTATGTAATCTGTACTCCTGAGCCAAGCTCTGAACACAAGGCAGATATTATCCCTGTGATTTCTTATAACTCCTGCCGCCCACCTTCGAGACACTCCTTGGTTATTCTATCTCTCCCGATCGTGAGGTTGAGCTTAAGGTTATGCAGGTCAGGAGTCTGCCATCTCACCAGCTCTATCTGTCTCATCAAGACTCGCGGCTCAGTCAAGCTCGCCTCCCTCATCCGAGCATAAATGTTGTTATCTGTATCTAACACAAAAGATCTCCTCTTCAGCTGAACGTTCAGTGCCGCAATAACCCAACTCCATTCATGAGAGAAAGGTCTATGTTGCTCCTCGAATCTAGCTTGGCATCTCAACCGCCATATGCTATACGGGATCAGAACCGCCAGGTTTCCAGCTAGCCACTCTTTTAGTTTCTTCCTCTTCCCCAAAACACAGGTATCTATTAGGGATCTGACGTCATTAGGTGGATGCATATCTGTCAGCTCGGCAAACTTACCCCAAAAGAAACCCGCCATTTGTCCATGGAAAATCAGGTGTCCAATGCTCTCCTCGTGCGGCTCCTCGCAGCAGTTGCATCGAGATGCAAAGGGAATGCAGCATCTAGCTTCAATATTACCATCCGTTGACGTGGCCCCTCTAACAGACTTCTAGATGAAAGTTGCTGCCTTAGGGAAGCTACTCTTCCAAACCCACTCTAACCCAGCAGGACCTTCCCTTCCGTCTACCATCAGTAGCTTTTTGAATGATCTCATAGAGAATACACCTCTCAACATTTTTCAGTCCAAAAAAATGACTACGAACTCATAACACCTAAATATTGGTTAAGGTTGGCTTAGATACATATTATGCATTTATCCTCAACTACTGATAACCTAACCTGAGATCAATCTTTTAAAAGATCGGTGCTCTACGTAACTCATCAAATAGGTCATCAATCCTTGGAAAAGAAAAATTTTCTTGATATTTATCTTATTGTATTTCCTATAGTCTACATAACTACATTTTTCAATCCTTCTTTTTCACAAAAAGAACTAGAGATCCCCAAAGTGATGTACTAGGTTGAACAAAATTCTTATCCAATAACCCTTGTGATTGAATTTTTAACTCCTTCAATTCTGCAAGGGCTATTATATAGGTTGGTAATGTTATTGGGTGAGTATATAATAAAATATGTATCTCAAAGTCAACATATCTCTTTAATGGTAAACTTGGTAACTCATCAGGGAGAATGTTTGGGAACCCAAACACTTTAGAAACATCATCTATATAAACTATTATTTTCTCTACCCTTACATATACCACATGTTCTAAACAGGCCTCACCTTTTTTCATCATCTTATCAGCTACAGTTGTTGATATTATGCATGTGGGTAAAACTTTTCAATCTCTAGTGAAGGCACAACAAAAGTACTTTGCTGAAAGATAGCATCTTTATTCAAACAATCTAATTGGACATGCTACATTTGAAGGCAATGTATACCCAATTATTAATAAAGAAGTAATATATAAGGTTACAACATTAGTCTCTTTGGTATACCCACTAAAACTCAAAAGACATATGGGATATACTTTAGTCAACAATGTTGGTTCAACTATTGGTACTCTTAACAACAATTCAAAAGATAAATCATGGGTTTAAAGATTAAGTCCACTAAATCTTTGAATAAAAAATATGTCACACCATGATCAATAAAAATTGTAACTGAAATGCTATTAAAGTGAAGCATCTCACCTATAACAACTCTAAGTGAGACTATTCCTTTAGATTGTGTCATAGAAAATAAATGTCTAGTAGCTCTCTTTCTCTGCATGTCTACTAACGGTACTAGGTTCTCCCCCTTAAGAGATAGAGGCTACTAAGGAACTTGTCCCTCTAACTATAGCATGTCCCTGAAGAGTCTAAAAATGTGTATCTATATATTCTTCAGGTATAAAATGCAGCTTGGATAGCCCCTTTTAATATGTCTTATCCATCCACAGTAATAACACCTTGAGTATTAACTCCCTGACACTAATTTAAATGTGTCCTACCACAATTGTCACACATAGTTGTATCATATCTATGTGTTCCTTGTCATTGATGTTGATGACCCTGAACACCTTGATGAAGGATCCCACCTAGGTGGCGTACTCCATCTATTGGAACTTGACGTTCCGCCACTATGTGAAGAACTATATTTTTGTTTTCAAAACAACTAAGACATCATCCTATCTAGGAAAAATAAACAACACCCCTCTGCATCTACCACTATCATGTCCTCCTCTACTAAAGCTCCAGATCTTTTTCTACCTTCACACTTTTTATCATCAGTCACTGACTCTTCTATACATATTGCAACCTCCATAAACTCTCCAAAGTTTTCTCTATCCCTTTAGCTAATTGTGGATATGTTTTCTCTAATTTTTGGTCTTAACTTGTCGAAATATTCTGTACTTTTCCATGTCATCCAATACCAATTTTGGATAATAATTAGACAAACTTGTGAAGTATGTTTCATATTATACAATTTTCATGCCACCATGCCTGGTATTTTCCAATTGCCTAATCTTATCGCTCAAAAAGGTAGGATGGAAGTTACTTTAAGTGAAACTTATCTACAAGTATCACTAGTACCACCAACATCTCCAGTTAATGTTGGTTACCACACTATTATAAAGAGTTTGACTTCACTTTCCTAGACACATGTACCCTTATCCGGTACAATCCAGAAAATGTAATTTGGACTTATTCTTCAATTGGAAAGCACATTTCTCCTTAAAGTTCATACCTCCTGTGATGAATTCTACAATGTCTAGGACAACTATCATCTAATGAAATTTAATTTATTCGGATAAAATCCTTATCATATCTAGTATTATCCTAAATTTGATAAGTGAGCATTTGGCATAATGTAGAAAAATTATCTAGAAAATAGAAAATATAATTTTTTTTTGAAAATAGAAAATAGAAAATAGAAAATATAATGATTCACTAAATCACAGTTCAATTCATTAGATCTAGAATTAGGGACGATCCAGGATTTATATTGTCTCTAAGTCTACCATTTCATTTACCCTATTGCAAAGTAGGTCATGCAATAATTGAGTGTATCAACATCATAGTAGATAATATACTAGAATAATATACTAAAACTATAATGAATACACAATATTTTTCGTAGTACTAATTATAGATAATAATCAATATAGAAACACTTCGGACTTGTATACTGTAAATCAAGGTTAGAATGTGATTTTCCACTCACTTGTATGAGATCCTAGCTTATTTTTCTTGTGTTCGATCTTGGACAGGTTGGATTTCACACCACTAATCATAGATTTGAGCTCTAATCTTCAAGAAATAGCTTCAGTCAGACTCACGTTGGTCTAACTTATCTAAAAGAAACCTTCAAGTTTGATCAATGCAAAACCCTTCCTTTTTCTCCCATTATCCATGTTCTTCCCAAAGATCATCTTATAAGTTACCTCCAAGTTTATCTTTTTCATGGTTTAGAGACCTAAACATGTAGATGATCAAAAGTTGAATCCAAGAAAATATTTTTCATTAGATTCTGACATAAACGTTATGGCTATTTTTGTGATTGGTTGTGTTGGCGACATAATAACTCAAAACAGCAAATTTGTGAATTTGTCTAGCCTTTAATTGATGAACCATCAGTCTTTTGAGTCTTTGTCATTGAATTATCAGTATGTCGAGCATTCAATTTGTGAGTCTATCAAGCCTTCATTTGCTGAACCATTAGTTTGTCGAGCCTTCGATCATTGAACATAAGGTATTTTTGTGTGAAAAACTAAAGTGACATATCCTTCTCACTTTAACTGTGACTTAGTTCATTCTTTTTTCACTAGATTCATAATTGACTTCCATATCACTATACAATTTTTTTGATAAATAATTGTTTTTTTGGTTAATTAATTCCTCAAATATCTGTAATTCCCTTCCACATACATGTGTGGATATTGCCAAATCAACTAGGGCACAAACCTTGATGTGTGTAGTACACATGTTTTATTTAATTTGTGAATGGACAAGCTTATGAATGAACCAAAATATTAATCAACTAGTTAATAATGCAAAATGTTAAGAAACTAATATTTAACATTGTAGTTAGCCGGAATACTCAAATTACTAGTAAAGTAAGGTATGGGTCGTAATAGTTTATTATTTGATATGCATATGAGCTCAAAATCACATATTGTATCATAGTAGAATGACCAAGTCATTTATTGTCTAACTCATAAATTGTCCATGGATATCACTTAAATAGAAGGGACAATTTCCATCTACATAACTCACACTAATCCACATGTATAATAGTTCAACCAAGCACGACCTATATGGAAACGGTTATTCAAGGTCATGTTGGGCAGTGTGAGAGTATATTGAACAACATGTGATCATTGCAGTGGCTTCAAGTGTAAGGACAATAATAAAAAAATGTCACATAAAGATACGATTATGATATTCATTCATGGAATCCATGAGATTCATACTCAAAGTGGGTCTTTCTGGTACAACTTGTTCTCTAACAAGTACATATGTATTTGGTTGATATCTAATATCATAACTACAGGACATGGTCATCACTCAGCATACATACTACTCTTATGTATGATTATTGTCCTATAATATCCAAAATAATAAATGACAAGGGGCATAACAAGAATATGCTCTGAAGTATACATGTATCTCATGTTTAGGTCCTCAACCTAAAACATATTTTATTGAGTCAAAGAATTCTTAGGACATTATTATTTATATTCATTATCTCATTATTGAAGAAAACATAATTGTTGGAATTTCCTCTACTAATAGTCATATAAACTTTAAGTGCGCCATTACAATCATCATATGATTGGATCTCATGGCATACTACCAACACTTATGTCTTAGAGTGTCCATGTAATTGTTTTTTTTAAGCTTAGCATGTATTACATATGATACTTGTATTTGAGGCTAGTATTTTCATATTCATGTCAATCTCTATTGTTTTATTTTTCATCAAAATTTGATTTCATCATGCTATAGTATCTATCCTATGTGTATGTCAAATGTTTATCCATTGCAACTTGGAATGTGTACTTTCATATTTGATTATGACTTGTTATTACTAGTCCTTTTTCTGGATCTTTATTTTTTGTGCTAGTGGTTGTATACGACCTATCTTATCTATTCTATCCCCTCTATTTTTTATATCATAAAGGGGAAGAATAGACTGGGCTAAAAATTGAAATGGATCAAATTTGTATTTGCCTTTGAATGTTGATAAGTGAATGGATATATTTAAAATATATGGGTTAGTCTTGTTTGGAAGAACTAACCACACATGTCAATGTAAGCATTAATTGAGTGGAAGCAATTCTACTCTCATATTCATGTACCCCCCCCCAATTCAAAGGTAAATATTCCAATTTCAATGTTTGTTATGTTTACATATAGTTTGTCATCGTAGTGAATATCAACTTAATAGTTATTCATTATCCATATTTTTATGATGAGTTAACCATTCCATTCATGTGTATCTAACATGTCTACTATTTCAGATATATAGGTAGGCTTAAAGTATGAAATTAGCAAACCCTAGTTTGCCAAAGAACAAGTCAATTCAACACAAATTCATGAATTGAAAATTAGATAGTTTCTCTACTATAATTGTGTTTTAATCATTCATATTGAATGTATGACCTGTAACCAATCATAATGAATAATTAGAGTCATTAACATTGAAATAATATATAATTTTGAATTTTTTATAAGATAAGATAGGAGGCTTGTTAGTCGAGCTTGCCTATGGGTAACTCAACCTACAAGAAATTTTAGGCTTAGGTAAAACCCATTCTCAACTAAGAATTCCCCTAGGGTAACTTAGGTGACAGCCATCACTAGCTAGATACGAGCATCTGTCAACCAAGTTTCTTCTCGTTGGAAACTTGACCTATAGATGTGATTGACTTGATAGTTAGCACCATCAATCGACTTTTGCAAAAGGTAACTCAATCATAAACATTGTACTGTAAAGTTCTAAAAAGTGTATTTAGCAATTCTAAGGGGTGAAAACTTTGAAAGTAGATCAGCGCTAACCCCAAAAAGTGGCTAGAATTCAATTTAAAAGTGTCTCTACTAGCAAGTTGGCAACCTCAACTATAAATAGGGACCCTTGGACTTCATTCCAAGTTTATGTTCTATGTTCCTATGTTATAGTTGAGTGTTTGTTCCTGTAAGATCTCCTAATCTCCCCTAATATTGGTTAATTCTCTACATCGATTCAAGTGAGTTAGTCTTCTTATAAGAGATCTAGAATCATATAGTCACTTTTTTTAAGCTCTTCATTCTCGTTCTTCCAATGTCTATTGACAAAGCATGATTGAAGGTTCTCTCTTTATCTAAGGAGGTGAAGATCAAGGTGGAAGATCTTACTCAAGAGTGTGTAAGACCTTGGATGAAGGTTTAAGACTCTTGGTAGGTGCAAAGTTAAATCCTTGAAAGGTTGTTGGATCCCTTATCCTAAAAGGGATTCTAGTTTAACCTTTGATCTCTAAAAAGGTGTTCATATGGTGTACCTCATTTAAGTGAATATAAATAAGGCTGTAGTCATAGTTACAAAACCTAGAGTCTGACCTCTACAGCTAGCGGATGTACATCTCTATGTTTATATGTTAGAAGAAATTTAAATGATTATATTTATAGTGCTTTCTAAATTTCTCTCGTCCTTTATATGTTGGTTTTGTTGCACCTAGGTTTCAATATAATTTCAAGTTCTAACAATTTTGTGCAAGTGTTATTATCTCTATTCACCCTCTCTCTAGATCCCATTTATACAACACTCATAGGAATGTTTATTATCCTACTACAAAGACCACATAACACACCTTAGATTATGTGGATATGTTGGACAAAAAAATCCATAAATAAAACTTATAATGTTTTGTTGAATCTAGTCACAACAATCTATATAGTGCTCACTTTTGAAATATCAGGTCCCCTCCTAAAGTACGCATTCTCCTACAGCTCATAGATCTTTAAAAGATCTTATTCAGACTAGAATGCATGAAGAGATGTTTCCATGGACCATTCATTTGCTTTCTATGCATATATTGTTCGGGGAGCACCCAACATATTTTATTGAGTTGGCCATGTTCCTATTACATATTGGACCACTTCACCTGCAATTAACCACACAAAAACAACCCCATAGACCATAAATTCATCCATACTCTCTACTAAATTTACAATATTGAATCTAGTTTGGAAATCATTTATAAGGATAGTGGTAGAGAAGTTACAACTAGTATCTTTTAGAATATTTGCTTAGGGTGCAATTATAGAAATTTTCAACTCCAAAACATCTAGTAAGTATTTGGTCATCACAAATGTCTACTTTACATGTAGTATCTGGATTTGATCATTGTTATATATGTTATGTTGACTCATCTCACAAAGGGACAGTCCCTCTTCATGCCTGCACCTTCTTCTAAGATGATGAGGCCACCACTCAGTTGGATCAATCAACTTTGTGCTAATGTCAATATGGCCACATCACCTAGGGGTCATGTACGCCCTTGATATGCTCCAACCCCCATTGCTTAATGATGATGATATTGTTACTATTCCATTATGCTACTTTGTTTTCTCCTTTTCCTTTTTTTGTTATGCCCCCACAACTTTATGATGTGGTTTGTTATAAGGGATCCTACCCCCACATACCAAAAACTCTTAAAGGATTTGGGGATATTGTATAAACACCCTTTTTGTAGTTGTTTAAGGGGATCACAATTCCCTCTATACATCTTTTTGTTTATTTGGGAAATGGGTGGTCACACTTAGGGCTATCAATGGGGAGGGTATTACTGCTTATCCTTTATCCATACCATGTAGGGTAAGGGTAAGGATAAAGTTTTTGTTACACGTTCCCCATTTACCCTTTCCCTCGCCACATTAAAAGGGGAGGGTAAGGTATGGACATTATCCATACCCTTTAACCTACATTTATTTAACAAAGATATATGACTATATAGAATGTTGTAATTAAGTTTCCATTGTATTATTTCCATTTGGAAATCTTGTGAGTTGAGGCTTGCTTTCCACTCCCACTCATGCTCAAATGATTGTAGTACATTATTAGCAAATGTTGAACGATGTTGATAGAGCCACAAAACAATGGGAAAGATTGTGCCACCTTAAAATAAGTTACTCTTGGTCCAATGTCTAAACACAGTACATAAGTATAACATTGTCATGCTTATATTCACATTTGTGAAAAACCAAGTCAAGAAAGATGTGACTTAATCTTTATCACCATGTACACCACCTTAAAATAAGTTAACTTTTGATAAAATTTGTTTTATATCAAAATGATTTGTTTATCCTTTACCCTCTATGTTTACCCTATGGGGAATAGAGTAAGGGTAAGGAGAAGGTAAGGGGGTTTCTAAGAAACTTAATTACCCTTACCCTTACCCTTACCCATTATCCTCTGGAGGGTAAGGGTAAGGGTAAGGGTAAGGTTAAGGGTAAGGGTAAAGATTTACCCTCGCCATACCTTCCCCATTGACAATCATTGTAACACCCATCCTCAAGGGAGGATTTCATGTTTGCCACATCCTCTTCATCCAAGGAACCTGTAGTTCTTTGATTGTTTGTCTTACACCTATTGTATACATATGTTATATCATACACTATAATTTCTAGTTTTTAATATATATATATGATGTTTATCAAAAAAAGGATCATGCAATCAATACCATTGTACTGACAATGTTGAAATTTAAAATTGTCCCACAGTGGAAACACACATAGACGATAACTAAATCCAAAGGTGTGGGATAGTGACATTGAGATTGCTTTATCCATTTCAATTTTTTCATACATGTTTCTTTCTTTCTAGATCAAAGATGATGAAATGACCTTTAGCCTAAATTGTCTCATTGTCTTGGACTTTTTTTTGCCTATGGAATGTTTGAATTGTTTTTGGGTATTTATTTATTAGGGATTAATAATAATTATATGGTCAAGAACATTGCCAATAACCTTGATGAGTACTCTAAAGTGAACACTACTTTGGTTATGTCACACACTCTAGTGAATTTGATATATCATGGAAGATTTTATGTTGATGTTCGGCCATCATATTGGGGTTGGGGTCTTTACATCTCCCAACACACAATTGTTCCCTATAAATACATACATAATTTACAAACTCTTCTTACCTATCTTCCTACAAGAACTCCTACCAATTCATGACTTGATCATAGTCATTCTATGCACAAATTACTACTATTGTATCTATATCTTTTAGATTTTCTCAAACTTTGATATGTATCATTCAAACTTTCCCCATGGTACACTAACCTCCATTTTATTCATGGATATTGCATATGAGCTAGAACTAGGTATGTCTAAATTATAACAAGTTAGATATATTCATAAAACACATTGCAATTTTAATATTCATTTAGATTCTACTAAAAATACTTAACTCTTGCATTTTAATAGATCACCTATTAAAGTAGGAGTCCAATATACAATGTAAACATAGGCAGGGTGTTGATCAATTTGAAATACCATTTTGAAGCATCACATTTTGTTGATTATTTGCATCCCATTCAAACAAGTAATATATATAGGTCTTGCACATAATTTTATAAAGGTAAATTGAGTCAATACCCAATATACAAATATCTTTCATTACATGGATTGAATAGTAATCTGAATAAAAATCAAATATTGCCTCATGAAATGGTAGCTACACAAGAAAAACTTATGTGTTCTTTTTGTAAAATCTCAATTGAAAACATGTTCTCACATCATGTATACTAATATTTTCAAACATTGAAACACATGGCAATGGTGCATATTTATACAATACGGATGTGTATAGAAAAGATAAGGTATTAAGAGATCACGCTTCAATATTGTTATATTCCAAGTTGTTTGCTCTCAAAGTTGAACTAATCCCTAATCGAATAATAGTTGAGTTATGAATGAAAATTGTGGCCATGGTATGAAGTAGAATAAAGTTTTCATGAATTTGTATTTTGTATTCTAGTAATAGGAAAAACCACTTTAATAGAGGGCATTTAACATATAATTAATCTTGAATACATGGATTCAATCCTATCTGGTAACACAATGAACCTAAATATGCAATATGATTTCTAATCCTCCCCTCAACCTATAACAAAAACTTTTGATGTGGTATCTTGTTTTGCATAATAACAACTTCCCTTATGAGAGCCAAAGATGTTGCTCAAACTTCACATGAATGTGCCATATCAGGTTTGGACGAGCACGCCTAGTTCCTCTCCTTTTATTTATTTTCTTTCTTGGTTCTTCATCCCAGTGATCTAAATGGAAAAAGAAAAACACCAAAAATGTTGTTTTAAGATATTGTTCTGTAAGCCTTCACAAACACATATCATATATGACTTGATCATGTGAGACTACTATAAGGCCCCTAAACTTGCTTAATGAGTTGAATCAGCTTAATTATCATAATTAATTCTTATAACCATACTATAACCTTTTTATATGCTTTGAAATCATAAGACAAGCTGAAATTTCAAATTTGGACCAATTTGGACACTGTTTGAGCAAGTTATACAATTTTATGCATATTTTGGACTTTTATACAATTTACCCAAGTGAGAGGTTTTATTTGCCATTTATCACTTGCATTATGTTCCTTGGATATTCTTTCATCATTCATAAGATTTTTGAGCCATGGGGCACCTATTTAAACCTTGGTTTGAAGGCATTTTCTCCAAGGGTAATTTTAGGGTTTACCCCTTCATGGATGAGCTACCTTTAGTATCTATCAACTAATGAATGAATTGTTTTGCTTGGAAATTCAATAAATGAGGGAAAAGTATGTCTCTATGGATGGTAGGGATCTTCTTGTGTGTGTGATTGTATATTCTTGATAGTTTAAGGCCATGGACACTTGGAAAGATATTAGAACTTGAACTTTTTCTTTTTCTTTATCTTAAAGTTCCATATGCTTATCTCTAAGAACCAAAACGAGACATTTTGTCTCCACCACTTCCCTCATTCCATGAACCTATTTCTCCCTCTGTGATTCTATGAATTTCCTGTCCAAGGAAGAAGAAAGAGGGGATCTTCTTGGAAAAAGAATCGAGGGTTGCAATTGACTTCCTTTTAGGGTTTAAAAAGCTTCCTTCTAGTGATCTTGACCTAAAAGAGTAAGAATCCCCTTATTTCCTCCATTTATTTATTTTTTATCCTTCCTTAAACCCTTCTCTAGGTCAGAACCTTTCTATTCCATGGTAGAAATTGTTCTAAATCTCTAAAATCCTACCTTTCTTGCTCCTTATGCTTAGGCTTTTCTCATTTGAAAAAGAAAGGTGCTAGATGGATGCGTTCACAGCTTATGTTTGGATTTTCTACCCTACATGCTCATGTTTTCTTATGTTTGGGAGTTTATCTTCTAATTATAGGAAATTTTTATAACTTTCTCCACGTTTATTGCTTAGCATAAGCTTGCTAGCTCATGTTCTTGCTTCAAAATGATGATCCATGCACTAAAAAGCTATGCTTGACTTGGATTTTGATTTTTATAATGTTCCCTGTTCTGATTTCAGTTCTAGATGAACCTGGGATCATGTGTACATTATTCCTAAGGTATAATATGACTTGGATCAGTTTGGTTTGACAACCTATGCTGCTAAGCACCTATCAACCAATGGTCAATTTTAGGGTTTAAAGTTGATTTCTTCTATAAACCCATGACCCGATGTTGGTACCATTGCAACAACCCTACGATGTTGTCTTCATGACAACTGATGGTTGGGATCAAAGGTTTCAGATTATGATGACAACCTATGATCACCCCTTTAGGTCATGTTTTGGATCAATTAGAAGTTTAATGATCAACCATTAAGTACCCTACTGATGTTATCAATCAATGATGACATTAGCTTAATATTTGATGTTGATTAATGAATATAGTGCTGATCTAACAACCTATGGTGACTTAATGATCACTAATGATGGTGGATTAGGTCTCCAAAACCTATGGTGAGTTAATCATATAGTTGTAGCATCAATTAAGCCTTAGACCAATGGTTTCTTGGGTCACTTGATGCAATGGTCGGACCTATACTGTAATTGATGGTTTTAACATATGAACTTGACCCAATGGTCAAGATCTAATGTTTATTCATCCAATAAAGTGGAATGATGTCTAATGTAATATTTTGGTCCAAATAATGTGATCTAGATGGTTTCCTTTATATGATCAACTTAAGGATCTCACTTGTTGACAATGGATGGCTTGTTTTAAATGAACAGTTAATTGTGGGATTTACCCTACTTTCAATAGAACCCTTATTGGTGTTAATCAAAGGATGTCTAGGGTAAAATGGTGAATTTAATAGATAAAAACTCAATAACATCATATATTATTCATTCAAGGTGTTTACTTATGTAAAAAACCAATGGTCTTACCTTTTAAACATCCAATGGTTCTAGGTGACATTGTGATATGGTGATATGGGTTGAATGATGATGGAACAAATGGAGGGTTACCCTTAATAAGGTAGTCTTACCAATTCACTAATGAATATAAGGGATGATAACCATATTGTGTTGATATGTAACCCTAATGAGGTATAGCTTGTTACCCCTAGCTTTAATATGACTAAATGATGGTAATTGGGTATGAATAGTCCTTGAATGATTAATACAATCATGTATTACTCTCTTATTGTTTTTGAAACCCTAATATTCTATAACATGATGGTTACACCTTGATTTATGTGTGGGTTCATACTTTAGAATATTATGGAATGTGATGGTGATGCTTCACCTGATGCATGCATGATCCAATGGGGATGTTGTCAGTTAGGGTTTCAGTATGAGTGCTAATTAGTAACATTAATATAAGTCATCTTATTGAAACTATGTCTAATGCAAATATATAAAGATGAGTATTCATGTTTAACCTTCTTATATGATGGCATGATGGTGAAATAACCTCCTTAACATGATCATAACCTTAATGTGTTAATTGGTGGTTATTGTAAGGCCCCTAAACTTTCTTAATGAGTTGAATAAGCTTAATTATCATAATTAATTCTTATAACCCTAATATAACCGTGTAATATGCTTTTAAATCATAATACAAGATTATGTTTCAAATTTGGTCCAATTTGGACACTGGTTGAGCAAGTTATGCAATTTTATGCACATTTTGGAGTTTTCTACAATTTACCCAATTGAGAGGTTTTCTTTGCAATTTATCACTTGAATTATGTTCCTTGGATATTATTTCATCATCTGTGAGCTTGTTAAGCCATGGGGATCCTATTTAAACCTTGGTTTGAAGGTGTTTTCCTCAAGGGTATTTTTGGGTTTACCCCTTCATGGATGAGCTGCCTATAGTAGTTGTCAACTAATGAATGTTTTGTTTTGCTTGGAAATTCAAGAAACGAGGGTTACGAATTTCTGTATGGATGGTTTGGCAGCTTATTGTGTGTGTGTTTGTATATTCTTAATAGTTTAAGGCCATGGAGACTTGGAAAGATACTAGAACTTCAACTCTTTCTTTTTCTTTATCTTAAAGTTTCATATACTTATCCCTAAGCACAAAAACGAGACATTTTCTCTACACCACATCCCACCTTATACAAACCACATTCTCCCTCTGTGCTTCTATGAATTTCCTATCCAAGGAATAAGAAAGAGGGAACCTTCTTGGAAAAATAATCTAGGGTTGCAATTGACTTCCTTTTAGGGTTTAAAAAGCTTCCTTCTAGTGATCTTGACCTAAAAGAGTAAGATTCCCCTTCTTTCCTCCAATAATTTATTTTGTATCCTTACTCTTACCTTTCTCCAAGTTAGAACCTTGCTTTTCCATGGTAGGAGTTTCTCTAAAGCACTAAAATCATACCTTTCTTGCTCCTTATGCTTAGGGTTTGCTCATTTGATGAAGAAAGGTAATAGATGGACGAGTTCACAGCTTATGATTGGATTTTATACCCTACCTAATCATGTTTTCTTATGTGTGGGAGTTTATCTCCTCATTAGAAGCAAGTTTTATAACTTGCTCCACATTTATTGCTTACCATAAGCTTGCTAGCTCATGTTCTTTCTAGAAAATGATGATTCATGCACTAAAAAGCAATGCTTGACTTGGATTTCGATTTTTATAATGTTCCCTATTCTAATTTCAGTTTTAGATGAACCTGTGATCATTTGTACATTATTCCTAAGGTATAATATGACTTGGTTCAGGTTGATTTGACAACCTATGGTGCTAAGAACCTATCAACCAATTGTCAATTTTAGGGTTTAAAGATGATTTCTTCTATAAACCCATGACCCGATGATGGTACCATTGCAACAACCCTATGGTGTTGTCTTCATGAGAACTGATGGTCGAGATCAAATATGTCATATGATGGTGACAAGCCATGGTCACCCCTTTAGGTCAGGTTTTGTATCAATTAGAAGTTTAATGATCAACCATTAAGTACCCTACTGATGTTATCAATCAATGATGACATTAGCTTAATATTTGATGCTGATTAATGAATATAGTGTTGATCTAACAACCTATGGTGATTTTATGGTCACTAATGATGGTGGATCATGTCTCTACAACCCATTTTGAGTTAAGCATTGTAGTTGTAGCATCAATTAAGCCTTAGACCAATGGTTTCTTGGGTCACTTTAAGCAATGGTAGGACCTATACTGTAATTGATGGTTTTAACATATGAACTTGACCCAATGGTCAAGATCTACAATTTCTTCCTCCAATAAAGTGGAATTGTGTCTAATGTAATATGTTGGTCCTAATAAAGTGATTTATATGGTTTCCGTTATATTATCAACTTAATAAGCTTACTCATTGACAATGGATGGCTTGTTTTAAATGAACAGTCGATTGTGGGTTTTACCCTACTCTCAATGGAACTTTTTTTGTTATTAATCAAGGGATGTCTAGGGTTAAATGGTGACTCTTTATAGAGCACAAATCAAGAACTTTATATGTGGTTTATCCAATGTGTTTACTTATGTAAACAACCAATGGTCTTACCTTTTAAACATCCAATAGTTTTGGGTGACATTGTGGTATGGTGATATGGGTTGAATGATGATGAAACAAATGGAGGGTTACCCTTAACAAGGTAGTATTAACTATTCATTCATATGAATAGAAGGTATGATAACCATATTGTATGGCTATGTAGCCCTAATGAGGTATATCTTGTTATACCTAGATTTAATATAACTAAATTATGGTAATTGGGTATGAATAGTCCTTGAATGACTAATGCAATCAAGTGGAACTATCTTATTGTTGTTGAAACCATAGTATGCTATAACCTGATGGTTACATCTTGATTTATGTGTGGGTTCATACTTGAGAATAGAATGGAATTTGATGGTGATGCTTCACCTTATGCATCCATGATCCAACGGGCATGTTGTGGGTTAGGGTTTGGGTATAAGTGTTGATTAGTAACATTGATATAATTTATCATGTTGAACCTAACTCTAATGCAAATAGATAAATTTGAGTAATCATGTTTAACACTCTTATATGATGGAATGATGGTGGAATAACCTCCTTAATATGATCATAACCTTAATATGTTAATTTGTGGTTATCATAGTCGCATGGTTGATACTTTCTTATGCTAAATATGTGCATTATGAATATGATAAGGGTTAATCATCTCTAGATTCCTTGCATGTTGACGTAATAAAGGAATTCTATTAACATTAATATAACCCTGCTATGATTGTTTATGAATATCTCCTATCTCATTAATGCAATATTGCATTGATCTAGTGTATTATATGTAAGGATGTTGTTGAGCCTTGCTATAAGGCATGCAAATATAATGATGATCTTGTAGGGAATAGTATAATGGTCTTAATACCCTTTGGGCATGGTTGAGCCCTGAATGAGGTTTAATCCTCTTGTGTTGATAAAGGTTGATACCCTATGATATTGAGAAAAGGATTTATATCTTATGATAGTAAGATGGTCTTAATGACCTTTGGGCATGGTTGAGCCCTGAATGAGGTGTAATCCTCTTATGTTGATAAGGGTTGATACCCTATGATATTGTGAAAAGGATTTATATCTTGTGATAGTATGATGACTAGTGTGGTCTCATGAATGGCAAGTGAATAGTACCATGTGATGATGAGATGAGAAATTATGTTTCACACATTTTATATCTTTTTAAAGTTGTAATATTTATATGCTTATTAGAAGTGAATTAGGGTTTGTATGTCCACTTGTTTGATTCAGCCTTAATTCACCCAATTGGCATAACTAATCAAGTGCAACTCTAATCATGTAGTGCCCTATGTCATAGAACCATCTTTAGTGTCTTAACTTGTTGGATGGTGAAATGAGTATTCCTAGGGGAAACTTGGAGTACATATTGTTGAGTATGTGGGGGTGGCAGGTTGAGGATATATCCTAGTCATTTACAATGCAGATTGTGGAGGTTGGCTATGGTCATGCCTCATAAATCTGATGTGATTGAGAATGGCTGCGGTCATGTCTCTGTGATTATAACATGATGTGATTATCGCACAACTATGGTTGTACCTCAGTGATTGAGTTTGAATACCCTAGATGCTTGCGCCATGACTTGTACCAAGGTGGGCTAGTTACATGACTATATGTCGCTATGGTGGCAGCTTTGACGGATATGTCACTGCCTTTTACTCATACTGACTGAGGGGAAGAGATCTTAGGATACTGAAACTCCTAAATCTTATATGGAACCAAATAGCCCTTCATAGGGGTTGGTTGGAATTTGAATGGTACAATTCAAATTCCCCAGGGCCTAATAAAAGATGTAATACAGCCGTTTGGCATATTTGTTTAGGGTTATACAAAACAGTTCACATTGGATGATAACCTTGTTTCTTATCTTTACATAAAGACGATGCTTAGTGCAATTAAGAGATAGTAGATATACTTAGGTTTTGTATATGCTTAATATTGTAGATATGTACATATAGTAGCCATGATTGTGTTGATAACTATACTGCTACTGCTGATTATAATCATGATGCTAGCTATCTCATGTTGTTAGTTATGTTTAGCATGCTAGCAAAGCCTTTGTAACTAGAGATGCATATACTGCTAATCATGCTTATCCAAATAGTTGTTCTTATGTTCTTAGCTCTTCTTATGATGTTGATATGTTCAACCAATTAGACATGCTCATGTTGTTAGCTATGCTATGTTACTAGACTTGCTCATGATGCTAGATATGCATATGCTACTGAATTGCTTATATTGTCAACAAGATAAAGGATGATAGTCTGGCTAATGATGATAGTTATTATCTTCTCCTTTATGTATTTTGTTAATCATCAGTATTGTTGATCTTATTTGTTATATCTGATTAAATTTCTTAACTATTTAATTACTTTAAAATGTTGTAATCAATAAACGTTGTTGGAGGTTATATCTCTTACTCGGACATGGGTCTCACCCTTGTGGTTTGCCACATTTTTTTAGGTAATCAGAAGTGACAAAAACAAACATGTGTAAGCAAAGAGGATCTATATTAATGAATCTTTGATAAAGATAATCAGATGTCTAGTATGTCCTAGAGTCGTCCTTGTACTCTCAAGTCCGGATAGGAAAAGTTTGTATATGGTGTTTCAAACAAATCGGACGTTTGTTAACATATAAATGCTTGTTTGTGTGGCATATACGAATATTGTTCTCCTGTGTATAGATATGTTGTGGCTAAGATGATAGAACAATTTGTATCAAATTCTTGGCATAGTATGGATACAAGAAAGATGTTGGGCTCTTAAGAAAATGCTTCTGAGCGGGTACTGGCGTTGAAATCGGTTTTAATTTACCCATATTTTTGGATATGTGGTTAATTGGTGATTGATTGTGTTTTATGTTTTGAGTAATCTCATTTAGTGTAATGAGTTCTCACAAGTTGATATCAGAGGTTTAGGTTCACTGAGTCTACAGGGACACTAGGACTTAAAACTAGGATGATGTCTAAGTTAGGAACGTGACATAAAAACATAGTGCATACTACCTAATCTCAGTATTTGGGTGCCCTGGCCAGGTATTTGAAAACCTCTAGAGGGGGGGGTGAATAGAGTTTTATAGAGATTTTAACAATTATTGCACTTCAACAACCACAAAGAGAAAATTGGACAAAGAGACACAAGGGTTTAGAGTGGTTCCTAACCTTAGCAAATACTAAGGTAGTCAGTCCACTACCCGGTTGCTTACCCAACCGGGATTTGAAAAGAAATTATTTTATTACCTCGCAAGGACTTTACATAAAATACATTTCTTTTCCCTAAACCCTTCAAGTAGCCTTCACCTAGAAGTAATCGCCCAACTCGAAGCAGCCTTCCCTTGAAGTAGATGCACCAACACCCGTTGCACCAGCCTTCTGAAGTAGCTTCCCGTGTGATAGCCTTCTTGAAGTAGCTTGAAGTCCCCTTCTCCACCTGAGAAGTCCACCCTCTCCAATCCGCAGCCTCCAACCTTAGGAGTAGCAAGGAGAGTACAAGGAATAAATAGGAACAAGAAAGAAAAACAGAAATTCCAACTTATCCTTTAAGCCCAAGGCTTGATGTGCCTAGATCAAGCGTAAGATCTCCTAGCCAAATATGTGAACTTGTGATTGTTGTGGGTAGGAGAATCTAGCCTATAGGACACGAGATTGAGCTAAGGAGAATGTAGGCCAATGATCACAGTGCTCAACTTTTGCTTACAAAAGATTGCTCAAGTATGCTCAAGTGTATTCTCAATTGTAACCAGTAAATTCTATTGTCCTATGGCTTGTCCTATTTATAGGAATGGCCTAAGTATGCTTAAGGACATTCTAGACAACTTCTAGGGGGTTCCTAGTGCTTAACTAGCCGTTAGGAATAAATTAGGCGCATTAGCAACGGCTAGTTAATTAATTTTGCAGTTGCTGTCAGAGACCATCTCGGTCGAGGACTTGTCGACCGAGATGCCCGGTCGGTCGAGGATTTTTCGACCGACAGGCTCTCTGGATTAACGTTTATTTGCAACTGTCAACTGCTGTGTCTAACGGCTACTTTTGGTCAATCTCGGTCGAGTAGTTTGTCGACCGAGAGTGTCTCGGTCGAGGAGTGTGGTCGACCGAGATTGACTCTGTTTTCAATCTTTCAATTAAGATACTAAGTGAGTGCATGAGTGTGCATTATGTGATCCTATTAGAAGGAGATGTCCTAACTAAGTGTAGTGTTTAGTTAGGGAGATCTAACGCTTGATTTACATGAAGTCTAAGTACTTGTACATTATATATTTGTACAAGTTTACATATGATTACATTGCATGATATTTATAAACATTCAAGCGTAAGGATTCCCTAGAACTTTGTCATCACCTTGTTCCTGCACACTTAAGTAGCTCGTTAGATTAATAAGAATGAAATGTTTGTCATCATCGAAACAAAGGGATTTATCATAATATCCAATTTATCCAACAATCTCCCCCTTTTTGAAGATGACAAACATTTCCTAAATATGAAATAAGGAAATATAAAGTATATGAGTTTCATACCTGAAAATTTACCTTTTGTAGCCATTTATGTTTTTCAAGTAAGTGCTGGCCAAGATGTGATGAAACTCTTTTATATATATTTTTATATTCTTTCTCCCCCTTTGTCATTTCAAAAATATCCAAGTTGAATGTTTTATTTTTCTTCTCCCCCTTAATATGATGCTCCCCCTTAATATGATGCTCCCCCTTAATTAGATATCCTATTAGGAACATTGATTTTTATCTAACTTATCCACAATTTGTTTCTTAATCATTCGCAAAGGATGTTAAGCCTTGAAATGAAAAGAGATACCTTTAAGCATATGATGAAATGTATATGGATTTCTCATATATCAAAGGATGTTAAGCCCTAGATTAAATGAGAATCCTCTAAGCTTAGAGTACCTAAAAATGTCTCCATCCAAATGCAAGGGATGTTAAGCCCCATTTTGGATAGAGAGTTCCTTCAAGTACAAGATACCAATTTCAATAAATTCATAACTTTCTTGAAAATATTCAGTTACACATAGTGATTACAAAGTTTGTGTAAGCTTCTTTTAAACAATGATCAAAGTTTTAATGATCTCCCCCTTTTTCTTATGCTTTGCTCCCCCGTCGATAGATATCTCAAATGAAAGTTTGAATACTGAGCAAATATATAAAATGTCCAAGATTTTAACAAAGATGTATGCAATTATGTCAATCTGGAAAAACAGAAACCCAGTCGGTCGACAATTGTTCGACTGACAATGTTCTCGGTCGACTAGTTGCTCGACCGAGAATGTTTCTGGAGAACTATTTTGTTATTTGAAAATTTAATTTTAATTTGTAATAGTTGTCTGTTTTTAATTATTATTCCCTTATTTGTGATGCTCTACAATAATGAACTTATAATGCGTATTTTGAAGAAGTCTCATATGCCAAACAAATAACCATGTGAATCAAATAAAAATGGCAAATTTCATTCAATAGCATGAAGAAGATTACAATCATATAGAATACAACTATTACAACTCCAACACTTCACAGGAAAGATTTAAGAATTACATCAATGTCCGGATCTTTCCCAAGAAATGGCTCGGCTCCATAGTATTGGACCAGAGTTTTCCAATCCAAAGCACCAGTTGTAGTCAACGCATATGCTTCCAGGAAAGTGGGAACTCGGTCAAAACGGAAGTGAGCAGCTATGTCTTGCAATTGTATGGAAGAAAATTGAGTATGTGCAAGATCCATTGATGGTGAAGGTGGAGGTTGATAGTAGTTGTATGAGGGATTAAATGGGTTGAGCATGCCAGGGTTTAAAGAATGCGGATATTCATCGGTTTGGTTAGGAGAAAGATTTTGCATTCTTTGATTTAAGTATGTCATGGCATGGTGATTGTAGTTTAATTGTCTACTAAGATGGTATTGGGAGCCAGCAATATAAGTAAGGGTATTTTGGATGGGATCAATGGAAAGGTTAGTAGGAGGAGGGGGTGGTATATCCTGATGTGATGACTCTCCTTCTACTCTTGCCCTTTTATGGCCAAAGTCAATTCCCATCTTCTCTACGGTGTTCTTACTTATCTTTGGTGGTCTACGCTCCCATATGTATCCCATATCTTCAATGTTTGACTTAAGAAAATGTTGAGTAATCTGACATACAAAATCGGCATATGGTGGATTGCCAGAAAACTCAAGCATATTTTTAAGTATTATGCAAATGAAGTTGATGGGAATTTCTTTTATGATAGCATAAATTAGACACATACGGAAGATAGGAACCTCGGATTTATTGGCTCGTGGATGTATGTTGGTGGAAACAATGAGGTTTACTATTCTACATGCCGGTTTTAGGTTTATTGCATAATAGGTTCCCCTATCTTCATGACAAGTGGTATTGGCTTGAAATATGGCTCTTTTTATATCACTAAGACTAGTGGTGTGGTCATCATGGGAAAATAAATTTATTGGATTGCCGGTGGAAAGGTCAAGGAAATCTTGATATTCATCTATATCAATTTCAAGCATGTCAAGAATATCCCCTTCGGAAAATTTAAAACTATGCCCATTGACCATGGTGTAGAAGAATGTGGTGTCATTTTCGGTGTGGGATAGAAGATTTGCATAGAATTCGTTGACTACCTTAATGGAGTAGGAAGGAAAGGATGGATTGATGAAGTCCTTCAGCTTTTGTACTCCAAAGAGATGCTCCAGGTCGACTATGTTGATGAAGTCCATCACTTCGACCGGACGTCGGGGAAGAGGAGCTTTAGAGGAAAGCCGAAAGTATCTATCTCCAGCATCTCCGTCGACGAAAGCTATGTCATTGATGATCGTCAGTGGCGGAGTGTCTTCCCTCTCTTCTCTTCTTTTTCTTCCAGCAACTTTCTTCTTCCCACGGACAGTTGATGATGAGGCCATTGTGTTTCTTGAGAGTGGAGAAGAAGCAAGGAAGATTTGAGGGTAAGAGTGCTGAAGGATTGCACGAAATTGCACTAGAGATGGACTATGGAAGCAAGGAAATGCAAGTGTGAGTAAGTGGCTCGTTTTTGCACTTATTTATAGAATTCCAGCGACCCGGTCGGTCGACGACTCATTGACCGAGCGTCTGCAACAGTCGAGTTGCAGACGCGCCACTTGGTCCTCCAACGGTAAAGAAAACGGTCATAACGGTCGGGTCGCAACGGTCATATCCAACGGCTATTTCTCGGTCGAGCGCTTGTCGACCGACATTGTCTCGGTTGAGCACTCGTCGACCGACAGTTTGTCTGATACTGAGTCTGTTTAGAATTTGTCGGTCGAGTGAGATGGGCTGACCGAGTGGTTCTCGGTCGAGCATTTGTCGACCGACTAACTTACTGAGTTCAATTTTTGGCTGAATTTTAATGCAAATCATAGAACATTTTTGTAGAGCATATGTATATGTATATTCCAAGGGAGTAATAATATTTAAGGCTTCTAATTACCACAAATGATTTGACGTTTTGATTTAAAAATATGCTAAGATTAAGTTCAATAAAATAATGTTCAAATAAACAATTTTTATCAAAGTTTATTTTAGGTCGCCCTTGATTACGACCATGGCGCCCCTTGGTCAAATTTTATTTTAACCAAGAGGCATATTCTGCAGGTTTCTAGTATGAACATTCATATGCGAAGTATGAGTTCTGCAGATAGCTTGCAAATATCAATTTGAGACTCATTAAAAGTGTACAGATTATGAGAGCTAAATAAGGACATCAAATATGATGAAGCATATTCAAGAATAATATCCATTCATGAATTTAAGATTACTTTGGATAGACTAAAATATGTGATGCTTAATATTAAAGCACACAAAAATTTATTTGAAACATTTTATTCATTTCAAGTATTTCTAAAAAAAATGTGCAATAAGAGCATGATAAAATAGAAATGTAAGCATGATCAGTTAATATTTATTCCATATAATCTTTCAAGAATAATTTTCACATACAATGTAAAGTTTTACAGCAGTCTGAGAACAGTGACATGCTCGGTCGACAGTTGCTCGACCGAGGATGATTCGGTCGACAACTTCTCGACCGATCAAGTTTCTGGAAACTGTTTCAGAAATATATTTCAAGTGCAATATAGGTTGTATCTTATTCAATTATTTCAAAGATCAGTTTGAGATAAACATATGTGTATCAAGGTGCTATTAAATCTTTTAATTTTTGATTTTGTTATCCCTAAATGTTAAGTTGAGATAGACATAAGGATATTCAAATTAAGATCTTTGGTCATATCTCAACTTAGTCGAACCTATTTAATTTGGGGGTTTTGGAACCCATACCATCTCCACATTCTTCTTCTTGTATGGGCATGAAAAAGAATAATGTCCAAGGCGTGAGCAATAATGACAACAAATTGAATCAACCTCAAGCCTTTTTCTATGGTTTTGATCTAGGTTATTCTTGGGTATATACATTTTTGTGCCTCTAGGTATATAAGCAGATTGACTCGCTTGTGTCCTTCTAGGTTGTTGATGGGATTTCTCATTAGGCTTATAACCTAGTCCTCTTCTCCCTATTTGATGATAGGAATTTTCTAGTATTTTATCAAGGATTCCATTGTTGCTTAACTTACTAACTTTTTGTTGCAACTTAACGATCTCATCCATTCTTTTCTTGATATCTAATTTTGCTTGGTCTAGATTGGACGATAACATATTTCTTTCTTTCACTATATTGTCATAATCTACATGGGTGCACAATATAGGTTGTTTTTTAATATCATTTAATTTTGTAAGCAATTCAGCTTTTTCTTGACATAGAAGTTCATAGTTTGTTTCTAGAGTAAAGATCTTTACTTCACTGTTACTTAGAGATGATTTCAAGGTACGATTATCAGACATAATGCTATCTTTTTCAAAACCAAGAGTATTCAATTTAGCATATAGATCGTCATTTTCGGATGTAATAGCAAGAAGTCTAGCATTTAGATCATCATTTTCTTTACTGGATTTCTTTAACTTCTTTTTGCATTCAACATATTTATTATGTGTTTCTTCAATAATAGCAACTAACTCCTCCTTGGGTAAATCAAGCAAGCTTACATCTTCTTCTTCTTCCTCACTTATTGTAGCAACGAAACACTCTTTATGTGCATCTCCTTTCTTTGACCTCCATGGACATTTAGACGTAGAGTGCTTTGTTCCTAAGCACCAATTGCAACTTGTCGAACTTTGGTCCATGCCCCTTTTCTTGTGGTTGTAGTCACCTCCTCCCTTTATCTCTTCAAGACCTTGTTAGGGCTCCTTGAAGCCTGCTCTGATACCAATTGAAAACCTCTAGAGGGGGGGTGAATAGAGTTTTATAGAGATTTTAACAATTATTGCACTTCAACAACCACAAAGAGAAAATTGGACAAAGAGACACAAGGGTTTAGAGTGGTTCCTAACCTTAGCAAATACTAAGGTAGTCAGTCCACTACCCGGTTGCTTACCCAACCGGGATTTGAAAAGAAATTATTTTATTACCTCGCAAGGACTTTACATAAAATACATTTCTTTTCCCTAAACCCTTCAAGCAGCCTTCACCTAGAAGTAATCGCCCAACTCGAAGCAGCCTTCCCTTGAAGTAGATGCACCAACACCCGTTGCACCAGCCTTCTGAAGTAGCTTCCCGTGCGATAGCCTTCTTGAAGTAGCTTGAAGTCCCCTTCTCCACCTGAGAAGTCCACCCTCTCCAATCCGCAGCCTCCAACCTTAGGAGTAGCAAGGAGAGTACAAGGAATAAATAGGAACAAGAAAGAAAAACAGAAATTACAACTTATCCTTTAAGCCCAAGGCTTGATGTGCCTAGATCAAGCGTAAGATCTCCTAGCCAAATATGTGAACTTGTGATTGTTGTGGGTAGGAGAATCTAGCCTATAGGACACGAGATTGAGCTAAGGAGAATGTAGGCCAATGATCACAGTGCTCAACTTTTGCTTACAAAAGATTGCTCAAGTATGCTCAAGTGTATTCTCAATTGTAACCAGTAAATTCTATTGTCCTATGGCTTGTCCTATTTATAGGAATGGCCTAAGTATGCTTAAGGACATTCTAGACAACTTCTAGGGGGTTCCTAGTGCTTAACTAGCTGTTAGGAATAAGTTAGGCGCATTAGCAACGGCTAGTTAATTAATTCTGTAGTTGCTGTCAGAGACCATCTCGGTCGAGGACTTGTCGACCGAGATGCCCGGTCGGTCGAGGATTTTTCGACCGACAGGCTCTCTGGATTAACGTTTATTTGCAACTGTCAACTGCTGTGTCTAACGGCTACTTTTGGTCAATCTCGGTCGAGTAGTTTGTCGACCGAGAGTGTCTCGGTCGAGGAGTGTGGTCGACCGAGATTGACTCTGTTTTCAATCTTTCAATTAAGATACTAAGTGAGTGCATGAGTGTGCATTATGTGATCCTATTAGAAGGAGATGTCCTAACTAAGTGTAGTGTTTAGTTAGGGAGATCTAACGCTTGATTTACATGAAGTCTAAGTACTTGTACATTATATATTTGTACAAGTTTACATATGATTACATTGCATGATATTTATAAACATTCAAGCGTAAGGATTCCCTAGAACTTTGTCATCACCTTGTTCCTGCACACTTAAGTAGCTCGTTAGATTAATAAGAATGAAATGTTTGTCATCATCGAAACAAAGGGATTTATCATAATATCCAATTTATCCAACAGTATTCAATTTTGAAGAAAGGTAAGTATGGAACTCTTAGATTGTTATCTTTCTGATTACTCTGATCAAGTAGTCATTTTGAGACAATCTAAAGAGCATAATGAATAAGAAATCATGGTGTGAATATCTCAATCCTACCTTAAAGAAGATGAGATTGCATCATAATATATCAAAACTTGAATGTTTGGTAGCTAAAGAGAAAGACACAACACCATGAAATCTAAATCTGAATACAAATAAGCAAAAGAGGAGTTCTTGAAGATGTGATTCAAGAAGATAATAAAGTAAAAGATGGATAAGTCTATGCTTATAAAGTGATTCAAAGGTATGAAATACACATAAGATGGAGAGAACTCTAATGATAAGTATAAAATGAGAAGATAAATGAGAACAATGACAAAGGAATAAGGTGGAACCTGAGTTAATCTTAGACCAACCTATGTGTGTAAGAAAGTGTTAATGTAAAATAAGGATGGCATTTGAAAGAAATTAAAGGAGATGATCCATGTTTAATGAAGAAAATGTGGAATATGAGTATTTACTTGTTGATAAGTGGTTGAAAAAATTAATAAAATAAGAGAACATACCCAAGTGTGATAAATTGTCATCAAGGAAAGAGTAAGGAGATATATTAATCATGATGATTCCTATTCTAATGGCAAGGAACCCAAAATAAAAAGGGTAAAATGATACATAAGAAGTTGTAACTTACATAATGAAAATAGAATTGGTTACCTTTTTGCTAGTGACCCTTGAACAATGTTGATATGATGTGGGAAGTGTGTTTCCCTTTGTGTCTTTCCTGTCTAGGGAACAACTTTCAAGTGGATCATTTCCACTTGGTATATGTGGATTTATTGTAAACATGAGGGTTGATAGCTTATTATAGCATAAGGTTGTTTGGACTATAGTTCCAAGATCATAAAGTTTGTGATGATTTTGCTTTTGAGCCTTCCAATAATTAGGAAGACTCCTCTTACATGTCTTGATATTTGTTATGTTGGTAAAAGTAGATGATATAAGGATGTGAGTTCCTTATAGCACATGAGGTGGATACACAGGTAATGAATCCTAGTACCCAAGATGTATCAATAATATGAGAAATATGTGAAGGCTGGAGATGTTTATTAAATGAACATTCCAAGTATTCCTCTCCCATAGAGAGAGAGAGAGAGAGAGAGTTAATGATGATCCTATAAATGTTGTTTGGAAGGAAAAACAAAAGTGATTCTATAATGTTGTGTATGGTTCAGTGATAGTTGGGCAAGACCACTATCAAGGATATATGGTTGTTGGTTGATAGATATGTGATATTGTGTTCCCTTAAGATAAACCTATGATCAAATATCAATACATAAGAGTTAGATTGGATGACATAATTCACATGACCATGATGAGTTTAGAGTTATGTCATTTAGACTAACCAATATACAAATAGAATTTATGAATAGGAGGAACAGAGTCTTCCAGTCATGTCATACAAGTTATATCAAGCTTTGAATGATGACATGCCAAATTATTTCAAAATGGTCAAAATATGATCAATATTTCTTTAAAAACCTTAGGGTTGTTGAAGCAACAATAGCTATGAGACAAGTTGAACAAGAGTGAGATGGGTTTGATTAAATTTCTTTATGGGATCATGATATATCTTCTAAATAGGTTGTGTAAATCCTAGTAAGGTGAAGATAGTGTTGTTGTTTCACCCCTAACAAGGTTGACTAGGAATGATGTTTCCTTGTATAGAATGATAGGTGACAGCATCAACATTTGTTTTGATGCTGAAAAAGAACTGATAAGAGTTCTAGTGTCAGTGTATCAAAAAAAAGGATGGATACATTGCCTTATTTTTTGCTTCAAGGAATGGTATGGGACACATGCCATGATTGGTAAAAAGCTAGCAAGTATGAATTTTGAGTAATGTGTTGATATAATAGATATAATTTCAGGATGATAGCTAGAATTTAAATTTGAAAGTTACTGTTAGATTTGTATAGGTGACAAAACAAGTTTCTACATTCCATATTGAGAATGTCTTCTTAGGTGGGGGTTTTTGTACTGACCCAAGATGAGATATGTATGAATCATTTTACAACACCAAGATATGTAAGTAACCATGTGAAGGTAATAGGATGAGGTGCAAAGGAAGTATCCATCTTTGTGGGCCTTAGATTTCGGGGGTGAAATCTCTGTTAGGGGCTTATAGTTGTAAGGCGTCTAAACTTTATTAATGAGTTGAATAAGATAAATTATCATAATTAAATTGTTATAACCCTAATATAACCTTGTGATATTCTTTTAAATCATAAGACAAGCTTAAGTTACAAATTTGGTCCAATTTGGACACTGGTTGAGCAAGTTATGCAATTTTATGCACATTTTGAACTTTTCTATAATTTACCCAATTGAGAGGTTTTCTTTGCAATTTATCACTTTCATTATGTTTCTTGGATATTCTCTCATCATCCTTGAGATTTTTGAGCCATGGGGCCCCTATTTAAACCTTGGTTTGAAGGTATTTTCCTCAAGAGTATTTTAGGGTTTACCCCTTCATGGATGAGCTACCTTTAGTAGCTATCGACTAATGAATGAATTGTTTTGCTGGGAAATTCAAGAAACAAGGGATAAGAATATCTATATGGATGGTGTGGGAGCTTCTTGTGTGTGTGCTTGTATATTCTTAATAGTTTAAGGCCATGGACACTTGGAAAGATACTAGAACTTCAACTTTTTCTTTTTCGTTATATTAAAGTTTCATATACTTATTTCTAAGCACCAAAACGAGCCATTTTCTCTCCACCATTTCCTTCTTTATATAAACCTTGTTCTCCCTCTGTGCTGTTGTGAATTTCCTGTCCAAGAAGAAAGAGGGGACCTTCTTGGAAAAAGAATCTAGGGTTATAATTGACTTCCTTTTGGGGTTTAAAAATCTTCCTTCCAGTGATCTTGACCTAAAAGAGTAAGAATCCCCTTCTTTCCGTTATTTATTTCTTTGTTATCCTTCCTCCTACCTTTCTCCAGGTCGGAACTTTGTTGTTCCATGGTAGGAATTGCTCTAAAGCTCTAAAACCCTACCTTTCTTGCTCTTTATACTTAGGGCTGTTTATTTGATGAAGAAAGGTGCTAGATGGATGAGTTCACAGCTTATGATTGGATTTCCTACCCTATATGCCCGTGTTTTCTTATGTGTAGGAGTTTATCTTCTCATTAGAGGCAAGTTTTATAACTTTCTCCATATTTATTTCTTACCATAAACTTGCTAGCTCATGCTCTTTCTAGAAAATGATGATTCATGCACTAAAAAGCTATGCTTGACTTGGATTTTGATTTTTATAATGTTCCCTATTCTGATTTCAGTTGTAGATGAACCTGTGATCATTTTGTACATTATTCTTAAGGTATAATATGACTTAGATCAGGTTGGTTTGACAACCTATGGTGCTAAGAAGTAACTTTCAACTTTAAATTCTAGAAGATATTTGCAAATATTGAACATAGAAATTTGTTGTGCCACCTGTACAAATATAATAGTAACTTTCAACTTTAAATTCTAGCTATCATCCTGAAATTATATCTATTGTATCTACAAACCATCTATCATTGATAGTGGTCTTGCCCAGCTATCACTAGACCATACACAACATTATAGATTCACTTTTGTTTTTTCTTCCAAACAACATTTATAGGATCATCATAAACTCTCTTTCTCTCTCTCTCTCTGGGAGAGGAATACTTGGAATGTTCATTTAATAAACATCTCCAGAGATATAGTAATGAATCTTTGAGAAAGTTGATTAGATGTCTAGTGTGTCCTAGAGGTATCCTTGTACTCTCAGGTCTGGACATTAAAAGTTTGTATATAATGTTTCAAACGAATCGGAATTTTGTTAGCATGTTAATATTTGTTGTGTGGCATATATAAATATTATTCTCCTGTGTATATATGTTGTGGCTAAGGCCCTAGAACAATTTGTATCAAATTCTTGACATAGTATGGATATAAAAAAGATGTTGGGCTCTTATGCAAATGTTTCTGAGTGGTCGCTGACGTTGAAATCTATTTTAATTTACCCATTTTTTGGGTATGTGATTAATTAGTGATCATTTATGTTTTATATTTTGAGTAATCTCGGTTAGTGTAACGAGTTCTTACAACTACAACCAAAAGTAAAGAACAATTGTACAAAAATAATACAAGATTTGACAACTAAAAACCGCAATCTAGTATGACTGAGAAGTTACAAGTTCGAAATTCCCTAACAATGGAATGAATTGCCATTTTTTTTTAATATCGCGATCCACCAAATCGACACAATTTTCCGAAAGAAAATACTTTGACATATGCAATAGTGAATGAGTTTAGCGTGCTAGGATATAATATTCCATTAGCTTGAACCACTATTAGAATTTTTAACTGAAAATAATGGAACGAGAGGATAGATGGCATGGAAGGTACAAACGTGAAGATAGACGTGAAATGTATTCATACCTGTTCGTGCAATAGCTTCACCTTCCTTTCCAAAGCCCTCATGTATTTTCCCTGTGCCTCATCTAATTTGTCGTAAGAATCCACACATGCTTTTAGATGCTTTCCATCTTCTCCCATACTTTCAAATCCCACATTTGTTTTGCTATATAGAAAATTAGGATGACATTTATTAGACGGAAGACCGCGATCGATGCATCGAACACGACGACCCTTTTTTTGAGTAACGCTACAAGCATCCGTCCACATTCCCGGGAGTCTACTCGGTAGTTGGGAATGGGGCATTGCTGATGTGACAAAAAGTTGCAGGAAAGTTAAAAAAAGAATAAAAAGAAGAGGGAGAAACTCATTTTGCTCATAACTTTCAATTCTAAATGATTTTTTTTTAAAATAAAAAATATCAGATTCTTAATGAAAAATACTTTCTATTAAGACCAATGTTGACATACTTTGGAAAAAATAATATTAAAAGTATATTAAGAGAGGAGAGAAGTATACAAAAGTACAATACATTTTTGGATACTATACTCAGATTGACCATTCAGGTACAGTATTTATTGTCTCTTTATTTCTTCATATTCCATATTATGTCATAAATCCATAAGTACCGTACATGTTATCATTTATATTAATTTTTACATACATTCAAAATGTAACGTTTGACAATAATCATATACAAGGATACTCAAGATACCGTACGAGGTATAACAAAAATACATAATTTGATGATCTTGTTGTTACTAGAAGTATAATACTAACAACCACATTTTGTAATACAAATTATAGTATTAGACATACAATACTAGAGGTATTGTACGAGACACAACAATAATACATGATTTGATGATCTTGTTGGTACAATAAGTACAGTACTAACACACACATTTTGTAATACAAAGTATAGTACTAGACGTACAGTACCAGAGGTACAGTACGAGACATACAATACATGATTTGATGATGTTGTTGGTACAAGAAGTACAGTACTAACAACCACATTTTGTAATACAAAGTATAGTACTAGACGTACAGTACTAGAAGTATTGTACGAGACATACAATAATAATTTGATGATCTTGTTGATACAAGAAGTACAGTACTAACAACCACATTTTGTAATACAAAGTATAGTACTAAACGTACAGTACTAGATGTATTGTATGAGACATATCAACAATACATGATTTGATGATCTTGTTGTTACTAAAAGTACAGTACTAACAGCCACATTTTGTAATACAAAGTATAGTATCACACGTAAAGTACTAGAGATACCGTACGAGACACAAGAACAATACATGATTTGATGATCTTGTTGGTACAAGAAGTAATGTACTAACAACCACATTTTATAATACAAAGTATTGTACTAGACGTACAGTACTAGAGGTACCGTACGAGACATAACAACAATGCATGATTTGATGATCTTGTTGGTACGGTACGAGACATATCATGTATAAAAGATTGTCAATAACCACATATCGTACTTATATAAACTAATTCACATTTCATTAAAAACATACACATTTTACTAAACTACAATATTTTCACCTATGTTTAAGAACAACTAATCCTTGATCTTATTCATTCAAAAGTACAGATTTAAACTCATTGCTAATGTTAGTTCAATCGAATCCATAGATGAACAAGTAAATATTGTATATGATTTGAGAGAAACACGAATGTGATATACTATACTCATAAGTATTGTACGTCTATACCCAAAGCATGTGTATGATATCCTGAAATACGGATATTATAATTCTCTCATATTATCATTATTTTAAAGTATATCAACACTAGTCTTGTTGGAAAGTATTTTTAACAAGAATTCTAATACAATTTATTTCATTAAAAATATGCTCCAGAGTGAAAGTTATGGATAAAAATATTTTCACTCTCTTCTACTTCTCTCATCATTTATTTCTTTAATAAATAAAACTAAACTAAAGTTGTGAATACAGTCATTTTCTCTCTCTTTTATTATTTTACTTTTAATGTTGTTGGTTGTACCAGATAAAGTATACACTATGGATATGTGCTCAGAACATGGACTATTATGCCCAAAACACATGTATTACATTTCTCATATTATTATTTTTTAAAATATGTCAACATTGGTCATATTGAAAAGTATTTTTATTACCAATCTAGTGCTTTTTGTTTCATTGAAAAATTCATTGTGGCTTGAAAGTTATGATCAATATAAATTTTCACTTTATTTCTACTTCCCTCCGTTTAAAAATAAATAAAACTGGTCCACATTAGACTTTACAAGAGCCCCAGCCGGGTGGGTGGCCGGGTGGACAGCCAATTACGGCTAGAATTACTCTTTTTTTTTTCATTCCGCTGCCCCCCTCCCGCCGCTGCTGACTCGTCGCTGATTTGCTCCACTCTTCCGGTGCACGCAAATGGATCAGAAGACATCTGGCCTGGGTGATCTTCCACCCTTCCCATGCATCATCCGCCTTCCCTCATTTTTCCAATCTTTCGTTCCTCTCCAGGTGCACACAGTTATTTATGCCTCCTCGTTCTTGTTCCTTTTTAGTAAAGCAGTCCTCCTCTTCCTCGGACTACAAAACATGACCACCAAAGGATAGGAGAAAGCACGCTAGGACAAAACAAAGGCAGAACTAAACTTGAAAGGAACACTAATCCGGAAAGGAATCCCCTAATATACTGTTTGTAAACTGCTTAACCGCAGCAAATAACTATGGCGTGGATATTATTTGTACTTTTACAACAGAAATGTTATACTGTCCCTATGTCTACTTACTTATTTTTAATGGCCTTAGAAGTTATTCGCAACGGTGATATAAAACAAGTGTGTTACGTATATATGTTGGATTTCATTGTGTATGTATGAGTACTGCTTTTTAAGTACTTTGTTTTTTTTCATCTCAAAATTTGTATAACGCAAGAGGATATTATAGTCTATCTTGCACAGTGTCAACAGGGTGTTGAATGCGCGACACAACGATGGTTCCCTTTCCATGCTTACAGTGGATTTTTCTAATGCATTCAACCTGGTTGATAGGTCTTCCTTACTCCGTGAGGTGAGATCAAGGTGTCCATCCATTTCCTTGTGGGTGGAGTTCTTGTATGGTCAGACAGCTAGGTTATACCTTGGGGACAGACATATTTGGTCATCTACAGGAGTGCAACAAGGTGATCCTTTGGACCCACTACTCTTCTCTCTTGTACTGCATCCACTTATCTATCATATCAGAGACAACTGTAAACTTCTTCTTCATTCATGGTATCTTGATGATGGAACATTAATTGGAGACACTAAGGAGGTGGCGAAGATTCTGGATATCATTCAGCAATGTGGACCAAATCTAGATTTGATTTCAAATATCCGTAAAATAGAGATTTTTTGTCCTACATGTGATGGTAGAAAGCTTCAAAATGAGCTTTTCCCGAAAGATATTGGGAGACCTTTAGTTGGAGTGAAGCTACTTGGAGGAGTTGTTAGCATAGACAACAATTTTATTGGAGGTTTGGCTATGGAGAGGGCTTCGAAGGGTATTGAGTTGATGCATCTTCTTCCCCAGTTAGGTGATCCTCAGAGTGAGCTCCTCTTACTTCGTTCGTGTATGGAAATTGCAAAGCTTCTATTTGGCTTGAGGACTTGTCAACCTAGGTACATGGAAGAGGCAGCATCATGTTTTGATAGAGAGTTGCGAGCATCTATTGAAGACATTGCCGTCTGTAGAGGTCCCTTTTTTGGAGACTTCCAATGGAGGTTAGCTTCATTGCCGATCCGTCTTGGAGGCTTGGGACTTAGTTCAGTTGTTGAAGCTTCTTCGTATGCTTTTGTGGCATCTAGGGCCCAATCTTGGGTGCTTCAGTATCACATCTTACGAGGTAGTAGGATTCATGGTATGGACACTGACTTTGATTTCGCCCTAGATCATCTTCGTGTCATGGTTCCTTCCTTTGATCTCAGTTGTTTTTCTAAAAAAGACATTGTCCTCCCCAAAGGCACAAAATGCTTTGGCGAGTGCTCTTTTTAGTAAAATAATTGAGGATATGGAAGTTAAGTTTGCTATGACCACTCGACAAAAGGCAGTTTGAGTGTCTACAAGCTGATCATGCTCAAGATTTTCTTCTTACTATTCCTATTGATGGACTTGGTCTGCACATGTCCCCAGTGGAGTATCGTAGTATCCTCAAATATCGTCTCATGATTCCCTTTTTTCGGTCGACGAGATATGTCCAGTTTGTCGTAAGGCGTGTTTGGACTCTTTTGGGGAGCATGCGGTTCATTGCAGGGAACTTCCAGGTTTTAAGTACAGACATGATCTTGTTAGAGATGTTCTCTTTGATGTTCTCAGACGTGCAGGTGTTTCTACTAAGAAAGAGGCATCGGTGAACTTTCTAACTGATCCACAAGAGGGGAGTTCGACACTTAGACCTGCTGATGTTTTGGTTTTTGGATGGATAGGAGGAAAACATGCATGTGTAGATCTGACAGGGGTTTCTCCGTTAGTGGGATTGAGAAGTGAGACTTTTACAGCAGGACATGTTGTTCTTAAAGTCGCTTCAGCCAAAGTAGCCAAGCATGAGAAAGCATGTATTGAGAATCAACACGCCTTTATCCCGTTTGCTTTTGATACTTTTGGATTCTTAGCATCAGAATTTGTGGAGCTTCTGAAGAGAGTCTAAAAAGCTATGAATAGTAATGTAATGTCTCCTAAGTTTATGGATGTAGTGTTTCAAAGGATTGGCTTTGCCATCCAGAAAGGACTAGCGACGCAGCTTGTTTCCCGCTTGTCTTCTGTTTCTATGTAAGGTGAAACTATATTAGTTATTGAATTATGGTCATAAAATATACAAGTATTTTTAAAATTTATAGTGGCTATATAAGTATTGTACACATTTTTATACATAAAATATTCATTTCTATATAATAGTAGTCATTATCATACAAATAATACGTCTTCGAACATAGTTGTTAATTGAATGTTGGTTGTGTTTCATTTCTTGATGTGGGACATGTTTTGTTTATTAATATCCCTTCGTCACTATGCATAGTAGTTCTTTTTTCTCTAAAATCATGGTTATAAACTGCAAATCATGACTAGTTCACTTAATGCAGCGTTTTGGAAAGTGATTTGCAACAATCGAGCAGCAAGGACAAGCCCAAAGGCTACCTACTAAGGAAAAGTGCTATATGTAGTAAGTTTAAAGTACGAAATTGAACAACCAATGAAGTGGCACCTGAGTGGTAGAAGTTGAGTTGTATGACCGAGAGAGTCAAGAGTTCAAACCCAGCGACACAATTAATGAATCGCCAATTTTTTTTTAAAAAAGTACCAAACTGAACATCGTTTGTCTCTATTATTTGAGACAAGTTGCTTAAGTTAAAATATGATGACTCGTGACACTCTAATGTGATTGTTGTTGTTTCAATTTATTTGAAGAGCCAACATAAAATGTACCAGAATGAAAAGATGAGATAATTAGTGGGATGAGAGAGAAAAAAAATAAGAGAAAAGAGGAGGGAAGTCGTGGGAACATAATGAAAAGGAGGGGGGTGGAAGTATTGTGAAGAAAGAGAAAATGAGAGAGAAGGAAGATGAGATTGACTAACACAACTAATATCTAACAGAAAACACATTTAACATACTTGACAGAATTAGAGGAGGGATTTAGTAGAAAAAGAGGGGGAGAGAGAGAGAACACGAGAAAGGAGAGAAGTCGTGGGTATGAATTATTTCTCATCTATAAATGATGTGGTCTCTCTGATCCGGTGTCTTGTTATATATATTTGTGTCTTATTATCCTCTCTCCTCATCATCTCACTCCTCACTTTCCTCCTTCTGTATTTTCTATCTTCCAAATTAGTAGGTGAGTAGGAACAAACAATTAATATGTGATGAAAAATACATTGTAACATTCACGAATACAAATGGAGAAGGAAAGTAACGTGTTATTATGTGACACCTAATAAATTACAACACACACAATTAGAAATAGATGGGGGATACAGTGATAAGAAAGAAAAAGGTAAAAATAGAAAGGATGAGTGGAGTACTGGGAAATAGCACATTTATATGTGACAAAAAGACATTACAACACACATTCCAATTTGAAAAACATTACAACAATGTCTTTATAGAAGTCAGACAACAAATTGTGATTTCACATAAAGGGAGGAGGAAAACAATGGTGTCCAATTCTACCCCAAAAAAGAGGAAAAGAGAGATATTTAGATAAAATTCTATCTTTTTTATGATAAATCGTAGTATGGAAATAAATGTAGGTGTTTGGATTCTCCACCAAATTTTATATGAAAAAATGAGTAAAATCAAATAAATCATCGAAGCAACAGTGTAATCTGAGTTGGATTTAGAGAAAGAAATAGGAAATATAAAAAGAAATCTAAAGGCCATATTCAGTGATCTAATTGTAAGTGAGGAAAGATTCACACCCCCATATTTTCTAATTAGTCAGTATCAAGACACCATCTAAATTGAGGAAGAATAGAGCGATTCCAGGCGGTTGAATTAAAGTAAAATATAAAGAATAGTTTTTTTGGTGTGCGGGCTTTTAGGGTTGGAGATGGTCGTACCCTTCCCATCATTGCCCTGAACGTCCTAATTTTTAAGTGAAATGTGGTCCTAATGACCTCAGGTTCTTCCACGACAAAGATCTCTCATTGGTGATTAGGACTGATGTATAGGATTAGAGTGATAAGCTGATGCAGGCTAATGAAACAAGATCTTCTTTCCTTAGATGTAACACACAATAACAACTATGAGTAATGAGATAGTTATAGAAGTTTAAGAAGATCAGAAGAAGTAATAGAACATATCAAATGCAATAATTATAGATCAAACATGGCGGCTAGCAATTATAGCAGTTAGGTACAACAGTTAGAGCAGTTTACCATTGGATACATGCTAACAAGGTATAAGGTGTTAGAGCAAGGATCATTTGATCTTGAGCAATAAAAAAGAGTAAAAATAGAGATAGTAGATCATCTACCTTCAGGAGGTTCAAAAGAGGCCTGGAATATGATGGGTGTAGTATGGTATTTATGTAGGGAAATATAGGCACATAGTAGGAATCAAAAATAAAAATTTATCTATCCATATCCCCCAGAACAACAATATTGTGTCAACTACTATGTAACGGGGAGGATGGTTTAACAAGTTCATACATGGTCTTGGAGCAAGTCCAGTGACTATAACTCGTTGCAACAAAACTATCTTCTAGTTGCTCTTGGACGGTACCTGTGCAGCTCCTGATCTTCACCACAGACTTCACATTGGCATTGTCCTCCTAGAGGCAGGAAATAGCCTCCTCTCTTCTAGAGAAGTCCACATAGACAACCTAGAATTCATTATTGGATCTAGGACTCTAGAGGGGGGTGAATACAGCTTCAAAATTCTTACAAGATAAGTTAGTCCTTCAAATTATATCAATTGAAGCCAAATGCTTAAGACCAATTTGAAGTCCTATCTAACCAAGCATAGCGAGGATGAGAGAAATTGAAACATGCACTTAGACAAGGTGGCTAGAGTGGTTCCAGTCTCCAAACTAGGAGATAGTCAATCTACTACCTCGACAGGTCAATCTCTAGGACTTTACAATCTATGTATACTTATATTCCATCATAAGAGATACAAGGAGACCACCATACATCCAAGGACTTACCTAATCAAGACAAGAGTCTTTCACCTATGCAAAGACTTACCCACTTGATCAAGATGTCTTCAACCTTCAACAAGGACTTAACCACACTTGCATCAAGTCTTCGGCCTTGAAGGAATTACCCACTCTTCTTGAATCTTGGCCTTGCCCTTCTCCTTCACCTGGAGAAGATCTTAACCTCTTCTTCAACCTTGAAGAAGACCAACAACAACTTCATCTTCACTCAGAGTAGCTTGCTTCAACCTTTGCTCTTTGAGAAAGGGGATTGGGAAGATGGAAGGAATGAGAGATTTACAAGCACATGGAGGTAGCTCTCTTACAACATACCTAACTCACTTATAATCATGAAATGATTTGTAAATGAGAGAGAGAAAGGGGCTCAAAGGGTTGCAATACACTCAACTCTAGCAAGGACTTAGAATAGCATGGATGAGCAAACTTGGAATGAACTACAATGGGTCCTATTTATAACTAGGGATGTTCCTTTGAGTGTGGGATTACTTAAGAATGAAAAATAGCCATTTTACAACTCACAATAGATCTATTTTCTTTTACAATAACTCTCCAATGGTTATAATTACTTTTTATGTGTTTTTTGTACAGTACATTCAGTCAAGTTTCAATAAAGGTGACTTGACCGATCCACTAACTGACAAAGCCAATTTTCAAACTATCGGTTGAAATTGTTCTGGAAAACTTGATCGATGAGCTACAATCAGTTTTAGTCAGTGAGTCGATTGGTCGAGTTCTGTGAGTGTACAACTCGATCGATTGATCATTTTAGAAAATCCATCACTACATCGGTCGAGTTTCAAACTCGACCGAGAAAGTTCCTGTGACAAATTTTCCCAGATGAATTTTGAGTGACCAAACGTTAGAACTAAGTGTCTCTAATTTTTTCTCATCTTAGTTACAAGTCATATCATCAATACAAGTTATTACAAAATTAATCTAAGGTTATTTTGAGTGATTTCCCAAAAAAGCACACTTGCATTACTTTTGACTTGAACTTGAACAAGCTAGGGCTAGCATAATTTGATCATTTTCATATACCTAAAGCCTAAAATAAATCTTTAACACACATATTAGATACATAGGAATGAAATGGTTAAGTCATTATCAAAATATGGATAATGTATAACTCTCAAGTCAAAAAGGAAGGGGGGTAGAAGAGCATAAAAATAGGTCTTCTCCAAGCACAACCAAAACATACATCAATAAGATAAAAATATGTGATCTCAAAGCATACACCAAACAAAGACGAGAGAGAAACAATCAATCTAAGTTATAATATAAATATGGGAAACACGGAACCAACTCATGAGATATAGTAAATCAAAGAGTGAGTGTACATATGATTAAGATTACAACACAAAAAGGATATCCTCAGAAAAACTACAAACCAGAATGATGAAACCAACATGATGATGAAAATAGTATACCTCAGATATTGTGCCCAAATATTTTTAGTACAAAATAGTCTACAAAGATATATATGATCAACATATATAGACTAAAACTAAAACATCTAAACGTCTAGGCTATCGATGTCCACATCATCATCATCATCAACATCATCAATAGAGGCTTCTGGCTCATAGTCATCATCTCTGTATGAAGGTGTAATAGAGACAGCAATGTTACCTTCATCACCAGAACCACTAGCAGAGCCATCAGAACCATCATCACCATAATCCTTAGATGCCTCCTCATCAGTAGTAGCTTCCTCATCAACCTGATCTGGCATCTCCTCAATGACAGAGGAATTGAAACCACGATCGGGTCACCTGGCATTCTGCTCAGCCTAAGACATACCAAGATCATGCAATTCCTAGGCTTGAGTAAAAGAAATAGAAAAAGTACCAAGTCTTACAAGCTGGTAGCTATAGGACTGGCAGGGAGAGGTAGCATAGTAGGGGTAGATCCACCAGTAGCAGAAGGTGTAGTAGAAGAAGCAGCAGGTGGATGGGTAGGGTAAAAGTGATTGTATGCATAGGATGCACAATTACCTCTTGGGTAGGGCTGGTAGGCAGGGTCAGGATGTACACATGAGAGGTTCATGGTAGACATGATAGCAGATAGAACCTGATGCATGTGCTCTTAAACCTGAAGGTTATACGTCTGCTAATGCATCATGTGACCCATGAGGGTTTCATTTGATACATGGAAAGAGGCACAACACTACTACAGAACCTACCTTTAGTGTCAGTTATTTAAAGCCTTTAGTGTCGGTTTCTAAGCGACACCTATGTGGGCGACACTAAAAGCTCACCCATTAGGCGTCAGTTCCAAAACCGATGCCCAAACTCTTCGCGCACCACCGAAAACGCGCCATCATGGGACTATAGGCGTCGGTTATTAGATAAGAAACCGACGCCCAAACCCTTCGCGCCACAGAAAGGGCACCATCTTGGGCACTATCAGTGTCGGTTTTTTACAAATAACCGACGACATATATCTTCGCGCCACAGGAAATAGAAGTCGGTTATTTATATAAAATCGACACTATAACATTGTGTGTCGGTTTTTTACAAATAACTGACGCCTATTTTTTTTTTCTGTCAGTCTGCAGACCTGTTGTGGCTGGTTGCAGGATGAGAAACATGTTCAGTTCAGTTATGAACTGCAGGTTTTACGACATCCATTGATATCAGCCGACAACAGGCCACAAACCTGCAAAATTAACAACAAAAATATTCACACATGCATTTAGCAATGCAACCTGCGGTTCTATTTTATTTTCACACATTTAGAAACATTCATGTAGCTAGCAATCTGTAGTTCCATTCATTCACATTCACACATGTAGAAACATTCATATAGCAACCAACACTTTCATTCATTTTCATTCAGACACATGTAGAAACATCCAGACATGTAGAAACATTCACACATATATTATAATTCAGAAATTCATTTACAAAATATCATTGTTTAGTCATTATTCGCTATCAGGATCCCAATTATATTTTAAAGCTCCCACTATTTGTATGGCTGTTGCCCATTCTTCTCTTACTTCATTTAATTCTCCCATCGTATAAGGAGCATTTTCATCTGGTAAGGCCTCTCCTGTAATGGGGTCAGCTTTAAACACCTGTAAAGAGAATGATGTATATATATAATTAATGAGCTATAAATAAGATTGATATATTTCGATCATATTATCTAATGAGACTATATAATACCTGAGCAATACACTCGATATCCAGTGCGGCATGTTTGATAATCATGTGCATATATCGCATGACATAGTATCCACATGCCCATCCTTTGTCTTGTGTAGCATACTATAAATTCAAACATACAAAATATTAAAAAATACAACTAATTAAGCATTGTTCACATAAATAATATATCCATATATTGCAGTCGGGAACTTACTTTCACGTTCTTCCAAATTATTGGCTGGTTCTTTTTCGTGGGGACCTTTCCTCCAGCCTTTTTGAACTCCTCAAAACCCCTACATATTAATGTAACACAGAACATTGCAATTAAATAGTAATGTAATAACATATGTTAACGGATATGAAAATGAAATATTTCTCACCGGAATAATGCCATTTTCATCATGTGACCCATGAGGGTTTCATTTGATACATGGAAAGAGGCACGATGGTTGAGGTGGTGGAGGTGGAGGCTCCATGAGTGGTAGAGTAAGGGGTAGGCACACTCTTCTGAAGTATGGTCTCACTGATCCAAACTACTTTTCGGGCAGGTTTGTAATGAATGTCATGAAAAAGATATTTCCCAATGGCAGTCTGAAAGAGACCACAAATCAGGGTTGGGTAGGGTGGGTGGGTTCCATAGGTGTTCTTACCAAAGTCAAAGTAGGTCATGTGGCGGAGAACATATCTTTCCCACTTGACTTTGATGTTCTTCAAGATACAGAACATAATCATCACAGTATTCTCTGCAATTTCAATTTTGTTTTTCTTTGGATGAATATTACAATTGACTACTAGGGTGAGTATGTAGTTCTTGAGGTCTAAGGATGAGGAGGGAAGGATAGACTTCTTCCTATAGAGAAATTGGGGCTTCTTCAAGAAATTATGAATGTCGGGGAGAGTGATATTATATTGTTTGTAGAAGGCCTCAGGGTCTAGGAGGTCAAAATACTCAGGGAATGCTTCCTCCATGTATCAGTCACCTCAGTACTAGAGAATTACATATTCAAGGTATCCTCGGAGACTTGGAATTTCTTCCCGACTATCATGGAAGTAAGGACTACTTGAGCATTTTATAGGGGTACGAGAGTGTCATAATTCCATTGCAAATTTGCATAAAATTTGTGAACGTCTTTGGTGCTTGTGATGGAATTGTGATAGCATGCACGTTCAACACTCAAGGCGAAGAGGTGGTGGTCATACAATAACTTGACTACTTGATCAATAACCTTTTTTCTATGTGGGCTCGACTCAAATAGGGATAAAAAATGAAAGGGGTTCCTAGGAAGGAGCTCCTTGTACCTATTTAGAGCATCATTGGAGACAAAGAAGGTATCATGAAAGGGTATAAGACGTGAGTTGGAGAAGGAGGAGGATGCTCTGGATGGGGTGGCTCTCTTTCTCCTATTGGAAGTCATGGAGGTGAGATAAGACGATTGAGAGGTCAAAAAATAGGGAACACCACTACAAACTGACCAAACACCTAGGGTTGATGAGAAGGAGGTCAAGGAAGGTCGAGTAAGGTCAAACTAGGGCTAGGGAGAGGATGGTTGGGGATAGGGTTGAGAGCTTGAGGGAGTTGGAGAGTGAATCAGTTGATTTTTCTCTAGTTGAGAGGGATTAAAGTTGACCAAAGCACACTTAAGTTTTCTCCAGCCTGGCCATCAGTCAAGTTCTGTGATTAGGAAACTCAGTCAAATGGCTCTTTATAAAATCCCTCAGCTGTGGCTCAGTCGAGTTGGAAACTCGAACAATGGTTAACCTGAACCAACTTTAGAAATTTAATTTCTAGCCATTACATTGCTAATTAAATTTATTTTTCTAGTCCATTTTGTATTTTAAACATAATTAGCACATATCACTCATCATTGGGTACTGTTTTGCGATAACCTTATGGTTTTCTTATCAAGATAGCTAAAATGAAACCCAAAACAAGTGAAAAATGAGGCATATGAACATGAAAATGTTAATACTAAGAAAGCAAGGGTGATCAAGACATAAGCAAAGCATATAGGATAGATGGAAACTAGCTAGAAGGCATATCAAATTCATTCAAAGTAGTTATGAGAAGTTTAGATATAATGAAATTAAAATTTCTCTCTAGCTAGAGGTTTGGTGAAAATATCTGCCAACTGATTTTCTGTGTCCACATGCGTGATATAGATATCCTTTTTGGCAATGTGATCATGAAGAAAATGATGATGAACCTCTATATGCTTGACTCTACTATGCAATATAGGATTGTATGATAAATAAATTACACTAGCATTATCACAACAGATAGGAGAAGCATCAAAATAAATGTTAATGTCTTGGATCATTTGATTCATTCATATGACTTGGGCACAACAACTCCCGATTGTAATGTATTGAGCCTCGATGGTTGATAATTCCACTGTTCTCTATTTCTTGAAGAACCAAGACACCAAGCATGGTCCTAGGAGAAAGCAAGTGCCACTTGTGTACATTCTATCAATCAAGCATCCTACGTAATCTGCATCACTATAAACCGTAAGAGTAGAGTCCCTTGACTTGGGATACCATAGTCCAAAATTTAGAGTTTTGGCTAAGTACCTTAGAATCATCTTAATAGCTATAAGATGTGGTTTCTTGGGATTTGATTGAAAGTGAGCACACAAGTCAACACTAAACATTATATTTGGTCTAGAGGTAGTTTAATAAAGTAAAATTCCAATCATACCTCTATAGAACATCTCATCTACCTTCTCACCTTCTTCACCTTTATCAAGTTTGGCAGTGTTTGACATGGGTGTGTGCATTGACTTGTTGTTCTCCATTCCAAAGTGCTTAAGTATCTTACTTGTGTACTTGCCTTGGTTGATGAAGTTACCATCTTTAGTTTTCTTGATTTGAAAGCTGAGGAAGAATGTAAGAACACCCATCATGCTCATCTTGAAATAACTCTACATAAGATTGCTAAACTCCTTGCAAAGATCAAGATTAGTTCCTCCAAAAATGATATCATCTACATAAATTTGAATGATAAGAAAGTTGTTAGAAGTGCATTTGAGAAATAAGGTAGAATCTACTTTGCCCAGGATATATCCATGATCTAACAAAAGTTATTTAATTTATCATACCAAGCTCGAGGTGTTTGTTCCATAAAGAGCTTTTTGCAACAAATAAATATGGTTAGGTAATCTGTCATGTTCAAAGCCTGGGGGTTGTGAAACATACACTTCCCCTCAATTGTACCATTCAAAAATGCACTTTTAACATCCATTTGATAAAGAAGAAAGTTTTTATAACTAGAAAACACAAGCAACATATGATTGGACTCAAATCTAGGTATAGGGGCATATGTTTCATCAAAATCTATACCTTCCTGTTGATTGTAGCCTTGAGCCACTAACCTTGCTTTGTTCCTTACCACCTTGCTGCTTTCATCTAGCTTGTTGCGGTAGACCCACTTGGTGCCAATGATCTTTCTATCACTTGGTCATGGCACTAGGGTCCACACTTTGTTCTTTTCAAATTGCTCCAATTCTTTTTTTATCATTAAGCGTGCTTCTATATTAATCAACCAAAATGGTAAACAACATATACAAGTGGAGTAAAGTTTTATCTACTGAATGAAAAATAAAATTGTAACTATATATTCAAATAACTATATGTGCAGATATAAGAAATTTGTTATATATTTCTACCATATGAGCTTGGGCTCAGGATTTACTACTTCAAAGTAAGAAAGGTTCCTCATAAACCAAATGTGGTAAAGAGTGATGACAGCCAGCTATTTTTCTTTCATCTTCCTGAGATTAATCAGATCGAGGTAATCTCTAGGAAGGGTACTGATATGATGTTTTCTATAATGACACACCTTATTGGAGAATTCACATGACCAGAAGATGTGTGAATCATTTTCAGTTTCTTTGTTAAACAAATGGAATCTAGTTGCTAGCTGGATACCCTTGGTTTGTAGAAAACATTCAGTAATCAGCTTACCGTGAAAAGCTTTCCAGCCAAATAGCTTCATTCGATTAGGTAGTTTCTGGTTCCACATCCACTTAGACCAGTAAGGCTCCAACGCTTGTTTCCTGCATAGGTTCCAAGTGCCCTTTAGAGAGAATGAATCTAGTCCTTTGAGATAAAAGAGATCGTCATCCTGGATCTTAATGTTATTATAGACTTTCTTTAGAGCTTCCACTCCCCTAACTAGGGGCAAGTTCCAGGCTCCATCTTTAATTAAGGACTTGAGTTTTAGATAAGGTGTAACCCCTGACCTCAATTTGAGTCCAACACCAATGTGGGACTGCGAAAAATCACCCTCCACCCATGGATCTTGCCAGATAGAAACAGAGTGTCCATTTCCTATCCTAAAATGGACCAGAGGTAACAGAGTGTCTCTATGTCTAAGAATAGCTCGCCACATCCATCTATCCCATGTCTTAGTTTTATAGGACCATACAGTGTCATTTATGAGATAAACACTATGGATCCACTTCACCCATAAATTATCCTTACTGTTTGCAATGTCCCAGATCAAGTGAGTGAGACCAGCCTGGCTCCACTCTTCGACTCTTCTGATGCCCAAGCCACCTTCAGCCTTGCATTTGTAGATTTTGTACCAAGAAACAGTGTGGAAATGACTAGTATCATCCATGTCAAGAGAAAATTCCTGCACAGTCTATCTATTTCTTCAGTAATGCATTTGGGCAGAGGAAAAGTGCCCATCCAAAATAGATGGTAGGAGGACAGTGTTGAAATAATAAGCTCAAGTCTTCCTGCCATACTAAGTAGCTTCATCTTCCATGATTCAAGCTTTGTTTTTGTCTTGTCCACCAAAGGGTAGCACATACTTTTGGTGAGTCTGCCCGAGAATAATGGTAGGCCCAAATATCTGACAGGGAGATGATTTTTGACTACCCCTAGGGGTAGTCCAATCAGTTCTGGGGTAGTAGCGCTTAGGAATAGCTAGCTTTTAGAATGATTAAGCTCCAAACCAGAGCAATCACTGAACTCTTGCATACAATCATTAATGCCTTTGACATTATTTTCAGTAGCTTGAGTGAAAATAAAAAGATCGTTCACAAATAATATATGAGAGATCTTAGCATTTCTCACTTTCAAAGGAATAATTTTCTTATCATTGACTGCCTCCTTTATAATAGCAGTAAGACCTTCCATGCCAATGACGAATAGGTAAGGGGCTATTGGGTCCCCTTGCCTAATTCCTCGAGAAGCCTGGATGATTTATGAGGGGACCCCATTTACTAGCACTTGAAAAGATGCAGAGAACATGCATTCCTTTACCTAGTGTAGCCAACGGGGAGGGAACTCCATTTCGCCATGATGTCAAGAATAAAATTTCTATCAATGGTATCGTAGGCATTGCTGAGGTCTACCTTCAAGCAAAGTTTATGGCTCTTACTATGGTTGAAGTCATTAATAGCTTCATTTTCTAGAAGTATAGCATCAGATATATGTCTACCTTTGACAAATGATGACTGATTAAGACTGATGATAGTAGACATAATATCTTTAAGCCTTGTAGCCAATATTTTCGCAATGATTTTTTAAACAAAATTACAAAGCGATATTGGTCTCCAATCATTTATAACTTCTGGTTGTTTCACCTTGGGGATGAGAGCAAGAAAAGTTTTATTCATCTCTTTTAGTAGTCTGCCCTTCATGAAGAAGTCTTTTATTGCTTTACAAACATCACTTCCCGTTATCTCCCAAGTACTCTTAAAACAATGAGCACTGAATCCATCAGGGCATGGTGCTTTGTCATCACTAGCCTCTTTGATAATTCTGAAAATTTCTTCGTCTGTAACAAACTTGCACATATCCACCTTTCGATCACTAGTGATTTGGCAATATGACTCTAGGTGCGTTTGAATCCAACCCTATTTTTGTTGAATAGGTTACAGTAATGGGTGTTAAAGCATTGTTTAATCACAGCCTCATCTCGAATAGTTTGGCCCTCCACCAGGATCGACTTGATCTGGTTTCTAGCTTTCCTAGTCTTTAATGATGCATAGAAAAAGTTGGAGTTTGTGTCTCCTTGCTTTAACCACTGTATTCTGGATTTTTGTTGAATAATGGATTCCTCCACACTTCTAGCCTTCAGAGCTTCCTCTTTCTTCATCTTATAAATCTCCCACAACAACTCATTTGTTGGGTCTTGATCAGCAATGACCTGGGCCAATAGAGCATCTTTTTCCCTGTTCTTCACAGAATCAGTTAAGTCCACTTGCCTTTCCCAGTTCCAGGGTTGCAAGGACTTCATAGTAAGCTTCAGTTTCTGGTATAGAATGTACATGGGACAACCACTTTGTTTCTGGGACCACGCCTTATTGACCACATCCCTGAAACTTGGAAGATCAGCCCATGCATTAAAATACCTCACAGGGTATTTGTGTGGTTGTTTTTCCTCATCTAAGTGCAGCACCTGAATGCGATGGTCACTATAGACGGTAGGCAACACTTCAAGCCATAATTGAGGGAGGTCAATCATCAACTAAAGTTGGCAGAAAGACCTGTCAATTCTAGATCTAGTATTATTCTTTCCCGTCTATTGATTATTCCAGGTAAAGAATGGACCTTTTACTGGTATCTCAACAACATCAATGTCAGCGATGACTTGATTAAAATCCATCATGGACCTAGCTGAAGGGGTTGAATGACCAAGCCTTTCAGTGGCAGCATGAACAATGTTAAAATCACCCAGAATCATCCATGAGGCATTGAGTTTTGTTTGAATATATTTTAGGTCTTCCCAAAGGTTGACTCTTCTTGCTTCATCATTTTTTGCATAAACAACTGTAATCTCAAAATGCTTCCCTTCACAGTCAAGAATGAAATTGAGGCATTGTCTGGATTGAAAGATCGGGGTGATCTTGAAGTCATCTTTTTCCCAAACGATGGCTATCCGTAGTTTATTGAAGCTAGCATCATTTGCAATCCAATGACTACCCTGCCAACCCTTTCTCAGCAGTTTAAAAGCTTTTCTTCTCTTAAATTTCACTTCCATTAGAAGGGCAATATCAGCTTTTGCCCTTCTATACTCTGCCCGTACCATGTTCAGTTTCTCTAACTGAGAGAGCCCCCAAACATTCTAGGCCAATATCATTGGAAACTCAACCATTAGGAATGGGGGGAGAAGGTTTGCCTCCCGCCATTGCAGAATTTGAAGTTTCTTGGTTTTCTAGAGGTTTGAAGCAATTTCTTTGGTTGTCTCTGTTCTTAGAATTTTGGCTCCTGGTGTTTCTCTTCCCCTGAGGACTGGTCATCTTTTGGGGATGAGTATAGCCTTCTTCTTCTTGCTGCTCCAGACCCTCTTGGGTATTCTGATGAGCATCTTGTGTGCTGCTATTACCAGAATCGAGAGTGGAGGGAACATCTTGAGCCTGAGGAACTTTTGCCACAGGTGGTGGTTTAGACGTCACTGCCGGACTACATAGAGCTTTATCGTGACCGAATGTGCCATAGTGAGCACAACATTCAGGTCTCCATTCATACTCTACCTGTACTTCATACGGGTGGCCTTTATCAGTGTAGAGTTTGACTGTCGTGGGGAATTTTGATGATGCTGCCATAAAAACATTAACACAAGCAAAGTCCACTCTAACCCTTGCTTTGGTCTGCCTATCCAAGCATTGGGGCTTGCCCAGAAATGATGTGATGCGAGCAATCATCTATTCACTCCAAATCTCGAGAGGTAGGTTGTGTAACTTCAGTCATACTAGGATCGAGACCAACTTCTCTTACTCGAGAGGTTCTCCCTTCTCCCAGGTCTTGAGGATCATTGGTTTCCCCTTCAGTAGCCAAGGACCACCCTCAATCGTAGTGTCCATGTCTTATTCCAATTGGAACTTGATGATGAAGCTACCATTGTTGCGACCCATCACTTCCAGGGATCCTGCTGGTTTCCAGTTGTGAATCAGATGGTCCTGCAAAGTAGGTATATGATGGTGAAACCCTATTATATATCCCATTGTAGTATTCCTCCATAATGCCGCATTCTCATCCACCTCATCCTGATGGATGATTATGGTGTCTTCATCAAGAATTAGTTCTGTCGGTGATATCCTCGTGTTAATATCACCCACTGGTGCCTTGCAAACTTTATTCCATTCCTTTGTAGTGTCTGCCACCTTCACCAATCTCCTCTGGGATGTGGAGGTCGGCCTCCATGCTGAGTCAGATACCATGACCTCCTCTTCTGCCTCTAGAGTGAGTGGCCATTAGGTCGCGATGTCAAGGGTTAATTGCTCCAATTCTTCCTGCATGGATGGATATGATGCATTAATCATCCCCAAGAGCTTCTTTGACGTTCTTTGGCTCAATTTGTGAGATAAAGGTGTTGTTGTCTTATTATTTATTTAAGACAACCCACATCTTCACTCTTTCAAATGGGTCACATAAAATCAACTTTTGGATGATTCTTTGCAAATCGGGGAGTTGGATCCTTCTTCTCTTCATCTTTCTCTTCTTCTTGAGTGACCACCTCTTTTCCCTTTTGGGTGATGTTGAGTTCTTTTAAAATAGGAATCACCTCGCCCACAACATTATCATTTGGAACAATATATTTGGGAATAGAGGGGTTAGTCTCAATAAACTTAACATTTATAGATTCTTCTACTTTAGAAAAATCAACATTAAACACTCTATAAGCCTTGCTAGTAGTGCTATAGCCAATAAAGAAAGCCTTGTAATATTTCAGATCAAACTTGTCGAGCGGATATTACATATTCAAAACAAATAGGGACATCTAAAAACATGGAAATACTCCAAAGAAGGCTTCCTACCACGTCATAGCTCATAGGGGGTTTTCTTCAAAGAAGGATGTGTATAAACCCAATTTTGCAAAAAACATGAGGTACTAATAGCTTCGGTCCAAAACTTCTTTGGGGTGTCATACTCTAAAAGTATGGTCCTGAACATCTTATGTAGTGACCTATTCTTCCTCTCTACAACCCCATTTTGTTGAGGTGTTCGAGGTGAAGAGAAGTTTTATGCATATCCAGATTCTTTACCAAAGCGTTCAAAATGATCATTTTCAAATTCTCCCCCATGATCACTACGAATGGAAACAATCCGACGAGAAGCTTCATTCTCAACTTTTTTACAAAAACTAGAGAAAACATCAAGCACATCACTTTTGGAAATGAGAAGGAAAGTCCAAGCATATCTAGAGAAATCATTAATAATAACAAGACAATACTTGGAACCACGAAGCAATTGAGTTCTCATTGGTCTAAATAGATAAATATAAAGAAGTTCAAGAGCTCTCTTAGTACTAAGAACTCCTTTATATTTGAAATAGTACTTAGTTTTCTTTTCTTGGGTACAAGGTTGGCATTCCTCATCCTTTTCAAAATCCAATTTGGGAAGTCCCTTAATCAAGTGCTTTTTGCTCAACTTCTTCAACCGATGCATATTTACATGACCAAGCTGACGATGCCAAAGAGAAATACCATTCAAATTGACTACTACGCATCTACTAACAATATGCTTAATAGAGTCCAGCACAACTACCTAAAGATTACCATTTCTAGTTCCCTTATATATGACTTAATAAGTGAGAGAATTTAGAATCAAGCATTCAAAAGAAGTAAATAGCACAAGTAACCATTGTCAGATAATGGACTTACACTTATTAAATTGTGATGTAGGCCATCCATAAAGAGAACATTCTTGACACACAAGGATTCACCTATATCACCCTCACCTTTTACCTTACCTTTCTTGTTGTCCACAAAGATAACTGAACCTTCTTTCTTCTTAGTGAAGTTGTTGAAATGGCTTATATCACCTGTCAAGTGTTTAGTGCAACCACTATCAACAATCCATCTTCCTTTTTCCTACAAGAAAGGAGAGTGTCAGTTCCCAACTCAAACTTTGGGATCTGGAGTTAGCTTGGGGACCCATTTCATCTTTGGGTTGGTCCCCTTAGGCTTGTAAGGACAATAAGTAATGATCATCACATTTGCAATGAGAACAAATCATAGGGTTCTTAGTGCCAGAAGACTCTCCAATGAAAAAGGAAGTTTCCTTACTCTTTTTCGTACCTTTAGCTTTGTTCTTGCCCTTAGGTGCTCCCGCTACAAATCCCAAACCATGGGTACCACTTTGTTTGGTAGAATGGTCAAGGATTTCATTTAGGGAGTTTTTCCCTTAGAGGAATTTCTGTAGAGAGGCTCTAAGTCTATGATTTTCATCATCAAAAGATATGATAGTATAATAAAAACTAGCAAGATCATTTCTAGCATGAACAAATTTGGCCTCTAAATAGAAGGCTTGTGATAAAGTGGTTTTTCTACTCTTTTATACTTGCATATTTTATAATATCTTAACTCTAAAACCCTAATTTCATAAAGTGATACATTGACCAATCCAATTGTGATTTTTGAGCTCAAACTTTCCCAACATCTAAGGATCACTAATGTGGATTTATGTTTCAATTTTCATGTCAATCTGATATTCCTAGATCTCTCTACAATTTTTCAAAGTTTTTCCTAATGTTTTCCTTTAATTAAATCACATCCATTTGTAACCCTATGATTTTTCATAAATGTCTGTGTATTTTACCCTAACATGTGGGGCATAGGTCAGCGATCCATGGACCGCCCCCTCCAAGCCCTCTTATGACCGTCCGATGGAGCGGCCACAGATCCAGTTTGGATCGGATGGCTGAAAGGTTGTCCCTAACCTCCGCACAACTCGCCAGAATGTGGTTACAGCCACGAGTTCAACCCTCTGACAATGATCACTCTCTCTTCCCCATTTCGTGAGAAACTAAGTGAGGCTTTGACTCCCCCTCACCACCGCAAACTCATCTATCCCTCACACGATCCCTAAAGATCACTAGAAATGCCTCCACAACCACCACCAGGGAGCACCCTCTCCAATCTTGCCTAACCCGATTTGGGCATCCACAAACTACTCATCCTCGCACCTCCAAAAGCATTGTTGAGGCTCCATTGCTTTGCCTGATCCTCCAATTTGTCCAAAAAGAGCCTTGATAGCTCCACCCTCAGCCAGACTACCTCCGATCATCTCCACCTCGGTGGAGTTGTTGTTCAAGAAAACGCCACCCTTGCCACTTCATTTCGAACCTCCCTCCAGCCTTGATGAGTTCCCAGCTACCCCTATAACACATCAAGAGGCCCTAACACCACCTACATCTCACTCGCTCCATCTCCTCCGCCACGAGCAGCTACCTTCTTGCTTTCCCTCAGAGGCATGACGCTCCAAAGGGAGCCAAGTCTTGCACGGTCACCGCCCTGACCCAGGAAGGCTCCATGAAGGTGAAGACATTCCCAGTTGCACATGAGGAGCCCCCTATTTCTGTCTCAAGCTCGCCGGAGTTGATGGTAGAGCAAGCTTGTCTCGCATAGAGCAAGAAGAGAGTGGGCCCCACCTTCTGCCTGGACCAGTAAGAACCTACCATCTAAGTATAGCCTCTCTTTTATTTACGGCCACACAACTTGGCTCTTATCGTTGGATCTGAGCATCCAACGGTCCACCTTTACTCCCTTTTCTTTTATGAATCCACAATTTTCAATAATTGCCAATAAATACCCTAATCATAGAAAATTCACTAAAAATAGTAGGAGTGTCAGAAAAATACGAACAAGTACTCCTTTTTTATCAAAAAAATATGAGGATCATGATTATGATATTATTTAACCCTAAATCTGTGTAAATACGCATACTCAAAGGTGATTGTATCTTGTTTAATTATTTAGAAAATACTTGAGCCTAATTAAATCATCAAAATCATGTGATTATCTTATTTTTGTGCCTAGATAATTATGGGACATCCATTTACAATTTATGTGACTCAAAATATCAACAAAATTGAATTATTACTCTTTTTCCCTATTTGGCTTAACAAAATTGATTATAATTATCCATCATGACCTAAAGACCACCAAACTGATCTAGAAGTCCTACTCTAACATGACACTATCAATTATGGACTCAAATTTTTACTCCTTGACTCATGCTCTACTCTCATGACTTTAACAAAGAAAATGGCCTTTTATACTCTTTTAGAACTAAATGGTGATCTTACCAATATAGCTAACTAGTACCAAATCTCTTATAATTTCAGGGATACAAAGGTACCAGTGAGGAGCACCTCTGTACACCCCACTTATGAGTAGAAGTATGCCCCTACCTATTTCTTGGCCTACTAGATGTTATGCATGAAATATATACACACACACAATATATATATATATGTATATATATATATGTGTGTGTGTGTGGACTCCCCACTTTTGATTAGAAGTATGCCCCTACCTATTTCTTGGCCTACTAGATGTTATGCATGGAATATACATATATATATATAAGTACTTCACACTTGGCATATGATATTGGATGAAATAAATATCCTTGTATGATATCTTTCTTGAATTCTATATGTATGGTCTTGAACATGCAAACATAATATATTTGGTCCATCATAGAAAGCACTAATACTCTTTGGTGGTATAGTGTTGGAAAGAGATAGATCACATGTATAATGGTCTCAAACTCTTTGGTAGTAGATCACATGTATAATGATCTCAAACTCTTTAGTAGTAGATCATAAGGCTTTCCGTCTTGAGCTTTAATGGCCAAGATGTTGCATTTTTCCCTTTGGTGGTTAATGCATGGATAATATGATAGAAAATATGCCTAAAAGATATATGTTTAGTTTTGTTAACAAACTTTTGTTCAAGTAATTGACTCTTGTTATAATTTTTTATTACTGCCAATTTAGTTTTATTTTATTGCCATGATATGAAAAGAGGTATATTTAAAGATATGTAGGCATACTGGGTACAATATATTTATATAGTGTGCTGACGTGTACCAATTTCAAATGCTTTTTAGGTACCTTTTGCTTATGATGATGATGATGCAACTCAATATGCTGGCTCAACAAATTAGATCTTTCATGGGGATTATAAAGTTAATTGGGACTCTTATTTTAAGTTCTTTTTCTTATGCAAGTAGTTCTGTCATGTATGAAGTATTTCTTATGTAGAACTCCTGTGCCTTCGGGACCCTATGTAATTAACATTTGGTTTATTTAAGGAAGCTTTGTTATTTGATGCATGTATATACTTGTGTGTTTGATCCACTTAGGGACAGGCAACCTTAACCCTTTTGTACACCTTTTCCTTTTAGCACCTAAGGTGTAGATTGGAATTAGGTTGTTAACCCGTGATAGGGCTTTAGTCAAATAAGAATCTTTCTCTAAGAGAAATAGAATCAACCTCATTACTAGGCAAGATAGGTGTAGAAGAAAATTCATTAACTTGACCAAGCAACCTAGCATTTTCAGATATAAGCAACTGAATTTCCTTGAGATAAACATCCCTCTCATCTCTACCAGCATCAACAATAAGCTTGAATTCAACATTTTCAGTTTTAAGTGTTTCAAGCTCATTTAGGCACTTTTGGTGATCTTCCTTAAGAGTTTCAATGTTCTTAAGGTAAACACCATTCTCTACCTCAACTCCATTGTATTGGAGCTCAAGATCAAGAAATTGGCCTTGAAAGTTATCAATTCTCTCAAGGTGAGTTTTCTCATTTTGCTCAAGAATCTCAAGTTTAGCATACAAATCATCAATAATTTTTCCTAACCTCTTTCATTTAGATTTTTATTTAGCAAAACAAGAACGGGTAGAAAATAGCATATCAATAAGAGTTTCTTTAGATAACTCATGCAAGCTTACCTCACCTACCTCACCAAATTCTTCACTTGTAGAGGCCATGAGAGTAAGATGGCACTCTCCATCTTTATCCCAAGTTGCATGAGCCACATTTATTGTGTATTCTCTCTTTCTTTTCCTTCCTCTTTTACTTTCTCTCCTTGTTGTACACTTCCTCCTTCTTGGAGCTGCCCTTTTGGTGTGACTTTCTTGATTTAGGACAATCACTCTTGTAGTGTCCCTTTTATCCACACTTGTAGCATCTCAAAGTAGAGGAGGAGGATTGCTTTCCCTTGAAGTGCTTGCCCTTGGACTAGTTGGCTTCATGCTCACTAGGCCATCATCTTCACTAGAGGAGTGAGAAGTTTGACAAAAAAAAAATTTTGAAGGATGACAACCTCCACTTGAGATTTGAAGGCACTATCTTTGATCTTTCTTGCTTCCTTCTCTTCTTGCTTGGCTTCTTCTTCTTGCTTGTCAAGCAATGGCTCATGATCTTGCAGATTGTCGATGAGCTCTCCAGTTGGGATGTCACCAAGGCTTCTCACTTCTTAAATGGAGGTCACCTTAGACTCCCATCTCTTTGGTAAAGTCCTCAAGATATTGGAGTCAATTTCTCCTCTATCCAAAGTGTTTCCTAAAGAAGCTAGGCCATTGATGATGATGTTGAGCCTAGAGTACATATCAACAATTCCTTATGTCTTGCCCATCTTGAAGTTCTCTAGAAGGCTATTCCACATGTAGATATTGGCCTCCTTAACTTTCTTTGTGCCCTCACAGGTGATGTACAACTTATCCCAAATCTCCTAGGATGTATCCCATGAGGAGATGTGGTTGAACTCCGTAGGGGTGAGGGCTTCATATAGGATGCTTTTTGTTTTGGCATTTACGTAGGATTCATTTAGTGCAGCTTCGCTCCATGTTGACACAGCTCCATTTGGCTCCTTGCATGGAGTGATAATCACCTTCCACATATCAAAGTTCATCCCTTGAATGTAGAACTACATACGCCTCTTCCAATAGAGGAAGTTGGTGTCGTCGAAGATAGGAGGACACATGGAGAAGCCTCACTCTAAGTTGAGTGAACCAAGTAGGTTCTCACCCATGTTCTCATCTTGTGGGAGATTTTTGGAAAAGATCCTTGACTCTTATACCACTTGTTGGATCTAGGGCTCTAGAGGGGGGTGAATAGAGCTTCAAAATTCTCACAAGATAATTTAGACCTTCAAATTATACCAATTGAAACCAAATGCTTAAGATCAATTTGAAGTCTTATTTAAGCAAGAATAGCAAGGATGAGAGAACTTGAAACATGCACTTGGACAAGATTTTTAGAGTGGTTCCAATTTGCAAACTAGGAGATAGTCAATCCACTATCTAGAGAGGTCAACCTCTAGGACTTTGCATTCTATGTATACTTATATTACATCATAAGAGATACAAGGAGACAACCATGCATCCAAGGACTTACCTACTCAAGACAAGAGTATTTCACCTTCACAAGGACTTACCCACTTGATTAAGATGTTTTCAGCCTTCAACAAGGACTTACCCACACTTGCATAAAGTCTTTGACCTTGAAAGAATTAGCCACTCTTCTTGAATCTTGGCCTTGCCCTTCTCCTTCACTTGGAGAATATCTTCACCTCTTCTTCAACCTTGAACAAGACTAGCAACAACTTCACCTTCACTCAGAGTAACTTGCTTCAACCTTTGGTCTTTGAGAAAGGGGATTGGGAAGATGGAAGGAATGAGAGATTTACAAGAACATGGAGGAAGTTATCTTACAACATACCTAACTAACTCATAATCATGAAATTCTATGTAAATGAGAGAGTGAAAGGGACTGAAAGGGTTGCAACACACTCAATTATACCAAGAACTTAGAATAGCATGAATGAGCAAACTTGGAATGACCTCAAAGGGGTCCTATATATAGTTGGGGGTATTACTTTGAGTATGGGATCACTTAAGAATGAAACATAGCCATTTTACAACTTGCAATGGATCTATTTTAATTTACAACAACTCTCCAATAGTTTATAATCACTTTTTTTGTGTTTTTCATACAATACATTTAGTTGAATTTCAATAAAGGTAACTCGACCGATCCACTAACTGAAAAAGCCAATTTTTGAACTATCAGATGAGTTTGTTCTGGGAAACTCGACCAATGAGATAAAATCAATTTTGGTCAATGAGTCAGTTGGTCAAGTTCTGTGAGTGTACAACTCAACTGATTGATCATTTCAGAAAATCCATCACTGGATCAATCGAGTTTCCAACTCGACCGACGAAGTGCCTGTGACAAATTTTCCCAAATTAATTTTGAGTAACCAAATGTTGGAATTAAGTTTCCCTGATCTTTTCTCATCTTAGTTAAAAGTCATATCATCAATATGAGTGATTACAAAATTAATCTTAGGTGATTTGGAATGATTCCCAAAAAGTACACTTGCATTGCTTTTGACTTGTACTTGAACAAGCTAGGGCTTGTGTAATTTGATCCTTTTCATGTACCTAAAGCCTGGAATCAATATTTAACACACATATTAGATACATAAGAATGGGATGGCTAAGTCATTATCAAAATATGGACAATGTATAACTCTCAAGTCAACACTCATGTCATTCTAGTATAACATATGGGAAGGGGTTGTCCCTCTTGTTGGTATACTAGTCACCAACTTGCTCTCCTACAATTGTTTCTCCCTTGCTATCCCTTCCTTTAGTAGGTAGGAGTTGCTCGGGTTCTCTATTGGTTACCACAACCAGAGAGGACAACAATTGTTAGAGGCAATTAAGTTGTGTCTCTGGGAATCCCCCAATACCTCTCTATTTATAGGAGGGGTTAGGGTTTGGGTCCCCAGTCAATGTGGTAGTGGAAGGGATTAAAATATCATGAATTTTCTCAACCTACAAGAACTGAACCAGTCAGTTGGAAACCAAATTGATCAGTTCACATGTGAGATGATGGGTTCACATGTGGGCTGATCAGTTCGCACCCCAAATGGATCATTTCTCTCTGTTTCCCAATTGTATATGAATTGACAATTTGTTTCCAGTTAATGTTCAACATTAATTCCTTATACCAATCAAATTGAATAAGTGATACAATCAATTATTCTCACGAATCGAGAAAATCACCAAAAGCTTTGGTTGGCATCACTGAGTCGATCAGTTCACTAAGTGAATTGGTCGTCTCACCAAACTTGAGATGATTGGTTCGCCCAGTGAGTTGATCGGTTGGTGTCCTGCCTCATGCAGAATTTAGCCAATTGTAATATCCAATCAACCTAACACGCCAAGCGGTCGTCTCATTGCATGAGATGATCGACTGGGAGATCAGTTAGCTAATTTTTTGCTTGAATTGAGTACCTAAACACTTTATTAGTCAATCCAATTATCATTCATGATTAAACCCCTCTTCAAGAAAAGTTCCTATGTGTGTGACCCTATAGGTCACATATCACGTTGGTAGTGAATATCCATAACATATTTATGAACACAAGTAAAGAGTGGTGCCTAGTCACACATCAATGCTACCTAAGTAAAATGAAAGTTGGAGAATAATTTCAACCTTCAATATGTGTAAGGTGTTACAGTGATTGTATAATTTCTTTGTCTCTGATATCTTGAATGAACTCGAGGCATCAAAGCATCATCCTGTCAATGTTCAATCCATCCTCCTTGAACCTAGAGCAAGATGTCTGAGATATATGTGACCTCAATATCATATATTGATTCACATGTGCATGCACATGCATTGCTCAGTCTCGCTTATCAAGTGGCCAAGATATCAAACTCTAGTAGGAGGGACAAATCCCATTGACATCACTCATTCGAGACCCCTAACCTTGCTTAAAGTATTAAACATGTTTAATTACCATAATTCAGTGATTTAAACTTAATATAATATTTTATATGTTTTGGTATCATGTGACAAGCTTAAGTTTTGAATTTGGTCCAATTTGGACATTGTTTTTGCAAGTTATGTAATTTTATGCATATTTTGGACTTTTTTGCAATTTACCCAAATCTGAGGTTTTACTTGGAATTTTTCACATGGATTATAATCCTTAGATTTATCATTCTTGAGATTTTTGGGCCATGGGGTGCCTAGTTGAACCTTGGTTTGGAGGTGTTTTCTTCAAGGATATTTTAGGGTTGCCCCTTTATGGATGAGCTACCTTTAGAAGCTATCAACCAATGGTTTATTTGATTGGCTTGGAAATCCAACAAATTGTGTCTAATCAGGTCTCCATCAATGGTGGGGCAGCTTCTTGTGTGGATGCTTGTATATCCATAATATTTTTAAGGCCTTGGACACATGGAGAGTTATTAGGACACCTCGAGCTTTTCTCTTTCTTTATCCATAAGCCTTATATACTTATCCTTTAGCTCAAAAACAAAACCTTTAGACTCTTATCTTTTCCTCCTATACAGAACTTCGTATTTCACCTACTTGGGGGCAAATAGAGTGCTCAAGGTAGAAGAAGATAGCCAACCTTCTTGTTGGAGCATCTAGGATTCAAATCTACCCTTATCTAGGGTTTGCAAAGCTTCCTTTTGGTGATCTTGACCTAAAATAGCAAGTATATCCTTTTATCCTTTGTTTCTTTTGCTTTTCCTCTTCTTCCTACCTTCTTCCTAGACTAAACATTGTTGTTTTGTGGTAAAATTTTCTCTAAAGCTCAAGGAACTTATCTTTCTTGCTTCTTCAATGTAGGGTTTGCTCCTTTTGTGGAGAAAGGTGATACTTGGCCAAATTCAGACCTAAAGATAGGGTTCTTCACCTTCTTTGCTCGAACTTTCTTGTTCTTGGACTCCAATATTCTCCATATAGGCGATTTTTATAACCCTTTTCCCTTTTATTGCTTACTACAAGCTTGATTACTCATGTCTTGCTCTAAAATAAAGATCTATGTATATAAAACATATTCTTGCTTATGATTTCGGATTTTATGGTGTTCCTTGATTGGTTTCCAGTTTGATATGAACCTAAAATCATTTTCACGGCCTTCCTAAGGTGGAGGAAGATTTGGTCCTTGCTTACATACCAACCAATGGTGCTAAGTACCTATCAAATGATGGCATATACTTAGTGTTTTAGGCTGATTTTCAATTTTATACATGAACCGATGCATGACCTTATATTAGAACCGATGGAGATGACTTTGAGGCAACTGATGGTGATGAACCATGATGACATATGATAATCATAACCGTTGTTCACACCTTAGTTTAGTTATAAACTCTTTTGGAAGCTCAATGATTGATGGTTTAGTGCCCTAAAGGTGATATGATCCAATGGTGATTTTAGCTCAACATCTGATGGTGTTCAATGATGGTAGTATTGAGCTCATCAATTGATGGTGGTATAATCTATCACAATTGATGGTGGTTCAGTTTACCCCACGATGGTGTAACTAGGTATCATGAGTTTCTTCAATTAAACCTTACACTTATGCTTTCTTTGGTTATATGATCCCAGGGTTAAACCCACACATCAACCCATGGTTGTGAAAAGTTAAACATGATCCAATGGTTTTGAATGGAAGATTTAACATCCAATAGTTTATAATGAAGTATATATTATAATTTTTTGGTTCTAATGATGATAATTCAAATTTCAATACCCTTAAATTTTTAGTGTTACCTTTTCCCTTGAGTGGATATAATTGATAATCACCATAATGAGTTAATGGGTAAACCTAATGAAGTATAGTTTGTTGCACCTAATCCTAATGTATCTAAGTGATGGTGATTGATTATGAATATCCCCCTTGAATGGTTAATAAAATAATGGGTAATCTCTTATGGTGGTTGAAACCCTAGTATATTATAAATTTGATGGTTTCACCTTGAGTTATGTTTGGATCCATACTTGAGGATAGTGTGGAATTTGATGGTGATGCTTCACCTTGTGTATCCATGATCTGATGGGGATGCAATGTGCTAGGGTTTGTATATGAATGCTGATTTGTAGCATCAATGTGACTTATATTGTTATTCATAACCCTAATACCATCAGGTGATGGTGATTAAACATGATTAGCCTCCCATGAATTATTAACCGAATAAGGGAGTAATCTTTTATTATCGTTAAAATCCTAGTATGATATAAATTTGATGGCTACACCTTGAGTTATGCATGTATCCATACTTGAGGAAGGTATTGAAGGTGATGGTGATACTTTATCTTATGTATCCACAATTGTAAGCTCCTCTATGCACAGAGTAGACAGTGGAAACAAAAAACTATCTATCCATATTCCCTAGAACAGCAAGATTGTGTCAACTATAATAAAATGGGGAGGATGGATTTATGAGTTCATACCTAGTTTTGGAGAAAGTCTAGTGACTATAACTCATTGCAGTGCAACTATCTTTTTGTTGCTATTGGATGGTGTCTGTGCAGCTCTTGAACTTTACCATGGACTACATGCAGATGTTGTCCTCCTAGCGACATACAACAACCTCATTGCCTCTAGAGAAGTCCACACGGACCACTAAGAACTCCTATCATTCTAGTAGAATAAATAAGAAGGAGTTGTCCCTCCCATTGGTGTACTAGTAACCAACTTGTTTTCCTATAATTGTTTCTCCCTTGCTATCCTTTCCTATAATTTTTTTATGGATCAAAAAAAAATATCCTTACATTTAGTGGGTAGGACTTGGTCGGGATCTCTATTGGTTACCACAACAAGAGAGTACAACAATTGTTAGAGGCAATTGATTTGTGTCTCTGGGAAGCCCCCAGTAGCCCTCTATTTATAGGAGGGATTAGGGTCCAGTTTCCCAGTCTATTTGGGAGTGGAAGGGACTAGAAGATCATGAATTTTCTCAACTTGTGAGTGTTGAACCAGTCGGTTCACATGCAAGCTAATCGGTTCGCATCCCGAACTGGTTGTTTCTCCATGTTTCCCAATTGTATATGAATTGATAATTTGTTTCCAATTAATGTTCAACATTAATTCCTTTTACCAATCGAATTGAGAAAGTGAAACGATCAACTATTCTCACGCATTGAGAAAATCATCAGAAGCTTAGGTTGGCATGACTGAGCCAATCAGTTCACTAAGTGAACCATTCGTCTCACCAAACCTAAGACAATCAGTTCACCCAGTGAACTGATCGGTTGGTGTCCTAACTCATGCAAAATTCAACCAATTTTAATAAATGATCTTATCATTGCATTAGCTGATCAGTTGGGAGATCATTCACCTGATTTGTTTCTTGAATTGAGTACCTAAAAACTTTAGTAATCAATCCAATTATCATTCATGATTAAACTCCTCTTCTAGCAGAGTTCCTATGTTTTTGACCCTACAGGTCTTATAACACGTTGACAGCAAATGTCCATAAAAGGTTTATGACATCACAAGAAAAGAGCAATGCCTAGTCACACATTCGTGCTACCCAAGTAAATGGAAAGTTGGAGAATAATTTCAACCTACAATCTGTAAGGTGTTACATTAATTGTATAATTCCTTTGTCTCTAATATCCAAAATGAACTCGAAGCATGGAAGCATCATCCTATTAACGTTCAATCCATGTGCCTTGAACCTAGTGAAAAATTTCTGAGATATATGTGACCTCAATATCATATATTGATTCACATGTGCATGTGCATGAGTTTCTTAGTCTCTCTTATCAAGTTTCCAAGATATCAAACTCCAGTAAGAGGGATAAATCCCATATACATCGCTCACAGGTAATCCTCATATGTCACAACTACCCAATCATCACCTTTATGACAATCCTTATTCAGGGTTATGTTGTATGATGCCAAAGTATACCAAATGACATGTGATGAGTGTAGTGACTTCAAGTCTAATAATTACAATCACCACCATCATAATGAGAGATGAATATGACTACTAAGTATGGTTTCCATGTGTAACTCTCAAGGTGGGTCTGTTTGATACTCTATTGTCTAACATGTATATGTGGTCCTAGTTTGATATACCATATCTTGACTAATGAGATTATGTAATCAACCAACACACACTCTGGTCTTATGTGTTATTTTTGTCTATATTCCTTCCACAATAACATCTGACCAGGGACAAAATATGAATGTACATACTCTTAACATCCATATGATCTCATTGTTCATGTCACATACTTGAAGACATATGTCATTAAGTAATTGTCATTCTTCAGACATTCATTATGTTTCCTCATTGTCTCACAACTGAGTGAAATAGAATGAATAGGAAGCTTTTCTTTATTCAACTGGGAAATATCCTATTTGAGATTATTCAACTGGGAAAAATATTAGAAAATAACTTAATATAAGGCATAATTGGATCACAAATTGCACTTTTATTCTATCATGAAGGTTCCTTAATAGAAAGTTCCAAAGTGAGTGACAATCAGTACAAACAGGTGGATTAAATATGCAGAAAAAATATGGACAAAGATATGAAAATGATAAACATGGAAATTGGATGAAATGTGGAATGGATTTTATCATTATCCAAAGAATTTTGTTACTTCTGAACTTCTATCGAGTGAGAAAAAATGAGGTGCCAACAGTTTTCCTCTCAAGGCAAGGTTCGTGATAAGAGTGAGAATCACATGCTTGAGTCAAGTCTTACTCCATTTTTTGTCATGTATGGTCAAAAACATTGCACTCGTCAAGGATGGTTTGACAAACCTCATAGAGGGTGAACAGAGTATGTGATGTCTTTCCCTTCTAAGGATGGATTAAAGTGGAAAAGATTGGGAATAAATGATTTCCCAAAGATAATGGTAGCCTTTGACTTAGATAGTTGACAATATCTAACCAATCAATCATTCCGCTAAAGTTCTGATAAGCCTCAAGAGGTTTTTTGGCCACATAAGTGAATGCCATCATTGCTTCATTTCTTAAACCAATAATATTTGATTCTCCCTCTAACTCATTTCTTGCTAAGGAAAAGTTGCATGTGAAAAGGCAAATGTAAGTTGTGGTTTTTTAAAGATGTTAAGATCAGGAGTTTGCAATCATTGAAAAATAGTGGCAATTGTTGCACCTGGAAATAGATCTTTGAGGAAAAGGAGTAATCATCCATCTTCGAAAGCATATTTAGTTATTAATTTTTCTTTGAGTGGCTAATTCTGAGTTAGGAACGTAACTCTAAAAAGGTGAAATATGAGGGATTTACCTATCAAGATAGGTCTTGGATCATCGATATTGGAAATAGGATTATTTAGACAAGCTTTTCAGTTTTAAGGTGAACTTTTGGTCAGTGGTCATTTCAATTAGTTGTCTATCAGAATAAGGTGTCTAATATTAAGCGTTTAGGCCATTATCTAGTAAAAGGTGGTCTTTGTGATGTATTCCTCTATTGGTTCATCTAGAGCATCGATGAACAATTATCCTTAACTCACAAGTTCTCAAGTTTTTGGTATGGAGATTTGGGCCATAATTTAGGGTCATGAATGGGCAAGGTCGGAAGTTGCAGTTCATTTTTGAGTCATGTTTCAAGATTTTCAAAGGATATGCATGTCAAAGAATATTTGACAACCATGGTTTTGATATGGAGTTGTCAAAAAGGTTTTGTGTTGAAAGCCAATCTTGATTCTAGTCACAAGTCATGAGTAGGGGCCTCTGGAAAGGTTTGAAGTGAAGGGTGTGAAGTATAGTTTTAAGTCATAATTCTTGACCTTGTGTATGAAAATGAAGCTTTGATTTGGATCAATTATAGGTCATGATTCGGGACCCAAAAAGAGATTTGAAGATAACACATAGGATTGGCCCAGTTCTAGGTCATAGTTTAGGACACTAAAAGATTGAAAGATGATGACATGATGGTCCAATTTTAGATAATAGTCCAGGACCCCAAAAGGATATTGAAAGAATGTAAGTATTCTTCTTTTGAAAATGTAGATTTCAACTTTTTAGTCAAGATTTGGTTTTTTCATAATTTTACAGTCTTTTATTTGTATTTTTTATTTTTTGTGATATGTTGTGATTTTGTATGATTTTCCTAAGGTTTTGGAAATTTTGCTAAAAATCCAAGGACATGTTTTATTTTTGTAAAAGTTTTTGGTCTTTAAAAGAGGATAAATGGGAGGAGATTCAAGAACCCTTCCCATTTCTTCTGCACTCATGAAATAGCAGTGATGAGGACTAGATCAGGGTGATCATGGCAATCACAGTGACGAGAGGAGAGAGGGGAAAAGCCAATGGATTTCTTTTATCTGTCAGCTCAAGACTGATGGATTGCAGTGTTCTTCCAACCATCCTTGGCACAAAAGTAGGACGTGGCATTGCAGCATTGGAGGATCTTCAAATTGCCTCTTCTGTGACATTTAAATGTGAATTTTAGCTTCATACATCTTAGGTAAGGTATAGGTTTCTATTTTGCGATTTAGATTGGCCAATTTGGCCCTTAATGGTGAAATTCAATTTTTCTTTCCCACTTTTCTTCATGGTCTATAGGTTGAACATGATCAAGATGCATGTTCTAATTTGCGATCTGACAATTTTTGTCATTTTGTTGTTTTATCGGTCGTCCATTGTTTGATCAATCTGATTTCATGTGTTGTGGAAAGCTTGTGATGTTGTCATCCTTATTATGTAGATGGAAGATCATGACTAGCATGTGAAGGATCCCATTGTAGATGATCATGATGTGGGTGATGATGTAGGAAATGAGGCATACCCACAATATGTCTGATAGCATTCTAGATTGAGTTCATATCTATTTATGTGTATTCATACAAAAGTTTTCCTTGATCAAGCATCATTGTGGTTCTAGCATGATTGTGTGGGAGTCCATTCCATATGAGATATTCGTCTATCATCCAATTGTGATGTGGGTGAATATGTTTTTCATCGATCTTATTGCTAACAGTTATATTGTGAGCATGATAATAATTTTAGAGAAGACACTTAGTTTGTGGTTGGCCAAGACTAGTTGGTGACCTATTATGTGTAAAGGGATCCCAGAAGTAGGTGATGTTTGTGTGACCTCCTCCTAGGATTAAGTGAATTTATGTGTATGGATAGTATTCTAGTGTAGTCTTTGTACACCCAAGTTTGGACTGGGGAGTTTTGTAAATAGTTATATACCTAGATTAAGATTTTGAAATTCCTGTCTTGTTTTTGTGGCACTAGTTGTGTGTATTGTAAGTCACTTGTTTATGTCCTGTAATAATCTCTTTTTTGATGAATGTGATAAAGGTCACCATATGGTGAATTTGTAAATCTGACTATGAGAATTTAATATTTAAATTCAACTCTTTGTTGATATATATCTCTATGTTGATGCTCAAAACTTTTAAACCTATGTTGCTATAATTTTTATGTGTTGATATTGATTATTGGTTTTATATCATTCTAGTTTGAGTAATCTTAAAACTATAGTGGTGGAACGAAACGAATGATGTGTTGCTATATGTTTCTCATTATTGATGTCTTTAACATCACATCAAACATGATGTGAAACCTATAGGGTCACACTCATGAGGATTCTCAAGGGAATTAAGTTTGTTGTCAGATTCATAATTAGAATGGTTCTGAATTATTATTAGGTTGAAAATTAATCCAACTAATTGATTGAATTGGCCAGTCAATCAACTAATTGGTTGTTACTTCAATAGTTTGACTGGTTCTTAGTCAATGAACTATTGATCGGCTGAACAAACCAGTCGATCGACTAGATACTTGGATAAGAAAATACCAAATTTGGAAATTTTATCAAGTGAGAATCTTATTGGTCAACTAGTCCAAAATAGTCCAATCAAGAAAATGGGACTCTCTTTCAATCAATTGGACTAATGTTTGAGCATTTCATTTATTTATTCTATTTTGAGATTAAAAGTCGGAAAATGGGTTTTTACGAAACCCTAACCCATGACTCCTCAATATAAAGGAGTGGACATCCAAGGGATGAAAACCATAAGTTCCCCATGAGTTTCACCTTTTTAGACATAGAGAGAGAAAACAATCCCAAGTGAAGTATCTAGAGGGGTTGAATAGATATGACATAAAATTTATACAATTTAAATACAAGGCATGTTAGGTTGCAACATACTTAATAATATATAGCAGTAGAAAAGTATAAAGCAAGTTTTAGATAAAATGGAAGCAACCACAAGACATAATGATTTAGAGTGCATCCATCAAAAGACATTAGTCGACAACTTTATTGTTCCCAATCAGGATTTTCAAACTTGTATTTTATTACTTTTTTTAATCCATACAAAATACATAAAAAACACATATCTTTTATGGCTCAATACAACCCTCCTTTTCTAGCTCAAGGAGAACTTGCACAGTAGAGTAGATCACAATGAGCCTCCTTCCTTGGATAAAGCCTTCTCATTAGAAGTAGATCCAAGAAGTTTCCCCACATCCTTCTTTGTAAGAAGTGGTTGGGAGCTCCAAGAACCAACAAGGTGAAAAAGAGAGGAAGAAGTAAATTACAACTCCTCAAAATATTATAATTTAATCTCTCTATGAACAAGTGATTATCAATGCTCTAAAAGGAATAGGCAAGGCCATATTTGGTGGAATAGGACACTAGTATTGAGCTATGACTTAGATCTGAATATAGTAACATAGAATTCTAAGTGAAAGATTTAGAGGGGGTGAATAGAGATTTTTGATAATTTAAAGATAATTAAAACACTCAACCAAAGAAGGTGGAGGAAACAAGGAAGACCCTTGTGTTTAGAGTGGTTCCAACCTTTGAATTCAAAGGTTGTTAGTCCACCACCCAATTTTCTCCAATTGGGATTTTGAAAGTGATTAATTTTATTTACCTCTCAAGGATGTTAGAATTAAATACAATTACCGTCCTTGAAGTAGGCTTCTCCTAGAAGTAGCCTCAACCTCCTTGAAGCAGCTTTCTTTGAAGTAACTCCAAGCCCTTGGAGCAGCCTTCTCCTCCTAGAAGTAGCTCCACCACCTTGAGATAGTTGACGCAGGTTTACCGTGCGCAGAAACACAAGTCAACGCGTCGAAGTAATATAGGCCTTGTGAGGCCCGAGTCGAACTCAGGGATACATAAAATTGTCAGAGACTCTTACTAACTACACGCGATCAGCTAGACCGATTAAACAATTGAGAGTTGTTGTTAAAAATAAAAGAGAATAAAAATAAAAACAAAAAAAGCGATCAATTAAATGTTTAGTTTAATCAATTCAAAATGAGATCTTTAGGATTGCGGTTTCACTGCGGTTTTCCATTGTATTAAATTCTATTCAGTCATCCAAACTTATCTCTCTATCCGGGTAGTGGCCTGAAATCAGAATTGCCCACTATCGTGGTACAATTCACTACCTATGTTGAGGTCGGTTCCACCTTCGTAGTAACCTATACCCTAACTAGGTGCATTAAACACGATCTCTCAGTATCCACCATTAACCTTACACCACCTTGTTCAAGGGATTTGTCAATTAATGTAAATTCCGTCTCTTTTCAACCATTAATTCTTCTTTCAAAGCAATTAAGGGCATTAGATTATTATTATGGTGATCAAGCATAACAATATATTGGAGAAAACGAAATTATACCATGGATTTAAGAGATAAGATATGAATTACTATGATAAAATCGTCATACAATGAATTCTCGAGCTACTCTCGGTCCTAAAGACAAAGGGAATTAGCCCGCATGTTCATCTCAAAGCAGAATGTAGTAGAGAAAAGGGGAAACATGAGAAAAATGTGATTGAGTGGTGAAACCCCTGAACGGAGAAGATCCAATCGCTCCTTGGCATAGAATCCGCGTTCTCCCGCCTTTCGGTGGTAGAAATCATCTTCTTCAGCGTCCGGATCGGCTGGGGCGTGCTCTCGTGCTTCGTTCTTCTCTCTCTCCTCTCCGGGATGTGTGCAGCAACTAATGACGTGATCCTCTCCTCTGGGGCACCGTCATTAGGTATATTTCCTGGATTAGGTCGTCAATTAATCACAGCCGTCCGATTAAGATCAATCTGAAACAAACTCATATCTGACGGCGTCGATACCATCGACGCGAGTCGATAGTATCGACGCTGCACTGTATCAGCTGGTCTTCTTTTCTTTTTTTTATCGCGATTGATGCTAGCTCGATACCATCGACTCAGGTCGATGGTATCGACTCTTTAGGCGTCGCTTTTGACCTTTTACCGTCGCTGTAGCTCCACTTGTCGATGGTATCGACATTTGTCGATAGTATCGACTGTCTTCTCGCCAGCAACCTGAAGGTATCTCAATACCATCGACTCTCCTGTCGATAGTATCGACTCTGTTCTGATCTTTGCGGCTGGCAACGTGTGTTCCGGTCGATGGTATCGACCACCGTCGATGGTATCGACGGTAGAAGATACTTTTTTTTCCTGAAATTAACATACGAAACCACATAAGTTCACACAAAATATATTATTTTGATAATTAATACTCAAAATGCTTAAATAAAGGGAATTTGACATAAAGAAGTAGCATATACCAAAATGAATGAATTATGCACATTAACCATGAAAATGACTAATAAATGCATAAAACACATATCAAACAAGTCTATAAATGCAACTCAAAATCATCGCATCAAACTCCCCTACGCTTGAACATTGCTTGCCCTCGAGCAACTAAACTTTCGAATAGAATTGCCAGAGACAACTAAAGAACAAAATATCACAACCAACATCCCATATGACTCCCACTGGACATTCACATTCCGGCCCTCGCTAACCACAGAATGATAATTACCCTAAAGGTGACAGTAATCATCCATAAAAGATATTGCCCTCAAAACTGATGAACACTATCACATAAGGCAGTTAACATAATAAAATTCGCTGGTCCAGACTTAGTGCATCTTGTGATCTCCTATACTATGTTGCTCGCCCTAACTACCATCTACATGGAAGTAGTTCTCCTTATATTCATTAGTGAGGAGAAATTCACGGTGGCCTACCAATCCGAACAACGGGTGGATGAAATGGGGGGCTCATGGAAGAAGTGGAAGCACTGTATGATCTAAACATGCATAAAACAAATGCCCTAATTGATTCAAATGCACATGAAAAAATGCCCTAATGCCTAAGATTGGGTGGAATGATGCATGCACTAACAATCCGTCTCAAAACGAGATGGATATCTAATTAAGCTACATCATGTACTCACTCATCTTAAAATGTAGGTGAGATTATGTTCCTTTCTCCTTCTTATTCTAGTTGCTTCAAAATAATTTTTTTTTTCAATTTCATTTTTTTCGTATTTTTTCCTTTTTTTTTTAAACCCTTATATCCATAATTGTCAATGAATACTCATTGGGCTTATTTTTTTTCTACATAACTCGAAGATTTGCACTCTTTAGAAGGTATGGAACAATTTAATTCACCATTAACGAACAAATGAGGTACATGATATACTCTATTCATAAAAGTTATGAATGCCGCTAAATGACATGCACCTAAAGGTAATATGCATGTAAACCTATTCTATATTTTTTTTCATTTTTCATGCAAAACAAATGAAGGTGATTGCAATGCAAGTCCTATCTAAATGCCATGAAATCAAAAAGAGTTAAAACCGTACTTTGCTTCCAAATCTTGGTGGATTGTGCAAAATAATGAGGTGGAAAGATCACAAGATTAGTTGACTGAACCTTTGAAAAATATCATGTGTCCCTCCCTACTGACCTGTGTAGCAGTTAAAAGGTTTCTCTCTCTTACTTCAAATTAAAGTCTCATTATCATTTGGTCAGTTTACGCTCAAACAACCAATTCCGTCCACTTCCATGAATCATTAGGAATATACAGTTGTGATTTTCTGTTTTAAAGTTGACAAAACCAATCATTTTCTTAAGTTAGGTGATCAAGGTTAAACAACACTCAAGCTTGCGAGTACTCAAAAAATTTTTTAGTTTCCCTCAATTCCCCATGCACATGCAACTGAGATGACTCAAGATTAATGACATCCACGATTACACTAGATAGAATGTGGATCCTACAAACAAACTAAAATTGCAAGAAACAAATGACAAGAAATAAAAGCAATAAAATTAAAAATAGAGAAAATAAAAGATAGAGTTGTTCCAACACCCTCCCCTAATCTTGAATTCGACTATGGCCTCATAGTCAAAAACAAACTTAAAGGTTGGAATAGTGATATCGCATTTACTCTTCAGGTGGAGGCGGGTATTGCGGAGCCGTAGGGTCCCAAGACGGATACTCCCCCTGGAAGCTCGGATCAAACTGGGCCCTAGGTGGAGGCTGCGGATAGCCTCCAAAGTAATTTTGGCTCCAATAGTGGTAATAAAATGGATGTTGCTTCATCTTCATCCTATGCAACCGATCATGAATCTGTTGTTGGTTTTCGAGGAGGAGCGCTCATTCTCGAAAATGTGCCTCTGATTGTCTAGTAACCAGTTCATCATTTCATGAATACTGGTATACACTGCAGTGTGATGCTGTTGCGTCTGTTGTATGTCTTGCAACATAGTATACATGCCCTGCATAGAATAGACATCCTCGCTTGGCTGTGAGGGCAGTGGTGGTGGTGGAGGTTGTGAAGATGAAGATGCACCCAGATGCATGTGAGGATGCTTCCATGGTGCCACTCGCGCCCGAAGAGGTGTGAAAGCTTCCTCCTCCTCTCCAGCCTCATCAGCATTATTATCATCGTCGTCGTTGCCGCCGTCTTCATCAGAGTCTGCAATGGCTATGATAGGCCATCTGAAATGTTGCGCCCCTTCGATATTGAAGACTGGATCGGGAAGCGAGCACTCCTGGTAAGCATGGTTGACGTGGCAGTGCGCATACGCCAAACCATCTCGAAGAAGTAGGAGGTTGGAGCGGTGCAGATGTTGCAAGCTCACATTGCTCCTGTTGGAGAGAGGGGTCAAGGATGAGAAGTTCAGCCCGAGGTAGTGCGCCAGCTTGGTGATAAACCCGCCAAAGTGAATTGGAGCTTTCCTTGTACTCCTCTTCACTGCCAAGACCCGCTGCAAAAAGAAGGCACCCCAATTGCATTCTTGACGCTTCAGGAGCTTATACAAAAAGAATAAATCCGTCTCTTGTAACTTGCTAAGGGCCAAATCACCCAGAGCAAACAATGTCGAACTAAGCATCCGGTGCAGTATCTGGACGAAAGGGTGCTCAGAATCAGCCACCACAGCATTATGGTAGCTAACGGACTTGCCCGACGGCACCGTAACAAGCTCGGCGAAGATCATGTCGTCGTCAGCGCGGCTATCCGGTCACCGGTATTCATTAGGTGAATGATTCCAGTTGAAGATATTGTTGAACTGCCGGAGTGTAAGGGTGTAGTCGATGTTGTACAGCCAGAAAGACACCCGGCCCTTGATCCACTCGCGGTCTGTGGCTATGACGTCGTTGGGAACGACATAGATGTCCAACGATACCATAAACTCGGCCACCAACTCCTTGTACGTCGGCCAGTTTCCGAAAAGCGGCTGGCCATCTGCATGAAAATACAACTCGTCAGGCCTTCTACTCGTGTGTCGGGCCTACCCCTTTAAAACATAGTCAAGGTTGGCCTCGAATCCCAAGTTATGGATAGTTTCCCATTCAACATAACGGGTAGGCTCGATCTTCCTCTTCAAGATTTCTTCGTAGATCTTCTTGATCTCTGCGGATGGATGAATCAGCCTCTGGCGTGAGATTGATGCCGTCGGATTGGCGTGTGAAGACGATGCACCAGCACCATGCACCATGATGTCGACAGAAGGAGGAATTGAAAGGGAGCTCGGTGAAGATCGGAGAAGCAAATCTCCGCTCGATGAAGAACTAGCTTGGTGTTGCTCGTCATCGAGCTTGGACAGCTCTGGAACACGCTCGGCACAAGTGGAGGAAGATTGCACTGAAGGTGTGATGTCATCTGACGTAACTACTCCTCATATATATAGATGTGGTCGGCGCTACTGTCCGCTCGTCGATACCATCGACGCGAGTCGATGGTATCGACTCGGGTAGCACGATCCGTACCTCCGCGAGTATCGACGGTTGTCGATGGATGGATATGTGGGTCCCGGATTGCTGACGTGTCGATACTATCGACGCAGGTCGATGGTATCGACCCGTCCCACGGATCGACTTTCTTGTTGATGCGATCGCCGTTGATCTTTCCTCGCGGATCGTTGATGTGGCACGTCGATACTAATGACGCAAGTCGATAGTATCAACTCTCCGATTAGGGCAAACCCTTGTGAGGCCCGGCCGCCACCCGCTGTGTGTGAATGTGTCGATACCATCGACATGCCCGTCGATGGTATCGACTTTACTGAGACGATTCATTCTGAAAATCTCCAGAGATCTCGATGGTATCGACTGGCATGTCGATACTATCGACTTGGACTCCGAAATCAACCTGTAGGTGTGTCGATACTATCGATGAGGCTATCGATAGTATCGACGCAGTGCGATTCTTCTAGTCACCAACTTGTACCTCGGTCGATACCATCGACACAAGGGTCGATGGTATCAACTCTTCCTCAGACCTGCACATCACAGAAGCGATCACGGTACCTTTTTTACACTAAAAACTAAGTTAAAACAAAACAAAGTACGAATGTATAGGAACTAAACTAAAGTACCAATGGTTTGGATGCCTCCCAACAAGCGCCCTTATTTAACGTCTTAGGCTAGACGACTTGAATCACATCATTGGTCCAAAAGTGAAATGAGTTTGATCTCATTCAACTTCCTCGTGTAATCTTCACCAAAATATAGCTTCAACCTCTGTCCGTTCACCAAAAATGTAGTCTCACCATCGCACACCAAGATTGTGCCATGTGGTTTGACTTCTTCCACCGTGAATGGCCCACTCCATCGGGATTTTAGCTTCCCGGGATGCAACTTCAGCCTCGAATTGAACAACAACACATGTTCTCCCTTCTTGAAGGTGCGCATCTGAATGTGGCGATCGTGGATCAACTTAGTGCACTCCTTGTATATCCGAGAACTCTCATAAGCAGTCATTTGCAGCTCATCCAATTCATTCAATTCAAGCAATCTCTTCTTCCCTACTTCATCATAACTCAAGTTAAGCTTTCTCAATGCCCAATGTGCTTTGTGCTCTAATTCCACCGGTAAGTGACAAGCCCGGCCGTACGCCAACCTAAAAGGTGTGGTGCCTATAGGTGTCTTGTATGCCGTCTTGTATGCCCACAACACATCCGGCAGTAAAGCACTCCTATTCTTCCTCGTGGAAGCCACCGTACGCTCCAAGATTTTCTTAATTTCGCGATTGGAGACCTCCACCTGTCCTTGAGTTTGCGGGTGATACAGGGTACCTATGTTATGTTTGACCCCGTATTTCTTCAACAATGCCGAGAACTTTTGATTCTTAAAGTGCATACCCCCATCACTGATGATCATTCGGGGCACTCCAAACCTGTAGAAGATATGTTCCTTAATGAATCTGCACACTACAATAGAATCATTAGTCCTTGTGGGTATTGCTTCTACCCACTTCGACACATAATCAACAGCTAAGAGGATATATAAATTCGAATTAGAGGACACAAAGGGTCCCATGAAATCTAAACCCCATAGGTCAAATACCTCAACCTCTTGGAAGACATTTAGGGGCATCTTTTGTCTCCTTGAAATGTTACCCGCCCTTTGGCAGGAATCACATTGTCTCACGAACTCATAGGCGTCTCAGAACAAGGTAGGCCAATATAAGCCACTTTCCAACACTTTGGCCGCCGTACGAGAGCTCGCGTGGTGTCCGCCCATAGGTAGAGTGTGGCAGTGATGAAGAACACTCTCATACTCCACCTCAGGTACACACCTGCGCAGGACACCATCCCTGCATTGCTTCAAAAGAATGGGGTCATCCCAAAAATAACATCGTAGAGAATGGAAAAACTTTTTCTTCTCTTGATATGTCCAATCCTCCGGGATGATCCTGCAAGCAAGATAATTCACAATATAGGAAAACCAAGGATCTTTAGAATTCACTTTCAACAATTGTTCGTCCGGAAATGTCTCAGTTATAGGTATGTGTAAATCTTTTTCATCAACCCTCTCTAACCTAGACAAATGATCCGCTACAACATTTTCCATCCCCGCTTTGTCTTTAATTTCGATATCAAATTCTTGTAGGAGCAAGATCCACCTAATCAATATAGGTTTGGCATCTTTTTTCTCCATCAAATATTTAATAGCGGCATGATCAGTCCAAACAACTACTTTTGATCCAACTAAATATTGCCTAAACTTTTCAAAAGTGAAAACAACAGCAAGCAATTCTTTTTCAGTAGTTGTGTAATTTAATTGAGCATCATTCAAAGTCTTAGAAGCATAAAAGATCACGGCGGGTTTATTGTCCACCCTCTGTCCCAACACAGCTCCTACAGCAAAATCTGATGTGTCACACATGAGTTCAAATGGCTTAGTCCAATCCGGTGTTTGAACAACCGGTGCGGAAATCAATTTCTCCTTCAGCACGTTGAACGCGTGTAAACATTTCTCATTGAAATAAAAAACGGCATCTTTCTCGAGAAGTTCAGATAGAGGTTTGGTGATTTTAGAAAAATCTTTTATGAACCGACGATAAAATCCGGCGTGTCCTAAGAAACTCCTTACCCCTTTTACCGAATTTGGTGGGGGCAATTTAGAAATTACTTCAATTTTAACCAGATCTACCTCCAAACCTTTGCTAGACACTTTATGTCCTAGCACTATCCCTTCACTGACCATCATATGACATTTCTCCCAGTTGAGGACCAAATGTGTGTCCTCACATCTCTATAACACCTTATCCAAATTATAAAGGCATTCATCAAACGAAGCACCATAAACCGAAAAATCATCCATAAAGACTTCAAGACAGCATTCTACCATATCAGAAAAAATGGCGAGCATACAACGCTGAAAAGTCGCTGGTGCATTGCATAATCCAAAGGGCATGCGGCGATATACAAAAGTTCCATAAGGACAAGTGAAAGTAGATTTCTCTTGGTCCTTAGGGTCAATTGAAATCTGATTATATCCCGAATACCCATCCATAAAATAGAAATGAGATCGGCCAGCTAAGCGCTCTAGAATTTGATCAATAAATGGGAGAGGAAAATAATCCTTCAGCATAGCGACATTAAGACGTCGGTAATCAATACAAACTCACCACCCGGTTACCAAACGCGTGGTGACAGGTTCATTTAAAATATTTTGAGTGACAGGAATACCCCCCTTTTTAGGGACTACCTGCGTGGGACTTACCCATGTCGAGTCTGAAATTGCATAGATGATACCTGCGGAGAGAAGCTTAATCACCTCTTTCTTGACCACCTCCATCATGCTCGGATTCAGTCGACATTGTGGTTGGATTACCGGCTTAGCTCCCTCCTCGAGCCGAATCTTATGCTGACAAAAAGTAGGGGAAATCCCCTTGATATCTGCAACAGACCACCCAAATGCTCCCCGGTGGTTCTTCAGCACTATCAACAATTGGTCTTCCTCTTCCGCACTCAGATATGCAGAAATGATCACAGGCAACTTTTCTTCCTCCGCTAGAATGGCGTACTTAAGATGTGGTGGCAGCGGCTTTAACTCTAACTCCGGCGGGCTGATTAAAGATGATTGAAGCGGTGGGGGGAGTTCACCTAAATCTTCATAATACCTCGCATAGAAGCATGGAAGCATTTTGGCGCACTCCTTGAGTGAATTGCTTTTCATCCAATCATGAGTGATATTTACTAAACAAGCCTCCAGTGGTAATTCTGGATATGCATCAAAAACTGAACTTGCTATGGCATCATCCTCCGTAGAGGGAGGAATGTCCTCATTCTCATCATTCGGGAACCCGATAGCCTTGCAAAGGGATATACTTTGGTCTGCTCCATGATGTCTACAGCCAAAGTCCCTTTGTCCACCTTGGTCATTACATGAGCCATGTCCATAAATGGCTTCCCTAAACAAAGTGAGATGGTATTATCAAAATGTTTTATCATGTGGCATTGCTCCTTGGATTTAGGTGAAGTAGCGCTGGAAGGCATGACCATCTCAAATCGGTCATCGGCTATACCCAAGGTCAACCGACCTCTCCCCATCTCAAGTATCATGTCGGCTGTAGCTTGGAATGGTATTCCGAGTAGCAGCTCATTACCTTGTTCATCTTGCATCTCCATGACGACAAAATATGCAGGAAATACAAATCTATCCACTTTCACAAGCACATCTTCACAAATCCCATATGGTTTCACCACAGAGTTATCCGCCAATTGAATTTTCATGTTGCTTTTCCGTGACTCCTTTAATCCCAACTTCTTGAATGTAGAAAGGGGCATTAAATTGATGCTTGCTCCTTAGTCACATAATGCTTCACCAAATTTGACTTTCCCGATATAGCATGAAATGTTAAAACAACCCGGATCTTGCCTCTTTGGTGGCAATGTACCCATGATGAAGGCACTCACCTGCTCCTTCAGCACAACTACTTCAGTGTCTGGGATTTTTCTCTTCTTGGTGATGATGTCCTTCAGGAATTTCCCGTAAGACGGAATTTTCTCAATAGCTTCCAATAGAGGGATGTTGACTGAAAGCTTTCTAAAACTGTCTAAGAACTTTTTGAATTGGGTGTCTACCTTCCTTGCCTTAGCACTGTTCGGATAAGGGACCGGGACAGCCTGTGCCCTTTGATGCGGTGGCACATAAGGTGTCCTTTTCTGAGGATCCTCCTCCTCTGCAATCGGGTCTTCAGTAGCATCCACTGCTATGTCAACAACTGGTTCTGTGACTGGTACGGGCAGCTCCTCAGTAGCCTCACCTTCAACTTCTGTTTGGGGTTCGCTTGCTTCATCGGCCCTGGGATTTAACAATTTCTTGCCACTTCTTAGCAAGATGGCCTTCGCTTGTTGGTTTCCACCTGGAACATTAGTATTTCCCGGGAAACTTGGATGTGCCGGCTTCTTTAAACTGGCTATTTCCACAGCCATTTGTGCCATAGATGTCTCTATTGTTCTCATTTGAGCCCCATGGCTCTGCAGTGTCTGCCCAAATTGATTCATGAACTCCCCTTGTTATTTTATTTGCTGGCCGAAAGTAGCCATGAGTTCTTGATTTTGCTTTATGACTTGATTGAGCAGCTCTGTGCTCTTATCCTCCGCTACTGGTTGGGGTATAGCATCCAGATCCTGCAGAAAGTTATTTGGATCCTTCCAGGAGAACTTCTTATCTTTCCTCCATGAATAGTCGTTGTTCCTATAGCCTTGTTGCTGCCTCATGAAATTCACTTGAGCCTCGTCCTCGGACTCAGTATCCTCCTTTGCAAGCAATTTCTTTGCGAGAAGATCCATCTTCTCATTCAGCTCCTTTATTGCCTTAGATTCACCTACTACTCGAACCTGCTCCACGGCGCCTCTTTCGCCCCATGATTGTTTCTTGGCCATGTTCTTTAAGATCTCCCAACATCTAGTGTCCGTGTTATTCAAAAAGAATCCAGAACCGGCCGAATCGAGGTTGCTTCTATCATGCTCGGAGAGAGCAAAATAGAATATCTAGACTTGTGTCTCCTTATCAAGCCCGTGATGTGGGCACCGCCTGAGCATGATCTGAAACCTCTCCCAGGTCTCAGAATAGGTCTCTCCTGCTTGTTGGGTGAAGTTGTGGATCTTTCTAATCATGTCATTGGTCTTCTCGGGCGGAAAGAACCTTTCGAAGAAAACCTCCACCATGTGGTCCCAAGACTCCACGTATTCATCGTCCAAGTTGTGTAGCCATTCACGTGCATTTCCCGCTAGAGAACTCGGGAATAGCTTCAAGTAGAGCACATCTTGTGGAAATCTGTCTATTTTTATGATATCACAATTCTCCACAAATTGACTGATATGTGCGACAAGGTCTTCATTTTTGAGCCCATGGAAAGCATTTGACTTCACCAAGTTGATTAAAGTCGGATCAATCTTGTATGTCAGAATATTCACCGCTTGCTTCTTCTCCCATATTGTCTGTGGAAGCAGATGAGGAAGAAGCCTTGATCTTCTCCCATATTGTCTGTGGCTCGTCCATCTCTTTGTGTTCTAAATCTGAGTTTATTTCCTCAAGGTGGTCTTGATGAAGATCGTCCTCGTCTTCTGATCCCGGCGGAGGAACCTCTGGTGCGTGCTGCGTGTAGTCAGTACTATGCGTCTGCACCATGCACAGTACCTGCAAATAGAAAAATTAAATTTAGTACAGTGCTTAACGATTGTAAATATTCAGAAAATAGATTATGAATTTTTGAAATGGTAAAAAAAATAAAAAAATGTGGCCTAGAGTGGCTTCTTACAGCACTCGTAGTGCTGACAATTGTCGTATCCCCGGCAACGATGCCAAAAACTTGACGCAGGTTTACCATGCGCAGAAACGCAAGTGAACGCATCGAAGTAATATAGGCCTTGTGAGGCCCGAGTCGAACTCAGGGATACGTGAAATTGTTAGAGACTCTTAATAACTGCTCACGATCAGCTAGACCAATTAAACAATTGAGAGTTGTTGTTAAAAATAAAAGAGAATAAAAATAAAAATAAAACAAAGCGATCGATTAAATGTTTAGTTTAATCAATTCAAATTGAGATCTTTAGGATTGTGGTTTCACCGCGGTTTTCCATTGTGTTAAATTCTCTAAACTTATCTCTCTATCTGGGTAGTGGCCTGAAATCAGAATTGCCCACTGTCGTGGTACAATTCACTGCCTCTGTTTAGGTTGGTTCCACCGTCATAGTAACCTATACCCTAACTAGGTGCATTAAACACGATCTCTCAGTATCCACCATTAACCTTACACCACCTTGTTCAAGGGATTTGTCAATTAATGTAAATTATGTCTCTTTTCAACCATTAATTCTTCTTTCAAAGCAATTAAGGGCATTAGATTATTATTATGGTGATCAAGCATAACAATATATTGGAGAAAACAAAATTATACCATGGATTTAAGAGATAAGATATGAATTACTATGATAAAATCGTCATACAATGAATTCCCGGGCTACTCCCGGTCCTAAAGACAAAGGGAATTAGCCCTTCATGTTCATCTCAAAGCAGAATGTAGTAGAGAAAAGGGGAAACATGAAAAAAACGTGATTGAGTGGTGAAACCCCTGAACGGAGAAGATCCAATCGCTCCTTGGCGTAGAATCTGTGTTCTCCCGCCTTTCGGTGGTAGAAATCGTCTTCTTCAGCATCCGGATCGGCTGGGGCGTGCTCTCGTGCTCTGTTCTTCTCTCTCTCCTCTCTGAGATGCGTGCAACAACTAATGACGTGATCCTCTCCTCTGGGGCGTCGTCATTAGGTATATTTCCCGGATTAGGTCGTCAATTAATCACAGCCGTCCGATTAAGATCAATCTGAAACAAACTCATATCTGACGGCGTCGATACCATCGATGCGAGTCGATAGTATCGACGTTGCACTGTATCGGCTGGTCTTCTTTTCTTTTCTTCTGTCGTGACTGATGCTAGCTTGATACCATCGACTCAGGTCGATGGTATCGACTCTTTAGGCGTTGCTTTTGACCTTTTACCATCGTTGTAGCTCCACTTGTCGATGGTATCGACATTCGTCGATAGTATCAACTGTCTTCTCGCCAGCAACCTGAAGGTATCTCGATACCATCGACTCTCCTGTCGATAGTATCGACTCTGTTCTGGTCTTTGCGGCTGGAAACCTGTGGTCCGGTCGATGGTATCGACCACCATCGATGGTATCGACGGTAGAAGATACTTGTTTTTCCTGAAATTAACATACGAAACCACATAAGTTCACACAAAATATATTATTTTGATAATTAATACTCAAAATTCTTAAATAAAGGGAATTTGACATAAAGAAGTAGCATAGACCAAAATGAATGAATTATGCACATTAACCATGAAAATGACTAATAAATGCATAAAACACATATCAAACAAGTCTATAAATGCGACTCAAAATCATCGCATCAATAGCCTTCCTTTAGAAGTAGCTCCAACCTCCCTTGAAGCATCCTTCCTTGAAGTAATCTCAAGAATCTCTTGAAGCAGCCTTATCCACCAAGAATTAGCTTCAATCGAGCTCCCTCAAGCAGTCTCCACAATCTTGGAGTAGCCAAGGAGCACAAGCAACTTGAAGCTATGAAGGGGGATTGGAAGAAGGAAATACAACAATTGAATATAATGGTTTGATCCTATATCAAGTGTTAGACCTCTCACACCACTTAGGATGTACGTTTCTATGAGGTGGCTAAGAGGCTATGGCTATAGGACACAAATTGGGAGCTTGTAAAACAAGATGGAAAATGTTGCTTGGTTTTGTTTCTCACAAGAATGTATTCTCAAGTGTAGCTTAGGTGCTGCTTGAGGTGTCCTAAGGCCTCTTCTATTTATAGGAATGGTTTGCAAGTACTTATGGACGTTCTACGGAGTCTCTAGAGTGTTCTTAGTGCTTAATTAGCCATTAGGCTGATATTAGTTGGCTAACAATGGTTAATTTGTTTGTGCTTAGAAGAACAATCTAGAACCCTGCTCGGTCGACAAGTTTGTCAACCGAATTATGTCTCGGTCGACCTTTTCTTTCACTAAGCCTGCATTTAAGGAAAATGTATTGCAACATCTATTTTCCACTCCCAACTACCAACCACTTAGTCTAACGGTCGCAAGCTTTAGATCGAAGTTTGCTCGGTCAAAAATATTTTTGACCGAAGACCAATTTAGAGCACAGATGTGTGAGTTATTGAACAATGCTCATAATTTTACCGAGGCGGTTCTCGGTCGACAAAATCTTCAATCGAGTGTGTCTTGACTGACAACTTTTTCGACCGAGTGTGTCCCTGTTTCAGACTTTTGAATCACCTACTAAGTGTGTGTTTCAACAAGTGATGGTGACTCTAACTTTGGGGGGGAACCTATCTAAGGGTTATAAGTGGATAGGGAAGATCTAACGCTTGATTTACATGATGTCTAAGTATGTGTACATTATAATTTTGTAAAAGTGTTTATATTTGAGTACAATCATGAACATATATACAATTAAGAGCATTTGATCTTCAACTTGCATTGATGTTCATCTTTCCACTTAGTAGAATTTCCTTATTCCTTTGAACCCTGAAATACTTAACTAACATATTAGATCCACAAGTGTGAAATGTTTCTCATCATCAAAACAAAGGGTATATTAATGTCCAATTTAGCCAACGATCTCCCCCTTTTGAAGATGACAAACATTTCTAAAATATAATCAAAACAATTGAAATGAGATGAGTTTCATACCTGAGATTTACCTGAGATGAAAAGATTCTCTTGTTTTCATAAAGTGTGTGCTAATTATTCCTAAAGAGATATGGAACATAGTATCCATCTCTTAAGGAATGTAGCATCAATCAATGTCAAGCCAAGAGAACATAAAACTCATTTATTTTGTTTTATATTATTTTCCCCCCTTTATCATATAAAAAAGATAGGCATATAATCATTTTACTCCCCCTGAATGGGATACTCCTCCTCAATATCATACACAAGTTGTAAAGAGAAAAACAAAGTTATAGAAAATGTCCAATGAAAGCCACAAGATAGATATCCATTATCATGGTCAAGTGAACACAAACAAGCTCAATTTCATTGATAACAACATAGGATAACAACATAAGCTTCACTAGAATGATTACATAAGCTTTACTACTGACTACATAGAACATCATCACTTGAAATATTACAAGATTACATCAACCTCAAGATCTTTCCCAAGAAATGGAGCATCACCATAGTACTTGACAAGTGTTTGCCAATCAAGTGCACCTGTCTTGGTAAGATCATATGCCTCCAGAAATGTAGGTGCCATATCAAATTTGAAGTGGGAAGATATGCCCTGGAGTTCCATTGGTGAGTATTGGGTATGGGAAAGATCATGTGAAGGTGGTGGTGGGACTTGGATGTATTGAATTGATGGATTAAAAGGATAGAGACTCCTGGGATAGAGTGTATATGGATATGTGTCAGGAACAGTGGGAGATGAAGCTTGCATTCTTTGATTGAGATAGGTCATGACATGGTGATTGTAGTCTAATTGTCTCTGAATATGATAGATAACCCATTTGAGATAACAAACATCATTTTATAGATTTTCTATGGAGTATCTAGGAGGTGTATGAGGTGGAGGATTTGCTTCAGTGGATGTCTCTCCTTCGGTACTAGCTCTCTTGTGACCAAATTTAGGTCCCATTTTATCTACAATGTTTTTGGTAAGTTTTTGAGGATGCCTATCACACTTGTAGTTTAAATCCTCTGGGTTTTTGTCAAGACATTATTGGATAATTTGGCACACAAAATCAGAATATGGAGGATTTCTAAAAAAGTCAAACATATTAGATAGGATGATGCGGATGAAGTTGACATGAATGCTTTCTAGTATAGCATAGATTAGGCAAATCTGAAATTGTGGGATTTAAGTTTTGTTTGATCTAAGGTAAATGTTATGGGAAGTAATTAGGTTTACTACCCCAGCTTCAGGGGTTAAATATGTAGCATAGTAATTTCCCCTATTTTTATGAGATGAAGTATTAGGAAGGAAAATGTCTTTTTGATGTCTCTGAAGCTAATGGTGTTATCATCAGTGGAGAATTTGGATATAGGGTTTCTGGTGGTTAGGTCTATGAATTCTTCATACTCCTCATCTATGTCTAGCATTTTAAGGATATCTTTTTCAGAGAAATAAAAAGCTAGCCCGTCATCCATGGAGGTGAAAGAAAATGGTTCATTGGAGTCCCTAGTGAGGTTAGCATAGAAGTCATTGACAGCTTCGGTGGACCAGAAATAGAAACATGGGGTAAGGAATTCCATCAATTTTTGCACCTTGAAGAGCTCAGAGAGATCAAGGAGTGTGATGAAGTCGTCAGTGTCCACCAGGCATCGGGGAAGAGGGGTCTTCTAGGTGAGCTTTTGGTAGCCTTCTCCAACTACAACATTGTTGAAGGGAATGTTGTTGATGAGGCTCAAGGCTGGAGTGACCATTCTTCCCTTCCTTATAGCTACTTTCTTTTCCCCACTGCGAGCTGAAGATGAAGCCATCTTGAAAAAATTGAGGTGGAAGAAGATCTAGAGATAGTAGTGGAAGAGCGTTGCTGAAAACAAGCTCTTAGGAACACTAGAGAGGGGATGAATAAGAAAGAAATTGAGGTGTGAATAGAATGGGCGGATTGGGGTCCCTTTTATAGAAAAATAGGGACATGCTCAGTTGACGATTTTGTCGACTGAGGGCCCAACGACTATATTCCAATGCTCCTTGTAACGGCTAGTTCAGTTTACTTTTAGGATTTGAAAATTTAACCGTTGCGATAAGGACATAGTCGAAATTATTTTCAATCAAGGGACTTTTATCTAAAATATTTTGGTCTATGAAACTTCTAGAAGAATCTCAGTTGAAAATGGCCTTGTCGACCGAGGGTCCCACTGAGTGGAATTCGATCAAGAATTTTTTCGATCAAGTATCTTCTCAGTTCACAATATTTTTGACTGAACATGAGACTGTGAGTAGTTTTTTTTAATTGATTTGAGCATGTTTATGTGCTTATTTATGATAAAATATTATTATGACTTTTCAAAGAAATAGTTCTAAATTTTTATGCAATAAAAATCAAATGAATTTCAAGTAAGAATATTATTAAGAATTTTGAGCACATATATCAAAGAATACATCTTGTAGGGGAGTAATGAGTAACCTCTTTCTAATATATTGAAATTGATCATAGAGGAAGAGGTTTGGTAAGGATATATGCTAATTGCTCTTCAGTATCAACATGATGGAGAGATATATTATTTTTAGAAATATGATCTCTTAAGAAATGATGTCTAATTTCAACATGTTTGGCATGACTATGTAAAATAGGATTATGGGCCAAGTTTATATCACTAGTGTTATCACAAAAAATCGGTGTAGAAGAAAATGCAAAGCCATAATCATTCAAAACTTGTTGCATATAGAGTACTTGATCACAACACGAACCAGTAGGCACATATTAGGCTTCAGTGTTAGATAGGGAAACTGCATTTTGATTTTTACTAAACCAAGATACTAAGGATCTTCCTAGTAAGAAACTACCACCACTTGTACTCTTGTGATCAAGTCGACAACTAGCATAATCAACATCGGTATAAGATTTTAAGTCTAGCGATTGTCCTTTAGGATACCACAAACCAAAGTTGATAGTACCAGCGAGATATCTTAGATCATTTTGACAGCTTGAAAATGAGAGTGCATTGGTTTGGATTGAAATCTAGCACAAAGCCCAACGAAAAACATAATATCCAATATAGAAGCGGTCAAATATGACAAACTACCAATCATGGCCCTATATAAGGAATCATCATGGTCACCATATTCATCCTTGTCCATTTTGGCAGAAGTTGCCTTGGATGTGGTAACATGTTTGCAATTTTCCATACAAAATCGTTTTAAGAGTTCCTTGGTGTATTTCTCTTGGCTGAAAAAGATTCTGACGGGCGTTTATTTTATTTGAAAACCAAGGGAAAATGTTAATTCTCCCATGAGACTCATTTCAAACTCGTTTTGCATAATATCACTAAATTGATTACATAAGGAATCATTTGAAACACCAAAGATGATGTCATCAACATATATTTAAACAACAAGAAAATCTGATTCATATGTTTTGAAAAATAATGTAGAATCTGATTATCCAGTTGAGAAGCCATTATCAAATAGATAGTTTTTAAGTCTTTCATACCAATTTCTTTGTTCTTTTTTTAGACCATAAAGAGCTTTCTTAAGTTTATATAAATGGTCAATTTTGTCAAGAATCTCAAAACTAGGTGGTTGAGCAGCATATACTTCCTCTTCTATGATTCCATTTAGAAAGGCACTTTTTTCATCCATTTGGAATAGCTTGATGTCTTTGTGGGCAGCTAGAGCTAATAACTTTCTAATAGCTTCAAGTCTAGCTACGAGAGCATATGTTTCATCAAAATCTATCCCTTCTTGTTGATTATATCCTTGAGATACCAACTATAACGACCCCGCCTCCCAGTAACCCCGAAATAAGGGAGATCAAGAGGGCATAGTCGAATTCCCAATTTCCGGATCAAAGGTTCTACAATTAATCAATAATAATTATTAAATTCTACAAAACTAAACTGAAAGGTTGTAATAAAATTAAACTTTTCATACCTTTTTCAAAAGCTTGGATATCTACTTCTATCCACATGGAGTCTATTTTAACTAATCCTTCTTTCAACTTTAATTCATATTTAGTTCCACACATACCACTTTATTGTTTGTCCTTTTCACTTGTACCTAAAATGCCGACAAACAAAATGGCGATCACCATATAGCTGGTATGTGGGGGAAAACAATAATCGTGCAATTAATAACAACATATTGCAGTCAATTATAGTTTAACAACCAACTTTACGTTTTAAATATAACTACACGATCCACACATATCATATCCTCTGTGTAGTCCATGCAGTGGACCTGGATGCTACCTTCCTTATGGTAGATCCCCATTAAACCCCTCATGATCCTACCTAACTGGTGAATCGGTTTCTAGGGTTGAGTCACATGGCACTACCCGTAGGTAGCCCACTCCTTAACTCATGGTGTGCTATAGAGTCTCATGGAACTACACATGGGTAGCCCAATTTCTAACTCATGATAGCCTAGACCTTACTCTAGGTTACCCTTTTTAGCATTTGCAAAGCCACAGAGGAGGATCCGGATCTAAGCTTGTTATATACATATACATTTATAGTGATAATCATATTTACTTTATAGTTTCATGAAATAAAAGCCATCCAAGCAGTTTATTTCAAACAACCGATAAAATCTCTGGGAATCGCCATGAAACTAAGGCGGTTAATCATAAACGTAACCACATACCTGATCAAGCTGATTTGAGATAGAAATATTCTATGCAAGAAATCCAAATAAGCAAGCACATTATGAGATCCTGAAATATGCATACAATTTCCTATTATTAATCATACCATCAAGATCTATTAAACTTAGCTCGCTTCCTAGGGTTTCCAGTCCACTTTTAGGGTTTTCATTGCAATTAGGGTTTCCCTCTATCTCTTACTATTTTAAACCCTACTTTTTATACAATTACTCACAAACCCATATTATCTCATCTATTATTCATGAAAGATACTAAGGTTATCTTTTAACAACATATAACCTTAATTTTAGAAACAACACAATTAATCATCAATTAAGTTCATTAAGCCTCTTTTACATTAAAGCTACCATTTTTATCCTTTTAATCTATGACAAAGTCATTATGCTCATTTATCATCAATTCATAGTTCATTATGGTCTAATTCACATATGAACGTTATTTATCATTAATTCTACCTTTATCCATTAGAAAAACCCTAATTACTACATTAAGGGGATTTATCCACAATTAGGAACTTTTATACTTGAAATAGCTTAGAATAATCATATATTAGATTTATTCATAATTTTGAATAATTAAAACCATTATGAGTCACATTTACTAATATTAGGGTTTCAAGGCCCATTAAAGCATATTTATGCACATGAATTCTCAATTAAACTAATTACGTGAAAAGTTCATCCTTTTTGTGCTTAATGTACCTTTTTACAATTAACATGTTAATATTAACTTTAATCATCAATTAAACCCTACTAAATTCATTAATCATCTCTAAATAGGGTTTCTTAATCTTTAATTCATTAAAGTTGATAAATTGCACTACTTTTCGAATTGTAAGAGGAATTAGGCTTCAAATATATTTTTATTGCATTCCTTGAGTTCTCTTGATCAAAATTCGTATAAAACTTATCTAAATTTGAGCTACCAGTGATTAATTATGAATTTTGTAAGATAAACACATATGGACCAATAGGGAGGTGCCACATAGGCAACTCACTCCCACGCACATACCTTGCAGGTCGGATCAAGTGGAAAGATGCTCGTGCCCTAACTTTTTAAACACACACTTAGGGGCAAAGTGGTCTTTTGCCTCTTTCTTCCTTCCTCCTCACGCTAGGGTGATCCCCTACCTGACGCAGGGACTCTAGCGCCTCATCCACGCATCCTCTTCCCCCCTGACGACCTCTCTGCCTCCGGCCGCAAGGTGCCACCATCCAGCCGTAGTGGTCGTCCTCCTTCATGGCCTCCAGGGAGTGCCACCCAGAGGCAGACGCTCTCCCTTGGGTACTGGGTGAGCTGCAGACATCTTGGGCGGCGGTTCACAGACCTTGGCCTCACATCGAGGTTCTGTAGGAGAGGGGCACTGTGGTTCAAGGTCTTTTGATGTTGGACGACCACCTCTATAGGCCTTGGGCCATGAAAAGAATCTTCTCATCTTCCACCTCACGAGCAACCCTAGTGGCGGCCTACAACTCCATCTGTCGGGTCTCCTCAGACCCCCAAAGCCTACGAGTTCCAGGGAGCGTCTGGGCACTCCTTGTGTCTCTACGCCACCCTCCTAAGGTGTGGGGGCTCATCCGCAATAGCATGAGAAGAGGAGGCACGCGAGATACTCCACCAGGGTTCCCAAGAGGACGAAGACCTATGGATTTGGACATGCCATCAACGTGCCTCGAACTAGAGTTCGTCTAGGGCACGGAGTATGTGGTGATGAGGACTGGATGACCACGAGCAATGGTGGTGCCTACTTTCTATACGTGGGGGCTATAGGGGATACATATATATAGATATACCATGGAGAGCACCCTGGATAAAACTAGAAGAATCAAGAAGGGAGGAGGAATAACATGGCTCCAGCCTGGTTCTCTTTTCCTCTGGTCGAACTCTCCCCCTAGTTCGTGTGTATATGACTTGTATCCTTCCCTCCTCTTAAACACTTTCCAAGCCCCATCGTTCCTTGCTAAGCAATCCAACTCACGGCTTAATCCAAAGATTTCCTTTTTTTCTTGTATATTAATTTCCCTTTCACGATGCTATTACTCAAAACCTGCCTATTGGATATGCATGAGTGTTAAGGAAAGTTATTATATCCTCAATTTTACACACAAAAGAAACATAAAGAAAAGACACATATTGGATAACTTATATTTTTCCAAAAAGGCTCTCCAAACCCTTCTCTTTTGCGAACTCACTTTCCTTATCAAACAAAGAGGGAAAACCTTGCATTGGTGTTATCTACTCGTATACCATGCTTGAGTTCCAAACTTAAAAGGATAAATGTCTTTTCTTCTTATGCAAGTTAACACTGATTACAGCATATTGCATTCATATTTTATCTTGCATTAACTTTCATTTCTTATTGGGATTCCCTTTTCTCCAGAATCCATGTGGATTCAAAATCCACTCTATAATGAAAAATGCTTAGTCTTCTATAAGACTATTCTTAGTATCAATTCAATTTATTTTTATTATTAGATTTATATCCATCATTATCCTCTTTTAAACATATTAGGCTTTGTTACTCAGTAAGGTCCATGAAACATTCATGTAAAAGGATCATTATCAAAGAAATCCATTCAATACACATATAGCTCCTATAATTCCCATAATCATACAGATATTGGGAAATTTTTATTTTCCACCATATGAACCCAAAAGTTGGGGTTGTAACACCAACCTAGCTTTGTTTCTAACTACTTCCCCGACTTCATTAAGTTTATTTCAAAAAAACCCACTTAGTTCCAATGATGGTTTTGTCTTGTGGTTTAGGAACTAAGTCCCATACATTATTTTTGTAAATTAATTTAGTTCTTCTTGCATGGCCATTATCCAATATTCATCTTTTAGAGCTTCATTTACCTTTTTAGATTCAACAATTGAGACAAATGCCATGTTCGCAACATCTCTAAATGATGATCAGGTTTTATTTTATCAAAAGGATTTCCTATGATTAAGTTTTGAGGACCGTCCTTGATTAATCTAGGAATAGGTTATTGTGTCTCTTTTTTTGTTCAATTTCATAATTTTGATCATCTTTTGTAGATATGGTTAGGTCCTCAATTTGATGGGTAATGTCATTTAAGTTTTCATTTTCAATTTCATTATGTGTTGTCATTTCATCAAATGTGATGTGAATTGATTCTTAAACTTTTCTAGGGATGGTATTATAGATTCTAAATGCCTTACTAGAAGTTTAATATCCCTAGAAGAATCCTTTATGTGATTTAGGGTCAAATTTATCTTTATCATCCTTTGCATTTAATATGTAACGGGGTATACCAAAGGTATGAAAATAGTCAACTCTTGGTTTCTTGTTGAAGATAAGTTCATAAGGAGTCTTCTTAAGATGGGAATGAATTGTTACACTATTTAATACATAATATGTTGTATTGACTTCTTCAGCCCAAAAGGTTTTAAGTGTATTGTGTTTAAGTAACATTGTTCTAGCCATTTCTTGTGACCAATTTTTCCTTTCTATTATCCCAATTTGTTGTGGGGTGCATGGAGCTAAGAAATCATGAGTGTATCCTTGGGATATACAAAATTCTTCAAAGATCAGATTTTCAAATTCCCACCATGATCACTCCTAATGGTACATATTTTGTTTTGTAGTTGATTTTCAATTTAGAAACAAATTGAATGAATATTCTAATTGTATCATCTTTAGCTGAAAGAAAATGGACTCAAGTGTATCTACTATAATGATCAACAATAACAAAGAAATAGCTTTTTCCACCAATATATTGGGTCCTCATAGGACCAAATAAATATATATGAATGAGTTCTAATGATCTAGTAATGCTAAGAAAAGTTTTGGATTTGAAAGAAGTTTTACTTTGCTTGCCAAAAGTACATCGTTCAAAACTTTTAGGTTTATCAAAAGAGAGTTTAGGTAAACCACGAACAAGATCATATTTAATCAACTTTTTGATAACATGTGAACTTGCATGACCTAATTTTCTATGCCATAATTATAAAGATTCATCATTTGCAATAAGACATTTTCCAATAATAGCCTACAAGGAATTAGGTCTAATTATATATAGATTTCCTATTCTGTTTCCTTCATACACAACATTATTAGTGTTCTCTATGAGTAGCTTGAAATAATATTTGTTAAATAGAACATCATAGTCACTATCACATAATTGACTAACACTGATCAAGTTGTGATGTAGTCCATCAACAAGTAAGACATTTTTAATATGAAGATTAGTACCAATATTACCTATTCCAATAATTTTACCTTTGGCTCTGTCTCCAAATCTGACTGTTCCACTCTTCTTTTCTTCAAATGTTTCCAGTCATATGTTTGGAACAACGACTATCAACCACTGAATCTTGCAAAATAGATAAATTTTGGTACCCATGTGGTGGTCCTTTTGGTTAGGAACATTTATTAAAAAATTTATATTTTAGAATCTAATTATGAAGAGTTTTTGTAGGTTTCTGAGCAACAAAGTTGAACATAGTCACATGTTTATTAGTTTAATAACAATTTCTTTATAGAACAATTCTCGGTCGACTATTTCCTTGATCAGGATTTTTCTCGTTTGAGATGTTTTTCGGCCAGAATGATTTGCTAGAATATGTGATTTTGATAGAACATCTCTTGGTCGACTATTTCCTCGACCGGAGAGGGTATCGGTCGAAGATTTTTTCGACCGAGGAGGGTTCTGTGTGTTTTTAGTAAATTTGTCACTTTCAAGCAAGGTGTGTTGCTATTTTTATTCAAAACATACAAGAATATGCAAGTTAAAGCCTAGTTTATTTGATATAAGATAATCACATTTTCAAATTAAGATTTAGTTCAAATCTCAAGTAAGTAATCAACATTTCTAATTTTGTGGTTTTGGAACCCAAACTAGATCCTTATCCTTAAGGGCATTAAAATAATTAATGTCCAAGACATAATCAATAATGACAATAGATGAAATTGATTTCATTTCTCTTTTTAACATTCTGGTCATGATATGGATTGTTTTTAGGTACATACATGACTTTGGTCTTGGGTATTTGTGTCTTTCTAGCTCTACGTTTTGTATATGATTTATCTTTGGGTACATAACCTAGGCCTCTCCTCCCAATTTGACCAGAACAGTCCTTTAGGATTTTATCAAGAATATCTTATTCCCAAAGTTACTAATATATTTTTGCAACTTAGCAATTTCATCCATTTTCTTTTTAATGTCTAACATTTCTTGATCTAAATTAGATAGCAAACTATCTCTTTCTTTGATAATACCATCATAATCCAAATGAGTACATAAAATAGGTTGAGTTTGAAGATCATTTATTTTAGCAAGCAATTCAACCTTTTCTTGGCAAAGAAAATTATAGTTTGTTTCTACAACAATCAACTTGATATTATGCTCACTAATGGAATATTTTAAAGTATATCTTTTAGATATGATACTTTCATTATTATAAGAGAGAATATATAGTTAGCATAAAATCATCATTTGTTTTTGTAAGCTTATTCAATTTCTTTTTACAATCAACATATATGTCATGTATTTCTTGAAGACTAGTGACTAATTCTTCTTTAGGTAATTCTAGAAAGACTACCTCACTTGAGTCTTTATTTTCATCTTCCTTGTCCATAAGACATTCCACTTCTTCCTCTCCGCTTTCACTTTCATCACTTGATTCATCCCAAGCAACTTTGTAAGCTTTATCTCCTTTATCTTTCTTCTTGAAGGGAGATTTCTTCACTTTCTTGATTTTGGGACATTCATTCTTCACATGTCCTTGCTTGCCACATTCAAAACACCTAAAGGAAGAAGAAGAAACATTAGAATTTTTGTTAGATTTATACCTTCTATATTTCTTACCATTTATAATGAGTGCATCTTCTTCATCATCTCCTTCACTTGTTTATTCACTTTCTTGAGTGATGACTTCTTATTGAACCTTTGTTGTAGCTTTTAAGGAAATGTCCTTCCTTTTTCCCTTTTTAAGCTCGGCCTCCAATCTTTCTTCTTCTTCAAGAGTGACCTCATGAATCTCTAGATTGCCAATGAGCTGCTCCATGCTCATTGTGATGAGATCATTAGCTTCTTCAATGGCTGTCACTTTTGGCTTGTATTTCAGAGGCAAGGATATAAGTATTTTGGATACTTGATCTTCTTCACTTATATACTTGCCTAATGTACTTAAGTTGTTAACAATAGAATAAACTCTTGCATACATTCCACTAATAGATTCATTAGATTGCATGCAAAATTGTTCAAAATTTTGTTTAAGCATATTAATTTTAATATTTTTAACTTGGGTAGTACCTTCATGTGTTATTGAGATTTTATGCCATATATCATAAGTTGTATCACACATGAAGATATTCTATCAAACTCACTTATAAAAATAGAACAATAAAGTTTGCTTACCACTTACGCATTTAATTGAACTTGGTTTACCGTGTTTGGATCCCATGTTGCATGTTCAGTTTTGGGAATTACATAGGGGTAGACACCATAATCCATAGCTCTAAGCTAATTCCTTGAAAGTAGAATTGCATTCTTCTTTTCCATTATTTGTAGTTGCTTCCATCAAAAGGTGGCGGTCGAGTTACGTGAGTTCCTTCAAGATTGAGGTTGCTAAGCATGTTGTCCTCCATTCTTCAAGACCTGTTAGGGCTCCTTGAAGACCTACTCTAATACCAGTCGAAAGATCTAGAGAGGGGTGAATAGAGATTTTTGATAATTTAAAGATAATTCAAACACTCAACCAAATAAAGAGGAGGAAAAAAGGAAGACACTTGTGTTTAGAGTGGTTCAAACCCTTGAATTCAAAGATTGTCAATCCACTAATCAATTGTCTCCAATTGAGATTTTGAAAGGGATTAATTTTATTTACCTCTAAGGATGTTAAAATAAAATACAATCACCTTCCTTGAAGTAGCCTTCTCCTAGAAGTAGCCTCAACCTTCTTGAAGCAGCCTTCTTTGAAGTAACTCCAAGCCCTTGGAGCACCTTATCCTCCTATAAGTAGCTCCACCACCTTGAGATAGCCTTCCTTTGGAAGTAGCTCCAACCTCCCTTGAAGTAGCCTTCCTTGAAATAATCTCAAGCACCTCTTGAAGCAGCCTTATCCCCCAAGAAGTAGCTTCAACCGAGCTACCTCAAGTAGCCTCCACAATCTTAGAATAGCCAAGGAGCACAAGAAGCTTGAACCTATGAAGGGGGATTGGAAGAAGGAAATACAACAATTGAGTATAGTGTTGTGATCCTATATCAAGCGTTAGACCTTCACACCACTTAGGATGGACGTTGCTATGATGTGGGTAAGAGGCTATGGCTATAGGACACAAATTTGGAGCTTGTAAAACAAGATGGCAAATGTTGCATGGTTTTGTTTCTCACAAGAATGTATTATTAAGTGTAGCTTAGGTTCTTTAGGTGTCCTAAGGCCTCTCCTATTTATAGGAAAGGTTTGAAAGTACTCATGGGCGTTCTAGGGAGTCTCTAGAGTGTTCTTAGTGCTTAACTAACCGTTAGGTGTACATTAGTTGGCTAGCAATGGATAATTTGTTCGTTCTTAAAAGAACAATCCAGAACCCTTCTTTGTCGACAAGTTTGTCGATCGAACTATGTCTCGAGTCACATTTTCTTTGACCGAGCGTGGGTTTAAGGAAAATGTGTTGCAATGTCTATTTTCAACTCCCAACTACCAACCACTTGGTCTAACGGTCGCAAGCTTTAGATCGAAGTTTGCTCAGTCTAAAATATTTTTGACTGAAGACCATTTTAGAGCACAAATGAGTAAGTTATTGAATAGTTCTCATAATTTTGACTGAGGTGGTTCCTGGTTGACAAAAAGTACTACCAAGTGTGTCTCAGATGACATGTTTTTCAACCGAGGGTGTCCCTATTTTAGTCTTTTGAGTAACCTACTAAGTGTGTGTTTCAACAAGTGATGGTGACTCTAACTTTGGGGGGAAACCTATCTAAGGGTTATAAGTGGATAGGGAAGATCTAACCCTTGATTTACATGATGTCTAAGTACTTGTACATTATATTTTTGTATAAGTGTTTACATTTGAGTACAATCATAAACATATATACAATTAAGAGCATTTGATCTTCCATTTTCTTTGATCTTCATCATTCCTCTTAGTAGAATTTCCTTATTCCTTTGAACCCTAAAATACTTAAATAACATGTTAGATCCACAAGTGTGAAACATTTTTCATCAGCAAAACAAAGGGTATATTAATGTCCGATTTAGCCAACCCTAAGCTTAGAGAATGATACCATGCAATACATCACTCAAGTATGTTTTCTAAATGTTCATAGGCACTCCTATATATTGGAAGTATTTAGGAATGGTCAATATAGATGTTAGGAGTGTTATGACCAAGATAAATGATAAACTAGTTAGTTAGAGATCAAAAGGAAAGTCCACAACAACTAGAAAAATGAATGTAGATCTTGATTGAACTGTACTTCAATTGGGTTCCATCTAGGTCGAAGTATAGTTAGAGAGAGAGACAATCACTTCTTAAATTTTGCAATGAATACTTTGTACAACAGCTCCTCTACACTATCTCCTTCTCAGTTAAGGTGTAGTTCGACCTAAGAGGATCTCAGTCGAAGAGGAGTTCAAACAAAATATTCTCTATTAAGGCACTATTCTATTTTTGGAAAATATATTAAATGAGTTTTCTAGTGACACCTAACTATCCTTAAGATTTTATATAAGGGAGGAAAAGGTTTTAGGATAGGATTGGGTTGATCATCACTTATTATTACATCATTCTTGTCAAGTTGTATAAAATGAACTTTTACAAAGCATACACATAATATAACTTGACGTACAAGCGTCCAGATACATATAGTATTGCATATTCTTTATTGTTGGATCTTGTCTAAGTTCCTTGATCATCTGAAACAACAAATGAACATGTTAATGACACAAATGAGAAATATTTACATCATCAAAATATGAGTATGGCATATCCAAAAAGACAACAATCTCCCCCTTTTTTATGATGACATATATTTCAATAATATAATTCAAAAGTAGACAATTTAGAACTAATACTTTTAAATTGTTGCAGATAGTCAAATTTATCTTTATTTTTCTCCCCTTTTGTCGAAGTCAAAAAGGGGTTATACTTACAAATTCTCCCCCTCAAGGAGAAACTCTGCCTTAATAATATATATTTGGAGAGAGAATATATATACCCATAAAAAAATAAAGAATTACAAATTAAATCGAGAAACTAAATAGAAAAGGGTACATTGTATAGACAAAAATCTATATTTGACTAAGGAACAAAATATTGTATAAATACCAACGAGAGGAATGTTTAGTCCTTCATTATATAAAGATCCCATTAAGCATAAAACATCAAAAAGATACTCTAATACAAGGGTAAGAAATAAAAACACCAATTTTCTAAATAATATCTCGATACCAGTGCAAGGAATTTTAAATCCTCCATGATATAGAGAATACCATAAAAATCAAAACTAGGACAACAAAGAATCTCTAGACCAAATTTACGGGATGTAAAACCCATAACTGGTATAGAGAAGCCATTAAGAATATAATTTATCAAAGATGAAAATATGAATGACATGATTTGAGCTCCCCTTTAATCTCTTAATCATAAAAATTAAGCTCAAACAAAGAAACCAACAACCAAGTAGATATATCCATTTAAGAGAAAAGACCATGTTTATAGAATGTAAAATAAATCATTTTAGACTTAAAATGTCAAGTAAACATGTAGCAAACTGACTCTAAATACTAATTACAAGATAGTCAAACTAAAACTTGACAATCTACTAGAAAAATTGTATCATGTAGAAATTCATATCTACTAATTAAAAACATATGTAACTTACTAATTGAAAAACTAAGCATTTTCAGATAAACCAGTTGATTGAAATTATGACATGTAAAAAAAATATGCAATGAAGTCCATGATCATATAACATCTCCTCTAAAGAGAGTTTTTTGATACACAAACCATGTTGTACCTTTTTCTCTTAGTAGGGCATGAAAAAGTATAATGACCAAATTTCCCAGAACCATAGCAAGTAACATGATTAATATAATCAAGTTCGTGAGTGCCAACATGGTTATCATGAGTATGCAAACTATATTCAATATATTTCTATTATTTGAAAATTTATCCAAATATCTCTTAATATTTTTCATTTTCCTTGGAAAGCATCAAAGAATCTTAAGTAGTAAAAAATTAAATATTATCTAATACTAGAAATATTCTCTTTAAGTAAATCAATTTTTTCATTTAACTCATCATTTATTTTAAGGATAAGATCTTAATCAAATTGTGATCAACAAATAGGTTGTTTCTCTATATTACTCAATTTATCTAAAAGGATAGAAACTTGAGTTTACAAGGAAGTATATAGAGAAACAAGCCCATATTATCATCTATTCTTTCCTCCTTGCTAGCATATTGATAAGTTTTTTCATTTAAAGAATTGACAATATTCATTAAGTTCTTCATTTAAAGAATCTACAATATTCATTATGTTCTTCATTTAAAGAATCAACATTATTAAAGTAGGATTTGGCCTCTCTCTCTAGGGTTTCTCCTGCTTCTCTCTAGAATCCCTCTGACGGCCATCGCTGGGGGGAGGGAGCAGCACCTCGCTGCTTTCCTCCCCCTGGCTTCATCGGCTTTGGTCCTAGCCTGATCAGTAGTGATCCTGGAGATGGAGAACTAGCGGCGCTCCCAGTCGATGTCTGTGGGTCGCCTCATGGCTGGGTGGTGGAGGAGATGGGTTGTGCTGCATCGGAGGTAGATCCAGGGCGTGAAGAGGTGTTTCTCGACCTAGTCGATTCCACCCTGTTCAAGAGTGATGGGTGGAAAGGAGCCAGTCCTAGATCTGCTTCTCTATGCATCTGATCCGTCCAGGTGAAGATGAGGGGTTCCTTGATCTCCTCGTAAGACTCATGTAATCCTCCTTCCCCGAGCTGACTCTTGGAGCTAATCTAGTGCAAAGGTGAACAACGATATTGACCCAGAAGTGCCCCGGCGGCAGTGATGGTGGCTGAGGCCTGCTAGGCATTCCGGCGGCGTGCCTTCTCCACCAGTGTTCCATGTTGCCAGGCCTTCTCCCTCGGTTTGGGTGATGGTGATGGGAGGCTGAGGAGTGATAAGCGTCCTCAAATCGGGTGGCTCACAGGGCGGCCTGGGTCGGTTCATGCTGCTCGTGGGTGGTCCTTTCCCACTAATCTGTGACGTTGGATTCTTCCATGGTATCCTCGTTACCCATCGGTGGCGACGGGGGGCAGATTCCAATCTCTCCCGCGTAGTGTGCGCTCCTCAGGAGCCATGAGTTTGAATGCCCTCTAGGTGTTCAAGGAGGGGCCACTGTGCAAACACGTGGCTTACGTGGGGTTGGACTCAATGGGGGGCAGATTGTTTTCTTCTTCTCCTTTCAATTTCCCCTATTGTTGCAAGAAGCTGGACCGTGTAGGATCCCAATAATCAGTTGGTTGTTGACTTTTGGAGTGGGGTTGGATACCTGCTTGGATCCCACACTTTCATGGAATGATTCTAATGCCAGTGGAGGCAAGGCAGGTGTCTAACTCAAGGACAATTATCGATGGTCATCTAATGGAAGGACCTTGTACTGCATCTCAGTTTCTCTATTACAGCTGAATTGGAACGCTTTCAAGGTGATCGACAGTATGCCTCAATGCATTCTGTGCATCACGAGGGGTTGGGATGAAGAGGGGGCAGAGCTTCTAGCTCTTCTATTCTTGTAGTTGCTTGTGTCTCTGAAGTTACTTTTCGGTTTCTCATGTCGTCACACTTTCAGTGACTGAGCCAAATTCCAGTGTTGGCATGTGTAGCTTAGAATTGTTTTTCTTCGTGTACTCAGGTGACTGCATGTTCTAGTAGGGTTGGTTTCTTTCTTTCCCCTCTTTCTAGTTAGTAGGTCAGTGTTAGAAGTTTAGTCTATTTTAGGTTTTGTTTCTTTTGTTGTTGGGGTGAATACTCACCTTGGTTGTAATGGGGGTGCAAGTTCTCTTGTACCCAAAGTTTTTTGGCATCAAAATTTAGCAAAAGAGTTTTTTACCGACTAAAAAAAAGAATCAACAATATTTTCCATTCTATTTTTCTTTCTATTATACTTTTCAACTTTATATGAAATGAGTTCAACGCTTTCAATAAATTCTTCTTTAGAGAAAATTGACAGAGGTACCTCAACATAATTACCTTGTGCACATTATTCTTCTTGTTCGTCATTGTCTTCATATATGACAATAAAACATTCAACTGCATGATGACATATTTCTTCATTACTTACATGTGACTTTTAGGAATCATTCCAATTAGCATGATGTGCTTTCTTCTTATTGACCTTGGAGTTTTTTTTCTTATTCTTGAGTTTCAGGCATTCATCCTTCAAAGTCTTTTCTCTTCACATATTCGACATCTAGAAGAAGAAAAATCTAATATTTTTGTTAGAAGAAGAATGTATATATTTTTTACCTTTATGATGTAATTCTTTTTTACCACTAGACGAGTCAGTAGAATAAGATGACTTTGAAGCTATTTCTATGAATTCCACACCATTTTTCTCAGCAAGTTTTTCTTATTATTCAATTTTGGCCTCTTCTTGAAGCTTCACTTCATGTGCCTCTAAAAGATTGCTAGATTCTTCTATAGAAATTACCTTATCATTGATCTTAGGAGGAAAGGATCCAAGTTTCTTAGATACTTTCTCTTCCTTGGTTACTTTCTTTCCTAAGGCACTCAAACCATTTATTGGAGTATAAAATATAACATACATTTTAGTATTAATTTCAGTTTTAGATGCGCGTGGAATAGTCAAAATTTATGCTTTAACATATTAATCTTTGTACTCTTAACTTGTTTAGTTTCTTTTTGTGTAGATGACAGTTTTCTGCATATATCATATGTGGTTTCACAAGAACATATACTATTAAGTTTGCTAGGAGATAGATAGGAGTATAAAGTACTTACTATTCTGGTTTTTAGAGTTTTCCTTCTTACCATATCTAGATCCTATTTCTCCATATTCATTATTGGAGGTTCATATGGTTGATGCCTTGCAATTAGAATTACATATTTCTCTTCCAATAAGTGTAGTTTGCCCCCATCAATCTTAGTAGTCAACTTACAAATGATGATTTAAGGTGGAGATTGTTAATCACACTTTTCCCCATCTTTCAAGACTTGTAAAGGCTCCTTGAAGATTTGCTTTGATACCAACTGACCGATTTAGAGGGGAGTGAATAGATCTAAAATAAAATTTATATAATTTAAAATACAATGAAGGTTAGTTTGCAACTTGCTTAAGAATATATGATAGTGGCATATATAAAGCAAGTATTAGATAAAATGGAATTAATCACAAGACACAATAATATAGAGTTGTTCTGTCAAAAGACGATGGTCCACTATTTGATTGTTACCAAATAGAATTTTATACCTTTATTTTATTCTTTTTCTTAACCAATAAAAAAACATAAAATAACTGATGTCTTTTGTGACTCAAGACAACCCACTTTTTTCTATCTTAAGGAGAACTTACACGATGAAGTAGATCACAATCAGCTTCCTACCTTGGCATAGTCTTCTCACACGAAGTATCTCCAAGAAGCTTCCCCACACTTCTCACAAGAAGTAGTTGTAAGTACCAAGAACCAACAAGGTAAACAAGAGAGGAAGAAGGAAATTACAACTCTTCAAAATATTACAATTTAAGCTCTATATGAACAAGTGATGATGAACTCTCTACAAGGAACATTCAAGGCTATATTTGGTGGAGTAGGACACTAGTATTGAGCTATGGCTTAGATATGAATATAGTAATGTAGAATTCTAAGCTTGGAGAAGGACATCATGTAATAGATTTCTCAAGTGTGTGTTCTATGTGTTTATAATCACTCCTATAAAGAAACACTTAGGACTGGTCAATAAACATGTTGGGAGTGTTTGACGAAGATAAATGCTAAACTAGTCATTCGAGATCAAAAGACAGGTTTACAATGACTAGAAAAATGAATGCTAATTTTGACTGTGAACTAATCTCGGTCGAACTATACTTGGATCAAATTCCATCTCAATTGAAGTGTAGTTTGACCCAGAGGCAGTCTCTTTGCAAATTTTGCAACAACTATTTTTTATTATGACTCTTTATCTAGAATGTCTCTTTCTCGGTCGAGGTGTAGTTTAACTTAGGAGGATCTCGGTCAAAGAAGTGTTCGACCAAAGTATTCATCATAAAGGCACTATTATATATTTTGAAAAATACAAATGACTTTTCTAATGACACCTAACTATCCTAAAGACTTGATATAAGGGTGGAAAAGGGTTTAGGATAGTATTAGGTAGATCATCACTTGTTCTTATATTATTCCTATAAAGTTGTACAAAATGCATTTATACAAAGTATACACATGATACAACTTGATCTACAAGCATCCAAACACATAAAAAATACATGTTCTTTATTTTTGGATCTTGTTTAATTTTCTTGATCATCTGAAACACTAAATGCACATGTTAGTGACACGAATGAGAAATATTTATATCATCAAAATATGAGTGTGTCATGTACAAAAAGTTTACACCAAGGACAACACCCCATGATAGGATCATGAAGAGACACAACAATGCTAGCACACTGATATATTCATTGTCCCAAGAGTTCTTCATCCATTAGATAATTTAGATGTTGAGGAACATGTTCCAAGCAGTGGAGGACAAGTTCCATCAGTGGGAGGATGAGTTTCCTATATTACTATAGCAAGGATAATTGTGTTGTTGCACCACGTTACTTTAGATTCTGAGAAAGTATGATATTAACATCAAGTTAGACATGTCATGTTGTTGGACAGTAGGAGCATGCTAAGATATAATATACATCCCATGTTGAATAATGTCAAGGTAGTTCGACTCAAAATTGAAATAAAAAATGATTGGGTATGTTGATACTACATTATGAGGTATATGGATGTCATTGTCAGACCAGGGCCATGAGACATTCAAAATAATATAATAGGTATAGATACATGGATCATAACTTTGTAATTTTATTTGAGTTGTATTCATTGTATATAAATACTATTGTATACTTACACACATTTCTACTTGTAGGTCCTTAACACTCAGACTTATGCATTGGAAATTCTAGATGCAATCTAGGAGGAGTGGGAAGATTCTTTTCTAAAAGAAGTGAACTTTATATTTGACTAATTATGTTGTTCAAAACTCTGAGTTACAAGTTTTTTTGTGTGTGATGAATACACTATTATATGTCAAGTTTGTTAATATAATATTCTATTCCTTACCAAATTTATGTAATTAATGTGAATGTGTGAGTGTATATATGATATGTGAATAAATCAAGATTTGTGAATCTTTGTGTGATTCAAAAAGTGGATCATGAGACTGGAAGTAATTATTAGTATGAGATGGTGATAAATGGATCATGTAAACAAAAACCAATGTGTATGATTTTACCAGTTCATTTAAAGACAAGTGAATTTGAAAAGATGCAAGTGATTTCAGTTTGTATGTGTCTTTTATTACAGGTTTGTAGGATTACATGTGACTATTAAAAAAACATATTTGTAGTGTCGGTTGAAAGTTAAAAACTGAGGCTACAACCAATAACATCAGCTTAAAGAAACTGACACAAAAAATTTGAAATGTAATGATAAAATTGAGACTGCCGCATAGATTTTGTTAAATAAATGAGGCTACAAAAAATTTGATGTATGCAGGTTAGTTTGAAGCTAGAATTGGTTAATTGCTTAAGATTTATCTTAGTTTATAGATCTTTTGTAGACTCCCTAAAGTTGCATATCATAGTCTTAGTATGATATTATAGTCTCTTGGTAATGTAGTGTCACCCAACTCTACGTCGCTTTTTGACCAATGCTTTGTGTCTTAAAAGACTGACTCCATGGACTCTTTGTGTATTAGTGAACCTTTGGGATCAAAGCCACAACAATCAAGTTTCGCATATTTGGAAACATTCACTTATCACTTTATATATAGGCTTTACAACAATATTTGTACTCCTCACAGATCCTTCCCCAAGATCAATTTCTACTCTTATCCTTGGACTTCAAATGGCACTATTTCAAATATGAAAACCTTGATCACTATTCTACAACCTTAGAAACATATCACTACCTCTGATGTGTCCTCTCTTCTTAGTTCTAACATGAACAGTCATATTAAATGCTTCCTCCCATATAATTTTCCCTTACTATGAGATCTCTGGTATATCCCAACATCTATCTCGGATACCTCATAGTCGTAACTTGGTGTTTAAGACCTTCTTTTACAGTCTCTAAGTCCTAAATGTTCTACGTGAACCCCTACTATTCATCCTTTATTTGGGTTTTTTTTGGAAAATCAAATGTCCTATAAGAGTTATTTTACACATTTGGATCATAGAACATAACACACTTCTTTTAAGCTCTAATTGACACTCTATGTAACATCCCTGACCTGGGTTATGTTCTAACCCTAGATGTTTTGCTTAATAATGTTGATTAGATGCTTGTTCATATTTCTTGGAAAGTAATTAAGGCTCAAGAGGAACTTATATTTCAATTTTAGTCATTTTTTAATAATGTTGAAACATTGTTTTGTTAGTTTTGGACTAAAGTGCAAATTACCCAAGTTGAGGGGTTAACTTGCAAATTGTACATGATAAAATATTTCTCATATTTTGAATCATCATAAGAATGAGAATGATGCAGTGGTATGATTTCCACAAGCTTGATCACCAAGATAAAGCTTGTTGAGCAATCCTTGTGCATTAAAACCTAGTTTTGGTGTAATGTGTAATTTACACAAAACCTAGGGTTCAATATGCAAAATACCACTTATAGAGGGTCCCCCATGTTTCTTGGCATCATGTAGATAAAATAAAATAAGAGGGGTGCCTCATTTGAATTATCTTGGAGGAGAGAGAATCTTGGTATTAAAATAATCAAGATTTAAGCATAAAAGGAACTTTATTTCAATTTAATGCAAAAAGAAATATATTCATTGGAGAACCCTTCAACCAAAAGGTGAGGGATGAATTTGCAAAAAGGGTTGGACGAGCTTGTGCCTTACAAAGGCATGAACATATCTCGAGTGAGTGGAAAGCCCACTCACATTAAGTTAATAAAAAGAAATATCCACTAAAAAGGGGATATTATTATAATATGATTAAGGTGCTTAATTTATTTTCTTTTAATTCTTGGATAATGAAGAAATTTTGCAAGTGGTAGAAGATAGCTTCGTGGCCAAGGAATTGAGGGGGATGATGCGGCACTAATTTTGGAATTAAAAGATTTTTATAAGACATTTTCTCTCTCATTGATTTTTCTTATAAAAACACCTTTTACAACCCAAATCAAAGGCTTTTTCGAATCCACTTCCTCTCTTTGCTTGCAAAAACGACCAAGGGAGCTAGGAGAAGTAGGAGGACGACCCCCAACCTGTTGGTAAGCTTCTTGATCCTCTTTCACCTTGATTTCATTGTGGAAATCACAAAACAATGCATGATTTCTTCTCTATTTCACTCAACCAAGGGAGCTAGGAGAAGCAGGAGGACGACCCCCAACCTGTTGGTAAGCTTCTGGATCCTCTTTCACCTTGATTTCATGGTGGAAATCACAAAACAATGCATGATTTATTCTCTATTTCACTCCATCTTCAATCCTAGCCAATCTTTTCACTCCAATGCTTGAGGGCGAACGTAAGGAGAGTTGCAAAAGCTTCCTCCACCATTGTTGACATGAAGCTCCAAGCTTTGAAGTTCAATTGGAGGTGTGTTATATAACTCAAACCCTTAAATATTGTTATTGCATTCAAATCTCCATTATTTGTTGAACGTTTTGTTCTATTTGAAATTCCCTTGATCCATTGTTGTAATTACCATGAAAACGGCAGTAGATTTTGAATAAACGAAGGTAGATGATTATGACATCATCTTAGGCACATATTCCAACAAGTTTTCCTTGCAAACGGTTTTAAGACTTTGGTCCAAACAGTTTCACCAAACCATTTGGAGACTAAACAGTTTGCAAACCGTTTAGAGTCTTGAACCCCAAACCGTTTAGATGAGTTGACCATTTGGATGGGTTGACCATTTGAGGTCAGGACCCTAGTACATGTTGGATGAGGATCTAATGGTTCCAATTGATTGAATCAATATATGGACAATCATCCAATTAGAAACCCTAATCGGGTTAAGTGCTGATTTTGCAATTGAATGAATTAAATCTTTGGGTTGATTAACCCAAATGGTCTCAAGACCATTTGGAGATCACCCAAACGGTCTCAAGACCGTTTGGAGGTCAACCAAGACCATTTGGAGGTCTAGGGTTGAGTATGGTTGAGTTTTTTGAAGGTCTAAAGATAACAAATGGTAATGCAATCAATAGTTCAAATTGTTGATCAATCTAATGATCCAAACCCTAATTGAATTTCACAATTTTAAGTGATGGGATGGGGAAAATGGTCTCAAGACTGTTTGGAGGTCAGCCAAGCAACCTCAAGACCGTTTGGGGTCAGGTCATGCCCAATTTGAATGATGGTCCAATAATTTCAAAGCAATTAGTTCCACAATGAATAATATTGAAAGTTCATCGATTTCAACCCTAATTCAATTGGGTTCAAAACACTAATTGATGGTCAATTGAAAGTCTAATCAATTGAAAGATGATTCATTAAGCTCAATTTAAGTATGGTGCTTAGGTTCAATTGATGAGTAATTACATGGATTCAATTGATGCAGGAATTAATCTTGGAAACCCTAAATCAATATGAGTGGTTGAGACCATTTTTGGTCCAATCGATTTTGAGGAGGTTTGGACCAAACGGTCTCAAGACCGTTTGGGACAAACCGTCTCAAGACCGTTTGGGACCAAATGATCCCAAACCAATTGAGACTCAAACGATCCCAAGTACATATTTCTAAACAATTTCAAGCACCAACTTTGTTAAATGGTTTCAAGCACCAACTTTATTAAACGGTTTCAAGCACCAACTTTGTTAAATGGTTTCAAACACCAACTTTGTTAAACGGTTTCAAGAACCAACTTTGTTAAATGGTTTCAAACCATTAGACCAAGACCGTTTGGAGGTCTAAACGGTCTTAGACCGTTTGGAGGTATTTCAAGAAAGACCGTTTGAGGTCTGGTTGGTCAAGACCGTTTGGGGTCTAAGTGACCAAGACCGTTTGGAAGTAATTAATCAAAACAGTATGGAAAATTAAGGTGATTAAAGGTCAATTGTTTAATTGATCATTACATGATGTAATTCAAGGATGATTATGATAAGTGTACCCTTAATAAGATAGGGATATTAGTACCTTTGAATGATTAATCTTTGATGAGTATAGAAGTAACAACACAATACATGTGTCAGCTCTCCAATCAAGTTGAGTTAACCTAATCTAATCAGGTCTAAAGTAAATATCATCTTATAGAAGATGAGAGAGAGAGAGAGAGAGAGGACTTCCTACATGAATGATAATTATGTAGTGGTTAAGTCTCAACACTTCCAACATGAATGAATGTGTAATTAGGGTATGATCCATGATAAATAGACCATGAACCCTAATTAGGAAGGTTGATGAACCCTAACCCTAATTTAGGGTAATGATAGCTGAAACCCTAATTTAGGGTATTTTAATAATAAACCTTGATTGAATGTGAATAGTAAACCCTAATTGAGAATGATGTTATGAGAAACCCTAATCAAGGGTGAAGCCATATGAAACCCTAAAGTAAGGGTGATGTCATGTGGAACCCTAGACAAGGGTAAGGTCAAAATGAAACCTTAATACAATGATGTGATGTAAAACTTGATTCAAGGTAGTGTTATGCGCTGATATGTGACACTTGACATGAAATCCTATATTGATATAGGATAAAGATATGTGGAGCCCTAATCTTGGGTTGTAATGTATGAAACCCTAATTTTGGGCAATAGGATGATAAATCACGACCCAAATCTTGGTAATGAGATATAGTATTCCTAATTGACATAAATTGGGAAATCCTAACTCAAAGGAGGAAATGATGATGTTACTCTTACAATGCATAGTGCTGATTTGTAATTGATATAATTGTTATCATGTGCACTAATTATGCAGGTTTCATGAGATGGTGGACATAGCCAGGTATGAGCTATGAGGTTTTATTATTGAAATTGCTTTATGGACCTTGTAAGCCATAATATGTTGTGTTACCTAGTGAGAGGTAACAAAAGATATTATTGGGCTTTAAGAGCCATGTGAAATACCTGCACTACAATTAATATGTTTACAATGATTAAATAACATGAAGGCATTAAGTTACTTGATAAAGTGGTAACAAGTGTTTTGATGAACTAAGGGTTTAGATACCCATGTTTCATAATCATGATGACGAGATGATAACGGATGAGAATACCCTGATGTGATAAGGGATTGAGATCCCATTGTTTAATAAAGCTTTGGAAAAGAACTTGATAAAAATAGTACTCATTCTTTATAGCATTTATTATAATGATTTATGTTTGAAAAACATGTTTGATGCTAAAAGAATATTGTAATGTACTTAATTAATCAAGTGAAATGGTATCATGTAGAGCCCTGACCATAGATCCATCATCGTCAGTAGTTTGATGATGGTGAAATAGGTTTTCCTACGGGAACTCCTGGAGGGCATACTTTTGAGTATGTGGGGGTTATGGGCACGAGTATACTTATGCCCTAATGGAGGAATTGATGTGAGGTAAACATTAAATCTCTCAATCCTTCATTATTTATGTCAGGATGGATGTATCACTAATCTCCCGAAGATCGGGATGGATGTATCATTAATATCCTGATGATCTTAATGCCGGAGTGATGTGAGATAAATATAATATCTCTCGATTGCAAAGAGATTACAGCATGCCACTGTAACTCTAATAGCGAAGTTGCCAGTATACCCTGGAAAGCTATTTAGCAGAGACATAAGATGTCCTGCATTTGGTCCTCACACTGACTGAGGAAGATGCGGTCATGGAAATCTGGCTCTTCTATTGACCTATGTATGTTATTGATTTCGATTTCGCAATGGTCGGTTGGAGTATGAGCGGTATACCTCATCTCCTCAGGGCTTAAGTATGTTTGTAAAATGTAATCAGCCGTGTAGCATATTTGCTTAAGGTTGAAATACGAGAATCAATGGTTGATAATATATTTCTTAGTATGTCTTAGTTGGATAAATGCTATACATGTTCTTCATATTCCTTATTAAATAAATGACATACTGCTCTATCAAGATATAGCTAAAATGACTTGAATAGAGAATATTGCTCTAAATTGTTTAGTCAATGATTTAGTTGTTGTTGAATACTTATGATTCTGCTGCTCAGTTTTATTCTATTATCTGCAATAATAATGTTTCTGGAGGAGAGTTATATCTCTCACTGGGACAATTTTCAATTGTCTCACCCCGTGGGATCCAACTTTTTAGGTAGACGTCGAGGAAGAGGCAGAAACCCTACAACAGGTGAAGAACAACAGCAGCAGCAGCAGCAAGGACAGTAGCGAATTCTCATGTGGAGACACTGGCTGTCACGTCCTGTATATAGAGAGTTCTATGTGTCGTCTCTGTACTCTCAGGTCCTAGGAGTCAGTAGTTAGTTTTATATTGATCTAAGATTTTGGCTTGATGCCTCGAGATTTTTATACTGCCTATGTATAGTCTAACAGGGCAGCTGATGTTTGTAGCACTTGAGAAGGAATGGTATAAGAGATGTACTGATGAACCGGAATGTAATTAAGTTACTTTGGTTCCTTATGAAAGAGTATTTCAGTTTATGGATCTCTTTGTAAAAAAATTTAATTTTTAGTGATTTTTAGTAATTCCGCTACTAACGAATGCTTCCGTATTAGTTAATCTTGTTTTCGTGAGTTGGATGCCACAATTTAGTGGTATCAGAGCTCTTGGTTCGCTAAGTCTACAGAGACATAGGACTAAGGTTGTTGAGTCCGTTCTAGTGTCTTCCAGTTATCTGATAATGTCTTCTTCTCATATAGGAGGGGAAGAAGAACTAAAGATGTCTAGATCACACGATGAACATGCTACTAAGAGCAGCGTTGCTGCACCAGGAGGAGGTGCAAGAGACCATGATAGGGAGGAGCCCATACTTGAACAACCCTAGTTCAATCAAGTTGATATGGGGAACCCAACCTTCCAAGCCATGTTTGGGTAGTTTATGGCAGCCATGACTCATATGATAGATAGGATGCCATTACCTGCACCTAGGGCACCTACCCACCATGAAGGGTAGGGAGCCGGCAAGACATTTGAACGACTTCACTGGGTTGGAGCCACATAATATGCTGGTACAGCTGACCCAACAGATCCTGACATGTGGCTGACTGAGCTGGAGAAGGCTTTTAGAATCCTTAACATCCCAGAATTTGAGAAGGTTAGACACACAGTATACCTTCTTAAAGGGAGTGTTGGCCATTGGTGGACCATAGAAGAGGGCAAGAGGCCAGGTGCGGAGATCAAATGGGAAGTATTCCGATGAGAATTCGTCAATAGATACTTTCCTAAGACATTCCTAGATGAGAAGATCTCTCAGTTTGCGAGGTTAAGGCAAGGACCAATGAACATTAGCGAGTATGAGGCTAAGTTCATGGAGCTTTTACGGTTCTGTCCGCATATGATAGCTACCGATAAAGAAAGGATTCAGCGTTTTGAGAAAGGGTTAAATGCCGATTTGACCACTCCTGTGTCTGCTTTAGAGAGAAGGGAGAGGTTTGCTATTTTTGTGGAGTCAGTTAGACGGATAGAGAGGTATGTGACTGAGAAGCGACCGACTAAGAGTAAGAAAGTGTATACTCATTTTCATGGATAAGGGTCCAAAAGTTTTAAGAAACTGAGGTTTTCTACACCAATAGCACCACCAAGGTTTAATACCCAGATGCAACGGACGTCAAATAGGGGTAGAGGCCATAGTTTACCACTAGAAGGATCCCACAACTCAGCATCGGTGTCGGTAACAGGACCATCTAGACCTCATCCAGGAAAAAGAGGTTGTTTTATATGTGGAAAGATGGGGCATTTGATAAAGGATTGTTGAGCTAGAGAAGCAAGTGTGACTCAGCCTCAGAGAAAAAGTCAGCAAGGTTCTCAGAGGTGACAGCTTCCAAGTGGGGCTAGAGGACGTGGACAAACGTCCCAAGCTGGATCATCGGCACCCAGTAATCGAGCACCAAATCAACCGCAGGCGACGGCGAGATTCTATGCGATTAATCAGCCTGATGCAGTAGTCAACCCTAGGGTTGTGACAGGTCATATGGAACTATTTTATTCTGACATGTCTACATCCTGCATCGTATCTATTTTAATTGATTCGGGTGCTACGCATTCTTTCATCACGAAAAGAGTGATTTTTGACTGCAATATGACAATTGGTCATAGGACAGAGAGTTTGAAGTTAGAAACCCCTTTGATGGGATCTACTTTCATCATGTGTTGTGGGAGGTGTGTTCTCCCTGCAATCTTTTCTTTTCTAAGCATCGCATTCAAGTGGATCTTATACCACTTGAGATGCATGGGTTCGATATAATTCTTGGGATGGACACCCTAGAAAAGTATAAGGTTGTCTTAGATTGTGAGTCCAAGCAAGTTGTGTTCACAAATGATAGTGACACATGTATCTTTCAAGGAGATAGAAAGATTCTTCCAACCTACCTTGTGTCATCTATGGTAGATGAGAAGTTGATGAGGCAAGGGTGTTTTGCATTCTTGGCACATGTGGTATACACCACCATGGAGAGCCCTCATCCTTCTGAAGTTCCGATGGTTAGGGAATTTGAGGATGTGTTCCCTGAAGAACTTCCAGGTGTACCTCCACCCCGAGAGATTGATTTTGAGATTAATCTAATTCTAGGCACGCAACCTATAGCACAAACACCATATAGGATGGCACCTGCTGAGATGGAAGAACTCAAGAAATAGTTGCAAGAGTTGCTTGAGAAAGGTTTTATTCGACCGAGTACTTCACCATGGGGTGCTCTGGTACTCTTTGTTAAGAAGAAGGACAGATCGATGCGGTTATGCATTGATTACAGGAAGTTCAATAAAGTAACTATAAAGGATAAGTATCCTTTGCCAAGGATAGATGACTTGTTTGATCAGTTGTGTGGTGTAACTGTCTTTTCCAAGATAGATCTAAGGTTAGGATATCATCAGTTGCATATTAAGGAGGGTGACATACCTAAGTTTGCTTTTAGGATAAGGTATGGTCACTATGATTTCACAGTTATGTCATTTGGACTAACTAATGCACCAGCTGCATTCATGGAACTCATGAATAGAATCTTTTGACCTTTTCTTGATTTGTATGTAGTCGTCTTCATAGATGACATCTTGATCTACAGTAGAGATGCTCAACAGCATGAGCAGCACCTCCGTCAGGCTCTAATTTTACTAAGAAAGCATAAATTGTATGCTAAGTTTAGCAAATGTGAATTCTGGCTACCAGAAGTTTCTTTTCTAGGACACGTAATATCTGCCTCAGGTATTCGTGTTGATCCTAAGAAGGTAGAATATATCCTGCAATGGGAACAACTAAAAACACTGACATAGATACACAGTTTCTTAGGGTTGGCAGGCTATCACAGGAGGTTCATTAAGAACTTTAGTTTATAGCTTTACCTCTAACCAAGTTGACCAGGAAGGAAGTTCCTTTCATCTGGAATGACAAGTGTCAACACTCTTTCTAGATATTGAAAGAAAGATTGACAAGTGCACCTATGCTGGTGTTACCTGAACAAGGGAAAGGGTACATAGTTTTCTGTGATGCATCTAAGAATGGGTTAGGATGTGTGTTGATGCAGGATAAGCAAGTGATTTCTTTTGCTTCTCGACAGCTTAAGAAATACGAGGAGAATTATCCAACACATGATCTAGAGCTAGCCGTTGTAATCCATGCTTTGAAAATCTGGAGACATTATCTCTATAGAGAGACATTCCGGATTTTCACAGACCATAAGAAGCTAAAGTATATCTTTTCACAGCATGAGCTGAACATGAGACAACGCCGCTGGATGGAGTTAATCAAAGACTACGATTATACAATTGATTATCATCCAGGGAAGGCTAATGTAGTTGTTGATGCATTAAGTAGAAAATCAGCAACACCAACCTTAGATAAAGCACAGTTGAATTCTTTAGTGTTCTCTAAGAGGGATATGTTTATATCTTTGAGGCAAAACAATGTATAGTTTAAAGTATCATTGTTAGCCGGGTTGTTATCTGAGATGCACATAAAACCAACTCTGAGACAACAGATTAAAGAAGCCCAACAAGCTGATGTTGTAGTTCAGCAGATTAGGACAAAATATGGTAGTGAGAAATGAGATGTCTTTCATGAGTTAGAGGATTAGGTAGTCTATTACCATAGTAGGATGGTAGTACCTGATGCCAATGACTTGAGGAAGTTAGTTCTAGAAGAAGCTCATTCTTCCATGTATGCTATGCATCCATGGAGCACCAAGATGTATCATAACTTAAAGGATATGTATTGGTGGCCTGGATTGAAGAAGGATGTAGCTGAGTTTGTTATGCGGTGTCCAGTGTGTCAGCAAGTTAAAGCTGAACATCAGAAGCCTGTAAGAACGATGCAACCTTTGCCTATACCACAGTGGAAATGGGATCATGTGACCATGGACTTTGTGGTTGGTTTTCCTAGAACAACCAAAAATCATGATTCCATTTGGGTGATAGTCGATAGGCTGACTAAGACAGCACACTTCTTACCTGTCAAAACAACCTACACTGCTGAGAAGTTGGCACAGTTATATGTAGATGAGATAGTGCAGTTGCATGGGGTTCCAGCTACTATTGTTTCTGATAGAGGACCTCAGTTCACGAGTCATTTTTGGGAACAACTTCATAAAGCTTTGGGTACGCATTTAAGGTTTAGTACTTCCTTTCACCCACAGACAGATGGACAATTTGAAAGGACTATACAAACCTTGGAGAACTTGCTTAGGGCATGTGTCCTTCAGTTTGTAGGAAGTTGGGATCTACACCTGAGCTTCATAGAATTTGCTTACAATAATAGCTATCAGCACAGTATTGACATGGCACCATATGAAGCTTTATATGGTAGACGTTGTAGATCTCCTTTATGTTGGTATGAAATTGGAGAAAATCAACTTTTGGGTCCTGAGCTAGTGCAGCAGACAACTGAGAAGATTAAAGTAATACAATAACAATTAAAGACTACACAGGATAGACAGAAATCATACACTGACAAACGGCGAAGACCTTTAGAATTCCAAGTTAGAGACAGAGTATATCTCAAGGTATCACCTTGGAAGGGAGTTCTTAGATTTGGAAGGAAGGGAAAGTTAGCTCCTAGATTTATGGGGCCTTATCGAATCATTGAACATATTGGAAAGGTAGCTTATAAGCTAGAGTTACCACCTGAGTTGCATAAGTTGCATCCAGTGTTCCACATCTCTATGTTGAGGAAGTGTCACCCTGACACAGAATTAGTTCTACAACCTGTGGAAGTAGAATTAAATGATGATATATCATATGTTGAAGGATCTGTGATGATCCTTGATAAGAGAATTAAAAAGCTAAAAAAGAAAGACATTTGTCTTGTAAAAGTCCTATGGAATCACCTTGGCATTGAAGAAGCTAAATGGGAACTAGAGGAAGAGATGAGGAGGAAATACCCTGCTCTTTTCTCTTAAATGTTTTTGTTGATGATTTCGGGGACGAAATCCTTGTAAGGGGTGGATAATTTGTAACATCCCTGACATGGGTTATGCTCTAACCCTAGATGTTTTTCTTAATAATGTTGATTAGATGCTTATTCATATTTCTTAGAAAGTAATTAAGGCTCAAGAGTAACTTATATTTCAAATTTAGTCCTTTTTGAATAAAGTTGAAACATTATTTTATTAGTTTTGGACTAAAGTGCAAATTACCCAAGTTGAGGGGTTAACTTGCAAATTGTACATGATAAAATGTTTCTCAGATGTTGAAGCATCATAAGAATGAGAATGATGCATTGGTATGGTTTCCACAAGCTTGATCACCAAGATAAAGCTTGATGAGCAATCCTTGTGCATTAAAACCTAGTTTTGGTGTAATGTGTAATTTACCCAAAACCTAGGGTTGAATATGCAAAATTCCACTTCTAGAGGGTCCCCCATGTTTCTTGGCATCATGTAGAGAAAATAAAATAAGAGGGGAACCTCATTTGAATTATCTTGGAGGAGAGAGAATCTTGGTATTAAAATAATCAAGATTTAAGCATAAAAGGAGCTTTATTTCAATTTAATACAAAAAGAAATATATTAATTGGAGAACCCTTCAACCAAAAGGTGAGGGATGAATTTTCAAAAAGGTTTGGACGAGCTTTTGCCTTGCAAAGGCACGAAAATATCTTGAGTGAGTGGAAAGCCCACTCACATTAAGTTAATAAAAAGAAATATCCACCAAAAAGGGGATATTAGTATAATATGATTAAGGTGCTTAATTTCTTTTCTTTTAATTCTTGGATAATGAAGAAGTTTTGCATGTGGTATAAGATGGCTTCGTGGCCAAGGAATTGAGGTGGAAGAGGCGGCACTAATTTTGGAATTAAAAGATTTCTATAAGACATTTTCTCTCTCGTTGATTTTTCTTATAAAAACACCTTTCACAACCCAAATCAAAGGCTTTTCCGAATCCACTTCCTCTCTTTGCTTGCAAAAACGACCAAGGGAGATAGGAGCAGCAGGAGGATGACCCCCAACCTGTTGGTAAGCTTCTTGATCCTCTTTCACCTTGATTTCATGGTGGAAATCACAAAACAATGCATGATTTCTTCTCTATTTCACTCCATCTTCAATCCTAGCCAATCTTTTCACTCCAAATCTTGAGGGAGATCCTTGGGAGAGTTGCAAAAGCTTCCTCCACCATTTTTGACATGAAGCTCCAAGCTTTGAATCTCAATTGGAGGCGGGTTATATAACTCAAACCCTTAAATATTGTTATTGCATTCAAATTAATCTCCATTATTTGTTGAACGTTTTGTTCTATTTGAAATTCCCTTGATCCATTGTTGTAATTACCATGAAAATGGTAGTAGATTTTGAATGAATGAAGGTAGATGATGATGACATCATCTTAGGCACATATTCCAACAAGTTTTCCTTGCAAACGGTTTTAAGACTTTGGTCCTAACGGTTTCACCAAACCGTTTGGAGACTAAACGGTTTGCAAACCATTTAGAGTCTTGAACCCCAAACCGTTTAGATGAGTTGACCATTTGGATGGGTTGACCGTTTGAGGTTAGGACCCTAGTACATGTTGGATGAGGATCTAATGGTTCCAATTGATTGAATCAATATATGGACAATCATCCAATTAGAAACCCTAATCGGGTTAAGTGCTGACTTTACAATTGAATGAATTAAATCTTTGGGGTCTCAAGACCATTTGGAGATCACCCAAACGGTCTCAAGACCATTTGGAGGTCAACCAAGACCATTTGGTGGTCTAGGGTTGAGTATGGTTGAGTTTTTTTAAGGTCCAAAGAAAGGAAATGGTAATGCAATCAATAGTTCAAATTATTGATCAATCTAATGATCCAAACCCTAATTGAATTTCACAATTTTAAGTGATGGGATGGGGCAAACGGTCTCAAGACCATTTGTAGGTCATCCAAACGACCTCAAGACCGTTTGGGGTCAGGTCATTCCCAATTTGAATGATGGTCCAATAATTTCAAAGCAATTAGTTCCACAATGACTAATATTGAAAGTTCATCGATTTCAACCCTAATTCAATTGGGTTCAAAACCCTAATTGATGATCAATTGAAAGTCTAATCAATTGAAAGATGATTCATTAAACTCAATTTAAGTATGGTGCTTAGGTTCAATTGATGAGTAATTATATGGATTCAATTGATGAAGGAATTAATCTTGGAAACCCTAAATCAATATGAGTGGTTGAGACCATTTTTTGTTCCAATCAGTTTGAAGGAGGTTTGGACCAAATGGTCTCAAGACCGTTTGAGTCCAAATGGTCTCAAGACCGTTTGGGACCAAACGATCCCAAACCAATTGAGACTCAAATGATCCCAAGTACATGTGTTCTAAACTGTTTCAAGCACCAACTTTGTTAAACGGTTTCAAGCACCAACTTTGTTAAACGGTTTCAAGCACCAACTTTGTTAAATGGTTTCAAGCACCAAATTTGTTAAATGGTTTCAAACCGTTAGACCAAGACTGTTTGGAGGTCTAAATGGTCTTAGACCATTTGGAGGTATTTCAAGAAAGACCGTTTGAGGTCTGGTTGGTCAAGACCGTTTGGGGTCTAAGTGACCAAGACCGTTTGGAAGTAATTAATCAAAACCGTATGGACAATTAAGTTGATTAAAGGTCAATTGTTTAATTGATCATTACATGATGTAATTCAAGGATGATTATGATAATTGTACCCTTAATAAGATAGGGGGATTAGTACCTTTGAATGATTAATCTTTGATGAGTATAGAAGTAACGACACAATACATGTGTCAACTCTCCAATCAAGTTGAGTTAACCTAATCTAATCAGGTCTAAAGTAAATATCATCTTATAGAAGATGAGAGAGAGAGAGGACTTCCTACATGAATGATAATTATGTAGTGGTTAAGTCTCAACACTTCCAACAGGAATGAATGTGTAATTAGGGTATGATCCATGATAAAGAGACCATGAACCCTAATTAGGAAGGTTGATGAACCCTAACCCTAATTTAGGGTAATGATAGTTGAAAACCTAATTTAGGGTATTTCAATAATAAACCTTGATTGAATGTGAATAGTAAACCCTATTTGAGAATGTTGTTATGAGAAACCCTAATCAAAGGTGAAGCCATATGAAACCCTAAAGTAAGGGTGATGTCATGTGGAACCCTAGACAAGGGTAAGGTCAAAATGAAACCTTAATACAATGATGTGATGTAAAACTTGATTCAAGGTAGTGCTATGCGCTGATATGTGACACTTGACATGAAATCCTATATTGATATAGGATAAAGATATGTGGAGCCCTAATCTTGGGTTGTAATGTATGAAACCCTAATTTTGGGAAATAGGATGATAAATCATGAACCAAATCTGGGTAATGAGATATAGTATTCCTAATTGACATAAATTGGGAAATCCTAACTCAAAGGAGGAAATGATGATGTTACTCTTACAATGCATAGTGTTGATTTGTAATTGATATAATTATTATCATGTGCACTAATTATGTAGGTTTCATGAGATGGTGAACATAGCCAGGTATGAGCTATGAGGTTTTATTATTGAAATTGATTTATGGACCTTGTAAGCCATAATATGTTGTGTTACCTAGTGAGAGGTAATAAAAGATATTATTGGGCTTTAAGAGCCATGTGAAATACCTACACTACCATTAATATGTTTACAATGATTAAATAACATGAAGGCATTAAGTTACCTGATAAAGTGGTAACAAGTGTTTTGATGAACTAAGGGTTTAGATACCCATGTTTCATAATCATGATGATGAGATGATAAGGGATGGGAATACCCTGATGTGATAAGGGATTGAGATCCCAATGTTTAATAAAGCTTTGGAAAAGAACTTGATAAAAATAGTACTCATTCTTTATAGCATTTATTATAATGATTTATGTTTGAAAAACATGTTTGATGCTAAAAGAATATTGTAATGTACTTAATTAATCAAGTGAAATGGTATCATGTAGAGCCCTGACCATAGATCCATCATCATTAGTAGTTTGATGATGGTGAAACAGGTTTTCCTATGGGAACTCCTGGAGGGCATACTTTTGAGTATGTGGGGGTTATGGGCGCGAATATCCTTACGCCCTAATGGAGGAATTAATGTGAGGTAAACATTAAATATCTCAATCCTTCATTATTTATGTCGGGATGGATGTATCACTAATCTCCCGAAAATCGGGATGGATGTATCATTAATCTCCCGATGATCTTAATGCCAGATCGATGTGAGATAAATATAATATCTCTTGATTGCAAAGAGATTACAGCATGCCACTGTAACTCTAATAGTGAAGTTGCTAGTATACCCTGGAAAGCTATTTAGCAGAGACACAAGATGTCCTACATTTGGTCCTCACACTGACTGAGGAAGATGAGGTCATGGAAATCTGGCTCTTCTATTGACCTATGTATGGTACCGATTTTGATTTTGCAATGGTCGGTTGGAGTATGAGCAGTATATCTCATCTCCTCGGGGCTTAAGTATGTTTGTAAAATGTAATCAGTCGTGTAGCATATTTTCTTAAGGTTGAAATACGAGAATCAATGGTTGATAATACATTGCTTAGTATGTCTTAGTTGGATAAATGCTATACATGTTCTTCATATTCCTTATTAAATAAATGACATACTGCTCTATCAAGATATAGCTGAAATGACTTGAATAGAGAATACTTCTCTAAATTGTTTAGTCAATGATTTAGCTGTTGTTGAATACTTATGATTTTGCTGCTCAGTTTTATTCTATTATCTGCAATAACAATGTTTCTAGCAGAGAGTTATATCTCTCGTTGGGACAATTTTCAATTGTATCACCCCGTGGGATCCAACTTTTTAGGTAGACGTCGAGGAAGAGGTAGAAACCCTACAACAGGTGAAGAACAGCAGCAGCAGCAGCAAGGACAACAGTGAATTCTCGGGTGGAGACACTGGCTGTCACGTCCTGTATATAGAGAGTTCTATGTGTTGTCTCTGTACTCTCAGGTCCTAGGAGTCAGTAGTTAGTTTTATATTGATCTGAGATTTTGGCTTGATGCCTCGAGATTTTTATACTGCCTATGTATAGTCTAACAGGGCAGCTGATGTTTGTAACACTCGAGAAGGAATGGTACAAGAGATGTACTGATGAACCGGAATGTAATTAAGTTACTTTGGTTCCTTATGAAAGAGTATTTCAGTTTATGGATCTCTTTGTAAAAAGTTTTAATTTTTAGTGATTTTTAGTAATTCCGCTGCTAACGACTGCTTCCACATTAGTTAATCTTATTTTCGTGAGTTGGATGCCACACTCTAAATGTAGAGTTGAACCACATTGATTATCCCTTAATTTTAATGACTCTGAAGATACGATCCACACCTTCATTTTCCTCCTCTCTAAAGTATTTTGAAATGAATTTTCATTTCTGACTATCTAGGCATAACACCATAACCTGAACATAATTGATGTTGTTGTGACATAGTTAAATTTAACAGTAGCTCGACTTTGGCAGTGTGTGTTTCTTAGTGTATTTGGTGTGAAAGAATTAAGATATTTTATGATAAATTTTCATAAGAACTTGACTGATATTTGTTCTCTTATTTCAACTTGTATTCTTCTTAGTTATTCGTTCGCATTTGCTGAAGCCTCTGTTCATAAAAATGAAATCCATAGTTGGCCCAAGACATTTTTGGTTGAAGAATAGGAGCACCGTCAATCTAGCAAAGGAGCCATCTCCTTTGTGAGTTGATTCTGGAGGCCTCTGATGATGAAATTTGAGAAGAAATCAATCTGAGTGGGTTTGATGTCTCAATGTTGCTATGATGATGATGCTTGTTGGTGTTGTTCCATCGGGTGTTTAATTTAGTTCCTTTTTCCAAGTTTTTTGTGGTGATTCCATGATTGTTTTAAGGGACACCACCCCATGATTTTTTATCAAACATATAATGTAATCCTTTGCTCTTCTTGTGGCCTTCCTTGTAGGAGATGACAAGATACTTCTTGTCCCCTAATCATATTCTCCTTATACCATTTACACACTTGTCACTATTATTCTTCTTTATGAATGAATGAATGTTTATATAAAAAAGATATTAAAAAGGGCTGAAATGAATAATAACATAGAGTTCCGGATGAGTGAATTGAATGGGGCAGGATTGATATCTGCTGCTCCTTATATAGAAAGCAATGTTTCTCCATTAAGGATGCATTAGCCCTTGTGGCAGCCAACTAGTTGTAGTGGTGAGACTTATTGGCTGCGCCACCGGCAATACCTTCCATGTGAGGAAGCATTGCCCATAAGGTGTGTTGTTGGGCAATAAAATACTGTGTGCTGTTTGAATTATGTGCCCCATGATTTAACAAAGATAAAATCTAGTTTACATATCTACATGCATACCTTCCTTCAAGTACTTTGGTCAAGCAATCAAACACAGCACGTATTCACACACCCCTTTGTACTAGCTTAGATAGGCATAGCAACTAAGACCCACATACGACGCAAAGGAACTACAAGAGCTGAAATTGCAAGTGATGCAAAGTGGCCTTGGGAGCGTCCACGACGGAGAGTGCGAAGAACTAAAAAGCAGTATCTTGCCTCTTGAAGGTGAAGGAACAAGGGAACAGCTCCCAAAACCCAAGAAAGTTGTGCCCTGTCATACGGCTGTTGGCATGCCCAAAATGTTCGGTGGGGGAGTTCCGCAGCGTCGTTTGACTTAATTCCCAAAGGAGAAAATGTCCTAAAGGGACCTGCTAAGTGCTAATCTGGAGTCACACTACTACAATTCTAAACCACCCCTTCGGTTTTGAAGAGAGCATGTATTCCCTCTGCTGATTTGCAGCTGGTGTTTTGGAGGTATTGATCCCCGTGCAGCTACTAGATGTTGTGGGCGACTCTGCTGCAAAGAAAAGGAAAGGCAATCAAATCGTTATAAAGAAGGGTTTTAAAGGTGGAAGTGGCAAAACCTGGCAAGCATTAAAGTCATGTTTGGAGTGGGGATAGATGTGTACACTAATGAATGCAATATCAGAACAGGGCTCTTTACTCCTGGAGAAACAGGAAAAGATGGGGAAATCTAACAAGAACACTAGAAGCGGAACAGGGAGGGGAAGATGGCTCCTTGAGAAGCGATCACTTCACTCAGGAACACCAAGTGTATGACCACTATGACAAAGTGAGAATCTGCAATGTATCTTTACATTACATGACCACACTTTGCAGCTCCCAACCAATCTAGTTAGCGTTAGATAAAATTTCAGAATCCGCTTATAAAAATTGCAATGAACAAACCCACTCTTCTGGTTTTGCACGCAGGAGCTACCAAGACCCTAAGTAATATCGCAGGCCACTAAAATGTTTGCTATATTGATGAGTTTCCTTTGTTCGTTCTTAGCTTTACAAGTCCAAGACATTGTGCGTATGTCTTATTGAAGAAAATGCTGGTTCACCCAAGAAGAAAAAAAAAACAGAGAAGACAGGTAGCGGGAAAATGCTGGTTCACCCAAGAAGAAAAAAAAAACAGAGAAGACAGGTAGCGGGAATTAATCCCAATACACCCCCCTCCTTACACACAATAAAAAAGTGGAAAAAGAAAAGCGAGAATAACGGGGCATAAATGTGCATGTTCAGCTTTGTATCATAACGGACTGCACAAAGATGTTTGCTTTTTGGTTTGAGTTGTTGAATATACCATGAATAGAGAGAGGCCCATTCAACTCCTGGAAAAGAGGTAAAGGACGAACGGATTGGTCGGGATCCATAAGAATCCAAAGAGTTGAAGTCTGAGAAAGTGGGGGCACATCACATGACAAGAATCCATGTTTTGCTGGTACACTGAATTATATCGCTAATCAATAATGATGAGGAGTACAGTCCGAATCTAAATACAAGCTGAAACCAGTTAATTTTCACTTATTTAGTGGGAGGAACCCCCTGGGTTTCCAAATTAAAAAAAAAAATCATGTTTTCTTCTTGACATAAAATCCGACCCCTCTGGCATTTGCAGGATCAGTCTAAACGAGTGATCACAGTCACAGATGTATATGTACTGAAATCAAAGGACATCATCAACAACGGTATGCCAGAAATTGAGAGAAACAGCCAGCACGAAACTGAATCCAGCAATTAGTAGAACGAACGAAGATAAACCATTTCAGTATTGTATGTGGTACAGGTAAAATAAGAAGAGAGCCATGTAGGAGAAGCAGACAGAAGTCTAGTTGGATCTAACAGAAGAGAATACAGAGTGATTTTGCACACCATCTTGCTCGTACTAACCCCATGAAGCTAACCCAGACATACCCTTTACACAGCAACTGGCAACATCCATGTTCAGTATTCCACCCTACCAACTTCACACTCCCCTCAGTTCACAGATGCTCCATGCTCGGCTCCCTAACACAAGCCTTAAGACACTATGCGGTGGTGAGGAGGCTGTTGGAGTGCTTGCTGAACACGAAGGGGTTACAGCTGAAGAGGTAGAAGGCGACCTTGCTCTTGAGCTTCCTCAGCAGCAGGAACTTGCCGTCCCCGAGGTGAAGCACCGCCATGACTCTGCTCCCAACGGAGCCTCGTCCCTTGCTGTTGTTGCTTTTACCGTTCTTCTTCTTGTTTTCTCCCAGGCCATCCTGCCCGCCAGCTCCAAGCTCCTGCTCTTCATCCCATTGAAGCGGGTAGCTACGCAGGAACGCCCGCCTCGTGTTGTTGTACTCCTCGCTCCGGAAGCTCGCCGTCTTCACCTCTTCCTCGCATCCTGCAAGAAGCTCGCTGTCCACCATGGCGCCCCCCTTGCTACCTGTTGGTTGGTTCGCTCCGCTCTGTCTACCTGGAACAGTTGTCTAGGTCGGCTGCTCGGGGTTGCTCCGTGCATTTGCTCCGTCCCTACCCATTAAATAGAGCCAAGGGGACTGGAGTCATTGAAGTGGTATGCGGTGAGGTTACCGAACTCAAACTCTTCGGTTTTGCTTTGAGATACCATTCTAACTTTTTTTTTATTTGGATTACATCCCTTCCCCTCTTGTTTTCCTCATTGAATGCAATACGAAGATATCTGAAGGGGGTAAACTCAACCGCGACGACGCCCTCTCAGTCCTCCACCCACGGCACCAGTGTCCATGATTAATTTTGTTCTCAAAGCCTTTTGCTTAGGAGCATAATAAATTTGACTGGGAAATTCCTGTTTTTTTCTATCAGGTGAATGTACAGCTTCCAAAACTGTTCTCATTCCAATTTTGTTCCAGAACTTTTTTTGACATATTTTTACCCATACATTGACTCCCTAAAAAGTTAGAGATGTGCGTATGAAAAGTCCGAAATAACATATTTGAACGTGAATACAAGTGGTAATTGGTAGTTTAGATAGTATACATATCATAAAGTCACGAATGATATTACACAAAAAGTAAAATTTAGGTTTTATAATGTGTAGTTTGTTGATCACTTCTATAATGATACACATATATGTTATTTCTAATATATCCATGTAGTTGAAGATGACCATTTAAATAGCTAGGTGAGGATTTGAGGTATATAACTATTGTTTGAAAATTATGTAAAAATGATCCTTTTTCAGACAATATTATTTAATACAATAATATGTTCATAACTAATATATGAAAAAGTAATTATTTTGTCTACACTGACTTTGTAAACACGTAGACTACAAGGTATGGATTTGGATTTCTACTTCGACATCATAACATTAGGTCGGATATGGTTCTTATTTTACTATATGTAGAAAAACATAGTGCTAGATCGATATTGGGTTTAACTGTTTCATTGTAACTTTGTTGCTTATATGGCCACATACCAACCCAAATTTGATTTTTTGACACCCCTAGTTGACATTATCCTGCATTGCAATGAGCATGTAAGGAAAACTAGAAGAAAAATATAAGAAGTGCAAGACTAAAAGAGATTGTCATATAAGAAAAATAAACAATCAAATAGCTTGCAACTAAGTAAGAACTGAGCACAAAAACAAATTGGTGTGTCTTATTGTTGGCATGCCTTATTTTGATTTCATCATCGTGCATAATTATGAGTCAGTTTGGGTCATATGGGATTGCATTGGGCCTGCATGATTACTAAATAAGAAACCAATCCAAAAAGTAAAATTGCTATTTAACACTCATTGTCAATAACGAACACTCATTGCAATGACTTTGCAAGCCACACGACAATTATCTACACAGAGATGGGATGATGGAAGGATTCAACTTCAATTTTGTGCCCTCAGTAACCATTCGATTTGCTACCGGGGAAGGTGATCCACCCAGAGGTAAGTCGAGGAACTCCAATACATAAGTTGGTGTGTATTTGCACAACAGGAAGAATGTAATCCAAACTGATCAAGGCAGATCCAATATAAGGAAGAAGGGGAAACAGACCCAACACGAGGAGTTAGAGAAGGAGGCACAAGATGAGGGAGGAGAGGAAACACTCATCAAGGTGACCCAATGAAGGTAATGACATGGTACATGATATATTGGATAGGGATACCCAAATGCTATTAAGCAACTTGTACAAAAGTACATAGTTTCGGTGCTAGCTTTTATAAGGCCCCTAAACTTGTTTAATGAGTTGAATAAGCTTAATTACCATAATTTACTTCTTATAATCCTAATATAACCTTTTTATATGTTTTGAAATTATAATACAAGCTTAAGTTTCAAATTTGGTCCAATTTGGACACTATTTGAGCAAGTTATGCAATTTTCTGTACATTTTGGACTTTTCTACAATTTACCCAATTGAGGGGTTTTCTTTACAATTTGTCACATACATTATGTTCCTTATATGTTATATTATCATTCTTGAGTGTTTTTAGCCATGGGGCTCCTAGTTGATCCATGGTTTGAAGGTGTTTTCCTCACGGGTATTTTAGGGTTTACCCCTTCATGGATGAGCTACCTTTAGTAGCTATCTACTAATGAATTATGTGATTGGCTGGGAATTTCGACAAAGAAAAGATAAGTAGGTGTATATGGACAGTGGGGGATCTGCTTGTGTGTGTGCTTGTATATTCTTAATAGTTTAAGGCCATAAACACATGGGGAAGCCACTTTTACACCCCATGCTTGCTTCCATCCTTATCCATGGGCTATATTTACCTCTTCCTTGCCCAAGTATGATACTATGATTGTTTTCCCTTTCCTCTAACCTGGAGAAACAAATCCACTCTGTGTTTCTGTGGAACCAAGTTCTCTAAGGTAGAAGACAACCTCTTTTTGGAGAAGAAGGTCTCCTAGAGCTCCATCTAGCCCTACCTAGGGTTTCCAAGGTCATCTTTTAGGGATTTCGACCAAGGAAAGTTGTTTTCATCCGTCCTTATCCATTTCTCTTACTCTTCTCCTTCCTCAGACCTTCCTCCAGGTCAAAACCTTGTTGTTCCATGGTGAAAGTGTCTCTAGAACTCAAATATCTATCCTTCTTATTTCTTTTTCTAGGGTTTTGCTTCTTTATGGAGAGAAGTACCTATTTGGCCAAGTTCAGATCTGATTCTAAGGTTTTCTTGCCTTATTTTCTTGAGATTCTTTCTGTTTGGGATCTGATCGACTCTATAGAGGCGAGTTATATAACATTCTTCACTTATATTTCTTGTTAGAAGCATGTTAGTTCATGTTTATGCTTTATTGTGATGAACAAGCATAGAGAAACCATGCTTGTTTAGAATTACAAATTTTGTTGTGCTCCCTATTCTGTTCCAGTTCTATATGAACTCATAAACATGTGTACAACCTTTTTAAGGTGTAACATGATCTGGGACACATTTATATCAACAACCTATGGTGTTAAGCACAAAATAATTGATGGTCCAAATTAGGATTTTCAAGCTATTTCCTTCCCTATCACACAATCGATGGTCATACCATTCAACAAACAATAGTGTTGCTATCTTGGCAACTGATGTTCATGATAAAGGGTGTCAAAATTATGGTGACAACCTATGGTCACCCCCTTAGGTCATGTTTTGGGTCAATTAGATGTTTAATTATCATCCACTAAGTATTCTAATCATGTTATCAATTGATGATGATATTAGCTTAATATTTGATGGTGTTAACTGAATGTATTACTGATCTAACAACCAATAGTGACCTAATGATCAAAATTAATGATGGATCAGGTCATTGACATATATGATGAGTTAAGAATGTAATTGTAGATTTGACTAAACCTTGAACCAATGGTTCCTTGATTCAATTGATCTAATGGTTAGACCTATACTACAATTGATAACCTTGAACAATGAACCTGATCCAATGAATAATATTGGATGCTTCAACATCCAATGGATAATAAATCATATGGTATTATATGTGGGTCCTAGTGATGATAATTCTATGGTTCAATACCATTAATTTGTAGTCTTACTTTTGCCATCATATAATTATATTTGATAAATCACTATAATAAGTGGATGCATAACTCCCATGTGATCTAACTTGTTATACCTAACCTTAATGTAATTATATGATGTTGATTTGTTATAATTATACCTCTTGAATAATTAATGTGATAATGAATTACACTCTTCTTGTGTTGAAACCACAATGTAGTACTATTTGAATATCATAGTGCCTTACCATGTTAATATCTATGGACACATATGTGCTAATGATATTTTGAGCCTTGTTTAAGGCATGGAATGATGATGATAACCTTACTATGAATAATTTTATGGTCTTAATGACCTTTGGGCATGTTTCAATCCATGATTGAGGTGAAATCCTCTTCATGTTCCAATAAGGGTTAATACCCATGAACTTGTGATAAGATATTGGTATCTTGTAATAGTATGATAATAAGTGTGGTCCATTAATTTGCAATGAATGATAGCATGTGGTAATGTCATTAAGATTTATATCTCAAATGTTTTATATATTTTGAAGATGTTATACATATACTCTTTTTAGAAAAGAATTAGGGTTTGAATGTCCACTTGTATGATAAAGCCTTAATGCATTCAATTGGCAGTAATTAATCAAGTGTTACCTTAGTCATGTAGATCCATGTGTCATAGAGCCATCTTCAGTGTCATAACTTACTAGATGGTGAAACGAGTATTCCCAAGGGAAACTCGAAGCGCATACTATTGAGTATGTGGGGGTGGCAAGTTGAGGATATATCCTTGTCATCCACAACGATAGGTTATGGAGGACGGCTATGGTCATGCCTCTGACATTTGATGTGATTGGGGACAACTGCGGTTGTACCTCGGATCAAAGGGTTTTGCATACCCTATTTTATAGTGTTGTAACTTGTACCAAGCACGGACTAGTTGTTATCAGTTGACTATATGTCACTGTTGGCAATTTGACTAGTATGTCACTGTAGTTTACTTGTACTGACTGAGGGGAAAAGATCTTAGGATACCGACACTCCTAGATCTTATACGGAACTGAATAGCACTTTGTAGTAGTCAGTTGGGTTTTGAGTGGTACGACGTAAACTCCCCAGGTCATAATAATAAAGGACATAATACCATCCATGTAGTATAATTGCTAGGGTTTAATACATTTCACATTGGTTGATTAACCCTTGTCTTGTCTGTACACTACATAGTTCTTACATGATGCAGACTTATGAAAATTGTGTAATTATACTTGATGCTACAAATTATTTGATTAATTACTTAGTATGCTTAAACTGTTCAATCTGTTCATATTGCTTATTCAATACCCTAACTACTCAATGTATTTACTATTAATTAATATGTTATAATCAATATATGCTGGAGAGAGTTATATCTCTCGCTAGGACTGGGTCTCACCCGTGGGTCACCACATTTTTTTAGGTGGTCACGGGCAACGAGGTCGTGGTCGCGCTATGGAAGAGAACCAACCTAGTGATTAATAGATTTAGAAGGTTGGTTAGTTGTAGATGTTAGTAGTAGAGTCCTAGTATCATCCCTGTACTCTCAGGTCCGGGTATGGGATGTGTTTTCTAGATGATATACTCGTATCGACACAAGATTTTGATAGTAAGCCAATGTTTGTAAACATATGGCATGTACATGTGAAATATCTTTTGTATGCAGGATGTGACTGAGGTCTTTGGACCCATATGTAAATACTTGTTACAATATATGAGAATGGAATGATGGACCTTTTATAAATGTTATAGAGTTTATTTACATTGTCGGAACTGGTTTTAATTATACCTCATTTTTGACTATGTGATTAATTAGTAGTTGATTGTGTTTTGATTAATCTCATTTAGCGTGACGAGGTGTCTCAGTTAAGTTGGCATTAGAGCTTTACATTTACTGAGTCTATAGGGACATAGGACTTAGGTTTGAGTATGTTCTTATGTATCCAACATATCTTATCATAGTTTATGCTTATGCAGATATGTCTGGAGGACATGAAGAACACATTGAGAGTAGCTATGTTGCACCGGGAGGAGGTTCTACGAGGAAGGCACGCGATGAACACGTTGAGAGTAGCTATGTTGCACCAGGAGGAGGTTCTACGAGGCAGGCATGCGATGAGAGAGTGCCAGAAGTAGGGCCAGAGCAGTCCGTAATGCCTCATCTAAACCCGATAATGATGGCCAATCCTTAGTTTCAGTCTATGTTTAGACAGATGATGGCCACAATTACACATATCACTGACAAAGCACCAACACCTCAACCTAGGGCAACCACCTCTAATGTGGAGTGCCAGGGTGTCAAGAAGACATTTGAACATCTTAGACGTGTTGGGGCGATTGAATATGTGGGTACTTCTGATCTAGAAAACACTGACATGTGGTTAACTGAGCTGGAAAAGGCATTCAAAATCCTAAACATCGCTGAAGAAGACAAAGTTAAGCATGTGGTATACTTGTTGAAGGGTAGTGCTGGCCACTGGTGGGCAATAGAAGAGGAGAAAAGGCCAGGAGTTGTGATAGGATGGGAGGAGTTTTGGAGGGAATTTGTTAGATGGTATTTTCTAGAGACCTATCTAGATGAGAAGATATCTCAGTTTGAGAAGATTCGTCAAGGGACTATGACTATTAATGAGTATGAATCAAAGTTTATGGAAATTCTGAGGTTCTGCCCACATATGGGGGAAACAGACATGGAAAGGATCTGGAGATTTGAGAAGGGCCTAAGTACTGAGTTGACTACAACAACATCAGCCCTAGAAAATAGGGAGAGGTTTTCCACCTCTGTGGAATCCGTAAGGAGGATTAAGAGGTCTTCCATAGAGAAGCGTGAAGCTAATGCTAATAAGCAACCTATGCAGTTTCAAGGGAAATCATCTGGAGGCTTTAAGAAGCTGAGGTTTTTCCCACCATAGTCGTAATCAAGGTCAACCTTCACTGAACCAAGATCACATGCACCATCACAGTGGACCCCGAGTCGGGGTAGAGGTCACAGTTTTCCACCAACAGGAGCTCGCAGTACCTCATCGGTTTCAGTGACAGGGCCGTTTAGGCCATATCAGGACACCAAAACATGGTACAAGTGTGGGCAAGTGGGGCATACAAGACCTTATTACCCTATAAAAAAATGAGGAGGTGACTCAGCAGCCAAGGCAAAGTCAACAAGATCCACAACCATGAAATTTTAGTAGTGGAAGTGGAAGAAGACGTGGTCAGGCATCCCAGGAAGGATCCTCTAGACAAGAAAGCAGAGGGCGTGGACGGAAGTAGGTGATAACAAGGTTCTATGTCATGACCTAGCCAGAAGCAGTGGTCAATCCACAAGTCATGACAGGTCAGATGGAGTTATTTCATTCTAATTTTTCTGCTTCTTATTTCATATCTGTGTTAGTAGACCCTAGTGTGACACACTCTTTTATCACCAGAGAGGTGATATATAGTTGTTATCTACCTGTTAGTCTTAGATATGATAGTTTGTGGGTAGAGACTCCTTTGGTTGATTCCACTGAGTTGCGGGAAGTGTGCCCTTCTTGTGTTCTTTCTTTTTCTAGACACAACATTCAATTAGATCTTTTGCCACTTGACATGCATGGTTTTGATGTAATCCTAGGAATGGATACCTTAGAAAAATACAAGGTAGTCTTTGAATGTGGTACTAAGGTGGCAATGTTCCATGATGGAGATGTACAGTCATTTTCCAGGGTGATAGGAAGATTCTTCCTACTTGTTCGATGTCAGCTATGACAGCTAAGCAGTTGATGAGTCAAGGATGTGAGGCTTTCTTAGCTCACATTGTGGATACCAAGGCGGTAGGTCCTAGTATCTAGGAGGTACCAGTGGTGCAAGAATTTGAGGATGTATTTCCTGAGGAATTTCCTAGCATTCCCCCTCCTAGAGAAATTGAGTTTGAGATCAATCTTGTTCTTGGAACACAACCCATAGCATAGTCAACATACAGAATGGCACCAGCAGAGATGCATGAGTTAAAGAAACAATTACAAGAACTGTTAGAGAAGGGTTTTATCAGACCGAGCACTTCCCCTTGGGGTGCTCCCGTGTTGTTTGTTAAAAAGAAGGATGGTTCAATGAGGTTGTGTATAGACTACAGACAATTGAACAAGGTGGCAATAAAGAATAAGTATCTTTTACCGAGGATTGATGATCTTTTTGATCAGTTGAGAGGTGCCACTGTGTTTTCAAAAGATAGACATGAGGTTAGGTTACCATCAGTTGAGAATTAAGGCGTATGACATACCCAAGTCAGCTTTTAGGACTAGGTATGGTCATTATGAGTTTGTGGTAATGCTGTTTGGGATAACCAATGCACCTGCAACTTTTATGGATCTAATGAATAGGGTGTTTAGACCTTATCTTGATCAGTGTGTGGTCATGTTCATAGATGATATCTTGATATACTCTAAGGATAGTCAACAACATGAGCAACACCTTTGCCGGACATTGACTTTGTTGAGGCAACATCAACTATATGCTAAGTTCAGTAAGTGTGAATTCTGGTTATCTGAAGTATCTTTTCTGGGCCATGTTATATCTGGAAAAGGCATTTGTGTTGATCCCAAGAAAATGGAATATATACTAGAATGGGAACAACCAAATACACTGACAGAGATCCATAGTTTCCTAGGTCTGGCAAGTTACTACAGGAGGTGCATCAAAGACTTTAGTTCTATAGCGTTACCCCTAACTAGGTTAACCAGGATTGATGTTCCTTTTTCTTGGAATGACAAGTGTCAATGGTCTTTTCATCTTTTGAATGAAAAGTTGAATAGTGCACCGGTGTTAGTACTGCCAAAGTAAGAAAAAGCTTGTATTGTCTTTTGTGATGCTTCAAAGAATGGGTTGGGATGCGTGTTGATGCATGATAAAAATGTGATTTCTTTTGCTTCACGATAGCTTAAGAAACATGAAGAGAATTACCCAACACATGATATGGAGCTGGCAGCCGTGGCCCATGCCTTAAAGATCTAGAGACACTATCTTTATGGAGAAAAGTGTCAGATCTTCACTGAACACAAGAATCTACAGTATATCTTCTCAAAACAAGAGTTGAATATGAGGCAAAGGAGATGGATGGAGTTGATTAAGGATTATGATTGCACAATAGATTACCATCCATGGAAATCTAATGTGGTAGTTGATGCATTGAGTAGAAATTTGTCTTCATCATCAATGGTAAATAATGCACAATTAAATTCCTTGACATGTCATAAGAGAGATATGTTAGTGTCTCTTTACCAGATGAATGCATAGCTAGAAGTTTCCTTGTTGGCAGGATTGTTGGCACAGTTACAAGTGAAACCTACCTTGAGACAACAGATTCATGATGCACAACAGAATGATACTATGATACATAATATCCGATCAGAGATTGGCAGTGAAAAGTATGATGTCTTTCATGAGGTAGATGATGGTACACTCTGTTACCAAAATAGGACAGTAGTTCCTAATGTTGATGGGTTGAGGAATATGGTACTTGAGGAGGCTCACTCCTCCATGTATGCAATGCACCCTGGAAGTACCAAGATGTACCAAAACTTGAAAGACATGTATTGGTGGCCAGGTCTAATGCATGATGTGGCAGAGTTCATTGCCAAATGTCCATTTTGTCAATAGGAGAAGGCTAAGCGCCAGAAGCCTATTGGGACATTACAACCCTTGCCAATACCAAAGTGGAAATGGGATCATATTACTATGAGCTTTGTGGTTGGTCTTCCTAGGATAACCAAGGGTCATGATTCCATATGGGTGATAGTAGACAAATTGACTAAGTCAGCTCATTTTCTGCCAGATAAGATGACGTTTACAATAGATAAATTGGCACAAATATATGTTGATGAGATAGTCCATCTACATGGCATTCCAGTGACTATAGTTTCTGACAAAGGTCCACAATTTACAAGTCATTTTAGGGAGCATCTACATTCAAAAATGGGAATACAACTGAGATTCAGCATAACTTTTCATCCGCAGACTGATGGCCAGTCTGAAAGGACTATTTAGACTTTATAGGATCTCTTGAGGGCATGTGTGCTACAATTTCTTGGTAGTTGGGATGTACATATAACTCTGATAGAGTTTTCGTACAACAATAGCTATCAAATAAGCATAGATATGGCCCCTTATGAGGCTTTGTATGGGAGACAATGTCAGTCTCCTCTTTGCTAGTATGAGACAGGTGTAACAGACTACATAAAAGATTAAAGTGATACAACAACAGTTGAAAACAGCCCAGAACAGGCAGAAATCTAATGCAGATAACCGACATAGACCACTTGAGTTCCAAGTGGGATACTTTTTTCGCCCATTTTTGGATTAGGAAGGTTTTCTATTTCTTAATTCGGTGAAGAATAGATCCCTCTTGAGCAAGTTATGCAATTTTATGTACATTTTGGACTTTTTCTACAATTTACCCAATTGAGAGGTATTCTTTGCAATTTGTCACATACATTATGTTCCTTAGATGTTATATTATCATTCTTGAGTGTTTTGATCCATGTGGATCCTAGGTGAGCCATGGTTTGAAGGTGTTTTCCTCAAGGGTATTTTAGGGTTTACCCATTCATGGATGAGTTACCTTTAGTAGCTATCAACTAATGAATTATGTGATTGGCTGGGAATTTCGACAAAGGAAAGATAAGAAAGTCTATATGGATGGTAGGGGAGCTTCTTGTGTGTGTGCTTGTATATTCTTAATAGTTTAAGGCCATAGACACATGGGGAAGCTACTTTTACACCTCATGCTTGCTTCCATCCTTATCCATGGGCTATATTTACCTCTTCCATGCCAAAGTACAAAACTATGCTTGCTTTCTCTTTCCTATAACCTAGAAAAATGAATCCACTCTATTTTTCTATGAAACCAAGTGCTCTAAGGTAGAAAACAACCTCTTTTTGGAGAAGAGGGCCTCCTAGAGCTCCATCTAGCCCTACCTAGGGTTTCCAAGGACATCTTCTAGGGATTTTGACCAAGGCAAGTTGTTTTCCTCCTTCCTTCTCCATTTCTCTTGCTCTTCTACTTCCTTAGACCTTCCTCCAAGTTGGAACCTTGCTGTTCCATGGTAAAAGTGGCTCTAGAACTCAAAAATCTAACCTTCTTGTTTCTTTTTCTAGGGTTTTGCTTCTTTGTGGAGAGAAGTACCTATTTGGCCAAGTTTAGATCTGATTCTAAGGTTTTCTTGCCTTATTTGCTCGAGATTCTTGCTGTTTGGGATCTGATCTACTCTATAGATGTGAGTTATATAACATTCTTCACTTATATTTCTTGTTAGAAGCTTGTTAGTTCATGCTTATGCTTTAATGTAATGAACTAAGCATATAGAAACTATGCTTTTTTAGAATTACGAATTTTGTGGTGTTCCCTGTTCTGTTCCAGTTCTCTATGAACTCATAAAAATGTGTAAAGTCTTTTCAAGGTGTAAAATGATCCAGTACAGGTTGATAGAAACAACCTATGGTGTTAAGCACAAAATAATTGATGGTCCAAATTAGGATATTCAAGCTATTTCCTTCCCTATCACACAATTGATGGTCATACCATTCAACAACCAATAGTGTTTCTATCTTGGCATCTGATGTTCATGATCAAGGGTGTCAAAATTATGGTGAGAACCTATTGTCACCCTCTTAGGTCAGGTTTTGGCTCAATTAGACATTTAATTATCATCCACTAAGTATTCTAATCATGTTATCAATTGATGATGACATTAGCTTAATATTTGATGGTGTTAACTGAATGTATTAATGATCTAACCACCAATGGTGACCTAATGATCATAATTAATGGTGGATCAGGTCATTAACATATATGATGAGTTAAGAATGTAATTGTAGATTTGACTAAACCTTGAACCAATGGTTCCTTGATTCAATTGATTTAATGGTTAGACCTATACTACAATTCATAGCCTTGAATAATGAACCTGATCCAATGAATAATATTGGATGCTTCAACATCCAATGGATTAGAATAAATCAGATGGCATTATATGCGGGTCCTAGTGATGATAATTCGATGGTTCAATACCATTAATTTGTAGTCTTACCTTACCATCATATAATTCTATTTGATAAATCATTATAATAAGTGGATGCATAACTCCCATGTGATCTAGCTTGTTATACCTAACCTTAATGTAATTATATGATGTTGGTTGGTTATAATCAGACTTCTTGAAAAATTAATGTTATAATGAATTCCACTCTTCTTGTTACACCCCAATCTCACAATTACCATTAATCATGAGATTAGGGCATAAATTGAGGATTTAATGTAATACAAAGATCACCCTTAACTTTTATTCTTTTTCAAACTCTTTCTTTTCTCGCATTGAACCACATAAACTAACTTTACAAGAGAATGAAACTTTTATTTCTCTAATGTAATCTCAGCATTAATGATACACATCCATACATTCATTATGTTTCTCACACTTCCATGTACATATGACATGACAACCATTTGCATTCTCTCTTATTAAGGAAACAAACATACAAAACATCATTTACAACTCTCTCACATCTATACAAGGACCTAGAGTGATAGGGACCGACTGAACTTAACTATACTCAGACTTAACTCTTGTGGTAGATCTACTCTGATGCAATGATATCTTCTTCAAGTCCATGTGATTTCCCTAAAAATTTAGAGTAGAGGGGTGAGCTTACTCGCTCAGTGAATGAGTACCTCAAAGAAATAGTGTAAAGCACTGATATAATTACATATATACTTTTGAGCAACTGATATCAATTATAACAACAATAAACTTTAAAGAGTCTAATAATTGATAATCATAAATTTGGCATGATACTCTAGATATCTATAAGAGTGAATCAATATATGAAATGCTTGATTGATCATAAAGAGAACTAATAATTCATAAACGTACAAAGAATAATTGAATAATTATACACACTTGTTTGACCTCTCATTCATTTTATTATGCCCTAATCATATGTAGTGTACTCTGCATATGAAGACTCACAGTGCACTATGATCACACCATATAAGACTTAGTGGACACAGCCGGGAAATGCTAAGTCTGACTACTCTCATGTTCTACAATAGGGAAATGGCTCTCTGGCCTAAACTAGACTCCTCCTCTAACCTAAACACACAGGAAGAGAGTCAAGGCACCTCTTGGCTTTTCTGTACTCTAGTGCCACCAGGACTTCTGGTTGATGTTGGACACTGCAAACTATAATTTAAGGAAACTTCCACTAGGGCTTCGTCCCTCATGCCACCTGATAGTACATTCCGACCCCTATATACTGGACGTTGCTAGGGTTAGGTCATTTCACCCCTAAGTCGCAAACCTCACATAGGGTTTCTACGGTGTTTAAGGATCCTAAGTCTATTATTTTATTATTCCTAGAAAGCTCTTTCACCATTGTACCCTTCTCTTACTTATACTTGACTTTGGTATCTATATGGTGTCACATCTACTTATTTGAAGTTATAATACAACATGTATATCATTCTAAACTTGGCAGAGCATTATATTCAAAACACTATAATATACTGAGTAATCCACATACTATACATGCAGGAAGACTAAAATTCTTAAATAAATAGATTTCATGTCCACTTGGCACATACACACTAGAATTGTGCATATCAACCCAAATCTTGAGTTGTGCATCTCATAACTCAATCAAGAGTTAATTACTTATCATGACAAGAATTATTAATGATAACTGAGAACATTGATATCACAATACTTGATTCATTGAACACCCTACCCTTAGGGTTTCATTTAATCACCACAAATGCTACAAAGAAAGGTGTAATACATCTATCATGTACTTTTCAAATGGTTAAAACACATGATAACTGGGATCTCAATCCCTTATCACATTATTGGGAATTCTCATCCCTTCACATCATTATCATGATTACTAGATCTAGGTATTCAAACCCTTAGATCATCACATAGCATTGTTACCTCTGTAACAGGTAACCATTACCTCTAGGTCCTTAGACCAAGGTATTCATTTCACTAGTTATACAAGTATTCTGATGTCTCACAAGGCCATCACACATCTTTTCACCACTCACTAGGAAACAACTTATTCACATGGCTCCCATAAAGATTTCATGCGACATAAACATTCATTGAATAAAGACTACTATCAACAAATCATATAAAATCAATATATGTATGAAACCTTGGAACTGAGTTGAATTTGGGTTTCCATGACATTCACTAGGATATCATGCATCAATAATAACATTGAATAAATATAGTCTATGATGTCAAGAAAATCCCTTCAAATGGATTTCATGATATCTATTCGCAAATATCCAACTTTCCTCGCATCTAGGGTTTCACCCTTTTTACTGAGATATCAAACAAATACTATTCACTTTGAATGAAATCTAAGATAGTATCTGACATATATGTACTATTAATTTAGATAAACAATCATTCATAACCAAGGGGATCTATATAAGCAATTTTCTCTATTTACTTATACATCAAATTTCAGTCATGGACAAATTCCCTATATTTCAGTTTACTCTTATAACCTATGTGAATACTTAGGGAATTCTCATTAGGATGTATTGTATACATTTCTAAAATGATTTTATCATCTGAACTTCATACAAATAGAGGAAGAATCTATTTCATATCATTTTGCAACAACTTAGAACAAATAGACAATTCAGGGTTTGTAGTCGCATAGTAGCAATTAAAGATTATGGATGAATTAACCAATTTTCATGCAATATACTGTTTAAAGGAATTTCCCACTCACCCTAAGGTGTGAAAACACCTTTAAAACGTAGCTCATCCCTGAAAATCTCGATCTCATATCAAATACCTAGCAATTCACCCAATTCTTCTTCCTTTCAAATCGGAAACCCTAAAAATGAGGGATTACGAAGAAAGAGTGAGAAAAGGGGAAGTTTTGATACCATTTTGGATCAAATCAGAGAAGGGACGGAATTTTTACATGTGAGAGAAGATTCACCATGAAACTATATCCAAAGAAGCTAAACTCACATGATTTCATCATTCCTCAGACCACAAAACCCTAGGTCAACATCTCCATCAATTTCTCCTCTCAAACCCTAACTCTCTCTCTCTCTCTCTCTCTTTCTCTAGGATTTCATTTCTCTAGATTGAATAACGAATTATGAGAGCTCCTTGTGTGTTAGGTTGACCATATAGAGCAATTGATTTGCTTGGGTTAATTGCACTTTGACCCCTCACTAAACTTTTTCTTATTTCAAAAGAGTTTTCTGTCATAAAAAGGTTTCCGTAAATTTATATATTTTAGAGATCAAACCTATTCCAAAAATTATGATAATTTAGAATGTTGTGTATAATTGAGTTACAAAGTTTTAGTTAAAATTTAAGATCATTACAAGATTCCTTTTAATAAATAAAAATCGAATAATGCACTGCTATCCAGAATTCTACAGAAATGTGAAGTACTGTAATTCGTCTATTGATAAGGTATAAAAACATCCTAAAATTATGAAACTTTTACATGTAGTTTATGATTGAGTTTTAGATCTCTAGTTAAAATTTCAGATCATTTGGAGTTACCAATAAATAATTAAAAATAAAACACTACACTGCTGAAAAGCACTCTGTGAGCATTTTGGTCGAAGTATAGTTCAACTGAGATCCACATTCAAATAACACTCAAATATTCTGAAAATTTTCTCCAATATGCATGATTGAGCTTAAATATCATATCCAAAATTCAATTAAATAAAAAAAAATTGTAGAAAATATGAAAAATCATTTACCACACTGCTATCTTGATCAAATTCCATACTCATGTACCATCAAAACCCTAATTTTAGCCAACTATGATTTATATTTCTCAAACCTTAATTTCTCAAATAAAAGGAAACTTAATGTTCTTATTTGGTTTAAAACATAATAATTGAATTATCATCATTAATTATATTTAAGCAATGATCAATCCAATTAGCATATAATCATCCAGGTAAACCCTTGTTTACCAATTAAGCTCAAATGCGGTCATAACACTTCTTGTGTTGAAACCACAATGTAGTACTATTTGAATATCATAGTGCCTTGCAATGTTAATATCTATGGACACATATGTGCTAATGATATTTTCAGCCTTATTTAAGGCATGTGATGATCATGATAACCTTACTATGAGTAATGTGATGGTCTTAATGACCTTTGGGCATGTTTGAAGCCATTATTGAGGTGAAATCCTCTTCATGTTCCAATGATGGAGCTAGAACTTACACCAAAAGATTGCTCTTCCAATGGAAGTCCTAATGTGCACCAAAAACCCTAGGGAGTTGATGTTCTCTCTAGGTTTACCTACAACTGGTGCTAGATAAATGCTCCAACCCCACAAGAGTGTGGAAGCCTTATCATAGTACAGATTTAGGATCAAACCCAAAGGATAATGTTAAGAATCTAAGTGTCTTTATCTCATTTCGTATCGATCTAAGTCAATCATCTAAGACCAAAAGTTTGATTTGAGTTATTTAATCTAAAACATGCAAAAGTAAAGGCAAGAATAAAAAACTAGTTGAGGATTAAAATCTAAGATTAGCAAATGATGATGGATCATCAAGGTGATGCGGGTTTTCACCACCACTACACATGTATTGTACCTGTACCAATCATAGAAAGACTTGCAAGCAAGATACATGGATGTTATACAATACCGATGTCTTGTAGGACAAGAGTAATTCACACATCCTTCACAGGTTGAATACCTCTCATCCGATACATGTCTACGTGTCAATGAAAAGATGTAGCCTCCGAAGAGAGAACCTTACTCAACCTCATGAAATGTGAATCGGAAAACTAACAAGCAAGCGATAATCATTAACTCGATTAGTATCCTTATAGACTATCCCTCTTTCGAGGAAATAGCTATGAGAAACGTGGGAGTGTTGCAACGTCAGCCATTCCCAGACGAATGGTCAAATACCTTGCACCACTCCCTCTGCAGAATGTGTTCCTCGACCCATCAAGGTTGCACTTCCATACGTCAACTGATTCCATTTCATAGTGCGGAAGTGCAATGATGGAGGTGAGTTTACTCCATCCCTCGGGAAGCGTTCCTAGATACCGAAACGGATGCGCGGTGGATACGCACACCAGAAACCAACACTAAATCGGTATTAGAGTCCCAAGAGCAGTCGTAGACAAACCGCAATGAAAGACAATAGATGCATACACGAACGCGGCCAACATTCAAGCATGTATGAAATGATTTAGTATTGAATTGGAAAGATACCATCTTTTAGTACACATTACAGAACATGAGCAGCGGGGCTAGTACCCGCACCCCAGTAGATGAAACTACTCGCTCCTCATAGAGGGAGCAACAAGGAAAGAGAAGAGAGAGAGAGAAAGCATCATTGGAGCAGAAGAGTAGATCTGTGATAGGCCGGTGTAGATCGTCGCAGTCTCCGGGACTGCTCCATCATGGTCGATGACGTCCGTCTCTCTGCCTCGATTCTCATGTATACCTCTGGGATTACACGAGTAGAATGAGATGTGGTGTGGCGGAGCAATGGTGGAAGTGGGCTAGCAGTGGAGCAACCTTCTAGACTTCTGGCTTCAGTCCCAGTCCGGCAGCCTTGGGCCGTAGTGAGATAGATCCCCCAGACCATGCCTCTATGCTTCTATTTATAGGCTTGGTATGTGTCTTGGACGGATTGGGTTAGATATGTAATTGGCCCAAATATCTTGGTCCATATGGTTTCCAGCCTTAAACGGTTTGAGGGACTGAAAGGGACTTCACGGTCTTGAGACTGTGAGAGGCTTCATGGTCTTGAAACTATGAGAGGCTTCACAGTCCTGGTGGTCAGTGGCTTCATCAAATGATCTTGTGCAAAAGACCAAACGGTCTTCGACCAAGGGGAGCCTGTTCGGTCTCTTTCATTCGGTTTGCTTCTCTTCACGATCCAACAAATAGTTTGCTAGTATTTTGTCCAATCGATCTCGCTGCAATCCTCCAAACGATCTTGATAGTCATCATCTCAAACGGTCTCATGCGTTCAGTGACCAAACAGTCTCTATGGTTTCCTTTGCTCAACCGATTCGGTCTGCTGGATCACGTCTAAACGACCTTGAATCCTAGGTCATACGGTCTGGCAAATAACAATCTCTTCTTTAAGCTTGGGGATCCACACTTCCATTGGTCTTGCGGCCCTTCCATGGTGGCGGCGTGGCTGAAGGTAGCAGGTGTGGTGGTGCTGCAACAACAAGTGAGGTGATGGAGGCTTGAACTAGCAGGTCAGCGGTGTCGGGAGGTAGGGGACGACGTGCCACAACCGTGTTGAGGCACCACAGTCGTGGTGATGCTGTTGTCCCACGGTCGTGCTGCTATCCCACGGCCGTGGCGGGTGAGAACTTGGCCTCTGTTGGTGATGCGCCACGGCCGTGATGTGACACCACAGTCGTGGTGTGGCTAAAGCCCCACGGCCATTCCGCCTTACACAGATGTGGCGGGTGAGAAGTCTTGGCTCTGGTGATGTTGTGCCACGACCGTGGCATGACACCACGATCGTGGTGAGGCTACAGCTCCACGGCTGTGCCGCCTTGCACGGGCATGACGGGTGAGAAGTCTTGGCACTGTTGGCGATGTGCCACGGTCGTGGCGTGACCAACACAGTCATGGCGGGTGGAGACTTGGCACTATTGGTGATGCGCCACAGCCGTGGCGTGGCAAACATAGTCGTGGTGATTGTTCTACTTCATGATCTTGATGTGTTGTTGCACAGGCTTGAGTTAGGATCCAAACGGTCTTTGTTGGCCTATCGGTCTTGAGATCAAATGGGATTGAACGGTCTTCAGACCGAATGGGCTCAAATGGTCTTGAGACCGAATGGGTCAAATGGTCTTCAGACTGTTAGAGTCAAAGCTGTAGGGGTCATGACTGTTGGCAAAGGTTGAGGATGATCTGTAGAAGAGAGAGAACGTGAGTAGGGGAAGATGAGATCAAATAAACTGGGAACTAGGGTAATTAGAACTAGTAATGCACTATTTACATGAAACTGAAGAGATACTTAAAGTAAACTAAAACAAGGGAAATCCAGTCGATATGAGGCACAAAATCCCTAGAATTGGCGACTGTGAGGATGAATTTGGAGGATTCATCACCACACCGAACTTAAGCATTGCTCATCCCGAGGAATGAAAAAGCCTAAGAAAGTCGCCAAAAATGCTCGTTCGTATCATAATTACCTCATCTTCGTGCAAATGTCAGAATTTTCATGAAAATGAGAGAAAAGGCAAAACAAAATTAAAAATTAGGGCAATAACATCAGAATTCCTTTGAATTGGTGACTGAGGATGAATCTGGAGGATTTATCACCCCACACCGAACTTGAGCGTTGCTCGTCCCGAGGAATAGAAAACTTAAAATAGTTGCCAATGAAATCGTTCATCTTGTGATTGCCTCATCCTATTGTCATATCGTAATTTTGTTCATGGCTCATATTGATATAGCATCAAGGCTTCCTTAGATCATGGAATACATCTTGTTATATCCTCGTTTCTGAGTTCACTTCACTAGAGTATTTTCTTCTCACTTTTTTTTGTATCGGTCATGTCTAGAAGTTTTATGAGAATTTGAAAAGATCCACAGAATCAACAAACATGCATATGATCGTCACTGGTGTTTTCAAGAGAAAGGTTGAAATGGAGGCGATTGGGGGTGCCGGTATGATGAAAGGGGAAGGAAAAGATGTGTGATCAAGAGATAAGAGTCTCTTATCTGATTGACTCAAGACTCTTATTATTGGTAATTCATCAAGACACTTTGAATATTTTGTGCACAATATTGGTTGACTTAGCCTTACACCTGAATTTTTTTTTTCTAAAGGTAACTCAGTAGTGTGTATGGGTTGTCTTAAGGATTTTGGCTAGCTTACCTCTTCCATCAGAGGTAAGGGGTCATTTTTGGGGCCTTAGGATCTCACTACCGAGTGTGACACATCTTCCTTTGTGAGGGCAGATAATGTACCGGCCCAGTGAGACCTTTATCGGTAATCCTTATTCAGGGCACAAATCTCATGTTTTTATTCACACTCTGGCTTTTATTCATTCTCGCTCGGCTTAGGAGAAAGGGTATTTTTGGATTTTTTTATATTTGGGATGCCAAACCTCTTTTTGGAATCGGGGTAGATTTTTCACCAACCTCGGTATGTGCACAATCATCATTGTATACTCTTTGAATCAAGAAGGGAAGGTGATACACCCCTGTTATGTATTGAGGGGTATGGAAGAAGCGGTAGTGGAAAAAGAGGTGTGGTGTACCACACCGAACTTAGAGTTCGACAGAGGTGTGGTTTACCACACCAAACTTAGAGTTTGGCAGAGGTGTGGTTCACCACACCGAACTTAGAGTTCTGCAATGTTCTAGTTTTCACTAGAAAGGAGTGTGGCGTGCCACACCGAACTTAAAGCTTTGGCATGATTGATGAGCGAAAGGGTATGAAAATGAAGGAAGAAGTGTAGAAGAGAGTTCGGATCATAATGTTGTTTGCTTAGCGATTCCATATGACGGGTTCTTTTTCTCCATCTCACTCTGCTAAAAAAGTGACAAGATAGAACTTCAAATGAGAATTCCATACAGTAGATCCATTATTCAATTAGAGGCGTGATGCATTTGATCTATCTCAGACTTATTGAGGCTTATCATTCTTATGGAGGATATGACATTTAAGGATCGTAGACTATACAAGATGAAATCATTTATCGGTTAGTTTTAAGCATTGGTTCCTTGTGGATTTGTAACAAAAAGAGGTGATGAAAAAAGATTCGAAAAGCAAAATCCGACTAGGTAATGGCTTGATTTTTGGAAAACTTCAAAAAGGCAGGTAAATTATGAACAAGAAAATAGAATGGGAAAAAATAGAAATCAGTAAAGGTAGAGGGTGGAGTGAGAGTCATACCACCCGCCCTCCACCTCAAACTTATGAGTTTGCCCATTTCTAAACAAATACTAGGTTCGAGATGGAGGGGAAGGGTTGCGCAGGGTTAACCAGGCAGTCCTCGTAGTTGGAAGAAGGTCCCATGAAGATGCTTCATGAGGGTCGGAACTGAGAGCAAGGAATTGCACAAACAACTTGTGGCAATTCAAATGGGTTTTCTAGACGACTTGGAAGCACATTTCTTTCACCTCTTTGTCCATCCAGAAGAATCCAGAGACCTTCCCCCATCAGTGGGGGAGGTGAAATATAAGAAATTGAGACTGGGGGGGTCAGATGAGTAATCAAAGCATTGCTTATTTGTGTCCTCTAATTGTGGCTCGCCCTCAAAATTTAAAGTAAAACTACTTTCTCCAACATGCATAGCAGTTGATTGTGGGTCATCCACTTGAACTTCCTCCTGTTCTGGATCGGGTGGAGGATCCAGTTCAAGCTTCATTTCGTCACCTGGATTTTCTTGTGAAAGATATGGTAGCCAAGATGATGGTTCTACATCAGAGGAGTTATTGTGAGAAACATCCTCATCTTTATCGATGTCGAAATTGATAAGAGTGTCATTCGTTTCTTCAGAATTTTATTTGGAATTTTCCTCGTAGAACACTCTTAATTCATCCAAGTAACTAGAAGAGGGTTCGACTGGTGGGACGAACTCTTGCTCAGTTAGAGAAATCATGGGATTATGTGGTAGAGATTCCAATGACATCTCTTTAAGGGAGGGATTGGTTCGTGAAAAGATGTTTTGAAGACTAGAATCTCCTGATGTCTCCATTTCTTCGAAGTTGGGACTAGAATACTCCATTTCTGAGCCAGGTTGTTGTTCTAGCATTTCTTCATAGTACTCCTCCAATTCTATTGAGTGCTCGGGAAGAGCTATTACGGGAAGAATGGAACTTTGTGTAGGTAATGGAAGTATCACATTCTCTTGAATGTGTGGTGGCTCAGGAGGAGCTTTTTCACAGGGATGAGTTGCTATAAGAGGGCAGGTTTGTAACTCGATGTCCTCCCACATGCCGTTTTTGTCATTATAAGAGTCTATGGAAATATCGTAATTCATTCCAAAATCAAGAGGTGGTTCATGTTTCTCTTCATAATGCACTGTCAACTCGTTCAAGTGACTAGAAGGAGATTTAATAGAAAGATCATGCTCTTGTTTGAGGATTGGCTCTGTCTGGACTTCTTGTGGCAGTAATAACTCAGGTAACATCATCTCATGAAAAGGACCGATCATAGGATTGTCATCTTGAGACCCGTCATCCTCCCTTGATTCTGTTTCATCAGTGAGAGTGGTATGGTCCATTTTTGAATCAAGATCTTGATCAGTCCTATCCTCGAAGTCTGTTCCTAGATCAGCCAAATGATCAGAAATTTCATCATAAGGACAATTCATATCTTGTTCCAGAAGTGGAGACATTTGATTTTCTTGCATAAAGGACATATCTTTATCTGTATCGGTCACATATCCATCTGAGTCTGACTGTGGAGGAGTGTAGAGTCCTTGCGACATAAACCCTTCTTCTATGGATTTCATTGATGAGACATCTAAAGTTGAAGAGATTTTGTCATCGAGGGAGTCGATTATCACCAATTGCTCTTCAATGGTTGGATTTGAGTCTATGAAGTCAGAAGGTGGGTAAGTGTTGAATTTTATCCCCCATTGATCTCCTGACTGTAGAAAGTCCCCATGTTGGTTACTCAATCTTTCACCTAAGGGCCTAGTCCAGGTATCATTTTCCGAGTCAGGTCTTGGCTGGAAAGATGATTCTTTCTCTTGTAATGTTGTGAAGAAATCATACTTGGGTTCATTTATTAACTCTGAAGATGATTCCTCACCTTACACTGACGCTTGAAGATCATTGGAAGGTATATCCCACATGATTTCATAATCATCATCGTAATCGATTGCAACATGTGGACTAGGGATGTGCTTGGTTGAAATTGGTGGCTGTTCTACATGTTGCTCAGGAGCGTTGACAAGTTGCATAAGTTGATCAAGGTCGGCTATCAACTTCTTGGTCATGGCTATCTGATCATCTAGTTGTTGAGCCACTGATATCTGTAAAGCTCGTAGTTCTTCCATTAATGTGTGTTGATCTTCATGAAAAGGCTCTTCACTGCACCCGTTGGGTTGATATTGATAATAGCTCTCCTCATCATAGCATTGATTTGCATTGTATTCCAAGTTCCCTCCTATGTTGCAGTCTATGCCTTCAAATCCCCCATAGTTAGGTTTTTTGTAGTAGCCTCCAGGGTGATATGGATTATAACTTGCGTTATATCCATAGTTGTATCAAGAAGCTGCTTTGAGTTTCCCAACTATACGATTCATGATTACTTGACGCAGAGCCATCACATAGTGAGGAGGGACATTGAAGCAGTAAATTAATGCATGAGAATAGTCACCACATAGTTGACATCTAATGGTTGGTGGTGTCGACTGCTTCATTTCGAAGAGAGTTGGTACCTAAAATCAAAGAACGAGTTTATCAAGTTTGACCAGCCACTTCATATCCAAGAGGATATGCAAGATTAAGTCCTTCACTTTTTTTAGGTTTTTGAAAAGAAAATGGAAAACCCTAGAGAAACCTAAATCGACATGGAATTCGAAAAAGACGATTCTTACACTATTGTCCCTGACAACGGTGCCATTTTTTGATGGACCTAGAACTTACACCAAAAGATTGCTCTTCCCATGGAAGTCCTAATGTGCACCAAAAACCCTAGGGAGTTGATGTTCTCTCTAGGTTTACCTACAACTAGTGCTAGATAAATGCTCCAACCCGACAAGAGTGTGGAAGCCTTATCATAGTACAGATTTAGGATCGAACCCAAAGGACAACATTAAGAATCTGAGTGTCATTCTATCGTTTCGTATCGATCTCAGTCAATCATCTAAGACCAAAAATTTGATTTGAGTTATTTAATCTAAAACATGCAAAAGTAAAGGCAAGAATAAAAAAACTAGTTGAGGATTAAAATCTAAGATTAGCAAATGATGATGGATCATCAGGGTGATGCGGGTTTTCACCACCACTACACATGTATTATACATGTACCAATCATAGCAAGACTTGCAAGTAAGATACATGGATGTTATACAATACCGATGTCTTGTAGGACAAGAGTAATGCACACATCCTTCACGAGTTGAATAACTCTCATTCGGTACATGTCTATGTGTCAATGAAGAGATGTAGCCTCCGAAGATAGAAACTTACTCAACCTCGTGAAACGTGCATCGGAAAACTAACAAGCAAGCGATAATCATCAATTCGATTAGTATCCTTATAGACTATCCCTCTTTCAAGGAAATAGCTATGAGAAACATGGGAGTGTTGCAACGTCAGCCATTCCCGGACGAATGGTCAAATACCTTGCACCACTCCCTCTGTAGAATGTGTTCCTCGACCCATCAAGGTTGCACTTCCGTACGTCAACTAATTCCATTTCATAGTACGAAAGTGCAACGATGGAGGTGAGTTTACTCCATCCCTCGGGAAGCGTTATAGATACCAAAACGGATGCGCGGTGGATACGCACACCAGAAACCAACACTAAATCGGTATTCGAGTCCCAAGAGCAGTCGTAGACAAACCGCAACGAAAGACAATAGATGCATACAAGAACACAACCAACATTCAATCATGTATGAAACAATTTAGTATTGAATCGAAAAGATAAGATCTTTTAGTATAGATTACAGAACATGAGCAGCGGGGCTAGTCCCCATGCCCCAGTGGATGAAACTACTCACTCCTCATAGAGGGAGCAACAAGGAAAGAGAAGAGAGAGAAAGAAAGCATCGTCGAAGCAGAAGAGTAGATCTATGACAGCCCAGTGTAGATCGTCACAGTCTATGGGACTACTCCGTCGTGGTTGATGACGTTCGTCTCTCTACCTCGATTCTTGTTTCTACCTCTGGGATTACACGAGTAGAATGAGGTGTGGTGTGGCAGAGAAATGGTGGAAGTGGGCTGGAAGTGGAGCAGCCTTCTAGACTTCTGGCTCTAGTCCCAGTCCAGAAGCCTTGGGCCGTAGTGAGATAGATACCCCAGACCCTGCCTCTACCCTTCTATTTATAGGTTTGGCATCTGTCTTGGACGAATTGGGTTAGATCTGCAATTTGCCCAAAATCTTGGTCCATATGGTTTCCATCGTTAAACGGTTTGAGGGACTGAAAAGGACTTCATGGTCTTGAGATCGCGAGAGGCCTCACGGTCTTGAGACGGTGAGAGGCTTCACGGTCTTGAAACCATGAGAGGCTTCACGGTTCTGGTATTCAGCGGCTTCATCAAACGGTCTTGCACAAAAGACCAAACGGTCTTCGACCAAGGGGAGCCTGTTTGGTCTCTTTCATTCGGTTTACTACTCTTCACGATCCAGCAAACAGTTTGCTAGTATTTTATCCAATCGATCTCGTTGCAATCCTCCAAACGATCTTGATAGTCATCATCTCAAACGTTCTCATGCGTTCAATGACCAAACGATCTCTATGGTTTCCTTTGCTCGACCGATTCGGTCTACTGGATCACGTCTAAATGACCTTGAATCCTAGGCCATACGGTCTGGCAAACAACAATCGCTTGTTTAAGCTTGGCGATCCACGCTTCCATTGGTCTTGCGGCCCTTCCATGGTGGCGGCGTGGCTGAAGGTAGCAGGTGCGGTGGTGCTGCAACAATAGGTGAGGCAAGGGAGGCTTGAACCAGCAGGTCAGCGACATCGAGAGGTAGGGGACGACATGCCACAGCCGTGTTGAGGCACCACGGTCATGGTGATGCTGCTGTCCCACGGCCGTGCTGCCTTGCACGGGCGTGGCGGGTGAGAACTTGGCCTCTGTTGGCGATGTGCCACGACCGTGGCGTGACACCACAGTCATGGTGAGGCTACAACCCCATGGCCGTTCCGCCTTGCACGGGCGTGGCAGGTGAGAAGTCTTGGCTCTGGTGATGTTGTGCCATGGCCGTGGCATGACACCATGGTTGTGGTGAGGCTATAGCTCCACGGTCGTGCCGCCTTGCATGGGCGTGGCGGGTGAGAAGTCTTGGCACTGTTGGAAATGTACCACGGTCATGGCGTGACTAGCATGGTCGTGGCGGGTGGAGACTTGGCACTATTGGCGATGCGCCACGACCGTGGCGTGGTAAACATGGTCGTGGCGATTGTTCTACTTCATGATCTTGATTTTTTTTTGCACAGGCTTGAGTTAGGATCCAAACGGTCTCTACTGGCCTATCGGTCTTGAGATTGAAGGGGCTCGAATGGTCTTGATACCGAATGGGCTCAAACGGTCTTGAGACCGAATGGGCTCAAACGGTCTTGAGACTGAATGGGCTCAAACAGTCTTTAAACCATTTGGGCTCAAACGGTCTTGAGACCATTAGAGTCAAAGATGTAGGGGTCATGACCATTGACAAAGGTTGAGGATGATCTGCAGAGGAAAGAGAACGTGAGTAGGGGAAGATGAGATCAAATAAACTGGAAACTAGGGTAATTAGAACTAGTAATGCACTATTTACATGAATCTGAAGAGATACTTAAAGTAAGCTAAAACAAGAAAAATCTAGTCGATACGAGGCACAAAATCCCTAGAATTGGCGACTGTGAGGATGAATCTGGAAGATTCATCATCCAATAAGGGTTAATACCCTAGAACTTGTGATAAGATATTGGTATCTTGTAATAGTATGATGATAAGTGTAACATCCCTGACTTGGGTTATGCTTTAACCCTAGGTGTTTTTCTTAAGAAAGATAATTATATGCTTGATATTATCTTTTGAAAAGTAATTAAGGCTCAATAGGAACTTATACTTCATTTTAGTCCTTTTTGAATAATATTGAAAATAATGTTTTGTTTGTTATGGACTAAAGTGCAATTTACCCAAGTTGAGGGGTTAATTTGCATATGTTACATGATAATATGTTCCTCATATGTTGAAGAATCATTGGAATGAAAATGATGTAGTGGTATGGCTAGTGCAAGCATGAGTGCCAAGAAAGAGCTGATAAAGCAATGTTTGTGCATTAAAACTTTGTTTTGGTGTAATGTGCAATTTACCCAAAACCCAGGGTTCAATATGCAATCTACGACATCAATAAGGTCCTTAATATTCTTGGCATCTTATAGAGGTAAGAAAATGAGAAGGGCATCTCATTTGAGCTACTTTGAAGGAGAGAGAATATTTGTATTAAAATAATCAAGATTTAATCATAAATGGAACTTTACTTCAAATTAATGCAAGAATAAATATAATAATTAAAGGGCCTTCAACCAAAAACAAGATGGTTGTATTTGTTCAAGTGTGAAAACCCTTGTGCCTTTGGTAGGCCACGAAATATCTAACTTGAGTGGAGAGTCCACTCACATTAAATTAATGGAAAGTAATATCCACTAAAAATGGGATATTAATATAATATGATTAAGGTGCTTAATTTATTTTTCCTTAATTCATGGATAATGTAAGGGAATTTGGATAGAAGGAAGATAGCTTTGCATGCACGGAATTGAGGAGGAAGAGGTGGCACAGTTTTTGGAATTAAAGGATTTTTATAAGGCATTTTCTCTCTCATTGATTTCCTTATAAAAAGACCCTTTACCACACAAACCAAGGACTTTTTCGAATTCACTTCTTTCCTTTGCTTGCAAAAACGATCAAGGGAGCTAGGGACATCAGGAAGACGACCCTCAACCTGTTGGTAAGCTTCTTGACCTTCGTTCATCTTGATTTCATGGTGGAAATCACAAATCAATGCATGATTCCTTCATATCTCGATCCCATCTTCACTTCTAACCATTCCTTTTCACCCAAAAGCTTGAGGAATGATCCTTGTGGTTAGAGAAAGCTTCTTCCACCATTGTTGATGTGAATCTCCAAGCTTTGAAGCTCAATTGAAGGCGGGCTATATAACTAGAACCCCTATTCATTGTTATTGATTTCAATTTCTCATTCAACTATATTCAATTGCTCTTCTTTCAATTTCTTTGATTAAGTTGATGCAATTACCATGATAATGGCAATAGTTTTCGATGGTCTAAGGCTTGATGATGATAACATCATCTTAGTCTCACTTTCCAATAGATTTGAGTTGCAAACGGTTTCAAGAGTTTGGTCCAAACGATTTCACCAAACCGTTTGGAGACCAAATGGTTTCCAAACCATTGGAGGCTTGGACCCCAAACTATTTAGAGGAGTTGACCATTTGGATGGGTTGACCGTTTGAGTTCAGAACCCTAGAACATGTTGGATGGTGATCCATTTGATCTAATTGATTAAGTCAATATATAGACAATCCTCTAAGTGGAAACCCTAATCGGCTAAGTGCTGAATTTGCAATTAATTAAGTTGATGTTTTGGATTGATTAGCCCAAACGGTTTCAAAACCATTTGGAGGTCACCCCAAATGGTCTCCATACTATTTGGAGGTCAACCAAGACCATTTGGAGGTCTAGGGTTGAATATGGTCGAGTAATCGAAGAGTAAGAGATATTAAATCAAAGTGCAATCAATAACTATATTGATGATCAATCCAATGACCTAAACCCTAATTGGATTTTGCAAATTTTAATGAGTTATGAGGAAAATGACCTCAAGACCATTTAGAGGTCATCCACATGATGTCAAGACCGTTTGAGGTCAGGTCATATCATAAGTTGATGATGGTTCATTGTTTTCAATTGGATTAGTTCCACAATGTTAAGCATTGATGGTTCCTCAATTCCAAAACCCTAATTTAAGGAGTCTTGATAAAAACCCTAGTTTAATTGGGTTTAAAACCCTAATTGATGGTCTAATTGAGGGGTGATTCTATGGTTCAATTGATGAATGAATCAAGTATTCAATTGAAAGGCAGTTCATGGATTGAAACCTTGAAATGATTAAGTGTTGAAACACCTTTTTGGTCCATTCGGTTTTGAGTGGGTTTGGACCAAACAGTCTCAAGACCGTTTGGGACCAAACAATCCCAAACCGTGTGGAGACCCAATCTCATTCAGTTTCAACACTTTCTAGCTCATTCAGTTTTAAGGCAATGTTTGCTTAAATGGTTTCAAGGGCAATATGCCCAAACAACTTCAAATCGTTTGAACTTTGAAAGACCAAGACCGTTTAAGGTCTAAGTAGGCAAGACCATTTGAGGTTCAAAATGGTTAATCCATTCGGATATCTAATGTAATTGAAGATTTAATTGGTCAATTCATTTGAATACTCATGTGATTGAAGGATCAATTGATCAAATCTTCTAGACATCCTAGATGAGGATGAGAGAGAGATTTATACATGTAAGATAATCATGTAGCAATTCAAGACTAACACATTCAAAGTAAGTGTGATATACAATTAGGGTATGATCCTTGGTAAAGAGATCATGAAACCCTAATTGAGTTAATTGATGAACTCAAACCCTAAATTAGGGCAATTCTGAATGAAACCCTAATCTAGGAAGATAATGTGATGTGAATTTAGGGTAATGACATGAGTAACCCTAATTCATGGTATTTTGATGTACAACCCTAATTTGGATGAATAGTAAACCCTAATTGTGGGTTATTGAACATAAACCCTAAATCTAGGGTGATGTGATGTGAATAGTAAACCCTAATTCAAAATAGGGTGAAGGTGTGTGAAACCCTAATTCTGGTTTATGCTATTTAGCATGAACCCCTAATCCTTGACAATGAAATGATGAATCATTGGTCCTAATTGAATAAAGGGGGATGAGTAACCCTGACTGCTATAAAATGGGAAACCCGAACCCTGGTATGGGAATAGTGGTGTTACCATGGGATAACATGGAACTGAATTATGATTGATATATCTGTTATCATCTATACTAACCATGCAGGTATCCTGAGATGATGAACATAGCCTGCTATGAGCTATGATGCGTTAATTATTGAAATTATTTATTGGGCCTTGTGTACCATAATATGCCTTGTTTCTTAGTAAGAGGTAACAAGAGAATTATTGGGCCTCAAGTTCCAGATAAGATGCTTGTGAAGCAAGTATCATGTGTACCTTGGTCAGATGACCTAAAGGTGATGGTTACCTGAAAAAGTGGTAACAATACTCTGTGATGAGTTAACGGTTTGAATACCCAGAACCATATGTTATATGAGGGACTGAGATCCCAATGTCTTTTAAAGACTAAGATATAACTGATGAAAATAGTACATGTTTCTTTATAGCATTTGTCCTAATAAGTTATGTTTGTAAACTTGACTTATGATAAAAGAATATGATAATGTACTTAATTAATCAAGTGAAAGCTTTTCATGTAGTGCTCTGACCATAGATCCATCATCGTCAGTAGCTGGTGATGGTGAAACATGTTTTCTTATGAGATTTTCTAGAGTTCGCATATTTTTGAATATGTGGGGGTCGATGGGAAAAAATATCCTTACGTCCTAATGAGGGAATTGATGGAAGGTAAACATTAAACCTCTCAATCCTTCATTGTATGTTCCGGGATGAATGTATCACTAATCTCTCGATGATGTTAATGCCAGATCGATGGAGGTAAACATGAAATCTCTCGATCGCGACGAGAGTGCAACCACCACTGTAGCTCTATAGCGAGTTGCCACTATACCCTAGCAAGCTATGTAAGCAGAGACACAAAATGTCCTGCATGTAATCTTGCACTGACCGAGATGCGGGAAGTCATGGAAGTCAACTCTTCCATTGGTTTTGTATGGTACCGATTTTGACTTCGCAGTGATCGGTTGGAGTATGAGCGGTATACCTCATCTCCTCAGAGCTTAAGAATGTTTGAAAAATATAATCATCCGTGTAGTGTATTTGCATAAGATTGAAATATGAGAACCACTGGTTGATGTTATCCTACTTAGCATGTTCTTGATACATAAATGTTATTTATGTTCTTTAATTCTTTATTAAATAAGAAACATGCTGCCTTGTCAAGTTATAACTGAAATACTTGATTAGGAATGTTGTTCTAACCTGCATAGATAGTAATTATCTACTATTGAAATATATTATCCCACTGCTCAATTTATTTCTATTAAACTGCAATAATAATGTTTATGGAGGAGAGTTATATCTCTCACTGAGGCAATTTTATAATTGTCTCACCCCCATGGGATTCAATGTTTTTAGGTAGACGCAAACAAAGAGGCAGAAACTCTGTAGCAGAGGAAGAGCAGCAGCAACAACATCAAGGACAACAGTAATATCCCAGGTGGGGATACTAGATGTCAAGCTTTGTACATAAAGTCCTATGTGTTGTCTCTATACTCTCAGGTCCTAGGAGTCAGTAGTTAATGTTTTTGTAATCAACCTGAGATTTTGGTTTGATGATACATGGAATATCTAATGTGGACCAGTATGTAAATATACTACTATGGTTCTTGTTTAAGAGAATCTTTTGTAATGGATCTTTTTATAAAATGTTTTAATTTTTAGTGATTTTCAGTAATTCCACTACTAACAAAACGCTTCCGCATTAGTTTAATCTAGTTAATCTTGTTTTTGTGAATCGAACACCACAAGTTTAGTGGTATCAGAGCTCTAGGTTCGCTGAGTCTACAAAGACATAGGATTAAGGTTGTTGAGTCTGTTCTAGTATCTTCCAGTTTATCTGATAGTGTCTTCTGCTCATATAGGAGGAGAAGAACTTGAAGATGTCTAGATCGCATGATGAACATGCTGCTGAGAGCAGCATTGCTACACCAGGAGGAGGTGCAAGAGACCAAGATAGGGAGGAGCCCGTACCTAAACAACCCCAGTTTAATCAAGCTGATATGGGGAACCCAGCCTTCCAAGCTATGTTTGGGCAGATTATGGCAGCTATGACTCATATGACAGATAGGATGCCACTACCTGCACCAAGGGCACCGGCCCACAATGAAAGACAGGGAGATGGCAAGACCTTTGAAAGGCTTCAGAGGGTAGGATCCACGAAGTATGCTGGCACACCTGAACCAGAAGATGCTGATTTATGGTTAACTGAGCTGGAGAAGGCTTTCAGAATCCTTATGATTCCTAAAGATGAGAAGGTGAGACATGCTATCTACCTACTAAAGGGGAGTGCTGGTCATTGGTGGACCATTGAGGAAGGTAAAAGGCTAGGAGTTGAAGTTAGATGGGATGAATTCCAACCAGAATTTGTTGCTAGATACTTTCCCAAGATGTATCTAGATGAGAAGATCTCTCAATTTGAGAGGTTGAGGCAAGGACAAATGAACATTAGAAAATATGAAGCCAGGTTCATGGAGCTTTTGCGGTTCTGTCCGCACATGGCAGCTACTGATGAGGAGAGGATTTGGCATTTCGAGAAAGGGTTGAACGTTGAATTGACCACTCCTATGTCTGCTCTGGAGAACAGGGAAAGATTTTTCACTTTTGTGAAGTCCATGAGACAGATTCTGTGATCGAGAAGCGACAGACTAGTAATAAGAAAGTATATCCTCAATTTCAAGGACCCTTGTTTGACAGTTTCAAGAAGTCGAGATTCTCTACACCACCACCACTGAAGTTTAATGTCCCGACGCATTGGACGTCAAGTAGGGGTAGGGGACGTGGTTTTATTCCAAGTAGAGCCCCCAGTACATCATCGACATCAGTAACAGGACCACCCAGGTAGAGTTTGGGAAGCTACAACTGCTACCAGTGTGGAAAGTCAGGACACTTGAAGAGAGATTGTCCTGAGAAAGTCAGAATTGTGACTCAACCCCAGAGACAGAGTCAACAAGGCTCACAAAGGCGAAAGTTCAATAATAATGCTAGAGGACATGGACAAGCGTCCCAAGCTGGATCATCAACACCAAACAACCAAGCACAGGGTTAACAACAACCAATGGCTAGATTCTATGCCATGAATCAGCCTGAAGTAGTTGTCAATCCTCGGGTTGTGACATGTCAGATGGAACTATTTTATTCTGATATGTCTTCATCCTGCTTCGTATCTGTGTTAATTGATCTGGGTGCTACACATTCCTTTATCACTCGAGAAGTGATTTATGACTGCAACATGATTGTCAGTCATAGAGCAGACAGTTTGATGCTAAAAACCCCTTTGTTGGGATATATAGTGTTTCAGGAGGTGTGTTCTCCCTGCAATCTTTTCTTTTCTAAACATCACATTCAAGTGGATCTTATACCACTTGAGATGCAGGGTTTTGATATAATCCTTGGAATGGACGCCTGAGAGAAGTATAAGGTTGTCTTGGATTGCAGTTCCAAACAGGCTGTGTTCACAGACAATGGTGACACATAGATCCTTCAGGGAGATAGAAAGATTCTTCCAACTTGTCTTGTGTCATCTATGGCAGCTGAGAAGTTGATGAGACAGAGATGCTTTGCATTCTTGGCTCATGTGGTAGATACCAAAATGGAGAGCGCTCATCCTTCTGAAGTTCCGGTAGTCAGGGAATTTAAAGATGTATTTCCTGAAGAACTTCCAGGTGTTCCTCCGCCCCAAGAGATTGATTTTGAAATTAATTTAATCCCGAGCATGCTAACAATATCACAAACGTTGTATAGAATGGCACCTACTGAGATGGCAGAGCTTAAGAAACAACTACAAGAGTTGCTTGAGAAGGGTTTTATCCGACCAAGTACTTCACCATGGGGTGCTCTGGTTCTTTTTGTTAAAAAGAAAGATGGGTCTATGTGATTATGCATTGACTACAGACAGTTAAACAAAGTCACCATACAGAACAAATATCCTTTGCCAAGGATTGATGACCTGTTTGATCAGTTGCGTGGTGCAACTATCTTTTCTAAGATAGATTTGAGGTCGGGATACCATCAATTGCGTATTAAGGAGGGTGACATATCTAAGTCTGCCTTTAGGACAAGGTATGGTCACTATGAGTTCACAATTATCTCGTTTGGACTAACTAATGCACCGGTTGCATTCATGGAACTCATGAATAGAATCTTCAGACCTTTTCTTGATCAATGTGTAGTCGTCTTCATAGATGACATCTTGATCTACAGTAGAGATGCTCAACAGCATGAGCAGTACCTCCGTCAGGCTTTGACCTTGCTAAGAGAGCATAGGCTATATGCTAAGTTTAGCAAGTGTGAGTTTTGGCTACCAAAAGTTTCTTTTCTAGGACACATTATATCTACTTCAGGTTTTCGTGTTGATCCTAAGAAGGTAGAATCTATCCTGCAATGGGAACAGCCAAAGACACCGACAGAGATTCATAGTTTTCTTGGACTAGCAGGCTATTACAGGAGGTTCATCAAGAACTTCAGCTCTTTAGCTTTACCCCTGACCAACTTGACCAGGAAAGGGGTTCCTTTTGTCTGGAATGACAAGTGCCAACCATCTTTCCAGTTGCGGAAGGAAAGGCTAACAAGTGCACTTGTGCTAGTGTTACCTGAGCAAGGGAAGGGGTACATAGTTTTCTGTGATGCATCCTAGAATGGCTTAGGATGTGTGTTGATGTAGGATAAACAAGTGATTTCTTTTGCTTCTCGATAGCTTAAGAAACATGAGGAGAATTATCCGATACATGATCTAGAGCTAGCTGTTGTGGTCCATGCCTTGAAGATTTGGAGACATTATCTCTATGGAGAGACATTCCAGATTTTCACAGACCATAAGAACCTAAAATATATCTTCTCACAACATGAGTTGAACATGAGACAGTGCCACTGGATGGAATTAATCAAGGACTATGACTGTACAATTGATTATCATCCAGGGAAGGATAATGTGGTAGCTGATGCACTAAGTAGAAAATCAGCAACACCAGCCTTAAACAAAGCACAATTGAACTCCTTAGTGTGCTCTAAGAGAGATATGTTTATCTCCTTGAGGCAAAACAATTTACAACTTAAAGTATCATTGTTAGCCGGATTGTTAGCTGAGATGCACATAAAACCTACTCTGAGACAAAATATTAAAGAAGCATAACAAACTGATACTGTGATTCAACAGATTAGATCAGAGTATGGTAGTGAGAAACGGTTTGGTTTCCATGATTCAGATGATCAGGTAGTCTGTTACGATGATAGAATGGTAGTATTTGATGTTGATAACTTAAGAAAGTTAGTTTTGGAAGAAGCTCATTCTTCGATGTATGCCATGCATCCAGGAAGCAACAAGATGTATCATAACTTAAAATATATGTATTGGTGGCCTGGATTGAAGAAAGATGTAGCTGAGTTTGTTATGCGGTGTCCGGTGTGTCAGCAAGTTAAAGATGAACATCAAAAGCCCACAGGAACAACGCAACTTCTGCCTATACCACAGTGGAAATGGGATCATGTGACCATGGACTTTGTGGTTGGTTTGCCTAGAACAACCAAAAGTCATGATTCCATTTGGGTGATAGTTGATAGGTTGACAAAGACATCACATTTCTTACCTGTCAAAACAACCTACACTGATGCGAAGTTGGCACAGTTATATGTTGATGAGATAGTGCGGTTGCACGGGGTTCCAGCTACCATTATTTCTGATAGAGGTCCCCAGTTTACAAGTCATTTTTGGGAGCAACTCCATAAAGCTTTGGGTATACAGTTAAGGTTTAGTACAACCTTTCACCCCCAGATAGATGGACAATCTGAAAGGACTATACATACTTTGGAGGATTTGCTTAGAGCATGTGTCCTTCAATTTGTAGGAACTTGGAATCTACATCTAAGCCTGATAGAGTTTGCTTATAATAATAGCTATCAACACAGTATTGAGATGGAACCATATGAAGAATTATATGGTAGACGTTGTAGATCTCCCTTATGTTGGTATGTAACAAGGGAGTACCAACTCTTGGGTCCTGAGCTGGTTCAGCAAACAACTGAGAAGATTAAAGTCATACAACAACAGTTGAAAGATGCCCATGATAGGTAGAAATCATATGCTGATAAGCGTTGTAGACCCTTAGAATTCCAAGTTGGAGACAGAGTATACCTTAAGGTCTCACCTTGGAAAGGTATCCTTAGATTTGGAAAGAAGGGAAAGTTAGCTCCTAGATTTATGGGACCTTATCCAATCATTGAGAGGATGTGAAAGGTAGCCTATAAGCTGGAGCTACCACTTGAGCTGCATAGATTGCACCCAGTGTTCCATATTTCCATGCTGAGGAAGTGTCATCCTGACATTGAATTAGTTCTACAACCTTTGGAGGTAGAATTAAATGATGATATATCTTATGTTGAAGGACCTGTGTTGGTTCTTGACAGAAGAAATAAAAAGTTGAAAAAGAAAGACATTAGTCTTGTAAAAGTTCTCTGGCATCACCGTGGCATTGAAGAAGCTATGTGGGAGCTAGAGGAAGAGATGAGGAGGAAGTATCCTTCTCTTTTCTCTTGATGTTTTTGTTGATGATTTTAGGGATGAAATCCTTGTAAGGGGTGGATAATTTGTAACATCCTTGACCTGGGTTATGCTTTAACCCTAGGTGTTTTGCTTAAGAAAGATAATTATATGCTCGATATTATCTTTTGAAAAGTAATTAAGGCTCAAGAGGAACTTATATTTCAATTTAGTCCTTTTTGAATAATATTGAAAATAATGTTTTGTTTATTATGGACTAAAGTGCAATTTACCCAAGTTGAGGGGATAATTTGCAAATGTTACATGATAATATGTTCCTCATGTGTTTAAGCATCATGGGAATGAAAATGATGCAGAGGTATGGCTAATGAAAGCCTGAGTACCAAGAAAGAGTTGATAAAGCAATGTTTGTGCATTAAAACCTAGTTTTGGTGTAATGTGCAATTACCCAAAACCCAGGGTTCAATATGCAATCTACCACTTCAATATGGTCCTTAATATTCTTGGCATCTTGTAGAGGCAAGAAAATGAGAAGGGCATCTCATTTAAGCTACTTTGAAAGAGAGAGAATCTTGGTATTAAAATAATCAAGATTTAATCATAAATGGAACTTTACTTCAAATTAATGCACGAATAAATATAATAATTGAAGGGCCTTCAACCAAAAACAAGATGGTTGGATTTGTTCAAGTGTGAACACCCTTGTGCCTTTGCTAGGCCAAGAAATATTTAACTTGAGTGGAGAGTCCACTCACATTAAGTTAATGGAAAGTAATATCCACTAAAAATGGGATATTAATATAATATGATTAAGGTGCTTAATTTCTTTTTCCTTAATTCATGGATAATGGAAGGGAATTTGGAGAAAAGGAAGATATATTTGCATGCACGGAATTGAGGAGGAAGAGGTGGCACAATTTTTGGAATTAAAGGATTTTTATAAGGCATTTTCTCTCTCATTGATTTCCTTATAAAAGACCCTTTACCACTCAAACCAAGGTCTTTTTCGAATCCACTTCTTTCCTTTTCTTGCAAAAACGATCAAAGGATCTAGGGACATCAGGAAGACGACCCTCAACCTGTTGGTAAGCTTCTTGACCTTCGTTCATCTTGATTTCATGGTGGAAATCGCAAATCAATGCATGATTTCTTCATATCTCGATCCCATCTTCACTTCTAACCATTCCTTTTCACCCAAATGCTTGAGGAACGATCCTTTTGGTTAGAGAAAGCTTCTTCCACCATTTTTGATGTGAATCTCCAAGCTTTGAAGCTCAATTGAAGGCGGGTTATATAACTTGAACCCCTATTCATTGTTATTGATTTCAATTTCTCATTCAACTATATTCAATTGCTCTTCTTTCAATTTCTTTGATTAAGTTGATGCAATTACCATGATAATGGTAGTAGTTTTCGATGGTCTAAGGCTTGATGATGATAACATCATCTTAGGCTCACTTTCCAATAGATTTGAGTTGCAAACGGTTTCAAGAGTTTGGTCCAAACGGTTTCACCAAACCGTTTGGAGACCAAACGGTTTCCAAACCGTTTGGAGGCTTGGACCCCAAACCAATTAGAGGAGTTGACCATTTGAATGGGTTGACCGTTTGAGGTCAGAACCCTAGAACATGTTGGATAATGATCCATTTGATCTAATTGTTTAAGTCAATATAGAGACAATCCTCCAAGTGGAAACCCTAATCGGATAAGTGCTGAATTTGCAATTAATTAAGTTGATGTTTTGGGTTGATTAGCCCAAATGGCTTCAAAACCATTTGGAGGCCACCCCAAACAGTCTCACGACCGTTTGGAGGTCAACCAAGACCGTTTGGATGTCTAGGGTTGAATATGGTTGAGTAATTGAAGAGTTAGAGATATTAAATGAAAGTGCAATCAATAACTATATTGATGATCAATCCAATGACCTAAACCCTAATTGAATTTCACAAATTTTAATGAGTTATGAGGAAAATTACCTCAAGACCATTTAGAGGTCATCCACACGACCTCAAGACCGTTTGAGGTCAAGTCATATCATAAGTTGATGATGGTTTATTGTTTTCAATTTGATTAGTTCCACAATGTTAAGCATTGATGGTTCCTCGATTCCAAAACCCTAATTGAAGGAGTCTTGATTATAAACCCTAGATTAATTGGGTTTAAAACCCAAATTGATGGTCTAATTGAGGGGTGATTCTATGACTCAATTGATGAATGAATCAAGTATTCAATTGAAAGGCAGTTCATGGATTAAAACCTTGAATTGATTAAGTGTTGAAACACCTTTTTGGTCCATTCGGTTTTGAGAGGGTTTGGACCAAACAGTCTCAAGACTGTTTGGGACCAAATGATCCCAAACAATTTGGAGACCCAAGCTCATTCAGTTTCAACACTTTCTAGCTCATTTGGTTTTAAGGCAATGTTTGCTTAAACGGTTTCAAGGGCCATATTCCCAAACGGTTTCAAACCCTTTGAACTTTGAAAGTCCAAGACCGTTTAAGGTCTAAGTAGGCAAGATCGTTTGAGGTTCAAAATGGTTAATCCATTCAAATATCTAATGTAATTGAAGATTCAATTGGTCAATTCATTTGAATACTCATGTGATTGAAGGATCAATTGATCAAATCTTCTGGACATCCTAGAAGAGGATGAGAGAGAGAGATTTATACATGCAAGATAATCATGTAGCAATTCAAGCCTAACACAATCAAAGTAAGTGTGATATACAATTAGGGTATGATCCTTGGTAAAGAGATCATGAAACCCTAATTGAGTTAATTGATGAACTCAAACCCTAAATTAGGGCAATTCTGAATGAAACCCTAATCTAGGAAGATAACGTGATGTGAATTTAGAGTAATGACATGAGTAACCCTAATTCATGGTATTTTGATGTAAAACCCTAATTTGGATGAATAGTAAACCCTAATTGTGGGTTATTGAACATGAACCTTAAATCTAGGGTGATGTTATGTGAATAGTAAACCCTAATTCAAAATAGGGTGAAGGTGTGTGAAACCCTAATTCTGTTTTATGCTATTTAGCATGAAACCCTAATAATGGATAATGAAATGATGAATCATTGGTCCTAATTGAATAAAGGGGGATGAGTAACCCTGACTGCTATAAAATGGGAAACCCTAACCCCGGTATGGGAATAGTGGTGTTACCATGGGATAGCATGGAACTGAATTATGATTGATATATCTGTTATCATCTGTACTAACCATGCAGGTATCCTAAGATGATGAACATAGCCAGGTATGAGCTATGATGCATTTATTATCGAAATTATTTATTGGGCCTTGTGTACCATAATATGCCTTGTTGCTTAGTAAGAGGTAACAAGAGAATCATTGGGCCTCAAGTGCCAGATAAGATGCTTGTGAAGCAAGTATCATGTGTACCTTGGTCAGATGACCTAAAGGTGATGGTTACCTAAAAAAGTGGTAACAGTGCTCTGTGATGAGCTGAGGGTTTGAATACCCATAACCATATGTTATATGAGGGACTGAGATCCCAATGTCTTTTAAAGACTAAGAGATAACTGATGAAAACAATACATGTTTCTTTATAGCATTTGTCCTAATAAGTTATGTTTGTAAACTTGACTGATGCTAAAAGAATATGATAATGTACTTAATTAATCAAGTGAAAGCTTTTCATGTAGTGCTCCGACCATAGATCCATCATCGTCAGTAGCTGGTGAAGGTGAAACATGTTTTCTTATGAGATTTCCTGGAGTTCACATATTCTTGATTATGTGGGGGTTGATGGGCAAAAATATCCTTACGTCCTAATGAGGTAATTGATGCAAGGTAAACATTAAACCTCTCAATCCTTCATTATATGTTCTGGGATGGATGTATCACTAATCTCCCGATGATGTTAATGCCGGATCGATGGAGGTAAACATGAAATCTCTGGATTGCGAAGAGAGTACAACCAGCACTGTAGCTCTATAGCGAGTTGCCACTATACCCTACCAAGCTATGTAAGTAGAGACACAAAATGTCCTGCATGTAATCTCACACTGACCGAGATGTGGGAAGTCATGGAAGCCGGCTCTTCCATTGATTTTGTATGGTACCGATTTTGACTTCGCAGTGATCGGTTGGAGTATGAGCGGTATACCTCATCTCCTCAGAGCTTAAGAATGTTTGAAAAATATAATCAGCCGTGTAGCGTATTTGCATAAGATTGAAATACAAGAACCATTGGTTGATGTTATCCTGCTTAGCATGTTCTTGATACATAAATTTTATTTATGTTCTTTAATTCTTTATTAAATAAGAAACATGCTGCCTTGTCAAGTTATAACTGAAATACTTGATTAGGAATGTTGTTCTAACCTGCATAGATAGTAATTATCTGCTATTGAAATATATTATCCCACTACTCAATTTATTTTTATTAAACTACAATAATAATGTTTACAACAGAGAGTTATATCTCTCGCTGAGGCAATTTTATAATTGTCTCACCCTCGTGGGATTCAATGTTTTTAGGTAGATGCAGACAAAGAGGCAGAACCTCTGTAGCAGAGGAAGAGCAGCAATAACAACATCAAGGACAACAGTAATATCCCAGGTGGGGATACTGGATGTCAAGCTTTGTACATAAAGTCCTATGTGTCGTCTCTGTACTCTCAGGTCCTAGGAGTCAGTAGATAATGTCTTTATAATCAACCTGAGATTTTGGTTTGATGATACATGGAATATCCAATGTGGACCAGTATGTAAATATACTACTATGGTTCTTGTTTAAGAGAATCTATGGTAATGGATCTTTTTATAAAAGGTTTTAATTTTTAGTGATTTTCAGTAATTCCGCTGCTAACAAAACGCTTCCGCATTAGTTTAATCTAGTTAATCTTTTTTTTGTGAATCGGACGCCACAATAAGTGTGGTCCATTAATTTGCAATGAATGATAGCATGAGGTAATGTGATTAAGATTTATATCTCAAATATTATATATCTTTTGAGGATGTTATACATATACTCTTGTTAGAAAAGAATTAGGGTTTAAATGTCCACTTGTATGATAAAGTCTTAATGCATTCAATTGGTAGTAATTAATCAAGTGTAACCTTAATCATGTCGAGCCCTGTGCCGTAGAGCCATCTTCAGTGTCAGAAATTACTGGATGGTGAAATCAGTATTACCAAGGAAAACTCAGAGCGCATACTGTTGAGTATGTGGGGGTGATAAGTTGAGGATATATCCTTGTCATCCACAGTGGCAGGTTATGGAGGATGGCTATGGTCATGCCTCTGACATTTGATGTGATTGAGGATAGCTGCGGTTGTACATCAGATTAGAGGGTTTTGTATACCCTATTTTCTAGTGTCGTAACTTGTACCAAGTACATACTAGTTGTTATCAGTTGACTATATGTCACTGTTGGCAGTTTGACTGATATGTCTCTACAGTTTACTCATACTGACCGAGGGGAAGAGATCTTAGGATACCGACACTCCTAGATCTTATATAGAACTTAATAGCATTTCACAGTGGTTAGTTGGACTTTGAGTGGTACGACTCAAACTCCCCATGGCATAATAATGAAAGATATAATACCAACTGTGTAGTATTATTGTTAGGGTTTAATATGTATCGTATTGGTTGATTAAACCCTTATCTTGTCTTTACACTACATAGTTCTTACATGATGCAGACTTATGAAAATTGTGTAATTCTACTTGAAGCTACAACTTATTTGCTTAATTGCTTAGTATGCTTAAACTGTTCAATCTGTTCATATTTCTTATTAAATACCTTAACTGCTAAATGTATTTACTATTGATTAATATGTTATATTCAATATATGTTGGAGAGAGTTATATCTCTCGCTGGGACTGGGTCTCACCCGTGGGTCACCACGTTTTTTTAGGTGGTCGCGGGCAATGAGGTCATGGTTGCGCTATAGAATATAACTAACCTGGTGATCAATTGATTCACAAGGTTGGTTAGTTGTAGATGTTAGTAGTAGAATTCTAGTGTCGTCCCTGTACTCTCAGGTCTGGGTATGGGATGTGTTTTCTAGATGATATGCTCGTATCGACACGAGATTTTGGTAGTATGCCAATGTTTGTAAATATATGGCATGTACATGTGAAATATCTTTTGTATGCAGGATGTGACTGAGGTCTTTGGACCCATATATAAATACTTGTTACAATATATGAGAATGGAATGATGGACCTTTTATAAATGTTCTAGAGTTTATTTACATTGTTGGAACTGTTTTAATTATACCGCCTTTTTGAGTATGCGATTAATTAGTAGTTGACCGTGTTTTGTGTTTTGAGTAATCTCATTTAGCGTGACGAGGTGTCTCATCTTTACTCGAACCACACATTAGCGGGGACTTCTAATCAGGTCATCTAAAATATGGACTTCACAAGGTAACACAAAGTTGAGGCCTAAGGTTTTTCTAGGGGAGTCTGGATCCCGGGGAAGGGGAATATTGTTTCTCTTGCGGTCATCCAATCACATAAATAATTCATTCATTACAAGATGGAATGGTGGGTCTATTTGAAATTTGTGTATGGTAGTACCATCCGATTGGGAAGGAGATTTCTCTAGAACATATTGAGGAAAATAGAGGATTCCTTTGATGGGACCTAGTTTGTCGTAGGAGATTTCAATGCTCACAAATTCCTACATGAGAAGGAAGGAGGGAAAATGTAAGACTTTGCTAGTTTTTGAGAGTTCTCAGAGGCCTTGAGCAATTGTGTCCTAGTTGATCTTGGGGTGAATGGTCCTATCCTGACCTTTAAATGGGTATTACTCTAAATGAGATTGGATAGGTCATGTAGTAACCAAAAACTATTGGATATGTTTAATAATGCTACAGTGGAGATTATTGAATGTGTCAAATCCGATCATGCACTTGTTCTCATTAGTACAAACAAAGACAAGAGGCATTTTAATAGGAGGAGTAGAACTTATGCCCATTGGAAGGAACATGTCAATTTTCTGGAAGTACTAAAAAGTATTAGAAAAACAATAATACTTTCATGGACAACTCAAGACAGTTCTTAAAGGAATTCATGAATTGGAATCAGAAGGTGAGAAGTGAGAGGTAGAAGAAGAAGAAGTCCTTGCAATTAAGACACCTTTAGGCACAACAAAATGTGGTGGAAGAATGTAGTCCTAAAGTAGAAAACATCATCATAGACCTTCAATATCAAATTATGGAAGAAATGAAATTGGAGGAGATGGAGTGGAGCCAGAAGGCCCATTGAGGGTGGCTCAAGTTGGGTGATAGTAACACCAATTAATTTCACACTATAGTCAAACCAAGATGATGGAGGTACAAAATAAAAAGACCAAATAATAATGAAGAAGAGTGGGTTAATGACAAATATAGTTTGGGCACCATGATTTCAAATCATTTTGTTGAGTTCTTAACAGACCCAACTCCTGACACTCTTTTTCTTCAACAAGAGAGTACATAGAGTTCTTCCTACAACTAAATCAAGATCGAATCACGTACAAGGGAAAGGTTCCTGATGAAGATGCACTCAAAACAAGTCTCATTTGCATGTCCCCACCAAGGGCTCCTAGTCTGGATGGAGTTTATGTAGGTTTCCTACAATACAACTAGATGAACATGTAGGACTCCCTTGTATCCTTTGTTCACAACAAGCCATATGGAAAACTAAGAAGCTAACTCGATAATTGTTTTAATTCCTAAATTTCAATTTCCTACTACCTATAGCCATCTTTGACCCATCTCACTGAATAATGTGTGCATCAAAGTAATATCTAAATATCATTGTAAACTATATCAAGTTGTACCTTAATGATTGGATCACTCCTATCAACATCAACTTCATCCCAGGACAAAGCATTCAATATAATATCATACTCATGTAGGAGGTAATACATTCAATGGAGTTCAGGGCATTCTTTAATGGCCATCAAAGTCAACATTTGAAGGCCTATGACAAGCTCAGTTGGGACTTCATACTAGAAACTTTATAGCAATCTTCCAACCTGACTAATGTGATTTACACCATAACACATATTATCATCTTAGGTCAATCTTCCATTCTATGGGAGGGTAACACATTACCATTGTCCAGACCTTCTCCAGGGGTCCAACATGGAGACCCTCCATCTCCTTACATCTTCATGTTGTGTATGGATAGGATCATCCAAAACATCTTCAAGAGGTTGGACACAATCGCTGGAGCCATCCTTGTTCACAAACAAGCACATTGCAGTGTCACAACTGGGCTTCACGGATGACACTGTCCTATTTGAGGAAGCTTTAGTAGCCCAAGAAAATTGTATTATGCGATATCTATACAAATTTGAAATGACACCGAATCAGCAAATTGCACATGATAAATTGGATGTTTTTTTCTCTTAGAAGACATCGTATTTTACATGCAGGGCCATATGTAGACGGTTGAATATACCAAAGGTCTCCGAGATAAGCAAGTATCTAGGAATTCTTATTGTCCATACAAGGAATTCTAAAGCTCTTTACTTAATTCTGGTAAATAGGTACCAAGTAAAGATCAATAACTGGAGAACAAGAGACTATTGCTTGTAGGTCAGATCACTCTGGAAAAGGTAGCTTTGTTCCTTAATGAAACACATATAATGCAATCATCCAAAATTCCTATATCAGTGTGTGATAAGATTGATCAAATCACAAGGAACTTCATATGGAATGGCCAAGGGTCAAGGAGAAGTACAAATCCAATTGCCTGGAACATGCTTCTTGTGCCACACCTTGATGGCAGATTGGGTTTATGAGTAGCTCAGGAGTTCAACAATGCTTTATTGATGAAAGTGGCAAACAAATTTATGAGGAATAGAGATACAATATGGAAACCCCAGTTCAAGGAAAAATATGAGGGATCCAACTCTCTTTAGAAGTCAGACTTGATGACATGGAGATGGATACTACCATTGTTATCTAAAGATAAGGCTAATACCATGTGCTCAGTTGCAAATGGTCATGACACATTGGTGTGGATGGACAAATGGTTGAGGAATGTAGAGCTACCTAAAATAAAACATGGGATTGTGATTCTCGAAGATTTGTTGGATTCAAAGGTCTCAAATCTTGCAGTATAGGAAAATAAATGGGGTGAGAATTCCTGAACACATACTATGACAAGGAGATGGTTGATGTAACTGTTGGGAAATATGGGATCAGAGAAAAGCAACGGAAAAAAAATTCATCTATATGTATTCCCCATAATAGCAAGATCATGTCAACTACTGCGAAATAAGAATGATGGTTTAATGAGTTTATACGTGGTCCTGGAGCAACTCCAGTGACAACAATTCATTGCAATGCAACTTCTACTTGCTCTTAGATAGTGTCTGTGCAACTCCTGTTCTTCACCATAAGCGGAGGACTGAACAACTTTTGCAACGGCTCCTACGGTCTAGCCACATAATGCAGGATGACGTTGCCCTCCTAGAAGTAACCAAAAGACTCTTGCCTCTAGAGTAGTCCACACAGACCAACTAAAACTCTTGTCCTTCTAGTAGAATAGATAGGAAGGAGTTGTCCCTCCTGTTAGTGTATTAGTCACCAACTTGTTCTCCCACAACAATGATCCTTAGTTATTCTCTCCCTTTCTGTCCCTCCCTAGTCAGGTAGGACTTTCTAGGGCTCTCTTAGTTACCACAACCAGAGAGGACAACAATTTTTAGAACAATTGATTCTCAATTGTGTGTGTTGGGAAGCCCCCAATACCCCTCTTTGTATAGGAGGGATTAGGGTCTGGGTTCCCGATTGAAGTGGGAGTGGAAGGGACTGGAAGGTCTTGAATTTTTGCAACCTACAAAATCCGAAACGGTCATTTCACAATTGAAACAGTTGTCTCACATGCGAGACAATCGGTTCACAACTCAAATCGATCGTTTCACATGTTTCCTAATGTACATGAATTTGGCAAAATCATTTTAATTAATGCAATTATTAATTCCTTGTTCCAGTCAAATTAAACAAGTGAAATGAGTAATATTTTTTGATGAATTCGAGAAAGCTACTAGAACCTTTATTCAGCCCAACCAAACTAATCGGTTCACTGGGTGAACTAATCGTCTTGCTCACCCAAGCTGACCAGTTCCCCCATTGAGTCAATCAATTGGTGACTTATTCGTGCATAACTCCAGCCAATTCAGTTCCAATCAGCCTGACACTCCAAATGACCATCTCAACACTTGAGTTAATCATTTAGCACTCCAAACATATGTCTCACCATGTGAGTCGATCGGTTGGCAGTGTAGTCAGCTGATCTGTTGCATGAATTGAGTACATAAACACTTTAATAATCAATCCAATCATCATTTAAGGTTAAACTCCACTTCTAGATGAGTTCCTATGTGTGTGACCCTATAGGTCCCATATCATGTTTGTAGTGAATGTACATAACTAACTTATTGACATCACAAGCAGAGAGTAGTGCCTAGTCCTACCCAAGTGAATGGAAAGTTGGAGAACATCACCAACCAACAATATGTGTAAGGTGTTGTAGTGATTTTATAATTCTTTTACCTATGATATTCGGGATGAACTCAAGGCATGGAATCGTCATCCTCTTAATATTCAACCCATTTTACTTGAACCAAGAACAGACTGTCTGAGATAATGTGACCTCAATATCATATATTTTATTTACATGCGTATGCGCATGCATTTCTCAATCTCTCTTATCAAGTGTCTAGGATATCAAATTCCAGTAGGAGGGAAAAATACCTTCTACACTACTCACAATTAGTCCCCATGCGTCAAAGCTACCCAATCATCACCTTTATAGAAACTAATATTTTAGGATTACGTTTGATGATGTCAAAGTATACCCAGTGACATGTGATGAGTATAGTGACTTCAGGTCTAAGAATCACAATCACCACCTTCACTATGAGAGATGACTATGACCACCAAAGATGGTTTCCGTGTGACACTTTCAAGGTGGGTCTGTCTGATACACTATTCCCTAACATGTATCTGTGTGCTTTGCTTGATATACCATATCATGACAAATGAGATTTTGTCATCAACAAACCCACACTCCAGTCCTGTGTGTTACCGGTGTTTATCTACCTTCCACAGTAACAACTGACCAGGGACATAATAAAAATGTACATACTCTTAGCATTCATATGATCTCATTCTTCAAGTCATGTACTCGAAGACATACGTCATAGAGTATTGTCATTCTTTATACATTCATAATATTTCCTCATTATCTCATCACTGAATGAAACAGAATGAATTGGAAGTCTGTCTTTATGAGTATTAATGAAATCCTTTATGGTATGTGCATATCCAATTTGTTACAATTAATCCAAATAATGTCACATTAATTACTTATATGTATATTAGACATTGTTACTTTACTTTTCTTTCTCACATTATTGTCATCATTAATCATTCTCTCATATTTATTCACTTCTTATTATTGATTATGAACATTTGTTTGAATCAATTACTTCTTTTCCATGTTGAATTCATTATATATATTTTAATGATCAAGGTGGGACATATTACATATTAATGATCTGATTCACATACTAAGTCATTAGGTGATTAATTAGGTGTGTATTAGAGAACAAGGTGATATGCATTTCCTTCAAAGATTTCACAAAACCAACAAGGTTGAACATGACCAAAATCATATAAACCCAAGGTTAACATGATCACAACATCTATAACTATGACATCTCAAAGTGGATCCATACATTTGTGTAGTTTCTTGGAATGAGGTGTGCATTAAAATGTACCCTATCTTGAAGAAACACAATTAAATAGTTTGCACCAGAAATAAGAGTTACATGAGCACATCATTACAATAATGCATTAATGGTTCACAAATAGTGCACATGTGGTGAATATCTTACTTTTCTTACAACTTCATATTGAGAAGCATTGGAACTATATATTCACCTCAATATTATGTATCCTCCTAACCATATAATAATTTCTTATATTCAATACTTGAAATACCTTGACAATGTAACTGTTATCAAATCACATTATATTATAATTATCTATTAAAGTATGTAGCTATGATAATAATATGAAATGCATTGAGAATAACCTCAAGAAACATATTCATCGTATCTAAAATGTAAAGGACTCACATTTTGTCAAATATATTAGAGATGAACCATGGCCTACCACAATCATAATTATATAACATGACTCTTCACTCGTACTAGTCATAATCTACCATATAATAGGAGGAACTTGTACATTTCTTGAAACATGGCTTCCTCATTAACTTGTTGCCTTTATTCCTAATATAATCATTAAGAATGTACTTCTGGTATGAGTCAAAACATCTAACCAGGATTATCTCTTATTTATGACTTCCAAACCATGTTTCTCATCTAAAACATGTTCTAGAATTTCCAATATAGGATTATTCGACAATGACGTACAATTATCAGCTTGTCTCTCTACATATATACCTCACTATAACAATGTTGTAATACTATTGCATGAATAATCCTTGTTATAGTTATACTTGCATAATGATTAGATATTAGTTCTGTTCATGAACTCATCATTACTTGTATTTATACATCCATATCATAAACATTGAAAACCTATCAACAAATTTTAATTGTAATTTAACATGAAACTCAATCATTGTAATTTATAACACATCAATAAATACTTGAATTAACCTCATTAATATCACAAACAATCATAAGGTCATAAAAAACTCATGCTAAACATCTCAATATTGTTATCGAATGATGTGACAACCTCATATCATGATATCGAGTTCTTTATTTCCATATTGATTTCTTACTATCTCAACACTTGGTTTCCTGTTTAATATACAAACCAAGAGGTATACATTAGGTTCATGTCCATATCTAAACACAGTACAATCTTTTACCTTTTTTATGGTTTATATCCCCATTTATTCTGTTGGCTTGATTCATCATTATAGATTTATTAGAGGTTTATTATCTCAATCACTATTTACTTTATTTCTTGATTACTATAAGTATTCCCTTATCCTAGTTTAGTACTAACTTTCATGTCTCATACTCATATATTGAGCTACATATGTTCCATAATCTATATCTCATATTTTATATATATATATATATATATGGGTGTGTCTGTGTGTACACATATGCATTCATGTATGTATATATATATGTATATATATATATATATATACACATACATATATATGTATATATGTGTATATACACACACACACTTACATGGTTACCCTTCCTCAATTTTTTGTACTTTGTGCATATTATTACCAACATTAAGCCCTTAACAATTCATTTTTCAACTGAAATGCTATTATACTTACTTACATACACTAACATATCTATATTTGGTGTCATTGACCTTATTCATATTGCTTCCCATATTTTATAATTAGTTTAACTACTATAATTATTCCTATACTAGGCATGAGTTATGTTACATAATATCCTACCTTTCAGTGTGACTACCATGTATGTATTATCTATACACGTATATACATACACATAACATAATTAATAAATTTCTTTTACTTTACTACTTACCAACTCCACCAACATACTAGAATCAAAAGATTATATCTAGTCTAATACCATATAACATTAAATTATTTATTATATGAGTACCTATTTTCCCCATATATAGTTATTAAAATTTCTATATGAAATGCCCATTATACCCCTCTAGGGTGTTTCCCTAAATAGCTCTAAAACAACTAAAAACAATTACACCAGGTTGCAGTACAAGGTTAGATAAAAAAATATATGACTATTATACTTTATTTGGGGATTATATCCCATTTATACTACTATATTCAAATATTTGATTGAAATAGATCCTAATTACATTTCTATTAGTGTTTTCATACATTCATCTAAAGCACAAAATCTTGCTACTTTTACTAAAAAGTACTCAAAATGAGGACTCCGTACATATTATGTTAACAAGTTTTGGACTTAAAATTTAGATGATATATTTACCTCATTTGAATAAAATTAAATTATTGCTTTTGGGACCGGTAGCCTAGAACTTCCTTTTTGTTCATTCCTTTATTTTTCTTTCCTATTTAATATGCCTTAGGGTCTATCTAAACCATGCCCGAGATCCATGATTTGAACTCCTCCCCTTTCTTTCTTCCTGGTCTTTCTTTGTTACACTATTTGTGCACATATAATCGAGTGTTGTCACACTCATCCTTTCTACTAAAACTCTTATCCCTCATGTAACATCCTCTTCTTTCTTATAAGATCCCAATATGTTTTTTTAGTCTCATACAAGGCCAATTCAACCCTTTAAATCCTGACTTTGGAGCCTTCAAACTCTAAATTGCTAGGTCAACCACTACAACTACCTCATAGAGGTCACTTGTAGGGATTAGTTTCACCCCGTGCATCCTTCTTGTATTTCTCTAATATTCACTCTCTCTATATTTTTGCCTCCAAGAAACCCCTATGCCTTCTTACCTTTGTAGGAAATGACTTATCCCCAAATTCGATACCTCTCATAAAAGGCCTTCTTGTTCCAACTATGTTCAAGATTGGAGATTTGACTTTTCCTTGGGTTTAGCTTGGGGAGGTTCCGAAAAACCTCCAACCACGTCCTTCTTGAATGATAAATCCCAAATCCAAGGGTATTTCTTCACCACTTAGTCCTACTCAGATAAAGACTGGGCATCTCTCTACTCATCTAGTTGTAGAGGACAATGACCCAAGCCAACCTTATTTTAGCCAGTGATCAATAAAAAATTCCAAACTGGGCTTATTTTAAATGGATCCAAGTTGTAAGATTGCTATGTATTTTCTTTGGTATCCATAGGCCATATACCAACTCCACTTTAGGCCAAACTTTACATACAAATATATATTATCTCTAAATTATTACATAAAGTTTCTCACACTCTAGTTCACTTCTATTAGCATATATTATTATTATTAAACTATCTCTAAGCTTGGTTATTTTCATAGTCATCTTATGAAATCCCTAGTTGGAAAACTAAGTGAAATCCAAATTTCACCTAGTTGGGACCTAATCTCTGTTATACCTGATTTAGCTTAGCTAAACTGATTTTATATTAACAACATGTTCTATTTAGCAAATTTTATTCAACACTCAAATGAGGGTTATTTCAACATATTAAGTGTAGTCAACTGTAATCTATCCTTAAAATCATGGCCTAGTTTCTAAATCATTATTATAATATAAAACCGAATTAAGTTATATTGTCGTATATATTCTCCCAATAATATATCTATCATGATAATTTACTCACTTAGTTCATTAATATCCCTCCAGGTCCTATTTTGAATTGTTACAGTAACATTTGGATCAAGTCTTGGTCAAATTGGATGGGTAATTTTTTTTCAATTCCTATGGATTTTTCTTAGTTGCATGTAAACTCAATGAGAAATTGGGTTTAGGCTGGGCTACGTTTGATTTCATATTACTTGAATCAGGTTCACACCAGCAACTTATTGATAATATTGAAATGTTTAGGATAAACTTTAGGTAGAACTTGTGAGATAATTCATTATGGATCATGTTTGGTTGGGTCTATGAGATGTAAATTGAGTTTGTCTTGGTCCAAGTGAGTGATTTCTCTATCATAACAACACGATGAATTTACTAGAAATTTTGAGTTAGGATTAACAGAGGTTTGAGTATAAACAAATTGGTCTAGGTTTTGGTCATAGAGGGGATGGTTTTCTTTCAAGAACAACTTGAACTAGGATAGCTTTAGGTAAATTTCGTGGAAAATAATCTTATGAGTGGGATAAGATTAATCTATATTTTTTAAGTAAGATTTGAATTGGTTAGTGAGAAGTTTTCTTTTTCAAGTTTTAAATGGTTTGGATTGAGCTCTCATAAAGTCAATGATAACATTAAATTGGCTTCAAAATCAAAGAAACATGATTTTGTCCATTGATATATCAAATACTAGGTAGTTGAAGAGCGTAAAAAGAATATAAAAACTCTATATACAGACATACATATTATATACAGGGAAGACATTCAATTACATAGCATAGTAATGTGGAGAAAATAATACAAAAAAGGGGGAGTGGATAATTGTAGTAGTAGTCACGACTAATCATGACAACATGGGTCTAGAATATCTTATACTAGATGTTTTTATTTCTAGAATATCGATAAAAAAGGCTATTATGGAATCACATTAGAAACCCATTTTGACCATGGAAACCTAACATTTTTACATGTTAGATTACAAAAATGTGTTGTTATTGTTGGCTAAATTGGACGTTAGCTCATATTATCTTTTGATGAAGACAAACATTTCTTATTTGTGATTATTAACATTCTATCTAGTGTTTTAGGAACAAAAGAGCATGGTTGAAAAAAAATTGATCAAGATTGGAATATCAAAAACTTGAATTATTGTGTACTTGTGCTTATTTGTAATACAAATGTAAAATTTCTTAAAACTCATGTAAAATCAAGATATGGACTAACCCCACCTATCCCAAACCTAACCGTATGTCTAAACCAAGCGTCTAGGGTAGGTTGGCCACATTAAAAAAACTATCTGATAGGTCTTTCAACTTTTGTCAAATCATTTTCTAGGGATTTGTTCAGTCAAATATATGTTCAACAGAGACAAACTCAGTCGACAATATTGTTGACAAAGTACCACCTTGGTCAAAAACTTAGAACAGCGGAAAAACCCTTATTATTGCCTAGCCCTGAGTCATACCCGGTTGAAGAAATTGTCGACCGAGATCAAGGTTTCGTGAACCAAGAAAATATTGTTAGATTGTCTAACGAAGAAGTTAGAATGACAGTTAGCCGTTAATGGATTTGGCCCTTAGACCAAACCCAGTCAAAGAATTTCTCGACCGAGTGACTTCCGGTTGACAATTTTATCGACCGAGATAGGTTCGGGAATGCCAACTTTATTAATGAATAAATCAGCCATTACACCTACATTGACCCATCTATAACAGCTATATCTCATCATAGAATACTCTAGATACTATCCTAAGATGTCCTAACACTTGCAATCCAATCCTATAAATAGTAGTGGTCTAGGGGCATCCCAAATATTACTTACATGCTTGTAATACAATACTTGAGAAACATTTGAGCAATTTTGAGCCATAGTTTTCATTTGCAATCTTCTACATCTGCCAAATTTGTGTCCTAGTCATAGTTCTCCAACACCACCATTTCATAATTTCCTAATACTTAGTGGTATTGGTCCATAAGCTTGATCTAGGACATTCTGAGCTACATTAGTGTTTTTCCTTTCTCCAATCTTCTTTCTTCATTCGTGATGGGACTACTCCAAGGAGAGGAGGCTATCCAAGATCTTGCAAGTGAAGAAGGAGTCTTCACTCAAGTTCTCTTCTGTGGCCATCAAAGAATAAGAAGCGTTGCGGTCCTTTTCCATCGTCTATTAAAGAAGAGGGATTGTTGTGGTGCTCTTCCATTGTCCGTTAAAGAAGAGGAGACCGATGCTCTTCCTTTGTCTGTCAAAGAAGATGTGTTACAACCTCAATTTTGCATATGTTTTCATAATTGAAATGTATTGATTCGGACTTAATTGAAAAAGGTTGTATGCTTTGCTTCAAAGGATGGATTTCTTTGCAAATATCCCCTTGGATAGGAATTTTGTGATTCCTATTATTATATTAATCCAATAATGGATATAAAAGAGAAGAAAAGTCCAAATAATAAAAAAAGATACAAGATAGTGAATATTAATCAAGGTATTTATGAGAAATACATAGAAATATCTAGAATATGGCATTAATAGCCATAATGCAGTAAATTTTGTTTATATGTGATTTCTAATGAAAGAAATAGGAAAAGAGGAAAAGGAAATGAAAGATAAAGAGAAATCCTTAAAAAGAAATATCCTAATAAAGAAATAAGTAATATAATGAGAAATAATGGATGCATCTAGAAGGATAATAAACATCCTTAAAAAGGAATTTCGAAATATTAGAATTTTTTGGGGTCCAAGGAGTCCCAATAAAGAAGAAGAAAGAGAAAATGCAAATAATACAAAATATGAGAATAATGTGCTACATAATTAATAACATTTTGATATTATAAAAAGAAATGTTATTTTCTTTAGGAAAATAAGATTTCATGGCCAATGGATTAAAAGCCAAGCACAAAGATGATGAAAGAGATAACTTTCAAATTCCTAATATCTAAAGGATATAGATTATAAAGGAGATATTTAAGAGAGATAAAATTACTTCTTAATGAAGGAAAGTAGGTGTCCTATGGGGAGAAGGACTTGTTATCTAATGGATAGGCATCCTAGGGCTTTTCTATCCTCCCCTATATAAGGGTATAACCCTTGGCTCGAGCCCAAGAGAGTTCCATGTATACCTCTCTCTTCCCCTTCTTCTTTATCGTTCAAACCTTAGCCATGAGTGGGTAGTGCTTTCCCTGAGGCAGCAAGGAGCCGGGAGGTCATCGTGTTTGAAGCACAATGCCCCACATTGCCAGAGGGGAGCTCGACTGTCATCCCTGCGCCTTAGCCCACGCGCAACAATGGCAGCACGACTGCCAGGCCGGCTGTGGGTTGCAGGCCCATCCTGCTTGGACCAGCTGCCTTGGCCGTGGGCTGAGGGTATCCAGAGGTGCGCAAAGGCACAACGGAGGAAGAGGAATGAGCCGTGGTGACCTTCAGGTCCAAAAAAGGGAGGAGGAGACACACCAAGAGAGGCTAGGGTGGCAGTGTTAGGGCTGCGCAAGGTTGAAGACAGATGGGCACTGTTAGACGATTTTACCCCTCCAGGGTGTGTATAACTGATAACTTACACGGGGGTAATCCGGTATTTTGGTTATGTTCGGCCAATGCTACGTTTTGTATGGGAAAGGCTGATGTGGCAACCTGCCATTGGTCCAAGTAAGTAGTTTTTGTAATAATCATATCTAATTAATGCTTGCTCGGATGGATGCATATAATATATGAATTTTTCTTAGAAATATGCGAGGAATCCATTAAAAATAGACTTAGATCCTAATTTTTCTTGAAATTTAAAAAGTATGTAAAATGCTAGCTTTAATGGTTAAATTCATGAGAAACCCTAAGGAGGGTACTCCAGGGTTAGGGCAAAAGTGGTGGAGAATGTCATATTGAAAGCGTAAATTGGCTTGTTAATTAACTTGATTGTAATATTTAGATTGTTAGCCATATATGTGAAATTTTGGTTGTCCCCACATACCGGCATATTCATTTATGTTGACTGACATTTTGTTTGCCAACATTTTAGGTACAAATTGAAAAGGACAAACAATAAAGTGACATATTATGAAATTAAGAAATAAAGTACAAGGAGGATTAGTTAGAATAGAGTCCAGAGGTGGATAGAAGTTAGATATCCAAGTTTTTCGGAAAAAAGGTATGCAAAGTTTTATTTTTATTCCAGCTTTCAGTATAGTCATGGTAGAATTTAATAATTATTACTCATTATTTGTCAAACCTTTGATCCGAAAAATTGGGATAACGACTCTGACCTCTTGGTCTCTCTTAATTGGGGGTTACCGGGAGGCGGGGTCATTACAATATGTTTGCTTGGTGCTCTTATGTGGTCGATAAAGAAGAGGGATTAGTTGCGACAAGTATTTTCACGATTTGTCCTAATAGATAAGTAATAAAAAATTTTGTTGCAAAATCCTAGTTAGAAACAACTCGGTAGTGGGCTGACACCTTACACAGAACCACTCTAAATCCCATCTTCTTTTTGGTTTACTACACTTTTCATTCTATTATTGCTTTAAATTTTTATAAGAAATATATTCACCCCCTCTAGATCTCTTCATTTGGTATCAGAGCATGTCTTCAAGGAACCTTAATTGGTTTTCATGTATGGGGGAAAACATTCTTGGCAACCTCACTTTGAAAGGATCGCACATAAGCATGCCTCTAGTGTATGATGGGTCTAACTACACATATTGTAAAAGGAGGATACAATTCTACTTTTAAGGCATCACCTTTGATTTGTGGAAGATGATAGCTCGTCCATATGAACTTCCAATAATGGAATGGGAAACATGGGACGTTGATACAGTAAAACAAGCCACACTCAATGCAAAGACAGTAAGTATTTTTATTGTTCTTTATCTATTAGTGAATTTAATCGCATATTTTCATGTTATCTACAAACATCAGTGAGTGTGATACTAGCTGTTGAAGTTGGGCAGGGTCTGAACTGCGATAAGATCTTCTTTGAAACCGACTCTCTGATCGCCATGGAGGCTATGGTAGGCAAAGTCGCAGGCTACCCGAAGCTGACCAGATGGGTAACAGCTGCAAGAAAGAGGTTCAAACTGGGGTGGGTCTGCTCGCACATTAAAAGAGAGGGGAATAAGGTTGCAGACTAGTTGGCAAAGTTTCATATTAAAAAAAACTGTGGCTCTTATTACTATAGGAGTCCACCTAGTCATCTTATTGATATTATCAATACAAATGCATGTAATGGTAGTAGTACTACTAAGTTTATTTCTATTTCTAGCAACTCTATTTGTAATGTTCTTGTTGGTTTAGCTTGCATGAGAGGGGCGAGGTGAATAAAATACCCTCTGACTTCCATAAAAATTGCATATTTTCATGTGAAATAGCTCATGAAATATGACACAAATTAGTTGTGGGCTCTGATCTCCAAACCACGATATAAACACGATTTAAACTTAGCGGAAGCGAATCGATTAACAGCGGAAGACAAAATCACGGGAAATTAAAACTTTTCGAGACAAGAGCTTGAATCCATAAAGCTTCATTCATAAAAGGAGATAAAGTGTTTACATCTCATGATAATTACTTCTTGAGTAATTATATACAACAAGATACAAAATCTCAAGAACTCATAACCAAAAGACTCCAAGACCTGAGAGTACAGAGGACACATAGGACTGACTCTAACTACACCACATGGCAGGCTAAATCTCCACCTGAGATTTAGTGCTGCTCCTGGTGCTACTGCTACTGGGACTGGTCACCTGTAGACCTGTTCCTCCATCCTCGACGTCCACCTAAAAAGTTGAAGTCTACGGGGTGAGACAATTATACATAATTATCCCAGCGAGAGTTATAACTCACCGCCAGAAGCTTTATTATAACATCAAAGAATAACTTAAGCAGTAAAAGCTTACAAAGTATTCAATAGCAGATGCAGTTGTAAACAAGAGTTCAACATTTATCAAGCATGAAGAACATATGCACTATACAGTGTAACATCAATCAACTAACTCGTAGTTATCTCTAACAGGTATACTACGTTGTAGAGTATGTTTTTCAAACATTACTTTTATGCCCTGTGGAGATGAGGTTTACCACTCATACTCCAACCAATCACTGCTAAGTGCCTCGGTATCATACCAGGTCATCGAAAGAGCCGGATTCTCATGACCTTCACCTTCCTCAGTCAGTAAGAGGATCACTTATAGGACATCTCATGTCTCTACTATTATAGCTCACCAGGGCAATCTGGTCCTTCACTATTTTAGAGTTACAGTGGCGTTCTGTACTCTCTTCATCATCAGGAGATTTCATGTTTATCTTTACTGATACGGATATCTATGTTTTCCTCGTCATCAGGAGGTTTTATGTTTACCATCCACTGATACGGTATGAGTTTTGTAGTGAAGGATTGACGGATTATACATCTACATCAAATTCCTACACTAGGATGTAAGGTTCTACACATCCATATACCCCACATACTCAACAATATGTGATCCAGGAGTTCCCGTAGGAAAACCTGTTTCACCATCATTTGATCTCTGACAATGATGGATCTATGATCAGGGCTCTACATTTCACTTGATTAGTTAGGTACATTTAGTATTCTTTTACATCATACATTGTTCTTCAACAATAATAGTAGCATAACAAATATGAAAGTAGAATACTAAATGTAACAAACCTAACTCACATCAATCATCATTTCTCAGTTTACTCATCACAAGTCATCTCTAAAGCATGACCTTGATGGTATTCATGGCTCTTACAACCCATTAAAACATAGGATGCCACTGACAAGGCATCAAGATATTTTACTATTCATAAAGCTAACAACATGCTTTCGATGAATATAGTATCATCATTCATACCTAGATATGATCACCTTCATATCAGAATCTGCATGGTTAATTCAACTGCTAAAGGTAATTCAAAACAAGAATATACTTTCCACTCTTGTCATAAGAGCTAAGTTCTCTGATTCTCATCAATTAGAGTTTGCTACTCATATTGCATGTCATCACCCTTGAATTAGGGTTTACTATTCACATTATGGTGAATTGAACTCATAACATCATCATGTATGAGGAACATCATCATTGATGCTCTCAGATTAGTTTAAGATTCATCATTTATCATAATTAGGGTTCCATGATCTCACATAGGTGGATCATACCCTAATCATGCACATTCATGTGTATTGAAGGTACTTTACTTGAATTTCCATAAAAAAAGGGTACTTTCTCTTTCTTAAGATACTTTCTCTCTCCTCATACTTGTAGATGGTGATAACACCAATCTAGATCAGGTTGGGTTAAGTCCTCTTTGATTAACATAGACCAAATCACCACTATTGAGTGATTGGGGTTTGATTAAAACAAGGTTTCACTCAATTGAACCTTTCAAGGGTATTAAGGTAAATTACTCATTGATCATCATCATGGTTTAATTTACTAACCACTTGACCCTTAATGTCTTTTGGTATCATTAGGGTTTAGGTTGAACAACTATTAAACCATTTAAGCCTTCAAGGCATTAGGCAGACTTAATCTTCAAAAGTCTCCAATAGGTTTCACACCTTCAACCTTCAAACGATCCTGAGATCGTATAAGGTTGTAGACCGTTTAAGGTTTGGTTGACTTCAAGACCGTATAACACTCAAGACCGTTTACCCTCATTCAGTCTTGAGGTCGAATGGTCTCATTCGGTCTTGAGGTCGAATGGTCTCATTCGGTCTTGAGATCGAATGGTCTCATTCGGTCTTGAGATCGAATGGACTCATTCGGTCTTGAGGTCGAATGACCTCATATGGTCTTGAAGTCGAATGACCTCATACGGTCTTGAATTCGAATGACCTCATACGGTCTTGAAGTCGAATGACCTCATACGGTCTGAGGTCGAATGCCCTCATCAGCTCAAGATCGTATGGACCTCCAAAGTGGTTCAAAGGTTGAACTCGATTAGGGTTTCCTATGTTGAAGCCATCAATTGGTCTCAAGCTTGCTAACCACTTATCAATTGAGACAATTAGGGTTAACCTTAACCAGTTGGTCACTCAATTGACCTTCAATTGATATCCAATTAGGGTTGGAGTTGGTTCAATTAAGGTCTATAAACGTTCAACCATCAACACTCAACAATGTGAATCAAATCAAAGTTGAACCCATCAATTGACCTCCAATTGGGTTCAAACTTGGCCCAAACGGTCTTGGGATCGTTTGGATATCATCCAAACGGTCTTGATACCGTTTGACCAAGAATTCATCAAAATCTAGATTGATTTGATAGGGGTTGAACCTTAATTAAGTCACAAATCAGCAATTTGATTATTTCAATAACCCATTGTAAATGGGCCCTCAATTGATCAAATTACTTTAACCCTAGACCTCCAAACGGTCTTGGGTTGTCACCAAACGGTCTTGAGACCGTTTGGATGAGTTCCAAACGGTCTTTAGACCGTTTGCCCATCCATCCTTTGGACTCTAGTGAAAATTCATCAAGGTTTGATTTATTGAGTTGATTATTACATCAATACTTAATTGCAATGTAATTTGGTATCTTTGTACCTTCAATTGGTCAACTATACTTGACCCCAGACCTCCATACGGTCTTGGGTGATCCCCAAACGGTCTTTAGACCGTTTGGATGATTCCCCAAATGGTCTTGAGACCGTTTGGGCTAATCAACCCAAAATCTCAAATTAGCTCATTGTGATTTCAGCACTGATTTCAATTAGGGTTTGCCCTAGTAATCAACCTTCAACTCTTAACTCGTTTGGAATTAGTCCATCAAATTTGGTGAGTCATTAACTAACATCATTACAAACAGTAATCTCATACGGTCAATGCTTAGTCAACCATCTTATACGGTCTTGAGACCGTTTGCCCAAAAAGGGCAAATTAAGCAGATTGAAAATCAGGACTAAATTCAATTGAATTTGCTAATTGTTTTTCCTATATCTCATGATTCCTTTGAAGTTAACCTCTCAAATTTTGTGGGTGATTAACCTTCATAATTATGAACAGGATTCCCATACAGTCCACGCTTGGTCAATGCGGCCATACGGTCTTGATACCGTATGCCTTCATACGATCTTGAAACCGTTTGCCCACCAAACGGTTTTGTAAACCGTATGGGAAATTGGTTGAGGTCGTATGGTAAAGTGGAAAATTGTGGATAAGCATAGGAAATAACGCCCTCATCTTCTAGATCAAGAACAGAAACAGTTCCTCACGGATTTGCTTGCAAGGAAGCAAGGGAAGATAGGGAAGAAGAAGAACTAGCAACTAAAAGCATAGAAAAGATGTATATAACAAAGCATAGGTTTAGAGTTATAAAACCCTCCTAAAGCTTGCTCCTTGAGCTCCAAGCCTTTAATGGCGTCCTAGAAGCTCCACAGGTCGGCCAAGGTGAATCCTCCAAGAAAAGTTGAGAAGAGATGGCTAGAAAGATAGAGCTAAGTGAGCTAGCCATGAATTTGACCTTGAAATCGAGTTTCATCCAAGAATTTAAGAAAAAGGAAGGATCCAAACCTACCTTGCACTCCCCTGGTCGACCTCCTGAGCTCCAGAGCTCTCCTTAGTCGGTTTTAGCAAGGGGAACAGTGAAAGAAACGAAAGAAACATTCCTTTGCTAAGTGAGGAAAAGGGCTTATATACTTGGGGTGGAATTTCAACATAGGCACATAGGTTTTCCTCACTTTCAACTAAGTCCCTCCTTTCTTCTTTGCTCGTCCCTTCTTATTATTTCTAAGGACAACCTTCTTCTAAGGTCAAGAAATGAAGGCAAAGAAGATCAACCTATTACTAAAGCACACACATAAAAGGCTATAGTACTTACACCTTGATTATTCAATCACAAAGGTGTTTTTCATTATTTGATAATTCAGTTGAAGTGACTTCTTCATCATTTCTTCTCTAAATGATGACAAGAGTCTTACAAGATATTTTATATGGTGTATTTTACAAGTTGCACCCCTCAAATTGGGTAAATTGCACTTTACTCCAATTTAGGGTTTCAAGCACAGGGATTGCTTCCACAGCTGCACCTTGGTGCTCAAGCTTGGGAAATCCCTCAAACTTTTCCATAATCATTCTTATGATGTCTCAACATTAGAGGAACATCTCAACATGTGCAAGTTTCAAGTTAACCCTTCTAACTGGGTAAATTGCACATAGGTCCCTGTATTACAAAGCAATCAATTCAACATTGTTTAAAAGGGACAAAAAAGGAAAAAGTATGTTCCTCAGGAACTTAATTACATGCAAAAAAAATAATCACCAGTATATTAATTACATAATTAGGCAAAACACCTAGGGTTAACTCATAACCCAGGTCAGGGATGTTACATTAGTTGTAACACATGAAGGAACTACACAAGTTAAAAATACTAAATTAGTATGTTAAAACATAAATTCAAATTATTTCGTATGCAATCTGATGAAACTATTGCGGAAATATATGCTAGATTCTCTAACATTGTTAACAGCCTAAGTGCACTTGAGAAAAACATTAGCGAGGAAGATCAAGTATCCAAGATACTTAGGTCATTGCCTCCAAGGTACAAGTAAAAGGTAACTCCTATTGAGGAAGCTAATGATCTCACAACACTTAAGATGGAGCAGCTCATCGGAAACCTGGAGACACACGAAGTTACTTTAGAAGAAGAAGAAAGAATCGAGGCAGAGCAACAAAAGGGTAGAAAGAAGGAACATGCGTTTAAAGCCACCTCCAAGACAACATCAAGAAATAAAATTTAAGACAACAACGACACATGAAGCGATGATGAAGAAAATGCTCTAATTGTAAACGGTAAGAAATATAAATGTTTTCATTCTTTCAGGTGCTTTAAATGTGGAAAAAAGGGCCACTTGAAGAATGAATGGCCAAAGCTAAAAAAGAAGAAGTCCTCATTCAAGAAGAAAGACAAGGGTGAAAAATCCTACAAACCCGCTTGGGATCAATCAATTGATGAAAGTGGAAGTAGTGAAGAAGAGGAGATAGAATGTCTAGTGGTAAGAGAAGATGAAGAAGAAATAGATGAGCTAGATATTTTTGCATTGTCTAAAGATGAATTAGTTACTAGTCTATAAGACATTCAGGTAAAATATATTGAATGCAAGAAATAATAGAAAAAACTTAATATAATTATTGATGAGCTTCATATTAATTTAGATAACCTCAATATTGAAAATGATACTCTGAAGTATTCAAATAATACATTAATAAAATCTATTGAAGATTATAAAGTGGAATTACTTGCTCTTGAAAACAGTAATAATCTTCTCTCTTAAGAAAATATTGATACGATAACAAAATTAAATGATTGTCAAAGTCAACCTATATTATACACACATTCAGATTATAATACTTTGGTAAAAGAAAAAGATACTTTATTTTCAAATCTTGCTCAAGAAAATTTAAATATAACTAAAAAGGTTGCTGAAAATGTTGAACTATAAAAACAAGTGTCTAGATTAATACAAGGAAACAAAAATCTTGATAATATCCTAGATAACTCTTATAAACAAATAGGAAGAAGAGGTCTAGTACATGTACCTAAAAATCGAACTAGAAAAGAACAAGTTCCCAAGACTAAAACTATATATGTACCAAAAACTAAAATTGTAAATTCTCAAACTATTCAAAAGAATGAAATATCTCTATTTCATGTCACAACTGTTAATGTTTAAGTCACTATTCTTTCTCATGTGAATATCATAAAAAAGTAGCAACGGAGATGGTTTGGGTTCCCAAACTTTCTACTTAAATCAAAATGGAGAACTTGTTGAGATTTGACTTGTGGAAATTTTGACAAATACACTTATGTCTTGTCTCAACATAATTCTTAATCAATTGTTTTCATATTAAAAACATTTGAAATATATATGTACATTTTTTTATTGTTAAAAATAAGATTTCTCTTTCTCTAGAACTGATTCTGGTCGACGAATATCTCGACTGAGTAACTTCTCAGTCAAAAACATATTGGACCAAAATTTGTTTCTATAAAGATATTTGTGAGTTGACAATATAAATTATTTTACTTTATTATTTAACCATCATGGACTCTACTTGGGTACCAAAACCTTCTAAACTTGTAGGATTGGGTGGTTGATAGTGGATGCTCCAAGCATATGACCTGAGATAAAAAGGCCTTCAAATCACTTGAAAAGAAGAAAGGAGGTACAATCACATTCAGAGACAATAGAAAAGGCACCATCATGGGGATAAGTAACATCAAAAATAATCTCACAATAAAAAATGTGCTATTAGTAAATGGTTTACATCATAATTTGCTAAGTGTTAGTAAATTATGTGATAGTGGATATGATGTGCTTTTCAACAAAATTTGCTGCAAATTGCTTGAAGAAGACATAAACAATATTGTATATGAAGGAAAAAGCAGTAGGCAATCTTTATGTTATTAGCCTAATCCTATGAAATCAATTGATGGAAAATGTCTTATTGCAAATGATAATACTAAAATCTATGGAATAGAAAATTAGGACATACAAGTACTCATGTTAATAAAAAAATTAATTAAACATGACCTAGTTCATGGTCACCCTAAAATTTCATTTGATAATCCAGAAAATTGTGAACCTTGCACATTAGGAAAACAAATTAAAGATTCTTTTAAGACAAAACAAATCCTTAGTACATCTAGACCTCTTGAACTCATACATATGGATTTATTTGGATCAATGAGAACACAATCTATAGGTGGAAAGAGATATTTCTTTGTAATTATTGATGACTATAGTAGATATACTTGGGTGCATTTTCTTTCTGGAAAAGATGATACTATTGAAATATTTATTCATTTTTGTTCAAAGATAGAAAATAAACTTCAAAATAAATTTGCACCATTAGGAGTGATCATGGAGGAGAATTTAAAAACCATTCTTTTGAAGGTTTTTTCTCATCTAAAGGTTACATTCAAAAGTTTTCTACTCCACACACTCCACAACAAAATGGTTTAGTAGAAAGGAAAAATCATTCTATGCAAGAAATGGCTAGAACCATGCTATAAGAACATGGCACGTCTAAATTTTTTGGGATGAAGCTATTAACACCGCATGCTATGTTCAAAATAAAATTTCAATTCATCCACAACGTAAAAGGATTCCCTGTGAAATACTCTTTTCTAAGAAACCAAGAGTAGATTACTTTCACACCTTTGAAACATCATGTTACATTTTAAATACTAAAGATGATAAAGACAAATTTGATCCAAAATCACAAAAAGTACTCTTCTTAGAATACTCAACCTCAAGTAAGGTCTATAGAATCTTTAATATAGTATCCAAAAAGGTAGAATAATCAATTCATGTAACATTTCATGAAAATCAAACAAATGAAATAGAAAACAATCTTCCACAACTAATTGAAGATTTAACCATATCACCTAAAGAAGATAATATTTCTGAAAATGAACAAAATCAAAATCAAAATGAAGAACCTCATCAGCCCATTCCAAGAATAATAAAAGACCATCCACACAACCTAATAATTGGTGATCCTTTTGATAAAGTAAAAGTTAAATCCTCTTTTTGATATGTAGCTAACACAAATTTTGTATCCATTATTGAACCTAAAAAGGTTGATGAATCTCTTAAAGATGATTATTTGATCATTGCTATGCAAGAAGAACTAAATCAATTTGCTAAGAATGATGTGTGGGATTTAGTACCTAGACTTAATGATAAAACCATTATCCGAACTAAATGGGTATTTCGTAACAAGTTAAATGAAATTGGAGAATTTCTTAGAAACAAATCTAGATTAGTCACTAAATGGTATAATCAACAAGAAGGAATTGACTTTGATGAAACCTATGCTCTTGTGTCTAGACTTGAATCAATTCACATGCATTTAGCTCTAGCTGCACATAAAAATATCAAACTCTTTCAAATTGATGTCAAAAGTGCTTTTTAAAATGGAATAATACAAGAGGAAGTGTATGTTGTTCAACCTCCTGATTTTGAAGATCCAAAACATTCCGGTCACGTTTACAAATTAAATAAAGCACTATATGGTTTAAAACAAGCCCTTAGAAATTGATATGAAAGCCTAAGAAATTATCTTTTTGAAAATGATTTTTCTATGGGTAAATCCGATCCTACATTATTTATCAAAGAGTATGAATCAAATTTTCTTATCATTCAAGTATATGTTGATGATATTATTTTTGGTGCTTCAAATAAATCACTTTGCACACAGTTTAGTGTTATTATGTAAAAGAAATTTAAAATGAGTCTTATGGGTGAGTTAACATTTTTCTTGGGGTTTCAAAATAAACAAACGCTACATTGTATTTTCCTCAACTAAGAAAAATATGCAAAAGAACTATTGAAATGATTTAATATGGAAAATTGTAAGAATGCTTCTACTCCATTGGGAACCTCAGGAAAATTGACAAAGATGAGGATGGTGAACCCATTGACAACTCTTTATACAGAGGTATGATTAGTAGTTTAATATACTTAACTGCATCTCGACCAGATATTATGTTTGTCGTTGGCTTATGCGCACATCTTCAATCGAACCCTATGAATTCTCATCTGGTCACTGTGAAAAGGATCTTATGATATTTAGATGGTACATTAGACTATGGTATTTGGTATTCATGAGATCAACCATTCGATCTTAGAGCATATACTGATGCCAATTGCACTGGATGTCATCTTGATCGCAAAAGTACTAGTGGAGGATGTTTCTTACTCAGAAAATTGCTTGTATCTTGGTTTAATAAGAAACAAAATATTGTTGCTTTATCCACCACTGAAGCAGAATATATGGCAGCTGGCTCATGTTGCGCACAAATTTAATGGATGCAACAAGTTCTAAACGATTATGGATTTTCATTATCTTCAATGCCAATTTTTTGTGATAATACAAGTGCAATCAATTTAGCTCATAACCCAATTTTACATAGTCATGCTAAACATATAGAAGTAAGACATCATTTTCTTTGGGATCATATTGCTAAAAATAACATATGTCTTCATCATGTTGATACTGAAAACCAATTAGTTGATATTTTTACAAAACCCCTTGGCTTAGAACAATTTAGAATAATTAGAGATAAATTAAATATCATTCCTCTTAAAGATGTATATTTTGATCTCTTTGCATAATGAGTTTATTGTGTATAATAATAATTTAGTATTATACTTAGTAAAGCTCAATCCATGTCGTTTCTTCCATCAAATGAAGTGAGTTTGCTTGAGTATTGATTCATGGCTAAATTGCATATAATTTTAAGCATTATATTAAGGGGGTATTAAACTTAGGGGGAGTATTCATTTACCTTTTTGAAATGACAAAGGGAGAGAAATAATCTCAAAAGAAACACTTTATTCCTTGATTTTTTATGTTTTTAAATTGAGTTTTTGAATTGAGAAACACATTTCCATAAAGCAAATTGTTGCACTTTACTTTGAGAGCTAGATGACATACTCCATAACTCTCTAGTATATGTGTGCACATATTTTGTAAAACTCAAGGAATATCTCACCAAGGTATGAAAATTTCATTTCAAATTTATTTTTATCAAATTCTTTGTCATCTTCAAAAAGGGGGAGATTATTTGATAAATTAAACATTAGCTCATATTATCTTTTGATGAAGACAAACATTTCTTATTTGTTATTATTAACATTCTATCTAGTATTTCAGGAACAAAAGAGCATGGTTGAAAAAAATGATCAAAATCAGAATACCAAAAACTTGAATTGTTGCGCACTTGTGCTTATTTGTAATACAAATGTAAAATTTCTTAGAACTCATGTACAATCAAGCTATGGACCAACCCCACCTATCCCAAACCTAACCATATATCTAAACCAAGTGTCTAGGCTAGGTTGGTCACATTAGAAAAACTATTTGATATGTCTTTTAACTTTTGTCAAATCATTTTCCAGGGACTTGTTCGATCGAAGATATTGTCAGCCGAGACAAACTCGATCGACAATATTGTCCACTGAGTATCTCCTTGGTCAAAAACTCAAAACACCAGAAAAACCCTTATTATTGCCTAGCCCTGAGTCATACCCAGTCGATGAAATTGTTAATTGAGATCAAGGTTTTGTGAATCGAGAAAAGACCGTTAGATCGTCTGACCAAGAAGGTAGAATGATAGTTAGTTGTTAATGGAGTTGGACCCTTAGACCAAACCCGGTCAAAGAATTTCTCGACAAAGTGACTTTCGATCGACAATTTTGTCGACCGAGACAGGTTCTGGAATGCCAATTTTATTAATGAATAAATCAGACATTACACCTACATTAACCCATCTATAACGGCTATATCTCATCATAGAACACTCTAGACACTACCCTAAGATGGCCTAACACTTTCACTCCATTCCTATAAATAATAATGGTCTAAGGGCTTCCCAAATATCACTTACATGCTTGTAATACAACACTTGAGCAACATTTGAGTAATTTTGAGACATAGTCTTCATTTGTAATCTTCTACAACTGCCAAATTCATGTCCTAGTCATAGTTATCCAACACCACCATTTCATCATTTCCTAATCCATAGTGGTATTGGTCCATAAGCTTGATCTAGGCCATTGTGAGCTACATTGGTGTTTTTCTTTTCTCCAATCTTCTTTCTTCATTTGTGATTTGCAGTGGGACTACACTAAGGAGAGGAGGTTGTCCAAGATCTTGCAAGTGAAGAAGGAGTCTTCACTCAGGTGTTCTTCTGTGACCGTCAAAGAAGAGGAAGCATTGTGGTGCTCTTCCATCATCTATTAAAGAAGATGGATTGTTACGACGCTCTTCCATCGTCCGTTAAAGAAGAAGAGATTAGTTCTCTTTCGTCTCCCATCAAAGAAGAAGTTTTCTTGGTGCTCTTCCGTGGTCGGTAAAAAGAGGGATTAGTTACAACAAGTACTTTTGTAATTTGTCCTAATAGATAAGTAATAAAAATTTTTGTTACAAAATCATAGTTGGAAACAACTAGGTAGTGGGCTGACGTCTTAGACGGAACCACTCTAAATATTGTCTTCATTTTGATTGCCTACATGTTTTATTATATTATTTCTTTAAATTTTTATAAGAAATCTATTTACCCCTACCCATCTATATCTCTTCTATTGTTACTCAAATGATTAGTTCAATGCTTAAGAAATGATTGATAGCTTCAATTTGATAAAGGCTGACCCTAGCAAGTTGTCTGGAAATCTACATTGATCTGAGGAGGATATTTGGTTTGAATTACAACAAAAGCTTTGCATATGGATAGAATTTATAAAAAATCTTCTAATTTTGAGAATTTCTTAGTATATTGCATGTGACATGTACTAAAAGACATGTTACATAGAACTAATATGTTGATTTTTAATAATTAAGTATGCTAACATATATATAACTTGTAAAATATAAAGCTCAAGTTTGACTGGTTGGTATTTGATTTTGCAAATAGATGATTGTTGTATGATCACTGAATTTGTAATAAAGAAGAAACTCAATAATCTTAACTTTGAACTTGATCATCTCATGTACAATGAAGGTGATGGTAGACAAAGAGTGACAACATCTATGGTATATGAAAAGTTGCACCATGTGTCTCTAAGGTAAACAATCTCCTTGTTCTACCAAAACAATGAGCGACTTTTTCATCAATTTTTGTAACATCTACATCATGTTTAGGTCCTAGTTCAAGATGAATCTTTGAAACAACTATAATGCATATGGAAAAAGTAGACATCATTTAGTTTATCACATTTTTTATTTTTTTTAGGAGAAATACCTTGGCCCACTTGGTGTATAAGAAGAGATATCAAACATGTGCTATTTTAATATGCCTCTTTAGTGAATATGAAGATTATCGTGGAACACAAGTAAAATGAAGACAATTCAATTCGATCACTCTTACTAGCATCAAGAATTCCTAGTGGATTGTCTAGTGTGTGATTTTTTTTTTGGTATTTACAAAGAGGCTAATTGACATGCCTGTGAGCATATACAAATTTATCTTACAGTTGGGACACAAAAGCTTTACAAATTCTTGCATATAGGCATCTTTGGTAAGATAAAAACTAATATAGTTACTATGGAATGATTTCCATTTAGCTTATTATCTCATTAGAAAAGATGCAACATACTATAATTGGGCTGCCTTTTACTTCCTTCAACTTCCTATTTCAATTCACATGACAAGGATTTCACAGCAGACTTATGAGACGTGTGGTCAGGTACAAAGGTACTGATTTTTTCTTCCTGCTTGCACACACTTTGAAAGACACTTCTTTGACTTGGTTAGATTTCTATAAAACATGATGGGTGACAAACCTTTTTTGACCTGCCTCCCCACCTCCCATCTATTCCTTTGACTTTGGATGTTGTGTCACAAACCCTGTCCCTACGAGGTGCAACCTCCCAATGGCGTCCAACCACTTTTCCGATGTTCTAACATGTTGCTTGCAACCAAGTATCAACAAAAGATAGATGGGATAGGATAAAAAGGATTCAGAGCCCTTATGTTTCCATTTAAACAACAATGCCTTTAACTTCGTTGCCCCGTTTTTATAGTCCCAAGCGACAATCACGCTATAATGATGTTTCGCTTTTATACATCGTATAACTCATCCTCCATCCGATGTCCAATGAAGAAGCTGTCATGCACAACGGAAGTAGACTATCTATGTGAATTGATAATAATTATAAAATTGTTGTCAGAAAACATGGTGGCAATAAATCAACAACTTTTGATGTACTATGTATTATTTTAAGCTTCTACCAATCAACAAATGATTGCCATCTTTTCCAATAATATGAGAAAAGAAAGTTTGGTCAACACATATTCGTCTAAGTATCTTATTTAAAGCTACGCCTTGGCTAATAAATCAATCTGAAATAAATATATCTGAAATCACTTATAGAACCACACATTATAGTGTCAAGTCCGTAGTTTAAGCATTGTTCTTGTAAGCCATATTTTGTATACCTTTTCATTGACTGGTGATTGTGCGAAGTTTTGGGTCACATAAGGAGTGTAAGGGCAGACAATTTTTACTTCTGAGTAATAAAAACAGAGTACAGTTTAAAATTTAGGCCTTTTATTTTAAGCCACCCTGGGCGCCTGTTCGTTCAGGCCACGCCGCTATGTGTCGCGCACAGGAATCGTGTTCGTAGTTTGTGGTTGATTCGTTTTTTAATCCATCATAAGCAATTCTTTTCCACTAACCTGGGGCGTTAACGGTACGCAACACATAAGGCTCGGCACGGCACGGCTCGCCTACGTCCTATCCCGGTCAAACGGGATGTCGCTTATGTCATTTTACGCGAGAAGATGCTTTTTCCACAGAGCGAGTGGACCTGCGTCCCGGCGAGGAGTAAATCGTACTGAGGATGATGTTTTTACTTGAAGAACAGATTAGGATGTTTGGATACGTATGGAAAGAAGTCTTGATTTATCAGGTTAGTCTCCTCGTCAAGTGCCGTCATGAAACAACCGTGCAGTCATGTCTACATCCCGAACTACTATTATGGAAAATGATCTCTGGACGACCGAGAAAAGGGACGACAACTTCGTCCGGTCGTGCATTCTGTCTTGTTTTGACGTGCACTCTGCCGGCTTCCACATGCTGGTCACTACAGTAAGTGCGAAGATGTATTGCCTATTGTGAGTGAGAGAGAGGCTGCGAGAGAGGGAGGGCTTGAAGAGAGAATGGTGTGGGGAGTGGAGAGATAAATTTGTTGTAGGAGAGAGAAGAAAAGAGAACACATATTTGTCAATAATTTTTCAGCGGTAATGTATTTTTTTCATTGCACTCTTTATAAAAAATACTTTAAAGTAAGATTATTGTCGACACACTTTGAAAATAATTTTTTTAAGTAGCGGAGGGAGAAAGTGATTGTAAGAGAGACAAAAGAAGAGAATATATTTTTGTTTAATAACTTTTAAAGGGTAATGCATTTTTCGATAAAATATATACTGTTACACTCCTTATAAAAATATTTTAAAATAAGACTAATGTCGACATATTTTGATGATAATTTTTTTAACAAAATAAGTATGACACAAGAAAACATGTCATAACATAGGGATTAGAGAAAGAAAGTATGAAAATTATGAGGCAAGTAGTGACATACATTATCTCCTATCGAAATGAACGTTATCTCCGATTTAGTTTTTTTTATAATATAACTTTGATGTTATCCCATGTCAAAATTTATGTTAATCATGTTATAAAAAAATTTTACATTATAAATGTTATTCAATATTATTGGTGTTATTCATGTTATCTATGTTATCCATGTTGCATTTTTATTAATATCTTTCAATCTATAATAATTTTTTTGAAGAAATAAAACCATTGCGTTCCTTACAAATAATATTTTAAAATAAGACCAACATTAATATACTTTTAAAAAATCACACCACTTCTCCCATATTCTAGGAGAGAGAAAAAAGTAAGTTATTTTTACTAATATCATTCAAACCGTAATCATTTTTTAACAAAATAAATACTATACACTTCTTACAAAAATATTTTAAAACATGACGAATGTTAGAGGGAGTGATTGTAGGAGAGAGAAAAAGAATGACTTATTATTATTTAATATTTTTCATACCGAAATTAATATTTTGACAAATAAAAATCATTGTGTTTGCTAAAGATATATTTTAAAACATAGTTTTTATGGTATCCCATGTCAAATTTTATGTTAATCGTGTTATCCACGTGACAAAAATAAATTTTTCTTTATAAATGATATTCAATGCTATTTTATGATATTCGTGTTATCAATGCTATCGATGTTGTCCATTGTTATTCCATGTTATCTATGTTATTCCATATTATTCATGTTATTTCATTTTATACATGTTACCCATGTTATTCATGTTATTCAATGATATTTGTGTTATCCAAGGTATCCATGTTATGCATGTTACCCATGTTATCAATGTTGTACATGTCATCCATGTTATAACTTTTTTTATTTCATTAAAAAATCCATTATAACTTAAAAGTTATAAGAGAAATAATTTTCTCTCTCCTTCTTTTTGACTTTTTACAATCACCTTATATCTCATTTTTTAGATTGTATATGTTTTTTCTAAAATATCTCAAACTTGATCTTATTGTAACATTTTTTTTACTGAGTGCAACGATGTTTATTTTGTCTAAAAATACATTACGGTTCAAAAGTTATAAACAAAAAGCTTGTTTGTTTTTTATCTCTCCTACAACCACTCTCTCTACCCACTCTCTCTCTTCACCCCTCTCTCTTGTTGACTCAAGGTCTAAATTAACTAAATCCTTATTTTGATGATGACTAAACCATTTCAATTAATTGTGTCTAATGTCTCTACTTGAGTGATTTCAGATTAGGTATAGACACACTCCAAATGCCCTAACTTGCGCTTCTCAACTTGGAGAAAAGACAAGTCAAAGTCAACACAAGTACGCGTTTTTGAAATATGATGTAAATTCATTAGAATCATGTTGTAAATAACTTGTAATGATTGTATGACTTGTAATTAAGCTTAGAAAAAATTAGGAGCACTTAGATCGAATATTTAAGCACTCAAAAGCCATTTTCCAAAATTTACATCAGGCTGTTCATTGGTCGAGTTGCAAACTCGACCGATCCTGATTGGATCTTGAAAATGACTTTTGATCTGTCGAGTTTGTACTTCACAGAACTCGAATGATCTCTCTACTGACCAAAACTGATTTAAGTGAATCGGTCGAGTTACCCCAGGACAAACTCAACTGATGGCCTAAATTGGTCTTGTCTTTTAGTGGGATCTGTCGAGTTACCTTTATAGAAACTCGACTGATTGCACTGTATGAAAAAGTGTAGAAAAGTGTTTCTAACCGTTGTGCAGTTGCAACAATTGAAAATATATCCGTTGCAAATCACAAAACCACTAGTTTCATTCTTAAGTGTTCCCAAAGGCTAAGAGGCATCCCCAGCTATAAATAGGTCCCCTTGAGCTTCATTCTAAGGTCGAGCATTTAATGCAAAACTCTATGTGAGGTTCCTATTCTATAGTTGAGTGCTTCCTACAACCTTCTCTATCTCTCTAAGCTTAATCACTTCCTACATTCGTTAGAGCGAGTAGGAAATCTGTAAGAGAGCTAGTCATACATGTATATCTTGTGAGGCTCTCACTTCCACCACCTCCCTATCTCTCATTTCAACCATGAAGATGAAGGTTCTCTCTCTTGTCTAAGAGAGTTGAAGAAGAACAAAGGAAGGCGTCCCTTGGTGAAGATCAAGGTTGAAGACTTGGAGCAAGAGTGGGTAAGCCCTTGGTGAATGCAGAAGACTCCTTGATGAAGTAGGTAAGTCCTTGGTGCAAGCTTCTCCGAGTGAAGGTAAAGTAAAAGGTTGAAGATCCAAGAAGAGTGGAAAAGTCCTTGAAGGTGGAACACTTGTGCTAGAGTGGGCAAGACCTTAGAGAAGGCTAGAGACTCTTGGCAAAGTGGATAAGTCCTTGGTAAGGTGAAATACTCTTGGTGTTTGGATGGGTAAGTCCTTTGGTGGTCATGTATTGTAAATCTTATGAATGAATATAAGAGTGTAATGGTTAAGAAATCCTAGAGGTTGACCTCTCTAGGTAGTGGACTGACTCACTTCCAGTTTGAAGTTTAGAACTACTCTACATAGCTTGTCACTTGGTGTATGTTCAATCTCTCTCTCCCTTTCTATGCATGTTTTAGTTGCACTCAAACTTCCTATTTAGCAACCTTATCTTTTGATATATCTTGAAGGTCTAATGAATTTTGTTTAAGTACATTCATCTCTATTCACCTGCCCCCCCCTCTAGAGCATCCAATCACCCATCTAGGATCCATCATCTCTATTTTTTTTCTCCCCCTTACATTTCTCTCTCTCACGTTGGGAAAGTAAAAGTAGGACCCGGTACAACCGTAAGGATAGGCAAAACAAGACCCGACCCAGTCCGGACCTGAAATTTTAAGCAAGTTTAGGGTCTAAGATTTTTCGACCCAACCCAAAATTGACCCGAACCCAAAGAACCCGGAATTAATTTAGAGTCAAGTCAGGGTTTGGACTTTAGACCTAAATTGACCCGATTGACCCGAAATTCAGAATTATATTTTTAAGTAAAAATACAAATACTATACTTTACGACACCCGATGGCCCATTAATTTACTAATCCATCAATCATGAAGTTTATTTTGGCAATTCTACATAGTTTTGTATTGATTTGTATGATTTATTATACTAATTATATTAGGAATTTATGTTTAAAAGTCTCGAACAAACTACAATATGCTTTATATATGTTTCTCAATCACATTGTCAGTTTATCACAATGAAATTTGTTAATAATACTTGGGAATTATCAATGACTAGACAAATCTTATCATTTTTTTTAAAACTATTGTCTTGGTGTTGGATTTACGGGTCAGACCCGATAGACCCAAAATGATTTGCGGGTCGGGTTAGGGTCAAGGGTTTCGACATGAAAATCTATCTTTTACAAGTTTAGGGTCTAGCCAAAAAGTGTTGACCTGAAATGACCCGAAATAAAACCCACTCAACCCAAACCCAATTGCCACCCGTAGTTATAGGTGTGATATTTTTTATTTCAAGGGGGGTGTTCGTCCAATTTGGGGTCTGTAAATGACTATGTATAACAAAATTCCATTATTATATATCATCTGGAAAATGATGAATGGTACAGGTGAAAAGTAAAAACATAGGGCCTTCACCAACAAAGCGGTAAATTTCATTGATATCAGCTTGAGTTCCGCAATTATTGATGTTGGAGTCCTCCAAATGTTGGCTTCACAACTAAAATCATTATTGACTTTTCTGTTTAATAATGATAGTTTCTGTGAACTAAGTCAAAAGTTAGGCAAGGTACCTATTAGCGTGCAAAACAACCCAAAGTAGGGGGCAGATCCACACATGGATTGCCTAGCTTCAATACCAACCCCACTCCCTCCCCTCCAAAAAAATTATAATGATTACATTTTTGGGATGCTCAAACCTCCCACAGGTGCACACTATGTACTCCCTAAACAACCTAATGCCCCCCTCTAAAATGCACTCATGCACGGTTGCGTTCCATAGTCATACATGTTGCTACTTTTTGGCATACAACGTTGCGATGAGATACATGTCTAATTGTTGTTGCAGGCATTGCACCCTCGCCTAGGCCCCCTATTGGAGCCTACATCATTGTGCCACTATGTCATTAGAAAAGACGTGATGGGCAGGGCAGTGAGAAATTATAATAGTTATCTTTCTTCAAATCCTAAGATCTAGCCCCCCCTAAAGAAACCCAATCCCACTTCCATAAAAAAATCCTTTCTTCCATCTTAGACCAACAATCTTGGTCACCTGGTTCAACCTCCCTTAGTGCCATTTTGAGCAATTTGTATGCCTAAATCCTCTTCCCTAACGCCGACTTCAGGTGTTCCAACTTACTACTTCTCCTTCTCCTACAACTGCCACCTAATGCCCTTGCCACAATGTAACATACTGAAACTTTGACATATTCTCTTTTTGGTCCTTTCCCAATATTTTCCTATCATTTCTATCCTTTTTAGCCTTGATGCTTAAATTGTGGAATTTATAGTGGTTTGGTGAACATTTATTCAATAATTATACCAATGGAATGGTTTATGCACAAATACCTACGTGAAATCTTATTTAAGGATCTAAAATGTAAAATTACCACTTAAGTAGAACAATGGTAAACAAATCCATGTTAGAAGTGGAAGTCCCCAAACCTTACTTAATGTATTAAACAAGCTTAACTACCATAATTAAGTACTAAACCTTAATATAACCTTGTTAGGTGTTTTTAAATTATGAGACAAGATTAAGTTTCAAGTTTGGTCCAATTTGGATGTTGTTTGTGCAAGTTATTCAATTATATGCACATTTTGGACTTTTCTACAATTTGCCTAATTGGGAGGTTTTCTATGCAAATGGTCACATGCATTATAATCCTTATATTTTCCCTTACCATTCTCGAGTTTTGAACCATAGGGCGCCTAGTTGCACCTTGGTTTGAAGGTGTTTCTTTCCAAGGGCATTTAGGGATTACCCTCTTTATAAATGAGCTTATCTTTAAAAGCTATCAACCAATGAGGTTATTTCTTTATTTTAAGAATGGTGGGGATGGCCTATAAGTCTCCAAGGGATTTTAGGATCGACCTTTTATATACAAGAAGAGTCTATGAGCTGTCCCCTTGCATGGCCATGAAGCCCTAGCCTTAGGACACATGGAAAGTCCCATAGACACCTCATACTTGCCTGCTTCTTTATAAAGCCATGACTACCCCTTACCACATCCCAATATAAGAAGCAATCCTCTCCTTCTCTTTCCCCCATCTTAGAGCATCGTTCCTTCTATGCTTGGCCATGATGTTTCCATTCCAAAGTAAAAGAGGGTGCCTACCTTGGTGAAGAAGTCTCTTAGGGTTCCAAAAATTTCTCCATTTAGGATTTCTTAAGCTCCTACTTGGTGATTTCGACCAAAACTAGTAAGTATCCTCCTTTCCTTCCTTGTTTTCATGATGTTAGTCTTCCTCCCACCTTCTTCTAGGTCGGAACCATGACCTTCCATGGTAAAACTCCACCTACAGCCCTTAAACACCTCATCTCCATGTTCTTTTGTTAGGGTTTTTCACCTCTAAAGTGGATAAGGTGCTTCTTGCTCGAGATAGGAGCTTTGTTGGAGAAACCAACCTCTCTAAGCTTGGGAACCTTACTTATTGGACATGTCCACCTTCTTACCTTGGAGAAAGGAGCTTGGCTTGGAGCAAACAGACTTTCTAATCTCGGGATCCTTTATGTTTGGACCTTCTTACCTTCCTAGAGGTGAGTTTTTTTAACCCCTTCTCATATATTTCTTACTACATGCTTAAAACTCATGCTTCTATGTTTAAAATCGATGATCTCCATCTCTATTTACCATGTTCGTTTAGGGTTTTGGTCTCTTGTTGTTTTACCTTCTCTAGAAGCTCTAGTTTGGTTACCTATGCAACTTCAAACCTTGTCTTGGGTAAATGGTGTTTTCTCCTTCTCCCTCTCTCTTCAATTATCTCGTTCGGTTTGATGATGTGGCAATTTCTTGTTGGTCAGTATTGAAAAATTCATATCTTCTAATCCTCTTATCCAAATTTGACACATAAATATGTTTTGGAATTGGAAAATTAATCTTTATCTAATAGAAATATTTTCAAGATCTGATTTTGTGGCATCCAACTCACAAAAACAAGATTTATTTAAGCGGAAGTGAATCATTTGCAACGGATTACTGAAAATCACTAAAAATTAAAACCATTTGCAAAGAGATCCATTCTTAGGAAAACTCTTTTAACAAGAACCATTGTATTTCAATTACATCCTGGTTCATAATGTGCATGTCATGTACCATCTCTTCTCGAGGATTACATACAAAAGCTACTCTATTAAATTTGTACATAGTCAACTTAAAACCTCGAGGCATCAAGCCAAAACCTCAGATCGATTATAAAATCACAAAATACTGACTCCTAGGACCTGAGAGTACAGAGACGACACATAGGACTTTCAATACAAAACTTGGCAGCCAGTGCCTCCACCTGAGTTATCACTACTGTCCTTGTTGCTGCTGCTGCTACTTTTCCCTTGCTATAGGGTTCCTGCTTCTTTTCCTGTGTTTGCCTAAAAAGTTGGATCCCACGGGGGTGAGACAATTGTAAATTGCTCTAGCAGGAGATATAACTCTCCACCAAAACATCATTATTGGAGTTTATTAAATTAAAACTGACCAGAGGAATCTTATATATTTAACAGCAGATAAATCGTTGTATGAACAGAATCAAGTAATCTCCTTTCCTAAGGAGAACATTGCATCTACTCATGGTAGAGTTGTAAATCATCTATCCACATTACAAGGAATGTAAAGAAACATAATTCACATCTATCAACTAAAGATGCATAAAAGAAATGTAACATCAGCCAATGAATTTCCGTATTCAATCCCTAAGCAAACATGCTATACGGATGATTATATTTTACAATCACACTTATGCCCTGAGGAGATGAGGTATACCGCTCATATTCCAACCGACCACTGCGAAGTTGAAATCGGTACCATACATAGGTCAATGGAAGAGCCATATTCCCATGACCTCCCACATCCTGGTCAGTGCGGGACCACAAGCAGGAATTATGTCAACTGCTCAATATAGCTTTCTAGGGTATACCGACAACTTCACTATAGAGTTACAACGTCAACTGCACTCTCATCGGCAATCGAGAGATTTAATGTTTATCTACATCGACCGGACATTAAGTATTATTGGGAGATGTGTACGACATCTATCCAATCATCAGGAGATTTGTGATACATCCATACTAACACATACAATGAAGGATTGAGGGGTTTAATGTTTACCTTCAATCAATCTCCTCATCAGTACGTAAGGATATGTTCGCCCATTAACCCCCACATATTAAAAAATATGCATTCTGGGTTTTTGCCGCGGAGCAACCCGTTTCACCATCACCTATTACTGACGATGATGGATCTACGTCCAGGGCTCTACATGATATGATTTCACTTGATTAATTAGGTACATTATCACATTCTTTTAACATTAGTCAAGTTCTCAAACATAACTTATTATGACAAATGCTACAAAGAACCATGTACTATTTCATCAATCACTTCTCAATCTTTATAAGACATTGGGATCTCAGTCCCTCATTTAAATACTGGGAATTCTCATCCCTCCACCACATTATTACCATGCTTATCAAATTTGGGTATTTAAACCCTAGGTTCATCACTGAACATGCATTGTTACCACTTACTAGGTAACTATTACCTCTAGGTCCTCAGACCAAGGTATACATGATATTTGTTACACAAGCATTATACATGGATCACAAGATCCATTATTTGTCCTGTCACCTTTTACTAGGAAACAACTTGATCACATGGTTTACAATGCCGCTGCACATTTTTTTACTTCTCATTAAGCAAAATATAATATAATGGCACACCAGACCAATTCATATCTTGTTACTTCTAAGTAAGCAACAAAAGCATATCACAGCATACAATACAATAGTAACACCACTATTTCCTTACTAGGATTAGGGTTTACCATCAAATAGGGTTTTTCATCCTATTACCCAAAATTAGGGTTAGGATTTCCCATTACACATTAACTAAGGCTTATGTTCATTTTATGAATCCAACCCTAATTAATTGCTCCACTCCTCTAAGAGCCTCTTTTAATATCACAAGCATTCACACATGCTTATTGCTCTCATCACATATCATTAAATATTAATAATACAAGGTATGAGTTTATTTCTCATCCTTGCCAGGGTATGATTACATCATACTCATTAGTTTGGCTTAACCCCTTTCTCAAGGTATGTTAGCCTATACTTATCAAAATGTATCAAACTCCTTACATTTCATTGTATCAATTTATATAACACATTTCATGTGTTTCTTATCCAACTAAAATTGGATTTAAAGTGTATCAAGGTGTATCGATCTTGAAGTGCTGAATGTGATATCTATCATGTCTTGATGTATCAATTTTCTCATCACTTCTAACTCACTTGAATTTACCAATTTATCTTGTATTAAGGTATTTCCCTCTTAATACTTTTAACCACTCACCTATCACCTTTATCATATAGTGCATAGGTCACACACTAGATTTGTCCAGCTATCTTTAATGATATTGACTTGTCTAATGGTTAGGTATCATGATATCATTATCAACCACTTTAGGTATCTCAACTCTCAAAATACTATCCACACCATTATTTAGTGTTGCATACATCACTCCTAAGAGTGTCCTATGCTCATTTTTGTAAGGTGTATAGGGTTGATACATGTATGTCAAGTTAATCAAATGTATAGAGTTGGATGTATAATGATCTAGGCATCACCTTGTCCCTTATACCCTTACATATTAAAGTATCAATATTACCATTCATATGGTTTATCAATTTCATCCTTCATGGTGTAACATTCTCATCTTACTTGATTATGTCTGCCACATTCTACTTTAGTGTATTGGCCATTATACCTTCATTAGGGTTTCATATCTCATCACATGGCATCACCCCAGATTTAAATTTCACATCACATCATTACATTAGGGTTCCACATAACATTATTCTAATTCAGGGTTTCACATGGCATTACCCTAGATTAGGATTTCCCATGGCATCACCTTCAACTAGGGTTTCACATGGCATCATCCTCATTTAGGGTTTCACATGGAATCATCCTCAATTAGGGTTTCATATGGCATCACCCTCAATTAGGGTTTCATATGGCATCACCCTCAATTAGGGTTTCAGATGGAATTATCGTCAATTAGGGTTTCACATGGAATCATCCTCAATTAGGGTTTCACATGGAAGCATCCTCAATTAGGGTTTCACATGGAATCACCCTTAATTAGGATTTCCACTTTAATTACCCATAATTAGGGTTTACTATTCATCCCAATTAGGATTCCTATTCAAGTATCCATAATCAGGGTTTGCTATTCATCCCAATTTAGGGTTTTACATCACATTACCCTAAATTAGGTTTACACATAACATCACCATAGATTAGGGTTATATCCTTAACCTAGATTAGGGTTTCACTCAAAATTGCCCTGAATTAGGGTTAGGGTTCGATAACCTTGTCATTTAGGGTTTTATGCTCATGATTAGGGTTTTATGATCTATTTACTAAGGATCATACCCTTAATCACCACATGAATCATACTCTCCACTTGATTTGGTTACATCAATCATACGATCAAGTATATACTACTATGATTAACATAGTGTACTGAGTTATTTCTATTATAAGCAATTAGGGTTTATCCCTTTAAAGGTAATAATCATCTAGGTACTTTAGGGATTCAACCTTTATACCTATCATTGATTATCATTTCTATAAATCATTGGATCAATGGAACAATCATCACCTTCAATTTCCAAATGATTGAATCACATTTGACCTCCATTCGGTTTTGGGGTTTCATCACCAAACGGTTTTGAAACCGTTTGACTCCAAACGGTTTTGAAACCGTTTGACTCCAAATGGTTTTGAAACTGTTTGACCCCAAATGGTTTCAAGACCGTTTGGACTCAAATAGTCTCAAGACCTTTTGGGCCAAATCAGTCTCAAAACCACAAGGGTTCATGAGGTACATTCATCAATCAAATTGAATATAATTTGCACCATTGAACTGACCATTGATTAGGCAATTGAAGGATTCATCAATCAACACTATTAGATATTTATCCAATAATCAAGGATGAACCATTAACCCTCCAAATGGTTCTAAAACGGTTTGATCCCAAATGGTTTCAAGACCATTTGGGCTCAAACGGTCTCAAGACCATTTGACCCAAAAATTCTTGAAATCGAATGGATCACTTTATAAAACCTCCAACAAATCAATTAGGGTTGTAATTGGTGGATTGTCCATACATTTAATCAATGAATTGGATCCATTGGATCATCATCCAACATATACTAGGGTTTAGACCTCAAACGGTCAACCCATCCAAATGGTCAACACTCTCATGCGGTTTGGGACTCAAATCACCAAACAATTTGCAAACTGTTTGGTCTCCAAACGGTTTAGTGAAACCGTTTAGACCATAATGATGAAACTATTTACAATTGATATTTGGGGAGGTGTGTGCTTATGATGATGTCATAATCATCAAGATCTAAACCCACGGAACTTTCTATGATTTTCATGGTGATTTCATCCATCAACCAAATAAAATTTTGAGAATAAAGAAAGGATCATCAATTGATAAGGAATTGAATGCAATAGCAATATTAAGGGTTCAAGTTATAAAATGAACCTAAAATTGAGCTCCAAAGCTTCAAGATCACGTCAAAAATGGTGGATGAAGCTTTTGCAACTCCCCCTAGGCTCGTCCTCAAGCTTTTGAGTGAAAAGATTGGTTAGGGTTGAATATGGAGTGAAGAAAAGAAGAAATCAAGCATTGATTTGTGATTTCCACCATGAATTCAAGGTGAAAGAGGGTCAAGAAGCTTACCAACAAGTTGGGGATCGTTCTCCTCTTGCTCCCAAGATCCCAAGGTCGTTTTGCAAGCAAAGGGTGGAAGTGAATTCGAAATTCCCCTTTTAATCTATGGATAAATGAGCTTATATGCAATTTTTATTAAAAATTCAATTAGGAGAGAGAAAGTAGGAATTATCTCCCCCTTATCCTTACCACTTGCCCCCTTCTCTTCCTTAGGGACGAGGCTATCCTATTTTCCTCTTATTCCCCTCAATTATCCACAATTTAAAGAAAAGCAAATTAAGCACCTTAATTCATTTAATAGTAATATCCATAAGTGAGTGGATATTTCTTTTTCTTATAATAATGTGAGTGGGTTTTTTACCTCCTTGAGATATTTCCTGGACCTTGCAAGGAACAAGGACGTCCACACATATCTGAATTCAACCATTTCAATTTTGGTTGAAGGGTAATTTAATTAACTAATTTATTTTTGCATTAAATTGAATTAGGGTTTCAATTATGCTTAAATCTTGATTATTTTAATATCAAGATTCTCTCTCCTCCAAAGTGATTAAAATGAGACGCCCCTCTGGTTTTATTTGCTCTAAATGATGCCAAGAAACATTAGGGACTCTCTAGAAGAGGTAATTTTCATACTGAACCCTAGGTTTTGGGTAAATTGCACATTACACCAAAACTAGGTTTTAATGCACCAACATTGCTTTATCAGCTCTTTCTTGGTACTCGGGATTCTCCCAAGCCATACCACTACATCATACTCATTCTCATGATGCTTTTACACATGAGGAACATTTAGTTATGTAACATTTGCAAGTTAACTCCTCAACTTGGGTAATTTGCATTTTAGTCCAAAATAAGCAAACATTGCTTCAACATTATTCAAACATGACCAAAATTGAAACATAAGTTCATCTTGAGCCTTAATTACTTTTCACAAGATAAAATTAAGGATATAATTAACTTTCTCAAGCAAAACTTCCAGGGTTAAGGAATAACCCAGGTCAGGGATGTTACAAATTATAAACCCCTAACAAGGATTTTGTCCCCGAAATCCCAGATAAAAAGGGAGACATATATTATTCATGCATCATATCATCATGTCTTTACATAACATCTCATTATTATGGAGACACCATAGAGATTTGATCAACACAAAGTTCTTCCACACTAGATTCTCATATAATCTTTTACACATGACACATACTCCACTGTCTTTCTCATTATTGACTGTGGAGTTAATTATGTGTCAGGTAACATCTTTCTTATTCAAATAACATCATACATTCTTTATTAATATCATATTTATGCAAAGCATAAAACCCTAACATATGATGTTCATACTATTTTATATTCAAACTAATTTCTTGGTTGACCATTCCAGGTAGCCAACATAAACCATCTATTATTTCTTTAGATACCAGGATCTCTTACCTTGGTATCTGTCACATGTGTTGAAAACACATCACATATTTATCTTCCTTTCATCTTGGAACATTACTTGTTACATATATCTTTACCTTGGAACCAAAGTCCAAGACAAACTGATACTTTTCTAAGTATCCATCACATTAACATTTTTATCTTATGCACATCAAGTGTCCTAAGACCCACTTGATTGCCAAGTCCTTAAAGGAAAGAAAACAAGGAATTATATTCCTCTTATTATTTCATGAGTTTTCAACTATTCAAGAATCATTTACTCTTTGTCTCATCCTAGTTTCCTTGTCTTCAGCATAGGAATTTATAAGGATGCTTACATAACATCATTCCTTTCTTTGTTATTATCTAACATGTTCATGAGCATCTTATGATCTTATCATATTTCCCATTTCCACATTATGGGAAAAAATCCTTATTATAAACAAACTTTTTTTTTGAACAGAGATCACCTCTCTTGTTCTCATTCTTATCTTATGAGGAGTATACTTTTTACTTCCTCATACACACATACTCATATGAGATTATCTCAGTTCTTAGGATATGACACATTTATCCATACCATATTTCAAATTTCATGATACTCATTAGATTGTCTCAAAATGACTACTTGATCAGAAAAAATAAAAAAGATAACAATCTAAGAGTTTCCATACTTACTTTATCATCAATAGTTGTATACCTGGCCAGGGTATATAAATATTGAGATTAAGTAGTATGCACTTTGTATACTATCATATTCCTTTCTTTTCTTATCATCATGAGCATAAGATTCATCATTTTTGGATTTTATCCGGGCATCTCTTCTATACCTCATCTTCTGTCATAGAGGTAAGAACAATATAAAACATCTATAATGTTTACTATGCAAAATGTAAGTCCTCATAGGACTAATCAAGGAAAAATCAATCAATTATTTTCTCAATTAAGCTCAGGGAATCATAAAATGACATATTAGAATGACATTATTTTATCTAACCTGTCATGATTCGTGGATGGTTCACTACCTCAGGCTGATTTTGTCTCAGAGGTTGATTCATCATAACATTTCTGGCTGAGCAATCTCTCACCAGATGTCCTACCTATCTACACTAGTGGCAAGTTCTGAGCTCTAGATGTGATCTAGAAGGTTCTTTACCCTTTCTAGATAGCCATTTCCTTGGTGCACTAGGCCCTGGTTGTACTGATGGTACCAAAAAGTTCTTCTTTTTGGAACTACTAGGCCTCTGTTCCTGTGTTTGGATAGGACTTTTCTCATTTCTTCTTTTATTTTCCTTTCTAGATAGTGTTTAATAATATGTCCAGTCTGTCTACACCCATAGAAAACCCTAGTTTCAGGTTGTAACCTATTCTTTTTACCATTATTCATTGCTCCAACATGCTGTTGTTGAGCAAGAATCCTATTAGAATTCAAAACTTCTTCATTGGGGGCTGGTAGTCTAGGTTGCATTGCTAATGCACGATTTGCTATATGCATCATAGCTATCCTAAATTGCTCAAACAGAGAAGGGAAAGTTGGGCTCTCTATCATGGCTAGGTCAAACAGGGGATGTGCAGGTATATGTTCTTCTCTGCTCTGATCCCCTACACCCCTTCTTGGTGCAACATTGCTGCTTTCTGCAGCAAACTCCTCATGTGACCCAACCATCTTCAAGTTGTTCTTCTCCTATATGAGTAGAAGACCCTATCAGATACACTGAAAGATACTAGAACAAACTCTACTAGCTTAATCCTATGTCTCTATAGACTCAACGAACCTAGAGCTCTGATACCACTAAATTGTGGCATCCAACTCACAAAAACAAGATTTATTTAAGCCGAAGCGAATCATTTGCAGAGGATTACTGAAAATCACTAAAAATTAAAACCATTTGCAAAGAGATCCATTCTTAGGAAAACTCTTTTAACAAGAACCATTGTATTTCAATTACATACTGGTTCATAATGTGCATGTCATGTACCATCTCTTCTCGAGGATTACATACAACATCTGCTCTTTTAAATTTGTACATAGGCAACTTAAAACCTCGAGGCATCAAGCCAAAACCTCAGATCGATTATAAAATCACAAATTACTGACTCCTAGGACCTGAGAGTACAGAGAGGACACATAGGACTTTCTATACAAAACTTGGCAGCCAGTGCCTCCACCTGAGTTATCACTATTGTCCTTGTTGCTACTGCTACTACTTTTCCCTTGCTATAGGGTTCCTGCTTCTTCTCATGCGTTTGCCTAAAAAGTTGGATCCCATGGGGGTGAGACAATTGTAAATTTCCCCAGCGGGAGATATAACTCTCCGCCAAAAGATCATTATTGTAGTTTATTAAATTAAAAATGAGCAGAGGAATCTTATATATTTAACAGTAGATAAATTGTTGTATGAACAGAATCAAGTAATCTCCTTTCCTAAGGAGAACATTGCATCTACTCATGGTAGAGTTGTAAATCATCTATCCACCTTACAAGGAATGTAAAGAGACATAATTCACATCTATCAACTAAAGATGCATAAAAGAAATGTAACATCAACCAATGAATTTCTGTATTCAATCCCTAAGCAAACATGCTATACGGCTGATTATATTTTACAATCACACTTATGCCCTGAGGAGATGAGGTATACCGCTCATACTCCAACTGACCACTACAAAGTTGAAATCGGTACCATACATAGGTCAATGGAAGAGCCAAATTCCCATGACCTCCCACATCCCGGTCAGTGCGGGACCACAAGCAGGACTTATGTCAACTACTCAATATAGCTTTCCAGGGTATACTGGAAACTTTGCTATAGAGTTACAACATCAACTGCACTCTCATCAGCAATCGAGAGATTTAATATTTATCTACATTGACCCGACATTAAGTATTATTGGGAGATGTGTACGACATCTATCCAATCATCGCGAGATTTGTGATACATCAATCCCAACACATACAATGAAGGATTGAGGGGTTTAATGTTTACCTTCCATCAATCTCCTCATCAGGACGTAAGGATATGTTTGCCCATTAACCCCCACATATTCAAAAATATGCATTCTGGGTTTTTGCCGCGGAGCAACCCGTTTCACCATCACCTATTACTGACGATGATGGATCTATGGCCAGGGCTCTACATGATATGATTTCACTTGATTAATTAGGTACATTATCATATTATTTTAGCATTAGTCAAGTTCTCAAACATAACTTATTATGACAAATGCTACAAAGAACCATGTACTGTTTCATCAATCACTTCTCAGTCTTTATAAGACATTGGGATCTCAGTCCCTCATTTAAATACTGGGAATTCTCATCCCTCCACCACATTATTACCATGCTTATCAAATTTGGGTATTTAAACCCTAGGTTAATCACTGAACATGCATTGTCACCACTTATTAGGTAACTATTACCTCTAGGTCCTCAAACTAAGGTATACATGATACTTGTTACACAAGCATTACACATGGCTCACAAGACCCATTATTTGTCTTGTCACTTTTTACTAGGCAACAACTTGATCTCATGGTTTACAATGCCACTGCACATTTTGTTACTTCTCATTAAGAAAAATATAATATAATGGCACACCATGCCAATGCATATCTTGTTACTTCTCAGTAAGCAATAAAAGCATATCACAACATACAATACAATAGTAACACCACTATTTCCTTACCAGGATTAGGGTTTACCATCAAATAGGGTTTTTCATCCTATTACCCAGAATTAGGGTTAGGATTTCCCATTACACATTAATTAGGGCTTATGTTCATTTTATGAATCCAACCCTAATTAATTGCTCCACTCCTCTAAGAGCCTCTTTTAATATCACAAGCATTCACACATGCTTATTGCTCTCATCACATATCATTAAATATTATTAATGCAAGGTATGAGTTTATTTCTCATCCTTGCCAGGGTATGATTACATCATACTCATTAGTTTGGATTAACCCCTTTCTCAAGGTATGTTAGCCTATACTTATCAAAATTTATCAAAATCCTTACATTTCATTGTATCATTTATATAACACATTTAATGTGTTTCTTATCCAACTAAAATTGGATTTAAAGTATATCAAGGAGTATAGATCTTGAAGTGCTGAATGTGATATCTATAATGTCTTGATGTATCACTTTTCTCATCAATTCTAACTCACTTGAATTTACCAACTTATCTTGTATTAATGTATTTCCCTCTTAATACTTTTAACCACTCACCTATCACCTTTATAGTGCATAGGTCATACACTAGATTTGTCCAGCTATCTTTAATGATATGTGTAACATCCCTTACCTGGGTTATGCTTCAACCCTAGATGTTTTACTTAAGAAAGATAATTATATACTTGATATTATCTTTTGAAAAGTAATTAAGGCTCAAGAGGAACTTATATTTCATTTTAGTCCTTTTTGAATAATATTGAAAATAATGTTTTGTTTGTTATGGACTAAAGTGCAATTTACCCAAGTTGAGGGGTTAATTTGCAAATGTTACATGATAATCTGTTCCTCATGTATTGAAGCATCATGGGAATGAAAATGATGCAGAGGTATCGCTAGTGAAAGCATGAGTACCAAGAAAGAGCTGATAAAGTAATGATTGTGCATTAAAACCTAGTTTTGGTGTAATTTGCAATTTACCCAAAACCCAGGTGTAACATACCTGACCTGGTTTATTATTAACCCTAGATGTTTTTCTTAATTAAGTTGACTATGCTCTCTCTTATCTCTCTAAAAGTAATTAAGGCTCAAGAGGAGCTTATATTTCAATTTTAGTCCCTTTTGAATAATGTTGAAACAATGTTGGTCAGTTTTGGACTAAAGTGAAATTTACCCAAGTTGAGTGGTTAACTTGAAAATTTTACATGATACAATATTCCTCATGTGTTGAAGCATCATGGGAATGAGTATTATGCAGTAGTATGGCTTCTACAAACCTGAATAACAAGAAAGAGCCTGTTGAGCAATGTTATGCATTAAAAACCTATTTTTGGTTTAATGTGCAATTTACCCACAAACTAGGGTTCAATATGCAAAATACCACTTCAATAGGGTCCCTCATGATCCTTGGAATCAGGTAGAGAAAACAATTTGAGAGGGGCGCCTCATTTGAATCACTTGGAAGGAGAGAGAATCATGATATTAAAATAATCAAGATTTAAGCATAATCTAAACCCTAATCCAATTTAATGCAAAAATAATTATATTAATTGGATTGCCCTTCAACCAAAACTATAATGGTTGAGTTTGGTTATGTGTGGACGACCATGTGCCTTACAAAGGCACGAATATATCCAAAGGAAGTGGATAACTCACTCACATTATTATAAGAAATAGTAATATCCACTCACTTATGGATATTATTATTATATGATTTAAGGTGCTTAGTTTGTTTTCCTTTAAAGCGTGGATAATTGAGAAGAATAAGAGGCAAAGAAGATATACTCGTCCCTAAGGAAAAAAATGGGGCATATGGCAAGAAAGTTGAGGAGATAATTCCTACTTTCTCTCTCTTAAATGAATTTTCAATAAAATTCATATATAAGCTCCTTTATCTTTGAGGTGAAGGGATAATTTTGAAACCCCTTTCACTTATTGCTTGAAAAAACGACCAAGGGAGATGGGAGAAATAGGAGGACGACCCCCAACATGTTGGTAAGCTTCTTGACCTTCTTGCACCTTGAATTCATGGTGGAAATCACAAAACAATGCATGATTTCTTCTCTATTTCACTCCATCTTCAATCCTAGCCAATCGTTTCACTCCAAAGCTTGAGGACGAGCCTTGGGAGGGTTGCAAAATCTTCTTCCACCATTTTTTACGTGAAGCTCCAAGCTTTGAATCTCAATTGAAGGCGGGTTATATAACTTGAACCCTTGAACTTTGTTATTGATTCCATATCTTCATCAATTGTTGATTCTTTCTTTGTTTCCAAAATTTTATTTGGTTGATTGATGTAATCACCATGAAAATCATAGAAAGCTTCATGGGTTTATGGATTGATGATGATGAAATCATCATAAGCACACACCTCCACAAATATCTATTGCAAACGGTTTCAACATTTGGTCCAAACGGTTTCACCAAACCGTTTGGAGGTTTGGGTTCCAAACCATTTAGAAAGGTTGACCATTTGGATGGGTTGACCATTTGAGGTCAGGACCCTAGTACATGTTGGTTTATGATCCAATGGATACAATTGATTGATTCAATATATGGACAATCCTCTAAGTAGAAACCCTAATCGGGTTGAGTGCTGAACTCTCCATTGATTGAGTTAATTTTTGGGTTGACTAAGCCCAAACCGTCCCAAGACTGTTTGGAGGTCACCCAAACGATCTCAAGACAATTTGGAGGTCAACTAAGACCATTTGAAAGCTTATGATGAAGTATGATTGGATGGTTGAAGATCCAATGATATTACATTGAAATACAATCAATAGCTCAATTAATGATTGATTCAATGATGCAAACCCTAATTGAATTCCATAGATTTTAATGATGGATTGGGAAAACGGTCTCAAGACCATTTGGAGGTCATACAAACGACCTCAAGACCATTTGAGGTCAGGTCATGACATAGCTAAGTGGATATTCAATGATTGCAATCGAATTAGTTCCACAATGTCAACCATTGATGGTTCCTCGATTTCAAAACCATAAGTGATGGTTTCTTAATTATAAACCCTAGTTCAATTGGGTTCAAAACCCTAATTGAAGGTCCAATTGAAGGGTTATTTAATGGTTCAATTGGAGAATAAATCAATGGTCCAATTAATAGATGGTTCAAAGATTGAAACCCTAAATTGACTAAGTGATGGAAGACCCTTTTGGTCCATTCGGTTTTGAGATGGTTTGGACCAAACGGTCTTAAGACCATTTGGGTCCAAACGGTATCAAGACCGTTTGGGTCCAAATGGTCTCAAGACCGTTTGGTTCCAAATAGTCTCAAGACCGTTTGAGACCAAACAGTCTCAAACCGTTTGGAGACCCAAGTTCATTTGATTTCAATATGGTTTGTCTAAACGGTTTCAAGCACCAACCTTGCTAAACAATTTCAAACCGTTTGAACTTAATTGGTCAAGACCGTTTGAGGTCTAAGTGATCAAGACTGTTTGGGGTCTAAGTGACCAATACTTTTTAGGTTCAAATTGGTTAAACCATTTGGACACCTAATATGAGTAAAGGTCAGTTAGCTACTTGATTGATAATGATGTAGACCAAAGGTGATTATAAAGGTTAACCCTAACTGTGTGTACTTAAATGAAGAGCTAACCTAGATCAATCTTGAACTACTTAACATACTAGAGAGGATGATAGAGAGAGAAAGAGAGAGAGGAATGCTTACATAATTAATCCCTAATTCTCTCATTATGAATAAAATATTTGATTAGGGTTTGATCCATAATAATGAGATCATAAAACCCTAATTGAAAAGATTATTGAGGCACTGACCTAATTTAGGGAAAAGCTAAGTGAAACCCTAATATAGGGTGATGATGTAACCCTAATTTGGTTAATGGGGTATGATAAACCCTACTTGAATGTGAATGGTAAACCCTAATCCCTAAAATAGGGTAAAGGTATATGAAACCCATATTTATGGGAGATGCTATGTGAACCTTAATTTATGAACATGGAAAATACTATTCTTAATAATGGAATATTGATTAATATAGTGACAAGTGTAACATCTAAAGAGGTTGATAGTGGATACCTTTATGTCAATAGTTCCTAACTCAATGATGAGTCCATATCATTAGCAATGGTTGTATTTTCTTAATACAGTGACTTGTGACCAATACATTACATGATAAATGTGATGAACTGGTGTATAAAGTATTAGGATGGGAAATACCCTAATACAAGCTAAGTTGATGAACTCAACTAAGGTAATGGTGTTAAGGGAAGTGATACATCAAAATATGATAGATATCATATCCAACACCTCAAGTGTGATATACCTTAATATATTTTAAATCCAATATATTCGGATGAGTGACACATGAAGTGTGTCATGTCAGTTGTTACATTCAGATGTAATGCACTTTGATAAGTGTAGGATAACGTGCCTTATGAAAAGGTTAATCCAAGTCAATAGACTATGATGCAATCATATTCTGATAAAGATGAGAGAGAAACTTATACTTTGTGTTGATAATTCATTTAATGATGAATGATGAGAATAAATAAGTATGATTGAATAGTTATGTTATCCATATTGATTCCTAGCTATGTGAAGCAATCGAATAGGACTTGATCTTTAATAATATGATCTTGAGAACCTATATGGTTATTTATGGAAAACCCTAATACAGGGTAATGCTATGTAAAACCCTAATACAGGGTAATACTATGAGAAACCCTAATACAGGGTGATGCTATGTGAAGTCTTAACACAGAGTAATTCTATGTGAAGCTCAACTACAAATTGATGAGTTATAAATGTAATAAGAAAACCCTTGTATTGCATGGTATTAATATATGATTGTTATCATGAGTACTAATCATGCAGGGATGTTGAGAGGATGAGAATAGCCAGGTATGGGCTATGATGCTCTGAATACTGAAAATGTTTTATAGGCCTTATAAGCCTTCATATGCTTTATTTCTCAGTGAGAGGTAATCTGGAAATTAATGAGCCATGTGTGCCATATGCTGTTTTATTTATTGAAATTGTTTATGGGCTTTATAAGCCATAATATGCCTTGTGGCCTATTAATGGGTAACAAGAGGTGATATGAGCTTTATGAACTATGTGGAATGTTTTGTGTAAAAAGAATCATAATGTCCTTGTCCAGATGACCTGAAGGAATTAAGTTACCTTATAAATGGTAACAAGTATTCTATGTTTAGTTAAGGGTTCAAATACCCATATTCTATAATCATGATGATGAACTTGTTAAGAAATGGAATTGTACTTGTTGAGATGAGGGATTAAGATCCCAATACTTTGTTAAAAGAATATGGATACAGGCCATGACTCCACAAAGTCAATGCCACGCATTAGCTATGTGATCTAAGCCTAAAGAGAATATATGTTGCGGTTATAACTCTATAGTGAATAAATATATACATGTTCTTCATATTCCTTAATGGATAAGTGACATGATGCTCTATCAAGTTATAGCTGCAATGCTTTAGATAATAATAATGTTCTAATCTGTTAGACAATGAAATAACTGTTGGTAAACAATAATGATTCTTCTATTCAGATTTATCTTATTAAACTGCAATAACAATGTTTCTGGCAGAGAATTATATCTCTCACTGGGGCAATTTTGCAATTGTCTCACCCCCCGTGGGAACCAAATTTTTAGGTGGATGCGGACGAGGAGGAAAGAATCCTTCAATAGGTGGAGAACAGTAGCAGTAGCAGAAATAGTAGTGAATTCTCAGGTGGAGACACTAACTGATATGTCTTGTATAGATGTACATAGAGTCCTATGTGTCGTCTCTGTACTCTCAGGTCCTCGGAGTAGTAGTTAATTCTTTCGAGATTTTGGCTTAGTGCCTCAAGATGTCATATTGCATGTGTTTAGTTTAACAGAGCAATTAAAGCATGTAATCCTTAGAAAAAGATGATACATGACATGTACTTGTGAACCAGTATGTAATTAAGTTACTCTGGTTCTTTATGAAAGAGTTTTCCTATGTGTGGACCTCTTTGTAAAATGGTTTTAATTTTTAGTGATTTTTGGTAATCTGTTGCTTAGTGATCGCTTCTGCTTAGTTAATAACGTTTTATTCGAATGATGCATCACAATTTAGTGGTATCAGAGCTCTAGGTTCGTTGAGTCTACAAAGACATAGGACTAAGATGTTGAGTCTGTTCTAGTATCTTCCAGTTCATATGATAGTGACTTGTGCTCATATAGGAGGAGAAGAAAACTTGAAGATTTCTGGGCCACACGAAGAACACACTGTGGATAGTAGTGTTGCTGCACCAAGAGGAGGTGCAAGAGACTAGAATAGGGAAGGACATGTACCTGAACAACCCCAAATTGACCCAGCTATGATAGAAAACCCAGCCCTCCATGCTCTATTTGAGAAATTCCTGACAACCATGACACACATGGAAGACAAGATGCCACCACCTGCACCTAGGGCACCAGCCCACCATGAGGGATATGGAGCTGACAAGACATTTGAGAGGCTTCGTCGGGTTGGAGCCATAGATTATGCTGGTACATCTGATCCAACAGATGCTGATTTGTGGTTGACAGAGATGGAGAAGGATTTCAGGATCCTTGATATTCCTAAAGCCGAAAAGGTAAGACATGATGTGTACCTCCTAAAAGGGAGTGTTGGTCACTGGTGGATGATAGAAGAAGATATAAAGAGACCAAGTGAAGAGATTGGATGGGAGGTATTCCGACGAGAGTTTGTCAGTAGATACTTCCCTAAGACGTATCTAGATGAGAAGATCTCTCAATTTGAGAAGATCAGACAAGGACATATGAACGTTAGCGAATGTGAAGCTAAGTTCATGGAGCTATTGTAGTTTTGTCCGCTTATGGAAGTTAGTGATGAGGAAAGAATTCGGCGTTTTGAGAAGGGGTTGAATGCTGAACTAACCACTCTTGTGTCTACTTTAGAGAATAGGGAGAGGTTTGCACTTTTGTGGTGTCGGTAAGGAGGATAGAAAGGTTTGAAATCGAGAAACGACAGACCAATGGTAAGAAGGTATACACTCAGTTTCAAGGATAAGGATCTGAAAGTTTTAAGAAGCCACAATTTTCTGCATCGGTAGCACCATCGAGATTCCATACCTAGACGCAATGGACGTCAAGTAGGGGTAGGGATCGTAGTATTGCTCTAAGTAGAGCCCCCATCATAGCATCAACATTGGTGAATGGATATCACATATCCTATTTTGCACCCAAGATCTGTTACCAATGTAGACAACTGGGACATCTAGCAAATGATTATCCAGACAGGAATTCAATGATGACTCAACCCCAGGGGCAGAGTCAACAAGCCTCACAAAGGAGGCAGTTTTCTAGTAATATTAGAGGATGTGGGCAAGCGTCCCGAGCTGGTTCATCAACACCTAATAATCAAGCACATGGTCAACAACCAACAACTGCAAGGATTTATGTAATGAATCAATCTGATGCAATAGTCAACCCTTGGGTTGTGACAGGTCAGATGAAATAGATTCATTCTGAAATTTCATTTCATGATTCTATGTGTTAAAAATAAGAAATTATTTGTTTTTGAACTCCCTCTGACTAGTCCTATAAGGATATAAGGGAGATGAGAACTTACATCTTACTCAGTGTTCCTTAAAATGCTTTATAATCTCCCTTATTTGTGTGTTAAAAGATGATATATAGAAGTGATTCCTGAAGAAAATTCAAGAATGAAAAATCATGTGTGTATAATGATATGAAAAGTGAGGAACATGATGGTAAATAAAGTGCATACTACCTAATCTCAATACTTGTATACCCTGTCCAGGTATATGATTATTGGAGATAAGGCAAGTATGGAACTCTTAGATTGTTACCTTTCTGATTACTCTGATCAAGTAGTCATTCTGAAACAATCTAGAGAGTATAATGAAATTAAATAGGAAATTGCTCAGTGAACTTTCCCAATTAAATAGGAACTTCTAAGTGAACTTTTCCAATTAAATAGGAAATTGCTCAGTGAACTTTTCCAATTAAATAGGAACTGCTAAGTGAACTTTTCCAATTAAATAGGAAATTTCTCAGTGAACTTTCCCAATTAAATAGGAACTGCTAAGTGAACTTTTCCAATTAAATAGGAAATTGCTTAGTGAACTTTCCCAATTAAATAGGAACTGCTAAGTGAACTTTTCCAATTAAATAGGAAATTGCTCAGTGAACTCTCCCAATTAAATAGGAACTTCTAAGTGAACTTTTCCAATTAAATAGGAAATTACTCAGTGAACTTTCCCAATTAAATAGGAACTACTAAGTGAACTTTTCCAATTAAATAGGAAATTGCTCAGTGAACTTTCCCAATTAAATAGGAACTGCTAAGTGAACTTTTCCAATTAAATAGGAAATTTCTCAGTGAACTTTCCCAATTAAATAGGGACTGCTAAGTGAACTTTTCCAATTAAATAGGAAATTTCTCAGTGAACTTTCCCAATTAAATAGGAACTGCTAAGTGAACTTTTTCCAATTAAATAGGAAATTGCTCAGTGAACTTTCCCAGCCATATAGGAAGTGCTAAGTGAACTTTCCTAATAACATAAGAAGTGCTAAGTGAACTTTCCTAATTACATAGGAAGTGCTAAGTGAACTTTCCCAAACAAATAAAGGATTTCTGAGTGGATTACCTCTGTTATATATATATATATATATATATATATGTGTGTTTTCCTTTGATGAACAACCTTGGGTAATGATAGGAGTATGATACTTTATGTTATCCTTTCATTTACATGACAATCAAGTAAGTATTATGACAATTGATGTATTTGGATGAGAAATGATCCGTTGATGGATACTTAGAAAAGTAACAATTTGCTTTGGACTTTGGTTCTAAGATAATAATATATGGAACAAGCAATATCCTAAAGTAAAAGAAATACTTTGTGCATGTATACCCTTGGTGGTAACAACAGGGAATCGAATATGATAAGGATGAGATGTGTTCTCAATACATATGATGAATACCAAAGTAAGGTATTTATACTGGTTACCTATATTGGCCAACTGAGAAATCAATCTAGTTATACAAAATAATATGAACATCATATGTTAGGGGTTTATGCTCTGCATAAACATAAACCTTGATAAGGTTGAACTAATGGAAGGAATAAGTGTAATTATGGTGGAAAAGTTTATCAAGTTGAAAATATTTTCTTAAGAATAATCCTGTGTGGAAGAACTTTTTGTGGATTAAAGATCTATGGTATCTTCATGACATTGAGATGATAATTAGAGACTTGATGACATGAGTAACAACTATCTTCTGTTATCTGGGATTTCAGGGACGAAATCCTTGTTAGGGGTTTATAATTTGTAACATCCCTGACCTGGGTTATGCTTAACCCTAGATTTTTTGCTTAATGAAGTTGACTATATTCTCTCTCTTATCTCTCCAAAAGTAATTAAGGCTCAAGAGGAACTTATATTTCAATTTTAGTCCCTTTTGAATAATGTTGAAACAATGTTTGGTCAGTTTTGGACTAAAGTGCAATTTACCCAAGTTGAGGGGTTAACTTGCAAATTGTACATGATACAATGTTCCTCATGTGTTGAAGCATCATGGGAATGAGTATGATGTAGTAGTTTGGCTTCTACAAACCTAAATAACAAGAAAGAGCTTGTTGAGTAATGTTATGCATTAAAAACGTATTTTTGGTGTAATGTGCAATTTACCCAAAAACTAGGGTTCAATATGCAAAATACCACTTCAAGAGGGTCCCTCATGATCCTTGTCATCAGTTAGAGAAAATAATTTGAGAGGGGCACCTCATTTGAATCATTTTGAACGAGAGAGAATCTTGATATTAAAATAATCAAGATTTAAGCATAATCGAAACCCTAATCCAATTTAATGCAAAAATAATTATATTAATTAGATTGACCTTCAACCAAAACTATAATGGTTGAGTTTGGTTATGTGTGACCGACCATGTGAATTGCAAAGGCACGAAGATATCCAAAGGAAGTGGATAACTCACTCACATTATAATAAGAAAAAGTAATATCCACTCACTTATGGATATTATTATTATATGATTTAAGGTGCTTAGTTTGTTTTCCTTTAAAACGTGGATAATTGAGAAGAATAAGAGGAAAATAAGATAGCCTCGTCCCTAAGGAAGAAAAGGTGGCATATGGCAAGAAAGTTGAGGAAATAATTCCTACTTTCTCTCTCTTAAATGAATTTTCAATAAAATTCATATATAAGCTCCTTTATCTTTGAGGTGAAGGGATAATTTCGAAACCCCTTTCACTTCTTGCTTGCAAAAACGGCCAAGGGAGATGGGAGCAACAGGAGGAAGACCCCCAACCTGTTGGTAAGCTTCTTGACCTTCTTTCACCTTGAATTCATGGTGGAAATCACAAAATAATGCATGATTTCTTCTCTATTTCACTCCATCTTCAATCCTAGCCAATTTTTTCACTCCAAAGCTTGAGGACGAGCCTTGGGAGGGTTTCAAAAGCTTCTTCCACCATTTTTTACGTGAAGCTCCAAGCTTTGAAGCTCAATTGAAGGCGGGGTATATAACTTGAACCCTTGGACTTTGTTATTGATTCCATATCTTCATCAATTGTTGATTCTTTCTTTGTTTCCGAAATTTTATTTGGTTGATTGATGCAATCACCATGAAAATCACAGCAAGCTTTGTGGGTTTATGGCTTGATTATGATAACATCATCATAAGAACACACCTCCAAAAATATCTATTGCAAACGGTTTCAACATTTGGTCCAAACGGTTTCACCAAACCGTTTGGTGACCAAACAATTTGCAAACCGTTTGGAGGTTTGGGTTCCAAACCATTTAGAAAGGTTGACTGTTTGGATGGGTTGACCATTTGAGGTCAGGACCATAGTACATGTTGGATGATGATCCAATGGATCCAATTGATTAATTCAATATATGGACAATCCTCTAAGTATAGAAACCCTAATCGGGTTGAGTGATGAATTCTCCATTGATTGAGTTAATTTTTGGGTTGACTAAGCCCAAATGGTCTCAAGACCGTTTGGAGGTCAACCAAGACCGTTTGAAAGCTTATGATGAAGTATGATTGGATGGTTGAAGATCCATTGATATTACATTGAAATACAATCAATAACTCAATTGATGATTGATTCAATGATGCAAACCCTAATTGAATTCCATACATTTTAATGATGGATTGGGAAAATGGTCTCAAGACCGTTTGGAGGTCATCCAAATGACCTCAAGACCGTATGAGGTCAGGTCATGACATAGCTAAGTGGATATTCAATGATTGCAATCGAATTAGTTCCACAATGTCAACCCTTGATGGTTCCTCGATTTCAAAACCCTAAGTGATGGTTTCTTAATTATAAACCCTAGTTCAATTGGGTCCAAAACCCTAATTGAAGGTCCAATTGAAGGGTGATTTAATGGTTCAATTGGAGAATAAATCAATGGTCCAATTAATAGATGGTTCAATGATTGAAACCCTAAATTGTCTAAGTGATGGAAGACCCTTTTGGTCCATTCAGTTTTGAGAAGGTTTGGACCAAACGGTTAAGACCGTTTGAGTCCAAATGGTCTCAAGAACGTTTGAGACCAAATGGTCTCAAACCATTTGGAGACCCAAGTTCATTCAGTTTCAATATGTTTTGTCTAAACAGTTTCAAGCACCAACCTTGCTAAACGGTTTCAAACTGTTTGAACTTAATTGGTGAAGACTGTTTGAGGTCTAAGTGACCAAGACCGTTTGGGGTCTAAGTGACCAAGACTTTTTGATTTTCAAATTGGTTAAACCATTTGGACACCTAATATGAGTAAATGTCAGTTAGCTACTTGATTGATAATGATGTAGACCAAAGGTGATTATAAAGGTTAACCCTAACTGTGTGTACTTAAATGAAGAGCTGACCTAGATCAATCTTGAACTACTTAACATCCTAGAGAGGATGATAGAGATAGAAAGAGAGAGAGGAATTCTTACATAATTAATCCCTAAATCTCTCCTTATGAATAAAATATGTGATTATGGTTTGATTCATAATAATGAGATCATAAAACCCTAATTGAAAAGATTATTGAGCCACTGACCTAATTTAGGGAAAAGCTGAGTGAAACCCTAATCTAGGGTGATGATGTAACCCTAATTTGGGTAATGAGGTATAAGAAACCCTACTTGAATGTGAATGGTAAACCCTAATCCCTAAAATAGGGTAAAGGTATATGAAACCCATATTTATGGGAGATGCTATGTGAACCTTAATTTATGAACATGGAAAATCCTATTCCTAATAATAGAATAGTGATAAATATATTGACAAGTGTAACATATAAAGAGGTTGATAGTGGATATCTTTATATCAATAGTTCCTAACTCAAAAATGAGACCATATCATTAGCAATGGTTGTATTTTCTTAATACAGTGACTTGTGACCAATACATTACATGATAAATGTTATGAACTGGTGTATAAAGTATTAGGATGGGAAATACCCTAATACAAGCTAAGCGGATGAAATCAAGTAAGGTAATGGTGTTAAGGGAAGTGATACATCAAAATATGATAGATATCATATCCAGGACCTCAAGTGTGATAGACCTTAATGTATTTTAAATCCAATATATTCATATGAGTGACACATGAAGTGTGTCATGTCAGTTATTACATTCATATGTAATGCACTTTGATAAGTGTAGTCTAACGTGCCTTATGAAAAGGTTAATCCAAATCAATAGACTATGATGCAATCATATTCTGATAAAGATGAGAGAGAAACTTATACTTTGTGTTGATAATTCATTTAATGATGAATGATGAGAATAAATAAGTATGATTGAATACTTATGTTATCCATATTTATTCCTAACTGTGTGAAGCAATGGAATAGTACTTGATCTTTAATAATATGATCTTGAGAACCTATATGGTTATTTATGGAAAACCCTAATACAAGGTAATGTTATGTAAAACCCTAATACAGGGTAATACTATGTGAAACCCTAATACAGGGTGATGCTATGTGAAGTCTTAACATAGAGTAATTATATGTGAAGCTTAAATACAAATTGATGAGTTATGAATGTAATAAGAAAACCCTTGTATTGCATGGTATTAATATATGATTATTATCATGAGTACTAATCATACAAGTATGTTGAGAGGATGAGCATAGAACGGTATGGGCTATGATGCTCTGAATACTGAAAATGTTTTATAGGCCTTATAAGCCTTCATATGCTTTATTGCTCAGTGAGAGGTAATCTAGAAATTAACGAGCCCCATGTGCCTTATGATGTTTTATTTATTGAAATTGTTTATGGGCTTTATAAGCCATAATATGCCTTGTGGCCTATTAATGGGTAACAAGAGGAGATACGAGCTTTATGAACTATGTGGAATGCTTTGTGTAAAAAGAATCATAATGTCCTTGGCCAGATGACCTGAAGGAATTAAGTTACCTAATAAGTGGTAACAAGTATTCTATGTTGAGTTAAGGGTTCAAATACCCATATTCTATAATCATGATGATGAACTTGTTAAGAAATGGAATTGTACTTGTTGAGATGAGGGATTAAGATCCCAATACTTTGTTAAAAGAATATGGCTATAGACCATGACTCCACAAAGTCAATGCCAAGCATTACCTATGTGATCTAAGCCTAAAGAGAATATATGCTGCGGTTATAACTCTTTAGTGAATAAATGTTATACGTGTTCTTCATATTCCTTAATGGATAAGTGACATGCTGCTCTATCAAGGTATATATGCAATGCTTTAGATAAGAATAATGTTCTAATCTATTAGACAATGAAATAACTGCTGTTAAACCATAATGATTCTTCTGTTCAGATTTATCTTATTAAACTGCAATAACAATATTTCTGGCGGAGAGTTATATCTCTCACTGGGGAAATTTTGCAATTGTCTCTCCCCCTTGGGAACCACATTTTTAGGTGGACGTGGACGAGGTGGCAGGAATCCTTCAATAGGTGGAGAACAGCAGCAGTAGCAGAAACAGTAGTGAATTCTCAGGTGGAGACACTGGCTGATATGTCTTGTATAGATGTACATAGAGTCTTGTGTGTCGTCTCTGTACTCTCAGGTCTTCGGAGTAGTTGTTAATGCTTTCGAGATTTTGACTTAGTACCTCGAGATGTCATACTTCCTGTGTTTAGTTTAACAGAGCAGTTGAAGCATGTAATCCTCAGAAAAAGATGATACATGACATGTACTTGTGAACCAGTATGTAATTAAGTTACTCCGATTCTTTATGAAAGAGTTTTACTATGTGTGGACCTCATTCTAAAATGGTTTAATTTTAGTGATTTTTGGTAATCCGCTGCTTAGTGATCGCTCCCTCTTAGTTAATAATGTTTTATTCGAACGATGCGTCACACCAGGGTAAAATATGCAATCTACGACTTCAATAAGGTCCTTAATATTCTTGGCATCTTGTAGATGCAAAAAATGAGAAGGGAATCTCATTTGAGCTACTTTGAAGGAGAGAGCATCTTGGTATTAAAATAATCAAGATTTAATCATAAATGGAACTTTACTTCAAATTAATGCAAGAATAAATATAATAATTGAAGGGCCTTCAACCAAAACCAAGGTGGTTGGATTTGTTCAAGTGTGAATACCCTTGTGCCTTTGCTAGGCCACGAAATATCTAACTTGAGTGGAGAGTCCACTCACATTAAGTTAATGGAAAGTAATATCCACTAAAAATGGAATATTAATATAATATGATTAAGGTGCTTAATTTCTTTTTCCTTAATTCATGGATAATGGAAGGGAGTTGGAGATAAGGAAGATAGATTTGCATGCACGGAATTGAGGAAGAAGAGGTGGCACAATTTTTGGAATTAAAGGATTTTTATAAGGCATTTTCTCTCTCATTGATTTCCTTATAAAAAGACCCTTTACCACTCAAACCAAGGACTTTATCAAATCCACTTCTTTCCTTTGCTTGCAAAAACGATCAAGGGAGCTAGGGACATGAGGAAGACGACCCTCAACCTATTGGTAATCTTCTTGACCTTTGTTCATCTTGATTTCATGATGGAAATCACAAATGAATGCATGATTCCTTCATATCTCGATCCCATCTTCACTTCTAACCATTCCTTTTCACCCAAAAGCTTGAGGAATGATCCTTGTGGTTAGAGAAAGCTTCTTCCACTATTGTTGACATGAAGCTCCTAGATTTGAAGCTCAATTGAAGGTGGGTTATATAACTTGGACCCCTATTCTCTGTTATTGATTTCAATTTCTCATTCAACTATATTCAGTTGCTCTTCTTTCAATTTCTTTGATTAAGCTGATGCAATTACCATGATAATGGTAGTAGTTTTCGATGGTCTAAGGCTTGATTATGATAACATCATCTTAGGCTCACTTTCGAACATATTTTAGTTGCAAACAATTTCAAGAGTTTGGTCCAAACGGTTTCACCAAACCGTTTGGAGAGACCAAACGATTTCCAAACCGTTTGGAGGCTTGGACCCCAAACCATTTATAGGAGTTGACTGTTTGGATGGGTTGACCATTTGAGTTCAGAACCCTAGAACATGTTGGATGATGATCCATTTGATCTAATTGATTAAGTCAATATATAGACAATCCTCCAAGTGGAAACCCTAATCGGCTAAGTGTTGAATGTTCAATTAATTAAGTTGATGTTTTGGGCTGATTAGCCCAAACAGTTTCAAAACCATTTGGAGGTCGAGGGTTGAATATGGTTGAGTAATTGAAGAGTTAGAGATATTAAATCAAAGTGCAATCAATAACTATATTGATGATCAATCCAATGACCTAAACCCTAATTGGATTTCACAAATTTTAATGAGTTATGAGGAAAATGACCTCAAGACCATTTAGAGGTCATCCACATGACCTCAAGACCGTTTAAGGTAAGGTCATATCATAAGTTGATGATGGTTCATTGTTTTCAATTGGATTAGTTCCACAATGTTAAGCATTGATGGTTCCTCGATTTCAAAACCCTAATTGAAGGAGTCTTGATTATAAACCCTAGATTAATTGGGTTTAAAAACCTAATTGATGGTCTAATTGAGGGGTTATTCTATGGTTCAATTGATGAATGAATCAAGTATTCAATTGAAAGGCAGTTCATGGATTGAAACCTTGAAATGATTAAGTGTTGAAACACCTTTTTGGTCCATTCAGTTTTGAGAGGGTTTGGACCAAACAGTCTCAAGACCGTTTGGGACCAAATGGTCTCAAGACCATTTGGGACCAAAAGATCCCAAACCATTTGGAGACCCAAGCTCATTCAGTTTCAACACTTTCTAGCTCATTCAGTTTTAAGGCAATGTTTGCTTAAACGGTTTCAAGGGCAATATGCCCAAACAGTTTCAAACCGTTTGAACTTTGAAAGTCCAAGACCGTTTAAGGTCTAAGGCAAGACCATTTGAGATTCAAAATGGTTAATCCATTCAGATATCTAATGTAATTGAAGATTCAATTAGTCAATTCATTTGAATACTCATGTGATTGAAGGATCAATTGATCAAATCTTCTGGACATCCTAGAAGAGGATGAGAGAGAGAGATTTATACATGCAAGATAATCATGTAGCAATTCATGCCTAACACATTCAAAGTAAGTGTGATATACAATTAGTGTATCATCCTTGGTAAAGAGATCATGAAACCCTAATTGAGTTAATTGATGAACTCAAACCCTAAATTAGGGCAATTCTGAATGAAATCCTAATCTAGGAAGATAATGTGATGTGAATTTAGGGTAATGACATGAGTAACCCTAATTCATGGTATTTTGATGTAAAACCCTAATTTGGATGAATAGTAAACCCTAATTGTGGGTTATTGAACATAAAACCTAAATCTAGGGTGATGTGATGTGAATAGTAAACCCTAATTCAAAATAGGGTGAAGGTGTGTGAAACCCTAATTCTGGTTTATGCTATTTATCATGAAACCCTAATCCTGGACAATGAAATGATGAATCATTGGTACTAATTGAATAAAGGGGGATGAGTAACCCTGACTGCTATAAAATGGGAAACCCTAACCCTAGTATGGGAATAGTGGTGTTACCATGGGATAGCATGGAATTGAATTATGATTGATATATATGTTATCATCTGTACTAACCATGCATGTATCCTGAGATGATGAACATAGCCAGGTATGAGCTATGATGTGTTAATTATTGAAATTATTTATTGGGCCTCATGTACCATAATATGCCTTGTTGCTTAGTAAGAGGTAACAAGAGAATTATTGGGCCTCAAGTGCCAGATAAGATGCTTGTGAAGCAAGTATCATGTGTACCTTGGTCAGATGACCTAAAGGTGATGGTTACCTAAAAAAGTGGTAACAATGCTCTTTGATGAGCTGAGGGTTTGAATACCCAGAACCATATGTTATATGAGGGACTAAGATCCCAATGTCTTTTAAAGACTAAGAGATAACTGATGAAAATAGTACATATTTCTTTATAGCATTTATCCTAATAAGTTATGTTTGTAAACTTGACTGCTGCTAAAAGAATATGATAATGAACTTAATTAATCAATTGAAAGCTTTTCATGTAGTGTTGTGACCATAGAACCATCATCGTCAGTAGCTGGTGATGGTGAAACAGGTTTTCTTATGAGATTTCCTAGAGGTCGCATATTCTTGAATATGTGGGGGTCGATGGGCGAAAATATCCTTACATCCTAATAAGGGAATTGATGGAAGGTAAACATTAAACCTCTCAATCCTTCATTGTATGTTATGTGATGGATGTATCACTAATCTCCCGATGATGTTAATGCCAGATCGATGGAGGTAAACATGAAATCTCTCGATCACAACGAGAGTGCAGCCGCCACTGTAGCTCTATAGCGAGTTGCCACTATACCCTAGAAAGCTATGTAAGTAGAGACACAAAATGTCCTGCATGTAATCTCACACTGACCGAGATGTGGGAAGTCATGGAAGCCGGCTCTTCCATTGATTTTGTATGATACCAATTTTGGCTTCGCAGTGATCAGTTGGAGTATGAGAGGTATACCTCATCTCCTCAGATCTTAAGAATGTTCGAAAAATATAATCAGCCGTGTAGCGTATTTGCATAAGATTGAAATATGAGAACCAATGGTTGATGTTATCCTGCTTATCATGTTCTTGATACATAAATGTTATTTATGTTCTTTAATTCTTTATTAAATAAGAAACATGATGCCTTGTCAAGTTATAACTGAAATACTTGATTAGGAATGTTGTTCTAACCTGCATAGATAGTAATTATCTACTATTGAAATATATTGCCCCACTGCTCAATTTATTTCTATTAAACTGCAATAATAATGTTTACGAAGGAGAGTTATATCTCTTGCTGAGGTAATTTTATAATTGTCTCACCCCCATGGGATTCAACATTTTTAGGTAGACGCAGACAAAGAGGTAGAACCTCTATAGCAGAGGAAGAGTAGTAGCAACAACATCAAGGACAACAGTAATATCCCAGGTGGGGATACCGGATGTCAAGCTTTGTACATAAAGTCCTATGTGTCGTCTCTGTACTCTCAGGTCCTAGGAGTCAGTAGATAATGTTTTTATAATCAACCTGAGATTTTGGTTTGATGATACATGGAATATCCAATGTGGACCAGTATGTAAATATACTACTATGGTTTTTGTTTAAGAGAATCTTTGGTAATTGATCTTTTTATAAAAGGTTTTAATTTTTAGTGATTTTCAGTAATTCCGCTGCTAACAAAATGCTTCCGCATTAGTTTAATCTAGTTAATCTTGTTTTTGTGAATCAGATGCCACAATATGGACTTGTCTAATGGTAAGGTATCGTGATATCATTATAAACCACTTTAGGTATCTCAACTTTCAAAATACTATCCACACCATTATTTAGTGTTGTATACATCACTCCTAAGATTGTCCTATCCTCATTTTTGTAAGGTGTATAGGGTTGATACATGTATGTCAAGTTAATCACATGTATAGAGTTGGATGTATAATGATATAGCCATCACCTTGTCCCTTATACCCTTACATATTAAAGTATCAATATTGCCATTCATATGGTTTATCAATTTCACCCTTCATGGTGTAACATTCTCATCTTACTTGATTATGTCAACCACATTCTACTTTAGTGTATTGGCCATTATACCCTGATTAGGGTTTCATATCTCATTACATGGCATCACCGTGGATTTAAATTTCACATCACATAATTACATTAGGGTTCTACATAACATTATTCTATTTCAAGGTTTCACATGGCATTACCCTAGATTAGGATTTCCCATGGCATCACCCTCAACTAGTGTTTCACATGGCATCATCCTCATTTATGGTTTCACATGGAATCATCCTCAATTAGGGTTTCATATGGCATCACCCTCAATTAGGGTTTCATATGGCATCACCCTCAATTAGGGTTTCACATGGAATCATCCTCAATTAGGGTTTCAGATGGAATCATCATCAATTAGGCTTTCTCATGGAATCATCCTCAATTAGGGTTTCACATGGAATCACCCTTAATTAGGATTTCCACTTTAATTACCCACAATTAGGGTTTACTATTCATCCCAATTAGGATTCCTATTCAAGTATCCATAATTAGGGTTTACTGTTCATCCCAATTTAGGGTTTTACATCGCATTACCCTAAATTAGGTTTATACATATCATCACCCTATATTAGGGTTGCATCCTTACCGTAGATTAGGGTTTCACTCAAAATTGCCCTAAATTAGGGTTAGGGTTCAATAATCTTGTCAATTAGGGTTTTATGCTCATGATTAGGGTTTTATGATCTCTTTACTAAGGATCATACCCTTAATCACCACATGAATCATACTCTCCACTTGATTTGGTTACATCAATCATACGATCAAGTATATACAACTATGATTAACATAGTGTACTGAGTTATTGCTATCATAAGAAATTAGGGTTTATCCCTTTAAAGGTACTAATCATCTAGGTACTTTAGGGATTCAACCTTTATACCTATCATTGATTATCATTGCTATCAATCATTGGATCAATGGAGCAATCATCACCTTCAATTTACAAATGATTGAATCACATTTGACCTCCATTCGGTTTTGGGGTTTCATCACCAAATGATTTTGAAACCATTTGACCCCAAATGGTTTCAAGACCGTTTGGACTCAAATGGTCTCAAGACCGTTTCGGCCAAATCATTCTCAAAACCGCAAGGGTTCATTAGGTACATTCATTAATCAAATTGAATGTAATTTGCACCATTGAATTGACCATTGATTAGGCAATTGAAGGATTCATCAATCAACACTATTAGATCTTTATCCAATAATCAAGGATCAACCATTAACCCTCCAAACGGTCTCAAGACCGTTTGACCCAAAAAGTCTTGAAATCGAATGGATCACTTTATAGAACCTGCAACAAATCAATTAGGGTTGTAAATGGTGGATTGTCCATACATTTAATCAATGAATTAGATCCATTGGATCATCATACAACATGTACTAGGATTCAGACCTCAAACGGTCAACCCATCCAAACGGTCAACACTCTCATGTGGTTTGGGACTCAAATCACCAAATGGTTTAGTGAAACCGTTTGGACCATAATGATGAAACCGTTTGCAATTGATATTTGGGGAGGTCTGTGCTTATGCTGATTTAAACATCATCAAGTTCTAAACCCATGGAACTTTCTATGATTTTCATGGTGATTGCATCCATCAACCAAATAAAATTTTGAGAATAAAGAAAGGATCATCAATTGATATGGAATTGAATGCAATCGCAATATTAAGGGTTCAATTTATAAAACCCGCCTCCAATTGAGCTCCAAAGCTTCAAGATCACGTCAACAATGGTGTATGAAGCTTTTGTAACTCCCCCTAGGCTCGTCCTCAAGCTTTTGAGTGAAAAGATTGGCTAGGGTTGAAGATGGAGTGAAGAAAAGAAGAAATCAAGCATTGATTTGTGATTTCCACCATGAATTCAAGGTGAAAGAGGGTAAAGAAGCTTACCAACAGGTTGGGGCTCGTTCTACTCTTGCTCCCAAGATACCAAAGTCGTTTTGCAAGCAAAGGGTGGAAGTGAATTCGAAATTCCCCTTTTACTCTATGGATAAATGAGCTTATATGTAATTTTTATTAAAAATTCAATAAGGAGAGAGAAAGTAGAAATTATCTCCCCCTTATCCTTGCCACTTGCCCCCTTATATTCCTTAGGGACGAGGCTATACTATTTTCCTCTGATTCCTCTCAATTATCCACAATTTAAAGAAAATCAAATTAAGCACCTTAATTCATTTAATAGTAATATCCATAAGTGAGTGGATATTTCTTTTTCTTATAATAATGTGAGTGGGTTTTTCACCTCCTTGAGATATTTCGTGGCCCTTGCAAAGCACAAGGACGTCCAAACATATATGAATTCAACCATTTCAATTTTGGTTGAAGGGTAATTTAATGAACTAATTTATTTTTGCATTAAATTGAATTAGGGTTTCAATTATGCTTAAATCTTGATTATTTTAATATCAAGATTCTCTCTCCTCCAAAGTGATTAAAATGAGACGCCCCTCTGGTTGTATTTGCTCTACATGATGACAAGAAACATTAGGGACTCTCTAGAAGAGGTAATTTGTATATTGAACCCTAGGTTTTGGGTAAATTGCACATTACACCAAAACTAGGTTTTAATGCACAAACATTGCTTTATGAGCTCTTTCTTGGTACTCAGGCTTCTCCCAAGCCATACCACTACATCATACTCATTCTCATGATTCTTTAACACATGAGGAAAATTTATTCATGTAAAATTTGCAAGTTAACCCCTCAACTTGGGTAATTTGCATTTTAGTCCAAAATAAGCAAACATTGCTTCAACATTATTCAAACATGACCAAAATTGAAACATAAGTTCCTCTTGAGCCTTAATTACTTTTCACAAGATAAAATTAAGGATCTAATTAACTTTCTCAAGAAAAACTTCCAGGGTTAAGGCATAACCCAGGTCAGGGATGTTACAGATTTCATGGTTTGATGAAGGGTGGTTTTTGTAAAATGAATTTAATGCATAAAACCCATAAAAATTACATCTTAATCATCATAACTCCAAAATTAACATAAAAATATGCTTTCTTTATCAAGAGAACTTAATAAGTTTATTGTTGATGTTTTAAGAATCTAAAATTGAGTTTTTCTAAAAAGGTCTAAAATTAGGATTTCTATACATTAATGTGCACTATGTACTCCAATACATGTTAATAGATTGAAAATAGGAAAAGTGGAACTTGGACTCAATTAAAGTGGTGAAAGTTAGTGATTGATATCAGTAAGAGAGGTATGTGCATTTATTACACCCTAAGTTGGGATATTTGCAAACCAAACCCTATATTCCCTAACGAGGCACTATATGAACCTTATTTCCTCTATTCATGATTCTTTTGTTAAATTGCCTCAAAATAAGTAATGATATTCTTTTTCTTGGGTCTTGTACCCTACTGCCATGTTCTAATTGATATGATTCTTTTATTTGCCATGATTTCTTTTCTAGCATGTTGATTTTATGAACTATTTATCTGTAGTAGTGGTGCTTATGTACAACCACCCATAGATAGGGCATGTATTAATTCGCCCTGGGGAATGTCTTATTCTCCCCTATAAAAATATGTGTAGGTGACTGGGAATGTATTAATTCTCCCCTCACCTATAGGTTGAAGCTCGGTAGGTGCCTCAACCCTACTTAGTTAAGGTAGTCATAATTATCATACATGCAACCCTTTTATTATATTTTGTTTATGACAGGCATCTATTTAAAAATAGCCTCATACTCTTGAAATCTTCATCTTATGATGAAAACTAGCATTTATTTACATGTTTTCTTTTCCTTGATATCCTATTCATATTTTTGACACATACTTTCTTTTCCTTTCCCTTTTGCTGGGTGTTTTCCCAACCACCAAGGTTTAGATCGAGGTGTTAAACATGACCAAGGAGAACATAGCTTCCGACATGGACCTAGCTCTTGGAGATATTGCTCTGGATACAATATTTGAATTAGTTTAGACTTCCCTCTACTTATATCCTTATGTAGTATCATACATGTAAACCCGTATGGGAGATTATGATGTACTTTTGTAATCTTTTGTGAAAATTGAATATAGTCATTTGTTTAATTTTGCTGCTACACTATGGTCTTTTGTATACCATTATAATAAATTTGGAAAATTTAAACCTATTCCAACATACCTTTGAGTGAGTTTGGAATGGATGTTAATTCTTCAAAAAAAAAAGTAATGATGTGATCCCGCCTCCTTACAACATGGTATCAGAGCCCATTGTAGTCGGAATCTGACTATTTCAATTTTGTCTCCCTAGTTAGAATACTTACCTTACCTTTAAGTGACATGCTTGCCCTAGAGTTGATCAATAGATGATGAAGGGTTGATTTAGGATCCTATAGTTTCACATTAGAATAATGATGAATATAATCCTAAAATACTTACAACTAAAAATGCATAAGTAACCACAATAACTTGAGGTTGTTTAGATTTGCCTTTAGGCAGCCACTAGGATATGAAGTTGAAATCAAAGGTGTCTAGAAAGGATCAGGGTGCAGGGGCTGGTAAGATATTCCTCCACACCACTAGCTTGGTTTACGAAGACTCCCAAATCCATATGATACTGGCATGGCCTGAGCTGATATGAATTGTTTGAAATAGCATGATTTTAGGCAATAGTAGCCTTAGACATCTATGTGATATATCCTTAGGGACCCTAATATTTTGAACTAGTCTCCTAGGTGTAATGACTTGTTTGAGGATGGATACCCAATATAGTTTCCTTATGACCCATAGAACCACATGTTTGGATAGTTATCCGTAGAACCTAAACTTTGAAGTTTGGTGTTTAGTAAGAAATCAAAGTGCTCAGTGAAGCATTATGGATCTTTTATATGGTCTAGTTAGACTCACCCTTTTACCTCTAGATTAGTTTGGCTTGGTAGGTCAAACCTTTTAAGGGGTGGAGAGTAGTTTGTTTGATGATGTTTGGGTAGCTAGATTTTGAGGATGAAATCCTTTCAAGGGGATCGAGTCATGTAACATACTAAAATTATATCTACTCTGACATTAGAAACCCTAACTCCCTAATTAGGAAGTTAGTGTGCTTGAATCCTTAGTTTTGACCAAACAAGTTATAGTTGTAACCACATGTTTCTTGATATCCAAAAGAACATATAACGATCATCTAATGAATAGTTCATATGTTTGAACCCTAATGAATATCTAACACACATAATAAGAGTAATTCAAATTTTAATACTAATAGTGGATAAGCATGATGTTGACCATGTCATAAACTAATAAACCTTAATGATATGATGGACAAGATAATTATAATCAATCCTTGGACATAATGCATCCTAAGAAGGTATAGGTGAAGAATAATGATCATGCTAACCTAAACCCTAAGTTGTAATAATCTAACCTTAACATATACATCCTTAATGACATTCATGATGCATTAGTGTCACTAGATGTCATAATCAGATAACATACTTTAATACACATACATCATAGATTAATCAGGTCATCCACTTATAAGAGCTTAATGAGCTGAGTGTAAGAGCACATAATATGAGCATGAATATGTAGACCCATGTGTGACCATCTCTAAGGGCCATGAGGATATGTTGCCATGGAGGTACCCTGTATGGGGCCATACTAAGTTAGGTAGGTTTCCATGATTCCTATGAAGGGTTGTAAGTTTAACCATTAGTGCCCAGAGAGAGGATGAATTTTTGGGTGAGGATTCAAGATTGATATGTGCTATGATAACATTCTAAGTCAATACCAAGATCAAGGAGGGATAAGACTTATGGGAGTAGGAGTCCTCTATTCCCCGGATGCACAAGACCATAAGTTCGGGAGGTAACAACTACCTTTTTTGAGGACCATGGTTTAGGAGGTTGACCACCTTCATGATTTCATGGATCCTAAGGGGTAAATATGAGAGGCACTCCCTAGATGCATAAGGGAGAGATTACCCTAAAAGTACCAGCACCCTAGAGACCTTGAGGAAATGACTAAGGATTGTACATAAGAGAGATGTTAAGACCCAAAGGTCATGGGGAAAAAGTATTCCCATGGGTGTGTACACATAAGTGAGATGTTCATGGTGTGGAGTTGATTCAACCCTATTTGAGGGCTTCATCTTGTGTCATATTGCACTTCGATCACATCTACAACTGTTAGATTACATGTTATTCCCCTCAATATGTGTTTTGTTATCAAATGCACTTATGGATGGTTTTTTCATGTTTTATAGGTACCCAGGTCACTACTTGATGGGTTGGAAAGAAGATGGTTGAATCTAAGGTTTCCCCTGGCTTGGAGGAGCCAAAAATGAGGCCAAAACCACTCTAAACCTACCCCAAGTGGTCAAAGGATGTATTGAAGCAATAACCTTCATGGATGACCATGTTCAACACTCAAATGTAGGGGAAGGACCCCAGAATGGGTATGCTACCATGGAATGGACGTTTTGGGACATGCCCCAATCAGCAGAATCTTAAAAAATTGACCCAGTTGGCCAGAATGGTCGTGCTATCAAGAATGACCATTTTGGGAGTTCCCATTCACCTACCTTAGAGGAGGGAGCGTGAGCTACAACTGCTAGGAGGTGGAGAAGGAGGGGTCTTCACCGAGCTCATCATGGCTTTTCACTCCTCTACTCATTCTTCTTCCTTTCTTTTTGTATTTTCCATGTCTATGAGTAGCTAGGCCCCTTGGGTGGGTTGTTTGGGGGAAATTATGTTACTTTGATACCATGTTGGGGGAAATGACATGTAAATGTTGTAATTCCATTTTTTAATGATTATATTCTATTTATATCTCATTATCCATGAATTACTTGTTGGTTTGTGTGTGAAATCTCCTAGGAATTTAGGCAAATTGCTTATATGTGTGAATTTTGGGATTTGCCCCTAGGTCCAATTCTTGGATCTTTAGGTTGCCTCTCATCTTCCTACATCCTAATAAATCTCCCTAAATCTAAGTGAGAGATCTAAGTAGCTAGATTGGATAATTCTAGTGCAATTTTGCACTGAGCCTTCTCAAGGCTAGAATGTGGGGGAATTGGGATCCAAAACCCTAATTTCACCACTCCATTACTACCCTTGTCCCGTAATTGCCCTAGGAATGCGTAATCTAGAAACGTAGACTTGATTAAACTCTACTTGAATTAAACCTAATCCCTAACCCAATTGAGCCTTGTAAGGGTAGTAGGAGGTGTTAGGGACTAATTCCCCTATACACAACCTATCATATCCATGGCCAGTTAGTAACTTAGGTTAATTCATTAGACTCTAACTTGTTGTTTGGTTTTGATAATCTAAATGGAATCATAATGTTCATATGTCACCCCCAACCTAAGTGATAAGTTCATACCCCTAAACAGCCCATACCTCTCTTTATTGCTTAAAACCCTAGTTTTGTGCTTGCTTAGCTTAGTTAGCTCTTTCCTTGCTCTGTTAGCTTCTTGCTTTATTCTTGCCTTTTTCATGTTAGTTTAGCTCTTTAATTGCTCTTTTGCTTCTCTCTTGCTTGCCTTAGTGTAATTTTCCTTTTCATACCTAGTTTAATCCTTTCTTGCATGTTTAGCCTTACTCTAGCCTAGGGTTAACTTAGATTTCATTCTTGCCTTTAATTTCTTGCTTGTCCATAATAGTTTTACAATCAAAACAACCTTCAAACCCTTAACCCTAGTCTTTGTAGTAGGAACCTAACAAAACTAAACCTAGCTATTGTGCCCCCTCATCTCCCTATGGATCGACCCTATACTTGCCACCCTCTTATACTACGACACGACCCTGTGCACTTGCGGTGTAGTTGTTTTAGTGAGAGTATGTGTTACGTTAGGTTTTATAAATATCGAAAGTGAATCCACCATGTGCTTCTATCTGTGGGGTTGCATCTATTCAAACTCCAATTGATTAGCATGTAACACCATTGACATGAGTGCACTAGGAGTCATGAGAAGTAAGTTTCAACTTAGATTGGAAAGTGTAATGGCAATGTGTGATGCACCATCTCTACTCTTGGAATGAGATGAACTCTGTATTTGGACTACAGAAAAATGCTTAGACAGGACAAAATGCATGCCATATACTAAGGAAAAGGTGATATGAGTTGACACATTTCTATGATGTTTGAGGAAGTACCACACCCTTTTGGAAGTATATTGGATAGATTGTATGAAAGAATAGATGAACTATGGTATTCATCATATGAGGAAATTCTTATCAAGAGCAGTTTGGATTTATGAGTTAAAGTTTGGGTTTGATAACCAAGATAATGGATGTAAGAGCTTGAAGTTTTCCAGAATCGGACAGACCTAAACCCGAGACAAGGACAATGAGAGGAGTATATGGAAGAGTATGTCTTCACTATCATCCAATTCACAAGGAAGCTAATGTGGTAATAGAATTTTGTTAGCAGGGAACAACTCAGGGGTGCAACTGTCTTATCTAACCAGTGGAGAGGGCTAGAAGAGGTTGCTGGGTGGACCCTGCAACCATTGGAATACTAGACTTGTGTGGCTAACATCAAGATACAACCCGACCAGTACACCAAGTTGGTAACTACCCTATTAGCCAGCCTAGAGCTTGACGAGATGAATGTTTTATTCAAGAAACCTCAGATGCAACTCTTAGGGAGAGTAGGTGGTAACATCCACTACTAGAGTGTGTTAGGGTTTTGAGGATGCACCTTTGAAGAATCATGTCGTGTAGGAAGCCCATGATTCTAGGTACACCATACACACTGGTACTACCTAGATGGTTAAGGTTTGCAGCGGTACCTTAGAGGCATGGAATAAATAAGGATGTAGAGGCATATATGGACATATATCACACATGTCAGAGGGTGAAGGCTGAACACTAGTAACCCATTGGATATCTATAGAGGATTGGAAATTCTCGAGTAGGATGAGAGCAGATCACCATGTACATTGTGATTGGTCTCCCCTAGACTAAGAGAGGTCACGATGCAATAGGGGTTATGCATGGTAGATCTCCTTAGCAAGTCGACACTTTCCCTTTCCTAAGAGAGCACTACCAGTGTGACATATCTAGTTGAGCTATATATTGAGAGATAGTTCGACTGCATAATGATCTGAGTTCAAATATTCTTGAGCATGGCTTTAAGTTTGCTTCCATGTTGTTGAAGTAGATACATGAAGAACTTGATACTAGATTGAAGTTTTGTACAACATATCACCGCCCGACTGATGGACAGTCAAGAGAGTATGATCTGAACTTTAGAAGGTCTGATAAGAGCATATGGGCTTCTTTGGGGTGATTCATGGGAGCAGTTCTTACACCTAGCAGAGTTTGCTTGTTATGACAACCATCAAAGATAGTATCAGAATGCATGAAGCTCTATAAGGGAGGCTGTGTCAGTCATTGCTTGACGAGGGTGATGTCGATTAGAGGGCCTTGTGAAGGATAGAGAAACCACAATGTATGCAGATGAAGTCCATTTGATTGAGTAATGGCTGAAGAAAGCCTAGGATCAACATGAGTCACATATTGATGTGAAGTAAACTGACTTGTAGTTCACTGTAGGTGAGCATATGTTTTTAAAAATCAAACCCCTCTGCGCTATAGCTAAGATTAAAGTAAAACTTAATCCCCAATACATGGGCCCGTTTGAGGTTTTGGAACGGATTAGCGGAGTTGCTTTTGTTTAGCCTTACCCCCTCAGGACAATACGCTATATGATGTGTTCCATGCATCCAATCTAGAGCACTTTGTGATGTACCCAAGCCATGTATTGAGCATTGAACCTATTGAACTCCAAGGGTGGCTGACTTACCCTGAGTCACCTCTGAGGGTATGAGATACCAAGGTTAGAGAGCTCATGAGTAAAGAATAGAGATGATGAGGGTTCTTTGGAAGCACCATGGAGGGGATGAAGTCACACGAGAGATGATGATGGACATGGGAAGGTCTTATCCTGAATTGTTTGTATGTTTGTTGGAATTTTGAGGGTAAAATTCCTATAAGACGGGAAGGATGTTACAAGCCCAATTTTTGGGCTTGTATGGTTTGAAATGCAATTTCTAAAATAAAATGTATGATTATGAAATTGTATGATTTATATGAAATAAGCGGATTACTTTGATAATGTTTCCTTTTAATGTATGATTTTGTAGAACCTACTGAGTTAGTGAGTCAAATATAATAAAAAGGAAAGAAAAGTTGGATGAAATCAAATAATGCATAAAAGGGAAAAGAAATTGAAATAATGATGAGAATATGAGGAATTATCTAGAAAGGGGCAAGATTGATCATCAAGGATTATATTTTGAATCTACATGGTTTCGAATGGTAAAAAGGAATCCAAATAAAGGATATAAAAGAGTAAGAGAGAGAAAATATGAATAGAATATAACTTTTTAAGTGATAACTTTCATATGAATAAAAGTATCTCATACTTTCCAATTTGAGTCACAAACTTGGCACACAAGTAGTATAAGTCATTTTGGACTTTCCTTTAAAAATTGAGATTAAAAGGAGGCATGGTTTGAGAGTTATGAATTTTTGAAGGATTCTTAAAGTGAGAGGGATAACCATTGAATGTCACGATTTGCATTCATATTAGAATTCCTTATATCGTCCTTCCGATTGGTGCGTGCAATATGGACCCTCGGATCTAGGATCCAACAATGATATGGTGTCTCCTATCTCCAGTCAGTTTTGGGAAAGATGCAACAATACATCATAGAATCTCTTCTAGATATCTCTCTCCTTGATCAACCACGTGTCCTAAAGAGTAGATATTTGATTTTGGGAGAGGAAATCAGATCTAATGACCCATTTGTGCCCCTATTTCATGCACGTCTGGGAGTTTCCCCAAATCACTATGGAGCTAGGACTCCAAGACCCTTGGTAGGTCGACCCTGCCTATAAGAGACCTGGAAATCCCTTATCAAGAGGAGATAAGAACTTCTTAGAACCCAAGGAGTATTTCCGTGGGACCAAAGTTCAACAAAACCATACTGAGACATGTGATTCCTACTTCAGGTTCCCCTATTTCCACGGTCAAGCACTGCCCTCTCCCTCATCCTACTCTTCCTTCCTACGGCGATGTGTTGGCCATGAGTGAGTTCATGGAAGGGAATCAGAAGGGCCGATGCATTTAGCTACCTTCCATGAAACCATGATCATGAAATAAACCTTTTGGTTGACCATTCGCCAATGCTGGGTCGCGAACAGAGAAGGGGCGCAAGGTTGATGGTGATAATTTAAAATTACCTAACCACCCCTGAGCACATGACCAATTACTTCATCAGCACAGGGACACAAAGGTCTTTGTGCGCCCTGAATGAGTTGCCAACCTAGCAAGCTGCACGCTGAGAGGGTCACAAACCATTGGTCCAATTGTGGTAAATGTGGAAAAGGAAAGGGGGACGAATTGCTGACGTGGTGACATCTCATTGGTCTAAAGGTAAGTAATTTAGAATAATCCTAACGATTATTGGTAGCTTGGATCAAGAAAAATTATATATGAAAGTTGATCAGAAAAATACACAGATTGAAGTAAAAATATAATTGAAGCCTTAATCTATTCACAATTCAAAAAGTATATAAAGTTGTCACCTTTTATGCATTTATCAATTAGAAACATAATTTTGATATTGATCAGATTTAGTAAAGTGCTATGGATGATTTAAGTTGATATTAACCTATTGTTAATAAAAGCTTTAGATTTAAAAAGATTATCCTTGTACTTAATTGGCCTAATTTAGGGTTTCAGGTGTATAAAGTGCATTAATGGGCTTAGAAACCCTAATCTAGGTGATTATGATTTTTAATGGTTGATATTTTGAAAATCCATGTATAAGACAAAGTTAGGATGATCCTAAGCCTTATTTGGTAATAAAGGGGCTTTTATGTGGATAATTGAGTAATTAGGGTTTTGTATAAAGAAAAGCTATTTTAGGGTTTGTTGACCTATAAAGGTAAAGTTTGAGAAATAGATCTAAGAAACCCTAAGGAAACCGTAATTCAACCTAGAAAACCTGGAAGGGATTCCCAAGTCAAGAAAATGAGTTTATGATGGGTATGCAGTAACTAGGTCATACATACTTTTCAGGATTCAATTATGCTTGTGTGATTGGCTTGATTGGTTGATTGGATTAACTGATTGGATTGGACTTTGCTTGTTTCTTTGAGATCTCCAAATTAGGTATGTGGTTATTTTATGATTACTCACTTTAGTTTTATGACAATTTTTGGGGTTTCATCGATTACTTGAAAATAACTATTTGGATGACGTTATTTCTTGCAATGTATAGAGCGACTATGATTATCACAATGCAATTATATATATGACTTGCCTAAACCCACATGCCATCTCTAAATGTAAGATTTACGAGGACCAAACCATGTAGGGAAGATCATGTGGTCATGCCCCAGATGGAAGACCACAAGTCACACAAAGAGGTGACTCACAAGGTACCAATCTCGGGATGAAAAAGGTATCCTAAATTCCCTTACAAGGACTAAAACCTAAGTGAGGGTATCCCAGAGGATGAGTACAAACAATTGGGAAGGCATAATGAAAACATAATCTTGGATCGTTAACAACTATTTGATGTGACCAGGTTGTTAAGAAATATGTGCAAGATATTGGTTGTCATCACATACTAATATATTATTATACTGACTGACATTGGTTGCTATGAAATATGTACAAGATATTGGTTGTTATGAAATATGTGCAAGATATTGGTTGATCCTATTTTGGGATAACGACTCTATCTTCTTGGTCTTCCTTAATTGGGGGTTACCGAGGGGTGGGGTTGCTACACGTTTGGTCTTAAATCAATCATATTACTTCTTTGTTGGTGTTTAACTAAGTCTATGGGACCTAACCATTAAACCAAGTAAATAGGTTGTGGATACCGCTTAATAATAACTTGATGTTGGTGAATATGATACCAATATTAATGCAACAATATAATTTTTAGATCTGATAAACAAAAATATTTTATTAATGTTGGGTTTCTAATATATATTAGTGCTAAGTAGTTCTAGTTTTAAAAGTACTTTGGGCATCAACAAGCACAATTTGCAATTACTTTGATACCTTATATCTTCCATCTGAACCAGAAATCCTTCACTTCATCTATGATGATCCCTTCCACATGTTATTCCCCATTGAAGATAGACCGAGAGGGCAATGATCATCATCCAAATTTCTAGGATTCATGTTTTATTAGTAACCAATGATAATTATTTAATTTTGAAACAAAATATTGTTTGATAACAAATGGAAGATACATGCTTCTGAAGGCAGTTTCATGACTTTTCAAGTGATAAAGTACATGTGAGGAAACATCAATACAAGCTTTTCTATTTGAACCTCCTAGTGTTTTTAACCTAATGAACTTTGATGTGTTCATCTTGATCTTCATATTTTCAATCTGTAAGTAAGTCAGCTTAACCTAAAATGTTGACAAACAAATATGCAGTCAATATGTATCTATATTCTGTTGGGGGTGTACTCTTAATGTGTTCATATACAGATAACAACATATTACTCAGTTAATTGCACATACAAACCTTGCATTTTCAATTTACAATTACTACCTATATTTGTCATGCCACCTAAGGTATATTCATTTCTATGTATACCATTCGAGTTTCATGAATTACCCTTGTGAGGTTCATTATTGGTCCAAAATGTCAAAAGGTAGTAGCCTTGATGATCATAGAACTACTAAGGAAATGAGTTTTCCCTTAATGCAATCGGCCTCTGTGACACTACTTAGGGCCCTAAATTCTTATGGGATGGGGCAACTCCCTGTGCACCAGCCAAGATACTACTCGCTCATGTTTATGAGAATAATTCAAACATAAGGAGAAGAAGAAAGAGTCGTGTCACAAAAGATAGAGAGAAATAATACAAGTGGTCTTTGGTACTAGATATTTACTTATGTAGTTGCATGTGCAATGATCTCCACAAAGAAGACAATATTCCTCTCTCCCTTTGATCCTTGCTCCAAAAGTTGGATTGGAATTGGGAGTAACCAACCCCTTTTGTCATTAGGGTAAAACACTCTTATATAGGGACACCCTCGGTCCATCAGTTCTAAGATTAGATGGGCCAATGATGACTTACCAAGACAGTATGTTCCACATAAGCCAATTGACTGGTGAAACTAGGTCAATTAGATGGAACTTAAGTGGTTGTTAAACTAGATTCATAATCGACCAAATCGTTGCATCAGTCGATAAACTAGGTCTTGATGTGTGGTTTTGTTTGTTTTTTGGTCTACTGACTAAAATGTCTAACCAACCAGTTGGTTGCTAATGAGTCTTTTTGGATATTGTTTTAGTTAGTCAATCCATAGGTCTAGCCAATCAACTAGATTTGGAGTTGATGAAGATGTACTAAAGTTGGTTTGTGCAACTTAGGTATCTAGTTGACTGACTAGTGGGTCATAGGGAGGTTAGTAAACTTTGTGAAAATTTGTCATGAACTGATAGATAGTCCACTAGGCAAGTGACTCAACCCATTACCTACTTGAGGGACTCGTCTTGGGGCTTGTCCAACTAATCAACTAGTGAAACTATTTGATTGACTAACCTTCTAGATCAAGGTTGAATGTGTCTTTTAGCCTTCAATCTCTTATAAAACTGGGAATTGAGACATGGAATGATCATGATGACTCCCTTGGACTGAATGGGCGTCTTTCCCTACAAAATAACAAGAATTTCTATTAAAATTGTAAATTTTGTGATAAAAGAAATCTAAACTAATTTAATCTAAAATGGGAAATAAGCAATGGAAACTCAATAAATCTGAAGTAACACATGCAACAAAAGTGGGATGAGTATTCATTCTTTAGTGGCTCAATTGGAAGCAAATTTATTCAAACTTGTGGACAATAAGCCCGAGAGAATTCCTTTGGACTGAGAATCAAGGATGAGGGCATGAACCCTCAAATACCTAAAAAGGAGAGCAATTTCTATGTGATGTGTTTGCATTCCTATCATGCAATATATGGGTATACACTTCTATATTGAGAACACCTTTGCAACATGTGGACTGAGGAAGGTCATCATGGATTCACATGACACCAATGAATATATGAAAAGGGAGTTCTTTAACACTTTGGAGAAAGTCAAATACAAAGGTGAGGGTGCAATCTGGATTAGGATATCCAACATGTTGCGTGTGATGACTACATCCCAATTAAAAAATTCTTTGCACCTAGTCTTGAATGTGAAGCAAAATACAATGAAGAGAAAATTAAGAATGCCTAAGAGTGGGGCTATACTAATTATTGGAAGAACATGACTGGACAAGATGTGTTTACTCCAGGAAAGTCAAAGACTATTGTATTGCAAAACCATATGGTTAGATATCCTCACAAGGTCTTCATGAAAACCATAATTTCCAACTACGAAAATCAAGATTGCTACTTGTCAAGAGACTTCATCATTTTAGTTTTCTTCATAATGAGGACATATATACATCTTGGCAACTTAATGATTGATCATATCAAAACAATTGTCACAAATAGCATTATTCCATTTGTGATGGGGGATTGACACCTTTATTGATTTTCCCCTAAGTCACATGATGGACAGTCTAAAAACTGTAGTAGGATGAGAATTTGTTGATCTAAATCACTTGATTTATTTGTACATGATTACTGTGTAAAATGATTAAATCTTCTACAACCTCAACCTTGAGTATCTTGGCAATGCATTGAAGATGCCATACCACACTGAATGTCTCAAAGTTGGATCCACACATTTTTTCAAAGATATCATAGCATAGTGGGAGCATGAACACCATAGAGTGAGCTTTAGCGAACCATAGTGACTTGCAAGGTTGAGGTAGAGACTCATGTTCTGGAATTGTAGCAATACCAACAACAAAGTAGTGCATGCCATGTTAGGAGATAGTGAGACTCTAAATGTGCAAATACATCCAACAAATGCCTATGCCATGCCCACCACTCAATCACACTTGGAGGGGATTCAATGGATACATCTAAACATGTGGATTGATCAACAATGGATGCACTACCATATCATCCATATGTATCACTACTAGCATTCCTAGGTACAAAGGGTCTGCCAATGGGGGAGGAATACTGGATTTCCTTGTAGGGATACCTTGATACAAATTAGCCTCCACAAACAAACTATTGAGGCCATTACAACTAGTACCCCAACCTTATAGAGGACCACCAAATCGCCCAATACCAACGTGACAACACCTTTCATTCCTAATATTTTGTTTCATGTTGAGGACAATATGATTCAAATGGTTGGTGTAGTAGGGCAATACATACTTTTCTTACTCTTGATATCTATTCTACCTGTCCCACTAGATTTTTATGATTGTTTGATGGAACCACCCACATATATTTATGTAATCACTACTTTGCATGCATGGGTGTCATAGAGTTAACGCTTGCATTTTCCCCATAATTTACTAACAGAATTGAAATATTTTTCCACTATCATTGCATTGCATGTAATGTTTTTTTAATGAGCATGTGATTATCTATAAAAAAATTTCATGTTTTTACTGATTAGTAGAGTAGGTATTGATGTGAATAGGGGCATCTGACATCATTTTGGAGAATATGTCCAAACATGGAATTACTTATCCTAGAGGATGTTTTATTTGAATCCTACATGTTTGAATGAAAGTTTTTGACCTTTCCCAAATGCGTGTCATATTACCATAGGTTATTTCTAGGTGGTCTTGATTTTTGACTTAAAACATGTGAATCCCATCTTATAAGATTCTAGAGTTGATTGGTTGAATTGTAACATAAGGAAATGACAAACACTTAGGATTTGTCAAATATCGTGGTAAAAATGTGGTTGTCATATTTTCTCATTCATTATTATTTTTTAATTGATAGAGGAATAGTGTTGAAGTAACTTGTATGTAGGAGATTTTGTATAACAATGCACACTATTTTGTCCTCTCTTGATACACTACTCTTTCATCACTTCAATCCCTATAATTCATTAAAACATTTCAAAATGCACACATAGTAAGCCTTGGCCACCCTCTAAAAGCTTATGATGGCCAACCCTTCCTCCATTAGACCACTCCTTCCACCTTCACCCTAGCTATAACATGGAAATCAAAAGGAAAAAAAAGAAAAAAAATTCTTCTATGTAATAGCATCTAAGAAAAGAAATAATGAGTGATACTATGTAATATCACTCCAAATTCCTTTTACAACACTTTATTCTTTTTGCACTCGCACTTGGTTAGGGGAAAATCAATCCTAGACCTTCTACCTCCATCAAATACCCAAGTGGGTATTAGGGTAACATGAAATATGGAATTAAATGTATGCAGGTGAAACAACACTTCTAATCTCTTTGGCACATAGCAATTATAAAATGATTACCTAGAGCTATATGAAGACCACATGACTTGATTGAACATTTTATTCCCTATATGGTAAGTTTGTAGTCTCACTTCATGTATTACAATTTGTTTTTAATGTGGAGAGAAAAGAAGTAGAATGCATGCATTTAGTCATTATTGAGCCCATATATCCAATAAACATTTATTTCAATGTATTTTTATTTCCTACTTGCTTGAAATTGAAAAGATATTGAGTTGGAGCATACTTTAGGATAAGTATTCTTTAATCTTGGGGTGGTGATAATTATCTTATTTGGGTCTTAATTTTGTGTCATGTTGATTGTTATTCATATGTAGATGTTTCATAATGCATTCACTTCCCAATGAATGGTGTTTTCTATGAAATGCACTTATGGATGCTTTTTGAATGTTTTTGAGGTACCTTGGAGACTAATTGATGCAAGGAGGAGAGAGGGATGATCCCTAGGAGCTCAAACACAAATGTTGGAGTTCAAGAAGTCATTTAAGTCAACTCCAACATACTCCTAGTGCCCAAGAGTCCAAATTGAGAAAAGAGCATCAAGGATGGATAACTTGAAGATAAAGGTGAACTATAAAACCCCCAAAATGGAAATGGTATCCAGCAATGAACGTGCTACTCAAATGAAATTCACAAATGAATATAAGGACATCACACTTACCATGACTATGGAAATCTAGGGCCAGGACGGACGTGGTACTCACCACAACCATGGTAGGAAATTACCAACACAACTATGCTCCCATTACAACCCTCTCCTTGGAATTGTAAATGGCTAGGGTATCATTCATTTACCCACTACTTGTACCTTGTAGGGTAGGCTAAGGGTAAGTATATTTTTTATTTTTTGCCCATTTACCCTTTACCCTTCACATGATTTACCTACATCTAAATAGGATAGGGTAAATGGAGAAGCTTTACCCTACCCTCTTCACCCATTTACCCAATAGTATAAGATTCAATGTATAATTGTAGAGTCTAATGCATTTGTTAATGTCTTATAAATCTTTAGCAAGACTCACCACTACTTTCTTAATTTTACTATTATTTGATTATTAGAAAAATAGAAGCATCACTAAATTTTATAATCATATTAAAATAAAAAAAAATTCCCCAATAAAAAGTTAATGGAGTAAGAAGGTTAGACCTTGTTTCAATCAATACATATTAGGTTCAATATTAATATTTTGGTTTATATCACCAAAAACTATTTCTTACAAGTATTTATAGTATTTTATTTATTTCAAGTAGGAAATATCATATGAAACTATTATTGGTAATATAGTATATCTATCTTCATGTTGGTTTACCTATATAAAGATTACCCTGCCCATTAATGCTTAGGGTAAATGGTTGTGGGTTAGGGTAGGGAAAGGATAATTACCATGCCCATTACCCACGATTTTGATGTGGATAAATGTAAGTATAATCCTTTACCCTACCAATTAACAACCCTACCTCTCCTCCTCCATGAACCAGGGTTGTAGGACTCACCACAGTTATTCCACCCTCATCCCACCATTCTCATTCTACCCACCATAGTTGAGGAACCTCACTCTAGAATTCCACCTCAACTTGATCTTCTCCCATTTCAACACTATTGTTTCAACATATCACGACCATTCATGGACTTCCCACCATTGCCATGGTGAAAACTATGACTGTGTTATCCAACTAACCCTAGTGTGGACAAAAACCTCATTTACTACTTGAACCCCACTTAACCCTAAGTTTCGTATGCCACTATATAAACATTAGTTGTGAGTGGAAGCAAGAGGTTAGCCCCCCCTAGCATTTAAGGCCGACACCCACTCCCACCTACCAAGTTTTCTTCCATTTCCTTCTGTATTTCACCTCAAAACCCTAGTTTTTAGGATTTGACCATTCCCTTCCACTTTACCATGCCATTCCACCTTGAAGTTGGGATGAGCTCAAATTTTCCATTGTCGGAGAAGAAGGAGACAACCTCTACTCTACGATTCATGGATTGCTCTACTTCTTTCTTCCCATAATTGCATGTTCTTATAATATGAGTAGCTAAGCCCCCTTAGTGGGTTGTTTTGAGGGAATGTAACTTTGATACCATGTTGTAAAAATATTAATACAAACACTTGGATTTTTTGGTTATTACTATATTCTTGCTTGTTCTCTTATCCTTCTCTTTTTCTATGTTGTTGATGTATGAAACATCAAATGTATAGAGAGAAGAGGAAATATGAGGCTAGAAGGGGAAAGACTCATAAGTCCAACTATAGATACTTAGATATTTTCTATATTTTATCATCCACCCCTACTCCACTAGACATAGGTGTGAGATGTAAGTGTCTAAGATTTCTTATGGATATGCAATCAACAAGGAGCATGTTAAGTGGTTGGATGGGGGTAATAGGAGGTTAACCTTACCCTATGCCTCATACCATCCAATGCCACTAAGTGAATTAGGAAACCCTGAAAAACGTAGAATATGGTAGTAATGATTGAATTTTATCTATTACCTAGTCAATTGAACCTTATAAGGTTGGATAGTAGGTGAGAAGGACTAGTTCACCTATGTACACCCTATGAAACCCATGACCTACTTTTATTTTAGGACCCACTATCCTTATCACCCTTGGTTGTTTGGATTGATAGTATGCTTGTTGGATGTTGTTGCATTGATATGATCCATAACATGGATGATAGTTTCATACCTACAAATGACCCACTACCCTTAATTTCTTTATAAAACCCTAATTTCTCACTCATAATCTACTATTATTTTAGTTATCTTCATTTCTTCCTTCCCTAGTCAAATTTTCATAGTTGATAATTAATTTCCTTAGTTAGTGCCGCTTATCCCAACGTGAGATTGTTATGTTTTTTTAGTCTATTTCTTAGTGTAGCCTTTCTTTGCTTATTTTGTATAATTTCTAGTTTTGTGTAGCTAGTTGTTCTCTCTCTTGATTATTCTTGCTAGTTTCTTCCCTTAGTTGATAAGTAGGATTGCTCTTTTTAGTGTAGTGTTAATTGACTTTCCTTAATTTCTTATTTTTGGTTGGTTGTATTATTGTAATTTCTCTCTTAACTTGTTAGTTAGTCTTAATCGTGTACAATTAATCTTGGTTTAAGTCTTGCTTCCTTCTTGCATTTTCACCGCTATAGTAGATTAAAACCCCTACTTAAACTATGGAAACCCTACACTCTGCATTAGGAACCTAGTACAAAAAGACTTAGATCTTGTGCCCACACTTTCTCTATGGATCGATCCAAAGATTCCATATTATCTAATACTACATATTGATCCATGAAATTGTGGATCTATTATCAAGAGTGTCTGAATCTAGAAATTATAAATTTTTTTGGCCCAAAGTTCCCTAGGAACATTAATGTTCTATGAAGGAAGATCGATGGGGAACTTCATCTTCCTTTAACAGTCATTGTCTAAAGTGGAAAAAATTTAGGTCATGGACAAAGGTTCCTTGAAAGTAAGGTAGAAGACACCTATTTGTAGGCATTTGTTGGTGTCTTGAGGAACTTGCAAGTAATCTTTCTAGGATGCTTTTCTTGCACCCCAAATAAAGGATAACGTGTTGAGGCATGTACACCATCATCATGGTAGTGAGAACCTTGTCGATGGAAATCTCATTGAATTAGCAACATTATAGACATGGTAGCCTTGTTAAAATGTGACTACATCAACTCAGACTCTTCATCAATCAATGGATCATGCACTTTATCTAAGTAGGTGCTTTGTCAACCAATGACCCTTCGATCACTAGTGCTTTGTTAGTGCCATTGTAAGACATGATTCTGTTCATTGAAGATCATGGGCCACTTTCTCTAATGTGAACCTTAGATGATGGGGACTCTGGCCAACCATGACCAATGGATATTGTCCGTCTATGGAGGGTGATCCACAAGAGCCAATGTGGACTCACATCTAATGATTTTTTAGATTTACGAGGGTCTGATCGATGAAATTCTTACTCTGTTGGGACTTTGTATCTATGTCTTACCTTGACATGTAGGTTTTCTCAATGAGAGGTTAGGCCGATGGAGATATATCTTCTAGGTTGAAGGGGGTCCATTTCATGGTTGGACTAGTGCATGGTCTTAAAATTGGATGCGTCCTTAAAAATGCAAATGTTTTCAATTTAGGAGGGAGAACAACAAGTAGGATGTAGAAATATAGGAATATTAAAAATTCAAGTCTTAATTGTATGAGGAAAAGAAGATAAATTGAATCACCTCATTTCATCTTAGCCAACTAATTAAGGTTTTTTGTAATTATGAAATATTTACTTTATTAATCCTTGAATAAGATTAATTAATGATTGTAGTTTTATTGTGAAATATCAAACTTCATTACATATTATAAACATATTTTGGTTTTGAATAACTAAGGTTTGGAAAATGAAAACCCACTCATCCATATCTAGGATTTTGATAGTCAATGAATCAAGAACGTGATTAGTGTAATAGTGTAGTAAATAATATTTTGTATTTTATATTAAACTCATATTGACTTGTAATTTTGATATAAAGTGGGAAAATTTTAGAATTTAATGTTCCTTGGATCTATTGGTTGGCAAAATTTTCCAAGACAAACTTGACAGACCATGTTATACAAATTGTAGTATAGAAGTGTGGTATTTGATTTGTAGTTATTTATTGGTGAATCTAAATGATTCAAAATTTTCATTGTATATTGAAAACTCAATTTCATACAATGTGTCAAAGTTTTATAATTGTTGGAGTGTGATTGAGTGAGACACAATTCTTTATGGGCCTTCATGATAGGAAAACTCAGACGGCGACACATGTTGTTGAAATAAAAAAATGAGTTTATGACTTGTTTGTAATTGTTCCAAATACCTAAATTGATCTATATAAGTATCATAACACTCTATTAACTCCCACAATTCATTGTGCATCCCATAAACTCTAGATAGATAGCGAGAGGGAGATTTAGAGTTCTAGAGAGAAGAAGTGGAAATGTTAATTTGGAGTTTCAACTTCCATAAGCTTGCAAAGTCAAGTAAGTCTATCTTCATTAGAAATATTTCCTTAGTGGGACTTCTTTTCTATGTCTAAAATCCTTACTTTTGATTTGAAACAAGAGGTTATCAAATCATTGTCTTTTCATTTTTTACCGATTTCTAGGGTTTTTAAGTTGAAAAGAGGAATAAAAATAGTGAATCATTTGGAATTGTATAGATTATGAAATCTTAGTTGTTAGGATATGAAATTTGTGATATTTAATACATGTGATAAGTTTTTAGGTCTCAATTAAGATTTCTAAAAATGTTGAAATCTTAATTATATCTAACTATAGTTTGATGATATCATTTCATCTTTTATCTGTTGGGTTGAATAATCAATTGGAAAAATTCTTGGGGTATAGGATGCTACTGATTTAGATATATTCTTAATGACTTATATTTGTTTGAACTATATGTATTCAAGTCATTTGGAAATTAGATAGAGGAGAGATTACTTGAGTTTATGCTAATATTGCCTAAAAATAGCCTAATGATTATTTTTTTTGGAAATGAACTAGACATGTATAGAATGTTGTTTGGACTGAATAAGCATAAATTCCTTTCCTTTATCGCTGAATATGTGTAAAACTTAATTATCACTAGTGAATGAGACTCATTGTATATTTTTTATATAAATATATCCATGTTTAGGGTTTAGTGAGTTAGTGTCAATATCCATGCTTGTAATTGATGGATATTTTTTACTGAAGATGGAAAGTAGGGTTTTAGTGTGTTATAAATAACCGTAATATATCTTAATGCATCCTAATTAGTTTAGTGGTTAATGTATTATTTATGATGATGTATAAAGATGTATTAAACTCACTCAACCTTCTGAATCCCCAAAAAGTACACTTTTGGGATTAAATGGGTAGATAAAGCATCAAAGCTCTAGCTTGGGTATGGTATTATTGTAAATAGAAATATGTGCTAGATTATGTATATTACTTTAATTGAAAATATTATATATTTTTAAAGATGATATAATCCGTAAATATATATTATTGCATGCATTTATGATTAAGGACTGCATCCCATATGAATACAAGTCTTTTACAAAAGCCTCATGATAAGATATTAATAAATTGATTAAGTTTTAAGGAGTGAGTAAGAGAAATTTGATTTTTTTTTACTTATGAAATTGAGTAGTTTTGTAAGGGAATGTAGCTTTGATTTTATTTACTAAAATGCTACTACAACCTAAAAGACATTGTAGACAAATACAAGAAAGTAAATTTAATGAAGTTAAGTGAATGACCTCAATTAAAAGAAGTACATTTAAATCATAATATGAAGGATTTCAATGAGAAGGAAATCTTGTGTATTGAACCAACCTGAATGATCGATTTCTTATAGTTGTATTGATTGATAAATGAGTGAAGTTAATAGTCATAAACCAAAAATGAAGCAAAATAAAGAAAATAATTACTTGGGTCTAAGAACCTAACTCTAATCCTAATATGATGAGAAAAGTGATAGTAATAAATAAATTTATTGCATGAGGGATTAAAGAATTTATATAACTATATTTTAATTCAGTTTAAAGATGAAGTTCATGGATGTGAAGTGATATAACACAATGCATTCTTGTAACAATATTTTGTGCTAGAATACTTGTATTTTGAGAATTTTTATTCCTATGCATTTTGAATGAAATAAGATATATAACAAATAGTAACCTCAATTGCAGCATGGTATATAGTAAATTATGAGGAATGTGTGTTTTATGCCTATTTACAAATAGATATTTATTTATATTATTCAAATCATATGGAATAAGTATATGTAATGTAACAAACCTTTTCTAAGAATGATGGATAATAAAAGATGTTAATATATAGATAGTTTTACCAATCCTAAAATCTTTGTGAACGTTTACCCAAAAGTGTGATTTAGAATGAAATGATAAGAAATGTGTTGGGATTGAGATGGGATGTAATGTTTGTGTTTGAGCAACCCTATTTAGGGTAAATACTTGAAAATGAGATTATATCTCCAGATGATAGGCCACTTTTAATTATTCATGTGAAATAATATGAGAATGAGAAATACACATGTATCTTTTATTTATTAGATTTTAAATATTAGATTACTTTTCTTCTTGATATAGTGGTTATATTTCTTGTTAACAACATTTTGATCATGTCATTCTTTTGTGTGAGTATACACAAAATAAATGATGAATTGTATTATCTTTAAGATTAGTAAGAGGGTTAAGTAAAGGTTGTTATGAGTAATACATCTAGATAGGTTCCCTAAACATCATTATTTCCCCTGCAATCCATACAAGGGAAATGAAATGGATCTCCTTTTAATAATGAGAGGATTATGAGAAGGATTTCTAGAGTGTGGATTGAGATAGTGAAGGTTAGATCACCAATATTTAGGAGTGAGTTGCACAACGTGATATAACGCTAAATAATTTGTTGCAAAAGTCTATGTCCATGAGGAATAGATTATAATAAAGTGTAAACTGTGAAATATGTAACATGTTTTGGTATGTGATATATAATTTTGATTGTTCCAATGTCGTGTATCTTAGATGATGACCTAATGGTAGAGAGGATGAATGCCCCAGCTTTGCCTCTTTATGCAACCCTATGGTGGACCATGATCTATTATATCTATGTTAGGGTGCCTAGTTAAACCCTAAATGATGAAGGTGAGTCATTGACATGAGAATTAGGCATGTCAACTTCTACTTACTGAGGTACAAGCCAAGTAATTTTAGTGCAAATATATTGAAAATGTCAAGCCATGTAGAAAATGATATCTATGTTTGTGAAATTCGTTTTACTACAAGTTGGTAAATCTATTTTACTTGAATATATTTCTAGGACTCATTCAAATTTGTATGGGCATTTCAAAGCAAGGTGCATTATGTATCTTGGTAATGTGAGAAGTGAATGTGTGGGTCTTCCAAAGCAAGGTTGGCTTATCTACATAATAACAATAGAATTAAGCATCTAGAGGCATGTGAATGGGTGTTTCACATGATGTAGTCTAAAATGGTTGTCCCCATCCATCTAAGGGTTGCGTATGTGATTCATTTTTTTTTATGAATATTGCATGTCTCTTTCAATCTAGAAAAATATCTTCATATGTACATAATATATCATAAAATCCCCTAATTTGGATTTAGTTGCCAAAACTCTATTTTGATTATGTTACTTTGAAAAAGTGTAGAAAAGTGGACTCTAATAGTGAAGCTTGATAGAAAAGAAATTGACCTCCAAGTTTGATAATTATTTGGGAAGAACATACCGAGAAAAGTAGAATAATTGCATCAATACATTTATGAAGTTCGATCAAGAAGGTAAAATGAAAGACCTCCATAATCACTATATCGAACTAAACAACACCCATCAACCTCTAGGCTGATTGACTCATAAACTCAAAAGATAATCAAAGACATTGACCTTTCTAGGTTGATTCAACTACACCAAGTAAAAGACCAATCAAGTGATTGAGCTCTTAAACTTGATAATAGACCATAAAGCTAATTCCTCCAAAGCACCAGTCGACCTTCAGGTCAACAGTTCACAATATATTGATCTTGGAGCAAATATTAAACCTCAATCCTCTCAAGTTATCATATTCTCAAAAAAAATCTTGAGGTGGATTGACACTTTATCAATGAAGAATCTTATTGAGCCCTTAAGCTTGAGTCAGAAGTTAAAGGGGGGACACCACATGGACTAATAAGAAGTTGAGTCAAGGATTGCCAAATACTATAAACAAGACCCCAAGGCATCTATTTCAAGGAAGCTTATCTTCTACTGATAAGATGAAATGTTGTTGTAGAGTGAAACATCAAGGTTATAATGATCAACCTTGTGAGTGCTATTGGCCTTACGAAAGTGGTTTACCTCTAGCTTTTCCACCAACCACTTCCATCACTAGTTCAATTTCATTTCACCATGACCAAGGTCACTAGTGAATTGGTGGAAATAATCAAACTATCTTGGTCAATTGGTGAGATCGATCAAACTGCTCAAATCTATAGAACTCTAAAGAAAATTCAACAGAAAGGTGTGTAGATCAACCTCTCAACTCAGTCCATGAATGTATCAACCCATTTATTTATTCACTTGTTGTTTTCATTATTTTCTTTTAAGAACCATTACTTGTTCAAGTTGTAGTTTCTTTCTTTCTTGGACCATGAGTGGATAAACTCATCAACTTGGGTTGGGAGATGCCATCAAGACCTCCCAAGCATGTAATCATTCCTTCTTCTATATAAATACATATATTCTTGTAGTTCATTTCCATACTACTATTTCAATGTGTTGCTTGTTTTATTAGCTACCTTCTTGTGATGTCTGGTTTGAATGAATTTGATAGAACAATTTCAATAAGTTATAGAGTATGAGTTAGTGATAAGACACGAGAGTGATGAGTCACTATAGAAAAAATCATGTGTATGTCCTTGATCTACTGGTTATAATCTCGAGAGAGATGTTCCTTTAGATAGAATCTACCCCAATCTCAAGAGAAAGAAGTGTTAGATATTTTTATGACTTCTTACATAATATGTGAAGAATACACACACAACACTATATATATATATATATATATATATATATATATATATATATATATATATATATATATATATATAGAAGAGAAGGTTTTGCATGCTTGAGGCTGGCCTGCATGGTGAACTCCTATCCAAGTTCTCTTATTGTAATCATCATTTCCCTTGTTTATTTTTTTGGGTAACTAGATTTTACTGATTAATCATCCCACACTATAGAGTAGGCCAAAAGTGATGTAAAGTTGATGTTTACACACTCCAACCAATCTGGCTTTGACTGTTGAAATGAAATAATATAATTTACAAGAAAATCATGCTTTGCCATCACATCTGACACTGTGCTCAGGTTGCGAGGGATTACTGTAGGTGAAAACTGTGAGTGTCAATGCAGGTATCTCAGAATTCCCTTCAAAGTGGTTGGAGTATGGGTGGTGGTAGACTTGTGCTTGATAGTAGGCGGATTACTTCTTGAGCATATGAGAGAATCAACATGTTATGGAGAACTTTGTCTTTGCAAGAGTGTGCAACATAAACTATTGTAGTGGCTTAAACAACAAGAACTAAGAATGCAGAGAAAGGCACTCCAATCCTAAAGATGCATGCTCCTATTTTGGACACTTTATGAATGCCCATGCTTGCACATTTGGTTGAAGTTTGGAAGGAGCCATTTGTAAAGATGATGTGATCATATCCGTCATGGCTGAGAGTGGCTCTACTTCCTCTGATCAGTTTTCTACTACCTATGTGGTCTTTGAGAGAAAGGATAGTTTGTGAACATTCCTTGATGAAAGTAATGTGTGTTGGAATGTGGGGCTTCTTCCCAGAATGAACCAAGTCATTGATGACTTGCCATATATGGAAGCATGCCACAAGCATTAAGGAAGATTGGGGTGCGGAGCTTGGTGACTTAATGATGGTTGATATCCAACCATCCTTGTCCGGGTGAAGAAATCTAGGTCTTGTGTTAGGTATCACCCATATTGGTATGATGATGGCCCAGTCCCTAAAGCAATGCAACAGTGAATTGGGTGCATCGTTATAGGCGAGGCATGTACTATCTACCATGATATGTCTTCTAATCTATTTTCCATTATGTAGAAGCGCCTAATGGAGAAGAAACCACCCAAAAATTTTAATCCTCTTAGGGACATTCAGTTGCTAGATAGACCCACAGTCTCCATTAACTAGGATTTCTTTATGTACTTAAATATTTATAGGCTGGTTTTGTAGTGAGCTCACCAAAAGGATCATGAGGCCATGCCAAGTTGTCCAATCCTACGGAGGGAAAGTTGGAGGTATAAATTGGATAATACCCTTTGCTTCAATTGGGAAGTACGGATTGATGAATGCTTGGTCCCGTTCCCCATTATCCAACATCATGTTGTTCATTGTTAAGTCTTCAAGGCTGCTAGGTGGCCTGAATGATGTATCAATGTCTTGTAGAGATAGTCCAACAATCCATTTATCATGCCACACCCTGTGGATGATCCGGAATGAATTATCTTGGAGCATTTGTTCTTGACTGTATCTATATTCTTCTTAATAAAATCCCATGTGGGGGGCAAGGTTTCTTAACCAATTTCCCCTTAGTAGTATATTTCTCAGTTATTCTCAGACCCATGACAATGTCAGTTTGTTGAGGAAGCACCATATGTTCTTTAGCATCAAAGTGTGGTTGTGATCTCGTGCGTATTTTAGACCAATACCACCCACTTCCTCAGAGGATGTTATTTTTTCATGAAATAAGGGACATGTTATTCTTATCACGCCCACCTAACCATACGAAGTTCTTGACATGTCCGTTGATTTTGTCACTAAGGCTCATAGACAACTTGACTATTTGCATTGTGTATGCATGTATTGCTTGCAATATGGACTTAGCTAGAGTGATGCAGCTGACAAGGGATAGTTGACGTGATGCCCATCTATTCATACAGTCCTGTAAGGTTGTAATAATAGTTTCATGGGTTCTTTTGTTAAGTTTGTGATGGAGAAGAGGGATGTTGAGATATCTTCCCAGTTCATCGGTCTTTGGGAATCCTGGATCCTTGTTGACTATTCTCCTTATTTCTTGAGGGGTGTTATGTGAAAAGAAGCATTTGGATTTCTTTTTTGCTACTACTTGGCCAGATACAAGAGAGAACTCCTTCAACACTTTAGAGATGGTGGATTCTTTCTCCTTGGTTTCTTCCACTAACAACATAGATCGTCTACAAATATGACATGAGAAAGGGGGGATACCATTTCTACATAGCACTATGGGTTTCCAGGATCCATATTGCACTTCATGAAAGATGGATTAGCTTAACCGTTCCATGCATTGCACAAAGGTATAGGGGCTGATAGGCTCCCCTTATCTGACTCCCTGGGTTGATTTGAATGATGGGAGAGGTGCACCTTCCCAAAGGCTAGAAGTTGATCAATTGGTTATGATTTGCATAATCAGCCTAATGATGATGTCAGGGAGCCCAACCTTATGGAGAGTGTTTTGGATGAAAGGACATTGCATCTTGTTGAAAACCTTGTAGAGATCAAGCTTGATGCTAACCCAATGCTTCCTAGTAGCTTTGGTCTTCATCGAGTGTATTACTTCTTGAGCCAATAGTATATTGTCTCTTATATGATGACCAAGTATGAAATTAGAATGTGTATTGGCTATCCAACCCTTAATGGGAGGCCTTAATAATTCAATGATAACTTTAGATATGATCTTGAAGTAGGTGTTATTAAGAGAAATCAGACGGAGTTCACTACACCTATGATGTTGTCACACTTTGGGTATTAGAACCATGAAGGATTCAGACAATGTGTGACTAATGCAGCCTGAGTTGAATGCTTGTTGGACAGTAAGGACAACTCAGTTGCCAACATGGGGCCAGTTAGATTGGATGAACTCAATGTAAACCCCATAGGTTCCTGCTACTTTGTTTGGCATTATAGAGAATGATACCTTCTTAATTTGCTTGTGTCCTGGCATACAAGTAAGGAAGTTGGAAGTTTGGGGTCTAAGCTCAGTGAAGGAACCCTTATAACTTGAGATGGTCACCACATCTTTTGAGGTAGTAGGGTGAGTAGTCAACAAATTAACAAAGAAATTCTGGACCAGAGACTGGATGGCATGGGCGTTAGTGACCCTATTTCCATCATGATCTCAGATACATGAGATCTTGTTCATCAAACACATGGGCTTCATGAAATTTTGGAAGAATTTCATATTGCAGTCTCCATTTTGAAGCCAGTTGATGTGTGACTTCTGTCTCTAGTCTTCCTCCTCTCATTGAAGGATTTGATGATATTTCTCTTTAAATGCAATAGCACGTAGTTCATTATAAGAAAAAGGGTTGTGAGAAGAATATACCTGGAACCTATTGAGCCAACAAGGTGTGGTATACTTCTCCTTTCTTGCTTTCTTGAGATGTTTAGATTCCCATGTCATGGAAATAGTTTGGAAGAAGGTAATGCCATGGTGAGTAGTTGGTGTTGATCATATAGAGCTAGGATTTCATTTCTAAAGTCAGGCATCATACTCCATCTATCTTCGGATCGAAAAGATTTCCTTGTGTTCCTGGACGGTAGGTGTTCATAAATAAGTATTGGTTTTTGATGAAAATACAATCTTGGTAGAACAAAAACTGTATCCATCATCTAGAGAAATCAACTCCTTGTTGGCAATCACATAGTCAAGTTTCTTGTGAACATTGAGGCATTTGAAAGTGAAGAAGTGTCATTTACCTTTGATGTCTACCAAGCCTATGTATAGAAGTGTGTCTTTAAACATATTGCTTGCTCTTCGATCAAAGTACATGTTACCCATTTTCTCTGTTGAGTCGAGCATTGTGTTAAAATCACCCACCACAACCCAAGAGCCATGAATTTGGTGAGATAATCCCTAGAGGCATTTCCAGAGTAGAGGGTGTTTGTTAGGATTAGGACTACCATACACAAAGGTGATATTCCATTAGTCATTGATACAACATTCAATTAATTACCTATGATTAGCAATGATTTCAAGGGTACAATGTGTTGTGTCTAAAAGGATCGATATGCCCTCGGATAAACCTAGTTCTTCCATACTGTGTGAAGAGGAATACTCAAGCTTGCAGATGATGTTGATTGTAATGTTGCTACTACATCTGGTTTCAACTAGGCTAGAAGATGAATTTTGTACATTAATCTAAATTATTTGAGAAAACAAATTTTGTCCTCAGACTTAGCTCCTTGGACATTCTAGCAGAGGATGTTAACCATTTGGAAAGGTTGAAGGGGAACTATGGAATGGTAGCTCCAAGCCCCATGCACTTCCCTCCATCATTTTGGGGTGTTTCCTCCATAGTCTGACCTTCTTCTTCAAAGTTTAGGATTCTCTAAGCCTCACTATTGCTGTTGAGGCTTTTTATTAATTGGGAAATCTTACCCTTCCTTCTTTCCCTTCCATGACTAACATGTACTGGTTGGTAGATCACTTTCCTACTAAGAAGTAGGACCCTGCTTGCATAGTCACCTTTGTCTCCCTAATGAAAGGTTTGACATTGTGAGGATGATTCAACATTGGTGGATGAGCTACTGAATTGAAATGGAGTATTAGTAGTTCTACCCTCACACATTTCATCATCTACTAATATTACTACTGTGTCCTGGGTAGTCATTTGCTGGCTACCCAGTTGGAAAACATGTTTGGATTGTGCCTCTTTGCCAGTGGCAACATATGGCTTTGCTACCCTTTCTTCTTCTATTTTCTATTGGTCATTGTTTCACAGTCATTATCCATGTAATCCTTTTAGTTTTGAGCAGCAGTAGCCACACATGTTGTCAGTTTGGTGGTTGATTCCGGTGGAGGGGCTTTGCTCTGACCCTAATTTTTCTAGGTACTGGATGACGTTCTGACTTTTTAGCATGGATAATTAGGGAGTAGTGGGAGATGACTATCGGGGGGTAGTAGATGATGACAAGAAAGGATATGGAGGCTTTAAGGAGGGTATGAAGGCAAACTCCTTATTTATGTGCCCCACTCTCCCATAGTGCATGCAAATATTCGACACGCTTCAATATTTGATTCAGAATTTTTCTCTATTCAAGAATATCACTGACAACAATGTTTTAGAGGTATGTACCTCCACTACAATACAAGCAAATTTCCATCTATGACCGGATGTGGTTGTGTCATCTATCTTGATGGTTTTACCTACTAGATCATCAATGCTAGAGAGCAATTGAGTTTGGTAGAGGAATACCAACATGTTTGGTACCCTGGTCTAAACCACCAGCTTGGGTGGGATAAGATCTGAGGGGCGTTAGTTAGTTGGTCTGACACTGACTCGATAGATAATTACCAAAGATAGTCCATGGCCCTCCAGTCATGGCTTTTATAAAGTCCGATTGGTTGGCAAGTTGGATTATGTGATAGCCCTTCACCAGGTCGATTGCATGAAACATCTCAGATGGTGACCACAGGATTTGCAACCTATTGATCAGTGCTTAGACGCCCATTTTAACCTCAATTGCCTTGACCATAACTATAAAGTTCCAGGGTTATAGGAGAGGTTGCAGCATTGAGGGGTCCACTGTGATGGCCGGCAAAGGGCCAAAGTAATCAATGACGATGTCCTCAGTTCTCAACGTACTAGGGGATACACGTTGGACTACCGATAGGACTCTGGGGTCAGCACCAGTGGTCACCAATGTGTAGGATCATGGCAAGTTGCGTTTGTGCATGGATTCAACTGGGACTTCACCGTCGGTCTTATTCGATGGGGGGTCTTGAGCCTCAGCAAAAGATTGAGCAGGGGTACCCAACACACCAGGGTCTAGTCACATAGGGCTTCTTTCCATTTGAGAAGCATTTCCTAAATTGTGGTTGCGGCATCCGCCTCCACCTCTCCCAAACACCACCATGCATCTAGGTTTTATCATTTCCCTTGTTTCATTTGATCTTTAATAATAAGTTTATTTCTTTTAGTAGACTATTTTTTTCTTTTATTGAAACAACAATATCAACCCATTTTGTTTCACCTAAAGTAAGCCAATTGTTTTCATTCTTACATTAATGTTTTTCTTTATCCATGTGTTCGATCCTGTAGCAATACACTAGACTCCATATTGAGTTGTGAATGTCTATTGATGTCAGCTAGAAATTTAAACTTTGATAAGCTTGATTTGGAAATTGTGTTCACACTTATGACTATCTTTTAAGGGTGATCAACTTTTGGTGCCATTAATTGGGATTAGGGAAACAAGAAATCAATACAGAAACAACTAATTCTTAAATTTAGTTTTCTTATTAAGTTAAGACTTAATTGCACACACCCTATATTACTACCAAATTATATCTGGAAAGTTTCTCTTACATTTCTAGTTACTGACCTTGACTCATTTGATTCTTTTAGGTAGTAGTACAACTCATTCACCCTGAATATCCTTTCTCTTTTTCCACCAATTGAAGAAGGGATGACTGCTCAAGGTGGAGTAGGGAAAGACTTGTAAGATGGCTCATCTCTTTGTTCTTTGGAAACCATGCATGCCAATAAAATGGACAATCTATGCTGATTCTCCAGATTTTGGAGGAAAATTTGACACTAAAACTGACCTTCCAAAATATTATTCAAAAACACGTTTTTGGGAGAAACTCAGTTGAAGAGAATCCCTATAACCATATAGTTGCTTTCAAAAACATTTGCAATACCCTAAAGATCAATAGAGTCCTACAGGAAACCATTTACGTTAAGGCTGCGTTTGTTACGTGGTGAATCATGGTGATAGGGAATGAAGGTGAAACAAAAATGTTGATTGTTTGTCATGGTGAATCCATGGTGATTTTTTTGTGAATTTTGATCTATTTTTGTCCCCATGAAAAATCATGGTGAATCGCGGTGAATCATGTTTTTTCTTTCAAGACTCCACTACTTATTTAGACAAATGCGCAAAAAAAAATTCTAATAAATATGATTCTTATTTGTGTAGGGTGTTTTTATAAAAAAATATCTCCTCCCCATCACTATAACTATGTAACAAACATCATTTTTTAAGTTTTTCACCATCACCATCCCTATCACCATGCACATGTTACCAAACAATACATTTTAATAATTTCCCTATCACCATCACCGTCCCTATCACCATCATTGTCCCCATCCCCATCCCCATCACCATCAATTTTATCACCACGTATCAAACACAACCTAAGGGTTTTTAGTTCTCTTTGAGAGATAACTCTTTAGCATGATATCAAGGTTTGAAGCATGAGGGGTTAATTGGTTGGAAAGTGTTGACAAAAGACTTTCTCAACAAGTTCTCCCTATCACAAAAACCATCTGTTGTAGAAATAAGATTACCATCTTTAGACAGACTGCTTATGAGAACTTACATGAGTATGAGAAAAGATATAAAGAATATAAGTGGGAGTTCCCTCACCACAATTTTGAAGATGACTACGTATTTACCAATTTCTATATAGGCTAACCCCAAATGAGGGAACTTATCTTAATGACAAAACATGGAGTGATTTTATGGGACATATTGCTAAGAACTCCAAGTAAATTATCAATAATATGGCAGTGCTACAAGCTGGACTGGATTATGTCTGTTGATATTACCTTGGAGACAAAAATGTTTGACGCGTTGAATCCCAAGATTGAAAAAAGGCCACAAATATCCACAATCTAAAGGAGACTAATACCAAGACAACTCATAATAGAGAGACCATCATGAATTGTGTTACTTACAAAGAAAGTAGAGATAGAGTTGATCATTGAATATAGACTCATGATGCAGAAGACTGTCAAGATAGATGCATGAACAAAATGTTGTATGCGATTTATAGTGGATCATAACACACTAGTTTCTCTTATTGTAACACATATGAGGTATAAGATTCTCATCAATTGAACCAACCACCTCACACCATAGGAAGGGTTAGGCTGTAGGAAGAGGAAACCTTCCAAGATTTTAGCAAAACAACAATAGGATGCCAAACTAACAATGGAACTTAAATGGTCCTCCAAGAGGAAGTTTATTCCAATAATAACAACATTTTATAAACAGTTGAACTCTCTGACTAAACAACTTGAGAAATGCATTCTAAGAAACAATGACCTTATGGGAAACATGTAGACTCAAATACGAATGGTGAATATGTGGATTGATGATTCAAAACAACACAATAGAATGATCGACCAATGGTTGACATCCATATCTGTGTCCATCAAGAACCTAACTGGATAGTTTCCCTATTGCAATGGACAAAATGTGAGAAAATAGAATGCCAAAATGACAACACTGAGATATAGTATCACTCTAAGAACACTGCCTCCTCCACTAGACCAATCTATAGTTGAGGATGATGACGAACCAACAAATCATGTAGAAGAAGTCATCCCTTCAAAGAATAAGGCGTGAGACATGAATGTGATTCCCTCGAGTAAATATATTGAGTACTATTCTGAAGTACCTTCCTTCATCGATCAATCAAAGCACAACTTGAGACGGGATACATAAAGTTTCTAGATACCATCAAAACGATACATCTAGATATTCCCCTTTTTATGCCATTGATGAAATGCCAGCATATGCTATGTTTCTAAGAAGACCTGATTATGAAAAAGTAGAAAAGAGGTGAAATTGAAACTTTTCGATTAGCAAGGATGGACACCACCTGCATTCAATCCACCATGCCAACTAAGAAAAAAGAACTTGTTTCTTAGATGGATATTTAAGTTTTTATCAAGGCCCTGTTAATATGGATGATTAGGATAAACACATTTCATGTGTGTGTACGACACCTATGCTTTTAACAGAATGCCATTTGGACTTTACAATGCCCCAACCACCTCTAAGAAGTGTATGCTAACTATCTTCACCAATTTTATTGAAGAAATAATGGAAGTCTTCATGGATGACTTCTTAGTCTCTAGATCCTCTTTTGAAGATTTCTTAAGGAACCTTTCCCAAGTTTTGCAAAGATGTGAAGAAAACAATTGGTTTCAAATGGTAGAAATTCCAATTCATGGTATGAAAAGGGGTAGTGTTTGGGAAAAAGGTTTTTGGAGAAGGAATAAAAGTAGAGACTCTGTCCCCAATAAAATCAATGAGGAGCTTCCTCAGACATGCTAGTTTATTCTCATCAAGGATTTTTCCAAAATCTTTATACCTCTATATATACTTTTAGTAAAAGATGTTGCTTTTGTGTTTGATGAAGATTGTATGAAAACCTTTTATATCCTAAAGAATGCTCTTACATCAACACCCATAATGCAAACTTCCAATTGGTACATTCCTTTTGAGATAATGTGTGGAACTAACAATTTTTTTGTAGGAGCAATCCTAGGACATAAGAAGGTCCAAAGGCACCGTGTAATTTACTATGCCAATAAATCATTGGGAAAAAAGTTGGTAAATTACACAATAACTGATAAAGAGATACTAGCAATCATATATTCTTTTGAAAAGTTTGGGTCATACTTTCTTGGATGAAAGGTCATTTTCGATACTGATCATGGAGCCATCTGATATCTAATGTATAAGAAGATACCAAGCTTTGTCTCTTATGATGGGCTTTATTTATTCAAGAATTTAACTAGAAAATTGTGAATAGGAAAAGTTTAGAAAATGTTGTAGCATAGCACATATCAAGGATTCATGTCGAGGATGGTGGCTCCATACCAATTGACAGCTCATATGGATATGAGTCCATGATGGTTGTAAGAATGGTTGACCCATTCATGTCAAAGTATGTAGATTTTTGCAATTATCTAGCATGCCAACAACTACCACCTGATATGCCATATAACCAAAAGAAGAAGTATTTTTCTGACTTGAAAAACTACTATTGGGACAATCCACTCCTTTTTAAGAGATTTGTTGACAATATACAAAATATGTATCCCAGAAGATGAGACCCAATCTATTATTGAGAAGTGGCATACATATCTATATGGAGGACATTTAGGAGTTGAGAAGACAACAACATAAGTTATGCATTCTAGTTTCTAATGGACATCCATTTTCAAATATTCACAAGCCTATGTGAAGGCTTGCTATGCACGCCAAACAACATGAATATTTGTAAAAGGAATGAGATGCCTTATGCTGAGTAGAGAGAAGTAGAGATATTTGATGTTTTAGAGATAAACTTCATGAGACCTTTACCCTCATATTTTGGGAACTAATATATTTAAGTCATTGTTGATTATATATTAAAATAGGTTGAAGACTTAGCCTTATCCACCTACTACTCCAACAATGTTGTTTACCTCTTCAACAAATTTATTTTTTCTAGCTTTGGAGTCCCTTTTAATGTGATTGGTAATGATGGTTCTCATTTTATAGAAAAACAATTTTAGATATTACTTAAAAGATATGGAGTATGACACAAGACTTCCATCACGTACCATCCTCAAACAATTGGCCATGTAGATGTTTCAAATATCCAAATCATGCAGATTCTTGAGAAGACTATTGGGAAGTCTAAGAAATATTGGTCTTCAAAATTTGATGATGCTCTCTAGGAACACCAAACTACATAGAAGACCCCCAATGGGACAACAACACATAAGTAGATCTTTGAAAAATCTTGTCACCTTCCTTTAGAGTTAGATAATAAAGCATATTGGGCCATTAATAATTTTAATATGAACCCTAACTTAGCTAAGGAAAAGAAGCTCCTATATCTATAAGATGTATAAGAACTAAACTAACACACTTATGAGAACACTATGTTTTACAAAGAAAGAACTAAAACCTAGCATGATTCTCACATCAAGTGCAAAGATATCTCTAAAGGCGTTAGGGTCTTGTTGTTTAACTCATCAATTCAACTCTTTATTAGAATGCTACAATCTCATTCGTACAGATCATTCCCTATGATCACCATTTATCCTTTTGGTATGACAGAAATTTATAGTGAAAATTTTAGAACTTTCTCACTCAACAGACATATAATGAAGCAATATTATGATGATGAAGTGTTCACAAAGAAGTCAAAAGTAGACCTCTCTGAGCCTCCTATTGTGATATAATCAAGACTGGATAGTCAAGCTAACCGACTCTAGACAAACACTACTTGGGAGGAAAACCAAGCCCTATATTTGCTTCTTATATTGTTTCATTTTGTCTTTTATTAGTTATTTTAAGAGCTTGGTAAACATCAATGATTGATCTCCATGTAACATATAGACCTGTAGGTCGATCATTTTAAAAATAATGACAAGTCGATAGTCCTCTCAATAGAAGCTATTGACCGGATTTCTAATCCACCTAGCTTGATGCCTGTGCTATTGACCCCCTTTCTATTTTATTTATGAATGTTATCAACTTTCTTTATCGACCTTTGATGTGATCTATCATTATCCATTGATTTTACCCTATCGACCTCCCTTGGTCGCCCTTAGATCTTGGTAGGACACGTGTTAGATGATCCATTTCCCCACCCATTCAGTGCCCTTCCCTCAGCTAATAAAAGGGTAGTAAGGGCAGTAACTTCCGTTTACTTGTAAAGTTTAACCATGGAGTGTTGCTACCTTTTCCTTCACCTTATCAACCCCTACTCTAATGCTAACCATGATGTAGCATCTTGATAGCCTTTTTAGCAATCGACATGTTGAAAATCGAGCATACCCTATCAACCTCTAAGCCTGATAACTGACCCAGTACATTTTCCAAGATCGATACCTCCTCTAATACATATCGATCTCTATTTTTGATATGATTCTAATCTACATATGAAAAATCAAGCTGATTGAATATGATCTACAATGAGTTCAATTGCTTAAATCAAACTTTTGGTTGACCCTATCTCTATTTTTAAGATGATTCTAATCTACATATGACAAGTCATGATGATTGAATATGATCTAAAATGAGTTCAATTGCTTAAATCAAACTTTTGGTTGACCCTATCATCAATTGAAATTCAAAACTCTAACCACCATCCTTGTGACCTTTTTCAGAACAAACAATGACTCACCTTGAGGAAGAGACCATTATTGTTTCTACAAGTGTTATTAGTACCACTATTGCTACTTATGCCAATACTAAACATACAGTCAGGACTGACAACACCGAAGCACAACCACAACGAATGAAAAGGACTTGGACAGAGTACTCATTTGTTGTGTCTAGAAAAATGCCAAAGATTGCAAATCTGGCTATAGAAGTAGCACAGGAAGCATGAGAGGACAACCCTAGCTAAGAGTTGCAACAATGATTGGTCCACCCCAGAGATAATAAACACCAACCAACCTGCACTGCAATGGTAGAAAAAAAATTTAGGGCAACACACTGTACCAACTCGATGCCACATGAGAAATATTACTCAAAACTAAAGTGTAGAATTAACACTAAACATCCAGAGCATCAGAAAACATGGTGAATTAAAATTTATCACTTATATAACCATATCAAGTGGAAACATAAACATTAAGATCCACAAACTATGCCACTTGCATCACATATTATACCATATAGGTATTTACATCACTATACGGTGGCCATCTTGCCACAAACCTATTACAAAAGATAACATGATCATATATATACAAGCCATACATGAACAACCATGACAAATGCCAAAAACCTCGTATCGATGTACAACATTAAAAAACACCCCAAGGACCTGAGAGTATAGGTATGACCCATAGGACTCTACTACAAAACACTAGTAACATATCCAACCTTCAACAACTACTTCTCTCCTTTCTACTTTTCCTCAACCACATGATCTCTACCTCCTCATGAATGGCCACCTAAAAGATGTGGAAACCTACAAGGTGAGACCAACGTCCCTACGAGAGATATAACTCTTTGTAAACAACTATTGTTAACATAGATATCTATATAGTAAGAAAGAAACACTATCAATAGGGTGATCATATTCATTTAAATGAATACTATAACATACTAGATCTCAGACCCTACCCTGGAAGTTGACATTTTGGACTTAGCCAAACAAGGTTGAAGGTTAGACCTAAATAGATGTTTAGTATAACCCCAATGAGCTAATGCATGTATAGATCACCTTAATATAACCTAATGTACTAACATTAATCTTAGGTTAATAATGCATACATAAAATATGTCACATAACTCATTTTGGTGGTAATATGAAAATAAGGAACTTAATTGGATGAATAATTTAGATAATGGGTCGTTAATGGGCCATATGACGTCTCATTAAAATAAGTCTGAAAAGTGGAAACAAACTTCAAATTCAAAATCTACATATCAAAACTAGCATACATGTCAAATTTCATCTAATTTGGACAACCTTGAAATATTAGGATAAGTTTAGGAGAGAGAAAATGAGTAAAAGGCATAAGTAATGAATAATGTAATTATATAACTTAAAAAGATAAAAATAATGTCAAATTTGTATTCAACATATCAAAGATAACTTCTAAATGAATATTGGTCCAACTTGGATGATGTTTGTGCAAGTTATGCAATTTTTGGTACATTTTGGACTTTCTACAATTTACCCAATTGGGAGGTTTTCTTTGCAAATTGTCACATGCATTATAATCCTTATATATTCCCTTACCATTATTGAGTTTTTGAAGCATAGGGTGCCTAGCTGCACCTTAGTTTGAAGGTGTTTCTTTCCGAGGGCATTTAGGGATTACTCTCTTTATAAATGAGCTTATCTTTAAAAGCTATCAACCAATGGGGTTATTTCTTTGATTGAAGGATGGTTGGGATGGCCTATAAGTGTCCATAAATTGACATTTGATATTCAAGAAGCCTCTATGAGATGCCCTCTTTCATGGCCATGAAATCCCTAGGCTAAGGACACATGGAAAGCTCCATGTACACCTCATGCTTCACTTCTTCCTTATCCATAAAGGTTTGCTTGTCCATAGGCACCCTTAGCATTGGACACATGCAAAGTAACTTGACACCTCCTGCTTGACTTCTTCTTTATCCATAACGGCTTGCATGTCCATGGACACCCTTATACATGACACATGGAAAGTCTCATAGACACCTCATACTTGACCTCTTTCTTTATATAGCCATATATACCCCTTCCCAACTCCGAATTTGAAAACTCTTGCTCTCCTTTATTTCCTATAGCTTAGAGCATCATTCCTACTCTGTTTTCCCATGAAGGTTCTATCCCAAGGTAAAAGGAGGTGCCTACCTTGGTGAATAAGGATCCTAGGATTCCAAATTTCTCTATTTAGGATTTCTTAAGCTCCTCCTTGGTGATTTAGACCAAAATAAGTAAGTATCCTCCTTTCCTTCCCTATTTTCATGTTGTCAATCTTCCTTCCACCTTCCTCTAGGTCTTAACCATGGACTTCCATGGTGAAACCCCACCTAGAACCCATAAATACCTCATCTCCAAGTTCTTTTGTTATGTTTTATTCACCTCTAAAGTGGAGAAGGTGCTTCTTTCTCGAGATAGGAGCTTTGTTGGAGAAACCAACCTCTATAAGCTTGGGAACCTTACTTATTATACCGGTCCACCTTCTTTAGAGGTCCTTTGGAGGCCTAGTATTGTATCTAGGATTGACTTGGATTGTTTAGACTCTAAAGTTGAGGTATGATGTATCCCCTATTCTTCTATGTTGAGCAATTCACCTATGCTTATTCATTCTCTTTGTCTTATGGACATTATCTTATACACAATGTCTTTTCTTTTGAAAATCATGGTTCATGTGAACTACCTTATTTTATATTAATCATGTGATCATGGATATTCTTTTAAGCTCTTATCTTATGCTTTGTTCATGACGGAACTCTAAAAGATGACATGTTATGTCTTTTGCCCACTTATGAGGTGGATGCATATATTGGTCACTTATGTGGTGACTAATTTATATATTCTGACTATACTTTCTACTTACCTCTACATTTAACATGCTATGAGATTCAGTAACACTAGAGTAGTGTAATTGCATTAGTTTTTATGGAAGATGTGTTATTTCCTGCCAATCAGATGCGATATTTCCTGCCATTTTGGGATGGAAAGGAACCTCATACCCAGGGTAAGATGTGTGATTCTTGGCCCGTGTTTTATATAATTGGTAGATCGGAAGTATTCCTTTATCTATTAGGTTTCAAGTTTATGACACTTGGTCACCTTTGTGTTTATATTGTTCTAGGGATATGTTTATCTCACATGCATGCAGGTTGATGATATGGGGTGTGTGCCCTAATTCTTTACATGTGCTTGTGTGGCACAATCTTTATGTTCTATTAATGGAAAGTATTCTTTTTTTATCATATGATTTCAATTCCTTTTCTCTTGATACCCATTTGGATGGTCCTTATCCTTTCTATGGGAAGCCTTTTATATTTGTTGTCCTTTATTCCATATATAGCTCAATTTTCCTATTTAGTATGCACATACCAGCCTTTGCTGATGTCATCTATTTTCTCTTCTTGTTGGGGTATGCTTCAAACCCTAGGTGAAGGACTTGGATTATAAGGCATGAAGTTTTGGACTAGCTTAAAGAGTTAAAGCTTGGAGACAAAGTTGGTATACTTTAGATTTCCCTCTACTTAGATCCTTATGATGTATCATACATGTAAACCCTTACAAAACATTATGATGTAATTTGGTAATAACCTTGTGATAAATTGAATATAGTCAACATTTTATTCTGTTGCTATACTTTGGTTTGTTTTGAATACCATTTATTGAAATTTGAAAATGTTACACCTATTCCACCATACCTTTGAGTGTGTTTGGAATGGATGTTTTATTCTTCAAATCTTTAGTAAGGGGTTGATCCCCGCCTCCTTACAGCATGGTATCAAAGCCCATGGTAGTTGGAATCTGACTATTTCAATTTTGTCTCCCTAGTTAGAATCCTTTCCTTACCTTTAAGTGACAATGTTTCCCTAGAGTTGATCAATATATGATGAAGGATTGATTTAGGATCCTATAGTTTCACATTAGAATGATAATGAATAGATTCCTAAAATACTTAAAACTAAAAGATGCATAAGTAACCATAATAACTTGAGGTTGTTTAGCTTGTCCTTTAGGTAGCAACTAGGACATGAAGTTGAAAGCAAAGGTGTCTAGAAAGGATCAGGGTTCAGGGGCTAGCAAGATTTTCCTCCGCACCACTAGCTTGGTTTACGAGGACTCCTAAATCCATATGATACCAGTCTGACCTGAGCTGATATGAATTGTCTGAAATAGCATGCTTTTATGCAATAGTAGCCTTAGACATCTATATGATTTATCTTTAGGGACCCTAATATGTTGAATTAGTCTCCCAGGTGTAAAGACTTGTTTGAGGATGGACAAGAACAAGCTAACCCATAGTTCATAGTCAGTCTTTACAAGATATGTTTTTTTCATGATGCTTATATAGTTGGATGAAAGGAAGTGTAGTTGAACCTTTTGTACCTAAAGAATTATTTTGACTTAATAAGATGTTTCTTTAAGGGGTGGTGAATAATTTTTTTTCTTATATGTGGATGTTTTGATTTCAAGGACGAAATCCCTTTAAGGGGTGGTGTGTCGTAACATACTAGATCTTAGACCCTACCCTAGAAGTTGACATTTTGGACTTAGCCAAACAAGGTTGAAGGTTAGACCTAAATAGATGTTTATTATAACCCCAATGAGATAATGCATGTATATATCACCTTAATATAACCTAATGTTCTAACATTAATTGTAGGTTAATGATGGATACATAAAATATGCCACATAACTCATTTTGGTGGTAATATGAAGATAAGGAACTTAATTGGATAAATAATTTAGATAATGGGTCATTAATGGGCCATATGCCATATCTCATAAAAAGAAGTCTCAAAAGTGGAAACAAACTTCAAATTCGAAAAATATACATATCAAAATTAGCATTCATGTCAAATTTCATCTAATTTGGACAACCTTAAAATATTAGGATAAGTTTAAGAGAGAGAAAATGAGTAAAAGGAATAAGTAATGAATAATGTAATTATATAAATTCAAAAGATGAAAATAATGTTAAATTTGTATTCAAGACATCAAAGATAACTTGTGTATGAAGTTTAGTCCAATTTGGATGACGTTTGTGCAAGTTATGCACTTTTAGGTACATTCTGGACTTTTCTACAATTTACCTAATTGGGAAGTTTTCTTTGCAAATTGTCACATGCATTACAATCCTTATATATTCCCTTACCATTATTGAGTTTTTGAACCATAGGGCGCCTAATTGCACCTTTGTTTGAAGGTGTTTCTTTCCAAGGGTATTTTAGGGATTACTCTCTTTATAAATGAGCTTATCTTTAGAAGCTATCAACCAATGGGGTTATTTCTTTTATTGGAGGTCTGTTGGGATGTCCTATAAGTGTCCATAAAATAACATTTGATATTCAAGAAGCCTCTATGAGCTATCCTCTTGCATGGCCATGAAATCCCTAGGCTAAGGACACATGGAAAGCTCCCTGGACACCTCATGCATGACTTCTTCCTTATCCATAAAGGTTTGCATGTCCATAGGCACCCTTACCATTGGACACATGGAATGTAACTTGAAACCTCATGCTTGAATTCTTTCTTATCCATAAAGGCTTGCATGTCCATGGACACCCTTATACATGACACATGGAAAGTCTCATAGACACCTCATACTTGACCTCTTTCTTTATATAGCCATATCTACCCCTTCCCAACTCCAAATTTGAAAACTCTTGATCTCCTTTATTTCCTCTATCTTAGAGCATAATTCATTCTCTATTTTTCCACAAAGATTCTGTCGCAAGGTAAAAGGAGGTGCCTACCTTGGTGAAGAAGGCTCCTAGGGTTCCAAATTTCTCTATATAGGATTTCTTAAACTCCTCCTTAGTGATTTTGACCAAAACAAGTAAGTATCCTCCTTTCCTTCCCTATTTTCATGTTTTTAGTCTTCCTTCCACCTTCCTCCGGTCTGGAACCATGGCCTTACATGGTGAAGTTCCACCTAGAACCCATAAACACCTAATCTCCATGTTCTTTTCTTAGGGTTTTTTCACCTCTAAAGTGGAGAAGGTGCTTCTTTCTCGAGATAGGAGCTTTGTTGGAGAAACCATCCTCTCTAAGCTTGGGAACCTTACTTATTGGACCTTTCCACCTTCCCTAGAGGTTATTTGGAAGCCTAGGCTTGGATCTAAGATTGACTTGGACTGTTTAGACTCTAAATTTGAGGTATGATGTATCCCCTATTCTTCTATGTTGAGCAATTCACATATGCTTATTCATTCTCTTTATCCTATGGACATTAGCCTATACACAATGTCTTTTCTTTTGAAAATCATGGTTCATTTGAAATACCTTATTTTATATTGTTCATGGATATTATTTTAAACTCTTATCTTATGCTTTGTTCATGATGGAACTCTACAAGATGACATGTGATGTCTTTTTCCCACTTATGAGATGGATGTGTATGTTGGTCACTTATGTGGTGACTAGTTTATATATTCTGACTATACTATCTACTTGCCTCTACATTTAACATGCAATGTGATTCAGTAGCACTAGAGTAGTGTAATTGCATTGTTTTTTATGGCAGATGTGTTATTTCATGTCGAGTATATGTGATATTTCCTTCTCTTTTAGGATGGAAAGGAACCCCATACCCAGGCAGGGCAAGATGTGTGATTCTTGGCCCATGTTTATATATTTGCGAGATTGGCAATACTCCTTTCTCTACCATGTTTCAAGTTTATGAGATTTGGCCACCTTTGTGTTTATATTATTCTAGGACTATGTTTATCTCACATGCATGCAGATTGATGATATTGGGTGTGTGCCCTAATTCTTTACATGTGCTTGTGTGGCACAATATTTATGTTTTATTAATGGCAACCATTATTTTATTATCATATAATTTATATTCCTTTTCTCTTGATACCCATTTGGGTGGTCCTTATCCTTTCTATGGGAAGCCTTTTATATTTGTTGTCCTTTATTCCATATATAGCTCAATTTTCCTATTTAGTATGCACATACCAGCCTTTGGTGAGGTTATCTATTTTCTCTTCTTATTTGGGTATGCTTCCAACCCTAGGTGAAGGACTTGGATGATAAGGCATGAAGTTTTAGACTAGCTTAAGGAGTTAAAGCTTGTAGACAAAGTTGTTATGGTTTAGATTTCCCTTTACTTAGATCCTTATGTTGTATCATACTTGTAAACCCTTACGGGATATTATGATGTAATTTTGTAATAACCTTGTGATAAATTGAATATAGTCAAGATTTTTATTTCGTTGCTATACTTTGGTTGTTTTGAATACCATTTATTGAAATTTGAAAATGTTACACCTATTCCAGCATACCTTTGAGTGTGCTTGGAATGGATGTTTTATTCTTTCAATATTTAGTAGGGGGTGATCCTTCCTCCTTACAAATACCTAAAGACTGATAACACTAGTTAAGAAAGTAGTAGAGCATCATATACTTTTAGAAGGAATATGTTGAACATGTATAACCATTATCTGCTAAACAACATAAGAAACAAGGGAATGGGTCATTTAATGTCAAGCATGTTTAATCCTAAGAAAATATAATACACATATGTAATATGTCTTTTATTATCATACCATGTGAAGATGAGGTATACCACTCATACTCTAACTAACCAGTGCTAACTCAAAATAAGGGCCATACAAGATCTTGGAGAGCAAAACTCTTATAATCTTCCACAACCTCGATCAGTTTGAGTCTGCCACAGTGACATATAGAGTCAAAATACAAATCAACCTAGTCTGCCTTGGTATGTAGGCACAACACTAGTGAGATATGACCGCAACCATTACCCTACCAGGGTATGATCACAACCATCCTAGAAAACATATCATTTGATATATAACCTCAACCATTCTCCTGCCAGGGTATGACCACAATCACCCTCCAAATATGTGATTGTGGATTCAAGGATATATCCTCAACTTGCACCCATGCATATTCAACAATATGCACTCCGAGTTTCCCGCATGAATTACTCATTTGATCATCCAGCAAGTACTGATGTTGAAGATGGATCTACGGATAAGGGCAACCGACATGATTAGGGTTTTACTTCATTAATTATGCCATTTGGGTGAGTTAAGGCTGCATTAGTTATGCCAGTTGGGCGAGTTAAGGTTTCATCATACAAGTGGACATACAAATCCTAATTCATTCTAGTAAGCATAATTGTAAAACAACTCCAGAAGATATAAAACATATGATGTATAGACTAATCATGTCATCACATGATATCATTGCCATACAGGGCCATCATCATTATGTCATCATACTAGGATAATCATACCTCATCACCTCACTAGAGGATATCACCAGAAACTATGCACAAAGCCTCTTCCAGGTCATAAGACCCAACATAGTTCTTGCATGTCATTACTATCTCATTATGCCTCATAAATGCTCATAATCATCACTCTGTGATATAGAAGATATACCATAACAATCACAAGCTATGATGTGTATTCAACTTGCATCATTATGGTTACATAAGTAGGAGAGAGAAAATACTTTGTTACATGCTATTCATTCAAGCAAGCTTAAGCAATTACATCATATGCCCAAATTAGGGTTAGGGTTTCCATAGATAGATGATTAGGGTTTCCATCACAACACTCAACATCATACCCTAGGTACATCACTTCCAATATTCCTAGAGTACATAGACCAACATCATCATAATCAAGGAAATCAACAAGGTGTAATGGTCAACTAGGTATAGTGGCCACTAGAATTACACCATGTAGAGACCAATCTAATTAGATATTGTAGCAAACAAAAGGGTTATCACATGTAGTGACCACGAAGGTTAAATCATGTGTAGTGACAAAACCATGATATACATCAAACATATTGTAACATCCCTGACCTGGGTTATGCTTAACCCTAGATTTTTTTCTTAATGAAGTTGACTATATGCTCTCTCTTATCTCTCTAAAAGTAACTAAGGCTCAAGAGGAACTTATATTTCAATTTTAGTCCCTTTTGAATAATGTTGAAACAATGTTTGGTCAGTTTTGGACTAAAGTGCATTTACCCAAGTTGAGGGGTTAACTTGCAAATTGTACATGATACAATGTTCCTCGTGTATTGAAGCATCATGGGAATGAGTATGATGCAATAGTATGGCTTCTACAAACCTGAATAACAAGAAAGAGCATGTTGAGCAATGTTATGCATTAAAAACCTATTTTTGGTGTAATGTGCAATTTACCCAAAAACTAGGGTTCAATATGCAAAATAACACTTCAAACACTTCAAGAGGGTTCCTCATGATCCTTGGCATCAGATAGAGAAAATAATTTGAGAGGGAAGCCTCATTTGAATCATTTTGAAGGAGAGAGAATCTTGATATTAAAATAATCAAGATTTAAGCATAATCGAAACCCTAATCCAATTTAAAGAAAAAATAATTATATTAATTGGATTTCCCTTCAACCAAAACTATAATGGTTGAGTTTGGTTGTGTGTGGCCGACCATGTGCCTTGCAAAGGCACGAAGATATCCAAAGGAAGTGGATAACTCACTCACATTATTATAAGAAAAAGTAATATCCACTCACTTATGGATATTATTATTATATGATTTAAGGTGCTTAGTTTGTTTTCCTTTAAAACGTGGATAATTGAGAAGAATAAGAGTCAAAGAAGATAGCCTCGTCCCTAAGGAAGAAAAGGGGGCATATGGCAAGAAAGTTGAGGAGATAATTCCTACTTTCTCTCTCTTAAATGAATTTTCAATAAAATTCATATATAAGCTCCTTTATCTTTGAGGTGAAGGGATAATTTCGAAACCCCTTTCACTTATTGCTTGAAAAAACGACCAAGGGATCTGGGATAAATAGGAGGACGACCCCCAACCTGTTTGTAAGCTTCTTGACCTTCTTTCACCTTGAATTCATGGTGGAAATCACAAAACAATGCATGATTTCTTCTCTATTTCACTCCATCTTCAATCCTAGCCAATCTTTTCACTCCAAAGCATGAGGACGAGCCTTGGGAGGGTTTCAAAAGCTTCTTCCACCATTTTTGACGTGAAGATCCAAGCTTTGAAGCTCAATTTAAGGCGGGTTAAATAACTTGAACCCTTGAACTTTGTTATTGATTCCATATCTTCATCAATTGTTGATTCTTTCTTTGTTTTCGAAATTTTATTTGGTTGATTGATGCAATCACCATGAAAATCACAGAAAGCTTCATGGATTTATGGCTTGATGATGATTACATCATCATAATCACACACCTCCATAAATATCTATTGCAAACGGTTTCAAAATTTGGTCCAAATGGTTTCACCAAACCGTTTGGAGGTTTGGGTCCCAAACCGTTTAGAAAGGTTGACCGTTAGGATGGGTTGATTGTTTGAGGTCAGGACCCTAGTACATGTTGGATGATGATCCAATGGATCCAATTGATTGATTCAATATATAGACAATCCTCTAAGTAGAAACCCTAATCGGGTTGAGTGTTGAATTCTCCATTGATTGAGTTAATGTTTGGGTTGACTCAGCCCAAACGGTCTCAAGACCGTTTGGAGGTCACCCAAATGGTCTCAAGACCGTTTGGAGGTAAACCAAGGCCGTTTGAAAGCTTATGATGAAGTATTATTGGATGGTTGAAGATCCAATGATATTGCATTGAAATACAATCAATAGCTCAATTGATGATTGATTCAATGATGCAAACCCTAATTGAATTCCATAGATTTTAATGATGGATTGGGAAAACGGTCTCAAGACCGTTTAGAGGTCATCCAAATGACCTCAAGACCGTTTGAGGTCAGGTCATGACATAGCTAGGTGGATATCAATGATTGCAATCGAATTAGTTCCACAATGTCAACCATTGATGGTTCCTCGATTTCAAAACCCTAAGTGATGGTTTCTTAATTATAAACCCTAGTTAAATTGGGTTCAAAACCCTAATTGAAGGTCCAATTGAAGGGTAATTTAATGGTTCAATTGGAGAATAAATCAGTGGTCCAATTAATAGATGGTTCAATGATTGAAACCCTAAATTGACTAAGTGATGGAAGACCCTTTTGGTCCATTCGGTTTTGAGAAGGTTTGGACCAAACGGTCTTAAGACCGTTTGAGTCCAAATGGTCTCAAGACCGTTTGGGTCCAAACAATCTCAAGACCATTTGAGACCAAATGGTCTCAAACCGTTTGGAGACCCAAGTTCATTTGGTTTCAATATGTTTTGTCTAAACGGTTTCAATCACCAACCTTGCTAAACAGTTTCAAACCGTTTGAACTTAATTGGTCCAGCCCGTTTGAGGTCTAAGTGACCAAGACCGTTTGGGGTCTAAGTGACCAAGACTTTTTGAGGTTCAAATTGGTTAAACCATTTGTACACCTAATATGAGTAAAGGTCAGTTAGCTACTTGATTGATAATGATGTAGACCAAAGGTGATTATAAAGGTTAACCCTAACTGTGTGTACTTAAATGAAGAGCTGACCTAGATCAATCTTGAACTACCTAACATCCTAGAGAGGATGATAGAGAGAAAGAGAGAGAGGAATGCTTACATAATTAAGCCTTAATTCTCTAATTATGAATAAAATCTGTGATTAGGGTTTGATCCATAATAATGAGATCATAAAACTCTAATTAAAAAGATTATTGAGCCACTGACCTAATTTAGGGCAAAGCTGAGTGAAACCCTAATCTAGGGTGATGATGTAACCCTAATTTGGGTAATGGGGTATGAGAAACCCTAATTGAATGTGAATGGTAAACCCTAATCCCTAAAATAGGGTAAAGGTATATGAAACCCATATTTATGGGAGATGATATGTGAACCTTAATTTATGAACATGGAAAATCCTATTCCTAATAATGGAATAGTGATTAATATATTGACAAGTGTAACATCTAAAGAGGTTGATAGTGGATATCTTTATATCAATAGTTCCTAACTCAAAGACGAGTCCATATCATTAGCAATGGTTGTATTTTCTTAATACAGTGACTTGTGACCAATACATTACATGATAAATGTGATGAACTGGTGTATAAAGTATTAGGATGGGAAATACCCTAATACAAGCTAAGTGGATTAACTCAAGTAAGGTAATGGTGTTAAGGGAAGTGATACATCAAAATATGATAGATATCATATCCAACACCTCAAGTGTGATATACCTTAATGTATTTTAAATCCAATATATTCGGATGAGTGACACATGAAGTGTGTCATGTCAGTTGTTACATTCAGATGTAATGCACTTTGATAAGTGTAGGCTAACGTGCCTTATGAAAAGGTTAATCCAAATCAATAGACTATGATGCAATCATATTCTGATAAAGATGAGAGAGAAACGTATACTTTGTGTTGATAATTCATTTAATGATGAATGATGAGAATAAATAAGTATGATTGAATACTTATGTTATCCATATTGATTCCTATCTGTGTGAAGCAATGGAATGGGACTTGATCTTTAATAATATGATCTTGAGAACCTATATGGTTATTTATAGAAAACCCTAATATAGGGTAATGCTATGTAAAACCCTAATATAGGGTAATACTATGTGAAACCCTTATACAAGGTGATGCTATGTGAAGTCTTAACACAGAGTAATTCTATGTGAAGCTCAAATACAAATTGATGAGTTATGAATGTAATAAGAAAATTGTTGTATTGCATGGTATTAATATATGATTGTTATCATGAGTACTAATCATGCAGGTATGTTGAGAGGATGAGCATAGCCAGGTATGGGCTATGATGCTCTGAATACTGAAAATGTTTTATAGGCCTTATAAGCCTCCATATGCTTTATTGCCCAGTGAGAGGTAATCTGGAAATTAATGAGCCCTGTGTGCCATATGATGTTTTATTTATTGAAATTGTTTATGCGCTTTATAAGCCATAATATGCCTTGTGGCCTATTAATGGGTAACAAGAGGAGATATGAGCTTTATGAACTATGTGGAATGCTTTGTGTAAAAAGAATCATAATGTCCTTGGCCAGATGACCTGAAGGAATTAAGTTACCTAATGTGGTAACAAGTATTCTATGTTGAGTTAAGGGTTCAAATACCCATATTCTATAATCATGATGATGAACTTGTTAAGAAATGGAAATGTACTTGTTGAGATGAGGGATTAAGATCCCAATACTTTGTTAAAAGATATGGTTACAGGCCATGACTCCACAAAGTCAATTCCAAGCATTAGCTATGTGATCTAAGCCTGAAGAGAATATATGCTACGGTTATAACTCTATAGTGAATAAATGTTATACATGTTCTTCATATTCCTTAATGGATAAGTGACACGTTGCTCTATCAAGTTATAGCTACAATGCTTTATATAAGAATAATGTTCTAATCTGTTAGACAATGAAATAACTGCTGTTAAACAATAATGATTCTTCTATTCAGATTTATCTTATTAAACTGCAATAACAATGTTTCTGGTGGAGAGTTATATCTCTCGCTGGGGCAATTTTGCAATTGTCTCACCCCCGTGGGAACCACATTTTTAGGTGGACGCAGACGAGGAGGCAGGAATCCTTCAATAGGTGGAGAATAGCAGCAGTAGCAAAAACAACAATGAATTCTTAGGTGGAGACATTGGCTGATATGTCTTGTATAGATGTACATAGAGTCATATGTGTCGTCTCTTTACTCTTAGGTCCTCGGAGTAGTAGTTAATGCTTTTGAGATTTTGGCTTAGTTCCTCGAGATGTCATACTGCCTGTGTTTAGTTTAACAGAGCAGTTGAAGCATGTAATCCTCAGAAAAAGATGATACAGGACATGTACTTGTGAACCAGTATGTATTTAAGTTACTCCGGTTCTTTATGAAAGAGTTTTCCTATGTGTGGACCTCTTTGTAAAATGGTTTTAATTTTTAGTGATTTTTGGCAATCCACTACTTAGTGATCGCTTCCGCTTAGTTAATAATGTTTTATTCGAACGATGCGTCACACATATCGACCACTCGTGAACCAAGGCGTAGTGACCTCCAAACTAAAACATATGTAGCGACTGTAAGAGAAACTAGCATTAGGGTTTGAAGCAACTCAAACCCCAAACCAAATCCATCTCGACCAAAACAAATCATCCTATGTAGAGACCAACCACAAGGGTTCATATATAGCAACCTCAACAACAACACATATAGCAAACAAGGTGACCATGGTTAGGATTATGGCGACCCAACCAGAGGATCCTAGCATACCATGAACATGGTCATAGCGACCCCTAGAAACCAAGGAAACATGTCGACTGAATCAGATGCTTAACATCAAGGAACTCAATCATCACCAAGGTGAAACTTCATAAAAGGATGATCATCAAAACCCTTCAAAAACCATCACCAAAATTAACAAAGAAACCATGCTAAAAGAGATGAAACCAAACTTCCAACACACATAAAAAAAAGCAAAACCTCCTTCTAAAATATGATAGATGAACCATAAACATGGAAATAAAAACAATGATCAAGATGCATGTTAGAACCATCAACTCCATCATTTACTAGGTTTCGGGTACAAGAATTAAGGTTTAGGATACAGAACAATCTATATAAGGATACTTCATAATATTAAACCCTAAATCAATACAACATCATCTAGAATCTTATGATCACAAATTAGAGATAAAAAAGTATCATACAAGCAAGATAAAGGTGCAACAATATTGAAGGAGAGAGTTATATAACCCTCATTGAGGTGAAGATAAACTCCAAAAAGCCAAGAAGCTCAAAGAGAGAGAAGAATTGCTAACCTTAGATCAACTTCCATGGCCAATCAAGATCACCTCAAGAGAAGAAGAACACACCAAGGTCAAGGAAGCTAAAAAAGAATAGGGTACAAACCCTAGGCCAAAAAAGAAAGGAGAAAGAGGAGAGTTTCATCCCACTCAGGTACTACCATGGTCAAACCTTATTCTCAACCTCTATGGAGAGAAATTCCTTAAGATAGCCACCATGGAGAACCATAGTCTAATGGTCAAGAGAAGAAAGAAAGAGGCAGGGATCAAGAAAACAAGATCAAAGAGAGATAAACCACTTACTATGATCAAAGATCACCAAGAACCACCACAAGGGAGATGATCAACTCCTGAATCACTACATGCAAAATCTTGACCACCTTCCCCAAAGATTAGGACCTCCACTTGCACCACCAAGCTCAAGGCCAAACACAAGAAATAAGAGAGAAAGAAGAGATCTAAAAAGGGTTACTTGCATGTGAAATAAGGGGTATAAATACTCAAGAATAAGAGAGAGGTGAAAGGTATGAGGTGTCAAGATAATAGAGCCTCTCATGACAAATGTCCTTTAAAACCACGGCCATGCACACACTCTAGATATGCATACATCAAAGGGTGATAAAGCAAGTCTTGGTAGGAACTACTAGGTCCACTACCTACCTTTGGTCGAAACAAAACCAAGGTGATCACCATGTAGCTACCACAACACTATGTCGATCAAGGCAAAGGTCGCTACAACCAAAACACGACTCAAAACCTCTTTGACCAAGATCTAGAACAAGGTGTACATGTTTCTAAAAAAGACAACCAAAATCATATAGGTCACAACACCTACCAAATCACTGAGCACATAGGTCACTACAAGGGTCACACCATCATGGTCAATACTAACAACTCAAGCATCCATGCAAACCTAGCTCAACACACATGATTCCACCTCCTCATCCAAGGTCCAACAAGGTGCCCCTGAGTATCATAATATCTCTCATGATGCTAAGGCATAAGAGGAACAACCAACATGTGACACATTTCAAGATAAAACCTCAACATGGATAAAGTAAAACTTGGTCCTAAACAAGCATACATAGAGCATAACTATCTCAAACGTCATTCAAACTGAACCACATTGAAAACATAAACATGTTACATGTTATTAAGGTGCATCACATGATTATATTAAGATATAAGCATCTTATTAAGCAAAGAAAGAAAGATCAAGCACTAAGCTAGGTCAAGGGTCTTACAACCATAAACCCCTAACAAGGATTTCACCCCGAAAATCCTACACAAAAAGAGACAGATACTTCCTACGCATCTCTTCCTCCAACTCCCACGTGGCTTCATCTACACCACAACAATGCCATAAAAACTTAACCAAAATAATATCCTTCTTTTTCAACTTCTTCACCCTTTGATCCAAGATCAACATAGGACCATCCACATATGACACATCCTCATCTAGCTCAACCTGCATGGGCTGCAACACCAACTCTCTGTCAGGGTGACACTTCCTCAGCATAGAAACATGAAACATCAAATGCAACATGTGCAACTCAGGTGGCAAATCTAACTTATAAGCCACCTTTTCAACATGAGATATCACAGGGTAAGGTCCCATATACCTGGGAGCCAACTTACCCTTCTTCCTAAACCTCAACATGCCTTTCTAAGGAGAGACCTTGAGGTACACTTTGTCTCCCACTTGGAATTCCAAGGGCCTTCGACAATTATCAACATAAGATTTTTTCCTATCATGGGTTGTCTTTAGTTGCTTCTAAATCGTCTTAATCGTTTATGTCGTCCATTGTACAAGCTCAGGTTCCAAAATCTGGTAGTCACCTATTTCATACTAACACAACAAAGAACTACAATGTCTCCCATAAAAGCCTCGTACGGTGTCATTTCGATACTTCTCTAATAATTGTTGTTGTATGCAAACTCTATCAAACTAAGGTATACATCCCAACTACCCAAAAACTAGAAGACATAGGCTCTTAATAGATCCTCCAATGTGTGCATAGTCCTCTCAAACTGTCCATCTATATGTGGATGTAAAACAATAATAAACCTCAATTGCATACCCATGGATATACATAGCTCCCAAAAGCAACTGGTAAACTGAGGATCTTTGTCAGACACTATCGACACTGGGATACTATGAAAACATGCTATCTCATCAACATACACATGTTCCAACTTCTCAACCTTATACGTTGTCTTCAAAGGAAGGAAGTGTGCTGACTTGGTCAACATGTCCACTATCACCCGTATAGAATCATAACCATTGGCGGGCCTAGGAAGTCCGAAGTCCAACCAAAAAATCCATCATGATATGATCCCATTTCCAATGCAGTACAGGCAATGGTTGCAAAATCCATGTACGTATCGGATGGTGTACCATAACCTACTGACACACATGACACTTTGCCACAAACTTAGCTAAGTCAAGCTTTAAGCCAAGCCACTGATACAAATAATTCAGATTGTGGTACATTTTGGCATTGTCTGGATGCATAGCATACATTGAAGAGTAAGCCTCTTCCAGAACCAACTTCCTTAGATTATCAACATCAGGTTCCACTTCTCTTCCGTGGTAACACATTGTCCCATTATCTGACTTATAGAAGTCATCAGAATTCTCTCTACCAAACTCTGCTTGGATCTTCTAAATCATAGTATCATCACATTGTGCATCTCTAATCTTCTACCTTAACATAGGCTTCACATGTAATTGTGTCAACATTCTTGCCAACAAGGAGACTTCCAACTTTACATTCATATGATGAAGAGACACTAGCATGTCTCTCTTATGGCACACCAAAGATCACAATTGCTCGTTATGAACATATGATGATGAAGAAGAATTTTTTCTCAAGGCATCTTCCATTATATTTTCCTTCCCCAAATGGTAGTCTATGGTGCAATAATAATCTTTGATTAACTCCATCCAACATCATTGTTGCATATATAGCTCATGCTTTGAAAAGATGTACTGCAAATTCTTGTGGTCGGTAAAGATCTAACATTGCTCGCCATAAAAGTAGTGCCTTCAAATCTTCAAAGCACAGACCACAGATGAAAGCTCGAGATCATGTGCAGATAGGTCTGATCATGTTTCTTAAGCTGACATGATAAATAGAAATCACGTCCTTATATTGCATCAGCACGCAACTTAAACCATTCTTTGACGCATCACAGGAGACAATATAACCCTTCCCTTGTTCATGCAACACTGGCACTGGTGCACTGGTCAGCTTATCCTTTAAAAGTTGGAAAGAACATTGACACTTTTCATCCCAAACAAAAGGCACACTTTTTTTTTCAACTTCGTTAGGGTTAACATCATGGCATTGAAGTTCTTGATGAACCCTACCAAGCCAAGGAAACTGCAAACCTTTATAGATTTCTTAGGCTTCTCCCATTCTATCACTGACTGAACCTTCTTGAGATCGACATGAACACCCTCAACATATATCATGTGTCCAAGGAAAGACACCTCTTTCAGCCCAAACTCACACTTTTTGAACTTGGTGCACAACTTGTGTTGTCGCTATAAAGTCAACTCATGCCGCAAATGTTGTTCATGTTGCTAGCTATCTCTGGAGTATATCCAGATATTGTTGATGAAAACAACTACAAAATGATCAAGATAAGACCGGAACACTTTGTTCATTAGATCCATGAATATTGTTGGTGCATTGATTAGCCCAAACGGCATAACCACGAACTTGTAGAGACCATACCAAGTCCTAAATGCTGACTTGGGTATGTCATCTGCCTTGATACAAAAATGATGGTACCCTAACCTCAAATCTATCTTTGAGAAAACTGCAACACCTCTCAACTATTCAAATAGATCGTCTATCTGCAATAATAGATACTTGTTCCTGATGGTCACCTTGTTCAACTGTCATTAATTAATGCAAAATGTCATGGAACCATCCTTATTATTAATAGACAACATAGGAGCACCCTAAGGAGAAGTGATCGGTCTGATGAATCCCTTCTCTAACAGCTCCTACAACTACTTTTTCAACTCTTGCTTCTTCGTTGGTGCCATCCTGTATGGTGTTTGTGTTATTGACTGTGTACCAGGAACTAGATCTCAAAATCAATCTCTCAAGGCAGGGTAATACCAGGGAACTCATCAGGAAACACTTTGTCAAACTCACAAACAACAAAAACCTCCTAAATACTTGGAATCCTCACCTTAGTATCCACAACATGTTCCAGAAAAGCCTCTCAGTCTTACCTCATCAACCTCTCTGTCGTCATTGCTGACACCAAGCATGTCAGAAGAATCTTCTTGTCTTCTTGGAAGACCCACAAAAAATCACTATCATAGAACGTAGGCACCTTGGAACTACACTACAAGACCACCTAATACTTTTCCAAAGTATGCATTCCAAGGTTCACATCAAATCGGTACATGTCAAGTGGTATAAGGTCCACTTGAATGTTGTATCTTGAGAAAGAAAGAGCACACATGATAGACACACTTCCTGCAACTTAACGGAACTAGCCAAAGGGGTTTCTAGAAGGAGACTATCAGATCTATGACTAATAGGCAAAGAACAACTAGCTATCACCTCTCTAGTGATAAAAGAGTGCATATCACATAGGTCAATCAAAACTGATATAAAGTAGGAAGAAGACAAATCAGAATGAAATAACTCCATCTAACATCTCATAACCCAAGGGTTGACTAATACTTCCAGCTAACTTATATCATAGAATCGATCAATTTCCTATTATCACCCTTGTCCTCTGTTGGCCTACCCAGAAGAACCATCATGTGATGCCTGACCACATCCTCTACCTCCACCACTACTGAATTGTGGTTGTTGCATCCCTTATTGACTATGTCTCAGTTGTTGCGTCACCTCCTCATCCTTCACTAGGAAAAATGACCTCAGATGTCCTTTCTAACCACACCTATAACATGTCCTCATCAAATTCTGGCCTGGACAACCCTATTACTAAAAATAAACACTGCACTATGACCTCCTGTTGTTGGAAAGCTACATCCTCTGCCCTTGCTTGGTGACCATTGTCACTGAACCACTGACCTATGTTGTGACTGAGGTCCTAAAGATCTAGGATTCTTGAAGCCTCCAGAAGACTACCCCTAAAACTGTGTTGGTCTCTTTTTGGCATTCGCCTCACACTTCTCCAGAGCTAACCATTCTATCCATATCACATATTCCACAAACGTCATAGACATTTTTCTATTCTCTAAAGTTGACACCATCATTGTCAATGTAGTGCTCAAACCCTTCTTAAAATATTTGATTCTCTTCTTATCCATCACAGCCATATGGGGACAAAACCTCAACAACTCCATGAACTTGGCCTCATACTCATTGATTATCATAGATCCCTATTAGATCTTCTCAAACTGTGAGATCTTCTCATCCAGGTAGGTCTCATGGAGTATCGTCTCACAAATTCCCACCAAAACTCCTCCCAACTAATCAGCACTCCACGCCTCTCCTCCTCAGTGGCCCACCAATGGCTAGCACTGCCCTTCAATAGGTACACTGCGTACTTCACCTTATCCTCTTCTAGGAAATTGAGGATTTTAAAGGCCTTCTCCAACTCTGTCAGCCACTATAACTTCACCGGATTTGAGGCCTTATATAAAATGATCTCCATATGAAAGATTGGACTACCCATATCATCAAAGTGCATCTCTTTTTTAGGGACCCCATTGGTGTGTCCCCGCTAGTGGTGCTTTTACACCCCACGAGGTCGGAGCGCACGAGATATGGGATCTTATGCTTTCGAAATTTATAAACCTAAACTAGCTACCTACGTATACTAAAACACTACACCCGCAAGCGCACGTGGTCGTGTCGTAGTATAGGAAGGTAGCAAGTAAAGGGTCGATCCACAGGGAAAAGAGGGGGCGCTAGAGCTAGGTTAGTTTGGCTAGGTTCCTACTGCGGAGACTAGGGTTAAGGGTTTAAAGGTTGATTTGATTGTTAACTAAGGATGAACAAGAAAGCAATTAAAGGCAGGAATGAAATCTACGTTAACCCTAGACTAGATTAAGGCTAAACAAGCAAGAAAGGATTAAGCTAGGTATGAAAAGGCAATTTACACTAAGGCAAGCAATAGAGAAGCAAAAGAACAATTAAAGAACTAAACTAGCATAAACAAGGCAAGATCAAGGCAAGAAGCTAACTAAGCAAGAAAAGAACTAACTAATCTAAGTGAGCACAAAACTAGGGTTTTAAGCAGTAAAGAGATGTGTGGGCTGTTTAAGGGTATGAACTTATCACTTAAGTTTGGGGGTGACATATGAACATTATGATTTCATTTAGAACATCCAAACCAAACAACAAGTTAGAGTCTAATGAATTAACCTAAGCTACTAACTGGCCATGGATATGCTAGGTTGTGCATAGGGGAACTAGTCCCTAACACCCCCTACTACCCTTACGAGGCTCAACTGGGTTAGGGATTAGGTTCAATTCAATTAGATTCTAATCAAGTCTAGGTTTCTAGATTAGGTATTCCTAGGGAAATTAGGGGTCGAGGGTAGTAATGGGGAGGTGAAATTAGGGCTTTGGACCCGCATTCCCCCACATTCTAGCCTTGAGAAGGCTCCATGCTAATTGGACGAGAATTATCCAGTCTAGCTACTTAGATCTCTCACTTAGGTTTAGGGAGATTGATTAGGATGTAGGAAGATGGGAGGTAGCCTAGGGATCCAAGAATTGGACCTAGGGGCAAATCCCAAAATTCACACATATAAGCAATTTGCCTAAATTCCTAGGTGATTTCACACACAAACCAACAAGCAATTCATGGAGAATGAGATGCAAAGAGAATATAATCATTAACAAATGGAATTACAACGTTTACATGTCATTTTCCCCCAACATGGTATCAAAGTAACATAATTTCCCCCAAACAGCCCACCCACAGGGGCCTAGCTACTCATAGAAATGGAAAATACAAAAAGAGAGAAGAAAGAGGTAGAAGAAGCCATGGAGCTCGGTGTAGATGAAGCGATCTTCCTCTCCAATAGCTGCAGGACGTCCCCGTCCCTCCTCTAAGGATGAAATGATGTGAAATGATGAAAGTAAGTGGATGGAAGGCTTAGATATGGGGGGTTATGTGGTGGAAATGGTGAAATGGAGTGGATTTGAGGTGGATATGGAGTGGAATGGAGTGGGTGGCAATTTGGGGAGCTAGGAAGGGGTAGAAGGTAGCTGGCTTCGTGCCCCAGCTACCACCTAGGTATATATAGCTGTGGGGAGGAAGCACTAGGTCAAGTAGGGACAAAATGGGCCAAATAGTGAAAACTAGGTGCGTTTTGTGAGTAGCACAACCGTGGTGGGTAGGGTAGGCCACGACCATGGTGTATGGGCACGGTCATGGGAATTAAAATGGCTAAATGTTAGGTTGGTGGTCAAATTTGGGCTGAACAGGCCATGGCCGTGGTGGGTTGAGGGTAGCACGGTCGTGTTGCGTAGTACGACCGTGGTGGGATCTTGTAGCACGGCCGTGCTGCGTGGCACGACCGTGGTGGGAGATGGTAGCACGGCCGTGCTGCGTGGCACGGCCGTGGTGGGTGATGGTAGCATAGTCGTGCTGTGTGGCACGAGCGTGGTGGGTGGTCGCAACACGGTCGTGCTGCGTGGCATGACCGTGGTAGAGTATGCTCTGCAGCTGCTTCAAAATTGAGATTTTTTTCTGTGATTTCTTCATTTGCAGCACGACCGTTCTGTGTTATCACAGCCGTGGTGGGGGCTTTTCTTGCACTTTGAGCTTCAAACTTCGTTATCCATGGACTTCTTTTCTTAAGCTTGACTCTTGGCCACTAGGGGTAGGTTGGGGGAGCTTTGGGGCCTTCTTTGGGGCCCTCCATCTCTCTCGTCCATCTAAGTGTGGTCCAAGTACCTAAAAAACATGCAAATAATGTCCATAAGTGCATTTTACACAAATATGCATATTAGGGGAAATAACATGTAATCTAATAGGTATAGATGTGATTGAAATGCAAAATGCCACAAGATGAAGCCCTAAAAAAGGGCTGAATCACCACCCCAAACTTGAAACATACTTGTCCTCAAGTATGCTCCAACTCAATCTCTCTACAAATCTTCTACAAATAATAAATGGCATATGCAACGTAAAAGATGATTATCGCTGAATGGGATCAAAGATAACTAAATGCATGCATTTCACCTCTCTCCTATCCTACTTTCACAATCCAACCATGAAAAGAGCACAAAGCATATGAACTTCAAATATAGCACATAGAATACACAAGTTATCCATACTTCTTCCATAAAGTTCCGGGTAAACTGTTACATGATGGTGTTAATCAAGGATGACTAGGAGTGTTGTTTCACATTCATGCATTCATTCTTATATTTCAAATCATACCAAATGACCCATGTGGCTGCAGAAAAAGGCAAAGTGAGCTAAGTTTGATGCTTCTTAGCTCAATGGGTATGAAAGTGAAAAAAGGGTTGCGGTAAGATTTTTGGAGTGTTTTTACACACTCATCTTTTCTTTATTTGAATGCTCTTAAATAGGAGCATCCTTTTATTTTATTTTTGCATATTTTTTCTTTTCCCTTGGGGTAGGTAGGGCATATGGTGATGGGAGTGAAGTGGTGAAATGTAGATGTGGCCACCCCAAACTTTTGGAGGTGTCCACAGCTAATATGTGCACTTTGGCATCCTTTCATGAGGCGGAGGGGTAAGAAGATGGTGAGTGAAAAGTCAAGTCAAAGAGGGACCATAGGTATGATTCTCCACATAAGACATCCTGAATGAAAATTAATCCAATACTTCATCCTAGATATCACACCACATGAATGAATAAGATGAAATTGATATATCAAACAAGTGATTCCACAAGCACTAAGCGTTCAAAGCTTGCTCAACTTCACAATTCAGCCAAATCATCCACAAACACAAGAGAGGTGATGCACATGTAAAAAGTCAAGAATTGATACCATTTAGCAACAAATAATGTTAACTCACTTGCATTTTTCAAAGTCATCATTTTTACTCAAAATAGTAGATTTTGGGTCAAAACATACTTTTAGGCAAGAAATCTCAAATTTGGGCAAAATTGGCCAAAACAGTGCCAAGTTGCCTTCAATCACATCTAAACTCTATATTATTGAACTTAAAGTAGTAAACAAGCAAATACTAGATATAACATGCAAGAATTACTAAAAAATTACATGATATGCAATGCATGGAAAAAAGAGAATTTTTTTTGAAAATTACGCAAAAATGACAAGAAAGTAAACGACATGGCATGCATGTATGCAAAATAGTAAAGATGTCTAAGGTAAATAGCAAAAGCAAGAAAACAAAAGTGGATGTGGCAGGTGAAATGCAAAGTGAAACTAGCGCATACCTGCCCAACCACCCCAAACTTTTGAATCATGTTGTCCTCAGCATGATTCTAGAGTTTAGGATGATAGGGTAGACGATCATGGCTCTCTCAAGGCTCTAGCGGTGTTCCTCCCTGTAGTGGAGGATATGCGTAGTAGCTGCCCCACTAATCTGCCTTGAGTGACTGAAATTGGTCTGTTGCACGGCCGTGCTGCGTAGCACGGCCGTGGTGGCTTAAGGTTGCACGGCCGTGCTGCCTGGCACGACCGTGGTGTAGTCCTTTGGCAACTTTTCTCAATTTTGCTTCTGAATCCAGGGACTTGGTGTGTTTTTCATGCAAATGACCACGGTCATATTGATGTGCCACGGCCTTGGTGGTCCCTGTAGCTAGCACTCTCAAAATGAGGAACATCAAACACTCAAAAACTTGACTCAAAGTGATTTTTCTTGGAATCCTTTTCTCAATTGTACTCAAATTTCCTTCATTTTACCCTGTTAGCACTTGGACATCTTAAAACTAGACAAAAACTATTAAACACAAGTGTGTGTGTGTTCTTAGAAAATGTAAAAACAAAGCCATTGTATCAAAAAGTGAAGGTTGGGTCAAAATTTCCCAAACCTATGTGGGTTGCCTCCCACAAGCGCTAAGTTTCATGCCTTCAGCCAGGCTTGTTGTTCTTTCACCATCAACCATGGTCCAAAAACAAAATGTTTGCACCCCCATCATAAGCAATCCTCTCAAATGCTTTCCTTGATTGATCTTCCTCCCAAGGGTCATGCGAGCTTCGTAAGTCTTTTTCAGCAATTCTCTCTCCTTGGGGATCATCATCATAGATCTTAATAAGCCTTAAGACCTTCATAAATCTCATGCCATAGGTTTTCTCTCTCTTAAGGAACGGGTCTTCATAGGCACCAAAGAGAGGGGTCTTAATCATATCCATTTGATCATGGGAAGTAGGGGGAGCATGTGATAGTTGTGGTGGTAGCATCGGTGTTGATGGCCCTTAGACTTTAGGTGGAGGAGGGCATTGAGGTTGGAAGGTGAATTGGTGGGAGGGTTGTGGTGATGGGGGTGGTAGAATGAATTGAGGTTGGAAGGTGAATTGGTGGGAGGGTTGTGGAAATGGAGGTGGTGGTGGTGTGTAAGGCTTAGGATAGCCTTGGAGGTAGGGTAGTAGAGAAAATGGATGGGTTTGTGCATCTTGGCCTTCCATCTTGTCTTCCTCGAATGGCTTGTCACATGCATAAAGCACAACCAAACAAAAGAGAACAAGTTAGTAAACCAATATACACAAAGAATGCAAAGAATGATGATTAAACAATAGCAATGATGAGGGAAGTAGGAAAAGTCAAAGCAAAACTAACTAGCTAGGCCGAGTGCCTCAAATCCCCAACAACGGTGCCAGAAAGCTTGGTGCGTCCCCGCTAGTGGCGCTTTTACACCCCACGAGGTTGGAGCGCACGGGATATGGGATCTTATGCTTTCGAAATTTATAAACCTAAACTAGCTACCTACGTCTACTAAAACACTACACCCGCAAGCGCACAGGGTCATGTCGTAGTATAGGAAGGTGGCAAGTAAAGGGTCGATCCACAGGGAAAAGAGGGGGCACTAGAGCTAGGTTAGTTTGGCTAGGTTCCTACTGTGGAGACTAGGGTTAAGGGTTTAAAGGTTGATTTGATTGTTAACTAAGGATGAACAAGAAAGCAGTTAAAGGTAGGAATGAAATCTACGTTAACCCTAGACTAGATTGAGGCTAAACAAGCAAGAAAGGATTAAGCTAGGTATGAAAAGGCAATTTACACTGAGGCAAGCAATAGAGAAGCAAAAGAACTATTAAAGAACTAAACTAGCATAAACAAGGAAAGAGCAAGGCAAGAAGCTAACTAATCAAGAAAAGAACTAACTAAGCTAAGCGAGCACAAAACTAGGGTTTTAAGCAGTAAAGAGATGTGTGGGCTGTTTAGGGGTATGAACTTATCACTTGAGTTGGGGGTGACATATGAACATTATGATTTCATTTAGATCATCCAAACCAAACAACAAGTTAGAGTCTAATGAATTAACCTAAGCTACTAACTGGCCATGGATATGCTAGGTTGTGCATAGGGGAACTAGTCCCTAACACCCCCTACTACCCTTACGAGGCTCAATTGGGTTAGGGATTAGGTTCAATTCAATTAGAGTCTAATCAAGTCTAGGTTTCTAGATTAGGTATTCCTAGGGAAATTAGGGGCCGAGGGTAGTAATGGGGAGGTGAAATTAGGGCTTTGGACCCGCATTCCCCCACATTCTAGCCTTGAGAAGGCTCCATGCTAATTGCACGAGAATTATCCAATCTAGCTACTTAGATCTCTCACTTAGGTTTAGGGAGATTGATTAGGATGTAGGAATATGGGAGGCAGCCTAGGGATCCAAGAATTGGACCTAGGGGCAAATCCTAAAATTCACACATATAAGCAATTTGCCTAAATTCCTAGGTGATTTCACACACAAACCAACAAGCAATTCATGGAGAATGAGATGCAAAGAGAATATGATCATTAACAAATGGAATTACAATGTTTACATGTCATTTTCCCCCAACATGGTATCAAAGTAACATAATTTCCCCCAAACAGCCCACCCACAGGGGCCTAGCTACTCATAGAAATGGAAAATACAAAAAGAGAGAAGAAAGAGGTAGAAGAAGCCATGGAGCTCGGTGTAGATGAAGAGATCTTCCTCTCCAGCAGTTGTAGGATGTCCCCCTCCCTCCTCCAAGGATGAAATGATGTGAAATGATGAAAGGAAGTGGATGGAAGGCTTAGATATGGGGGGTTATGTGGTGGAAATGGTGAAATGGAGTGGATTTGAGGTGGATATGGAGTGGAATGGAGTGGGTGGTGATTTGGGGAGCTAGGAAGGGGTAGAAGGTAGATGTCCTCATGCCCCAGCCACCACCTAGGTATATATAGGTGTGGGGAGGAAGCACTAGGTCAAGTAGGGACAAAATGGGTAAAACAGTGAAAACTAGGTGAGTTTTGTGAGTAGCACGGCCGTGGTGGGTCACCACGGTCGTGGTGGGTAGGGTAGGCCACGACCGTGGTGTATGGGCATGGTCGTGGGAATTAAAATGGCTAAATGTCAGGTTGGTGGTTAAATTTGTGCTGAAAAGGCCACGGCCGTGGTGGTTACCACAGTCGTGGTGGGTTGAGGGTAGCACGGCCATGGTGGGATCTGGTAGCACGGTCGTGCTGCCTGGCACGACCGTGGTGGGAGATGGTAGCATGGCCGTGCTGTGACACAGCCGTGCTGTGTGGCACGGCCTTGGTGGGTGATGTTAGAACGACCGTTCTGTGTGGCACGGCTGTGGTGGGTGGTCGCAGCACGGTCGTGCTGCATGGCATGACCGTGGTAGAGTTTGCTCTGCAGCTGCTTCAAAATTGAGATTTTTTCTATGATTTCTTCATTTGCAGCACGACCGTTTTGTGTTACCATGGCCGTGGTGGGGGCTTTGCTTGCACTTTGAGCTTCAAACTTCGTTATCCATGGACTTCTTTGCTTAAGCTTGACTCTTGGCCACTAGGGGTAGGTTGGGGGAGCTCTGGGCCTTCTTTGGGCCCCTCCATCTCTCTTGTCCATCCAAGTGAGGTCCAAGTACCTAAAAAACATGCAAATAATGTCCACAAGTGCATTTTACACAAATATGCATATTAGGGGAAATAACATGTAATCTAATAGGTATAGTTGTGATTGAAATGCAAAATGCCACAAGATGAAGCCCTAAAATAGGGATGAATCACCCATCACTAAAGAACTATGTGGTTAAGTGTTCTCAACCCAGAGTAGTACTAGGATGGGTGACCATTCAAGAATTTTATCATGAATTGCATGTGAGTGAGGACAAAGTGCACGACTAAAGCTAGTGGTGGTCTGTGGGGATAGTAGTTATTCTTGAAACTCTACTAGAGCCTTGGGTAGTGGGACCGAGTTCTACAAATGGTATCAGAACCAATTCCCCTCCAGTAGGTGGGGCCCACATGGGCATGCGACATGCCACTTTTTGAGCCGTTTGAGCCGTGCGGTCGAAGCATGTTGGAAATGACTATCTGAGTTGATGGAGCCACCCTTACACTGGTAGTGTACAGACATGTTGGAAAGAGTCATCCAAGTTGATGGATACACCCTTGAATTAGTAGCCGTGATTGGGAGCTGGGTGTAGATGGGTCATCTCTGTCCGCACTAAAATGGGGAATGATTCTGAGGCCATATAGTTGAGCCTTGATGAGGACGTCAAGAGTCTAAGTGGGGCAGATTTGAGGCCTCAGATAAAATTAACTTAAAAGGAATGATTGGACTAACCACATCACCAAGTTGCACCTCCTTTTTAGGTAGCCCATTACTAAAGAACTCTATGGTTAAGTGTGCTCATCCCAGAGTGGTACACGGATGGCTGACCAGTCAAGAAGTTTATCCTAACTTGTGTGTGAGTGAGGACAAAACACATAGTTAAGGCTAGTGGTGGTCAGTGGGTCCAGTTGTCATTCCTAAAACTCTACTGGAGTCTTAGGCAGTGGGTCCATGTGTTACAAATGGTATCAAAGCCAATTCCCCTCTAGTAGGTGGGCCCCCATGGGCATGTGGCAAGCCAGTATTTGAGTCGTGCGACCCAGGCATGTTGGAAAGGGCTATCTGAGTTGATGGAGCCACCCTTTCACTGGTAGTGTCCAGACATGTTGGAAAGGGCTATTCTAGTTGATGGAGCCACCCTTGCATTAGTAGACGTGATCAAGAGTTTTTTGTACATGGTCCATCTAGTCCACACTAAAATGGGGGTGATTATGAGGCCATATAATTGACACTTGATGAGGACGTCAAGAGTCTAAGTGGGGGAGATTGTAACATCGCATGACTTGAAGCCTCAAATAAAATTATCTTAAAGGGAATGATTAAATTACCAATATCACCAAGGTGCACCTCCTTTTTAGGGAGCCCATCACCAAAAAAAATTACAGTGCTTGTGTGTGAGTGAGGACAAGGTGCACAATCAAGGTTGGTGGTGGTTTTTGGGGACAATTGTTATTCCTGAAACTCTACTAAAGCCTTGGGAAATGGGCCCCTGTGTTACAACAACATATATGTGTCTGCACTAGTGTACTCTATTTCCCCACACGCCATAACCTTTCAAATGTTTTCCCAAAACCCTTGGATTTTGCATTGGGGGAAACTTCCCTTGCTTAGAGTACTAGCATTCTATCCGCCATATGCATCATAGAGGCCATGAACTGTCCAAATGTGGACTAAAAAGTAGGATTGTCCATAGTTGCTTGGTCAAACTAAGGCATTTCAGGAAATTCACCTCCTCTTGCCTACCTCCTAGCACCACCTCCTGGTGCAACAATTCTTCTCTCTCTATATTCTTTGTGTTCTCCAGACATATCTTTTCCCTTCTTCTTCTTCTGCATAAGAAGAAGGTACTATCAGATATGTTGTATACACAAGAACAAACAAAAGCCTGAGTCCTATGTTCCTATAGACTCAGTGAACCTAGAGCTCTAATACCAACCTTTTCATATGACAACCTAATGCCCCATGAGTGAGATTACTCAAAACTAAAGTGTGGAACTAACACTAAACATCCAGATCATCAGAAAACATGATAAATTAAAACCAATCACTCAAATAACCATCTCAAGTGGAAGCATAAACATCAAGATCCACAAACTATGCTACATATATCACATATCATACTGTAAGGGTATTTACCTCACTGTACATTGGCCATCTTGCCACAAACATGTTACATAAGATAACATGTTCATATATATACAAGCAATACATGTACTACTATGGAATACTAACCAAAAACCTCATATTGATATAAAACATCTACAAATAACCCCAAGTACCTAAGATTACAGGGGAGACACATTGGACTCTAATGCAAAACATTAACCACACATCCAATCTTCAATAATTATTTCTCTCTTTGCTACTTTTCCTCAACCGCATGATCTCTACCTCATCGTGCATGACCACCTAAAAGATATGGAAAACCATAGGATGAGACCAACGTCCCAGCGAGAGATATAACTCTCTGCTAACAACTACTATTAACATAGATAGATATATAGCAAGAAATAAATAATGCTAATAGGGTGAGCATATTTAGTTAAAAGATTACTTAAAGACTGATAACACCGAAAGAAATTTAAGTAGCTAAAAGTTGAGCAGTTAAGCATCATATACTTTTACAAATAATATGAAGAACATGTATAACCATTATCAAATAATCAACATAAGAAACAAGGCAAAGGATCATCCAATGTGAAGCGTGTTCAACCCTAAGCAAATATATTACACAATTATATTAAGTCTTTTATTATTATGCACTATGGAGATGAGGTATACCACTCATACTCCAACTGACCACTACTAAGTAAAAATCAGTGCATATAAGATCTAGGAGAGCCAAATTCCTATGATCTCCCACACCCTTGGTCAGCTTGAGTCCTCCATACTGACATTTAGAGTCAAACTACAAATTAGCTTAGTCCACCTTGGTATATAGGCACGACACTAGTGAGAAATGACCATAGACATTCTCCTTCCAGAGTATGATCACAACTATCCCTAAAAACATATCATCTTAGGTACGACCTCACTCATTCTCCTATCGGGGTATGAGCACAATAACCCTCCAAATATGTGATTGTATATGCAAGGATATATCCTCAACTTGCACCTCCACATATTCAACAATATGCACTCTGAGTTTCCTACAGGAATTACTCATTCCACCATCCAACAAATATTGATGCTGAAGATGGATCTATGGCTTAGGACAACCTACATTACAATGGTTTCACTTGATTATTTATGCCAATTGGGTGAGTTAAGGGTGCATCATACAAGTGGAGATATACACCCTAATTCATTCTAGAAAGCATAAATGTAAAACAACTCCAGAAGATATAAAACATATGAGGTACAAACTTGTCACATCATCACATGATATCACTACCATACAAGGCCATCATCATTATCACATCATCCTAGGATAATCATCCCTCATCACCTCACTCGAGGATATCACCTCAAACTAGACATAAAGCCTCTTCCAGGTCATAAGACCCAATCACATAGTTCCCACATGTCATACTTATCTCATCATGCTTCATGAAGGCTCATAAGCATCACTCTATGATATACAAGAAATACCATAGCAATCACAAGCTATGATGTGTATTCAACTTGCAACATTAGGGTTACACAAGTAGGAGAGAGAAAATACTTTATTACATACTATTCATTCAAGCTAGCTTAAGTAGTTACATCATATACCCAAATTAGGGTTAGTGTTTCCATACAAACACTCAACATTAAACTCTAGGTACATCACTTCCCACATTCTTGGAGTACATAGACCAAACATCATCATAATCAAGGAAATCAACTAGGTGTAACAACCACTAGGCTTACACCATGTAGCAGCCACTCTGATTAGATATTATAGTGACCATAAGGGTTAGCACATAAAGTGACCACTAGGGTTAACTCATCTATAGCAACCAAACTAGGATATACATCAAGCATATCATCCACTCATGAACCAAGGTCTATCAAACTCCAAACTGAACCATATTTAGTGACTTCAAGAGAAACTAGGGTTAGGGTTTGTAGCGACTCAAACCCCAAGCCAAAGCCATCTTGACCAAATAAAACCATTTTATATAGAGACCAACCACAAGGGCTCATATGTGGTGACCTCAACAACAAAACATGTAGAGACCAAGGTGATCATGGTTAGGATTTTGGTGACCCAACCAGAACCCTAACACACCATCAACATGGTCATAGCGACCCCAAGAAACAAGGAAACATGTCGACCAAATCAGATGCTTAATGTCAAGGAACTCAAATGTCACCAAGGTGAAGCTTCATGAAAGGATGATCATCAAAACCCTAAGAAGACCATCGCCAAAATCAACAAAGAAACCATGGTAAGAGAGATGAAACCAAACATCCAACACACATAAAAAAACCAAAAACTCGTCCTAATATATGATCACTGAACCATAAACATGGTGATAAAACCAACAATCAAGATGCATGTTAGAACCATCAAACCCAACATCTACTAGGTTTGAGGTACAAGAATTAGGGTTTAGGAGAAAGAGCAATATACACAAGAATACTTCATAATCTTAAACCCTAAATCAAGGCAACATCATCGATAATCTTATGATCACATTATAGAGATAGAACAATAGCATGCAAGCAAGATAAAAGTGCAAAAATAGTAGAGGGAGTTATATAACCCTCATTGAGGTGAAGATCAACTCCAAAAGACAAGAAGCTCTAAGAGAGAGAAGAAATGCCAATCTTAGATCAAATTAAAAAGCCAAGCAAGATCACCTTAAGAGAAAAAGAACACACCAAGGTCAAGGAAGCTCAAAAAGAAGAGGGTAAAAGCCCTAGGATGAAAAAGAAAGGATAAAGAGGAGAGTTTCATCCCACTGAGGTACTACCATAGTCAAACCATAGTCTTGACCTCTATGGAGAGATGTTCCTCAAGATATCCACCTTAGAAAACCATAGAATTATGGCCAAGAGAAGAAAGAAAGAGGTAGGGTTCAAGAATTCAAGATCAAAGAGAGATAAACCACTTACCAAGATCAAAGGTCACCAAGAACCACCATAAGGATGATGATCAAGACCTTAATCACCACATGCAAGAGCTCAAACACCTTCTCCAAGATTAACACCTCCACGTGCACCATCAAGAACAAGGCTAAACATGACCAAGAATAGAGAAATAAGAGAGCTAAAAAGAGTTACTTGCATGTGAAAGAAGGGGTATAAATACGAAGGGTAGGAGAGAGGTGAAAGGTATGAGGTGTCAAGATTGTAGAGCCTCTCTGACACATGTCCCTTAAAGCTACATCCATGCAAGCACTCTAGATATGCATCCATCAAAGGGTATAATGACAAGGTTCGGTAGAGACCACTAGGTCCACTACCTACCTTCGGTCGATACAAAACCAAGGTGGTGACCATTCAACGACCGCAACACTATGGAAGCCAAGGCAAAGGTCGCTACGACCAAAACAAAACTCAAAACATCTTCTACTAAGATCAAGAACAAGGTGTATGGGTCACTAAAAAATACAATCAAAAGCATATCAATCACAACACCTACCAAATAACTGAGCACATTAGCCACTACAAAGTTCACACCATCATGGGCGACACTAACAACTTAAGCATCCATGCAAACCCTAGCTCAACACACATGATGCCACCTCCATCATCCAAGGTTCAACAAGGAACCCTAATCAAAATTCTCTCTCTCATTATGCTAAGGAACAAGAGGTACAACCAAAATGTGACAAATTGTAAGATAAACCCTAAACTTGGGTAAATTACATCTTGGTCCAAAACAAGCATACATATATCATAACTAGCTCAAACGTCATTCAAACTAGACCAAAGTGAAAACATAAATGTGTCACATGTTATTAAGGTGCATCACATGATTATATTAAGGTTATAGAATATTATTAAGCAAAGCAAGAAAGATCAAGCACTAAGTTGGATTAGGGGTCTTACACACAGTTCACAAATAAGGCCACACTTCCTGAACTTGGTATTTGGCAAGAGTGCATAACTTTATGGAAGGATCTAATTTCAAAATCCTCTATCTCAGGGCATTGTTGTCATACAACAATCTAACAAGGGAATTCATGTCATCCATCAAGGAGCTCATTGTGGAATCAGCTGTCAGGAAGGCATGTAGCGGGCATCAACATATTCATGTTTGTCTATTCAATAAAGAACAAATTCTTTCTGGGAAGAGGCTTAACAAACTTTTCTTTATCAAATGTTGATGAAGTTGAATTGACAAACTTTGGTCAAATGGACACAGAGGTTCCCTACTTCAAAGTTGATACAATCTATGAGAAGTTCACTCAAAAGACAAAGTACAAGTCAAAAGTTGCTAAAGCCTCTCACATGCATTCATGCATGTGTCATATTATATATGAAATGATCACTAACGTCATCTTCATGATATCTAAAACAAGAAGAATTTATCACGAGGAGTGGTATATTATCTTGTATTATGGAGGGGAAACCTATCAACATGTCATACTACTAACGTACATATGGGTAGAAATAGTTGCTTTCCCACAAAAAGATTACTACATGGGAGATCTCCTCAACCTTATCTATCGGGCATTGGGCACCCTGAGCTACTCAAAGGATATACATAAACCTAAGGCAATTGGCGCATAGATTTGAAGTATCTGGTGTACATCAATACACTTGTGCATTAAAACAAAAAGCTTCACAATCATCTCGTGTGGATTGATATTCTAATCCAACTACTGGAGTTCACTGACTATGATTCCCAAAAGCATTTTTATACAAGGATGAACTTCATAACTTCCTTGCTCAACCACAAGGATCTACCTTGGCCACTGGACATATCCACCCTAAATCTTCTTCCCATCACCATTCAGTTGCAATTGTGTCAAGAGAAACGTCTCTAATATAGTCTAATATTATGAAGAAAGTGCACAAGATGTCAAGATGGAACACATTTTTGAAGTTCCTCACCCTCCACCTCAGATTCCATCCAAAAAAAAGAAAGTTGTACCTTTCCAGAAGAAGATCTGTCTGGGAAAATGACCCATGATAAGCTCCAAACCTAAGAAGGCCCCCTATCCTCCATATGCATCAACAACTATCACTACTACAGAAATGCCTTTTATCTTCGGTTGTTTAACCCCCTTTGGCGTCGGTTTCTGAGCGACGCCTATGTGGGCGTCGCTAAAGGTCGAACACTTCGGCGTCGGTTTTTTAACCAACGCCTATTTAACGTACATGCATCAGTTGTTTATAGAAAACCGACGCCAAAAGGGTTCGCAGCACAGAAAACAGCGTCATCTAGGACACATTCTGCGTCGGTTATCTACTAACAGACCGATGCCTATATGGAATATAGCGTCGGTGTTTAATTGGTAACCGACGCCGAAAGTGTCCTAGATGACGCCGTTTTCTGTGGTGCGAACCCGTTTGGCGTCGGTGATCAACTAAACAACCGACGCTATATGTATTATAGGCATCGGTTTTACACTAACAGCCGACGTCATTTCCAGTACGGTCGTGGCCACATGAGGCGTCAGTTTGTTTCAAAAAACCGACGATGTAGGTCTTTGCTGACGGTTTTCTGTAAATAACCGACGCATATATCTATTTTTTTTTCATATCAGTTTGCAGGCCTGCTGTGGCTGGTCAGCAGGATGAGAACCTGTAGTTCAGTTTTCTGAACTGCAGGTTTATGACATCCATTGATATCAGCCTACAAATAGGCCACAAACCTGCAAAATTAACAAAAAAAATTTCACACAAGTAGATACATTCAGACATCAATTCAATTCTCACATTCACACATATAGAAACATTCAAATACATGTATTAACATTCAGAAATATTCATTTACAAAGTATCATTCATTATCGCTATCAACATCCCAATTATATCTTACAATTGCCACTGCTTGTATGAATTTTGCCCATTCTTCTCTTATTTCATTTAATGCTTCCATCGTATATGGAGCATGTATATTTTTTAAGCGTTTACCTATAGTGTGGTCAATTTTAAACACCTGCAAAGAGAATGATGTATATATATAAGTAATAATATAAAAATAAGATTGATATATTTCATACTAACTAATGAGACTATATATAATACCTCATGTATGGTATCGATGTCCAATGTGGCATGTCAGATAATCATCTGCATAAATCGCATCACATAGTATGTGCATGCCCAGTCGTTGTCTTGTGTAGCGCACTATAAATTGAAACATATAAAATAATACAACTAAGCACAATTCACATCAATAATATATACATTGGAGTCGGGAACTTACTTGTACGTTTTGCCAATTTATTGGTTGGTTCTTTTTCCTTGGGACCATTCCTCCAGCCTTTTTGAATGCATCTAAACCCCTACATGTTAATATAAAACAGTAAATTGCATAAGTAAATAGTAATGTAATAACAGATATTTTGTTGCGAATGAACAAGATATTGAGGAATTGTCCATATGTAAGATCTATGTAGGGGTATAATCGGTGATTTGACAGCATAAGCAATAAGAAAGCCAAAATATAACAGAATTTCTAGGGCCACGGGATATGATTGATTAGCTAATGCTCCAAAATTCAATGTTGGCCCATCCGAACCGTATAAACCTACAGATACAAAAATGAAATATTTCTCACCAGAATAATGGCATTCTCATTACGTGTCCAATTTTAGTGTTTAATGTACTTCCCGCGGGATCTAGATAATAAACAGTGAACGTCCCGGGGACAATAACTAGTAACTCCCAATGTCTACCGCTAGAGGTAAAAACTTAACAATTAATAACTCAAAATGCACAATAAAAATGGAATTTTCTTAAGTCCAAATTATAAATAAAGTAAACTTACTTGACATTGAATGGAGCTATTATTATCGTCTTCTTTTGCTGACCAAAAATTATAAAAGCATCTATACATTATTGTTGAACACTATCAGGGTCTTTAGCTACCATACTAATCAATGATGGAATCAAAAATCCCACATGATCAAATGAAAATTGTTTGCATTGATCTTCTACTAAGTAGCTGCAAAACATGTATTACGTATGCATTAATATATAAGAAACCAGATCACCGGATCTTACACAAGGTATATGGATGTATAAACAAGATCTCACCTTATCCATGTCTCTATCATTGATGTATTCAGCCAAGCATACATAAACAGCTCAATAATATCTTGTATAAATAAAGAGCTATCATATGATTGACCTGCATAATCTGCATCTAAAGAAGCAATTATAGGGCAATGTATATTATGTTCACGTAGCCAACATGCCATTCCCCTACAAGCAGGACCTAACAGGTATGTTAGGTCAGTTGGAACCCAACTTGGTAATGCGGGAAGTGGAGGTGGAGGCCTAGGTGATCCTGGTGTCTTCTTTTTAACCTGTATATATAATTTCAGATCAGTTGACCTCATATATACACATTAACAGTCTAAATCAATGTAAATTTATCTTACAATTTCAGTAGTGTAGACGACATCTGCTTTGGGCCACAATATGACCCCGCCTTCTGCCTCAGCAAGTGTATCAATATTCAGGTGGGGATATGGCAATGTAGATTCCCTCCAATCGGGTAACACACGTAATGGGCCCACACAAACGTAGCCCTGTGGCATTGGAGTCCCGTGAAACTTTTCCCCAGGAAGGGACGGGTAAGCATGTGCCTCTGCAACAACATAGTCTTGTATTCTTAAGCGGCATGGCTTCAATGCCTACAAATTTACGTAAAGAATGTTATACATATATACATATCATCTTGAAAACATATCATCTTGAAAAGACTAGCTACAATGTCATAAACAATACTTACAGCAGATGTGTTAGGTGATGGGTCTCCAGGATTACTCGCAGTCTGTGCATCAGGAGAAGAGTGGGTCACCATAGGCTGATTGGAAGCCTGAGATGCCTGCCACCGCAGCAATTCTTCCTTGACCTTCTCAGCAACTACATCGTTCACCTTCTTAGCAACTATATCCTTGACTCTCTTATTCTCCTATACATTGATAAAAGAAACATTAGCTTCTTATTATTGAATTTCCTTTTGCAATAACATTCTAAAAAAAGAATAGGTTACCTCTTCTTGAGAAAGTCCCACTCTGGGTTTGCACAGGGATGGCCCAAAGAATGCTTTGATGCCCACACCAGCGCCTGCACCCCTAACACGTCCAGGATGCTCTGGGTTACCCAGAGCAACTGTCAATTCATCCCTTGTGCCTTGAGGGATGAACGTGCCTTGTTTCCTCTGCTCGTGCAGCTTCCGCTAATCACCATCAATAGAAATTGGTAAGTTAACACCACAAATAATCAATATTCAAATGATTGCTCTAAGAGTTGTATTTTACCATTTTCGCAGCCGCCTCAGCAGTTACAGGCTTCTTTATTTCACCCTTCTTGTTTTGCCTCCCAGCTATCCAGATATCATGGCGAGGCATGGGTGTGGCAGACTCCTGAGTAGGAGAAGACTCCTGAGTAGGAGCAGACTCCTGAGTAGCCGCAAACTCCGCCTGTAGTCTTTAGAAAATGCTTGCATAGCCTTTTGGACCCATAGTGTGGTCATGCACATTCAGTGCACGCCTTGCTTTTTGTGTGTCACTGAGGGCCTAGTTAGTATGCACATTAATGATTTGGTTAGTAGCACTAAATGTTAATCTTGAATAGGTGAATACAATGCATATTAATTAAATTGGGAGTGACGCCTAATACCTTGAATTCTTCAGATTTTCTTGAAGCAACAAAATTGTCCCAATCTTCTTTGTCCAAGAATTTCCATTGTTCAAGGGCTGACTTCTTCTTCTTATCACCCTCTTTTATGTATTCTCTGTTCAGATTTGTCCTATATTCCTAAGCATCTTTCCAGCGCGTTGCATCACACTTTTACGATGCAACTTCTCATCCAATGCAAACAGATTCTGTAAAATAGAAATGTTATTAACTAGTATCCAAAATAGAATTGCAAATAATAGAATTTGTAATCTACAAAATAGAATTGCAAATAATAATAACTCACGCATAAATCCTTCCATATCAAGTCTTTTTTCCCCTGAGGAACTTTATGCCAATTATCATACTTAACACCACAATGGCTCCGAGTGGCACACCCAAGATAGTTTACAAAATTATTTCGGTTCACTCCAATTGCATTTCCTCCATTATCAAACTCCACAACCAATTTGGATCCACTGCCACTTAGCACTATTAACTTCTTCAACAGAGTGATGCCCCTTTTCTTGTTAAGTGTTTGGTGCTGCGCATCAAGTTGCTCCAGTGCTTCAGTGGGTACATGTGCATCATCAACCTCAAATTTGACAAAAATAAACACACTGAATTAGCCCAATATAGAAATATAGGATATATGCCATAACTAGAAGATAATGAATTTTATAGAAATACAGGATATGTTTTTATAACTTACATTGGTATCCTCGCCATGCTCGTCATGGACATCATGCTCATCATGGACTTCATGCTCATCATGGACATCATGCTCATCATGGTCAGCCATCTGAAAATGTCATTAAAAAGGCAAACATTTAGCATTTGTATTAACTAGAAAAAGGCAAACATTTAGCATTTGTATTAACTAGAAAAAGGCAAACATTTAGAATTTGTATAAACATACATGTCTCTAAAATTGTGATCTTTTATCAATTAACAATCCTTCATTGTGATCTCCGCGCACATATAAGTCATCATTAGCTTCAATATTTTGTGGAGTTGGCAACCCAACTGAGAATGGACTGGAGTCATCATACTTATCATAGTACTCTTCTTCATCTATAGGATCTTCAATGAACTGTCTTTTACCATGAAGAACAACCGACCATTTATTATTTCCAGGATCATCGATATAGAATATTTGTTTCACCTGTGATGCCAATATGAATGGTTCACCCTTCTCGCCAATCTTTTCAAAGTTCACCAAAGTGAAACCCAATTCATCCACTATAACTCCTTTGGTGGTATCAACCCAATTACATTTAAAGAGCGGAATTTTGAAATCTATGTAGTCAAAATCCCAAATGTCTTCAATGACACCGTAATATGACATTTTAGCTTCACGTGGACTCTTATCCTTTGCACTTGCAAAGTACATAGTCGACGCTTGAAGAGTTACCCCACTATTTTGGACGACACTCTTATCATCTTGGCGCTTTGTGTAATATGTGAATCCATTAATGTCAAACCCTTCATAAGACATAACATTCCATTTTTGTTTAAAGGTGAGGCATTTGATAGTTTCTGTAATATCATTTGGTGTTTGAGATAGTTGATGTAAGACTTTATCTTCAAACCACTTAGTAAAAGTCTTATTATGCTCTCTAGCAAGCCACGTTGAACTTGCTCGAGGATGTTGTCTCTTTATGAAATTGGTATGTTCCTCGATATAAACACTCACTTCGTCCATATTGTGTAAAATATACAAGTGAGCTTGTTCCAACTGCTCACGGCTGATTACTTTCACCCGTGATCCCAAAATTCCTTTGCCCTCCTCAATATTCTTGTCATTATCAAGAGTGTCATTACCACTGAGAAAGTCATTGCAAAAATCCATAACCTCTCTCGCCACATAACCTTCAATAATACTCCCTTCAGGCCGATAACGATTTCGAACATCACCTTTAAAAATGCTCATGTATCGTTCAAAGGGATACATCCAATGCAAGAAAACTGGTCCCAACATTTTCACTTCCCTAGTCAAGTGGACAACAAGATGTACCATGATATCAAAGAATGAAGGAGGGAAATACATCTCAAGCTGACATACGGTAACAACCACTTCTCTTTGCAAATTATCAAGAGTATCAGGGTCAATAACTTTGCTGCATAGACTGTTGAAAAAGAAACAAAGTCTGGTAATTGCAAACCTTACATGCTTCGACAATATAGATCGAATTGCCATGGGCAATATTTGTTGCATTAGAGTGTGACAATCATGAGATTTAAGACCTATCAACTTCAGATCTTTCATTGATACCAATCTACGGATGTTGGATGAGTAACCATGTGGCACCTTAACATTTACCAAACATTCACAAAAAGTTTTCTTCTCCTTTCTAGACAACGTGTAACAAGCGGGAGGTAAGTATGTTCTTTTATTACCCATTTCACGTAATTCTGTTAATTCTGACCTTATTCCCATTTCACGTAGGTCCAGTCTAGATTTTATCCCATCTTTAGTCTTACCTGGTATATTTAACAGAGTACCAATGATGTTATCACAGACATTTTTCTCAACGTGCATTACATCGATACAATGCCTGACTGTCAAAGAACTCCAATAAGGAAGATCCCAAAATATTGACTTTTTCTTGAATGAAGAATTGTCACTCCGTGTGGCCATACTACATTGTGATTTCTTACCAAATTCATTGACAATGTCTTTTACTCTTTCATAAACAACATCCCCTGGTATAGGTTTAGGTGCACTCCGTTCATCATTCCATCCATTGAATGCTTTGCGCTTCCTACGATACGGATGGAATTTTGAAAGAAACCTTCGATGACCAAGATATACAGTCTTGCCGCCATGTTTTAGTCTTATTGAATCAGTGTTTTCTTCACATATAGGACACGCTTTAGCTCCTTTAACACTATATCTAGATAAATTTCCATATGCTGGAAAGTCATTAATAGTGCAAAACAACATAGCGTGCAAACAAAATGTCTCTCTTGCTGAAGCATCATAGGTCATCACACCTTCAGCCCAAAGTTTCTTTAAGTCATCAATCAAAGGTTCAAGATAAACATCGCTATCATTTCCGGGTTGTTTAGGGCCCGATATCAACAACGACAACATAACATACTTATTTTTCATACACATCCAGGGAGGAAGATTGTATATAACAAGCATGACTGGCCAAGTGCTATGTTGGCTGCTCAATGTCCCGTACGGATTCATCCCATCTGTACAAAGCCCAAGTCTTAGATTCCTATCTTCTTCACCAAATTTGGGGTACAATAGATCAATCTTCTTCCACTGTGGGGAATCAGACGCATGTCGTAGGATCCCATCATTATTTTTCTTAACATATGCATGCCACCTCAAATTCTTTGCATCTTTTGGATTTGCAAACAAGCGTTGAAATCGTGATATTATAGGTAGATTCCACAACACCTTGGCAGGAGAACCAGTTTTGGACTCCCCCGAAGTCGTCAATTTATACCGTGACACACCACATTTTGGACAATCTTTCAAATCTACATAGTCCTTTTGAAATAATACACAATCATTCAGGCATGCGTGTATCTTCTTGGTCTCCATTCCCATTGGGCACAACATTTTCTTTACCTGGTATGTTGAGATTGGCAGCTCATTTCCTTCAGGAAGAATTTCTTTCAACAAAGTCAACAATGAAGTGAAGCTTTTGTCGCTCCATCTATTGTTAGCTTTCAACTTAGATAATCTCAACACAGCGCTAAGCTTCGTAAACTTAGCACAGCCTGTGTATAACAGTATCTCAGCATCATGCACAATGTTTCTAAAGATAGGAGGTGGATCGGTGTGCTCTACCCTACAACTATCCAGCATTGCATCAACGATGTCTACTGGAACTGGTTCGTTCACATTTACGTCATCGGAGGCAATTTCTTCTTCCACCCAAGCACTGCTATCGACATCTACTGGTTTCGATTTTGAAATCTCTCCATGCCAGTGCCATTATGTATAGCCTTGTACAATCCCGTTGCACATGACATGACTTTTGATTTCCTCACCAGTGTTGACTTTCAAGTTGTTACCGCAATGCCTACATGGACAGTAGAACCTATTTGTAGGTTTTTCCTATGTTCCTCGGAAAATCTAATAAACTGATCAAGACCAGATATAAACTCTGGGGTGCAACGATTACGAATGGACATCCATGATCTATCCATTCTATGATCAAAGAGAAAACAAGTATATATTAGGAAACAAGTATATATTAGGAAACGATTAGGGTATACACTTACATCCTAAGTGTATAATGTGATGTCATTCTTATATATAATAAATGTGTACCACCTATCCTAAGTGAGATTAGGTGTTCAAGAACAGTCCCAAACCGGGGACTATCCAAGATTTACTCCTAATGAGTCAATCTTGGACGGGTTTCTAGGCCAAAAAACACATTTGATGTCATTCTTATATATAATAAATGTGTACCACCTATCCCATCCTTGAACACCTAATCTCACTAGTAAGTGTATAATGTGTATTGGGTTTTCAAGAAAATTTCAGCAGCATTTCCCCGTTGTTCTCTAAGTACATATGTACTTAGAGAACAAACGGGAAAATGCTACCGAAATTTTCTCGAAAACCCAATACACATTATACACTTACATCCTAAGTGAGATTAGGTGTTCAAGAACAGTCCCAAACCGGGGACTATCCAAAATTTACTCCTAATGACTCAATCTTGGACGGGTTTCTAGGCCAAAAAATACATGTATGTGTTGTCATTCTTTACAAATAATTTTTAATTCCAATAAAATACATAGTTACATATATGCATATTCATACAATCATTATAATATAATTAGATTTGGGACAAAAACATATTAGAATTTATACATAATTCCAACTCTAATCAAATACATTACATTCATTTTTATCATAACAATTTAATCGATGCAAAAAAAAAGTAGAGAAGGACCAACCTTGTCAGAGGGAAGAAGGCAGAGGCTCCGGTGGCTCTGGCTGGAGGAGTAGCTAGCAGCGACGGCGGTGGAGGAGCAGCTAGCAACGACAGCAGTGGAGGCTGGAGAAGTTGTTACGGAGGCGCGACGGCGGTGGAGGAGCAGCTAGCAACGACGACGACAGCGCGACGATGGCTGTCGTGGAGGCTGGAGAAGGCGGTGGTTGCGGCGGCGTGGCGGCGGTGCTGGTTGTGGCGGTGGTTGCGGCAGTGGTTGCGGCAGTGGTTGCGGTGGTGGTTGTGGCGGAGTGGTTGCGGCGGCGCACAAATCGGCGGCGTGGTCGGGTGATAGCATAGAAGAAAGGGGGAAATCAGCTCACGATGAAATAGAAGAAAGGGGAAGAGTCGGGTGATCGTGGGATATTAAGTTCACAAATAGCGTCGGTTGTTTGAATAACCGATGCCTAAACATCTTCAGCGTCGGTTGTTGGAAACAACCGACGTCCAATTGGACAATATTTGCACGAAATTATTTGGCGGGAACCACTTTCAGCGCCGGTTATCAACGGATAACCGATGCTGTAAGTGACACTTTTTGCGCAAATTTTCATCACCCATAGGCGTCAGTTTCTATCTAAATAACTAACGCTGTATGTGACACTTTTTCTTTTTGCTCGAAAATTGGATTACGCGGGCGACTTTAGGCGTCGGTTTTTTATAAACAACCGACGCTGAATACAAAGTGGTACCCGTGTCTGGCTGGTCTTCGAATATAGACGTTGGTTTGCATAAATAACCGACGTCTAATAGTATAGGCGTCAGTTTTCCTAATGAATCGACGTTGGTTTGAATGATGTTTCTATAGTAGTGTATTGTTGCTAAAATGGTTGTACCCATACAACCTACTCACGATAATGCTCAGGCCCACATTCCAAGACTCTAGTAGAGTTTTAGGAATGAAGACTAGCCCCATAAACCACTACTAGCCTTAACTACATGCTTTGTCCCCAGTCCCGCACAAGCCATGATAAACTTTGTGACTGGTCACCCATCCTAATACTACTCTAGGCTAAGCATGCTTAACCAAAGTGTTCTTTAGTGATGGGCTCCCTGAAAAGGAGGTGCACCTTGGTGATATGGACATCACAATAATTCCATTTAAGAGAATTTTATCTTAGGCCTCAAATCATGGGACATTACACTCATCCTTCTTGTCCTCATGTCATCCATAAAGTTCATGACATACTATCCAGTCTTCCTCAACAAATGAGACAACAACAACATGCCCTTCTAAGGCTCACACTGCCCCGTGTGAAGATCCATCTTCCAACCATTGTCTTTTGATCACTCTTCTGACATGCCTTTCCCCGACACCCTCGACATGATTTTCGTCCTCAAATTCAACATTTTATGAGAGGTTACAATACAAAACATGTAAAATATAAATAACCTAATAATATATGTGTATTCTTTCTTTGATCAAGTCACTTTGATCAACAACATAATTATTGAGTTGCAACACCTATTGAGACAAGTGGAAGCATTTAAACAAAAAATTGACACTTTAGATAATCATCCCTGGTAGTTGGCAGAAATGTTGGCATTATAATGGGAGATGCACTATTTATAAAAGGCTAAAGAGGATACTCTTTATTGGAAGAAGGAAAAGCACCTTTCCAGAAACAATCTAGGTGATGCGGTTGGCCTAACGCATAGAAGGGAGACCATCTCCAACATCCTTATCTTCACCCGAGACTTCCTACATCCCAACCATGCCTACTAAAGAATAGGAGGCATAGACCAACCTTCCCTCTGAAGATAATGTTGAATCCTTTATGCCTTTATCAAATTTTCACATCATGAAATTTTTTATTACTAGTATTGATCAACATAATGATTCTTCCACTATGACAAATATTTAGGAGAAACTAACTTCTATTACTTCTCAATTTCCTTCAACCAACATTATGATAGGGATTTGTTCATACATAGATCCCCCACACATCATCCCTTCTGAGGACATCCATAGATCCCCCACACATCATCCCTTCTGAGGACATCCATGCTCATTTCATAAATGATGATATGCCTCTTTCTTAGATTCAACCCGATGAAAACTTTCTTTAATAAACCGTTGCTCCAGATCATACATGATATTATCTTTTGAGATGATAGTCCAATCCAATCACTATGAAATCAACATATTCATTTAGAAGGGACTATTTCCCTAGGCATTAACAAAGACAACCCTACAATGCATTTTTACGTTGATAGTTTTGGTTGATTATGATCATGCTTGCACTATTGAAGACAACAAGGAATTGGAATACATCCTATCACACATCAACTCATGAATTCCAAACCCTATTTTTCTTGAACTAATATTGCAATACCTCCAAATATCCCTCACAAGATGTAAGATATGGATCTTGATTGCCTACAAGGGATGTCATTTCAAGATATCTTTGTCCTCAATAGCATTTTGGAGGATAATCCAACTCGACACCACATCATTTACAACAATTGGGCTCAATCCCTTATATGACATGAATTACACAATATCGTTCGCATCTACGCAAGGATCAATAAGAATCTTTTCACTATACTATCATCCTAAATTTTAGAATATGTGTTTCCTAGTGACTAATAGTGGGCCTACTACAATGCCTCACCTTCCCTTATTGATTGATATTAGTATTAGACCCATTTATTTTAGATCTTTCTATTACTAATATTAAATATGAGAATCCTATTTAAATATTCACTATATAATTGAAGAATTGACTAGAAACTCCAACATTCACCACCTTAATCACAAAAATAATGAGAGGAAGACAAAACTAATCATTTTTCCTTTTTCATCGCAAGGGCTATTGGCTCCTATGCACTGTCAATCTTGTCAAGTGAAAATTCATACTATTCAACCCATGTTGTGTTGAGTCACATTATGCAAATATGCAATTCTGAGATCCATGAGAAGAAAAGATCATGCATATCCCCATTCTCCTACAATAGATAATTTGACGAGACTACTATTATAATAGTCCCAATTGGATTAACTTTGCTATTAATCCATTAATACATCTATAAAATCTAGAGAAAGGTGATAACACTTTTTTAGTTATCCGAGTCATGGAGTCCACAACCATGACCTATCAATTTCTATGCTAGATCTCAATAGTTTTACTGGTTTATGTGGGAAATATGAAATGAAGGTGATCCATCACTAGTTTATGAAGATTCCTAGCTTGTTGATAATGTCTAGGATTTTTATCCTCTTATTTCTAGGTCTACCAATGTGCCTTTTCCGTAGGTCCTTCAAGAACAAGCTTACTAGCAAAACACAAAAATTACCTTAGCCTGACCAGAGTCATCCTTCTTATCTAGACTCACAACTGCCCAAAACTATTTGAATCTTTGTACGTACTCGGGATGATGTAGAAATTTATTCTATTCTAGATGATCCTAAGCCATTTCCTATTTATGGACCAACAACGACTTTTAAGCCAAGTTTTGCCAATTTTGACATGAATGCTTCCTGCAACTTCTCTCGGGATGACCTACATCTTCTTCTGTTGTGCCTTAAAGATGATGATAAAAACTATGTTATATTCCACCATAGTTTCCCGATGTTCATGAAAGGTGATCTAGGAGACACTCTAGAACTAGGAAATTGTCTATCACATATGCTTATGGATGCATATGAATCCCTCTTGGGCCACAACCTAGATGATGTTTACATGGTTGGGCCACATATAAAGACCAATCTTTGTAAAAAAAACTCTAGAGAGAAAGATTTGCTGATTTTCTATATGTAAACATCTATTCCAAGATATATATTCATATCTCTGATACACGACAATCATTGGACCTTTCTTGTGATTTTAACTTGAGATTACCACATTGTTTTATATAAAATATGGATTCCTTTTTTTATTTTTTGAGTCTCTAATATTCTTCACTAGTATAGAGTATACTAGAATGCATTTCTGACACTTGAGCCAGAGGGCTCATTCCTATTTCGTCAATGTTTCAACAACTATGACTCTTAAGTAAGGAAGAAATGGATCAAGCACCAATTTTTCCACCATAACCCCAAAAAATGACATCTTTCCAATGACTATGGCTTTTACATCCTTGATTGGATGTTCTCTATATCTATTCTTCATGTTTTATAGAAGAATGTCAGGGAGAAAACTATCATAGCCTGTGTGGCACCTACGTGATGTTGTATTTGAAATATGAATGGACAAATGAAGGCATTGTCCCCAATCTTGACCGAAAATATCTCTTGATTCAATTTTTTTTCTTACTTTTTCCACACTGAGGACATAGCGCATTGTAAGTTTGAGGACATGTAACCCAATGAGATAGGTATACACAATATCACACATTTTGCATTTTTTATTTCTTCATTGATTCCTCACTCTTCTTCAAAGATTTTGGACTTTTTTCTCATCTACATAATGAAGATGATAAGTCTTCCCCCCAAGAATATTGTTGTTTATGCCATGCATCTACTTCTATAGCAATACAATGACAAGAAACACCAATTCAAGATAATTTCTCAACTTTTAATTTTGATGTTAGTATTTCTTTTATAGCTTTCTCTTAGAAAAATTTTATTAATTATGCTAACTTGATTTCAAATATAAGAAAATAATCAAAATACTCTTGCTTAATCAATGTAAGATAAAAAAATAGACCGATTTTCAATCAATGGCACACTCTCATGGAAAAATAAAGAGCTACCTCATCATCAACCCACATCCACATCACAAAAAATCTCAAAAAGAGTGAGGAAAATAGAAGGCAAAGAGTGAATGAAAGTATAGAGTTGTCCCTTCTTTTTAGTCAAAGAGGCTATCTATATGGTATATAATTGTGCTCAAGACCATATATATATATATATATATATATATATATATATATATATATATATATATATACATATATATATATATATATATCCCTCGTAGTATCTAGGAACACAAAAATATACACCCCAATTGATGTAGTGTTCATTAAAGGTATAATAAAATGGGACAGTGTACTTAGGATGTACAATCACTACTCTAAGACCAACTAATTTGGAATGCAAGACCATTTCCCACTAAATGAGCCTATAGTTGAATGACCCAAAAAGAAGAAGGGAATAGCCATAACCCTTTTACCCTTCCCATTCATTCCACTACCTTTCCAAATAAAATGGCAAGAGAAAAAGATACCTTGTAAGAGGTTTGTGTGTCAAAATGGTTCATGAATAGTAATTGTTAATTCAACAAGTATTAATCTTCTAAAGCATTATGTTTTAATAGGAAAATCATTGCACAAATTGTTAAGGAATTATGGTAAAAGTTTGGTGTAAAATCTTCTATCAGTTATCAATCCTATCATCCTGCTCATTTATCCTTACATGATGATTTTTATGTTGTTAGTGTGGCAACCCACCACTCTAAATGAGATTATTCAAAATCAAAATGTTGATCATACACTAATCAAATATATTACAAAAAAGGTAAAAACTTAAAACCAAAGGAAATTTCCTACTATTTCTGAGAATATTTACATAAAGGTCCAACTATCACATATATTCATACAAATTCCGTGGCATCATCCACGACCTATTTACAAAAGATGTTGTTCAAATATTTACAACATTTACATAAAGAATGATACAAGGCTTACAAATAAAAGTTTGAGTCAATATACATGATGTGAAAAAATCCTTGCCTGATCTAGAGAGTACATGGATGACTCTAGAACTCTATAAAACTAAAAAAACTTCTGACTCTACTGATATCCAAAGTGCTCCTCCTCGCTACCACATGTCTAACACCACTACTGACGATCACCTAAAATGTATGTGGTCACCCACGAGGTGAGACCCATGTCCAAGCGAGAGATAAAACTTCTAAAACATCTATTGCCTACCTGAGTTATGTATATTAAACGGTTAAAACATATATTATTATATGGTTGAAAATTTAATATATTTTAAACGAAAGATCAAGAAGAGCTAGAATCACATGTATAGTTGATTTCTCTTATTGTATTTAGAAATATATAAAAATTTAAAGAAAACAAAGCACGAATCATCATTGAATGTGAGTCACCAAGTAACCCTAACAGATATGCTACACATCTTAATTACATATTTTATTAAGTCCTGGATGGTTTCATGTGTACCACTCAAACTACTAGTTGACCACTACAAAGTTGCAATCATCCCCGTATAAGATCTAGGATGTGTGGAATCCTAAGATCTCTTCCCCTCGGTCAGTATGAGTCCATCATAGTGGCATATTAGTCCAACTACAAAACAAACCAATCCACCCTGGGTATACAGGATGTCGTACTAGAAACTAGGGTGCTCAACCCTCGAATTCGAGTCATGATCGTAGTCATCCTCAATACATTTACATCTAAGACATGGTCTCAATCGCTCTCCAAGAACCTTGGAATCAGGATGACAAGGATATATCCTCCTTGCATCGGCATATACTCAATAGTATAAGACTGGAATACTCATTTCACTCTCCATCAAGTTCTGACACTAGAAATCTACAGACTCAAAGCACTACATGATTAAGACTTTGTTTGATTAATCAAGCAGTTGAGTGATTTTAGATTGCATCAAAAGTTACATACAATATCTTATAGTGCACTCACAAAATAATTGGTATGATACAAGTGCCAAAGATGCAAAACATATGAAATTTATTCTATATTATTCACTCATGGTATACTTGTCCATAAATAACTATAAATAGGACTAAATCTCTATTTAACACACAAAACAACCCAAAAGCCATTTTCAAACAACAATAACTTCCTATAGGGGTATCAACTGCATAAAAAAAATTTCATATATGGATCTGATCAAATGTTCGAGAAGCCTTGTCATGTCAACTGGAAAGGTGGTAAATGTTACTCACTGAATTTGATCTCAAGTTTGTCCACCAAAAATCAAAGCTCAAGCCATTGATGACCATTTTTCTAGCCTTCCTATCATGGATGAGGAGCCAATCCATACAGACCGATGAAGTTTACAATCAAAATGTGTGGGTTCTATACTTTGATGTTGGATGCACAAGGGGTAGGAATAGGGGCAGTCCTTCTCACTGATGCGCGTCGTTGTACACGCAACAATCACTAGGAAAAGTCCTAGAGTTTAACCTTCTAACCCGGTTGTCAACTTGTTGTGAACAATAAGTCAACTTAGTATAGATAGGTATCGATCCAAGGGACGGTGGAAAAGAAAAGTTGAAATCCAAATCTGATTGCAAGTACAAGAATTAAATCCCGATTTGAGAGAGTTGTTTAAAACTAAGAAGAAAAAATAAAAGTACTGAAATAAAGTTTAACTAATCAAGAAATAAAGATCTGGGGTCCGGAAGATCACCACCAAAACCACATTCCTATTCAACTAATCAAATTCTAAACTCCAAGGATCAAATCAGGACCTTGTGTTTACATGTCCTTATGGACAAACTCACAAAGGTCAGACTTCCCGTGAACCCGTTGGTCCCGACGTTCACGGATCATTGCCCAACCGTCCAACATGCCATTATCCACAATCATATCAAAAAGCATGTGAATTCAAACCGGCGTTCAAACCCAAGGCTCAGTTGGTCGCGTCACCAAGGATTATAACAAGAATAACATTAAATAGACAAAAAGATGATAATCGCAATTAAGGGAATATTGTTTCATTCTTATAGAGATCCACGGTCATATCACCCCATAAGAATATATCAGATCATCCAAATAACCACAAAGAAACAGAGAGAAGACATTTGTTCGATGGAGGAATATATTTGATTATATTGAATAGAACCAGGGTAAAGGGCGACTTCCATTCCCCAAAGAGATTTACTCAGACATAACAAGACCAGAAGAAATGCAAACTAAAATGAGATCCAACATTATACAAGATGTGGTCTACAACTAAAAATTGGATGAAATAGAATGAAGAATAGAATGCTTTTACAAGTGAAGAGTCCCTCGTTTTATAGGAGGGGGAGGGGTAGGCTGCCCTCAAAAGAGGGGGAAAATAGAGGGAAACCAATTTTTGAATTTTCTGGATCTGGTAAATTCGAAATTTGGTTGTCTTTAATTATCTTGACCATGTAACTCCCTTTAATACAAATTCTCGCAGTAGTGATTTCGAACATATTTCTCTCCCGTTAAAAGCACAAAAGAGGTCCAAATAATAGGATTTTATTTTAGGAAATTAAATTCCCTTTCCAATGAATACTTGTGCACTCAATTTGGAGTTCGAATGCAAGAGTTATGTCACTTTTGGTGGAGGGTATATATGAATTTCGGGACTGCTGCAAATTGTGTAATTTTCCTACAAAACCCAAGAAAATAGAATTAAAACTCCAATTAAAGAGAAAAATCTAAAATAAAATAATTAATTATTAAACTAAGAGAAAAAATAATAAAATAATTCTAAACAAATATAAAAAATATATAAATAAAAGGGATAAATATACATTTATCACTCACACCATGTCATTTGTCAGTCATGTTCCCTGCTACCAACAATGTTTAATAAGTAAATAATAAGATATACCCCAAAAAATTTAGTATAAAATTCCATTACATTAAGAGTTTTGTTATTTCCAAGAAGTAAGCCTTTATATTATTAACACCTATCATGGATGAGCTACCTTAAACAATATAGTTTTATCTAACTATAATTACAACACCCAAAATAGTAATCAAAAACATTAAAATGACCATTGGTTAACCACTAATAGTAAGATTTAAAGTGTGGGTCGGATTCCTCGGCATTGGGTACCAAAACCACAGATATATGACCTATAGAAAAGTCATTATACCCATATTGTAAAATTTCAAACCTTGCATGTTTAAAGAAAACTCATATTACAGAAGGAAAACGTTCATAAGATCTAAGAGAGGCCTAAGAACATATTTCATCATCATTTTCAAGTCAATCGGTACATAAAAGGCCATCTTTTCTCATATTACATGTTTTTAGAGTAAGTTTAAAGACATGCACTTAGAAAATGGGTAAGAAATGCATTCAAAGTTATATAACTCACCGGGTTAGAGAGGGAAATGAAGAGAGAGAAGAACATCTCTGAAAATCCAAGATGGAAGACTTCAAATTAGAAACAAAATGTAGATCTCGGACCACCAAAGATTCAAGAATGCCTCATCCTTCCAAATAGAAAGGGAACTAGAGCAAGAAGAGAGAGAAAAAGAGTTCTCAAGCCCACATGCATAGGGTTTTAGCAAGAACACTAATAAATTCTTCCATAGGAGGAAGGAGGGTGATGAACAATAAGAAAACGAGTGAAAGAGTGGAGATCTTACATGAATGAATCAAGATCAGCGACTCTAGATCAACCAAGGAGCCTCGATTCTAGCACATGCATCCACAAAAATTCTATAATCATTGAACTCGACGGGTTCTCTTCAATTTCTAGAAAAATAGTACTAAGGTCACCAAAGGTCATAAGAGTGAAAAAAAGAGAGAAAGAGGGGGGATATTTATAGGTGGGTGTATGTTTGCTGATGTGTAGAAAATCCCGATGACCTCTGAAAATTTTGATGACCATTGAAAATCATAATGACCAATAAAAATCTTGATGACCACTAAAAATCTTGACTACCACTAAAAATGTTGACGACCAAGTTGTTCAAAAATCCAAGCGACCACATAAAGTCTTAGTGACCAGAATTCAGTGCGGCCACATCAAATCTTGGCAGCTAGAATTCTATGCGACCACATAAAATCTTGGCAACCAAGTTTTCAAGAAAGCACTAAAATTTATATTTACACCCCTAGAAATGGGTAATTGTACACAATTCCACAAAGTGTATAAAATTGCATATCTTGAGCATACAGAGGTGGAATTGAACCAAATTGTGGACATAGATTGATTAACTAATGTAAAACCATAATTCAAAGTTTTTTTTAAACTAAGCATTCAATTTGTACAAACAAATTATATTTATTTGTTAAGTAAGGTTAGGGTTCTTACATTTAGCTTGGGGACAAGCTAGATGCTAAGTTTGTGGGAGTTGATAACATCAATTTTTATGAGTATTGCATGTGTTTTTCAATCTAGAAAATTATCTTCATATTCAAATCATTATCATAAAATACTCTACTCCAAACTTACTTTCCAATATTCTATTTTGATTAAGTTGCCCTTGAAAATTGTATAAAATTGGACTCTAATAATGAAGCTTTATAGATAAGAAATTGACCTCCACGATCGATCATTATTTAGGAAGAAGATATCAAGAAAAGTTAAGCAATTCCGTCAATAAATCTCTGAAGGTCTACCAAGAAGGTAAACTCAAAGAGTTGGATAGCCAGTCTATCAACATGAATAACACCCATTGACCTTCAAGTTTATTGACTCATCAAACTCTGAAGCTAGTCAAAGACATCAAACTCTCCAAGTTATTCAACTCGACCAAGTAAAAGACCAAGAAAGTGATTGGTCTCTTATGCTCGATAACAGACCATCAAGCTAATTCTTCCAAAACACTAGTTGACATTTAGATTAAGAATTCACTTGAGGTAGATAGCCACTCTATCAATCACTGATCCTTTAAGGTGAATAATCAAAAGTTAAAGTAGTCAAAACTAAATGGATGAATCACAGTTCAACAAAAGGCAGTTTGAACACTATAAATCGGACCCCAAGGCATCAGTTTCAAGGCCACTAGTCTTTTGCAAACAAGCTGAATCACTATTGTAGATTGTAAGGCCAAGGTTAGAATGATTGATCTCACGAGTTCTATTGACCTTGTGAGAGTGATTGACCTCTGACATTGCCACCAGGAAGTTCCAGTACTAGTTCATTTGAATTCACCTTGACTCAGTTCAATAGCAACAAAGTAGAATGGTCTACCTTTATAGGTCAATTGGTGAGATCGATCAACCTCCTCAAGGAAATCCATCTCTTAGGAAAATTAAACAAAAAGGTGGGTACATTGACCTATTAACTCAATTTACCAGTGTATTGACCTTTCTCCTTATCTCATGTTCTTTTATTGTTTTATTTTGAGAACAAGACTTGTTCAATTTGTAATTTGTTTCTTTCTTGCACCATGAGTAGCGAAACTCATTAATTTGGGTTGGGAGTATCCATTAAGCCATCCCAACCATGTAATATTTCCTTCTTGTAATAAAAAATGCATATTCTTGTCATTTTGTTTCTATACTTCTATTTAAATGTGTCACTTGTTTTATTAGCTACCTTCGTGCCATGTTAGATCTGATTGAATTCGAGATAGCAAGTTCATGAAGATCGAGATTATGGATTGATGAGAAGCCTTAGGAGTAAGGAGTCTCTATGGAAAAAGTCATACATAGGTCCTAGATCTATTGGTCAACATATCGAGAGAGAGAGAGATGCATTAGATAGAAATCTACACCGATTTTTAGAGAAGTTGTTAGATATCTTTTGTGACTACTTGCAGAACATGTTAAGAATATATATAAATTAGAAGACAAGGTTTTGCATGGTTGAGGTTGGTGTGATTGGTGAACCCCAATCCAAGTTCCCTTCTCATAATCGTCTTTTCCGTTGTTTCAGTTGACCTACTACAAATTAAGTTTATTGTTTTTCGTAGGCTAATTTGTTCTTTTACTAAAACATAAATTTCAACCCCTTTTGTTTCATCTAAACTAAGACAGTCTTTTCATTTTACATCATTGTTTCTCCTTATCCCTACTTTTAACCATGTATTACTATAGTAAACTCCATATTGAGTTACGGATGCCCCTTGAAGTTGGTATGAATTTAAAGTTTGATACCTTTTATTGGGTAATTGTGTTCACACTTTTGATCCACTTTTGAGGGCAATCACTATGATGAAATTGGAAAAATTCTCCTACCTAAATAACTGAGTTATTGAGCATTCAACCAAGGTAGAGCCATGATTCAATGAAATAATGGACCCACTAGAATGTATTCTTTGTGGATTTTCAAATTAATAGGATGGATACAAATTTAAAGAAAATCACAAGAGTAAAAGTTTAATTAAAGGCCTAATCTGATGCAAATATTTTTTTAAATAGAAATGAAAATTCCTTCTTAGTTTATTTATGGAACACGAAACACATAGCAAACCAAATTTGGTGACAAATCCTTAAGAAGGACAAGTTCAATGCGAAAAATGTTTTTTCCTAGTACAAAAACTTGAATTTTTTTTCTCAATGATGAGATTAGGCTTAATGTAATGGATCATGATTATCTCTTAGAGCTCGTTCCCACTTTGAAAAAGACTATAAATTTTTGCATATGTGATGCATTCTGATAACTACAATGATTGTTGTACCTCATGCTAGCATTCAATGCACCTGACCAATAGAGGAAGCACAAGAATATGAAGCCTTTAGAAATATTGAGTATCTTAAATGATTTCTTCAAGATGAATTTAGACAAGATAGGTATGATGTATCAATGTGATGTCTTAGAGCAAACTGGTAGAGGGAGAACCAATTGTTTTTCATGTACTAAAGATGATTCCATATGTGGAGAACCTAGAGAGAGTGAATCTCCCTAGGGGGCAAGAGTTGGCCAAAATGTTGATTCTGCAATCATTTCCTTTATTGTATATCTAATTCATAATGAATCAAAACATGAATGAATTAGTTATTTTGCTTCTAAAACTACACATAGATCAAATGGTCAAATTTCTTCTAGATATTCAACATGTTGTGAACTAATGAGCTAAATGTAAACAAGGCCAAGAATGGATTTGTGTTGATATTCAAACTAGTAAAAGGAAAGACTAAGGGAAACACAAAGGCCAAGAAAGACTCTAATCCTAATTCCCAATATTCTTCTCTGAAGTAAAATAAAGGTGTCCAAGGATGAAAATTGTCACCACTATCACAAGCTTGGACATTGGTAGATAAATTTCTCTCATTACATGGAGGAACATAAGAATTCAAGGAGGATAGAGATCCCCACCTCAAGTATTTATGCTATTTATATTAACATAACTACTTGTTCATCATGGTTATTGGATATAGGATGTGGATCTCATGTATGTTATAATGTGAATGGTCTAAAAAGAAGTATAATCTTACATAATGGCACTATAGTACAACATGTTAAAAATGGGGACAAACGTTGATGTCGTAAATGTACAATGATATAGTTTATTTCTACCTTTGGGTATTGTAATAAAGTTACAGAATTGTTGTTACATACTTTCCATAAGTAGAAGTATTATATTTGTTTCTTTTATAGACAAGACTGATTTCTCATGCATGACAAACAAGGGAGTTTGCTCTATACTTTTGTATGGTATCTTTTATGGTAGTTCCCCTATGTCTTAAGTTCTTTATTATTTTGATCTTTAGATGTACTTTTATAGCAATAGATACTAAACAGATTGATACCCATGACTCAAACCCGGAGTACCTTTGGGACTATTGCTTATGACGTATAACTAAGAATCTCATTTATAAACTCCGTAAGGATGGATACTTAGACTCTTTGGTTTAGAATATCTCGATAGATACAAATAATAATTGATCAGAAAGATGAAAAAGTCACCCTTTATTGGAAATTTTGAGACACAACATGAAATTTAAGAATTTATACATAATGATCTATGTTGTCCTTTTAGTTTATTATATAGAGGATGGTACCAATACTTCATCATACCATTGATGATTTAACTAGGTATGGATTCAGAATATCTTGAAAAGCTCAAGGGATTTAATAATGAAGTAGAGAACTAACATGGATATCAAATCAAGATGATTTTATTATATTGAGGTGCTGAATATTTGAGCCAAGAGTTTGAGTACGTTCTCGAGGAGTGTCTTATTGTATCACAATTGACTCAAACTAGAATCCCACAACATAATGAAGTTTAGAGAGAAGAAAACACACTTTGTTGGTCATGGTGTAGTCCAAGATGAGCCTAGTCAGACTTCCTAGTTCCTTCTAGGGACATGCTCTAGAATCTTCCACATTTACACTTAACTACTTTCCTTCTTAACCATTTCAAAGGATACAATATGAGATATGGAGTAGGGAAGCATCCCAATACATATTTTATGAAGGATTGGGGTTGTGAAGCTTATGTGTGGCATTCATTTCATGAGAAATTATAACCCAGATCTAATAAGTGTACTTTTCTGGATAGCTTAGGGATACCAAAGGATATTATTTATATATTATGTCTCAAACAATACATTTTTACTTTAATTGGTATATTTTTGGAGAAAGAGTTCATATCTAGAAATATACTGTGAGGAAAATATAAATCTAAGATGTTTGAGATACAAAACATTAAAATGAACTTTTAGAAGAACATGGGGAGGGCCCATATGTTGTTGTGGTACAACCACTCCCTCAACAAATACATGTACCTCAAGAATGCAGTTGAAATCACCATGAGCCAAATAATTTGGATTTCTTGTGACTCCAGATGGTTAGGTATTGATATTGGGTCAAGATGAGCCAAATACTTACTAGGAAGCTATAGAGGGACCTAAATATGGTAAATGGATTGAGGCCATGAGAACTAAAATGTATTTTATGTATACCAAAAAGATATAGACAACCACTCAAAGAGGTATCATCCCATTGGGTGCATGTGGGCCTTTAAGAAGAAGATTGACATGGATGGAAATTTCCAGGTCTAGAAAGGGTGACTAGATGCAAAGGGTTTCAAGGTGATTACTATGATAAAACTTCCTCACATATCACCATGGTCAAGACCAACCTATCGATTGCATCATTTTATGACTATGAAATTGGCATATGGATGTCAAGACAACCCTCCACAATTGGAATCTTCTTGGTGATGTATACATAACACAAATGGAGGGATTTGCATCTATAAAGGATGATAGAAAGGTTTCTAAACTTCTAAGGTCGATCAATGGATTAAAGAAAGCATCTAGAAGTTGAAATCTTCATTTTAGTCAAAGAGTTTGGATTAATAAAGAATGAAGATGAACCTTGTTTTTGGAAGAAGTTTAGTGGGAACAATGTACTCTTCCTCATATTGTATGTGGATGATATATTATTCATGGGAAATGATATTCCAACTATACAAAAGGTGAACATGCGACTAGACAATAGGTTTTTAATGAAAGACTTAGAGGAATTGACATATATTCTAGGAACAAGATATATATATATATATATATACATACACACATATATATACATATATATATATTATATATATGTGTGTGTGTATATATAAAATCCGTATTGGCTTGAGATAAAGCACATACAATGACAAAGTGAAGATATAGTTTATCATGTAAGAGCCTAATAAAAGAAACTTATTCACATCTCATGGGACAAATATTTACAAGGATAATTGTACCTAAACTTTGGAAGCAAGGGACAACATGAGTAGTGTTCCATATACATCCATAGTTGGATCTCATGTATTCAATTTTATGTATATGTCTAGACATCTCATATTACTTAAGCATAAAAAGTTAAAATTAGGCAAATCTAGGTGAAGGACATTGGACTAGAATAAATAATATCCTTAAGTATTTTAGAAGAACTAAGGATACATGACTATATATGGATGTGAGGAAGAGTAGATTTTAAAGGTTGACAATAATGCAAGCTTATAATCCAAAAACATGATTATCAATCACAATATAGTTATGAGTTTTTCCTTAATTGTGTGTTTCCAACTAGAAAGTTTTGAGGAAGATATTATAGATGAATCTACAACACAATCCAAATATATTGCTACATCAAATGCTACAAAGGAAGCTCTATGGATCAAGAATTTTGTTAGCAAACTTAGAGTTGTTTCTAGTGTTTCTGACACAATAGAACTATATTATGACAAAATAGGGCTACCACACAATCTAACGAACCCATATCATATAATCATTACAACCATATTCTATGACATTTCCATATCATACAAGATCATTGAGCAAGGAGATGTGAAGATATGTATGGTACTAATAGAGACTAATGTTGTAGAACCCTTAATAATGGATTTGTTGCAATCGAAGCATAATGATCATGTTAGATTTCTTGGTATTAGATATGTGAATGATTGGATTTGGTTTAAGTGTGATATTGTCAATGCATATTCTCTAAAAGCCAATCATTAGATGATGACAACATGGAAATTTTGTACTTTTTATTTTATTAGTAGAAGAAATTCCATTTACTAATGCACATTTAATTATTTTTATATTAATGTACATATCAATGTATCTAGTGAGCAGTATTTGAGGTGGTTACAACACAGTTTCCCCTCACAAAAAAGGGTTCTGAATACATATCCCTTTGAGGTTCTATTGAAGATGAATTTCCACTATGTCAGATGGCCTTTGATTTGAATTATTTGAGTAGGCATGTGGGCACGTGGGTCTCCTGGGTTTATCCGTCTAGAGGGACACAATGTGGCTTGTTTTGAGGAGGGGTTCCTGATTATAAAATCCATGTCCTTAGAATGATTGGTTCAAAGCCATAGAAATTCAAGTATGTGACCTAAACATGAGTCTTAATGGAATAATATTTGTAGACGTCCCTAGTAACATATTATCGTGGATTGGTGTTGTGTGATTTATATATCATCCTTTCACATATTATCACACACAAATTTGGTTCATTCTGATATATTTTAGTCTCTTTTCATACTAATTTTGCCACCTTTTCGTTATTCTACTTATCCCATAACTTGCATTGCAGATTTGCCAGAAAAAGAACTAAATTCAGATGTTATTTCTGCTGAAACAGAAGAATGCACGACGTGAAACTCAGATGCACGGCGTGCACCATTCCAGAGAAAGACTGATTCACTAAAATAGTAGAATGCACAGTGTGCACAGAGAAAACACACGGCGTGCGAGTTTCCAGAGAAAATCGGTTCGTTCATCCAGAAGAATGCACGACGTGCATGGAGAAAACGCACGGTGTGCGAGTTTCCAGAAGTGCACAGAAGGACGAACGCACGGCATGCACATCGATGCACGGCGTGCACCTAGAATGCAAACTGCTGAATAAATGTTCTGGAAAGTCGCACGGCATGCATATCCTCAGCGCACACCGTGCACAGATCAGCCTGATGCAAACTGCACTGCAAGTGCACGGCGTGCACCTGGCAGTTTCAGAAATTTGAAAATTCAGAATACGATTTTAAAACAAAGAGGGAAGGTAAGGGACAGTTACGTTTGGTCATTTGAAGAGTTTCTCTTGTCCCAGAGCCAGAGGAGAGCAGAGGAAGGTGACTTTGGAGGGATCCAAAGTGGTTTCTTGCATAAAGAGACCATTTCTTCTTCTCCACTTCTCCATTGTCTTCTTCAAGGTGAAGCCAAGCTTCTCCAACTCCGAGCAGCTTCTTGGGAGAGGAGCTAGTTCATCTTGGAGTAGCTAAAGAAGGGGAATTTCATCCTCAAGCCAGAATTCTTGCTTCTTGTGGTTACATCTTCAGTTCTCTTTGTCTTTTCCTTTCTAAACTATGTTTAGAACTGAAATTTCTATAGCAAATCTACTATACACCATTATGGATGAGTAGACTCCTTTTTCTTGGGCATGGGAGAGTAACTCTCATGTCATAGCATGTATAGAATAATTAATTTCCTACTAAATGCATTTGTTTCTTGTTTCATTACCATGAAAGTATCGGTTACTCTTTTTCTTGCATGTATTGTTGGCCACTTTATGTGCATATTTTCTGCCTTCTTGCTTGATCTGAGAAGATAAGTAGGAATGTATGGAGGTGCTCTTTTTGGCAACTCTTCCTATTCTACGAGAGTAGAGAGGGACGAGTTGAGGAACTGTTTGTGATAAAAAAACAAAATTCATACACGAGAGTGTTGTTTTGAGTTATGATCGTTGCATTTACACCGGGAGGTGAAATGTAACACAACTTTTCCTTGAAACATGACCTTATGTATGTTTAAATTATTTTGTTCTCTTGATTGCTATGATATGTGAATGAAATCCTAATGTCCAAGATTCCTAAACTTTCTAAAATCAAACTTCTTTTGTGGTTCTTTCTTGTTAATTAGAATCTGTAATTCCTGTAGTTAAAATCTAAATTTTATGTTTTTAGACAAATCTTCTCTACTCTTTAATATCGGTCTAGATTGTTGAACTTTAGTACTATTGCGCTCAATTAAGTTAGCTAAGCTCCTTGTGTTCGACCTTGACTATTCTACCTCTGTATACTTGTGGAGTTTGGTTAAGTTGAGTAAACTATCCTTTACTTGGATTGAAATTTGTTAGTGTAAACAATCAACAAGTTTTTGGCATCATTACCAGGGAGATACGGTAATTTAATTGGAGTAATAAGTACTGATTAGTATTCGAGACTAGATCATCACTCATAATTTTCAAATTTCCACATACCTCTTAATTGTGTTCTTAATTTCTCTTGTTATTTTTCTGGTTGTATGCGTCGCTCACAACGAGGTCTTCAAACATCCGCTTTGTTAGACCTTGAAATAGAGCGAACTCTTTCAAGTTTGAGAAGAACAAGAAGAGTGGAACAATCACTATTTGGAGGTACTTCACCATCACCACCGTCTTCTTTGTCTTCTACAGTAGCTACACCGAGCATTTCAGCCATGGAGGACGATCGTCCTTTAAAAGACTTCGTGATGCCAGTTGCCACAAATATTTGTGGAGCCATTGACTTACCTACTGTAGAAGAAAATAACTTTTCAATTTCCCCTTCTATGATGCAAATGATTCAGCAAAATTGTTTTGGGGGAACGACCAATGAAGACCCAAGTCTTCATGTTGCAGAATTCCTGGAATATTTGAATACTTTCAAGATTAATGGAGTGTCTGTTGATGGGATTAGACTTATGTTATTTCCTTTCACCTTAAGAGATAGAGCCAAGGCGTTGCTTTTGTCTCTTCCCTAGAAGTCTATTAAAAGTTGGGATCAACTCCTTAATGCTTTCCTTGCAAAGTACTTTCCGCCAAGTAAGATAGCTCACTTGAGGAACCAGCTCATAAATTTCTCCCAAAGTGAAGGAGAAACCCTATATGACACATGGGAACAGTTCAAGGATCTTCAATGCCTTTGCCCACACCATAGTTTGACAAACTGGCTTCTACTGCAAACTTTCTATAATGGACTATTTTACAATACCCGGTTGACTCTAGATGCCACAGTTGGTGGTGCATTAATGACCAAGTCTTATAGAGAGGCTTATGATATCATTGAAGATATATCACTCAATCACTGCCAATGGGGAGGAGATAGAGGAGAAAAATCAACCTCTACAACAAGCTCTTCAACCGGAAAGCAAGGAGGAAAACACACTGTTGATGTCGTTGATCTTATTGCTGCAAAACTAGATGTGCTTACACAGAAATTTGAGAAGATGACTACTTTTCCAATTCAATCCACTGAAGCAACATGTGAAGCTTGTGGTAATGTAGGACATATTTCTTCTTCTTGTTTTGCCCCTAATGTGATGGAAGGAAATTTTGAACAATTTAATGCGGTTGGGATGCAAGGGAATAAGCAATACAATCCCTATTCCAACCAATACAATCTGGGATGGAGAGATCATCCTAATTTCTCTTACCGGAATGCAATCAACACTCAAAATTTCCAGCAAGGACAGCAACAACAGCAACATGCAAACCGTCAAGGAAATCCACTGGGTTTAACAACAGGGGTTATCAACAGCCACAACAACCTCAAGGTTCTTCTCTAGAAGCTATGATGGAAAAATTTATATCTACTCAAATGCAACAGAATGAGGAACTCCGGGGAAATGACAAGCTTTTAAAAGATGCTATTGTGCAACTTTCTGCAAAGGTGGATGGAATTTCTACCCACACCAAGATGTTAGAAAACCAAATAGCACAACAAGCTCTAAATCAACAAAGGACTCCACAATCCGGTTCACTTCCAAGACAATCGGAAGTAAACCCAAGGCAGCAAGCTCATGCAATTATCCTAAGAAGCGGAGCTGAGATTGAAAGACCTTCTCCATTTGAGGAGAAGAACATGAAGCAAACTGTTGAAGAAGAGGCCAACATCCCAAATTGCAGCAAGGAGAAAGGTAAAGCTGAAATACCACCTTCTTTCAAGGCCACTACACCCTTTCCTCAAAGATTAGCCAATAAGAAGGAAGACCAGAAATTCAGGAAATTTATGGACATAATCAATAAACTACATGTAAATCTTCCTTTTGCTGAAGTTATTGCTGAGATGCCTTCTTATGCTAAATTCCTAAAGGACATTCTGACTAAAAGAAGAAAAGTTGATCAAGTAGAAACTGTAATGCTTTCTGAATGAGTGAGTTCTATTATTCAAAATCGTCTTCCACAAAAGCTTGATGATTTGGGAGCGTTCACACTGCCTTGCAAGATTAATGACACCACTTTTGACAAAGGTTTAGTAGATCTCAGTGCGAGTATTAGCCTCATTCCATTTACCTTATGGCAAGAACTAGATCTTGGGGATTTGAAGCCCACAAGGATGGCTATTGAATTAGCTGATCACTCTATTAAATATCCAAAAGGTATGGTGGAAGATGTATTTGTACAAATAGGGAAATTCTATATACCCTGTGATTTTATTGTTCTTGACATGGCGAAAGTTCCTTCCAACCATGTTCTTTTTGGGAGGCCATTCTTGAGGACTACCGGATGTCTTGTTGATTTTCGGGAAGGAAAGCTCACTCTACGTGTTGGGGAGGAGGCTATGTAATTCTCTATTTATGAAGCTATGAAAGCACCCGCACGTGTTGAAGAAATATGCTTGCTTGATATTATTGATCCTATTGAGAATGATAATGAAGATGATGTTGATTTAATGGTTAATCTTTATGATGATGATGCAACTAAAATTAACAATTCTAAAATTGCTGGAGCACTTTCTATTTCTAAAGCAGCAACTATCAATGAAGATGCTCCACTTGTTGAAGATAAAGCTGATGAAAGTAAAATAGGAAAAAAGGTAGAACTAAAAGCCCTTCCACCTAGGCTAAGGTATGCATTTCTTGACCCAAATTCTACATCTCCTGTCATAATAAATAATGAATTAACCAATGATCAAGAAAATAAATTGCTTGCCGAATTGCGTTTGTATAAAGACATCATTGGTTATTCAATAGAAGATTTAAAAAGCATTCATCCTTCAATTTGTATGCATAGAATAAATATGGAAGATGATGCTAAATCTACTGTTGAACCACCTAGATGTCTAAATCAAAATATGCTTGAGGTGGTAAAGAAAGAAATTTTCAAGTTAAATGACGTTGAAATCATCTATCCCATAAGTGAAAGCCCCTGGGTTAGTGCCATTCACGTGGTACCTAAAAAGGGGGGTGCAACTGTCATTAAAGGAGACAATGATGAGTTAATACAAACACGCATGGTTACCGGCTGGCGTATGTGTATTGACTACATGCATTTGAATAAGGCAACCCACAAAGATCATTTCATGTTGCCTTTCATTGATTTGATGTTTGAACATCTTGCCAAACATTCCTATTTCTGTTACTTGGACGGGTATTCTGGATTTTTTCAGATTCCCATCTACCCTCCTGACCAAGAAAAGACCACTTTCACTTGTACTTATGGAACATATGCTTATCGCCGTATGTCGTTTGGTCTTTGTAACGCTCCCTCTACTTTTCAGCAGTGTATGATGGCCATATTCTCTGATTTTATTGAAAATATAATGGAGATTTTTTATGGACGATTTCAGCGTGTACGGTGATTCTTTTGATCAATGTTATTGAATCTGTCTCTTGTCTTAGCCCGCTGTAAAAAGGTTAACCTAGTGCTAAACTGGGAGAAGTGCCATTTCATGGTACAATCCAGTGTAGTACTAGTACATGTTGTATCTAACAAGGGTATTGAAGTGGACAGGGCAAAGGTTGAAGCAATTGAGAAAATGTCTACTCCATCTTCAGTTAAAGACATTCACAGTTTTTTAGGACATGCAGGTTTTTACAGAAGATTCATTAAAGATTTCTCAAAAATTGCAAAGCCGTTGTGTTCCCTACTTGCAAAGGATACAGAATTTGTGTTTGATGACGATTGCCAAGCAACCTTTTCCAAACTCAAAGAGGCTCTCATTTCAGCCCCAATTATCCAACCTCCGGATTGGGATTCTCCTTTTGAACTAATGTGTGATGCAAGCGATTTTGCAGTGGGAGCTGTTTTAGGACAGCGGAGAGAAAAGAAACTACATGCTATCTATTATGCCAGCAAAACTCTCGATGAAGCACAAATCAACTATACAACCACAGAGAAAGAAATTCTTGCAATCGTATATGCATTTGACAAGTTCCGATAGTATTTAGTAGGGTCAAAAGTGATTGTATATACTGATCATGCTGCCATTAAGTATTTGCTGACTAAAAAAGATGCCAAACCACACCTTATTCACTGGATACTACTCCTGTAAGAGTTTGATCTTGAAATCTGAGACAAAAAAGGTACTGAAAATAGTGTTGTCGATCACCTCTCTAGATTAACCACGGAGGCTAAAGACCTATTGCCAATTGAGGATCATTTGCCTATTGAAAAACTCTACACATTGTCATCCACTCAAGCACCATGATTTGTAGACATTGCTAATTTTCTTTCTACTGGATAGCTACCACCGGATTTGACATATAAACAAAAGAAGAAATTCTTTCATGATGTAAAATTCTATTACTGGGATGACCCGTTGCTATTCAAGAATAGAAGTGATGGGTTAATCCGGAGGTGTGTTGTTGAAGAGGAGGTACCAAACATCATTATTGAATGTCATGCCTCTCCTTACGAAGGACATTTTGGAGGAGAAAAGACCGCTGCAAAAATACTTCAAGCTGGTTTCTATTGGCCCACTTTATTTAAAGATGTCAATCTATTCGTCAAATCTTGTGATAGGTGCCAAAGAACAAGAGGCATATCCCGCCGCGACGACATGCCACTCAACTCTATCTTAGAGGTTGAGGTGTTCGATGTATGGGGAGTGGACTACATGGGACCATTCCCATCTTCCTGCGGGTATCAATACATTCTTGTTGCTTGTGAATATGTATCTAAGTGGGTTGAAGCCATTCCAAACCAAGCACCAGACGCCAAATCTGTAATTAAGCTTTTTCAAAAGATTATATTCCCTCGGTTTGGAGTTCCACGTGCCGTTATTTCTGATGGAGGTACACACTTTGCTGAGAAACAATTCAAAAATCTCCTCTCTAAGTATGGTGTGACTCATAAAATCTCTACGCCCTATCATCCCCAAACATCCGGGCAAGTAGAGATTTCAAATAGGCAACTGAAGAATATTCTTGAAAAGACTGTCTCTAGTTCAAGGAAAGATTGGGCACTAAAGATAGATGATGCATTATGGGCATATCGCATAGCCTACAAAACCATCATTGGGACTACTCCATTCAAGCTGATCTATGGCAAATCGTGTCACCTTCTGCTCGAATTGGAGCACCACGCTTTATGGGCAATTAAGTTCTTGAATTTCGACATGAAGAGAGTAGGAGAAAAACGTCTGTTGCAGCTGCAGGAGCTTGAAGAACTTCGTCTTGATGCATATGAGAATGCAAATTTGTATAAAGAAAAAACAAAAGCTTGGCATGATAAAAGAATTCACAGGAAAGACTTCCAAGAAGGAGATACAATATTGTTATTCAACTCTACATTGAAACTTTTTCCAGGAAAGTTGAAATCCAAGTGGTCCGGTCCGTTCCTAGTACTAAATATTTTTCCATATGGAGCTGTAGAACTCCAAGGCAAATATGGAACCTTCAAAGTCAATGGACAACGTTGCAAACACTACTCTTGCGGAGAAAAAGTGGAGAAATGAGCTTCTTGCTCCCTCCAAGATGCATGAAGTCTTAGAAGAAGTCTTACTCCGAACTCTAAATGGAGGACCTCGTGGGAGTTGACCCCACATTAGGATAGATTTCTTTTAAGTTTTTCGAGTCAAAAACACTCTTTATTTTGTTAATAAGCATGTCATGGATGAATGTAATAATCTAGACTTGATTTCTACTCAATCAGTCATAGTTTACTGCTGACTGACTGCAATTTTCTACAGAAATCGCAAAGTGCATGACGTGTCTTTTGAAGACACGACGTGCACTTCAATACAAAATATAGCAGAAATAAGTTCTGGAAAATGACACGGCGTGCATCTTCACTTTGCATGTTGTGCACCTGGTATGCAGGATCTGCAGAAAAGCTTTTGGAAACTCACACGGCGTGCGCTTTGAACATGCACGCCGTGCAGCTGGAGATTTGAAGGTCTAGATTTTTTCTGGAAATTGACACGCTGTGCATTGTCAACACGCATGACGTGCATCTAGGAAATAAAAAGCTCGACAACTCTCTGGAAACGTGCACGTCGTGCGTTTAATATCTACACGGCGTACACCTGGTCTTCGAGAATTTCTGTAAAACTTCTGGAAACAGACACGGTGTGCATATCTTCAGTGCATGTCATGTACTTGGGTGATGGAATTTTGTAAACTTTTTGGAAACTTGCACGGCGTGCATTTCCAAAACGCACGTCGTGCATTTTCTAGTAAAGTTTAGACAAAAAGGGTCGGAGTGCACGACCTAATCACTCCAACCCTAGAGCTGTGCATCCTGACCCTTACAGTCGTGCAGCCACCACCGATCGCAGCCAGAGCAGATGCACAACGTTCCAGCAATTGTGCACACCTTTTTCTTCTTCCTCAACCAACCGTGCATCCTTAGCAGCAGTCGTGCGCCATTCCGTCTCCATCTCAGCAGCCGTGCACCAGTAATAGCAGCCATGCACGCCTTCGTCTTCTTCCTCCAGCTACACACCGCCGCCGTCTTCTTCTCCATCTGGTTGCTTCCCGGCGCTCCAACATCCAGCCGCCCTTACCTCGCCTCCAGCTGCACCGTCTTCTACCATCCCGGCAGCAGCAACAGCAACCGCCGCCCTTTCTGCCCACTGAGCTTTCACTGTGTTTCTCCAAGCTAGCAGTAGCTCTGTCTGCGTAGCCATCAGTCATGCAACCACCATCGCCTTCCAACAGCAGCAAGCGCTAGCCACCTCACCGTCATGAAGCAGTTGTCGTTCTTCTCTGATGAAGTAGCAGCAGCTACCTTCTTCAGCCTAGACAAAGCAACAACATCTCACAAGCAGCTTCGCCATTGTCCTGAACGCCGACAACACCACCTTGCCCAAAATCGGAGCTGTCTGTGCAGATTTTCGATTTGCCCCAAATCTGCAAGTGCACGCCGTGCACTTACCTTGCACACCGTGCGTTTAGCTGTCTGAAGAAGATGAACAGTACATCTACACGCCGTGCATCATCTATACACACCGTGCACCAGTACATATTGAATGGCACCGATCAAGCAGAAGTCCGTCCGACGCCATGGAACATATCACTCATCTGCTGCACCTCCAACAACTGAAGCAGGATCTTCCACACTAGCACCTCCAACGTTTATACCATCAACTCAATTCAGGGTCAAGCTCAAGCAAGATGCCGAGTACCAGTTCCTCATCACAAGGCGCGTTTTACCCTCCCGCTACATGTGCGAAGAAGCCCTTACCAAGTTTGGTTTTCAAAAATGAGGTAGTCGATCATTTAACGTTTTTGGGTTTACACTACCTCTGCACCCGAGTTGCTAAGACCTATCCCCACCTTGTCTAGGAGTTTCTCACTACTTTCAAGGCTGAGAGTGAACCACATCACCACAACATCCCTTATCAGAAAATCAGTTTTTGCCTTTTGGACAAACCATTTTCTATGAATCTTGAACGGTTTTGTGTTCTACTTAAATGCAATTTTGGCGGTTACACTGATTATCCTCCCACTTTCGATAGCGATCTGTTCTAGTCTGAGATCACTTCTGATACAGTGCATAGAGCAAGGAATGATCGAGCTTCTAGCATCCACAATCCAGGTTTCCAAGTTATTCATCGTCTTCTTAGCACAGGAACTTTTGCAAAGAATGAAACTCAAGGTGTAGTGGGAAAGACTGATCTTTTCTTCTTATGGTTCTTGGTGCAAAATGAGCAAATAAGTTTTGGATACTACATTGTCAACAAGCTTCTTAACATGAAAAAGCAAAAGAAAAGGGAGGCAGGTGAAATTATGTGTGGCGGGCTAATAAGCATCCTTGCTATGCAGCTGGGTTTGGATTTAGGTTCCCTAGAACCTGCATCGGGGAAGAACCTTGTTGATATCAACTATCTCATCTCTTGTGGTCTGATTTCCAGACATGGCAATAGCACATCAAAGTTCAAGGTTTTTATCATAAAGAAGCAGTTCATCACCATCCCCGATGCATGTCGGAATGACATTAAGAACAAGGCTACTTGGAAGGTAGAGCTATAGCCAGAGACTGACGAGGAGCCCCTACCCCTCTGCCAGCGTCCACTGGTACTCAGACAGAGTACAACTGGATAATGTCAGACGTTCAGCACCTTTACGGCTACATGCAGTGGATATTTGATCATATGGACACCCGCCTAGACCAGATGGGCGCGTAGTACGACACCTAGATTGACCATTTGAGTGCACAGTACTCGACTATGTACAACATGGTCAACAGGATGGATGTGTGGCACATCTCACAAGGCCACTACCCTACACCACAGTCTTTCCAGTCCCCCCCCCCCGCCAAGAGACCACAGTTCTAGAAGCTCAACAGCACGATTTCCCCCAGGACCAACAGTAGCAGGACCAGCAGCAACAACAACCAGACTCATCCGCCACGCCTATGGACATCCCTGACATCATCAATCAGTTCTTCCCTGAGTAGGGAGGCGGCGGATCATTTTTCTGATCTCTTCATGACAGGTATCCGGTTGTGAACCCCAAAAGTTCGATTAAAGCAGTGAGGACACTACTGATTTCAGGGTTAGGGGGGAGCAACCAGATGATATCCTAGTTCTTTTAGCTTTTGCTTTTCATGTTATTTGCTTTTTGTCATTTGCTTTTGTTTTGTGTTCACATTTTAGTTGTTGTTTTCAGTTCTTCTCTTCTTGTGGCAAGTCTAGTATGATATGAGGTTTATCTTTTATATTTTGATAGAACTCCTATGCTTAATTGTTTGTCCTCTTTTGATGAGAAATATCATTTGAAGAAATTGTAAAAGGCATGCATTAATCAAATGAAACCTTTTGGCCATCAACATGTGCTTGACTCTGGTTTATGCTTCTAGCCTGGACATTCATCTTTCACATCCTTGATTTCTTAAAACATGTAATGGTTTCAATTTTTGTGAGTAAATCAACTTTATAGCATCATTTAGAATACAGGATGATCTTGCCAAGCTCTTAGTGCATTTGCAACCACTCTTTCAATGAAAAATTTTCAAAACAAATGAATGAAATCTAGCTAATGTTGCAATTTAGTTGACTCTCCTATGTTTTAGAGAAAAAAAATCTTTTGGCTTATCTCATCATTATACCCCATTAAAGATGGCTAAACTGCCCACATACCATGCTAGCCTAGTGTAAGTCTGATCTGGCCACGATGGTTAGGTGGTGTGTCTTAAAAGAGGGTAAAATACCCCAACTGACATTCCACGTGTGCATAAGCCTGCATTAGCAGCCGAGTGTCGGAACCCATAATCCATTGTCATGTCATTTTTGGGAAAAGAAGGAGAGTACAACTAAAATTGTCAAATTTTAACTAAGATTTCATCTTTTGTATCCTTAATAGTTGAGAGTTTGAGTTACACATCCACTAATTGTTTGGTTTGGTCATCCAAATTCTACCTAGTGTTGTTTAATTGATTGATTCATTTAATTGTGACCACCCCTACTGAACTAAAAATCTCTTTCTTGGGTGTTTGAGTTGAATTGATGGCTATGAGAACAAACATGTTGATCATAGTTGGTTTGGTTTTATACACATCTTTCATTTCATTTGATCTATTCGTGATCTTGACAATTCTTCATTTATATTTCTATGCTCTTCTTGCTTGAGGACAAGCAATGGTTAAGCTTAGGGGGATTTGTTGTGTGATTTATATATCATCCTTTCACATGTTATCATACACAAATTTGGTTCATTCTGATATATTTTAGTCTCTTTCCATACTACTTTTGTCACCTTTTTGTTATTCTACTTATCCCATAACTTGCATTGCAGATTTGCCACAAAAGAACTAAATTCAGATGTTATTTCTGCTGAAACAGAAGAATGCACGACGTGCAACTCAGATGCACGATGTGCACCATTCCAGAGAAAGACTGATTTGCTGAAACAGCAGAATGCACGGCGTGCACAGAGAAAACGCACGGCGTGCGAGTTTCCAGAGAAAATCGATTCGTTCATCCAGAAGAATGCACGACGTGCACAGAGAAAACATACGGCGTGCGAGTTTCCAGAAGTGCACAGAAGGACGAACGCACGACGTGCACATCGATGCACGGTGTGCACCTGGAACGCAAACTGCTGAAGAAATGTTCTGCAAAGTCGTACGGCATGCATATCCTCAGCGCACGCCGTGCACAGATCAGCCTGATGCAAACTGCACTGCAAGTGCACGGCGTGCACCCAAAATGCACGACGTGCACCTGGCAGTTTCATAAATTCGAAAATTCAGAATACAATTTTAAAACAAAGAGGGAAGGCAAGGGACAGTTACGTTTACACCATTATGGACGAGTAGACTCCTTTTTCTTGGGCATGGGAGAGTAAATCTGTTGTACACCATTATGGACGAGTAGACTCCTTTTTCTTGGGAATGGGAGAGTAACTCCCATGTCATAGAATGTATAGAACAAGTAATTTCGTACTAAATGCATATGTTTCTTGTTTCATTACCATAAAAGTGCCGGTTACTCTTTTTCTTGCATGTATTGTTGGCCACTTTATGTGCATATTTTCTGCCTTCTTGCTTGATCTGAGAAGATAAGTAGGAATGTATGGAGGTGCTCTTTTTGGAAACTCTTCCTCTTCTACAAGAGTAGAGAGGGACGAGTTGAGGAACTGTTTTTGATAAAAATGAAATTCATACACGAGAGTGTTGTTTTGGCATTTACACCGGGAGGTGAAATGTAACACAACTTTTCCTTGAAACATGACCTTATGTATGTTTAAATTATTTTGTTCTCTTAATTTCTATGATATGTGAATGAAATCCTAATATCCAAGATTCCTAAACTTTCTGAAATTGAACTTCTTTTGTGGTTCTTGCTAGTTAATTAGAATCTGTAATTCATGTAGTTAGAATCTGAATTTTATGTTTTTAGACAAATCTTCTCTACTCTTTAATATCGGTCTAGATTGTTGAACTTTAGTATTGTTGCGCTCAATTAAGTTAGCTAAGCTCCTTGTGTTCGACCTTGACTATTCTACCTCTGTATACTTGCGGAGTTTGGTTTAGTTGAGTAAACTATCCTTTACTTGGATTGAAACTCGTTAGTGTAAACAACCAACAATTGGGCAACAATAGTGTAAGTGAGACTAGTATGTGTGGTGAGTGATGACCATGTCTCATGGGATATAGGTATGAAATACCAAGTTAGACACATTGTTTCTTACTAGAGAATAATTGTATTGAATGGACCCACTTTGAGAGTGATATATGCATTGTTATATCATAGTCATAATTAGTTCTCAAATTCCACAATGGTGTTGTGGTTCTTCAACATGTCGTAGCTAAAATTGTGACATGATAATCGTCATACTTTGACACTGGCCAACATGATGCAGAAGACAATTGAAATAAAGGTAGTGATTGTATGTGATGTGAATTATGTTATGCATTTGAGTGACATAGAAGAAATTTTTCCTCCCATATAAACACATTGATATCCTAGGGCTCTTGATAAATGAGACAAGAAAAATATATGTTCATGTCCATGTGAGTCAGTATGTGATTCTATGCTAATGTACATCTTGTAAGTCTACATGGAGACCAAGGAACCTAGGTTGAAAAGAAAGGAACTTGGAACATGATGTAGATGAACTACCCATGCCTCTAGGTTATCCACAACAACTGTGTTATACAACATGGTAACATTTTCATTGATTATTTAGTCTGACTAATCAAACTACTTGGGTGATAATGATGTAGTGCAAGATTCCACATTTGCTTATGAATCATAATATTGAGTGTTAATTTTATTTCAAACATAGTATGGTGCTTACAGGGTCACCCACATATGTTAGCTTGAAGAAAGGATGAATTTGACTTATTGTAAAGTTACAATAAACTAGGTACCTAAAAGTAAATTTTAAGGACCTGAATAAAATATAGATCCAGACTTAACAAATCAATTTTCATGTCTAGACCAGTTCCTCATAGAAGACCAAAGTTAGCACCACACCAAGTTTGGATGAACATTGTGTTTCAAAGACATAATGGTTTGTAGAATTCCTCAGTTTGCAAGAGAGTCGATAGCATAGACAAATATGGTTTTCAAAATCCCGGCCTCCTCACTCTTCTATATATATGATATAAGAGGAGGCTATTAGGCATGAATGAAGTCGTGTATTCTCGGTATTGCCTCCATGGTTCAGAAAATTCTAAAAGAAACTTAGAGAGAGAGAGAGAGAGAGAGAGAGAGAGAGAGAGAGAGAGATAGAGAGAAAAAAAGACTAAAAGATCTAGGTAGTCCTTAAGTGCTCGTGTGATACCGTGGAGACAAGTTTACACAACAAATTCTATCGGACAAGCGATTTCATCAATGGAACATGTTTTGAAACGAAGATCTCCATTATGGAACGAAGTTTTCCCTAAACAAAGCCATCCATGGAACATCACGTTCCGGTACAGGTCTTCAGTCATAGAATGATGAGTTCCACAAGAGATAACTCCAAAAGTTTCTCACATTTGGACCCATGCCTCACTGCGGTGAAAAAAGTATTCCACCCTTGACGATCTGTCGCAAATTGCAACATTCTACCATAGAAAAATTGATTTTCCAGCATCCCGAGGTACTCTGGAAGGGCTAGAGATGCCGAAAATGAGTTTCAATTTATGACTAGGCGAGATTAGAAAGTGACGTAGATTCGGTGGTCCATATCTATCATGAATAATTCAAGTTGGATCGTTAAAACTACTTCTTAAATTAGGTATTGTAAACCTAAATTTGATTTTGTTTGCATTAAACGGATCCTACTAAGGGATTCTTGGGGAATAATTTTATTTGTGTTGCATTTTCCGCTCATGAGAACCCAACATATATGACCAGGACATATAATCTTTTTCAGCTAAATGCAACGAAAAACTTTCCGCTTGTAAGCTTGAATTACCAAAAACGGACCACCATGAAGAATTATTTAAAAGACTCTCATGACGTTCACATCAAAATGCTCTTACTAGATCACCTTACTACATACACGGACCTACATATAGTTGCGTATGCGGACACGCTGATAGAATTGTGTACTTACATGTGCCCATATGCATATTTATCATGTTTACAACGGCCTACTACCCATTATATTATGTGTTTAAAAAATAACTTGATAAAAACTTTTGGGACCTCGTTCTTATAATGGGGACCAGTAGTTTCTAGCAATAGTTAGTCGTGGAATTAGTACGAAATATTGAGCATATGAAAGATTGTTCCATTTCTGCAAAGGAACCTAATCCATATATAATCATCTTCTAAGCCTCAAGACTCATGGGTTTGGCTACGTAGATCCTACTTATCCAAACAACTCTTTGATCGACATTAGATGTACAGATTTAACTTTTCACCTCATGAGCCCTTCCAGATAATTTAGACTACACCCTCATCTTTTTATCCGTGCTAGTTAGTGAATTTGTCAGTATGCGTTGTAAATGTCAATGCCATGTCAAGCAAAATTCATGTAACTTGTTCTCATACTTTTGATCCTTACATAGTCATTTCTCAAACAATCTTTATCTTCTTACGCATCCATCTTAACACATATTAATCATCTTCTTTAGACTGGTATTTCTTCACAATATAATATTTCTCGCATTTAACATGATTGGTGGTATTTCTTCACAATATAATATTTCTCGCATTTAACATGATTGGTCGTATAGCTCTTATGTAAGACTTATTTTTTAATATATATCTTACATATAATTTACTTTCAAAGAATTGATTTTAAAATTCAGAAAGGACTAGCGGCGCAACTTGTTGCTTGCTTATCGTAAAAGTAATATTATTAGTAAAATGTATATAAAACAAACACAGACAAAGAAAATTGACAAGAAGTTTATTGTAAAATTATATAAAATTTGTGCCTATGTACCCTGTCTGATATGAAATGTATACTAAAGGAATAATATCTGTAGATGAATATGTGTTCGACTAAATTATGAAGTTCGTGCTAGTTTTAACAGGATTCATACAGCGGTACAGTCAATCGATGCAGGTTTCCCCCCTTCAAAATACATCGACTTGCAAGTCAAGATATAGGCTTGCCTATTGATTATCAATTTCCAGATGACCATCAAGCTGACGGTGGACTGATGTTGCGTTACATAAGAACCAGGGCAAGCCATTTGAGACGAAAGTAGATCCAACTCGCGTCACGTATTATTGGGCTGATGGGATTGGGTTATGCTTACACAGGCAGTCCGTCAGCGGTACCATTCTGAATTTCTAATCTCCTAATGCAGGGACGCAAGCCCACCAATCACCATCGCTTCCAGCAATAACAGGCCACTACACCATGGTACACAGTACTTCAGGCTGGACGCAAGCCCACCAATCACCATCGCTTCTAGCAATAATAGCGGACCCGACGAGCAGCAGCTTCAGCCCACAAACAGCGGTAGTGGCCAGGTCTAGCCAGCGGAGCATTTAGTTTCTTGACGGGCAGCGTGCCTCATAACCTCATTGTTTCCATAATTCCGTTAGCGGGCAACATCCGGCATCTGTTTGGTTGAGTGTAGTCCATGATTTTGATGTGTATCACTGTTCATTCACACTTCGTAATTTTACTGCACCCGAGAAATCAGATTGCCCCTAACAAGAAAAGAAGCCTTGCTGTATGTAATTGGGTAGAACTTCATGATGCATGCAGCTATTATATAGGGTGATATCTCCAATACAACGTAGAGATGTGGCTGAGATGCTGCCCTTGGCGAAAAGTATAACACGCATGTACTATTAAGAAATATAAACATACCCTTGACGTGTGTTATACCATCCCACTCCTTTTTCTAAAATTCACTAATATAAGGTACTCCTTGTTGATCGAGTAAGAGTACAAACTACAAAGTAGCAAACCAATAAAAGATTATATCAGACAGAAGGTGTTGAGGCGTGTAAGATGTACTGTCTTTAATAGTATTTCCACGGTTCTTGACGGTGAGCAAACGCAATTTAATTATTTTTCAGTGAGCAGGAAAGCGGCAGAGAGAAAGAAGGAAACTGAATATTTTCGCTTGTATTTAGAAAGAAGACGAGGACTCTGATAAATAACAAAGTAAATGTCTCGTTAACATATGCGTGCGGTTGTAAGTTGGTGAAAGGATGTGTTACGGTTTGAAACCGCCCAAACGAACAGGTACAACCAGACTGGATCGTAAGAAACACAAAATGGTTCAATGAACCAATGAGCAAAACTAACCCGGAGTTGTACCCACGTAAGGAGGCTCGGGAGCAAGATTTGCACCTCCCTACGCGCGGGATACGCCCGTTTAAAAGATTTTTAGGTCGACCCGGCCCAAACTCAGTTGGGCTGCCCAATATGCGTGTGCGAAGTTCTTATCCATTTATTTTCCTAAATTATTCTATGGGCAAGAACCCGGAGGAGGAAGTATCAGATTCTCCAAATATGGGACTAAATCATTGTCTTTGCTTTTGATACAATTGACCGGTCCATGATAGTACATCTAAAAAAACTACAACTATATATATATATGCGCACCCCTCCGCGTGGGATGCACCCGAATAAAGAGTTTCCAGGACGACCCGGCCCAAATTCAGTTGGACTGTCCCACCTACATCTAAAAAACTCCAACCATTGTGGTCTCGGCCACCAACATTGACGGCCTTGTTTACCACCATGACGTCCTTTTCATGTGCGTATATCTTGGTCCCCAAACGGTGCCAAATATCCAATCGAGACCACCACCATATCTTGGTAGTATCACTCATCTATTTCTAGGCTCAGTAACCAGGAAACAACGTATAGTTTAGGTTCATGCAACAGGTTGGGACCACACCAGCTACACAAACTACTTCTTTGCCTCCCACAAACCTTTGGTACCTGCGGAGCACATGGCTAAAAATATCACCCAAATAACACACTTTAATGTAGCAGATCTAAATTAAATATCTGCAAGCGCACATGCTTTTGCCATATAATATAAGTCCCGCACAAGGCCGTTGCAGATATAAGTCCCGCCCAGGGCCGTTGCAGATATAAGTCCCGCACAGGGCCGACATTTTAGAGGCCTCGGGGGTGAAGATAAAAAAATGACCCTTCTGTATACTCTTATTTAACAAATTTAAATAAACACAAATTTTGTCATAATTATCAAAACTGTCATAAAAAAAATAGAATATGTTCTTACAAATCAAATTAAAAAGAACGTAAAAATTAAATATAGATATCTTATTATCAAGCTTCACTCATCATATAAAATGACTTCTTCGAACCTTTCAAGATGTAAAATCTTGAATAACAATGTCAACATTAATATTTCTCAACATATCCTTCTCAGTGCATAACATTGTCAAACCGTTCAATCTTTCTTAAGTCATTGATGATCTAAGGTAGTTTTTTAGCAACTTTAGCTTGGAAAAACTCCTTTCTGCAGACGATACTGTCACTGGTATTTTCAACAAAATACGATAAGTAATTAAAATATGAGGGAAACGATTTGTATCTTTCACAAATTTAAGAACTTCAATAGCTAACTTTTGCTCTTCTGGCAAACTCACCTGCAATACTTTGAGCTCGGAAAAAAAGTCATCAAAGTTTATGTTTGATGAACTTTCATGAGAAGAAGTAGCATGAAACTTAGTACAACATGTCTTTAGGGTAGTTTCATTTAATGATTTTAAAATCTCTGAGTTATATAGGAAACCAAAAGTATCTTCAAATATCATCACTTACTCAAATCTCTCCTTCAAAGAAGAGATTGTCATATCCACAATCACTAGAAAGTAGTTCACTCGCAAAGACTCTTTCTATGATTGAATAATATCATCATCATCATCATTCTCATCAAATTTTCTTTTGTTAACAATGCGACGCTTAACTTGAAAAGTTGGCTCAACATTCATCTCATAGGCAATCTCAGTAGCAACAACAATATTAGAAGCAAATCCTTCATCTCTGTATTTCTCAAGAAAAGGCACCATATCTTTCAATAACTTGACATTAGCATCAATGCAAATAGATTTGGATTTCAAATTCTTACTTACTATATTAATAATATATAAAATATCATGCCAAATAACAATACCCAACACCAACTCAAAACTCTCGATCGAGTAAACCAGACTGTTTGCTTCACTTTGTGTCTTAGCATCATCACGAGACTTGGATAATACCAATAGAGAAAACATGATTTGACGATCTTGAAATCTAATAGGTTTGACACTTTTAATACGACTCTCCCAACGAGTATTGGACAGTGATTTAACAGTCAAACCTGAGACATTGTCAAGAAAACACCTTCCACCTTTTTGGAGAACTTGCAAATAATGTACATATGTGTTATATAATTCCAAAAAGAGAAACAGCCGAGACACAAGAATGAGAAATATCACTAATAGTGAGATTAAGACTATGACAGGCGCAAGGCATATATAACGCTCTGGGATTTACCTCGAGTAACCGCTTTTGCACACCTTGATGTTTTCCCTTCATATTAGAACTGTTGTCATAACCTTGACATCTCGCGTCCTCCACTTTAAGATCAATAGACTCAAGAGCATTTACAAGTTCATTAAAAAGCCTCAATCCAGTCGTATCATCAACCTTTAGAAACTCTAAAAAGAACTCCTCTGTTTTTATTTTCTGACCACACATGTTCACACATCATACAATGAGAGTCATTTGTTCTTGGTGGCTCACATCAAGAGTACAATCAAGAACTATGGAGAAATAGTTAACACCTCTAATGATATTCAATATAGAACTCTTAATACTATGGGATAAAAGATATATCAACTCATTTTGAATTGAATGACCAAGATAATGATGGTGAATCTCATGACCCTGAATGCATCAAACATGATCTTTCATTACCAAATCAAATTATGCAAGCATTTCAATTATCCCCAAAATTTTTCCATTGCTATGTTGAAAAAGTTTGTCATTTGATCCTTAAAAAGCCAAATTACATTTAGCAAGACACTTAACGACGAACATTATTCTTAATAAAACTTGTCTCCAATGCTCTTTCTCCTTTGAAATTTCTTTCTACAATTCTTTATCAATAGTTTGCTCATTGCTAAATCTTGCTTTTAATTCATGACAAGTGCTCATATTAGTGAGATGCTCGATGCTATTCTCATGCTATTTGAGTCTCTCACTAACATATTTCCAGTCTTTGAACCCATTATGAGATAGTGTACTTTTATGGGTCTCAGACTTGAACAACTTACAATAAAAACAATAAATTTTATAAACATGTATTGAAAAAACTAGCCACTTCCTATCATGAATCTCTCCATTGCTCAATTCTCAAGAATAATAAGCATATGAGAAGTGCCTCTTATTTTCATCTAAAGGAAACACAAGATTCAGTTCTCTTTTAGAGCCTTTTTCAACTAAAATATCCCTAACTTTTTTGTCAATATTATCCCAATTTAAGGGATCATAAATATCAAAAGGATGGAGAAGTTGTTAAACACCGTCTAAGTTTCTAACATTTAAATCAGTGATGCTAGTATCATCCTCAACCTCATCAACATTTTCATTCCCAATTACATTTTTGACTTCTATAGTAACATGATCATCATCATTAACTTTTACATTAGATTGATAAGGATTATCAACATCTTCAGAAGTTTGTGGGATACTGGAAATAAATTTATCAAGCGCACCTTTCTGAGTAACTAGAAATTTCTCATCTTCCTTCTTCTTTCTTCTTTTCTCACTTCCGGATAGATATTTTTTCAGAGGCATGCTGAGTAAACCATACTGCCAAACATAGAAGACAACCAAAGTAAAAGATTAATGATGAGTTTATTATGTCATTCTAAAAATTCATGTAGTATCATTGCAACATCATTGTTTAAAAAAGCAAACACATGATAAGAATCACAACTAAAATATACTTTTTAGTTGGTTTGGACGCTTCTAAACGTGAAATAGAAATACATTGAAGTGAATACGAGAACAAAATCTTTGTTTTCTAACAGAAGCACGTTCTGATTAATTAATTTCAATACACACTGCGGCAAGAGACATGCAAGTAGAATATGATATTTAAAACCAAATCACAACCTAGTGACCGAGTACATTACAATCATTAATCAATAATTTTTTATATTGTGACTCCTATTGGTTTGTTGTAACTATAATTTTTAAGGAAGTTATTTTTTTAGAACTGATGTCCAGTTCCTGGAAATAGAGTTCAAATGACCAGTTTAATAATTGAGTTTTTAACTGAAGTTGCTCTATCTAGTTCAGTCTCTGCGTTCTTATTTCTTATATATATTTCTATCTTGTTTTTTAGAAGAAACACATCCAATAGAACAAACGTAGACTACTATTTTTCCTTTAGATTTGCACAGTCGTGTACAAATAGATTGTTCAAAATGTCAGTAGACGTTTGATAACATTCATATCAATTTAATCCATCTAACAACTACTCCTTGTCACTTGGATGCATATGCGATAGATTTTAGAACTGTGAAGGAGTTTTTCTCTGTTATACATTCAAAAGAAGACTAGAAAAATAATTCATATACAATGACAACACGTTATGAAAGACAATAGTAATCTGTCTCCAAGTAAGAACACATACGAGTCAACAATTAGGGTAAGAATGAGCGAAGAGATTTTCAGTCCACTTACAGTGAACTAATCGGGACCTTAGCCAACGAAGTCTGCAGTGCTAGACGCCAAGATCAAGCCAGAATTATATATAACACCTAAACCTCTGCTACCAATTTTGGATTGTCCGGTATGGATGGTCTTTCAGGGGGAAGAGCAGGGATCCTTCTTGATTCTCACCTCGTACCTGCAGTTGTCAATGAAAAGTTTGGCGATTGTTGCACCAGTAGCTCGCAACAAGAGACATCATGGTCCTCGTGGATGTCTGCGGAGAAGGAGCAGTGGAGTCTGCAGACAAGGAGAATAGGAGGCACCGAACGTGGATGACGGCAAGAGGCACCGTGGACTTCTGCGGAGGAGCATCGCTGCTGCTGTAGCAGAGTCCGCCGAATGTGAACAAGTGAAACAAATAGGAGCAGAGAGGGTAACTACCGAAGGGTTAGCAGAAGTCACAAACGATACAAATTGGGATTTCAAAATAGCAAGAGATGTTTAGAAAAATAAAATTATGGGCCCCCCTCTTTTTTGGGCCCCTAGCTGTCACCCAAGTTGCCCCCCAATGGGTCGGCCCTGGTCCTGCAAGGTTGGGGTACCACATGGATGGAGGCTACACTGGGGCTAAGAGGTTCTTGAGGTTCCTAATTGTGGTTATTTGGTTTTTTAAGGTTTAATATGTGGGTTTGATTGATTACACTAGGGTATATGTAATTAGGAAAGGGAATATGAAACCTAAGTAATTTTTGGAAATTAGAGCTACAATCTAAGTAAGGGAGTAATTAACACTAAACAAGCAAGATCAAAAGATTATACTAGACCAACAATCCAGACTTTGACTAAGTAAAGCGATTAACTAAACAAAGCAAGGCAAAGCTACACTAACCATACACAAGTAGCCATAACTAAGAGCTAAGTAACCAAACAAAGGCAATTCACCTTTGATTAAGTACTTATCATAATGTGAAGGATTGAGAAATCTAAGCTAGAAAACAATAGGTAAGTATAATTTTAGAAATTGATTAGAAGAGTGGACTATTTAGGAAATATGGGATAAACAACCATACATTAGGTTAATAGTCAACCAAAATATCCAATAATATATCATACAAACAACCACAGAGTTGTTGGTTAGAAATCCTAGCCTACTAGTGGGCCATGTGTAACATAGAGCATATATTGGAGAACTATTCTCTAATTCACACTCTATCTAAAATTATGAGCTCAATTCACAAGGGCATAGGTGAACCTAAATCAAGATCAACCCTAGTCTAGTTTTGTTTTACTTAGTACACTTGATGGCAAGGGTTAGTACAAGGTGTAAAAGAAGTATATTTACCATTTATGACCCTCTATTCGACCTCTAATATGCTCATTGCCATTGTAGAAGGGGAGAGACACCTAGCTACTTTGACTACATACTTAAGGTAGTAGAATAGAGGGGTTGAAGGTGTAGGGAATCGTGAAGGAGATAGGCACAACAAAAGTAATAAAAAGAAAAAATCCATGCTGCCACGAGTAGATCTCATCAATAAAAATATACTCAGAAGGAAGGGATGTAAGGTATACCTTGTCACACAGTAGATCCAACATAATGTCTAACAATGAATATATACACAATAAGATGTTGATAACATTTTCTCAACAAAGTCAAAAAGTTGAATACATCTCTATATTGTCTATGTAGATGAAGGGGGACTGCACTTCACACTCCTAAAGCCAATGGGGAAGGAACAAACTTTCCATTTTTAGTGTGAGCATTGCACAATCTCTCCATCTCTCTCTCCATATGGGTAATGATGACTAGGGTTCATGTGTCCAACAACCACAAAACTAGAAACTTGATCGTCATGCCCCTTTATAGGAGAGATATGGAACAAGGATTCTTAATAAACCATAGAAAATGAAAATTCAACAAAACCTTTTAGTAGTTTTCTTGCTACAACCAGTCATGTGACTGAGTAGGGTAAGGATGTTTTTTCAGCAAACCATCTGCAACAACTAGTCAAGAGACTAGCCAGTCTCATCGAGAAAATGGACCGGGTCAGAATGTTCTAGATTTAATTAATGATTTCTTTAATATAGTCCAGTCAAGCAAATGAACTAGCTAGTTGACCAATTGTCTGATCTTATCCTGTCAACTGATTGAGAAGATCTCAGCCTAGTCAATCAACTGCCTTCTATTCAATTGACTAGACTGTGTAGTTGGGAAACTAGACTGTCTAATTAGGTGAATTGACTTTCCATTCAACTGAATGAGATTGTACTCAATCCTTGATGATGTAATTGATTACCGAAACCTTATACTAACCAATTAATAATATGTCCATGATTATACTCCTCTGCCTTATTAATCCTATATTTGTGACCATATAAACTCCAAATTGCATTGGTAATGATAAATTTAATCATGTTCTAGTTTCATAGATATTGATTGGTATATAGAAAGATTTCATTGCCACTAAGTAATCACATAAGTTAGAGAACAACTTTAACCTAATATTGTGACCAGTGTTACATTTATCATATAATCCATTTGTCTCTGATATCCAGAGTAAATCCAAGGTATGGAAATGTCATCTTCTTAATATTTAATCTTTGTTTCTTAATCTAGAACTGACTATTTGAGGTAGATATAATCTCAATATCATATATTGATTCACATGAGCATGGCCATGCCTTTCATATTCTCACTCATCAAGCAACTGGAATATTATTCCAAGAGGAGGTATGAATTTAATCTCGATGACTTTCAACAATCCATATGTGTCATGGTGCACCCAAGTACTACCTATATGACAATCTTAATCGACGTCACATTGGGTATTTTCAATGTACACTAAACACCATGTGATCATTGTAGTGACTTTAGGTCTGAGGACCACAAGCACCACTATCACACGACATATGATTTGGAATGTCATTTTATGGCTTCCATGTATCATACCCAAGTTGGCTCCGTCCATTACATTTTTCCATAACAAATACTTGTGTTTGACTTGATATCCAATATCATGACTAATGAGACATAGTCATCAATCAAAACAGATACTAGTCTTAATTGTTTTGTCCAAATTTTGATAATAATATCTAATGCAACCCTATTTAGGGCTTCATCTTGTGTTATATTTCATTTCAATCACATCTATACCTATTAGATTACATGTTATTTCTCGTAATATCCACATTTGTGTAAAATGCACTTATAAACATTATTTGCATGTTTTTCAGGCATTTGGACCATGCTTGGATGGAAGAGAGAGAGAAAATGAGTGATCCTAGGGTTTCTATACCCTTAGAGAGTCCTAAATTGTAATCTGAAGCTCCCTCAACATACCCTTAGAGGACAAAGCTCTATTGAAGCAAAGATGTCTAAGAATGAAAAAAGATCCAAGTCAAAGTATTGATACATAGACCAGAACAGCAATGGTTCCACAAAATGGCCATGCTAGATCACTCATAATCAACAAAGTCAATTTCAAGCACTACAATAATCATCATGGCCGTGCCACTCACAATGGCCTTGGTAGTTGGACCCGGAAACAATCGTGCCACCTTGCACAACTGTGTTGAAGTTGAGCCAGAATAGCTGTGGAGCAGAGAATGAGTAGACACATCCAAACCACCACGACCATGGTGACCACCACAATCATGCTACCCTTTCCCCACCATGGCCGTAGTGACCACCACGCCGAGCTACTTCATGTACATACTTGACCAAAGTTACTGTGATTTATCTATTTTTCACCATGGTCGTTCCACTCCATCACGAACATTCTCACTCTAATCCACCATGGCCATGGTGACCACCACGACCGTGCTACTCACAAAAACCTAGATACTTTCCCAAAACATTCCCCACTTTACCCCTACTTGACCTATTACTTCCCCCACATCGGTATATACCTAAGCGGTGGCTGGAGCATAGGGTTGGTCACCCCTAGCTACCTTCATTCACTCCATTTTTGCATTCTAAAAATTCCACTCCATTTCCACCTCCATTCCACTCCAATTCACCATTTCCACCATCAGAATCCTAGTTTCCTAGTGTTTTGACCCTATTACACCATCATCCCATGCCCTTGCACCTTGGAAGAAGGAGGAGGATGTCTTACAATAGCTGAAGAAGAGGATTACTCCATCTACACCAATCTCCATGGCTTCTTCTACCACTTTCTCCTTTCTTTTTGTATTTTTCATTTCCATGAGTAGCTAGGCCCCTTAGGTGGGCTGTTTGGGGCCTAAAATGTTACTTTGGTACCATGTTGGGAGAAAATGATATGTAAACATTGTGATTTTTTTCCAAATGATTATGTTCTATTTTTATCTAACACTTCATGAATTGCTTGTCAGTTTGTGCTTGAAATCACCTTGGAATTTAGGAAAATTACGTATATGTGTGAATTTTGGGATTTTCTCCTAGGCCCAATTCATGGTTCCCTAGCTATCCACCCTTCTTCCTACATGCTAATTGATTCTCCTAACCCTAGTTGAGAGATCTAAGTAGCTATATTAGATGAATTTACTATGATTAGCTTAGAGCTTTCTCAAGGATAGAATGTGGGTGATGGGAGGCCTAAAACCTCACTTCCACTCCCATTACTAACCTCATCCCTTAATCATCCTAAGATCATCTAACCTAGAAACATAGGCTTGTTTAGACTCTAATTGAATTGCACCTAAACTCTAACCTAATTGAGCCTCACAAGGGTAGTAGGGGGTGTTAGGGACTAGTTCCCCTATACACAACCTAGCATATCCATGGTCAGTTAGTAGTTTAAGATAATTCATTAGACTCTAGCTTGTTGTTTGGTCTGGTAATCTAAATGAAAGCATAATGTTCACATGTCACCCCAACCTTATTGATAAGTGCATCCCCCAAACGGCCCACACATCCCTTTATTGCTTTAAAACCCTAATTGTCTTCTTGCTTAGCTAGTATTACCTTAGTTATCTCTTTACTTTCTTAGTTAGCTTCTTTCCTTTTTCTTTCCTTTCTCTTGCTAGTTTAGGTCTTCAATTTCTCCTTTGCTCTATTTGTTAGCTTAGAGTAGTGTAGATCTCTTCTTGCCTGTTTTAGTGTACCTTACTCATCTTTTTGATTGCCTTGTCTTTTCTTTCTCATTGTAATTAAGTGTCTGGGGTTAACTTAGGTTTTGATCTTGTTTGCTCTCCTTTAATTTCTTTCTTTTTCAAACCTTAGTGTAATCAACAATAAACCATAAAACCCTTCGACCCTAGTGTGACGACTGCTATCAAACTGACAACCAAATCGTCATAGTAATTATGTGAAATAAACATTAATAGTAGATTAACAAAAATCACTAAAACTTAAAACTATTTCTCAAAGAGATCCATTTCCAAGAAACTTCTTAAGAAAAGAACCCAAGTAATATATACATCATGGTTCACATTGCACATACATTGTACCATCTCATCTCGAGGATAACATATATCAGTTGCCTTGTCAAAACATGTACTGAAGCAACATAAAACCTCGAGGCATACAAGACAAAAATCTCAGATCATTTATAAAACCATTACGTATTGACTCCAAGGACCTAAGAGTATAGAGACGACACATAAGACTTCTATCTACAAGACATGATAGACAATATACTCAACCTGAGCTGTTATTGCTATCCCTGTTGCTGTTGTTGTCCTTCCTATGCCATATGGTCTCTACCTCCTTGTGCACGTCCACCTAAAAATTGTGGATCCCACGGGGTGAGACACAAGTCCCAGCGAGAGATATAATTCTCCTCCAAAAATATTATTATCATAGGTAAATAGTATAAAACTGATCAGATGATACTTTATATAAATTAACATGTTAGATCATTATTTAATTGTAGTGTAAAGCAATAGCATTGATAAGATAGTTCAACTATCCATAATAGAGCTATAGATCATCTAATTGTTTTATAAGGAATAAGAAGAACATGTATAACATCTATCCATTTAAAATGTATAAAAGAAGTGTACATCAACCAATGTTTTCCATATTCGATCCTTAAGCAAATACGCTACATGGCTGATTATATATTTACAATCACACTTATGCCCTAAGGATATGACATATACCGCTCATGCTCTAACTGACCATGGCTACGTAAAGCATCAGTACCATACAAGGCTAATGGAAGAGCCGACTGCCAAGACCTCACCCGTCTTGGTCAGTATGAGATTACTGACATGACATCTTGTGTCATTTGCAATTACCTTACCAGGGTATACTTGTATCTTTGCTATAGAGCTACAACCGCAACATGCATTCTCTTCAGGGAGATTTCAATTATCCATCCCCGGATTATAATAATAAGGAAGATTATACATCAATTCCTCATTTGGTCGGGAGATTCACATATCAATCCTATTATCAATTAATGATGAAGAATTTACACATCAATTCCTCATTTAGTCAGGAGATTCACATATGAACCCCGATATAAGATAAATGAGGAAGGTTCTTGTAACAACCTCAAACCTATGTATCACCCCTAATTTCTCTTACTAAAAACTTTAATTTTGTTTTCTTTTAAACTTTGTGGAGTAACATTTTTGACTCTGAAAGTATTCGAGAGAAGTTCGAGTCTTATGTCACCACCTATTCAATTAGACATTTGTGAGTGTGACCTTGATGATTGGGGTTTTAAATTCACATTTTTGGTACAATCAAAATTAACCTTGGATGGGGCCAGATCCAATTTTATATTTCCTATTATCTAGTAGGAGAATTGACAAGGAGAAAATACCTAAATTCAATATAATTTATAAAGGAAAATGTATCATCCATTTATTAGGCTATTTAACACCCATATGTTAATATTAGTGACTAACAAATTAAAAATGGACTTTTGAAGTCAGAATCATGTTCATTGTCTGTTTAAATGATCAACCCATAGATTGGGGAGAGTTCAACGCATGTTTTAATAGCCTTAAAGGGAATAATATATACTTTATAGTTTATTTTCATATAATGGATCACACTGCCTCACTTTAGGTAATTACTGCACTTAAGACTTTTACTATCATCAGGCGAGTGTTGTGGACCGGGCGGGACTTTCTCTCTGTCCCGACGAATGGCCACACACATGCGTTATAGAACAACCATAATGTCATATACCGATTGCTCGCATCAGAAGCTTTGATTGACGATGCTTTTGCTGGTTTGAATTTCAGGAGAGTATAGCGACCACAAAGAACCCTAATTTAAGGCCTATGACTCCCTAAATACCAAACACCCAAAAGTTTCCTGGTTGCCTCCCGCCATTCTCACCGAAGGTGCTTCGCATCCCCTCTTCTTAACTCCATACATTATGAGATTGTCCCTAAGAGAACAACAACCCTCTCCCCAATGAGTCATCTGATCAATCCCCTTGGAACGATGCTACATGTAACATCCCTGACCTGGGTTATGAGTTAACCCTAGGTGTTTTGCCTAAATATGTAATTAAATCTTTGTGATTAACTCTGAGCATGTAATTAAGTTTCTCAGAAACATGTATTTCAGTTTTTGCTCCTTTTTATTTAAAGTTGTAGCATTGTTTTGTTATACAGGGACCTATGTGCAATTTACCCAGTTAAAAGGGTTAGCTTGCAATTTGCACATTATGAGATGTTCCTCTGATGTTGAGACATCATGAGAATCTTTTTGGTAAGGTTTGAGGGATTTCCCAAGCTAGGGCACCAAGGTGCAGCTGTGGAAGCAATCCCGGTGCTTGAAAACCCTAATTTGGGGTAAAATGCAATTTACCCAAATTAAGGAATGCAAATTGTAAAATATGTCATCTAATGAATCTTTTTAGACTCTTGCCATCATTAAGAGAAGAATGATGAGGGAGTCACCTCAATTGAATTATCAAGTTATGAAATATGCCTTGTAATGGAATAATCAGGGTATATGTGCAATAGTTCTTTATGTACGTACCTTATTATTAGATTGTTCTTCTTTGCCTTCTTTTCTAGACCTTAAGATAAGGTTTGTCCTTAGAATAAGAAGGAAGGGACTATCAAGTAAAGAAGGAGGGACATGGTTGAAATTATGGACAACTTATGAACTAATGTTGAAAATCCTACCCCTAGTATATATACCCTCAACTTCTCTAAGCAAGGGAACTTGCCCTTCGTTCCCTTCACTGTTCCATTTAACTAAAGACGACCAAAGAATGCCTTGGAGCTAAGGAGGACGACCAAGGGAAACAAGGTAGGTTTGGGACCCTTCTTCTTGCCTAATTCCATGGTTAGAACTCGAATTCAAGGTCAATTTGGTGGCTAATTCTCGAAACCCTATCTTTCTAGCCATCTCCTTTCGTCTTTCCTTGGCGTTTTCACCTTGGCCAACCTGTGGGAACTCAAGGACGCCATTAGAGCTTGGAGCTCAAGGAGCAAGCTTTAGGCGGGTTTTATAACTCTAAACCCATGCTTTACTATGTACATCTTTTATATGCGGTTTGATGATAGCTCTTAGTGTTTCCCTACTTTTCCCTGTTATTTTGCAAGCAAATCCATGGGATATTCGTACTGTTCTTGACCTAGGAGATGAAGGCGTGATTTCCAAGAAAAACCCACCACTTTTCACTTCCTTAAACGGTCTCACCAGTTTGCTCTCTCGGTCTCAAGACCGAGAGGTGAGCAAATGGTCTCTAGAATGCGACAGGGAAAACGGTCTCCAAGACCGTTTGGCCCCGTTGAACGAGCGTGGACCGTATAAGAAATCTGTTCCTAATTATATAGTATAATTACCCTCAAAATGTGGGAGTCTAACTCCAAAGGAATCGGGAGATATGACCTTTTGAAGTAACAACGTTAAATGAATTTATTCCTGATTTTCTAACGGTCTGAAATTGCTGTTTTGGGCAAACGGTCTCAAGACCGTGTAAGGTCATTGACCAGGCGTCGAACGTATGATATTACTGTTAAAAATAATGTTAATTAACAACTCACCAAGTTTGATGGTCTAATTCCAAACGGGCTAAGAGTTGAAGGGTGAATACTAGGGCTAACCCTAGGTGAAATCAGTACTGAAATTATGGTGACCTAATTAGGGTTTTTAGGGTTGATTGACCTAAACGGTCTCAAGACCGTTTGGGGGTCATCCAAACGGTCTCAAGACCGTGAGGGCAATCAACCATGACCGTTTGGAGGTCTGGGGTCAAGAATAGTTGACCAATTGAAGGTACAATTACACCAAATTACATTGCAAATTAAATATTGATATAATCTTCAACTCAATTGACCCAACCTTGAAGAAATTTCACTAGAATCCAAAATTGGATGGGCAAACGGACTCAAGACCATTTGGAACTCATCCAAACGGTCTCAAGACCGAGAGGACAATCACCCAAGACCGTTAGAAGGTCTAGGGTTAAGTAATTTGACCAATTGAGGACCTAATTGCAAATAAGTTGTCAATATAATCAAAATTCTGTTTTGTGGTTCAATCATGATTCAACCCCTATCAAATCACCTTAGACTTTGATGAAATCTTGGGCAAACGGTCTCAAGACCATGTGGGGTCCACCCACATGACCTTAAGACCATTTGGGCCAAGTTTGGGCCCATTTGGAGCTCAATTGAAGGGTTCAACCTTGTGTTAGTGCACATTGTTGAGTGTTGATGGGTGAACATTGATAGACCCTAATTGAATCTACTTCAACCCAAATTGGTCAACCATTAAGGATCAATTGAATGACCAAGTGGTCAAGCATAATCTAAATTGACCCAATCCATAAGTGGTCAACATGGCTCTGACCTTTTGAGGGCTTCAACATGAGTTGACATTATCAGTTGTATCATTGAATGTTGTTGATGGTCCAAGTGGTTGAGACCATGTGAGCTCACGATCTCAAGGTCGAGAGGAGGCTCGCGGTCTCAAGGTTGAGAGGAGGCTCGTGGTCTCAAGGTCGTGAGAGGGCTCACGGTCTCAAGACCGCGAGGGGCCTCGCGGTCTTGGGGTCAAAGAAGGGCAAACAGTCTTCATAACCCTCGCGGTCTTAACCTCAAGATGAGTCTTCGCGGTCTTGAATCAATGGAGGGCTCGCGGTCTTGGAGGAGGAAGAGGCCTCGCGGTCCTGAGGTCAAAAGTGACCAAACAGTCTACACATCCTCGCGGTCCTAATGTCAATTGGTCAAAAGGTCAACTCAACCAATGGGTCTCAAATCGATTGAGGGTTGATGGTTGAGATCAATCAAGATAATTCAAGGTTGACTTCATTCAATCAATTGGTGACATAAATGGTTCAATGTTGCCCTAATCAAACCCTAATGATAACCTAGTATATTAAAGGGTTAATTGACTAGGATTTTGACCATGATGATGATCAATGGGGTGAATTACCAAAATACCCCTGAAGGGTAAATTAAGTAATACCTTGATCAAATCAAACCCTAATCACATGATAGTGATGTTTTGGGCTATGTTAGCCTATGATGACTTAATCCGACCTGATCTAGAGTGATGTTGACATCACCTAACCTTATGATGAGAGAGAAAGTACTTATAGAGAGAGAAAGTACTTCTAGAGAGAGAAAGTACCCTTTTCAGGTGAAAATTCAATTAAAGCATCTCCAATGCACAGGAATGAGCATAATTAGGGTATGATCCACCTGTGTGAGATCATAGAAACCCTAATTATGATAAATGATGAACCTTTAACTAATCTAAGGGTATCAATGAAGATGTTACTCATACATGATGATGTTATGAGTTCAATTCACCTTGATATGAATAGTAAACCCTAATTCAAGGGTAATGGCATGATTTTGAATATTAAACTCTATTTAATGTGAATTAGAGATTTAACTCTTATAACAAGAGTAGGAAGTATATTCCTTATTTTTGTATTACCTTTATCAGTTGTATTAACCATGCAGGTTCTGATATGAAGGTAATCATATCCAGGTATGGATGTTGATGTTATATTCAGTAAAGGCATGTCGTTAGCCTTATGAATAAGTAAAGTAATCTGATGCCTTGTCAGTGGCATCCTATGCTGATAATGGGCTGTGAGAGCCATGAATACCATCAAGGTCATGCGTTAGAGATGACTTGTGATGAGGATAATGAGAAATGATGATTGATATGAGTTAGGCCTGTTACATTTAGTATTCTTCTTTTATAGCTGCTATGCTACTGTTATTGTTTGAAGAACAATGTATTCTGTTAAAGAATACTGAATGTACCTAACTAATCAAGTATAATGTAGAGCCCTGATCATATATCCATCATTGTCAGAGATTAAGTGATGGTGAAACATGTTTTCCTCAGGGAACTCCTGGAGCACATACTTTTGAGTATGTGGGGTACATGGATGTGTAGAACCTTACATCCTAGTGTAGGAAAGTGATGTAGATGTGTAATCCATCCATCCTTCACTATAATTCCATACCGTATCAGTGGTAGGTAAACATGAAACCTCCTGATGACGAAGAAAGCACAGATATCCGTATCAGTGGTAGGTAAATATGAATCCTCCTGATGACGAAGAGAGTACAGAATGCCACTGTGACTCTAGAATAGTGAAGGACCAGTTTACCCCGGTAAGCTATAATAGTAGAGACATGAGATGTCCTACAAGTGATCCTCTTACTGACTGAGGAAGGTGAAGGTCATGAGAATCCGGCTCTCTTAATGACCTATGTATGATACTAATGTGACTTCTCAGCGATCAGTTGGGGTATGAGTGGTAAGCCTCATCTCCACAGGGCATAATGTTGTTTGTAAAACATAATCAACCATGTAGTATAACTTGTTAGAGATAACTCCAAGTTAGTTGATTGATGTTACATTGCAATAGTGTTTATATTCTCCATATCTCCTAAATTGTAGAGATCTTGTTATACCTGCAACGGTTATAGAATACTTTGAAGGCTTTACTGCTTAAGATATTCTTTGATGTTATAATAAAGCTTCTGGCGAAGAGTTATAACTCTCACTGGGACAATTATGTATAATTGTCTCACCCCATAGACTTCAACTTTTTAGGTGGATGTCGAAGGCGAAGGAACCAGCCTACAAGTGACCAGTCTCAGCAGCAGCACCAGGGGCAGCAGTAATCTCAGGTGGAGATTGTCCTGCCATGTGGTGTAGTTAGAGTCAGTCCTATGTGTCCTCTGTACTCTCAGGTCTTGGAGTCTTTTGTATAGTGATCTTGAGATTTTGTATCTTGATGTATATAATTACTCAAGAAGTAATTATCCTGAGATGTAAACAGTTTATCTCTCTTTATGAAAGAAGCTTTTATGGATCCAAGCTCTTGTCTCAAAAAGTTTTAATTTCCCGTGATTTTTGTCTTCCGCTGATTACCGATTCGCTTCCGCTAAGTTTTAATCGTGTTTATGTCATGGTTTGGAGATCAGAGCCCACAATTAGTGGTATCAGATCTCTAGGTCAGTTGAGTCTATAGAGGCATAGGACTTAGGATGTCGAGTCTATCTTTAGTACTCCTTCCTTATCTAAATAGAACCTTCTGCTCCTCAGGAGAAGAAGATACCTAAGGATGTCAGAACATCGTGATGAGTACGTCGCAGAGAGTAGTGCTAGTGCACCTCGAGGCGGTGCAAGGGTTCCGAGGATAGAACAACCTGCACCTGAGTCGCCAAGAGAGCCACCCCAGTTCGACCTAGCTGACATGAGTAACCCAGCTGTACAGACGATGTTTGGGCAGTTCATGACTGCCATGACACATATAACTGATAGGATGCCCGTTCCTGCACCTAGGGCACCTGTCCAGCCTGAAGCACAAGGTATCGGTAAGACGTTCGAACGACTTCGTCGTGTCGGAGCTACCGAGTACTTCGGAACAGCCGACCCTGCAGATGCTGACTTATGGTTGACAGAGTAGGAAAAGGCTTTCAGGATTCTTATGATTCCAGAAGCTGAGAAGGTTAGACATGATGTCTATCTTCTCAAAGGCAGTGCTGGTCACTGGTGGAACATGGAAGAGCAGAAGAGATCTGGAGTAGAGTTCTCATGGGAAGAGTTTCGTCGGGAATTTATCAATAGATATTTTCCAAAGACCTTCCTAGATGAGAAGATCTCTCAGTTTGAGAAACTAAGGCAGGGTATGATGAACATTAGTGAGTATGAAGCTAAGTTCATGGAGTTGTTGCGGTTCTGTCCGCACATGGCTGCTACGGATGAGGAAAGAATCAGAAGATTTGAGAAGGGTTTGAATTCTGATATGTCAACCCCTGTGTCTGCCTTAGAAAACAGAGAGAGATTCTCTACCTTCGTTGAGTCAGTCCGAAGGATAGAGAGATCTGTGGTTGAGAAAAGACAAACCCATAAAAGATATCCACAGTGCCAGGGTTCTTCATCTAGGGATTCCAAGAAACCTAGATTCTCTGCACCTAACCCTCCACCACCCAGATCGAGTTTTCAAACTCAATGGACACCAAGCAGAGGTAGAGGACGGAGTCAACCGCTTCAAGCGACGCACAGTTCTGCATCAGTGTCAGTCACTGGACCACCCAGACCACAGCAACAGGAGAGGAGTTGCTACAACTGTGGTAAGGTGGGACACTTGATGAAGGATTGTCGTTCTAGGCCTGCTAGTGTGACACAACAACCCCCGAGACAGAATCAATAGGGATCGCTGAATAGACAACATCAAGGAGCAGCTCGAGGACGTGGACAAGCATCTCAAGCTGGATCATCAGCACCACCTCAACACCAGGCGACTGCGAGGTTCTATGCTATGAACCCACCTGAGGCAGTGGTCAATCCACGGGTAGTGGCAGGTCAGATGAAACTTTTATATTCTGATATGTCTACATCCTGTGTTGTATCCGTTCTGATTGATCCGGGTGCTACACACTCTTTCATCACTCGTGAAGTGATTCGTAACTGCAATGTGACTGTTAGTCATAGAGCAGATAGTTTGTTGTTAGAGACTCCGTTGAGTGGGTCTGCCGTTTTGCAGGAGGTATGTTCTCCCTGCATCCTCTTCTTTTCTGACCATCGCATTCAAGTGGATCTTATACCACTTGATATGGAAGGATTTGATATAATCCTTGGGATGGATACCTTAGAGAGGTATAGAGTTGTCTTGGATTGTGAGTCCAAGTTGGCTGTGTTTGCTGACGAAAGCAGCACATGGATCTTTCAAGGTGAAAGAAAGATTCTGCCCACCTGTCTTGTATCAGCTATGGTTGCTGATAAGCTGTTGAGGCAAGGATGTTATGCATTCTTAGCCCATGTGGTAGATGTTACCAAGGAAAGTTCCAATCCTACTAAAGTTCCTATAATCAAGGAATTCGAAGATGTGTTTCCCGAAGAACTTCCTGGTGTACCACCACCTCGGGAGATTGATTTTGAAATTAATCTGATCCCAGACACGAAACCCATAGCACAAACTCCGTATAAGATGGCGCCTGCCGAGATGGCAGAACTCAAGAAATAGCTTCAAGAGATACTTGAGAGAGGTTTTATCCGACCAAGTACTTCACCTTGGGGTGCTCCGGTCTTGTTTGTTAAAAAGAAATATGGGTCAATGCGGTTATGCATCGACTACAGACAACTCAATAAAGTAACAATAAAGAATAAGTACCCTCTGCCGAGGATTGATGATCTCTTTGACCAGTTGCGTGGTGCAACAGTCTTTTCAAAGATAGACTTGAGGTCTGGATATCATCAACTCCGTATTAAGGATAGTGACATATCCAAGTCTGCCTTTAGGACAAGATATGGTCACTATGAGTTCACGGTTATGTCGTTTGGACTAACCAATGCACCAGATGCATTTATGGAACTCATGAATAGAGTTTTTCGACCTTTCCTTGATCAGTGTGTTGTCGTCTTCATAGATGACATTCTGATTTATAGTAAGGATGCTCAGCAGCATGAGCAGCATCTTCGCCAAGCTTTGACCTTGCTAAGAGAACATAAGCTGTATGCTAAGTTTAGCAAGTGTGAGTTTTGGCTACCGGAGGTATCTTTTCTTGGTCATGTGATATCCGCCTCGGGAATTCGTGTTGACCCTACGAAAGTAGAATCTGTTCTATAGTGGGAACAACCGAAGACATCGACGGAGATTCGAAGTTTCTTGGGGTTAGCTGGCTATTATCGAAGGTTCATTAAGAACTTTAGTTCTATAGCCTTACCTTTGACCAAGTTGACCCGGAAAGATGTTCCTTTTTCCTGGAGTGATAAGTGTCAACAGTCTTTCCAGTTACTGAAGGAGAGATTGACAAGTGCACCTGTTCTAGTGCTACCTGAACAAGGAAAAGGATATGTAGTCTTCTGTGATGCTTCCAAAAATAGACTAGGATGTGTGTTGATGCAGGATAAACAAGTGGTTTCTTTTGCTTCCCGACAGCTTAAGAAACACGAGGAGAATTATCCAACACACGATCTGGAGTTAGCTGCTGTGGTTCATGCTTTGAAGATCTGGAGGCATTATCTCTACGGAGAGACATTCCAGATTTTCACAGACCACAAAAATCTTAAGTATATCTTCTCTCAGCATGAGCTCAACATGAGGCAACGTCGCTGGATGGAGTTAATCAAGGACTACGACTGTACAATTGATTACCATCCAGGCAAGGCCAATGTTGTTGCAGATGCCTTGAGTAGGAAATCAGCAACATCAACCATGAATAGAGCACAACTAAACTTTTTAGTATGCTCTAGGAGAGATATGCTTATCTCTTTAAGGCAAGACAATGTACAGTTGAAGGTGTCATTGTTAGCCGGATTGTTGGCTGAGATGCATATTAAGCCTACCCTAAGAGAGCAGATTAAAGAAGCACAGCTAGGTGATGCTGTAGTTCAGCAGATTAGATCTGAGTATGGAAATGAGAAGCAAGATGGTTTTTATGACTCGGAAGATCAAGTAGCTTGTTATAATGAAAGGATGATAGTGCCAGATGTGGACAACTTGAGGAAGTTAGTCCTGGAAAAAGCCCATTCTTCCATGTATGCTATGCATCCAGGGAGCACCAAGATGTATCGGAATTTGAAAGATTTGTATTGGTGGCCTGGGATGAAAAAGGACGTTGTAGAGTTTGTTCTGAGGTGTCCTGTGTGTCAGAAAATTAAAGCCAAACACCAGAAGCCTGCAGGAACAATGCAACCTTTACCCATACCGCAGTGGAAGTGGGACCATGTGACCATGGACTTTGTTGTTGGCCTACCCAGGACAAGCAAAGGACATGATTCCATTTGGGTAATTGTTGATAGGTTGACTAAGACAGCACATTTCTTACCTGTCAAAACAACCTATTCTGCTGAAAGGTTATCAGATTTGTATGTTCAAGAGATAGTGCGTTTGCACGGAGTTCCTGTCACAATAGTTTCTGACAGAGGTCCTCAGTTTACGAGTCGTTTTTGGGAACAGTTACACAGAGCCTTAGGCACCAAACTGAGGTTTAGTACGGCCTTTCATCCACAGACTGATGGACAGTCGGAAAGGACCATACAGACCCTAGAAGACCTGTTGAGAGCATGTGTTCTCCAGTTCACCGGAAGTTGGGATCTACACCTAAGCTTGATAGAGTTTGCCTATAACAATAGCTATCAACATAGTATTGATATGGCACCTTATGAAGCTTTGTATGGTAGACGTTGTAGATCACCTCTGTATTGGTTTGAGACTAGTGAACATCAGTTGTTGGGTCCTGACCTTGTGCAACAGACCACAGAAAAGATTAAAGTAATACAACATAAGATAAAGATTGCTCAAGATAGGCAGAAATCTTATGCTGACAAACGTCGTAGACCTTTAGAGTTCCAGGTTGGAGACAGAGTGTATCTCAAGGTCTCACCTTGGAAAGGGGTCCTTCGTTTTGGAAGGAAAGGGAAGTTAGCTCCTAGATATATGGGGCTTTATCCAATCATCGAACGGATTGGAAAGGTAGCATATAGACTAGAGCTACCACCTGAGTTACAGCGGTTACATCCTGTGTTTCACATTTCTATGTTGAAGAAATGTCACCCAGACACCGAGTCAGTTCTACAACCCATGGAAGTAGAATTGAATGATGATATATCCTATGAGGAGGGACCAATGTAAATCCTTGATAAACGAATTAAAAAGTTAAAGAAGAAAGATATAAGTCTTGTAAAAGTCCTCTGGAACCATCGTGGTGTTGAAGAAGCCACTTGGGAGTTAGAGGATGAGATGAGAAGGAAGTATCCTGCCCTTTTCTCTTAGTATGTTTTATCGATTTCGGGGACGAAATCCTTGTAAGGGGTGGATAATTTGTAACATCCCTGACCTGGGTTATGAGTTAACCCTAGGTGTTTTTCCTAAATATGTAATTAAATCTTTGTGATTAACTCTGAGCATGTAATTAAGTTTCTCAGAAACATGTATTTCAGTTTTTGCTCCTTTTTATTTAAAGTTGTAGCATTGTTTTGTTATACAGGGACCTATGTGCAATTTACCCAGTTAAAAGGGTTAGCTTGCAATTTGCACATGATGAGATGTTCCTCTGATGTTGAGACATCATGAGAATCTTTTTGGTAAGGTTTGAGGGATTTCCCAAGCTAGGGCACCAAGGTGCAGCTGTGGAAGCAATCCCGGTGCTTGAAAACCCTAATTTGGGGTAAAATACAATTTACCCAAATTAAGGAATGCAAATTGTAAAATATGTCATCTAATGAATATTTTTAGACTCTTGCCATCATTAAGAGAAGAATGATGAGGGAGTCACCTCAATTGAATTATCAAGTTACGAAATATGCCTTGTAATTGAATAATGAGGGTATATGTGCAATAGTTCTTTATGTACGTACCTTATTATTAGATTGTTCTTCTTTGCCTTCTTTTCTAGACCTTAAGATAAGGTTTGTCCTTAGAATAAGAAGGAAGGGACGATCAAGTAAAGAAGGAGGGACCTAGTTGAAATTATGGACAACTTATGAACTAATGTTGAAAATCCTACCCCTAGTATATATACCCTCAACTTCTCTAAGCAAGGGAACTTGCCCTTCGTTCCCTTCACTGTTCCATTTCACTAAAGACGACCAAAGACTGACTTGGAGCTAAGGAGGACGACCAAGGGAAACAAGGTAGGTTTGGGACCCTTCTTCTTGCCTAATTCCATGGTTAGAACTCGAATTCAAGGTCAATTTGGTGGCTAATTCTCGAAACCCTATCTTTCTAGCCATCTCCTTTCATCTTTCCTTGGAGTTTTCACCTTGGCCAACCTGTGGGAACTCAAGGACGCCATTAGAGCTTGGAGCTTGAAAGCTTGGAGCTCAAGGAGCAAGCTTTAGGCGGGTTTTATAACTCTAAACCCATGCTTTACTATGTACATCTTTTATATGCGGTTTGATGATAGCTCTTAGTGTTTCCCTACTTTTCCCTGTTATTTTGCAAGAAAATCCATGGGATATTCATACTGTTCTTGAGCTAGGAGATGAAGGCGTGATTTCCAAGAAAAACCCACCGCTTTTCACTTCCTTAAACGGTCTCACCAGTTTGCTCTCTCGGTCTCAAGACCGCGAGGTGAGCAAACGGTCTCTAGACCTCGACAGGGAAAACGGTCTCCAAGACCGTTTTGCCCCGTTGACTGAGCATAGACCGTATAAGAAATCTGTTCCTAATTATATAGGATAATTACCCTCAAAATTTGGGAGGCTAACTCCAAAGGAATCGGGAGATATGACCTTTTTAAGTAACAACTTTAAATGAATTTATTCCTGATTTTCTAACGGTCTGAAATTTCCTTTTTGGGCAAACGGTCTCAAGACCGTGTAAGGTCGTTGAACAGGCATTGAACGTATGAGATTACTGTTAAAATTAATGTTAATTAACAACTCACCAAGTTTGATGGTCTAATTCCAAACGGGCTAAGAGTTGAAGGGTGAATACTAGGGCTAACCCTAGGTGAAATCAGTACTGAAATTATGGTGACCTAATTAGGGTTTTTAGGGTTGATTGACCTAAACGGTCTCAAGACCGTTTGGGGGTCATCAAAACGGTTTCAAGACCGCGAGGGCAATCAACCATGACCGTTTGGAGGTCTGGGGTCAAGAATAGTTGACCAATTGAAGGTACAATTACACCAAATTACATTGCAAATTAAATATTGATATAATCTTCAACTCAATTGACCCAACCTTAAAGCAATTTCACTAGAATCCAAAATTGGATGGGCAAACGGTCTCAAGACCGTTTGGAACTCATCCAAATGGTCTCAAGATCGAGAGGACAATCACCCAAGACCGTTATAAGGTCTAGGGTTAAGTAATTTGACCAATTGAGGACCTAATTGCAAATAAGTTGTCAATATAATCAAAATTCTGTTTTGTGGTTCAATCATGATTCAACCCCTATCAAATCACCTTAGACTTTGATGAAATCTTGGGAAAACGGTCTCAAGACCATGTGGGGTCCACCCACATGACCTCAAGACCGTTTGGGCCAAGTTTGGGCCCATTTGGAGCTCAATTGAAGGGTTCAACCTTGTGTTAGTGCACATTGTTGAGTGTTGATGGGTGAACATTGATAGACCCTAATTGAATCGACTTCAACCCAAATTGGTCAACCATTAAGGATCAATTGAATGACCAAGTGGTCAATCATAATCTAAATTGACCCAATCCATAAGTGGTCAACATGGTGCTGACCTTTTGAGGGCTTCAACATGAGTTGACATTATCAGTTGTATCATTGAATCTTGTTGATGGTCCAAGTGGTTGAGACCATGTGAGCTCGCGATCTCAAGGTCGAGAGGAGGCTCGCGGTCTCAAGGTCGAGAGGAGGCTCGTGGTCTCAAGGTCGTGAGAGGGCTCACGGTCTCAAGACCGCGAGGGGCCTCGCGGTCTTGGGGTCAAAGAAGGGCAAACAATCTTCATAACCCTCGCGGTCTTAACCTCAAGATGAGTCTTCGCGGTCTTGAATCAATGGAGGGCTCGCGGTCTTGGAGGAGGAAGAGGCCTCGCGGTCCTGAGGTCAAAAGTGACCAAACGGTCTACACATCCTCGCGGTCCTAATGTCAATTGGTCAAAAGGTCAACTCAACCAATGGGTCTCAAATCGATTGAGGGTTGATGGTTGAGATCAATCAAGATAATTCAAGGTTGACTTCATTCAATCAATTGGTGACATAAATGGTTCAATGTTTCCCTAATCAAACCCTAATGATAACCTAGTATATTAAAGGGTTAATTGACTAGGATTTTGACCATGATGATGATCAATGGGGTGAATTACCAAAATACCCCTGAAGGGTAAATTAAGTAATACCTTGATCAAATCAAGCCCTAATCACATGATAGTGATGTTTTGGGCTATGTTAGCCTATGATGACTTAATCCGACCTGATCTAGAGTGATGTTGACATCACCTAACCTTATGATGAGAGAGAAAGTACTTCTAGAGAGAGAAAGTACTTCTAGAGAGAGAAAGTACCCTTTTCAGGTGAAAATTCAATTAAAGCATCTCCAATGCACAGGAATGAGCATAATTAGGGTATGATCCACCTGTGTGAGATCATAGAAACCCTAATTATGATAAATGATGAACCTTTAACTAATCTAAGGGTATCAATGAAGATGTTACTCATACATGATGATGTTATGAGTTCAATTCACCTTGATATGAATAGTAAACCCTAATTCAAGGGTAATGGCATGATTTTGAATATTAAACTCTATTTAATGTGAATTAGAGATTTAACTCTTATAACAAGAGTAGGAAGTATATTCCTTATTTTTTTATTACCTTTATCAGTTGTATTAACCATGCAGGTTCTGATATGAAGGTAATCATATCCAGGTATGGATGTTGATGTTATATTCAGTAAAGGCATGTTGTTAGCCTTATGAATAAGTAAAGTAATCTGATGCCTTGTCAGTGGCATCCTATGCTGATAATGGGCTGTGAGAGCCATAGATACCATCAAGGTCATGCCTTAGAGATGACTTGTGATGAGGATAATGAGAAATGATGATTGATATGAGTTAGGCCTGTTACATTTAGTATTCTTCTTTTATAGCTGCTATGCTACTGTAATTGTTTGAAGAACAATGTATGCTGTTAAAGAATACTGAATGTACCTAACTAATCAAGTATAATGTAGAGCCCTGATCATAGATCCATCATTGTCAGAGATTAAGTGATGGTGAAACAGGTTTTCCTCAGGGAACTCCTGGAGCACATACTTTTGAGTATGTGGGGTACATGGATGTGTAGAACCTTACATCCTAGTGTAGGAAAGTGATGTAGATGTGTAATCCATCCATCCTTCACTATAATTCCATACCGTATCAGTGGTAGGTAAACATGAAACCTCCTTATGATGAAGAAAGCACAGATATCCGTATCAGTGGTAGGTAAATATGAAACCTCCTGATGACGAAGAGAGTACATAATGCCACTGTGACTCTAGAATAGCGAAGGACCAGTTTACCCTGGTAAGCTATAATAGTAGAGACATGAGATGTCCTACAAGTGATCCTCTTACTGACTGAGGAAGGTGAAGGTCATGAGAATCCGACTCTCTTAATGACCTATGTATGATACTGATGTGACTTCTCAGCGATCAGTTGGGGTATGAGTGGTAAGCCTCATCTCCACAGGGCATAATGTTGTTTGTAAAACATAATCAACCATGTAGTATAACTTGTTAGAGATAACTCCAAGTTAGTTGATTGATGTTACATTGCAATAGTGTTTATATTCTCCATATCTCCTAAATTGTAGAGATCTTGTTATACCTGCAACGGTTATAGAATACTTTGAAGGCTTTACTGCTTAAGATATTCTTTGATGTTATAATAAAGCTTCTGGCGAAGAGTTATAACTCTCGCTGGGACAATTATGTATAATTGTCTCACCCCGTAGACTTCAACTTTTTAGGTGGACGTCGAAGGCGAAGGAACCAGCTAGCCTACAGGTGACCAGTCTCAGCAGCAACACCAGGGGCAGCAGTAATCTCAGGTGGAGATTGTCCTTCCATGTGGTGTAGTTAGAGTCAGTCCTATGTGTCCTCTATACTCTCAGGTCTTGGAGTCTTTTGTATAGTGATCTTGAGATTTTGTATCTTGATGTATATAATTACTCAAGAAGTAATTATCCTGAGATGTAAACAGTTTATCTCTCTTTATGAAAGAAGCTTTTACGGATCCAAGCTCTTGTCTCAAAAAGTTTTAATTTCCCGTGATTTTTGTCTTCCGCTGATTACCGATTCGCTTCCGCTAAGTTTTAATCATGTTTATGTCATGGTTTGGAGATCAGAGCCCACACTACATCTCACATCATATCTATTACCATCTACGACGATGAACCTAGTGGGGGAGTTGCTGTTTGGGGTCTCGGATCGATTAAAGGTAAATGAACAATCATTGGTCAATATATGTTTATTTCTCATTCTCGAATTACTCCGTTTTGGTCTCGACTCTTGGGTCAAAAAAAGACTCTATTTCTGCAAGTAAGGACATTGTCGGAAGGGTGTAAGAAGAAGGCGAATTCTCACCCATCAGCCTTATGACCCAATGCTGCATTCGGTAGATGCTTGTTATCAAATGGTTTCTTGTTTTGGACTGCTTTCAGCCATGATTTCATTTTGAGATTTAGTGGCAAATTGCTTGACCTGTTTCGGTTCATGACTAGTCGCCTTTGGGGCGAGGTACTAGTTTCAGGACCCGACAACGATGCCCAATTGCCCACAGAGTCATGGGGATGGAATGTGACATGTGCAGGTAGATACTCGTGAGACTACCTTCTGACAAGTTCCTGTCGTGCTCTCTTTTGTATTGACGCCGGAAATATTTAAATTTCTGCTATTTCTATGTGATATGGGTCGTTTAACCAAGCTAGTTGTCTTGCGGCGTATGCTCTCTTGGGGGGTTAATCACCCATGTCTGGTAACCCACCTTCCCTTTGTGTCGATTCACGACCAACTTTCAGTGGAGCTGGCATCCTATGAACCGACGATTATGCCCGACCCTTACAGGGTAATCTTGAACAATGAGACTATTCCTGTTCCGTTTGGTTTGGGATTTATCAGATGCCTTCAGTTTAAGTCTGCCATGTTTGACACCAGAGATCCAAGACCCTATTTTGCCCTGTCAGCGCGACGATGGCCTGGATAGACTGGGATGGCCCAACTATGTTTGTACTCTCGGGACCCAGCTGCTATGACCGGTAATTCCTTCTGGCTATCGGAACACGTTCTAATGTGGGAAGGCCAACCACCTATGAGGATATTTTCGTTTAAAAGGGATTCATCCATGAAGGGGGTCCCAATCCTTTCAATTTGCTCCGACAGGGGAGTGCGAGGTGGGAGCAGGTATCATTGTGTTAAAACTATACGTTCCGTATGTTGTCATGGTGATTGGGAAATCAGATAGGGAAATGGGTGTTTTTCCTTGTTCTATTCATTTGAGAATTTCGAGAGTGTTATGGCTTAGTGAATTAGTAAAAATCAACAATGAACTATATATGAATTTGAGTGAGAATGTGATTTCCGAATCAGAAGTTTTTCCTGGTATTTAGCACAGGCCTCTGTGTCTAATAACAAAATCTTTCAAAAGAGTGTTTATTTGTGTTAAATATTGCATAATGAACAAAATTAACACTAAATACCATTTTATGGTTAGGTGGTGGTATTAAACTTGGCTCAGACTTGGGTGATATTTATTTTGACTTAGAGACAGGAATTAAGGTGTGTACTCCTCCCTATTTATAACTGGGCATTATTATGACTAATTTTTCCCATAATGAGGAAATTTTTGCAATACTTGCTCTTTTCTCATTTGTCAGACATTTCCTATACTCTCAATTGGAATTATTATTTCTCTTTTGAAATTATTGTTATCTTGTTGAATCGGGTCAATGACCCCACCTGCTATTATGTCTGCAATATGCCATGTATGTTTGTATAAAAGTGAATCTTGCCACTCTATTTATGCATATGTTATATAATTCAACTAGTTTAACTATCGTAGATGCTTATACGTAACCATTAGGGAATGTCTATTTCCACCCGGGGTGCGTCTTTCCACCTCGTTTTATACATGGGAACATCTACTTCCACCCATGGTGCATCTATTTCCACCCATTTTACTTAGGCCATTACTCAATGGTGTCATGGCCCTACTTTAGTTACTTTAGTCAAATGTATCGACATGCAAATGTTTATATGTTTGGATTGTTGACTATGGCAAGAATGGTGATAATAATTTTTTATTTATAATGCCTTCTTTTGAAAATCCATTCTCTTGTTACTTCTCCTTGAAATTTACCTAATTTTTAATAGCCCCTTTTGATGGGAACATCATACTTTACTTTTTGAAATGTATAATGTCATGGTTAATCTTTTAACTTACATACCTAGTTTTACTGATTCGGCCTTTTATTATATTTCCCATCATGGGTAATGTTCCCTACCACCCAGGCGCAGATCATCCCAATGAGAATCCTATTGAAGGACAATAGATTGCGGGCCCAGAAATTGAAGGAAACGTGCAACAGTAGATCGAGACTTCTAATTAGATGGCTAGGTTGCCTACTGCAACAGATCTATTTAGATATACTCCCCTTTATTTTTCCTAGTTGACATGAGAGATGTTTTTGAGACTATTTTTGAATATGTAATAACTTAGTTACTTTTGCTGCTATATTTTTAAACGCTCTTGATGGACCATTTATCTGAGAATAATTTGGCACCCCAATTATCTATATGTGGTGTTTGAAATTCTGGGTTATGCTAATATATTTTTAATTTAATAGTGGGGAGTGGCCCCTATGGGACCCATTCCTTACAGAATGGTATCAGAGCATATTAGTCGATAGCCTAGGATCTCAGAAAACCTTGTATAGCTTTCTTACCCTGATAATCCTTTTTTAGGAGGACAAATTTGTTTGGAGGAAGAAGCAATGGATCCTACCAACTATTCAATAGGGATGATGAATACTCTACACCGCCAAATCCTCAGTTTGGCATGCCCTATATGGACCCCCCTTGGAGACCCCATCTTTATAGGCTCATCTTGTGGGTCAACCAGTGGTTACCGTGCCACCTCCCATTTTAGGGATTCCACCTCCACCAACCTTTACTCCAGAGCAAGAGTTGGCCTTCCTGCGTCAACTTGTGTCTAATTCGATGGTGGGGTGAGTCAATGCAACCTCTTCGTCAACCAAGCCCAAAGAGTACCCCCTCATTGAGTTCATTAAGATGCAACCACCCTAATTCAAGGGTGAGGGAGAGATCGAGATGGTGGATAAGGACGACGATTGGGTCTTAGTCATTGAGCGTACCTTTGAGGGTATGGCATGCCCTCCTGAACAAAAGGTTCACTTTGCAGTATATATTCTGGACGAACTAGCTAGGGTGTGGTGGAATGGAATTACGCGCATATGTGACACCTCACAGATGACAAGAAAGAAATTCCTGACACTTTTTTGCGAGAAATACATTTGTTCTGTTGCTCTGAAGAAGAAACATGCCGAGTTCTACAGCCTAAAACATGGTTCACTAAGTGTGTCCGCATACGTCCAAAAGTTCTTATTGCTAGAGCACTACACTATGAACCTGCATGAAGACTGTTGTTCTGATATATTCTTTGAAGGTTTGTCTTATCATATTGGACAAGCTTTGGTGTTGCAACTCCCACTTACATTTCGACAAATGGTGGACAAGGCGCTCACTGCTGAAGCCTATCTTGGATATCAATCATCATCGAACAGTCCCAATAAGTGGAAGAGTGTCCCTGAGGACTGACGCGAGAAGTGCAAGCATTGTCATCATCATCACCCTCTTGGGAAATGCTATCTTGGGGGTTCTACACCACAAAGGGATATGGGGCAGGTGATTTTCCATGAGTGTGACCAGGCCAGACACATTAGACCTTAGTGTCCCCATTTGTCGAAGACCCCAACCCCTGCTTAGCCATGAGCTCAACAACAGACGCCACCCCCTCAAAGACCACAACAACCTCCGAAGAACAACAACAACGTCAACAATCTCAATTAGTAGGGTCGTCATCAGCTTGTGGAGAGGCGTGTTGGTCAAGTTTATGCCATGGACGTTGTAGAGGTTGGTGACAATAATGGAGTCCTTGAAGGTATGATACATCTACTTCAGTGCCCTATTAAAGCTTTATTCGATTCTGGATCTTCAAATACTTTCATAGCTGCCAAACATGTAACAATGTTAGACCTAGAGATCTTGTATATGGACTATATCTTAGATGTTCAGACACCTAGTGAGAGGGTAGTCTCTTCCTTTTTGAAAATTCTGACTGTAGAATTGAGCATAGCTGGGAAGATGTTCTCGAAAGATTTCATCATCCTTGACATGACAACCTTCGATATCATCTTGGGAATGGATTGGCTGCAGAAGTAAAAGGTGGCTCTATTTTGCAAAAATAGGAAGGTCAGTTTGTTGCACCCTGATGGTGAATGTATCTGTATCAAGGGCAGGAAGCGCAATAAATGACAATTCATAATCTCATCACTCAAAGCCAAAAAGTTAGTTTTGCATGGCTATAGAGCCTTTTTGGCATCAATCGTCCTCAACCCTACACCGCCTCAGATTGAGGATATCGACATAGTGTGAGATTATCCTGATGTTTTCCCTGATGAACTGCCAGAACTTCCTCCTACATGAGAGGTCGAATTCTCTATCGATCTCATACCCGGAACAACTCCAATCTCAAAGCCACCATATCGTCTAGTACCTGCTGAACTGGTGGAACTAAAGAAGCAGTTGCAAGAGCTTCTAGAGCTGGGGTTTGTTCGCCCAAGTGTTTCTCCTTGGGGAGCCCCAGTTTTGTTTGTGAAGAAAAAGGATGGTTCCATGAGGATATGCATGGACTACCGTATGTTGAATCATGTGATGATCAAGAATCGCTACCCTCTTCCACATATCGATGACTTGTTTGACCAGCTAAAGTCTGCAACCATATTCTCAAAGATGGATTTATAGAGCAGATACTACCAGATGCACGTAAAGGATGAAGATGAAATGAAAACAACTTTCTATTCTTGTTATGGGAATTATGAATTCCTAGTTATGCCCTTTGGATTGTCTAATGCCCTAACTGCCTTGATGGACTTGATGAATCGAGTCTTCCGTCCATACCTAGACAATTTTGTGGTGATGTTCATTGATGACATGCTCATATATTCTAAATCCATGGACCAACATTGGGAGCATCTACTAATTGTCCTCCAAACCTTGCGAGATCACCAACTCTATGCAAAGTTCTTGAAGTGTGAATTCTGGATTGAAGAAATATGTGAAAGATCCCTCACATGTCTTATCTATTGAACCTATCGAGTTGCGAGAAGATCTGTCATATGAAGAACTCCCTGTGAAAATCATAGACTCTAAAGTGAAACAGTTGAAGAACAAAGACATTGAACTAGTGAAAGTCCTTTGGAAGTATCATGGTCTTGAAGAGATCACTTGGGAGCTCAAAGAAGAGATGTTGTGGACCCACCCCTCTCTGTTCACTTGAGATTTCGGGGATGAAATCTTTTTAAGGGGTGATGTGCTGTAATGACCTCAAACCTAGGTATCACCCCTAATTTCTCTTACTAAAAACTTTAATTTTGCTTTCTTTTAAACATTATGGATTAACATCTTAAACTCTAAAAGTATTCGAGAGAAGTTCGAGTCTTATGTCACCACCTATTCAATTAGACATTTATGAGTGTGACCTTGATGATTGGGGTTTTAAATTCAAATTTTTGGTACAATCAAAATTAACCTTGGTTGGGGCCAAATCTAATTTTATATTTCCTATTATCTAGAAAGAGAATTGACGAGGAGAAAATACCTAAATTCAATATAATTTATAAAGGAAAATGTATCATCCATTTATTACGCTATTTAACACTCATATGTTAATATTAGTGACTAACAAACTAAAAATGGACTTTTGTAGTCAGAATCATGTTCATTGTCAGTTTAAATGAACAACCCACAGATTGTGGAGAGTTTAATGCATGTTTTAATTGCCTTAAAGGGAATAATATAAACTTTACAGTTTATTTCCATGTAATGGGTCACACTACCTCACTTTAGGTAATTACTGCACTTAAGACTTTTACTATCATTAGGCGAGTGTTGTTGTAACATCCCTGACCTGGGTTATACTTTAACCTTAGGTGTTTTGTTTAAGAAAGATAATTATATGCTTGAGATTATCTTTTGAAAAGTAATTAAAGCTCAAGGGGAACTTATATTTCAATTTTAGTCCATTTTGAATAATGTTGAAAGTAATGTTTTACTTGTTTTGGACTAAAGTGCAATTTACCCAAGTTGAGGGGTTAAAGTGCAAATTGTGCATGATAATATGTTCCTCATGTGTTGAAGCATCATGAGAATGAAGATGATGTAGAGGTATGGCTACCCTAAGCCCGAGCACTAAGAAAGAGCTGATAAAGCAATGTTTGTGCATTAAAACCTAGTTTTGGTGTAATGTGCAATTTACCCAAAACCCATGGTTCAATATGCAATTTACCACTTCAAAATAGTCCCTAATATTTATTTGAATCATGTAGATCAAAAAAAATGAGAGGGGCGTCTCATTTGTATCACTTGGAAGGATAGAGAATCTTGATATTAAAATAATCAAGATTTAAGCATAATTGAAACCTTAATTCAATTTAATGCAAAAATAAATAAAATAATTGAAGGGCCTTCAACAAAAACGATATGGTTGGATTTTCTCAAGTGTGAACGTCCTTGTGCCTTGAAAAGGCAAAGGAAATATCTATGTGAGTGGAGAACCCACTCACATTAAGAAAATAAAAAGAAATATCCACTAACTTATGGATAATAATATTATAAAGGTTAAGGTGTTTAATTTCTTTTCCCTTAATTCATGGATAATGGAAGGGAATTCAGAGGTGAGGAAGATATCTTTGCATTAAAGGAATTGAGGGGGAAGAGGTAACACCAATTTCGGAATTAAAAGATTTTTATAAGGCATTTTCTCTCTCATTGATTTTCTTATAAAAACACCTTTTACAACTCAAACCAAAGACTTTTTCGAATCCACTTCTTCTCTTTGCTTTAAAAAACGACCAAGGGAGATAGGAGCAGCAGGAGGACGACCCTCAACCTGTTGGTAAGATTCTTGACCTTCGTTCACCTTGATTTCATGGTGGAAATCACAAATCAATGCATGATTTCTTCTTATCTCGATCCCATCTTCAATTCTAGCCAATCCTTTTCACTCAAAAACTTGAGGAACGAACCTTGTGGTGTGAAAATGCTTCTTCCACCATTGTTGACATGAATCTCCAAGCTTTGAAGCTCAATTGGAGGCAGGTTATATAACTTGAACCCCTATTCATTGTTATTGAATTCAATTTCTCAATCCATTATGTTCAATTGCTCTTCTTACAATTCCTTTGATTAGTTGATGAAACTACCATGATAATGGTAGTAGTTTTCAATGGACTAAGGCTTTTTGATGATGAAATCATCTTAGGAACACATTCCAACAAGTTTCTATTGCAAATGGTTTTAAGACCTTGGTCCAAACGGTTTCACCAAACCGTTTGGAGACCAAACGGTTTCACCAAACCGTTTGGCGACCAAACGGTTTGCAAACCATTTGGAGGTTTGGATCCCAAACTGTTTGGAAGGGTTGACCATTTGAGGTCAGGACCCTAGTACATGTTGGATGATGATCTAATGGATCTAATTGATTGATTCAATATATGGACAATCCTCCAATTAGAAACCCTAATTGGGTTAAGTGCTGAAATTTCAATCGGTTGATTTAAAACTTTTGGTTGACTAACCCAAACGGTCTCAAGACCATTTGGAGTTCACCTAAACGGTCTCAAGACCGTTTGGAGGTCAACCAAGACCGTTTGGAGGTCAACCAAGATCATTTGGAGGTCTAGGGTTGAGTATGGTTGAGTAATTGAAGATCTAGAGATATCAAATTGAAATGCAATCAATAGACGATTTGGTGATCAATCCATGATCTAAACCCTAATTGAATTTCACAAATTTTAATGATGGATGGGGAAAACGGTCTCAAGACCTTTTGGAGGTCATCCAAATGACCTCAAGACCGTTTGAGGTCAGGTCATATCATAATTTGATGATGATTCATTGATTTCAATTGAATTAGTTACAGAACGTTAACCATTGATGGTTCCTCGAATTCAAAACCCTAATTGATGGTTTCTTGATTATAAATCCTAGTTCAATTGGGTTCAAAACCCTAATTGATGATCCAATCGAAGGATGATTTAATAGTTCAATTGATGAATGAATCAAGGATTCAATTGATAGGTGGTTCATTGATTTAAACCTTGAATTGTTTAAGTGTTGAAAGACCTTTTTGGTCCATTCGGTTTTGAGAGGGTTTGGACCAAACGGTCTTAAGACCGTTTGATTCCAAATAGTATCAAGACCGTTTGGGTCCAAACAATCTCAAACCGTTTAAAGATCCAAGTCCATTTAGTTTCAAAAAATTTCTTGCTTAAACGGTTTCAAGGGCAATTTGCCCAAACAGTTTCAAACCGTTTGAATTCTGAGAGACCAAGACCATTTAGGGTCTAAGTAATCAAAACCATTTGAGGTTCAACATGGTTAATCCTTTTGGATATCTAATGTAATTGAAGACTCCATTGGTTGATCCACTTGGACACCAATGTAATTGAAGATTCAATTGGTCAATTCATTTGGATACCTCATGTGATTGAAGGTTCAATTGATCAAATCTTCTGGACACCTAATTTATTTAGATGGTTTATACCCTTAGTGGGATTAATCATTGATGCATAAGGATGCAATAATTCAATACATCATGCTAACCCTAAATGCATGTTTTTGAATAAAGAGTAGGCTCAATCTAATCAAGAATTGAGTAGTGGACATCCTAGAAGAGGATGAGAGAGAGAGAGCGATTCATACATGTAAGATAATCATGTAGCAATCAAGCCTAACACATTCAAAATAAGTGTGATATACAATTTAGGGTATGATCCTTGATAAAGAGATCATGAAATCCTAATTGAGTTAATTGATGAACTCAAACCCTAATTTAGGGCAATTCTGATTGAAACCCTAATCTAGGAGGATAATGTGATATGAATTTAGGGTAATGACATGAGTAACCCTAATTCAGGGTATTTTGATGATAAACCTTTTTGGGGTGAATAGTAAACTTTAATTGTGGGTTATTGAATATAAACCCTAATCTAGGGTGATGTGATGTGAATAGTAAACCCTAATTCTAAATAGGGTGAAGGTGTGTGAAACCCTAATTCTGGATTATACTATATAGCAAGAAACTCTAGTCTTGGACAATGAAATGATGAATCATTGGTCCTAATTGAACAAAGGTGATTTGTAACCCTGATTGAAATAAAATGGGAAACCCTAACCCTAGTAAGGGAATAGTGGTGTTACCCTTGAATAGCATGAAATTGAATTATGATTGATATATTTGTTATCACATGTGCTAACCATGCAGGTATCCTGAGATGATGAACATTGCCAGGTATGAGCTATGATGTTTATTTATTGAAATTATTTATTGGGCCTTGTATGCCTTAATATGTCTTGTTACTTAATGAAAGGTAATAAGAGAGTTAATGGGCCTCAAGTGCCATAAGAGATGCTTGTGTAGCAAGTGTCATGATTACCTTGGTCAGATAACTTGAAGGTGATAGTTACCTGAAAAAGTGGTAACAATGCTCAATGATGAGCTAAGGGTTTGAATACCCATAACCATATGATTATGGCATTGAGCTTGTGAAGGGATGAATATTCCCAGTATTGAAATGAGGGACTAAGATCCTAATGTCTTACAAAGACTGAGAAGTAACTGATGAAAATAGTACATGTCTCTTTGTAGCATTTTGTTCTAATAAGTTATGTTTGAAAACTTGTCTGATGCTAAAAGAATATGATAATGTACTTAATTAATCAAGTGAAATCTTTTCATGTAGTGCTCTGACCATAGATCCATCATCGTCAGTAGCCGGTGATGGTGAAACAGGTTTTCTTATGGGATCTCCTGGAGTTTGCATATTTTTGAATATGCGAGGGTTGATGGGTGAAAATATCCGTACGTCGTAATGGAGGAATTGATGGAAGGTAAACATTAAACCTCTCAATCCTTCATTATATGTGCCGGGATGGATGTATCACGAATCTCCCGATGATGTTAATGCCGGATCGATGGAGGTAAACATGAAATCTCTTGATTACAAAGAGAGTATAGACGCCACTGTAACTCTATAGCGAATATGCAACTATACCCTGGAAAGCTATGTAGCAGAGACACTAGATGTCCTGCATGTGATCTCGCACTGACCGAGATGTGGGGAGTCATGGAAGTCGTCTCTTCCATTGACTTTGTATGGTACCGATTTCGACTTCGTAATGGTCGGTTGGAGTATGAGCGGTATACCTCATCTCCTCAGAGCTTAAGTATGTTTGTAAAACATAATCAGCCATGTAGCGTATTTGCAGAAGATTGAAATATGAGAACCATTGGTTGATGTTATCTTGCTTAGCATGTCCTTGATACATAAATGTTACTTATGTTCTTTAATTCCGTATTGAATAAGAGACATGCTGCCTTATCAAGTTATAGATGAAATACTTGAATAGTATGTTGCTCTAATCTGCATAGATATTGATTTATCTTCTATTGAAATATATGATTCCATTGTTCAGTCCATTTGTATTAAACAACAATAATAATGTTTTTGGCGGAGAGTTATATCTCTCGCTGGGGCAATTAACAAATTGTCTCACCCCCGTGGGATCCAACATTTTTAGGTAGACGCAGATAAAGAGGCAAAAACTCTATAGTAGGGGAAGAGCAACAACAACAACATGGACAACAGCGATATCCCAGGTGGGGATACTGGCTGTCAGGCTTTGTACATATGTAAATAGAGTCCTATGTGTTGTCTCTGTACTCTCAGGTCCTAGGTGTCACTAGATAGTGTTTTCAGAATCGATCTGAGATTTTGGTTTGAATGCCTCGAGAATTTTGTTACTTGTGATTTTATCAAGGCAAAGTGTTGTATATATATTCCTTGAGAAGAGATGGTACATGGAATGTACAATGTGGACCAATATGTAATTATAATGCTTTGGTTCTTGTTTAAAGAGTTTTCCTAAGAATGGATCTCTTTGTAAATGGTTTTAATTTTTAGTGATTTTCAGTAATCCTCTGCGAATGATACGCTTCCGCATTAGTTAATCTTATTTTTATGAGTTGGATGCCACAAAATTAGTGGTATCTGAGCTCTAGGTTTGCTGAGTCTATAGAGACATAGCATTAAGGTTGTTGAGTCTGTTCTAATATCTTCCAATTTATTTGATAGTGTCTTCTGCTCATATTGGAGAAGAAGATTTTGAATATGTCTGGATCACATGACGAACATGCTGCTGAGAGTAGCGTTGCTGCACCAAGAGGAGGTACAAGGGATCAAGCTAGGGAGGAACCCATACCTGAGATTCCTCAACTTGATCAAGCTGCATTAGAGAACCCAACTTTCCATACCCTGTTCGGGCAGTTTATGGCGACTATGACACATATGACGGATAGGATGCCACCACCTGCACCGAGGGCACTAGCCCACAATGAAGGACATGGAGCTGGTAAGACCTTTGAACGGCTTCGCTGGATGGGAGCCACAGACTATGCTGGTACAACTGACCCAGCTGATGTAGATTTGTGGTTGATGGAGCTGGAGAAAGCTTTTAAAATCCTTAACATCCCTGAAGCTGAGAAGGTAAGGCATGCTATATACCTTCTGAAGGGGAGTGCTGGTCATTGGTGGACCATCAAAGAAGGTAAAAGACCAGGTGTTGAAGTCGGATGGGATGAATTCTGACGTGAATTTGTCACTAGATACTTTCCCAAGACGTATCTAGATGAGAAGATCTCTCAATTTGAGAGGTTGAGGCAAGGACAAATGAACATTAGCGAATATGAAGCTAGGTTCATGGAACTTTTGCAGTTCTATCCACACATGGCAGCTACTGATGAAGAGAGGATTAGACATTTCGAGAAGGGGTTGAACGCTGAATTGACCACTCCTGTGTCTGCTCAGGAGAACTGGGAGAGATTTGCCACTTTTGTGGAATCTGTTAGGCGGATAGAGAAGTCTGTGATCGGAAAGTGACAGACCAGTAATAAGAAAGTGTATCCTCAGTTTCAAGGACAGAGGTCTGAGATCTTCAAGAATCTGAGATTCTCTGCACCACCACCACCACCACCACTAAGGTTTAATACCCCGAAGCAGTGGACGTCAAGTAGGGGAAGGGGACGTAGTTTTCCTCCAAGTAGAGCCCCCATTATAACATCAACATCACTGACAGGACCACCCAAGCAAAGTTTGGGAAGTTACAACTATTTCCAGTGTGGGAGGTCAAGACACTTGAAGAGAGATTGTCCTAAGAAAGTCAGAACTATAACTCAACCCCAGAGGCAGAGTCAACAAGGCTCATAGAGGTGACCGTTCACTAATAATGCTAGAGGACGTGGACAAGCGTCCCAAGCTGGATCGTCGGCACCCAACAACCAAGTACAAGGTCAACAACAAGCAACGGCTAGATTCTATGCCATGAAAGAGCCTGATGCAGTAGTCAACCCTCAGGTTGTGACAGGTCAGATGGAACTATTTTATTCTGATATGTCTTCATCTTGCTTCGTATCTGTGTTAATTGATCCGGGTGCTACACATTCCTTTATCACTCGAGAAGTGATTCATGACTGCAACATGATTGTCAGTCATAGAGCAGATAGTTTGATGCTAGAAACCCCTTTGCTGGGATATGCAGTGTTGCTGGAGGTGTGTTCTCCCTTCACTCTTTCTTTTTCTGAACATCGCATTCAAGTGGATCTTATACCACTTGAGATGCATGGTTTTGATATAATCCTAGGAATGGAAACCTTAGAGAAGTATAAGGTTGTCTTGGATTGTGGTTCCAAGCAGGCTGTGTTCACAGACAACGGTGACACATGGATCATTTAGGGATACAAAAAGATTCTTCCAACTTGTGTTGTGTCAGCTATGGTAGTTGAGAAGTTGATGAGATAGGGATGCTTTGCATTCTTGGCTCATGTGGTAGATACCACAATAGAGAGTCCTCCTCCTTCTGAAGTTCTGGTTGTTAGGGAATTTGAAGATGTTTTCCCTGAGGAACTTCTAGGTGTTCCTACACCCTGAGAGATTGATTTTGAGATTAATCTAATCCTGGGCACGCAACCGATAGCACAAACACCATATAGAATGGCACCTTCTTAAATGGCAGAGCTCAAGAAACAACTACATGAGTTGCTTGAGAAAGGTTTTATCTGACCGAGTACTTCACCATGGGGGGCTCCGGTCCTCTTTGTTAAGAAGAAGGATGGATCGATGCGATTATGCATTGATTATAGATAGTTAAATAAAATAACAATAAAGAACAAGTACCCTCTACCAAGGATCGATGACTTGTTTGATCAGTTGCGTGGTGCAACTATCTTTTCTAAGATAGATCTGAGGTCGGGATACCATCAGTTGTGTATTAAGGAGAGTGATATACCTAAGTCTTCCTTTAGGACAAGGTATGGTCACTACGAGTTCATAGATAAGTCATTTGGACTAACTAATGCACCAGCTGCATTCATGGAACTGATTAATAGAATCTTCTAGCCTTTTCTTGATCAGTGCATAGTAGTCTTCATAGATGATATCTTGATATACAATAGAGATGCTCAACAACATGAGCAGCGCCTCCGTCAGGCTTTGACATTGCTAAGAGGGCATAAGTTGTATGCTAAGTTTAGCAAATGCGAGTTCTGGCTACTAGAAGTTTCTTTTCTTGTGCATGTAATATCTGCCTTAGGTATTCGTGTTGATCCTAAGAAGGTAGAATATGTCCTGCAATGGGAACAGCCAAAGACACCAATGGAAATACGCAATTTCCTAGGTTTGGTAGGCTATTATATAAGGTTCATTAAGAACTTCAGTTCTATAGCTTTACCCTAACCAAGTTGACCAGGAAAGATATTCCTTTTGTTTGGAATGACAAGTGCCAACAATCTTTCCAGTTACTGAAGGAAAGGTTAACAAGTGCACCTGTGTTAGTGTTACCTAAGCAGGGAAAGGGGTACATAGTCTTCTGTGATGCATCTAAGAACGGTCTAGGATGTGTGTTGATGCATGATAAGCAAGTGATTTCTTTTGCTTCTCGATAGCTTAAGAAACACGAGGAGAATTACCCGACACACAATCTAGAGCTAGATGCTGTGGTCCATGCTTTGAAGATCTGGAGACATTCCAAATTTTCACAGACCATAAGAATCTAAAGTATATCTTCTCACAGCATGAGCTGAATATGAGACAACGTCGCTGGATGGAATTAATCAAGGACTACGATTGTACGATTGATTATCATCCAGGAAAAGCCAATGTAGTGGTTGATGATTTAAGTAGAAAATCATCCTCACCAGCCCTAGATAAAGCACAATTAAACTCCTTAGTTTTCTCTAAGATATATATGCTTATCTCCTTAAGGCAAGACAATATCGAGCTTGAAGTATCATTGTTAGCCGGGTTGTTAGCTGAGATGTAAGTAAAACCTACTCTAAGATAGCAGATTAAAGAAGCACAACAAGATGATACTTTGATTCAGCAGATCAGGTCAGAGTATGGTAGTGAGAAATGAGATGGCTTCCATGATTCAGATGATCAGGTAGCCTGTTACCATGGTAGGATGGTAGTACCTGATGCTGATAACTTAAGAAAGTTAGTTTTGGAAGAAGCTCATTCTTCAATGTATGCTATGCATCTAGGGAGCACGAAGATGTATGATAACTTAAAAGATATGTATTGGTGGCTTGGATTGAAGAAAGATGTAGCCGAATTTGTTATGTGGTGTCCAGTGTGTTAGCAGGTTAAAGCTGAACATCAGAAGCCCGTAGGAACAATGCAACCTCTGCCTATACCACAGTGGAAATGGGATCATGTGACCATGGACTTTGTGGTTGGTTTGCCTAGAACAGCCAAAAGTCATGATTCCATATGGGTGATAGTTGATAGGTTGACTAAGACAACACATTTCCTTCCTATCAAAACAACCTACACAGCTGAGAAGCTTGCACAGATATATGTAGATGAGATAGTACATTTGCACGGGGTTCTAGCTATGATTGTTTCTGATAGAGGTCCGCAGTTTACGAGTTGTTTTTGGGAACTACTTCATAAAGCTTTGGGTATGCAATTAAGGTTTCGTACAACCTTTCACCCACAGACATATGGACAATCTGAGAGGACCATACAAACCTTGGAGGACTTTCTTAGGGCATGTGTCCTTCAGTTTGTAGGAAGTTGGGATCTACACCTGAGCTTGATAGAATTTGCTAATAATAATGGCTATCAGCACTGTATTGATACGGCACCATATGAGGCATTATATGATAGACGTTGTAGATCTCCTTTATTTTGATATGAAATAGGAGAATATCAACTTTTGGGTCCTGAGCTAGTACAACAAACAACTGAGAAGATTAAAGTAATACAACAACAGTGGAAAGCTGCCCAGGATAGACAGAAATCTTATGCTGATAAGCATCGTAGACCCTTATAATTCCAAGTTGGAGACAGAGTATACCTCAAGGTCTCACCTTGGAAAGGTATTATGTGATTCGGAAATAAGGGGAAGTTAGCTCCTAGATTTATGGGGCCTTATCCGATCATTGAAAAGATGGGAAAGGTAGACTATAAGCTAGAGTTACCACCTGAATTGCATAGATTGCACCCAGTATTCCATATCTCTATGCTGAGGAAGTGTCATCCTGACACAAAGTTAGTTCTGCAACCTGTGGAGGTAGAACTAAATGATGATATATCTTATGTTGAAGGGCCTGTGTTGGGTCTTGACAGAAGAATTAAAAAGTTGAAAAAGAAAGACATTTGTCTTGTAAAAGTTCTTTGGCATCACTGTGGCATTGAAGAAGTTATGTGGGATCTAGAGGAAGAGATGAATAGGAAATACCCTACTCTTTTCTCTTAATGTTTTCATTGATGATTTCGGGGACGAAATCCTTGTAAGGGGTGGGTAACTTGTAACATCCCTGACCTGGGTTATGCTTTAACCCTAGGTGTTTTGTTTAAGAAAGATAATTATATGCTTGATATTATCTTTTGAAAAGTAATTAAAGCTCAAGGGGAACTTATATTTCAATTTTAGTCCATTTTGAATAATGTTGAAAGTAATGTTTTACTTGATTTGGACTAAAGTGCAATTTACCCAAGTTGAGGGGTTAAAGTGCAAATTGTGCATGATAATATGTTCCTCATGTGTCAAAGCATCATGAGAATGAATATGATGCAGAGGTATGGCTACCCAAATCCTCAGCACCAAGAAAGAGCTGATAAAGTAATGTTTGTGCATTAAAACCTAGTTTTGGTGTAATGTTCAATTTACCCAAAACCCAGGGTTCAATATGCAATTTAAAACTTCAAAATAGTCCCTAATATTTCTTGGCATCATGTAGAGTAAATAAAATGAGAGGGGCTTCTCATTTGTATCACTTTGAAGGAGAGAGAATCTTGATATTAAAATAATCAAGATTTAAGCATAATTGAAACCTTAAAACAATTTATTGCAAAAATAAATAAAATAATTGAAGGGCCTTCAACCAAAAACGATATGGTTGGATTTGCTCAAGTGTGAACGTCGTTGTTCCTTGAAAAGGCAAAGGAAATATCTATGTGAGTGGAGAACCCACTCCCATTAAGAAAATAAAAAGAAATATCCACTAACTTATGGATAATAATATTATAAATGTTAAGGTGTTTAATTTCTTTTCCCTTAATTCATGGATAATGGAAGGGAATTCGGAGGTGAGGAAGATATCTTTGCATGCAAGGAATTGAGGGGGAAGAGGTGACACCAATTTCAGAATTAAAAGATTTTTATAAGGCATTTTCTCTCTCATTGATTTTCTCATAAAAACACCTTTTACAACTCAAACCAAAGGATTTTTCGAATCCACTTCTTCTCTTTGCTTGCAAAAACGACCAAGGGAGCTAGGAGCAGCAGGAGGATGATCCCCAACCTGTTGGTAAGCTTCTTGACCTTCGTTCACCTTGATTTCATGGTGGAAATCACAAATCAATGCATGATTTCTTCTTATCTCGATCCCATCATCAATTCTATCCAATCCTTTTCACTCAAAAGCTTGAGGAACGAACCTTTTGGTGTGAAAAATCTTCGTCAACCATTATTGATGTGAAGCTCCAAGCTTTGAAGCTCAATTGGAGGCGGGTTATATAACTTGAACCCCTATTCATTGTTATTGAATTCAATTTCTCAATCAATTATGTTCAATTGCTCTTCTTACAATTCCTTTGATTAGTTGATGCAACTACCATGATAATGGCAGTAGTTTTCGATGTAATAAGGCTTGATGATGATGACATCATCTTAGGCACACATTCCAACAAGTTTCTATTGCAAACAGTTTTAAGACCTTGGTCCAAACGGTTTCACCAAACCGTTTGGAGACCAAACAGTTTGCAAACCGTTGGGAGGTTTGGATCCCAAACCATTTGGAAGGGTTGACCATTTGGATGGGATGACCGTTTGAGGTCAGGACCCTAGTACATGTTGGATGATGATCTAATGGATCCAATTGATTGATTCAATATATGGACAATCCTCCAATTAAAAACCCTAATCCGGTTAACTGTTGAAATTTCAATCGGTTGATTTAAAACTTTGGGTTGACTAACCCAAATGGTCTCAAGACATTTGGAGGTCAACCAAGACCATTTCGAGGTCAAACAAGACTGTTTGGAGGTCTAGGGTTGAGTATGTTTGAGTAATTGAAGATCCATAGATATCAAATTGAAATGCAATCAATAGCTGATTTGATGATCAATCCAATGATCTAAACCCTAATTGAATTTCACAAATTTTAATGATGGATGGGACAAATGGTCTCAAGACCATTTGGAGGTCATCCAAATGACCTCAAGACCGTTTGAGGTCAGGTCATATCATAATTTGATGATGATTCAATGATTTCAATTGAACTAGTTCCACAATGTTAACCATTAATGGTTCCTCGAATTCAAAACCCTAATTAATGGTTTCTTGATTATAAATCCTAGTTCAATTGGGTTCAAAGCCCTAATTGATGGTCCAATTTAAGGATGATTCAATAGTTCAATTGATGAATGAATCAAGGATTCAATTGATAGGTGGTTTATTGATTAAAACCTTGAATTGTTTAAGTGTTGAAAGACCTTTTTGGTCCATTTGGTTTTGAGAGGGTTTGGACCAAACGGTCTTAAGACCGTTTGAGTCCAAATGGTCTCAAGACCATTTGGGTCCAAACGGTCTCAAGACCGTTTGGGTCCAAATGGTCTCAAACCGTTTGAAGATCCAAGTCCATTTGGTTTCAAAACATTTCTTGTTTAAACGGTTTCAAGAGAAATTTGCCCAAACGGTTTCAAACCGTTTGAATTCTGAGAGACCAATACCATTTAGGGTCTAAGTAATCAAAACCATTTGAGGTTCAACATGGTTAATCCTTTTGGATATCTAATGTAATTGAAGACTCAATTGGTTGATCCACTTGGACACCAATATAATTGAAGATTCAATTGGTCAATTCATTTGGATACCTCATGTGATTGAAGGTTCAATTGATCAAATCTTCTGGACACCTAATTTATTTAGATGGTTTACACCCTTAGTGGGATTAATCATTGATGCATAAGGATGCAATAATTCAATACATCATGCTAACCCTAAATGCATGTTTTTGAATAAAGAGTAGGCTCAATCTAATCATGAATTGAGTAGTGGACATCCTAGAAGAGGATGAGAGAGAGAGCAATTCATACATGTAAGATAATCATGTAGCAATAAAGCCTAACACATTCAAAATAAGTGTGATATACAATTTAGGGTATGATCCTTGATAAAGAGATCATGAAATCCTAATTGAGTTAATTGATGAACTCAAACCCTAATTTAGGGCAATTTTGATTGAAACCCTAATCTAGGAGGATAATGTGATATGAATTTAGGGTAATGACATGAGTAACCCTAATTCAGGGTATTTTGATGATAAACCTTTTTGGGGTGAATAGTAAACCTCAATTGTGGGTTATTGAATATAAACCCTAATCTAGGGTGATGTGATGTGAATAGTAAACCCTAATTCTAAATAGGGTGAAGGTGTGTGAAACCCTAATTTTGGATTATACTATATATTAAGAAACTCTAGTCTTGGATAATGAAATGATGAATCATTGGTCCTAATTGAACAAAGGGGATGAGTAACCCTGATTGAAATAAAATGGGAAACCCTAACCCTGGTAAGGGAATAGTGGTGTTACCCTTGAATAGCATGAAGTTGAATTATGATTTATATATCTGTTATAACCATGCATGTATCCTGAGATGATGAACATAGCCATGTATGAGCTATGATGTTTATTTATTGAAATTATTTATTGGGCATTGTGTGCCTTAATATGCATTGTTACTTAATGAAAGGTAACAAGAGAGTTAATGGGCGTCAAGTGCCATAAGAGATGCTTGTGTAGCAAGTGTCATGATTACCTTGGTCAGATAACCTGAAGGTGATAGTTACCTATAAAAGTGGTAACAATGCTCAGTGATGAGCTAAGGGTTTGAATACCCAGAACCATATGATTATGGCATTGAGATTGTGAAGGGATGAGTATTCCCAATATTGAAATGAGGGGCTGAGATCCTAATGTCTTATAAAGACTGAGAAGTAACTGATGAAAATAGTACATGTTTCTTTGTAGCATTTTTTTTCTAATAAGTGATGTTTGAAAACTTGACTGATGCTAAAAGAATATGATAATGTACTTAATTAATCAAATGAAATCTTTTCATGTAGTGCTCTGACCATAGATCCATCATCGTCAGTAGCTAGTGATGGTGAAATAGGTTTTCCTATGGGATCTCCTGGAGTTTGCATATTTTCGAATATGCGGGGGTTGATGGGTGAAAATATTCGTACATCCTAATGGGGGAATTGATGGAAGGTAAACATTAAACCTCTCAATCCTTCATTATATGTGCCGGGATGGATGTATCACGAATCTCATGATGATGTTAATGCCGGATCGATGGAGGTCAACATGAAATCTCTTAATTACGAAGAGAGTACAGCCGCCACTATAACACTATAGCAAAGATGCCACTATACCTTGGAAAGCTATGTAGCAGAGACACTAGATGTCCTGCATGTGATCTCACACTGACCGAGATGTGGGAAGTCATGGAAGCCGGCTTTTCCATTATCTTTGTATGGTACCTATTTCGACTTCGCAATGGTCGGTTGGAGTATGAGCGGTATACCTCATCTACTCAGAGCTTAAGTATGTTTGTAAAACGTAATCAACCATGCAACATATTTGCATAAGATTGAAATACAACAACCACTGGTTGATGTTATCTTGCTTAGCATGTCCTTGATACATAAATGTTACTTATGTTATTTAATTCCGTATTGAATAAGAGACATGCTGCCTTATCAAGTTATAGCTAAAATACTTGAATAGGATTGTTTCTCTAATCTGCATAGATATTGATTTATCTACTATTGAAATATATGATTCCACTATTCAGTTCATTTCTATTAAACTAGAATAATAATGTTTTTGGCAGAGAGTTATATCTCTCACTGGGATAATTAATAAATTGTCTCACCCGCGTGGGATCCAACATTTTTAGGTAGACATAGACAAATAGGAAAAAACTCTATAGCAGGGGAAGAGCAGCAGCAACAACATGGAAAACAACAATATCCTAGGTGGGGATACTGGCTGTCAGGCTTTGTACATATGCAAATAGAGTCCTATGTGTCGTCTCTGTACTCTCAGGTCCTAGGAGTCAGTGGATAGTGTTTTTATAATCAATCTGAGATTTTAGTTTGAATGCCTCAAGAATTTAATTACTTGTGCTTTTATCAAGGCAAAGTGATGTATATATATTCCTCAAGAAGAGATGGTACATGGAATGTACAATGTGGACCAGTATGTAATTATAATACTTTGGTTCTTGTTTAAAGAGTTTTCCTAAGAATGGATCTCTTTGTAAATGGTTTTATTTTTTAGTGATTTTCAGTAATCCGTTGTAAATGATACGCTTCCACATTAGTTAATCTTGCTTTTTTGAGTTGGATGCCACAAAATTAGTGGTATTAGAGTTCTAGGTTCGCTGAGTCTACAGAGACATAGGATTAAGGTTGTTGAGTCTGTTCTAGTGTCTTCCAATTCATCTGATATTGTCTTCTACTCATATAGGAGAAGAAGAATTTGAAGATGTCTGGATCACATGACGAACATGCTGTTGAGAGCAGCGTTGCTGCACCAGGAGGAGGTGCAAGGGATCAAGCTAGAGAGTAACCCATACATGAGATTAGTCAACTTGATTAAGATGCATTAGAGAACCTAACTTTCCATGCCCTGTTTGGGAAGTTTATGGCTATTGTGATGCATATGACGGATAGGATGCCACCACCTGCACCGAGGGCACCAACCTACAATGAAGGACATGGAGCTAGTAAGACCTTTGAATGGATTCGCCGGGTGGGAGCCACAGACTATGCTGGTACAGCTGACCCAACTGATGTAGATTTGTGGTTGATACAGCTGGAGAAAGTTTTTAGAATCCTTAACATCCCTGAAGCTGAGAAGGTGAGGCATGTTGTATACCTTCTGAAGGGGAGTGCTGGTCATTGGTGGACCATCGAAGAAGGTAAAAGACCAGGTGTTAAAGTCAGATGGGATGAATTCTGACGTGAATTTGTCACTAGATAATTTCCGAAGACGTATCTAGATGAGAAGACCTCTCAATTTGAGTGGTTGAGGCAAGGAAAGAAGAACATTAGTGAATATGAATCTAGGTTCATGGAACTTTTGCAGTTCTATCAACTCATGGAAGATACTGATGAAGAGAGGATTCGACATTTCGAGAAGGGGTTGAATGCTGAATTGACCACTCTTGTGTCTGCTCTAAAGAATAGGGAGAGATTTGCCACCTTTGTGGAATCCGTTAGGCGGATAGAGAGGTCTGTGATCGAAAAGTGACAGACGAGTAATAAGAATGTGTATCGTCAGTTTCGAGGACAGAGGTCGGAGAGCTTCAAGAAGCCGAGATTCTCTGTAGCACCACCACCACCAAGATTTAATACCCCAACGTAGTGGATGTCAAGTAGGGGTAGGGGCTGTAGTTTTCCTCCAAGTAGAGCCCCCAGTACATCATCAACATCAGTGACAGGACCACCCAAGTAGAGTTTGGGAAGTTACAACTATTTCCAGTGTGGGAGGTCATGACACTTGAAGAGAGATTGTCCTGAGAAAGTTAGAACTGTAACTCAACCCCAGAGGCAGAGTCAGCAAGGCTCACAGAGACGAAAATTCAATAATAATGCTAGAGGACGTGGACAAGCATCCCAAGCTGGATCGTCGGCACCCAACAATCAAGCACAAGGTCAACAACAAGCAACGACTAGATTCTATGCCATGAATCAACCCGATGCAGTAGTCAACCCTCGGGTTGTGACTGGTCAGATGGAACTATTTTATTCTGATATGTCTTCATCCTGCTTTGTATCTGTGTTAATTGATCCGGGTGCTACACATTTCTTTATCACTCGAGAAGTGATTCATGACTGCAACATGATTTTCAGTCATAGAGAAAATAGTTTGATGCTAGAAACCCCTTTGCTGGGATCTACAGTGTTGCGGGAGGTGTGTTCTCCCTACACTCTTTCTTTTTTTGAACATCACATTCAAGTGGATCTTATATCACTTGAGATGCAGGGTTTTGATATAATCCTAGGAATGGACACCTTAGAGAAGTATAAGGTTGTCTTGGATTGTGGTTCCAAGAAGGCTGTGTTCACAGACAACGGTGATGCATGGATCTTTCAGGGATATAGAAAGATTCTTCCAACTTGTCTTGTGTCAGCTATGGTAGCTGAGAAGTTGATGAGACAGGGATGCTTTGCATTCTTGGCTCATGTGGTAGTTACCACAATAGAGAGCCCTCATCCTTCTAAAGTTTCGGTTGTTAGGAAATTTGAAGATGTTTTCCCTAAGGAACTTCCAGGTGTTCCTCTGCCCCGAGAGATTGGTTTTGAGATTAATCTAATCCCAGGCATGCAACCGATAGCACAAACACCATATAGAATGACACCTGCTGAAATGACAGAGCTCAAGAAACAACTACAGGAGTTGCTTGAGAAAGGTTTTATCTGACCGAGTACTTCACCATGGGGTGCTCCTATCCTCTTTGTTAAGAAGAAGGACGGATCTATGCGGTTATGCATTGATTACAGATAGTTAAATAAAGTAACAATAAAGAACAAGTATCCTCTACCAAGGATCGATGACTTGTTTGATCAGTTGTGCATGGTGCAACTATCTTTTCTAAGATAGATCTGAGGTCAGGATACCATCAGTTGCGTATTAAGGAGAGTGATATACCTAAGTCTACCTTTAGGACAAGTTATGGTCACTATGAGTTCATATTTATGTCGTTTGGACTAACTAATACACTAGCTACATTCATGGAACTCATGAATAGAATCTTCCAGCCTTTTCTTGATCAGTGTGTAGTAGTCTTCATAGATGATATCTTGATATACAGTAGAGATGCTCAACAACATGAGCAACACCTCTGTTAGGATTTGACTTTGCAAAGAGAGCATAAGTTGTTTGCTAAGTTTAGCAAATGTGAGTTCTGGCTACTAGAAGTTTCTTTTCTTAGACATGTAATATCTGCCTCAGGTATTCGTGTTGATCCTAAGAAGGTAGAATCTATCCTGCAATGGGAACAACCAAAGACACCAATGGAAATACACAGTTTCCTAAGTTTGGCAGACTATTATAGAAGGTTCATTAAGAACTTCAGTTCTATAGCTTTACCCGAACCAAGTTGACCAGGAAAGATATTCCTTTTGTCTAAAATGACAAGTGCCAACAATCTTCTCCGTTGCTGAAGAAAAGGTTAACAAGTACACCTATGTTATTGTTACCTGAGTAGGGAAAGGGGTATATAGTCTTCTGTGATGCATCTATGAATGGTCTAGGATGTGTGTTGATGCAGGATAAGCAAGTGATTTCTTTTTCTTCTTGATAGCTTAAGAAACACAAGGAGAATGACTCGACACATGATCTAGAGCTAGCTGTTGTGGTCCATGCTTTGAAGATCTGGAGACATTATCTCTATGGAGAGACATTCCAGATTTTCACAAACCATAAGAATCTAAAGTATATCTTCTCACAACATGAGCTGAATATGAGACAACACCACTGGATAGAATTAATCAAGGACTACGATTGTACGATTGATTATCATCCAGGAAAAGCCAATGTAGTGGCTGATGCTTTAAGTAGAAAATCATCCTCACCAGCCCTAGATAAAGCATAGTTAAACTCCTTAGTTTTCTCTAAGAGAGATATGCTTGTCTCCTGAAGGCAAGACAATATCGAGCTTGAAGTATCGTTGTTAGCCGGGTTGTTAGCTGGGATGCAATTAAAACCTACTCTGAAACAACAGATTAAAGAATCACATCAAGATAATACTGTGATTCAACATATCAGGTCAGAGTATGGTAGTGAGAAACAAGATGGCTTCCATGATTCAGATGATCAGGCAGTCTGTTACCATGGTAGGATGGTAGTACCTGATGCTAAGAATGGATCTCTTTGTAAATGGTTTTAATTTTTAGTGATTTTCAGTAATCCACTGCGAATGATATGCTTCCGCATTAGTTAATCTTATTTTTATGAGTTGGATGCCACAGTTGTGGACTGGGCGGGACTTTCTCTCTGTCCCGATGAACAGCCGTGCGCATGCATGGCATTACATAACAACCATAATGTCTTATGCCGATTGCTCACACCAGAAGCTTTGATTGCCGATGCTTTCGTTGGTTTGAATTTCAAGAGAGCATAGCGACCACAAAGAACCCTAATTTTAAGGCCTATGACTCCCTAAATACATTGCCTGGTTGCCTCCCGCCATTCTTACTGAAGGCGCTTCGCAGCCCCTCTTCTTAACTCCATACATTACGAGATTGTCCCTAAGCAAACAATGACCCTCTCCCTAGTGAGTCATCCAATCAATCCCCTTGGAATGATGTTGCATCTCACGTCAGTGCTATTGTCATCTACGATGACGAACCTAGTGGGGGCGCTGCTGTTTGGGGTCTCAGATCAATTAAAGATTAAGGAACGATCCTTGGTCCATATATGTTTGTTTACCATTCTCAAATTACTCCGTTTTGGTCCCGACTCTTGGGTCGATAAAAGACCCTATTTCTGCTAGTAAGGACATTGTCGGCAGGGTGTAAGAAGAAGACTGAATTCTCACCCATCAACCTTATGACCCAACACTGCATTTAGTAGATGCTTGTTACTGAATTGTTTCTTGTTTTGGACTACTTTCAGTCATGATTTCATTCTGAGATTCAGAGGCAAATTGCTTGATGCCGGTTCACGACCAGTCGCGTTTGGGTGAGGTACTGGTTTCAGGACCCGACAATGATGCCCAATCGCCCATAGATTCGTGGGGATGGAATGTGACCCGTGCAGGTAGATACTCGTGAGACTGTCTTCTGACAAGTTCCTATCGTGCTCTCTTTTGTATTGACGTCGGAAATATTTAAATTGCTGCTATTTCTATTTCAGATATGGGTCGCTGAACCAAGCTGGTTGTTCTACGACATATGCTCTCTTGGGAGGTTAATCATCCACATATGGTAACCCACCTTCCCTTTGTGTCGATTCACATCCAACTTTCAGTGGATCTGGCCTCCTGTGAACCAACAATTGTGCTCGACCCTTGGAGGGTAGTCCTGAACAGTGAGACTATTCCTGTTTCATTTGGTTTGGGATTTATTGGATGCCTTCAGTTTGAGTCTTCCGTGTTTGACACTGGAGATCCAAGTCCCTATTTTGCCCTGTCTGTGCGATGATGGCCTGGCCATACTGGGATTGCCCAGCTATGTTTGTACTCTCGGGACCCAGCTGCCACGACCGATAATTCCTTCTGGCTATTGCAACACGTTCTAATGTGGGAAGGACAACCACCTATGAGGATATTGTCATTTAAAAGGGATTGGTCCACGAAGGGCATCCCAATCCTTTCAATTTGCTCTGATAGTGGAGTGTGAGGTGGGAGAAAGTGTCACTATGTTAAAACTAGATGTTCCGTATGTTGACATGGTGATTGGGAAATCAGATAGGGAAATGGGTGTTTTTCCTTGTTCCGTTCATTTGAGAATTTTGAGAGTGTTAATGATTAGTAAATTAGTACAGATCAGCAATGAACTATATATGTATTTGAGTGAGAATATGCTTTCTGAATCAGAAGTTTTTCCTACTATTTAGCACAGGACTCCGTGCCTAATAACGGAATCTTTTAAATGAGTGCTTATTTGTGTTAAATATTGCATAAGGAACAAAACTAACACTAAATACCATTTTATGCTTAGGTGGTGGTATTAAACTTGGCTCAGACTTAGGTGACATTTATTTTGACTTAGACATGAATTAAGGTATGTACTCCTCCCTATTTATAAATGGGCATTATTATGACTAATTTATCCCATAATAAGGCAATTTTTGCAATACTTGCTCTTTTCTCATTTGTCAGACATTTCCTATACTCTCAATTGGAGTTATTATTGGTCTTTTGAAATTATTATTATCTTGTTGAATCGGGTCAATGACCCCACCTACTATTATGCCTGTAATATGCCATGTATGTTTGTATAAAAGTGAATTTTGCCACTCTATTTATTCATCTTAGATAATTCAACTAGTTTAAATATCATAGACGCTTATGTGTAACCATTAGTGTGTGTCTATTTCCACTCGGGGTGCATCTTTCCACCTCTTTTTATACAGGGGTGCATCTACTTCCGCCCATGGTGCGTCCATTTCCACCCATTTTACTTAGGCCATTGACTCAGTGGTGTAGTGGCCCTACTTTAGTTACTTTAGTCAAATGTATCGGCATGCAAATGTTTATATGATTGGATTGTTGATTATGGTAAGAAGGGTAATAATAATTGTTTATTTATAATGCCTCATTTTTTTGAAAATATGTTCTCTTGTTACTTCTCCTTGAAACTTACCTAATTTTTAATAGCCCATTTTGATGGGAACATCATACTTTACTTTTTGAAATGTATAATGCCCTGGTTAATCTTTTAACATATATACCCAATTTACTGATTCAACCTTTTATTTTATTTCCCATCCTGGGTAATGTTCCCTACCACCCAGGTGCAAATTGGCCTGTTGAGAATCCTATTGAAGGATAAGAGATTGCGGGCCCAAAAATTGAAGGTAACGTGCAATAGTAGACCGAGACTTCTAAGATGGATAGGTTGCCTACTACAATAGATCCGATTAGATATAGTCCCCTTTATTTTTCCTAGTTGACATGAGAGATGTTTTTGAGACTATTTTCAAATATGTAATAACTTAGTTACTTCCACTGCTTTATTTTTAAACACTCTTGATGGCCTATTTATCTGAGAATAATTTGGTACCCCAATTATCTATATGTGGTGTTTGAAATTCTAGGTTGTGCTAATTTATTTTCAATTTAATAGTGGGGAGTGTCCCCTATGGGACTCATTCCTTATAGTGCTACATCAATTCTTCATTAGTACGTAAGGATATATGTCGTCCTTCACCCCCACATATTCAAAAATATGCTCTCTAAGTTAAAATCGTTTCACCATTCAACAAATTCTGACACCAAATGGATCTATGGTCAGGACAACTACATGATGAGATTCCACTTGATTAATTAGGTGCATTACAATATCTTTTAGCATCAACCAAGTTACAAATATGAATTATAACAGATGCTATAAAGAAAGATGTAATACATTTATCAAGTACTTTAATGATCTTTGGAACACATTGAATGTATAACACTTGGGATCTCAGTCCCTTGTCACATTACTAGGGATTCTTCTCCCTTAGTATCAGTGTTTCAAAAAGTGGTATGCGCTATCCGTTCGGAGAGGTCACCTTGTAGAGTATATGCGGTATGCGGGAGTATATGTGGAAGTATATGCGGTTTTGGATTTTTTTAATTAATTATTATATATATATATTAATCATGATTTACATATTTAATTTGTGCAATTGTGTATCTAAATAGTACAATTACAAGAATAATGGATGCAATTATGCAAATATGCAATCATCACAACTTAAATAAATACAAACATGCACAATAATCTAAATTTAAACAAACATAAATGAATGTAAATGTATAAAAGAAGAAATCAAAATATCTCTAACTAAAAATCGGGGTATAATCGGCCTTGTATGCGGCCGTACAATCTATTATGCGGCTTGGACCGCTTTTTGGACCGATTTTGATTATGCATTTTTTTGGAGGTCCGCACCTTGTATACGGCCGCTTATGCTGCCACATACACCGATTTTTAAAACACTGCTTTGTATTATCATCATCATGATTACTAGATATGGGTATTCAAACCCTTAGTTCATCACTGAACAATGTCACCTCTCATCAAGTAAATGTTACCTCTAGGTCCTCAGATCAAGGTATACATTATACTTGTTGCACAAGTATTTCACATGGCTCACAAGGCCCATTTAAACATCTTGTCAGTTCTCACTAGGAAACAACTATCTTTTTAGGTCATCAGACCCAATAAACATTATACTTGTTGTACAAGTATTTAACATGGCTCACAAGTCCTATTTAAATCTGTATTATATGAAACATCATAGCTCGTACCTATCTATGCTCATCATCTCATGATTCCTGCATGGTTAGCACTTCATGATAAAAACAATAGCAAGTACATAACACCACCATGCAATACAAGAGAAATACAACCTTCCCATTATTAGGGTTAAGGTTTCCCATTCGAACCGATTAGGGTTTTAGATTCATATCATCACTATGTGATACAAGAGAATCACATCCTTCCATTATTAGGGTTAGGGTTTTCCTTTCTAACCGATTAGGGTTTCAGATATATATCATCACTATGTGATACAAGAGAAATACATCCTTCCCATTATTAGGGTTAGAGTTTTCCTTTCTAACTGATTAGGGTTTCAAGTGCATATCATCACCCATTATTAGGGTTAGGGTTTTCCCTTATTTAACCAATTACGGTTTCAAGATCATATAATCATGAATCAAACCCCAATTCATACTCCACTCTTATTAGGAGTATCATTGTATGCTCATTACATGAATATCAAACAAGTATGAGTTTCTATCTCATCCTCACTAGGATGTTGATTACATCATAGTTTATTAAGTTGGCTCAACCATTTCTTCAAGGTACATTGACCTACTTAATCAAAGTGCATTAAACTCTTTACATCTTAATGTATCATTTGACATAGCACACTACATGTGTTACTCAATCAAGTATATTGGAATGAGGTGCTCTCACCATATCGGGCATAGAAGTGTGTGTGTGCTTCTATATTGGGCATATAGGTGTATCCTTGATCACCATATCGTGCATCCATATCAGGTTACTCAACAATAGGGTTTGCATAACGAGTTAGACCTTTATACTCACATCTCTTCAAACCTTCATGGTATCATCCTACCCTTCATCTTGTGATAAGTGATAGGCTAGATAACATGTTAGTCTAAACTTAAATCAAGTGTAAAAACCAATAATGGTTTGGAGTTCCATTATATATAGGGTTTCACATTACCATGTTGGGTTTTAACACCATATTGGGTTAGAGGTATATAGTTAACACCATGTCATGAATAAGGTGTGTGCTTGACCCCATATCATGCATAAGGTGTGTGCTTGACCCCATATCATGGACGAGGTATGTACTTCATCATCATATCGTGCATGAGATGTGTGTATGAGTCACTCATGTTGTCCATGAGTATAAACTCATCACTATATCATGCTAGTTGTGTGTTCACATCACCATATCATACATTTTTCATTACTTGAAGTAGTATCAACCTGTCATTGGGTTGAGTGAAAAGCTAGACAATTGGTTGAACCCTCCACAAGCCATTGTACAAAATGATAAGGGTGTGGGGTTCCAAGGTATATTGATTTTCATATCATATTGGGTTCCATCACCATATCGGGTTAGAGGTGTGTGCTTCAACCCGATATCGGTTTGTACCTTGATGATGTCATCATAATCAACCTCTAGACTCTTTTTATTACTATTCTAGTTCATGGAAAAAAGTCCTAAACAACTTTTAGAACTCATAGGGTCATCAATTATTTAAGAGAATTCAAAATTGAAAGTAGATCAACAAGTATAACAGAATAAGATAATTGGGTTCAAGTTATATAACCCACCTCAAGAACAACTTCAATGCTCCAAGCTCTAAAGCTTCACATTCCCAAGGTTGAAGATAAGCTTTACAACTCCTCTATATGCAAAGAATAACCATGAATAAGTATTTGGTGAAGAAGAAAAGAAAGAAAGATCACAACCCTAGATCCATGCTTTAATCCAAGGTTGAAGATGATCATGGCTTCACCTTAAGGTTAAGGCTTGAGCTCCTTCTTGTTCCTTAGCACCATGCACGATAACTTACTACTAATGCACTATATACCCTCACTTGTAGCCTATATCCCTTCACTTATGGCTGATATCACTTCACTATGGCCGATATCACCTTGCTATGACCGATATTACTTTGCTATGGCTGATATCACTTTGCTATGGCCGATATCACCTTGCTATGGCCAATACCAAGGATCTATGCATGATACCCTTCACCTATGCATGATACCAAGACACTATGTATGATATCTAAGAGAAAGAGGGTGGTAAGTTTTGAAAAATTTCACTATTAGGTGAAAGGAGTGGTATATATAGTTGAGTTTCATGAAAAAGAGTGTATATGAGGTGTCATCATCTTAATCTACAGGTGTCACGTTGTCCATGCATGGTTGAAACATGTACATGCATGCAATCATATTTATCTTGACATGCAAAACACTTGAGTATAATCTAAAGATGAAATTTTGGCCATCACTTATCTTGTTGGATAAGATATTTCAACTCAATCATTACTTTATTCACAACCCGATACAACGTTTCCAAGGAAGTTGTAAACCAATACACTTCACCTCCTTGAGGTTCTTAACCCATCATGGACAAGACCAAGTGTTCACAAACTGATATGAGGCTCCCTCTATGGATCCTTGAATGATAGGCACTCTCATATGAATTCTACAACCCGATACAACTCAAATTAAGGTTTCACATTCAACCCTTTCTTGATCTTTTCATCACCAAGAGTACCATCACTCAAATATGATTCAAACATGGTGTATCCTTCTTTATATTTCCTCTAAATGACACATAGAGGAGTAGGGACACTTTAGAGGTGGTAATTTGCATATTGACCTTACATTTTGGGTAAATTACAATTTGTACCAAAATTGGTATACAATGCACTAGCATTATTCAAATAAGCTCAAACTTGGAACTTAGGCTTTCCACAAGCCGCCTCTTAGGATCATTCTTTTTCTTATGATGATAAAAAAAAACATGTGGTACATTCAACATGTGACATATTGCAATATAATCCCTCATCTTGGGTAAATTGCATTTTAGTCCAAAATAAGAGAACATTGCTCAAACATGATTCAAACAGGACCAAAATTGAAACATAAGTTTGTCACCTGATAACAAAACACTTTAGATAATTATATTTAAAGTTCTAAGAAACTTATTTAAGCCACACAAATAGGGTTAGCCCTAAACCCAGGTCATAGATGTTACACCTAGACTTCGTAGTATGAACCTATCCCAAAACTAACCTAGCTCTAGTCCCCCTTTTATCCACGTGGATCGAACCTATACTTGTCACCCTCATATACCACTTAACGAACCCGTGCACTTGCTGGTGTAGTATTTTAGTAAAAGTAGGTGTGTAGTTTCAATTCACTTATGGATTTTGAAAGTTATCCCACTATTTCCTGATCTCATGGGGTGCATCTAGTCAAATCCTAATTGGTTAGTGTGCACACCTATGGTGGGATGCACCAAGCTTTCTGGTGTTGTTTTGGGTGAGAAACGCATTCCACCTAGCTAGTTAGTTTTACTTTATCTTTTCCTACTGCCCTCATCATTGCTATTATTCATTCTTTATTCTTTGCATTCTTTGTGCATATTGGTTTGCTAACTTTTTTTAAAATGGTTGTTCCTTGTGCATGTGACAAGCCACATGGGAAAGACAAGATGGGAGGCCAAAATGCACCTTACAAGAAACTTCAAGATTACTTCATGCCTAGCAACTACAAATCGCCAATTGCTAGAATAGTTGATAAAATGCAAGGGGAGCAATTATCCATCCCTCCAGGTCTTCTTAGGCTCTTGCCCACCTTCTATGGCTTGGAGGATGAGAACCCCTACAAACAATTGGACTCATTTTTTGAAGTATGTTCCACCTTCAGCATGTCGACGGCCAGTGATGACACAATCCATTTGACCTTGTTCTCATTCTCACTCAATAACAAAGCCAAAGATTGGTATGATTCAAGGAGGGACATCATGAGTTAGGAAGAGATGAAGATTGCCTTCCTGAGGTAATTCCTCTCTATTGCAAGGTTGACACAAATGCGGCGTGCCATAACAAGTTTTAAGAAGATGCACAATAAGCAATTTCACAATGCTTGGAAGAGATTTAAGAAGATGTTGAGAGAGTGCTCGCACCATGAGATTCCTTTATTGAAGCTAGTTCAGTCCTTTTACTCCAGTCTATCTCCAAAGGGTCAAGCTTGAGTAGATTCTTCTTGTGGAGGAGTTTTCATGGCTAGGCTACCTGAGGAGATATGGCCATTGTATGAGTAGTTGGCAGAAGGTTCAAGAATTCGAGCTTCTAGCATGATGAATGATGGTGATCGCCCCTTTGATGTGACATCTCTGACTCAAAATTACTCAAGCCCACAAGTGATCAAGATTCTTGGTGACATAATGAGTTTCATGAAGAATGATTTGCTTGTCACTCGGTGAATTCTATTGAGTTATATGGTGAATAAATGAAGACACCTCACCCCTATAGCTACCAGGAACCACAAATTCCAAGCTATAGCTCAAGGTTTGAAGAAGAGTGTGGCAACACATCCCACTATCACATAGACAGTGAGGTGTTACGCAAAAACGTGCGGAAATCACCATAAACCACGGATTACCAAAAACACGGGTTAATTAAAATCGATTGCAGAAAGTAGATAAACTAAAGAACTATTACATTTAGGTCCTCATCCTGCAAGAAAATAGGTTATATAAACATTTACAAGTCTTGACACATGTCCACAGCTTAGGAGGTCAGCTGTCAAGCCATCACATGAGTTCATCACCTGTTTATACATACATAACGACCCACATCCGACCAGCAGTAGGATATACAAAACATCATCAGCTATACATCATGAAACACGTAAAAACACCTCCAAGGACCTGAGAGTATAGGAATGACTCTAAGACTCTACTACAAAACAACCAAAACAACAGCATGTCCATCGCTTGCCTTCTACTGCTCGTATTGATGCTCGACCACAACCCCACGACCACCACCACGTCTAGATCAAACACCCAAAAAGGTTATAAACCAGAGGGGTGAGACACAGTCCCAACGAGAAACATAACTCCCCGTTGAAACCACAAAACCTCAAAAAGATAAAGCAACAATAACAGATAACTGATAAGAGGTATAACAAGAGCAGTTTATATATCAAATCTATTCATACCATCAAGCTTACCAGATATACGGAAGACATATACCCAAGTAACCCTTTATGGAACACGATTAACAAGATAAGATTTATAAGGTCTTATCACATAACATGAGGACCATATAAGTAATTGCAAGGTATAACAGAATCAACTACACAAGCAAGGCCTCAACCAATGTTCCGTGTTTTGTCTTAGTAAATACTATACAACTGGATTACATATTATTATGCCCTGAGGAAGTGAGCTGTACTGCTCAAACCCAACCTTCAGTTCTGAAACCCAAGCCGGTGCCATACAAGGTCAATGGAAGAGCCAGACTCCACAACCTCCCACCTCGTGGTCAGTGCACGAGTACAACATAAGCAGGACCGCTGTCTCATGCTTAAGTGGCCTCAGCCACAGGGTCAGGCTACCCTCTGCCTAGCCCGCCTCGATACATGTATCGGTGCTAGTGAAATTGAGACATGGGCCTATTCACCGTGCTCTGAGCCATGAGCACATTCATTCTCCCATATCACATATCCTGAGCCATGGGCCTGTTCACCATGCTCTTATCATATTTGGGCCACTGGCCTGAATCCACACCCTGGAGTCTACAACTGAAGTTGCACTCTTACCTCCTCACTTTAGGCTAGGAGAAACCTCGCATACTCAACAATATGCACTCCGGGTTAACCCGTAGGAGAACCCGTTTCACCATCACCAGCTCCTGACAATGATGGATCTATGGCCAGGGAAAACTACATGATATGTTCCACTGTGATTAGTTAATATATTTTAAGTGGATTGCAATATTCAGCCAAGTTGTATAACATGCAAACAAGAACAAGAATAAACAACATGAGACTCAAAATCATGCTTTTACTATCATCAACATCATCTTGATCCATCACAAAGATCCAACATTACATGTTACCACTTGGCCTCTTGCCAATCATCTAAATCCATCACAAGGATCATCACATTGCCATGGGATCTCAATCCCTCATCACATAGTGCCACTGCCTCTCAAGGCTTACATCATTACCAAGGGATAACAATCCCATCACTTTTGCCAATCTCAGGTCCTTAGACCAAAATACATCATGCATGTTCTTATCAAGAGTAACTATCAAAGTAGTGTTATTCAAACATATATATATATATATGTATATATATATGTATATATATATATATATATATATATATATATATATATATATACCTCATAGCCCTTTTTCTTGGCTATGCATCTGTATGAAACACCTGCATGGTTAGTGTGCACAATCATCATGGATTAACAGAAAGATTCATATTATTGATATAGGGCAACATTGATGATTATGTGCTTTATCATTCATGCCTCAACCTGTGACCATAGATATAGTTTATATCATAATGCAAGGTATCTTATATGCTTACCGTTACCTCAGCATTAAACATATAATTATAGATGATCATGAATACATAAGATGTCATGTCAAGTTACATAGATGTGAACTTACTATAGCAATTACCATCAAGCATATTAAGGGTTACTATTTTCAACCAAACGTGACATCATAGAACACGATTTAGCATATAGGTTATCCATATAAGGAACGATACCTTCACTAGAAAAACCCACTACCCTCACCGAAGGTAGTATCGGGTAAGGTATTCTCCCCTATCGCCCAACACTCAAACGCATAATGGGAAAGCAGACCAGCACATATCGGTCAAGCACAAGGGTGTAACATGCAACGCTATGTCATGCACTTCCAAGTGTAACGTGCAACAGGGTCTATCGTGCAATGTCCAACATGTGTCGTGCACCAGGGAACCAAAGCATACCATGCACCCATGCATATCCTGCAACCACATGTATCGTGCATCTTAAGTCGGGAGACGCTGTGTCAGGTATCAAGGGTGTCAGGTGCAACATGCCTCCATATGCGACGTGCGACTCAGCCTATATCTTGCAACGATGCATCATGTACAAGGCATATCGGGCAGCATACACACGACGTGGGGATAACGTCCAAAGGTGCCACTCTATCGGGCGACAAGGGAGCATAGCATCCAACTAAGCTCATGCTATCGACCGACACACAAGACTAAGGTGTGACACCCGACACAAAGCCAGATCACAATGCCCCAACGTCCAAGGTATGAAAGCATCAAGCAACCGCCTGACCAAAGTGGGTCATTTAGGGCCTTCAACCAGGTGTAACGCCCGACACTCACACAAGGCAGGAAACAAGGGGGACGCCCGACTTAGCCACTACATCATGTTGTCCAAGACTCTAAGCCAAAGAAGGATATCAGGCACCATCACCTCCAGCACCATATCGGGCAAGATGCAACCTGACAGGGTCATCACCAACCTCAAGCACAAGGGTACCGAAACCCTAATGGATCAAGAAGATGACTCACCTCTCAACTATCAATAGAGAGGGGTCTTGCCAAGCTTCTTGACACCAATCGGGTAACACAAGGTTCAACCACAACCAAGGTCCATAACTACTACATAGCTCACCTTTCAAGTCCATGGTGAGAGGAGAGTGTTGCTCAAGCCACTAGAACACAAGCTCACCTCTCAACTTAAGTGAGAGAGGAGTATTGCCCATGTTACTAGGACTCAAGCTCACTCCTCAAGACCTAGGAGAGAAAGGGGTGTTGGTCACCAAGAAACCCTAGAACATAGGTTCGGCCAACAAGGTACAACTAAGCAAGAAGCTAAGCTAGTAACATACATAGCCGATCATAAGCAACATATAAGAACATAAGAAGAAGGTAGTGTAGTTAGGGTTAGGAGTTATGTAACCCGCCTTAAGCAAGCTCCAAGCTCCTAGCTCCAAGCTCCAAGCACCACCAAGGAAGAAGAGCAAGGCACTCTAGGGTTTGGCCACCACTAGAGGAAGAAGGAGACTCCAAAGAGGATCGACCACCAAGCTTGCAAAGGAAAGGGGTGATGTCGTGTACCAAAGGAGAAGGAGACTAAGGAACTAAAGGGATCCTTATCAAGAGAAAGGAAACACATATATAGGAGGGGATGGACGAGAAACTAAGGAAAGACAAGGCAAGGTGTCACCCACCTAGGGACACTTGTCCATGTGCAAAGCCACCACTCTAGCATGCCTTAAACACGTCCAAGGCCATTGCCACATATAAGAATCAAGCACCAAGTGTCCACTAGTGGTGACAAAAACGAGGTCAAAGAGAGTCAAAGGGGTCCATGGGTGACACACCTACATGCCATGGCCGACACACACCCTGGGCGACACACCACTAGCCGATACAGGCACATGCCGACACACCTAGGCCGACACAGGGCACTCTTTCCCGACAAAAGGCCCAAAGAAGCAAAGACAAGGCACCACAAAGCCCAACAAGCTCAACCAAGCCCAAAGGTACTCAAGCAACAGGCCCAACCCTTCCTCTCAACACTAGAGGAAGCAAGGAGAGCGAGGAACACCTCACAAGGTGGAAAACTTGCCCACAAACCCTAGACTTGGGTTAATTGCAAGTAGCACCTCCAACTCTCAACAAAGCACAAACAAACCCTAATCACCACTAAAGGTGATTATCAAGCAACTAAGCATCAAGGTTAAGCAAAACAAACAGGATAAGCCCTAAACGGAGGTTAGGGTCCTTACAAGCTAACCCTCTACAAAGGGATTTCGTCCCCAAAATCCGAAGAGAAAAGCGAGGGATACTTCCTCCTCATGTCTTCCTCAAGCTCCCATGTGGCTTCCTCAACGCCATGATGATGCCAAAGAACCTTCACAAGAACCAAGTCCTTCCTCTTCAGCTTCTTAAATCTTTTGTCAAGGATCACCACATGACCTTCCTCGTAGGTCACATCTTCATCAAGCTTAACCTCGACCGGCTGTAGCACTGTTCTTGAACCCGGATGACTTTTCTTCAGCATACTGACATGGAACAGTGGATGCAACCTGTGCAACTCTGGCGGCAGCTCTAACTCGTAAGCTACCTTGCCAACACGTGCTATGACCAGGTATGGCCCCATATATCTGGGTTCTAGCTTACCATTCCGGCCAAACCTTAGCATACCTTTCCATGGTGAGACTTTAAGATACACTTTGTCTCCTACATGGAATTCCAAAGATCGTCGACGATTGTCTGCATATGACTTCTGCCTGTCCTATGCCGCTTTCAACTGTTGTTGTATCACCTTGATCTTTCCTGTTGTCTGCTGTACCAACTTAGGACCCAAAAGATGATATTCACTAGACTCATACCAACACAAAGGAGATCTGCACTTCCTGCCATATAAGGCCTCATAAGGAGCCATGTCAATGCTCCACTAATAACTATTGTTGTAAGAAAACTCTATCAAACTGAGATGTATGTCCCAACTGCCTAGGAACTACAAAACACAAGCTCGAAGTAGATCCTCCAGAATCTGAATAGTCCTCTCAGACTGTCCATCTATCTGCGGATGGAAGGTGGTACTGAACCTCAACTGCATTCCCAATGCTTTGTGCAACTGTTCCCAGAAACGACTCGTGAACTGAGGACCTCTGTCAGAAACTATTGTCTCTGGCACACCGTGCAAACATACTATCTCATCTACATATACCCGAGTGAGATTCTCGGTTGTATACGTTGTCTTTACTGGTATGAAATGGGCAGACTTTGTCAATCTGTCCACTACTACCCAAATGGAATCATTATTCCTAGTTATCCTGGGTAGAACAACTACGAAATCCATGGTTATATGATCCCATTTCCACTGCGGTATCGGCAGGGGCTGCAATGTAACTGTCGGCTTTTGATGCTCAACTTTGACTTGCTGACATACCGCACATCTAGCCACAAACTCAGCTACATCTTTCTTCATTCCGGGCCACCAATACAAGTCCTTCAGACTATGATACATCTTAGTGACTCCTGGATGCATAGCATACACCGAAGTGTGTACTTCCTCGAGCACTAACTTCCTCAGATCATCAGCATCGAGGACCACCATCCTATCACGATAGCAAACTAGTCCATCCCTGGATTCATGGAACCCATCACGCTTTTCGCTGTCGAACTCTGATCTGATCAACTGTACTGTATCATCTGTTTGCTGTGCATCTTTGATCTGCTGTCTCAATGTAGGCTTGACTTGCATCTGTGCTAAAAGTCCAGCTAACAAGGAAACTTCCATCTGCACATTTATCTATCGCAAGGAGACAAACATATCCTGTTTATGGCATACCAGGGAACTCAACTGTGTCTTCTTTGAAGAAAGAGAAGAAGACTTTTGGCTAAGCGCATCAGCTACCACATTCGCCTTACCAGGATGATACTCGATGGTGCAGTCGTAATCATTGATTAACTCCATCCATCGACGATGTCGCATGTTTAACTCATGCTGCAAAAAGATATACTTCAGATTCTTATGATCCGTAAAGATCTGACACACTTCCCCTTAAAGATAGTGTCTCCAAATCTTTAATGCATGAACCACCGCCACCAACTCCAAATCATGAGTCGGATAGTTCTCCTCATGTTTCTTAAGCTGTCGCGAAGAAAAAGAAACCACATGCTCTTCCTGCATCAACTCACAACCTAAACCTTTCTTGGAAGCATCATAGAAAACAACATAGCCCTTTCCAGGCTGTGGCAGTACTAACACTGGAGCACTAGTCAGCTTCTCCTTCAAACTCTGGAAAGCTTGCTGACAACGATCATCCCAGATAAAAGTTACATCCTTCCTAGTCAACTTTGTCATTGGCAACACAATCACACTAAAGTCCTTGATAAACCTTTTATAGTATCCTGCTAAACCCAGGAAACTATGAACTTCTGTCGACGTCTTTGGTTGCTCCCAATCTACAACTGACTCTACCTTCTTCGGGTCCACTTTTACTCCTTCTGCAGATTTCACATGACCCAAGAAAGTTACCTCTTCCAACAAGAACTCATACTTACTAAACATGGCGTACAACTGATGTTGGTGAAGAAGAGTCAATGCTAGTCGAAGATGTCGCTCATGCTCTTGCTTGTCCTGGCTATAGATCAGGATGTCATCTATAAAGACTACAACAAACTGATCTAGGAACGGACGGAACACTCTGTTCATCAAATCCATGAAAGCAACAGGTGCATTGGTTAGCCCAAATGGCATAACCACAAACTCAAAGTGACCATACCTCATCCTAAAAGCTGACTTTGGTATGTCATCTGTCTTAATCCTCAACTGATGATATCCAAACCATAGATCGATCTTTGAAAACACTGTAGCACCACGCAACTGACTGAACAGATCATCTATCCTCAGTAACGGGTACTTGTTCTTAATCGTGACTTTATTCAACTGTCGGTAATCTATACATAACCGCATCGAACCATCCTTCTTCTTAACGAACAACACCAGAGCACCCCAAGGCGACATGCTCGGTCGGATGAAACCTTTCTCCAACAATTCTTGCAACTTCTTCTTAAGTTCTGCCATCTCTACTGGAGCCAAATTATACAGTGTCTGTGCAACTGGCTGTGTCCCTGGAACCAGATTGATCTCAAAATCAATCTCTCGGGGCGGAGGAACACCAGGGAACTCTTCAGGAAACACATTCGCAAACTCTCAGACAACCGTTACCTGCTCAAGGCTAGGACCTTTCGCCTTGGTATCCACCACGTGAGCTAAGAATGCCTTACATCCTTTCTGTAACAACTTCTCTGCCACCATAGCAGATACTAGACACGTCAGAAGAATCTTCCTATCTCCTTGGAAGATCCACTTCTCTCCATCATCATCAAACACAGCCTGCTTGGAACCACATTCCAAAACAACCTTATATTTCTCTAAGGTATCCATCCCAAGGATCACATCGAAACCATGCATATCAAGTGGTATAAGATCCACTTGTATACTGTGTCCCGAAAAAGATAAGACACAAGATGGACACTCTTCTCGAAGCATCGAGGAACCATCAAGAGGGGTTTCTAACAACAAGCTATCCTTCTTACAACTAATAGGTAAACAACAGTTCTCAAGCATACTATAGGTGATAAAAGAGTGTGTAGCACCCGGGTCAACCAAAACAATAAAGCAAGAAGAAGACATATCAGAATGAAATAACTCCATCTGACCTATCACTACTTGCGGGTTGACTATCGCCTCCGGCTGACTCATAGCATAGAATCGAGCCGTTGCTTGCTGTCCACTTCCTCTGCTCCCTTGAGCAGATGATCCCGCTTATGATGCTTGACCGCATCCTCACCCTTTGTTACTATTGGGATGTTGTCTATCTGACCCTTGATGATTCTGCCTTGGCTGCTGCGTCACTTCAACATCTCTGTTTGGGCAATTTGACCTCCAATGCCCGATCTGACCACACATATGGCATGACATATCTTCAAACCATGGCCTAGATGGCCCTGTCACTACCACTGAAGCTGTACTATGTGCCTTTGATGGTGAAGGAGCATATCCTCTTCCCTTACTTGGAGACCACTACGATGGTACAGTGGAACCTCTCATCATAGAAGGTGTTGAAAACCTGGGCTTCTTGAAGCCACCAAACCTCTATCCCTGGAACTGAGCATGCCTCTTCTTAGACATGGATTCTCTTTTCTCCCTAACTGACCGTTCGATCCTTTAGATAGATTCCAAAAATGTAGCAAACCATTCTCGGTTCTCCAACGCAGAAGCAGGTGTTGTCAGCTCAACACTCAGGCCTTTCTCAAAACATCTGATCTGCTCCTCATCTGTTGCTGCCATGTGAGGACAAAACCTCAACAGATCCATGAACTTGGCTTCATACTTGGTGATGTTCATCGTTCCTTGGCGCATGCTCTCAAACTGACTGATCTTCTCATCCAGATACGTCTTCGTAAAATATCTGCTGACAAACTCCCACCAGAAAACCTCCCAACCGATCACCTCACCAAGTCACTTCTCCTCCTCGATGGTCTACCAATGATCAGCACTACCCTTCAGAAGGTAGACAGCGTGCTTTACTTTGTCTACTTCGGGGATGTCGAGGATTCAGAAAGCCTTCTCAAGGCTTGTCAGCCACAGATCTGCATCCACTGGATTAGCCATTCCATCCTAATCCGAAGCTTCAACTCGATGAAGCCGCTCAAAGGTCTTCCCAATACCCGATGTTTCACCATGGGGAACCTATACTCTCGACGGAGGCACTGGAAATATCTCTACCATGAGATTCATCGTAGCCATCATCTACCCCATAAGCTATTGGTAGGCAGGGTGTTCAAGAATGGATGGGTCAGGTTGGGGGACCTCAGGCACCCGATCTTCATGTGCCTACCCTATAGCTCCATCAACTGATGCAACACCGCTGTTCTCAGCAGCATGTTCTTCATGGTTTCCAGACATGTTGGCTTTTCTTCTGCTGAGGGTAGAAGATGATTGTAAGAAAATATGTGAAACTCACAAGAACAAACACAACCTAGTCCTAAATCCCTGTAGACTCAGTGAACCTAGAGCTCCAATACCAAACTTGTGGCAATACATCCCACTATCACATAGACAGTGAGGTGTTACACGAAAACGTGTGGAAATCACCATAAACCACGGATTACCAAAACACAGGTTAATTAAAACCGATTGCAGAAAGCGAAGAAACTAAAGAACTATTACATTTAGGTCCTCATCCTGCAAGAAAATAGGTTATATAAACATTTACAAGTCTTGACACATGTCCACAGCTTAGGAGGTCAGCTGTCAAGCCATCACATGAGTTCATCACCTGTTTATACATACATAACGGCCCACATCCGGCCAACAACAGGATATACAAAACATCATCAGCTATACATCATGAAACACGTCAAAATACCTCCAAGGACCTGAGAGTACAGGGATGAATCTAAGACTCTACTACAAAACAACCAAAACAGCAACATGTCCATCGCTTGCCTTCTACTGCTCGTCTTGCTGCTCAACCGCAACCCCACGACCACCACCGCGTCTAGCTCGAACACCTAAAAAGGATATAAACCATCGGGGTGAGACACACAGTCCTAGAGAGAAACATAACTCCCCACCGAAACCACAAAACCTCAGAAAGATAAAGCCATAACAAGAGATAACTGATAAGAGGTATAACAAGAGCAGTTTATATATCAAAGTGATTCATACCATCAAGCTTACCAGATGTACGGAAGGCATATACCCAAGTAACCCTTTATGGAACATGATTAACAAGATAATATTTATAAGGTCTTATCACATAACATGAGGAACATATAAGTAACTACAAGATATAATATAATCAACTACACAAGAAAGGCCTCAACTAATGTTCCGTGTTTTGTCTTAGTAAATACTATACGGCTGGATTACGTGTTATTATGCCCTAAGAAAGTGATCCGTACCGCTCAAACCCAACCTTCGATTGCGAAACCCAACCCGGTGCCATACAAGGTAAATGGAAGAGCCGGACTCCACAACCTCCCACCTCGTGGTCAGTGCACGAGTACAACACAAACATGACCGCAATCTCATGCTTAAGTGGCCTCAGCCATAGGGTCAAGCTACCCTCTGCCTAGCCCACCTCGGTACATGTATTGACGCTAGTGAAACTGAGTCACATGCCTGTTCACCATGCTCTGAGCCATGAACGCATTCATGCTCCCATATCATATATCCTGATCCATGGGCATGTTCACCATGCTCTTATCATATTTGGGCTACGGGCCTGAATCTGCACCCTAGAGTCTACAACCGAATTTACACTCTTACCTCCTCACTTTAGGATAGGAGAAACCTCACATACTCAACAATATGCGCTCCGGGTTAACCCATAATAGAACCCATTTCACCATCACCAGCTCCTGACAATGATGGATCTATGGCCAGGGCAAACTACATGATATGTTCCACTATGATTAGTTAATATATTTTAAGTGGATTGCAAGATTCAGCCAAGTTGTATAACATGCAAACAAGAACAAGAATAAACAACATGACACTCAAAATCATGCTTTTACTTTCATCAACATCATCTTGATCCATCACAAGGATCCGACATTACATGTTACCACTGGCCTCTCGCCAATCATCTAAATCCATCACAAGGATCATCACATTGCCATGGGATCTCAATCCCTCATCACATAGTGCCACTTCCTCTCAAGGCTTACATCATTACCAAGGGATAACAATCCCAGCACTTTAGCGAATCTCAGGTCCTTAGACCAAAATACATCATGCATGTTTTTATTAAGAGTAACCATAAAAGTAGTGTTATTCAAACATATATATATATACCTCATAGCCCTTTTCCTGGCTATGCATCTGTATGAAACACCTGCATGGTTAGTGTGCACAATCATCATGGATTAACAGAAAGATTCATATTATTGATATATGGCAACATTGATGATTATGTGCTTTATCATTCATGCCTCAACCTGTGACCATAGATATAGTTTATATCATAATGCAAGGTATCTTATATGCTTACCATTACCTCAGAATTAAATAGATAATTCCAGATGATCATGAATACCTAATATGTCATGTCAAGTTACATAGATGTGCACTTACTATAGCAATTACCATCAAGCATATTAAGGGTTACTATTGTCAACCAAACATGACATCATAGAACAAGATTTAGCATATAGGTTATCCATATAAGGAACGAGACCTTCACTAGAAACACCCACTACCCTCACCAAAGGTAGTATCGGGCAGGGTATTCTCCCCTATCTCCCAGCACTCAAACGCATAACAGGCAAGCAGACCAGCACATATCGGTCAAGCACAAGAGTGTAACGTGCAACGTTGTGTCGTGCACTTCCAAGTGTAACGTGCAACATGGTCTGTCGTGCAATGTCCAACATGTGGCGTGCACCAGGGAACCAAAGCATACCATGCACCCATGCATATCGTGCAACCATATGTATCGTGCATCTTAAGTCGGGCGACGCTGTGTCAGGTATCAAGGGTGTCAGGTGCAACAGGCCTCCATATGCGACGTGCAGCTCAGCCTATATCTTGCAACAATGCATCGCGTACAAAGCATATCGGGCAGCATACACACAACGTGGGGATAACGTCCAAAGGTTCCACTCTATCGGGCGACAAGGGAGCATAGCGTCCAACTAAGCTCATGCTATTGGTCAACACATAAGACTAAGGTATGACGCCCGACACAAAGCCAGATCACAACGCCCCAACGTCCAAGGTATGAAAGCATCAAGAAACCTCCTGACCAAAGTGGGTCGTTTACACTCACACAAGGCAGGAAACAAGGGTGACGCCCGACTCAGCCACTACATCATGTCGTCCTAGACTCTAAGCCAAAGAAGGATATCAGGCACCATCACCTCCAGCACCATATCGGGCAAGATGCAACCTGACAGGGTCATCACCAACCTCAAGCACAAGGGTACCGAAACCCTAATGGATCAAGAAGATGACTCACCTCTCAACTATCAAGAGAGAGGGGTCTTTCCAAGCTTCTTGACACCAATCAGGCAACACAAGGTTCAACCACAACCAAGGTCCATAACTACCACATAGCTCACCTTTCAAGTCCATGGTGAGAGGAGGGCGTTGCTCAAGCCACTAGAACACAAGCTCACCTCTCAACTTAAGCGAGAGAGGAGTATTGCCCATGTTACTAGAACTCAAGCTCACTCCTCAAGACCTAGGAGAGAAAGGGGTGTTGCTCACCAAGAAACCCTAGAACATAGGTTCGGCCAACAAGGTACAACTAAGCAAGAAGCTAAGCTAGTAACATACATAGCCGATCATAAGCAACATATAAGAACATAAGAAGAAGGTACTGTAGTTAGGGTTAGGAGTTATGTAACCCGCATTAAGCAAGCTCCAAGCTCCTAGCTCCAATTTCCAAGCACCACCAAGGAAGAAGAGAAAGGCACTCTAGGGTTTAGCCACCACTAGAGGAAGAAGGAGACTCCAAAGAGGATCGGCCACCAAGCTTGCAAAGGAAAGGGGTGATGTCGTGTACCAAAGGAGAAGGAGACTAAGGAACTAAAGGGATCCTTAGCAAGAGAAAGGAAACACATATATAGGAGGGGATGGAGGAGAAACCAAGGAAAGACAAGGCAAGGTGTCGCCCATGTAGGGACACTTGTCCATGTGCAAAGCCACCACTCTAGCATGCCTTAAACACATGTCCAAGGCCATTTCCACATGCAAGCATCAAGCACCAAGTGTCCACTAGTGGTGACACAAACGAGGTCAAAGAGAGTCAAAGGGGTCTATGGGCGACACACCTCCATGCCATGGCCAACACACCCACACCATGGCCGACACACACCCTGGGCGACACACCACTGGCCGATACAGGAATAGGCCAACAAACCTAGGCCGACACAGGGTACTCTTGCCCGACACATGGCCCAAAGAAGAAAAGACAGGGCACCACAAAGACCAACAAACTCAACCAAGCACAAAGGTACTCAAGCAATGAGCCCAACCCTTCCTCTCAACACTAGAGGAAGCAAGTAGAGGGAGGAACACCTCACAAGGTGGCAAACTTGCCCACAAACCCTAGATTGGGTTAATTGCAAGTAGCACCTCCAGCTCTCAACAAAGACAAACAAACCCTAATCACCACTAAAGGTGATTAGCAAGAAACTAAGCATCAAGGTTAAGCAAAACAAACAGGATAAGCCCTAAACGGAGGTCAGGGTCCTTACAAAGAGGTTCTCTCGAGGTTGAAAATCTTTGATGATGTGCAAAATAATGTCTCAAGGCTTGAGGAGAGGATAGATCTTCTATCTTACATACTTCCTCTCCAAGAAGAAAAATTATCTTCAAAACCCATCTCGAGTTTCAATGTAGAAAGTGGACCAATGCCTTCTTCACAAGTTTTCTATAGTTCACCTCCCATGCAAGTGCATCCCATATACCACTCCCAAGGCCATCCAAAGCCTTACACTCTACCTACTCCTCCATCACTACAAATTTCTCAACAATTCACCTTCCAACCTCAATTCCCCCCTCCATATCAACTTCAATACCAAGTGCCACCTCCACCTCCTCTACAAACACAACTAGCTCCCCCTCTCCACCATGAGCAAGGAAGTGTTGTGATAGTTATAAGGAGTGGGAAATCTCTTGAGCAGCCAACAAGTCGAAGAAAGGTTGATAAAGAAAAGAAAAGGAAGCCAAGTGATGATACCATGATTAAGATTGCCGATGATAATTTTGTGACACTGCATGTTGAGTTTGGGATACCATGTGATCCGCCTCACACTACATTTGTAGGTCCTACCATCCCTATTGTTCTATTTTATGACATGCCACAAGAGAATTATGTTGATGCAAGTAAGTCTGAAGAAAGTGGGCCACCATTCATTGAAGCATTAGATGAGCCACCAAAAGTAAGTAGGAGAAAAAAGCACAATGTTGACATTCTTGAGGTGTTTCACCAAGTGAAGGTAAACATTCCATTGTTGGATGCTATCAAGAAGATCCCATCATATGCCAAGTTTCTTAAGAACTTATGCATTGTGATGAGATGGTCAACGGGAAGAATAATAAAGAGAGTCTAGTTGATTGAATAAGTGAGATCAATCCTCCAAAGCTCACTCCTCATGAAGAGGAAAGATCCAGGAGCCCCACTCATACCTAGCTACATTGAGGAACATCACATAGACAAATCCCTACTTGACTTGGGATCTTGGGTGAATTTGATGCCTTATTGTGTCTATGTTGAGCTGGGCTTAGGCAAGTTGAAACCGGTACATTGCACTCTCCAATTGGCAGGCCATTTAATCAAAGTGCTAAGAGGAAGAGTAGATGATGTTTTGGTGATGATAAACAAGGAAAAAGGAGCAGTGTTCCCAGATGATTTCATCATTCTTGACATGGAGCCTGACGATAGGAAGATCCCCATCATCTTGGGAATACCATTCTTATCTACAACTGATGCTGAGATACATGTTCACAGAAGCTTAATGAAAGTCTCCTTCATGGATATGAAGATAAAGATCAACATATACAAGTCCTCAACCTCGCAAGTTCGAGATGAGGATACTGGACATTGTCACTTCAAGAGTCCAATTGGTCAATTGAGAGGGGGAGATCTGGAAGAAAGACTTGATGACAACTTTGGTGATAAAAGGGATAAGGAGCATAGGTTTTGTGAAAATGAGAGATGCATTTATTGTAGGAATGGACACATGATAACTCGAAATGGATGAATGATGTGAGAATCTCCAAGAAGCCCAACTGAAGGCATACAACTCAATGCTTGTGGGAGGCAACCCACATAGGTTTGGGAATTTTTCACTCAACCTTCTATTTTTGATACTTTTTTTTATTTTTACACTTTTCTAAAACACACACACACACACACTAGTTTTTAATAGTTTTTGTTTAGTTTTAAGATGTACAGGTGAAAGAAGATTGAAATGGAAAAATTAGATGAAATTGAGAAAATGTTTTACATAAAAATCACCTTGGATCAATATTTTTAGTTTTTGATGAAAGTTCAAGTGAAAGTAGCAGCTACAATGCTCACCACGGTGGTGGCACCTTTGAATGGCAGTGGTGAAATACATACAAATTGAACAGTGTCTTTGGAATTCAAAGAAAATTGAGAGAAATTGACAAAATGAGCCAACACGACCGTGCCATGCAGCATGACCATGTTGCATGAAGCCACGACAGTTGTGCTGCAGCTCGACTTCAACAACTTAAATCAAAAATCAAAATTTTTTCTAAGTTATCTATTTCATTTTTCCAAGAATAGAACAACACTGTACGCGATCTAGAGACTGTGCAGTGACTCACAACCATCCTTTCACATTCTATTCATCCTTAAATCACCCCCAAAGCATATCCAACTGATCCACTACCATTTACACTACTCTAACCTATAGATTCCATCCATTTTTGTCTACAAATTCCTCTATTTCTCTCCCATCCACCCCAACAACCCCATTCTTCACAGAAAACCCAAAATCCAAAATTTTTCCATCAAAATATGTTCAAGATGAAGAAAATGACCATGAAGGTAGTGGAGAAGACAAAGGCATGCTTTCCTACCAACGTTGTCCCAAGAATGCATCATCTTTAAGTTTGGAATCTACCGCTCCGTTGTCCGCCTTCGGCTTCGATGGAACTGCTCATTGGACGGAAACTGAATTAGAGGCTTTGATAGATCTAATTGTGGAGGAAGAGTCTCTGTAGCCACAGAGTTCACCACCACCACCCTTTACAGCCCGACAATTAGTTTCAATAGATCAGCCATCAGTTTCGGCAGCTCGGCCATCAGTTTGAGTAGCACATCCTTTGACATCCTCGGGACCACAATTGTAGCCTCAGCCTCAACCTCGAGCACAGAGAAAATTACTTCTAGACGATGAGGATGTGATAATGTCAGATGCACCACAGCCAGAGGCACCCCAACATCAACCTAAAAGAGAGCCTGAGATTACTAGCATTCGGGGGAAGAAGCTGAAACACCTGAAATGCTTGATACGCAAGGTGATTGCCACTGTTATGTGTGTCGGTCAACGATGATGAGAATGAGTTTCTACGCCTATTTCTAGGGGGCTATTTGACAACTTGGTGGCACTACATGATACTAATGTAGAGCTGACACGTCAATTCTTTGCCACCTTAGAAAAAGTCTCTAATGATGGTGAGGAAGCTAGTAAAGTGATGATTGGAGATAAGCGTTGGTTTCTCACTTCAAAAATACTAAACAAATTTTTTGCCCCCAGTAATGAGATGGTAGACCTACTAGAAGGGGGAAGGACAGACAGGGACACTGCAGTCATTTTAAAAGCCCTGAGTAAAAGATAGAAAATGGGCCCTCTGTATACTCTTATTTAACAAATTTAAATGAACACAAGTTTAGTCATAATTGTCATATAAAATATAGAACATATTCTTACAAATAAAACTAAAAAGAATGCAAAAATTAAATATAGATATCTCCTTATCAAGCTTCACTCCTCATATAAAACAACTTGTTAAATAACAAAGTAGAAGTCTCCTTAACAAATGTGTGCGGTTGTACGTTGGTGAAAAGATGTGTTGCGGTTTGAAACTGCCCAAACGAATAGGTACAACCAGACTCAACCCGGAGCTATTGCCACACAAGGAGGCTTAGGAGGCCGAATTTGCACCCTCCTACGTGTGGGATGCGCCTGATTGAAGGGTTTCTGAGTCAACTCGACTCAAACCCAGTTGGGCTGTCCCACCATGTACGTGCGAAGCTCTTATCCATTTATTTTTCTAAATTATCCTATAGGCAAGAACCCATATATAAAGAAGAGGGAAGTAATTTATTCCCCCAATATGAGATTAAAGTATTACCTTTGTTTTTAAAATACAAGAAACACAACACTTCTATTACAACCCCAATTATTGGGTTCATATGGTGGAAAATACAATTTTACCAATAACTGTATGATTATGGGAATTATAGGAACTATATGTGTATTGAATGGATTTCTTTGATAATGATCATTTTACATGAATGTTTTGTGGGCCTTACTGAGTAACAAAGCCTAATATGTTTAAAAGAGGATAATGATGGATATAAATCTAATAATAAAAATAAATTGGATTAATATTAAGAATCATCTTATAGAAGACTAAGCATTTTTCATTATAGAGTGGATTTCGAATCCACATCGATTCTTGAAATAAAAGGGAATCCCAATAAGGAAATAAAAGTTAATGCAAGAGATAATATGAATGCAATTAACTTGCATAAGAAGAAAAGACCTTTATCTTTTTGGGAACTCAAGCATGGTATACGAGTAGATAATACCAATGCAAGGTTTTTCCCCTTTGTTTGATAAGGAAAGTGAGTTCACAAAAGAGAAGGGTTTGGAGAGCTTTTTGGAAGAAAAAAAAGGATAAGTTATCCAATATATGTATTCTCTTTATGTTTCTTGTGTGCGTAAGATGGAGGATGTAATGACTTTCCTTAACACTCATGTGTATCCATTAGGCAGGTTTTGAGTAATAGCATCGTGAAAGAGAAATTGATATACAAGGAAAAGAGGGAATCTTTGGATTAAGCCATAAGTTGGTTTGCTTAGAAAGGAACGATGGGGCTTGGAAAGTGTTTAAGAGGAGGGAAGATAAAATTCGTATAAACATGACCTAGGGGAAGAGTTTGATCAGAGGAAAAGAGAACCAGGCTGGAGCCACGTTATTCCTCCTCCCTTCTTGATTCTTCTAGTTTTATCCAGAGCGCTCTCCATGGTATATCTATATATATAGATCCCCTATAACCCTCACGTATAGAAAGTAGACACCACCATCGTTCATGGCCATCCGATCCTCATCATCACTTACTCCGTGCCCTAGACAAACCCTGGTTCGAGGCAAGTTGATGACATGTCCGGATCCATGGTTCTTCATCCACCTGGGAACGCCAGGGGAGTATCTCATGCAGCCCCCTTCTCATGCTGCTGCAGATGAACCCCACACTCTAGGAGGGTGGCGCGGAGGTGCAGGAAGTGCCCAAACCCTCCCTGGCACTTGCAGGCCTCGAGGGTCTGAGGAGGAGACTCGTCGGCTAAGTTGTAGGCCGTCACTAGGGTTGCTCGTGAGGTGGAAGATTAGTGGTTTCTTTTCATGGCCCAAGGCCTATAGAGGTGATCATACAACACCAAAGGGGCTTGATCCGTAGTGCCCCTCTCCTACAAAACCGTGATGTGAGACTAAGGACAACGAGCCGCCGCCCAAGAAGTCTGCAGCGCTTGGTACCCAAGGGAGGGTGTCTCCCTCCGGGTGGCGCTCCCTGGAGGCCATGAAGGAGGCCAACCTCTACGGATGGATGGGGGAATCATGCAGGCAGAGGCAGCGAGGCCATTAGGTGGGGAGGAGGATGCGCGTACGAGGTGCTAGAGTCCCTGCATCGGGCAGGGAATCACCCTAGCGCAAGGAAGAAGGAGGAAAGAGGCAAAAGACCACTTTGCCCCTGAGAGCAGGATTAAGAAGCAAGGGAACGGGCATCTTTCCACCCGATCTGGCCCACAAGGTATGTGCGTGGGAGTGCATTGCCTACGTGGCACCTCCCTATTGGTCACATTATGTTTTATTTTGAAAAATCGTAACTAATTATAGGAAACTCAGATTAAAACAAGTCATATATGAAAATTGATCCTCAGAATGAGAGGAACATAAAGGAATTTTGTTTGAAGCCTAATTCTGCTTGAAACTAAAAAAGAATTGGGTTTTACATCTTTAGATGCATTAATTGATAGAAAAACCCTAGAATGATGTAAAAATGAACATGATGAATCTTTTATATGTTTTTGATCAATCTTAACATGTTAAGAATAAAAGCAATGGTAAAATCATAAAAGGATGATTAGTATGTTGGTTTTAGGGTTTTATGATCATGAACATGTTTAATAGACTAAAAACCCTGATTTGAGGAAATATGAGTTTTAGTGGTCACAACATGATATTGCAAGAATAAAACTATAATATAATGATTCTTGAACATAGTTTGGATTAGATAATTCTTAATGAAGATAATTGAGATGGTTAGGGTTTTGTAGGAAACCTTAGAAACCCTAAATTAAATATAAAGGATACATCTTTGAAGACTAATAGGTTAATTTGAAAGATATTAACCTATTGATTAATAATATAGAGTTTTCATCCGTTTTGTATACAAAATTGGTAGTTTTAGGGTTTTAATCCATAAATGAAGAATAATTCATATGGGAACCCTAATTGGGGTAAAAGAAGAGGAAAACCATGATATTTCGGATTAAGGAAGTAAATTACTAAATGACGATCCTAAGACTATTAGGAATATTAATGAGAGAATTTAAAGGTTTTAAGTAGATTTGATGAATTAGGGTTCTTTATAACGAAGAATGGAGGCAAAACCCTAATTTCCAAGGAAACCCTAAAATTGGAATAGAAATCCTAAGGATGATGATGATATTGGATAAATATTTATAAAAGGAAATTGGTATATTTATTTCAGGATTCTATGCATGATTGGTTGCTTGATTGGGATTTCTATGTTCTGGTTAATTCTGTCTCGAATATGCAATGAAAGGTATGTGGTTACGCTTATGAATAATCGCTCTAATTTCACAGTGATTCCCGAAGTTTTAATCGGTTGCTTGAAAATAACTGTTGGATCTCTATTTATTTCATGCAACTATAAAGTGACTATGATTATCACTATAAATGTGCATATATAACTAGCTAGATCCGGGTCCACCTCTATTGCTTTGAAAAGGATAAAAAAAGGGGTAATCCTAGAGCAAGGTCTAGGTTACCGAGAGTTAGAAACTGGGCTACCTACGTGCAGTGCCATGAGACTCATTAGCCTTCCATGAGTTAAGGAGTGGGCTACTTATGAGTAGTGCCATGTGAATCAACCCTAGAAACTGGTTCACCTATAGGTGGGACCATGAGGGGTTTAATGGGGATCTACCATAAGGAAGGTAGTATCCAGGTCCACTGCAGGGATAGCAAAAAGGATAGGGTACTCATCGATCACGGAGTTATGTTTAAAATGTAATCTTGATTGTTAAAGCATTAATTGAATGATTACGTTGTTATCATAGTTGCACGTTCATTGTTTCCCCCACATACCAGCTTCGGCTGACCGAAGTTTTGTTTGTCGGCGTTTTAGGTACAAGCCAAAAGGACAAACAATAAATCGTCATATTATGAAATACATGAAGTAAAATACAAGGAGGATTAGTTAGAGTAGAATAATTAATTAGTGGATAGAAGTTTAGAGATCCAAGTTTTCAAAAAGGTATGCAAAAATTTATTTTGTTACAGCTTTTCAGTATAGTTTGTTAAAATTTGATAATTATTCTTGGTTAATTGCCGAACCTTTGATCTAGAAGTTATGAGTGCGGCTTCGACCTCTCGGTCTCCCTTATTTGGGGGTTATCGGGAGGTGGGGTCGTAACAACTTCACTCTAAAATATACTAATATAAGGTGCCCCTCACTAGTTGTGGGCAAAACTCTCTACCGTGATACAATATACAGGTTCAGAAGGCGGGCGAACCTACTGGCGGGCTGACTTTTCTGGTGCCTTGTCTCCTGCCTGCGATCCTGATCCAAGTATGTGTTGAAGGGTGGAATCTGGTCTCGGTGCAGAGACATCTAGGCGGTCGAGGTTTTCTATTTCTCTTTCCCTTTCCGTTTGCAAGTCTCGATGGGCGGTGGCCCTTGATTAGTCGACGATTGGGGTGCCCCTTAACAGCGACAGAGGAAAGATCAAGTAGGGGTCAGGGCTTTCGGGCATGTGCTTGCCCTCTGTTTGCCTTCCCTCGACCTCAAGCTCCAAATTGAGCGTCATGGGATTGAGCAGAAGTAGTCGGGAGAGGTGCTGGGGTTCCCTGTGCCCTGTACCCTCCACCCCCACTCGCCTGACCCGTCTTTTCCCCTGTGCAGCTTCTGTTGGGTGATTTTGGCCCTTCTCGACTACTTCCAGGGGGTGTTCCCTACTTGTTTGAGCCTGTGTCTGTGTGAGTTTTCCTTTCCTCTTTGGGTTGGGTGGTCACTCGTCTGGCTTTACCTTCGTGTCTATGTTGTTTTTAGTTGTTGTGTTGGTGGGTGTTTGTTGCTGGTTTTTGCTACTGTGTTCGGTTGAGCTGTCCCCTCTGCTGATGGTCTTGGGCATGTTAGAGATGGTGATCTCCTTGGATGGTTCTTACTCCTACACTAATATCCTCATGGGTTCACACAGATTGACAATTTCCCTTGATGATAGCTGCTTTGGACAACCAAAATGAAGAGGGTTCACACATGTAATTTACCTATCGCATTCCAATCTGAGCATGTGTGTTATGTTAGTCAAGCAAAGGAGTCTTAGTTGGTACCATGTTGTGATGTTATTATGTTGTAGATGCCATATGGCTTTCTTTTAATGAATGTAGCTCTTCCTTCAAAAAAATATACAGATCCAGAATAGTACATCAAAAAAAACTCCAACCATTGTGGTTTAGGCCACCAACATTGACGGCCTTATTGACCATGTATCCATGACATCCTTTTCATGTGTGTATATCTTAGTCCCCAAACGATGCCAAATATCCAATCGAAACCACTGCCACTTCCTAGTAATATCACTATCTATTTCTAGGCTCAGTAATCAGGAAACAATGTACAATTTAGGTTCATGCTACATGTTGTGACCACACCAACTACACAAACTACTTGTTTGCCTCCCACAAACCTTTGGTACCTGCTGAGCACATGGCTAAAAATATCACCCAAATAGCACACTTTAATATAATAGATCCGCAAGCTCACATGCTTGCCATGCAATATAAGTCCCGCACAGGGCCGTTGCAGACATTTTAGAGGCCCCGAGCGAAGATAAAAAATGGGCCCTTTATATACTCTTATTTAACAAATTTAAATAAACATAAATGTAGTCATAATTGTCAAAACTGTCAAATAAAAAAATAGAACATGTTCTTACAAATCAAATTAAAAAGAACATAAAAATTAAATATAGATACCTCCTTATCAAGATTCACTCATCATATAAAATGACTTTTTCGAGTCTTTCTAGATGTAAAATCTTAAATAACAATGTCAACATCTTGAATAACAGTGTCAACATCAATATTTCCCAACATATCCTTCTCAATGCTTAACATTGCCAAACCGTTCAATCTTACTTGAGTCGTTGATGATCTAAGGTTGATTTTCAGCAACTTTAGCTTGGAAAAACTCCTTTCTACAGATGCAACTGTCACTGGCATTGTCAAAAAAATATGATAAGCAATTGAAATATGAGGGAAACAATCTACATCTTTCACAAATTCAAGAACTTTAATAGCTAAATTTTGCTCTTCTGGCAAACTCACCCGCAATACTTTCAACTCAGAAAAAAAATTCATCCAAGTTTATGTCTGATGAACTTTTATGAGACAAAATAGCATGAATCTTAGTGCAACATGCCTTTAGGGTAGCTTAATCCAATGATTTTAAAATCTCTGAGTTATATAGGAACCCAAAAGTATCTACAAATGTCTTCACTTGTTGAAATCTCTCTTTCAAAGAAGAGATTGTCATATCCACAACCACTAGAAAGTAATTCACTTGAAAAGACCCTTTCTCTGATTGAATAATATCATCATCATCATCATTCTCATGAAATTTTCTTTTGCTAACAATGAGACACTTAACTTGAAAATTTGGCTCAACATTCATCTCAGAGGAAATCTCAGTAGCAACAACAATACTAGAAGCAAATCCTTCATCCCTGTATTTCTCAAGAAAATACGCCATATCTTTCAATAACTTAACAATAGCATCAATGAAAATAAATTTAGATTGCAACTTCTTACTTACTGTATCAACAATATATACAATATCATGCCAAATAACAATACCCAACAAAAACTCAAAACTCTCGATCGAGTAAACCAGACAGTTTGCTTCACTTTGTGTCTTAGAATCATCACGAGACTTGGATAATTCCAATAGAGACAACCTTATTTGAGGAGCTTGAAATATAATAACTTTGACACTTTTGATACGACTCTCCCAATGAGTATTGGACAGTGATTTAACAGTCAAACATGAGACATTGTCAAGCAAATATCTCTACCTTTTTGGAGAACTTGTAAATAATGTATATACACATTGTATAATTCCAAAAAAGAAACAACTGAAACACAAGAATGAGCCATATCACTAATAGTGAGATTAATACTATGACAAGCACAAGGCATATATAACATTTTGAGATTTACCTCGAGTAACTGCTTTTCCATACAATGGTGTTTTCCCTTCATATTAGAATCATTGTCATAACCTTGACCTATCACGTCCTCCACATTAAGATTAATAGACTCAAGAGCATTTACAAGTTCATTACAAAGCCCCAATCCATTCGTATCATCAACTTTCAGAAACTCTAAAAAGAACTATATTTTTATTTTCTGACCAGACATGGTCATGCATCGTACAATGAGAGTCATTTGTTCTTAGTGGCTCACACCAAGAGTACAATCAAGAATTATAGAGAAATATTTAACCCCTCTAATGATGTTCAATACAAAACTCTTAATATTGTGGGCTAAAAGAGATACCAACTCATTTTGAATTGAATGGACAAGATAATGATGGTGAATCTCATGATCCTGAATATGTAGAACATGCTCTTTCATTACTAAATCAAATTTTGCAAGCATTTCAATTATCCCCAAAAAGTTTCGTTTGCTATCTTGGAAAAGTTTATCATTTGATCCTCGAAAAGCCAAATTACATTTAGCAAGACACTTAAAGAAGGACACTATTCTTAATAAAACTTGTCTCCAACACTCTTTCTCCTTTGAAATTTCTTTCTACAATTATTTATCAATAGTTTTCTCATTGCTAAATTTTGCTTTTAATTCATGCCAAGTGATCATATTAGTGATATGCTTGATGCCAATCTCATGTTCTTTGAGTCTCTCGCTAACATGTTTATGGTCTTTGAACCCATTATGAGATAGTGTACTTTTATTTTTCTCAGACTTGAACAACTTATAATAAAAACAATAAATTTATCAACATGTTTTGAGTAAACTAGCCACTTCCTGTCACGAGTCTCTCCATTGCTCAATGTTTGAGAATAATAAGTGTATGAGAAGTGACTCTTATTGTCATATAAAGGAAACACAAGATTCACTTTTTTATTAGGGACTTTTTCAACTAAAATATCTCTAACTTTGTTGTCAATATTATCCCAATTTAAGGGGTCATTAATATCAAAAGAAGGGAGGAGTTGTTCAACACCATCTAAGTTGCCAATATTTAAATCAGTGATGTCAGTATTATCCTCAACCTCATCAACATTTTCATTCCCAATTACATTTTTGACTTCTATAGTAACATGATCATCATCATTTACTTTTTCATTAGATTGATCAAGATTATCAACATATTCATAATTTCATGGGATAATGGAAATAAATTTATCAAGCACACCTTTCTGAGTAGCTAGAAGTTGCTCATCTTCCTTCTTCTTTCTTCTTTTCTCACCTTGGGATAGATATTTTTTTAGAGGCATGTTGTGTAAACCACACTTCCAAACATAGAAGACAACCAAAGTAAATGATTAGTGATGATTTTATTGTGTCATTTTAAAAATTCATATATCATCATTGCAACATCATTATTTTAAAAAGCAAACATGTGACAAGAATATCAACTAAAATATACTTTTTTAGTTGTTTTGGACGTTTCCAAACACAAAATTGAACTATGTTGAACTGTATTAGAACAAAACCTTTGTTTTCTAACAGTAGCATGTTCTGATTAATTCATTTCAACACACACGATGGCAAGAGACAGACTAGTAGAATGTGATTGTAACATCCCTGACCTGGGTTATTCCATAACCCTGGGTGTTTTACTTAAGCAAGTGAATTAGATCCTTAATTTTATCTTGTAAAAAGTAATTAAGGCCCAAGAGAAACCTATGTTTCAATTTTGGTCCCATTTGAATAATATTTTTTTTGGTGAATCACGCGCCACTTGCTCTTTTTGTATTTCTATTGAGATAGTATATACAATGCTTCTTGGTCCCAAAGAAGGAACAAGGAAAAAAGGAAAATTGTAAAAAGTATATACAAAGAGTGCAAAAGGAGAAAACAATTGCACTTAAAACTCCACTCCCTTGCAATTGCACAACACAGGATCACAAGATCCAAATAGAATCCACAGCAGACAGACATCATAAACCTTACTCATCTTTGGAGAACTGAAACAGTAGTGCAGCAGGAAAATTTTAAGGCAGCTTCAGGAACAAAAAATGAAAGAAACATGGAATACCCTTCATCCTCTACCTCCCCAACGAAGCCAGGCAGCAGCCATGAAACTCATTACCACTCAAGATGAAAGCACAATATAGCTCATCCAAAACCAAGACAGAAATACAAAGAAGCACTACATTGCATAAGCTTCAAGGAAACAACAGACCATCTCTGGAGAATTCCCCAACGAAGCCAGGCAGCACCCATGAGGCTCATCACCACTCAATATGAGAGCATAAAATAGCTCATCCAAACCCATGGCAGAAGACCAAAGAAGCCATGCATCACATAAGCTTCAAAGAAAACCAAAGCAAAGGCCAAACAAAAACCTCATAGGGACATATACGAAGGAGACCTCCAAGAGAGAACCCCCCCAACAACCAAAAAATAGTCCAGAAACAGACCTAGAATAAATCATCAATGTCTTTTTTTATGATCTTCCATAAGAAGACCCAATCAGTTGATTTCTCATCATGAACTGTGCTATTTCTTTCACGCCAAATCCAAAACATGATACACATACTAGTAAGATGTGATTTCTTATTAACAAACCTAGAAATACGGATAATATCAGTAGGTATACTAGGAATGTAACCTCCAATTGCTTCCTTCCAAATTGACTTAGCATAGGGGCATCCAAAAATGCAATGATGAGTAGTTTCTTCATCCTCCATACACAAGAAATAGATAGAGGGTAAGCATATACCCATTCTTCTCAAATAAGAAGGCGTAGGTAATTTATTATAACCCACTTTCCAGGCATTGAATTGGTACCTTTTAGGACATTTCAAAGGACCAAATCCAAGAGAAAAAAACACTTACAAAACCTTTTCTTCTAATGGCCTCCCAGATACATTTCAAATTAATATCAGATTCACCATTAAACAACAAACGATCTTTTCTTGAAGTTGGAGGGGCCAAACCTTTCAGAAGAGAACACAACTCTTTTTGAAGTCTAGCATTACTAAAAATCCATCCATTATCCTTAATAATGCATTTAACCAAACTCTGCTCAGGAAAACCAAGCTTTATGACCGCCTGAGGACCAAGGACATCCGAGATAAAATTTCCTCTTGGTAACCAGGGATCATTCCAGAAAAAGATATTCTCACCATTGCCTACTTCAAAGGAAATATGCTTTTTCAACACCTCCCTTTCTCTCAAAATTTTGTTGAGTAACCAAGAATTCTGAGTATTCTCCTTAATAACCCAAAAAATCGATCTATTGAGATATTTCTTGTGAACCCATTTTATCCAGAGGTATTCCTTATTAACAACAATGTTCCACCCATGACAAAGAATAGCAACATGATTTATATCCTTTATCGATCTCAAATTAATACCACCCTCGTTCTTAGGTCTTGTAATGTTATCCCACTTCACTAAATGGATTGTAGATTTCTTCTCAGTATGTCCCCAAATGAAATTTCTATTAAGTCTCTCCAAGTCCTTAATCACAGAATAAGGGAGTGGAAAAGTGGTGGACCAATAAAGACTCATAGCATCAAGTGTGGATTTAACAAGTTCAGTTCTTCCAGCCATAGATAATTGAGAAAGTTTCCAGCTATCAAGCCTTTTCTTAATCTTATCAATAAGAGAAGTACAATGATAGAGAGTGAGCATACCAGTAAAAAGAGGCAAACCCAAATAGGATTGAGGATGAATATCATCTTTAAACCCCAAGATCTCACAAATCCTTTCCTTCTTAGCACCCACACTGAAAATGGCAGAACTTTTCTCAGGATTAACTTTGAGACCAGTAATGTCATAAAACTCATCTAGGATCTTCATGCTATTCCTTGCATTAGCTTCATCTACTTCAATGAACACCATTAGATCATCAACAAAAATAAGATGAGAAATTAATAAACCATCTGAAGCAGCCAAAGGAATAATCTTCTTCTCAGCAGCAGCCTTATCCATAAGATTGGTAAACACTTGCATCACAATAACAAAGAGATAGGGAGCAATAGGATCCCCCTGCCTAACTCCATTGGAAGGTGTAAACAAAGAAGTAGGCTCTCCATTGAAAAGAACTTCATATGACATAGTAGAAAAGATCTCCTTCAACCAAATAAGCCAGCAGTGGGGGAAAATTCATCTTCTTAATGATATGGAAAAGAGCCTCCCAGGACACAGAGTCATATGCTTTAGTAATATCAAATTTAAGACACATCCTGTGCCTACCATAATTCCTATTAAAATCATGGATCAAATCATTAGAAAGTAGAATAGCATCTTTGATACTTCTGCCATTCACAAAGGCACACTGGTTATCACTAATGATACCCGGAAGAATCCATTGAAGTCTCTTGCAAAGAATCTTGGAAATAGCCTTATAGAGAACATTACAGAGAGCTATAGGCCTCCAATTCTTGGGCTCCAAAGAATCATTATATTTTGGAATAAGGGTGATGAAGGTACGATTAGATTCTCTCAGAAGCCGGCCAGTTCTGAAGAAATGAAGAATAGCATGAGTAATGTCACTCTTGATGATAGGCCAGCAAAAAATAGAGAATTTTCCATTGTACCCATAAGGCCCAAGACATTTATCTGGATCCATCTCCTTAACAACATTTTCAACTTCAGTAGGAGTAACAACTCTATCCAAACTCATCTTGGAAACATCATTCAACATATTGAAACAAATAACATCAAGTGCTCCAATGTTAGCAGTATGCCCCTTATTAAAAATATTGTAATAATAAGAAACAATGTAGTTTCTAATATCTTCACAATTAGTAATAGTAGTACCATCAATATTTAACGCCTTGATATGATTCACATGCCTACAAACTTTGATGGAGGAATAGAAGAATCTAGAATTGGAATCACCTTCCTTCAGCCAAGTCACTCTAGATTTCTGTGTCAAAAAGGACTCTTCACAAAGTCTAGACAAGGAAACTTCTTTTCTGCATTCACAAACAAGATGTTGAGCTTCTCTATTGGAAGGGTCATTATCAAGAATACACAACTTATCAAACAAATTAGCCTCCAGAATAGCCATGTTCTCAGAGAAGTTTCCCACTTTCTTCTTGTTCCAATTGGAAAGAATACCAAAAAGATGTCTCAGCCTTGCATAGGCAAAGAACATAGGGAGTCCTTCTCTATTAGTACACCATCCTTCTTTGACAGTATCCAAAAAATCAGACCGTTTGAATAATATGGAAACAATGTTTGCTTATTTTGGACTAAAGTGAAAATTACCCAAGTTGAGGGGTTAACTTGCAAATGTTACATGATTAAATGTTCCTCATGTTTTGAATAATCATGAGAATGAAGATGATGCAAATGTATGGCTTGGGAAAAGCCTGAGTACCAAGAAAGAGCTGATAAAGCAATGTTTGTGCATTAAAACCTAGTTTTGGTATAATATGCAATTTACCCAAAACCTAGGGTTCAATATGCAAATTACCACTTAAAAACAGTCCCTAATGTTTGTTGGAATCATGTAGAACAAAGAAAATGAGAGGGACATCTCATTTGTATCACTTTGAAGGAGAGAGAATCTTGATATTAAAATAATCAAGATTTAGGCATAATTGGAACCCTAATTCAATTTAATGCAAACATAATTATATTAATTGGATTGCCCTTCAACAAAAATTGTGTTGTTTTAAAATCAGCAAGTGTGAACGTCCTTGTGCCTTTTAAAGGCAATGGAAATATCTACGTGAGTGGAGAACCCACTCACATTAAGAAAAGAAAAAGAAATATCCACTAACTTATATATTAGTATTATATGATTTAAGGTGCTTAATTTCTTTTCCTTTAATTCATGGATAATGGAGAGGAATTCAGAGGTGAAGAAGATAACTTTGCATGCAAGGAATTGAGGGGGGAGAGGTGGCACCAATTTTGGAATTTAAAAGATTTTTATAAGGCATTTTCTCTCTCATTGATTTTTCTTATAAAACACCTTTTACAACTCAAATCAAAGGCTTTTTCGAATCCACTTCTTCTCTTTTCTTGCAAAATGACAAAGGGAGATTTGGAGGACCAGGAGGACGACCCCCAACCTGTTGGTAAGCTTCTTGACTTCCTTTCACCTTAATTCCATGGTGGAAATTGAAAATCAATGCATGATTTTTTCTTATCTTGATCCCATCTTCGTTTCTAACCATTCCTTTTCACTCAAAGCTTGAGGACGAGCCTTGGGATAGTGAAAAGAGTTGCATACACCATTTTTGATGTGATCTTGAAGATTTGAAGCTCAATTGGAGGCGGGTTTTATAACTTGAACTCTTACTGTTGTTATTGCATTCAATTCCTTATTAATTGTTGATCATTTGTTCTTCTTGAAATTCACTTGATCAAATCAATAGAACCACCATGAAAATTATAGAAAAATATGAAGGATCATAGCTTGATGATGATGACATCATCCTAAGCACACACCTCAAAAATATCCTAAGCAAACAGTTTCAAAATTTTGAAACCAATCAGTTTCATTGAAATTGGTTAAACGGTTTCAACAAACCGTTAGAAACCAAACAGTTTCAAACCGTTTGGAGTGGTTGACCATTTGCAATGGTTGACCATTTGGAGCTCAGAGGCTGATGTTTATGGTTGATGACCCATTAAATTCAATTGATTAGTTCCATAGGGTTCATCAGTTGAAGGTTAATCAATTATCAAACCCTAATCGGGTTAAGTGCTGAAATTTCAAGTGGTTGATTTAAAATATTGGGTTGATTAACCCAAACAGTCTCAAGACCATTTGGAGATCACCCAAATGGTCCCAAGACCGTTTGGAGGTCAACTAAGACCGTTTGGAGGTCTAGGGTTGAGTATGGTTGAGTAATTGAAGGTCCAGAGATAGAAAATTGTAATGCAATCAATAGTTCAATTGGTGATCAATATAATGATCTAAATCCTAATTGAAATTCAAAAAATTTCAATGATGGATGGGGAAAACGGTCTCAAGACCATTTGGAGGTCATCCAAATGACCTCAAGACTGGTTGAGGTCAGGTCATATCATTATTTGATGATGATTCACTAATTTCAATTGAATCGGTTCCACAATATTAATCATTGAAGGTTCCTCGATTTCAAAACCCTAATTGAAGGTATTTTGATTATAAATCCTAGTTCAAATTGGGTTCAAAACCCTAATTGATGGTCTACTTGAAGGATGATACAATAGTTCTATTGATGAATGAATCAATGATTCAATTGATTGTCTGTTCATTGATTGAAACCTTGAATTGTTTAATTTTTGAAAGACCTTTTCGGTCCATTCAGTTTTGAGAGGGTTTGGACTAAACGGTGTTAAGACCGTTTGAGTCCAAACAGTCTCAAGACCATTTGGGTCCAAATGGTCTCAAGACCCTTTGGGTCCAAACGGTCTCAAACTGTTTGGAGACCCAAGTCCAATCGGTTTCAAAAAACTTCTTTCCTAAATGGTTTCAAACCATTTAGAGAGTAAAGGTTCAAGAACGTTTAGTGATTCAATGTGATTATATCAATTGAAAACTTATTGTGATGAAGGATCAATTGAACCTATAATTTTTATTGATTTATCTCAAAGATAATCACTAGGGTTGTACTTTTAAGGTACCAAGTGATTGGTAACCTTAGGTGAATTAATCCTTGAAGCTTAAATAAGCAATACTTCGATATACTATGTCTATCCTAATTGAACGTACTTAATTGAAGGGTAGGTTGACCTAATCTAACCATATTTGACATAGTCAACATTCTAGAGAGGATGAAAGAGAGAGGAATTCATACATTTATAATAATCATGAAAAAGTCAAGCCCTAACACCTTCAACATGAATAATTATGTAGGTAGGGTATGATCCTTAATAAAGAGATCATGAAAACCTAATCAAGAAGGTTGTTGAGCCCTAACCCTAATTTAGGGCAATGTGAGAAGAAACCCTAATTTAGGGTAATGGTGTAACCCTAATCTAGGGTAATAATATGGGAGATCCCAATTTGGGGAAATATAATGAAAAACCCTAAATTAAAGAAATGCTTCATGAGAAAACCAAATCAAGGGGTGATTCCATGATGAACCCTAATTGATGGTGATTCCATGAGAAATCCTAACTGACGATGATGCCATGTGAAGTCATAATGTAATGTTGTGATGAGATACCCTAATAAGGGTGAAGGTATGTGGAACCCTAAATTGAAGTTATAATACATAAGCCCTAATCCTGGGTAATATGACAATAAACCATAACCCTACTTTCTAAGTAATGGTATAAGAAAACTCTAATGATGAAATAGAAGGAAATAATGTATAAAGGTGAAATATTTCAAGTGGCTGATTATAGGCAACCTTATAGTAAGCAATGTCCTTATCCCTAGATAAGTCCATATCATTAAAGATAGTTGGACAATTCTAATGTGTGACCTATGCACTATATGATAAAGTTGATAGGTTAGTGGTTAAAAGTATTAAGAGGGAAATTCCTTAATACCAAATAAGTTGATAAACCCAAGCAAGATAGAAGTGATGAGAGAAGGGATACATCAAGACATGATAGCTATTACATTTAGCAATGCAGGGTAGATATACCTTGATGAACCTCTAATCCAGTATTTTTGGATAAGAAACACATGGAGAGTGTTATGTAAACTATTACATTAAGATGTAATGAGTTTGATGTATTTTTATAAGAATGGGCTATATACCTTGAGAAAAGGATAAGCCAAACTAATAAGTATGATATAATCATACCATGGAAAGGATGAGAAATGATCTCATACCTTGTATTGATTATCATTAAAGATATATGATGAAAGAAATAAGTTTAAGTGAATACTTGAGATGGCTATGGATGATCCTAGAGGTGTGGAGCAATATATTAGGGTTGGACTAATAATGTGAACATGAAACCCTAACTAATGTGAAATGGGAAATCCCAACCCTAAATTGAGCAATGGAATAGAAAATCCTATTTAAGAGTAAACCCTAATCCTAATAAAGGAATGGTGGTGTTACTATTGTACCACATGATGTGATAAGTGATTTTTATGGCTGTTATTATGTGTATCGACCATACAAGTATCATGATATGATAAGCATAGCCAAATATGAGAAATGATGATTATTCGATATAGATGTCGATTGTCCTTGTGAGCCATATAAACAAGTTGTTGCGTAGTGAAAGGTGATAAGACACTTTATGGCCTTATGAGTCATGTGAGATGCTTGTGTAACAAGTATAATGTATACCTCGGTCTAATGACCTAGAGGTAATAGTTACCTAATAGTTGGTAACAGTGATTAGTGATGAACTGAGGGTATGAATACCCATATTTGATAAGTATAATAATGATGTTATTGAGAGATGTGAACTTTCAAGTAATGAATTGAGGGACTGAGATCCCAATGTCTTTTAAAGACTGAGAAGTAATTGATGATAATAGTACATGTTTCTTTGTAGCAATTGTCATAATAATTCCTATTTGAGAACTTGACTGATGCTAAAAGAATATGCTAATGTACTTAATTAATCAAGTAAAATCATATCATGTACAACCCTGACCATAGATCCATCAGTCTCAGTATTTACTGATGGTGAAATGGGTTGCTCCGCGGCAAAACTCATAATGTATATTTTTGAATATGTAGGGGTTGATGGGCAGACATATCCTTACGTCCTAATGGGGGAATTGATAGAAGGTAAACATTAAACCTCTCAATCCTTCATTATTTGTACCAGGATGGATGTATCATGAATCTCCCATAGATTGGGATATATGTATCACGAATCTCCCAATAATATTAATGCCAAATCGATGGAGGTAAACATGAAATATCTCTATTGCGAAGAGAGTGCAGTCGCCACTGTAGCTCTGTAGCAAAGTTGCCAGTATACCCTGGAAAGCTATTTAGCAGAGACACAAGATGTCCTGTGTATGGTCTCGCACTGACCGGGATGTGGGAGGTCATGGAAGCTGACTCTTCCATTGACCTTGTATGGTACCGATTTCGACTTCGCAATGGTCGGTTGGAATATGAGCGGTATACCTCATCTCCTCATGGCATAAGAGTGATTGTAAAATGTAATCAACCGTATATCATGTTTGCTTAAGGATTGAATATAGAAATTTACTGGCTGATGTTACATTTCTTTTATGCATCTCTAGTTGATAGATGTTATTTATATCTCTTTACATTCATTGTAAGTAGATGGATGAATTACGACTCTACCATGGGTAGATGAAATGTTCTCCTTAGGAAAGGAGATTACTTCACTCTGCTCATACAATGAATTATTTGTTGTTAAATATAAATAAAATCCTTCTGCTCAGTTTTATTTTAATAAACTGCAATAATAATGTTTTGGCAAAGAGTTATATCTCTCATTGGGTCAATTTTCTATTGTCTCACCCTCGTGGGATCCAACATTTTTAGGTGGACGTAGACAAGGAAACAGAATCCCCACAGCAGAGAAAGGACAATATCAGCAGGGACAGTAGTAAGATATCAGGTGGAGATACTATCTGTCAAGTCATATAAATAGTAGTCCTATGTGTCGTCTCTGTACTCTCAGGTCCTCGCAGTTAGTAGTTAGTGCTTTTAATGAATCAATATGAGATTTTGGCTTGATGCCTCGAGGTTCTTATGCTGTCTATGTATAATGTTAATAGAGCAGTTGATGTTTGTAATCCTCGAGAAGAGATGGTACAAGTTATGTACTTATGAACTAGGATGTAAATGTTATACATTGGTTCTTGATGAAAGAGTTTTCCTATGTTTGGATCTCTTTGTAAATGGTTTTAATTTTTAGTGATTTTCAGCAATCTGTTGCTAATGTTTAATTCTGCTTAATTAATAATGATTTGTTTATCGATCATTACAAGGTTGGTATCAGAGTTCTAGGTTTGTTGAGTGTGACGTCCCCAGATTTTCTAAAATTTAATCTGATGTGAGACGTCCAGATTGAAACCCTCACCTCAGTGAGAATCCCAAATTAAACATCCCACACAAGGCTAAGAAGAAGAAAATCAGAGGAAGTCATAAGGAAACAATCAGCAGCACATGCACATGAACAATAATAAAACCATACACATATGTTCACAATTCAACATATAATTACAACATGAATTGTTACAACATTTGATATTACATATTGAACAACAAACTATACATATACATGTACTACCTCTAAACAACAAGATCTTAAGACAACAGGTTCACCTGTACATCAGCTCGCCATACAACTCTCAGCTATCCTGGATCTTCAAGAGCATAACTACAACCTAAACAAAAGATTACATGCGGTACACATCAGCACAATATTCAAGAATATTGTACTGAGTACGCCTACGTGTCTTTTATATACCTCTCATCATATCTTGGCAATAAAATAAAACTAATACTTGGCAGTGTTAAACAAATATAAGAAAAGCATATACTTGCACCAAGATATTCATTAACAAAAGAGAACACATATTTTAAGCTCATTTTCCATTATATGCTTGTGCATCTGCCTACCAATGGGATAGATGCATCTGTGCCTCATGATCTGCTTACCAAAGAGATAGATCATTGTACATGTGATCTGCTTACCAAAGAGATAGATCACTCATTAGCACTATGCTTACCAAAGTGATATAGTGCTTTCATATAATGGAACAAATATATTATGTTTCATGTGTTCATAGCCATAAGTACGGAAAATCAGGCAACATATCATACAAGAGAAATCATTTCATCCAATACCATATGCCAAGTATTTTGCTAATCATATAACACAATCATATTGTATAATAATCCAAGTAAGAGGTAATGGCGTACCTTGATCAAGAGACAAACCTAATCATCATATCCTCATATCAACTATAACTTTGTTAAACCTGATTAAGACAAGATCATATACTATCATCAGGTTCTCATCATCATACGTCTCATCTAACCCTAAACGTGTTCATTTTAGGGTTTACTTATCTCATTATGATATCCTCATGATTACTTGTCTTATCTTCTTGTAATTAGGTTACTGATCTTATATTCCAGATTAGGATACATAATCTGATTACTTTGTTACATATGGTTATATGCACATGTTAACCCTATGTTACATCATTAACCTAGATTAGGGTTTTGTAACATGTATTAAGGGTCATCTTCATATAACATGGATTTTGTTCATCATTATAATCTCATAATTAAAACTAAGGTTCCATATACTGATTCCATATACTGATATAAGCTTACTCTGTGAATTTCATCATTTATTGACTGTGTATGCATTTATTGCATTGTATTTAGGGTTAAAAGCCCTAATTAGCCATATTCATCAAAGTATATGCTTTCATGCATCGATATGACCATATCTGACATCATATGCGCTATAAACATGATTATAGACTTACTGATATTTTTCCATGATTTTATGTCATCATTTGCTATTTATTATCCACTAAACAAGCATTACACATCTTTCATGATATTACAGATATTCGTTACTCAAAAACCTGATATTAGACTTCCAACTTGTTCTACACATTTTTCTGAACATTTTGGTATATTATATGTATTTTTCTGATGCTCGAGCTAATTATTGTGAATTTTACAAATTCTGAGTATATGTGAGTTAATTACCTTATCTGGGCTAATCGCGAGATGCCACGTGGCCTGGCTTGAGTTGCGCAGCTCCAGCTCTAGCTGCCTGGTTCACGGGCGGTTTAGCTGGTTCTCAGGGATTGGACCCAGTTTAGGGCTGTAGACCCGGTCTTCCCTTCTTCTCACGCGATCTAGCCCGCGACCTCTGTTTCCTTAGTGAAACAGAGCACCGCCGCACAAGCTCTCCTCCGGCGAGCTAGCAATAGGTGTCGCCTCCCCCTCGCAAAAGGTCTACCCCAGCCGGAGCTTCAGTCTCTCTCCCTCGACACCATCGACCACTCGCCTCGGGTGCCCTGCCTCTAATCCTCTGTTTAGATGAGAGCGCCGCCGCTATCTTTGGCTGCGGTGGAGCAAAAGGGGCAAATCACCTCTGCTCCTCCTCGTGTTGATCCGAAGCTCTCGAAGGTTGCACAACACCTTGAGGAACTCCTCCCTATCCTTCAAAAGTGGTGGGAGTCACCTAGTCACAATCCCTGAGCTCTTGCCTTCCTCTCCAGCTCACTGGAGTTCGTCAGCCATGGAAGCTTTCACAGAACTCCATGCTGCGATCCTGGGCGAACCACCTAGGCTTCAGGCTTCATTTCCCCTTCTCCATTCTCCAACACGAGTCCTATATCCATGTTCTACACCCTCAGCTACCTCCTGTTTCTTGCAGTGGAGAGACAATGGAAAAGGATGGGTTGTTCTCCCTATTTGCTAAGCTAGAACTTATGGTTAGAGGGTCGGTGGGTTCCTTTTGACGAGACGAGCACAACTATTCGATCAATCTCGCACATACTCCGTTGTTTCCTCAGTGTGCGATCGTGGGTTGGTCGTGGTTGCAAGCATCTCCACTACCTTGCTCTAACTGCAAGGTAGGGGATAACTGGTTGCCGTCTGATCTTACAGATCCAAGGGCTGAAAAAGACCCACGCAGCCAATCCGTGGCTCACTCAGGTCTAGGGCGCGTGACATTGATTAAAACCATGACTTAGGTCTATCTACCATTAAAAACACATTATTTCTCACATTTCCAAACCTAAATAACTCCCTCTAGGAGCATCCAAATGCCACCAAATTTTAACCATAGCCTCTTTATCTCTCGATCTACCTTATTTTCAAATTTGGTGACCAAACTCATCTATTAGGTCATTCAATTAATTTCCTCATATAGGCATAACTTATGGACCTTAATCATTATATAAACATCAAACAACACACCTACTTTGTCAAAAGCTTGGCATTCTTAATATAACTCAACCATATAACTTCACTTATGTAATTGGACATTTTAGGATTCTAAAAGTCCACTCCATCACATCCTACACACCTTAAAAGAAATTTTGTCCTCAGAATTATGCCAAAAACCACTTTGTCACATCATATACATCTTAAAAGAACCTTCGTCCTCGAAAGTAAACCATACTCATACTTCCAAGGAAAACCTTATCTTGCCTTCATCCACATGTAGGAACTATTATAGGTGTAACATATCTGCAAGGTTACCTAGAACCATGTATCCACAACACTATTAGGAAGTTTACAACCATCTTGGGTGCACAAACACTGCATTCAGGGTTGAACTCAAGGTTTAGGAGCTTAGGTTATGTCATTACATATCTCATATGTTAGATTTGCTGCCTTATCTTTAGCCATGCATTAGTGTTCTCGCATCATATTACCATGTTCTAAAGGAGTTAACCAAAGTCAACCCATTCATCAAGGTTTCATCAACATTTCATTGAGATAATTTGTTAGAACATGTTCAACATTAACATATGCCTTTTAGGTAGGTGTTAGCTATAGTTAACCCACTTCATCCATATAGATAATATCAAGGTTTCATAATCATTATGTTGTGCTAGCTGTCAAACAATATCTTCCATATTTGTTAAGCACTCAGATTAACACCTCTTATAGCATGTTTCATTCATATGATCTTATTTCATTACTCGAAATAAATTGATACATTTATTAGTGACTTCATCACAAGATTAACCAACAATTATCACATTATCATCATTATTCGTGTACATGGTTAACCATATATGTGTTAACATCTATTAAACCATCTCTAGGTTTCCATCACATCATGTCTACATATCACATCTTGAGATTTGAACACATCCTTATATATATTATATTATGGTTGTGCTAAAAAAACTTATGTGAGTGGCTTATTAACCATATATCAAACTTCATCTAGTCCAGTTGAGGTTCTCCTAACCCGTATCATGAGGGTACTATCATGCTCAAACTCTTTGAGCTAACTCAACTCTATGAGTATCTCATAAACAAAAACTTTATCTTCCCTCTTTCATCTAGGGTTACCAAGTCTACCTCATTGGCACTGGTGATAGCTTTACAAGATCTAGCCACATAATCCCAAACCAAACATGCTATGACATACTCTTATCATGAAAATTATTTCTCAACTCTCTCTTCCTCTTATATACACACCACTAGATTCCTATATGGGAAACCACCAACCTGAGCATGAGGCTTCTCAGAAGCTAACATAGCTACCTCCTCTAGGGTCTTGGGCTCTCTCCCTCACCCAGATGGTAGGCACTCATATTCATGTTCACATGCACATATATAACCAACCACTCTCTATCTCTAGGGTTTGGTCCTCCCAAGGACATCTAGGGTTCAACAAGACTATAGGAATCATGCATAAAGCAACTCAACTCAATCACTCAGGAGTATTCTAGTTTAGGACATATCATATCACATATTTCTCATATCATGGAGTCTAGGTTCTCTGACCTTCTCCCTATGGGTCTCGCTCTCTCTTGAGCTAACCCCCAAACTGGTCCTAACACTAGAGGTCCTCCTTCATAAAAGAGATTGAGGCTCTTGCTGACTCACAACCTTGTCTTAACTTATCGTATCGTATCACATAAAAGCCTAGTTACTTGCATCATCAAAGCTTATCTCACATCCTCAAAACTGAACTTGGGTCCTCAAAGACAAACATATATCATCATAAACTATCTTTTATCATCTCTGTCAAACTTACATCATATCACAAAAACTTATTTCATCTATTCTATCTATCATATATATCAAAGGCTCTAGACATCTAATCTATAACTACTCTCTCTTCTAGACTGATGTCATTCACTTTCACTTAGGTTGCATGACCACCTCCTACTCGTACATGTGTGGGGACACATTTTTGTAATACATATACATAATAAAATATTATATAGTTTTTCTCCGATAAAACAAGCGTCAGAGAAAACTATTGAGGTTCGATCCGATTGGAATCAAAAACCAAATCCAGAAAATGAGTGTCCCACACATAGTAGAGAGTACAGTGTCATGAAAACTAGTGAAAAGGGTGAGAACAAGGGGTAGACTAGTGTAGCTACTCTAGACAACGAGCGCCATATGTCTAGGGTTTCTCTTCCCTTGATGCACATCATTTTCAAATAGTGCAACGTCCCATACCGCTGCACTACAAGGAAAGAACATCATCTAAGGACTTGCTACTCAACAAGCACCAGTCTAGACCTAGTTCTCAGACATCTAGGTGCTAACCTAGAGGCTAGGTCAGATCTAGTCTCTAAAAGATGACTAATCTAACCCTAAAGATTATTAAGTTCAAGGTTGTTTGGTTTTGAGTTGCATAATGAGAAAATGGCAAGCTTTTCTATTGTTCATGCTCTGATACCACCTGTGACGTCCCCAGATTTTCTAAAAATTTAAACTGATGTGAGATGTCCAGATTGAAACCCTCACCTCAGCGAGAATCCCAATTTAAACATCCCACACAAGACTAAGAAGAAGAAAATCAGAGGAAGTCATAAGGAAACAATCAGTAGCACATGCACATGAACAATAATAAAACCATACACATATGTTCACCATTCAACATATAATTACAACATGAATTTTTACAACATTTGATATTACATATTGAACAACAAACTATACATATACATGTACTACCTCTAAAAAATAGGATCTTAAGACAACAGGTCCACCTGTACATCAACTCGCCACACAACTCTCAGCTATCCTGGATCTTCAAGAGCATAACTACAACCTAAACAAAAGATTACATGTGGTACACGTCAACACAATATTCAAGAATATTGTACTGAGTACGCCTACGTGTCTTTTATATACCTCTCGTCATATCTTGGCAATAAAATAAAACTAATACTTGGCAGTGTTAAACAAATATAAGACAAGCATATACTTGCACCAAGATATTCATTAACAAAAGAGAACACATATTTTAAGCTCATTTTCCATTATATGCTTGTGCATCTGCCTACCAATGCGATAGATGCATCCATGCCTCATGATCTGCTTACGAAAGAGATAGATCATTGTACATGTGATCTGCTTACCAAAGAGATAGATCACTCACTATCACTATGCTTACCAAAGAGATATAGTGCTTTCATATAATGGAACTAATATATTATGTTTCATGTGTTCATAGCCATACATATGGAAAATTAGGCAACATATCATACAAGAGCAATCATTTCATCCAATACCATATGCCAAGTATTTTACTACTCATATAACACAATCATATTGTATAATAAGCCAAGTAATAGGTAATGGCGTACCTTGATCAAGAGACAAACCTAATCATCATATTCTCATATCAACTATAACTTTGTTAAACCTGATCAAGACAAGATCATATACTATCATCAGGTTCTCATCATCATACGTCTCATCTTAACCCTAAATGTGTTCATTTTAGAGTTTACTTATCTCATTATGATATCCTCATGATTACTTGTCTTATCTTCTTATAATTAGGTTACTGATCTTATATTCCAGATTAGGATACATAATCTGATTACTTTATTACATATGGTTATATGCACATGTTAACCCTATGTTACATCATTAACCTAGATTAGGGTTTTATAACATGTATTAAGGGTCATCTTCATATAACATGGATTTTGTTCATCATTATGATCTCATAATTAAAACTAAGGTTCCATATACTGATATAAGCTTACTCTGTGAATTTCATCATTTATTGACCATGTATGCATTTATTGCATTGTATTTAGGGTTAAAAGCCCTAATTAGCCATATTAATCAAAGTATATGCTTTCATGCATTGATATGACCATATCTAACATCATATGCGCTATAAACATGATTATAGACTTAGTGATGATTTTATGTCATCATTTGCTATTTATTATCCACTAATCAAGCATTACACATCTTTCATGATATCACATATATTAGTTACTCAAAAGCCTGATATTATACTTCCATCTTGTTCTACTAATTTTTCTGAACATTTTGGTATATTATATGTATTTTTCTGATGCTCGAGCTAATTACTGTGAATTTTACAAATTCTGAGTATATGTGAGTTAATTATCTTATCTGGGCCAATTGTGAGATGCCACATGGCCTGGCTTGAGTTGCGCAGCACCAGCTCTAGCTGCCGAGTTCTCAGGCAGTTTAGCTGGTTCTCAGGGATTGGACCCGGTTTAGGGTTGTAGACCCGGTCCTCCCTTCTTCTCACGCGATCTAGCCCGCGGCCTCTATTTCCTCAGTGAAATAGAGCACCGCCGCACGGGCTCTCCTCCGGCGAGCTAGCAACAGGTGCTGCCTCCCCCTCGCAAAAGATCTACCCCATCCGGAGCTTCCATCTCTCTCCCTCGATGCCATCGGCCACTCGTGCCTCTAATCCTCTATTTAGATGAGAGCACCGTCGTCATCTTTGGCTGCGACGGAGCAAAAGCAGCAAATCACCTCTGCTCCTCCTCGCGTCGATCCGAAGCTCTCAAAGGTTGCGCAGTGCCTCGAGGAACTCCTCCCTGTCCTTCGAAAGTGGTGGGAGTCACCTAGTCACAATCCCCGAGCTCTTGCCTTCCTCTCCAGCTCACTGGAGTTCGTCAGCCATGGAAGCTTCCACAAAACTCCATGCTGCGATCCTGGGCGAATTACCTTGGCTTCAGGCTTCATTTCCCCTTCTCAATTCTCCAACACGAGTCCTATATCCATGTTCTACACCCTCAGCTACCTCCTGTTTCTTGCAGCGGAGAGACAGTGGAAAAGGGTGGGTCGTTCTCCCTGTTTGCTAAGCTAGAACTTATGGTTAGAGGGTCGGTGGGTTCCTTTCGACGAGACGAGCACAACTGTTCGGTCAATCTCGCACATACTCTGTTGTTTCCTCAGCGTGCGATTGTGGGTTGGTCATGGTTGCAAGCATCTCCACTACCTTGCTCTAACTACAAGGTAGGGGATAACTGGTTGCCGTCTAATCTTTCAGATCCAAGGGATGAAAAAGGCCCACGCATCCAATCCATGACTCACTCAGGTCTAGGGCGCGTGACATTGATTAAAACCATGACTTAGGTCTATCAACCATTAAAAAGCACATTATTTCTCACATTTCCAAACCTAAATAACTCCCTCTAGGAGCATCCAAATGCCACCAAATTTTCACCATAGCCTCTTTATCTCTCGATCTACCTTCTATTCAAATTTGGTGACCAAACTCATCTATTAGGTCATTCAATTAATTTCCTCATATAAGCATAACTTATGGACCTTAATCATTATATAAACATCAAACAACACACCTACTTTGTCAAAAGCTTGGAATTCTTAATATAACTCAACCATATAACTTCACTTATGTATTTGGACATTTTAGGATTCTAAAAGTCCACTCCATCACATCCTACACACCTTAAAAGATATTCCGTTCTCGGAATTAAGCCAAAAACCACTTTGTCACACTAAGTCTATAGAGACATAGGACTAAGGTAGTAGAGTCTATTCTAAGTGTCTTCCAGTCTATCTGATAGTGACTTCTGCTCATAGGAGAAAGAAGTAAAGCTTGAAGATGGCCGAGTCACACGAAGAATATGCTATAGAAAGCAGCAATGCTGCACCAGGAAGAGGTGCATGGGATCAGGCAAGAGAGGAACAACTGCCTGAGAACCCTCAAGCTGATCCAACTATGATAAGAAATCCTTCTTTAGGTATCATGGTTAGGAAAATTAGGGCAACTATGATGTATTTAGTGGATCAAGCATTTGGTAATACAACCTAGATTACCAACCCCCAATGATGAAATTATGGATTTAGACCGAATTTGTGTTCAACCTCATCCTGTTGAATCAATAAATAGTAATGGAAGGAATAGGATACAACTTGAAATCAGGGTCTGTCACAAGTGTAGGAAACCTGGACATATCAGAAGGTAGTGCCCAGAGAAGAAAAATAAGGTGATGATTGAGAAAAGGCCTATCCAAACTCAGGAACAGAGGCCTAGTAGTTCCAAAAGGAAGATGTTTTTGGTACCACCAGTACAACTAGAGCCTAGTGCACTAAGGGAATGACTACTTGGAAAGGGTAAAGAACCTTCTAGACCACATCTAAAGCCTAGAATTTTCTACCAATGTAGACAGGTAGGATATCTGGCAAGAGATTGCTTAACCAGAAATGTTATGGTGAATCAACCCCTGAGGCAGAATCAACCTGAGGCAGTGAACTATCCACGAATCATGACAGGTTAGACAAAATAATGTCATTCCAATATGTCATTTTATGATTTCCTGAGTTAAATTGAGAAAGTAATTGATTGAGTTTTCCTTGAATGGTCCTATGAGGACTTATATTTTGTATAGTAACATTATAGATGTTTCATATTGTTCTTACCTCTATAAAAAAGGATGAGGTATAGAAGAGATGCCTAGATAAAATCCAGGAATGTTAAATCTTATGCTTGTGATAATATGAAAAGGAAGGAATATGATAGTATACAAAGTGCATACTACTTAATCTCAATATTTATATACCCTGGCCAGGTATACAACTATTGATGATAAAGTGAGTATGGAAATTCTTAGATTATTATCTTTTTGATTGCTATGATGAAGTAGTCATTTTGAGACAATCCAATGAGTCTCATGAAATTAAAAATATGGAATGGAAAAATGTGTCATATCCTAAGAATAAGAAAGGGAAATTTGAAATAATCCCATATCAGTTTGTTTGTCTGAGGAATTAAAAAGTATACTCCTCATAAGATAAGAATGAGAACAAGGGAGGTGATCCCTGTTCGATAAAGTTTGTGTGTATAATAAAGATCTTCTCCCATAATGAGGAAATGGGAGATGTGATGAGATCAAACGATGCTCATGAACATGTCAAACAATCACAAAGAAATGAATAATGTTATGGGAAAGGAACCTAGGATGAGACAAAGAGTAAATGATTCATGAATAGTTGAAAACTCATGAAATAATAAAAAGAATATGATCTCTTGCTTTATTTCCTTTAGGGGACATGGCAATCAATTAAGTTTTAAGATACTTGTTGTGCATAAGTTAAAAATATTCATGTGATGGATACTTAGAAAAGTATTAGTTTATCTTGGACTTTGGTTCCAAGGTGAAGATATATGTAACAAGTAATGTCCTAAGATGAAAGGAAGATAAATATGTGATGTGTTTTCAACACATGTGATAGATACCAAGGTAAGATATTCTAGTATCTGAAAAATATCAAATGGTTTACATTGGCTACCTAGAATGGTCAACCATGAAATCAATTTAATTATACCTAAAATAATATGAAAATCATATGTTAGGGGTTTATGCTTTGCATAAACATAACAATTAAAAATATCATTAAAGATAAGTTCTTAATTGATAAGTAACCTCTCCCTATGATAAGAGAATGTACAACTAATGAGATAGTTGGTACAAGTAACAAGGAATCCTAGTATTATGTCAACAGATTAGAAGGCACAATCGAGGTATGAAAAGACTTATAGTCCCAAGAGGGTGACAGAACATAATTGTGATCATGAAAGTGGAATGTTGAATTAAATAAGGAGCATGGGAGACTCCTCAGAAACAAGAATCTGTCACATGAAACTGTAAACTCAGAAAAAGTGTTACCTAACACATAATTAACTCCAAAGTCATTAATGAAAGGACAGTGGAGTATGTGTCATGTGTGTTTAATTATATAAGAACCTTGTGTTGATCAAAGCTCTATAGTGTCTCCATAACAATGAGGTGTTATGTAGAGACTTGATGGTATGATGAATGAATAATATCTGTCTCCCTTTATCTGACATTTCGGGGACGAAATCCTTGTTAGGGGTTTATAATTTGTAACATCCCTGGCCTGGGTTATGCCATAACCCTGGGTGTTTTGCTTAAGCAAGTTAATTAGATCCTTAATTTTATCTTGTGAAAAGTAATTAAGGCCTAAGAGAAACTTATGTTTCAATTTTAGTCCCGTTTGAATAATATTCAAGCAATGTTTGCTTATTTTGGACTAAAGTGCAAATTACCCAAGTTGAGGGGTTAACTTGAAAATGTTACATGATTAAATGTTCCTCATGTGTTGAAGAATTCTGATAATTAAGATGATGCAAAGGTATGGCTTGGGAAAAGCCTGAGTACGAAGAAAGAGTTGATAAAGCAATGTTTGTGCATTAAAACTTAGTTTTGGTATAATATGTAATTTACCCAAAACCTAGGGTTCAATATGCAAATTAACATTTCAAAATAGTCCCTAATGTTTCTTGGCATCATGTAGAACAAAGAAAATGAGAGGGGCATCTCATTTGTTTCACTTTGAAGGAGAGATAATCTTGATATTAAAATAATCAAGATTTAAGCATAATTGGAACCCTAATTCAATTTAATGCAAAAATAATTATATTAATTGGATTTCCCTTCAAACAAAATTGTTTTGGTTGAAAATCAACAAGTGTGGACGTCCTTGTGCCTTGAAAAGGCAATGGAAATATCTACGTGAGTGGAGAACCAACTCACATTAAGAAAAGAAAAAGAAATATCCACTAACTTATGGATATTAGTATTATATGATTTAAGGTGCTTAATTTTTTCCCTTTAATTCATGGATAATGGAGAGGAATTCGGAGGTGAGGAATATATATTTGCATGCAAGTAATTGAGGGGGGAGAGGTGGGACCAATTTTGGAATTAAAAGATTTTGATAAGGCATTTTCTCTCGCATTGATTTTTCCTATAAAAACACCTTTTACAACTCAAATCAAAGGCTTTTTCGAATCCACTTCTTCTGTTTTCTTGTAAAACGACCAAGGGAGCTTTGGAGGACCAGGAGGACGACCCCCAAACTGTTGCTAAGCTTCTTGACTCCCTTTCACCTTAATTCCATGGTGGAAATCGAAAATCAATGCATGATTTCTTCTTATCTCGATCCCATCTTCATTTCTAACCATTCCTTTTCACTCAAAGCTTGAGGACGAGCCTTGGGATAGTGAAAGGAGTTGCATCCACAATTTTTGACGTGAGCTTGAAGCTCAATTAGAGGTGGGTTTTCTAACTTGAACCCTTACTATTGTTATTGCATTCAATTCCTTATTAATTGTTGATCATTTGTTCTTCTTGAAATTCACTTGATCAAATCAATAGAACCACCATGAAAATTATATAAAAATATGAAGTATCATAGCTTCATTATGATGACATCAACCTAATCACACACCTCAAAAATATCCTAGGCAAATGGTTTCAAAAGTTGGAAACCAATCAGTTTCATTGAAATTGGTTAAATGGTTTCAACAAACCGTTAGAAACCAAACGGTTTCAAACCATTTGGAGTGGTTGACCATTTGCAATGGTTGACCATTTGGAGCTGATAGGATGATGTTGATGGTTGATGACCCATTAAATTCAATTGATTAGTTCCAAAGGGTTCATCAGTTGAAGTTTAATCAATTATCAAACCCTAATCGAGTTAAGTGCTGAAATTTCAATTGGTTGATTTAAAATCTTGGGTTGATTAACCCAAATGGTCTCAAGACCATTTGGAGATCACCCAAATGGTCCCAAGACCATTTGGAGATCACCCAAATGGTCCCAAGACCGTTTGGAGGTCTAATTTTGAGTATGGTTGAGTAATTGAAGGTCCATAGATAGCAAATTGTAATGCAATCAATAGTTCAATTGATGATCAATCTAATGATCTAAATCCTAATTGAATTTCACAAAATTTCAATGATTGATGGGGCAGACGGTATCAAGACCGTTTCAATATCATCCAAAAGACCTCAAGACTGTTTGAGGTCAGGTCATACAATAATTTGATGATGATTCACTAATTTCAATTGAATCGGTTCCACAATGTTAATCATTGAAGGTTCCTCGATTTCAAAACCCTAATTGAAGGTATCTTGATTATAAATCCTAGTTAAAATTGGGTTCAAAACCCTAATAGATGGTCTAATTGAAGGATGATTCAATATTTCTATTGATTAATGAATCAATGACTCAATTGATAGTCAGTTCATTGATTGAAACCTTGAATTGTTTAAGTGTTGAAAGACCTTTTTGGTCCATTTGGTTTTGAGAGGGTTTGGACCAAACGGTCTTAAGACCGTTTGAGTCCAAAAGGACTAAATACCATGTGGGTCCAAACAGTCTCAAGATGGTTTGGAGACCCAAGCCCAATCGGTTTCAACACACTTCTTGCCTATACGGTTTCAAACCATTTAGAGAGTAAAGGGTCAAGAACGTTTAGTGATTCAATGTGATTATATCAATTGAAAACTTATTGTGATGAAGGATCAATTGACCCTATAATTGTTATTGATTTATCTCAAAGATAATCACTAGGGTTGTACTTTTAAGGTACCAAGTGATTGGTAACCTTATGTGACTTAATCCTTGAAGCTTAAATAAGCAATACTTCAATATACTATGTCTATCCTAATTGAACATACTTAATTGAAGGGTTGGTTGACCTAATCTAACCAAATTTGACATATTCAACATTCTAGAGAGGATGAAAGAGAGGGGAATTCATACATTTGTAATAATCATGAAAAAGTCAAGCCCTAACACCTTCAACATGAATAATTATGTAGTTAGGGTATGATCCTTAATAAAGAGATAATAAAACCCTAATCAAGAAGGTTTTTGAGCCATAACCCTAATTTAGGGCAATGTCAGATGAAACCCAAATTTAGGGTAATGGTGTAACCCTAATCTAGGGTAATAATATGGGAGATCCCAATTTGGGGAAATATAATGAAAAACCCAAAATTAAAGAAATGCTTCATGCGAAAACCAAATCAAGGGGTGATTCCATGAGGAACCCTAATTGAGGGTGATTCAATGAGAAATCCTAACTGAGGATGATGCCATGTAAAGCCATAATGTAAAGTTGTAATGAGATACCCTAATAAGGGTGAAGGTATGTGGAACCCTAAATTGAAGTTATAATACATAAGCCCTAATCCTGGGTAATATGACAATAAACCATAACCCTACTTTCTAAGTAATGGTATAAGAAAACCCTAATGATGAAATAGAAGGAAACACCATATAAAGGTGAAATATTTCAAGTGGCTGATTATAGGCAACCTTATAGTAAGCAATGTCCTTATCACTAGATAAGTCCATATCATTAAAGATAGTTGGACAATTCTAATGTGTGAACTACATACTACATGATAAAGGTGATGTGTTAGTGGTTAAAAGTATTAAGAGGGAAATACCTTAATACCAAATAAGTTAATAAACCCAAGAAAGATAGAAGTGATGAGAGAAGGGATACATCAACACATGATAGTTATTACATTTAGAAATTCAGGGTAGATATACCTTGATGAACCTATAATCCAATATTTTTGGATAAGAAACACATGGAGAGTGTTATCTACATTGTTACAATAAGATGTAATGAGTTTGATGTATTTTGATAAGCATGGACTATATACCTTGAGAAATGGATAAGCCAAACTAATGAGTATGATATAATCATACCATGGAAAGGATGAGAAATGATCTCATACCTTGTATTGATAATCATTAATGATATATGATGAAAGAAATAAGTTTAAGTGAATACTTGAGATGTCTATGGATGCTCCTAGAGGTGTGGAGCAATATATTAGGGTTGGACTAATATTGTGAACATGAAACCCTAACTAATGTGAAATGGGAAATCCTATTACTAAATTGAGCAATGGGATGGAAAATCCTATTTGATAGTAAACCCTAATCATAATAAAGGAATGGTGGTGTTACTATTGTACCACATGATGTGATAAGTGATTTTTATGGATGTTATTATGTGTATCAACCATAAAGGTATCATGATATGATAAGCATAGCCAAATATGAGCAATGATGATTATTTTATATAGATGTTGATTAGCCTTGTGAGCCATATAAACAAGCTATTGCCTAGTGAAAGGTGACAAGACACTTTATGGCCTTATGAGTCATGTGAGATGCTTGTGTAACAAGTATAATATATACCTCGGTCTGAGGACCTAGAGGTAATAGTTACCTAATAGTTGGTAACAGTGATTTGTGATGAACTGAGGGTATGAATACCCAGATTTGATAAGTATAATAATGATGTTGTTGAGAGATGTGAACTTTCAAGTAATGAATTGAGGGACTGAGATCCCAATGTCTTTTAAAGATTGAGAAGTAATTGATGATAATAGTACATGTTTCTTTGTAGCAATTGTCATAATAATTCATGTTTGAGAACTTTGCTGATGATAAAAGAATATGCTAATGTACTTAATTAATCAAGTGAAATCATATCATGTAGATCCATAACCATAGATCCATCAGTGTCAGTATTTACTGATGGTCAAATGGGTTGCTCCGCGGAAAAACTCGGAATGCATATTTTTGAATATGTGGGGGTTGATGGGCGAACATATCCTTATGTCCTAATGGGGGAATTGATGGAAGGTAAACATTAAACCTCTCAATCCTTCATTATTTGTACTGGGATGGATGTATCACGAATCTCCCGAAGATTGGGATAGATGTATCACGAATCTCCCAATAATATTAATGTCGGATCGATGGAGGTAAACATGAAATCTCTTGATTGCGAAGAGAGTGCAGCCTCCGCTGTAGCTCTATAGCGAAGTTTCCAGTATACTCTGGAAAGCTATTTAGCAGAGACACAAGATGTCCTGCGTATGGTCTCGCACTGACCGGGATGTGGGAGGTCATGGAAGCCGACTCTTCCATTGACCTTGTATGGTACCCATTTCGACTTCGCAATGGTCGGTTGGAGTATGAGCGTACCTCATCTCCTCAGGGCATAAGTGTGATTGTAAAATGTAATCATCTGTATAACATTTACTGGATGATGTTATATTTACTGGCTAATCTAACCATATTTGACATAGTCTGTTATATTTCAAGGAGATATATGAATTATCTGTAGAATTTACTGGCTGATGTTATATTTCTTTTATGCATCTCTAGTTGATAGATGTTATTTATATCTCTTTACATTCATTGCAAGGAGATAGATGAATTACGACTCTACCATGGGTAGATGCAATGTTCTCCTTAGGAAAGGAGATTACTTCACTCTAGTCATACAATGAATTATCTACTGTTAAATATATATAAAATCCTTCTACTCAGTTTTATTTTAATAAACTGCAATAATAATGTTTTGGCGAAGAGTTATATCTCTCGTTGGGGCAATTTACAATTGTCTCACCCTCGTGGTATCCAACATTTTTAGGTGGATGCGGACAAGGAAATATAATCTCCATAGTAGATAAAGGACAGTATCAGCAGGGACAACAGTGAGATCTCAGGTGGAGATATTGTCTGTCAAGTCATATAAATAGTAGTCCTATGAGTCATCTCTGTACTCTCAGGTCCTCAGAGTTAGTAGTTAGTGCTTTTAATGAATTGATCCGAGATTTTGGCTTGATTCCTCGAGGTTCTTATGTTGTCTGTGTATAATGTTAATAGGGAAGTTGATGTTTGTAATCCTCGAGAAGAGATGGTACAAGTTATGTACTTATGAACCTGGATGTAAATGTTATACGTTGTTTCTTGATGAAAGAGTTTTACTATGTTTGGATCTCTTTGTAAATGGTTTTAATTATTAGTGATTTTTAGCAATCCGCTGCTAATGTTTAATTCCACTTAATCCGTAATGATTTGTTTATCGACTGTTAGAGTTATATTTAAAACCAATTCACAACCTAGTGACTGAGTGCATTGTAATAGTTAATCAATAATTTTGTATATTGTGGCTCCTATTGGTTTGTTGTAACTATAGTTTGTAAGGAAGTTATTTTCTGGAACTGAAGTTCAGTTCCTGGAAATTAAGCTCAAATGACCAGTTTAATAATTGAGTTTTTAATAGAGGTTGCTCCATCTAGTTCAGTCTCTATGTTCTTTTTTCTTATATATATTTCTATCTTATTTTCTAAAAGAAACACATTCAATAGAACAAACGTTGAGTACTATTTTGCCTCTACATTTGCAAATTCATTTACAAATATGTTGTTCAAAATGTCAGTAGATGTTCGATAAAAGTCATATCAATTTGATCCATCTGAAAACTACTCCCATCACTTGGATGCATATGCAATAGATTTTAGAGCTGTGAAGGAGTCTTTCTCATTTATACATTCACAAGAAGACTGGAAAAATAATTCATATACAACAACAACAAGTTATGCAAGACAATAGCAATATCTCACTAAGTAAGAACGCATGTGAGTTGGGAACTAGGGTAAGAATGAGCGAAGAGATTTTTAGTCCACTTACAGTGAACAAATCGGGGCCTTAGCCAGTGAAATCTTCAGTGCAAGACACCAAGATCAAGCCATAATTATATATAACACTTGAACCTCCACTACCAATTCTAGATTTTCCGGTATGGATAGTCTTTTAGGAGGAAGAGCATGGATCCTTCTCGGTTCTCGCCCCGTGCCTATGGTTGCCGGCGAAAAGTTTGGCGATAGCTGCACCAACAGCTCATCAGCAAGAGGTGTTGTGGTCCTCGTGGACATTTGCAGAGCAGGAGCAGCAGAGTCTGTTTACAAGGGAAATAGGAGGCGCCAAACGTACACAACAAGAGGCACCGTGGACTTATGCGGAGGAGTAGTGCTGCCGTTGTAGCAGAGTCTGCCGAACATAAACAAGCAGAATGAATGGGAGTAGAGAGTGTAATTTCTGAAGGGTTAGTGCAAGTCACAAATGACACAAATTGGGATTTCAAAACAACAAGAGATGTTTAGAAAAATAAAATTATGCCCCCCCCCTCTTTGTTGGGTCCCTGGCCATCGCCTAGGTTGGCCTTCTGAATGGGCCGGCACTGAGGACAGAGAATGACTCGAGTACCACTTGCATAACCATGTGGAAGTACTTCACCAGCCATAGAAACTTTGTAGTGGGAAAATCCAAAAAAAGTATGATTCACAGTCCATTCATTCTCTATATGTAGAAAGTGCTTGCAAACACAATCTTCGGTAAGTACAAGAACCAAGGTAGTTGCACAAAGAAGTAACTTTTTGTCTTGGGTTGGTTGATTAAAAGAAATATGTTAATATGTGTGCTTTGTTGATAGATCATCTGAGGACAATCCCCTCCAAGAGAAAGAATCCATTCATTATGGGGGGAATTCTGATGTCTATTGATGTTGCCTTAGGTCACAACATTTCTTGATATACTAAGGTAGAGGGGAGGGGGAGTTAGTGGACCTGCATTACCTAATCCATTCTTCCATGATTGTTTTAGTGGATTAAAAGATCATATATTAGGTCAACCCCCATGTATGTGTCTCACTAGAGCTACCCTAACACACTCCACCTCTCCTAGAGGAGCATGGCACACTCCAAACTTCTTAGAGACCCTGAGGAGATATGAGGAGGAGCACCCTAGAGAGGAAGGGGTACTAGAGGTGATACTAGTTGAGGAACTGGGAGAGCCTTCATGGGTGGTAGACCAGAGGAGAGTAGTAGAGGCTAGATATGCACATCAGGTTAGGAGATGAGAGGTAGAGACATCAAAAAAGCCACACTAGCCTTCAGTGAACACATGCGACATGTTGACTATACATGCGCAACTGGAGGTCATTCAGAGCACACAAGATAGGATATTGAGGGAACATGAGGGTTATCATCACACACATGATGCAATGTGGTTAGATCATCACCAGATGCATTATCAAATCAACCACATGTATCAGTTTCAACATGCCTAGGCCCAAAGGAACCCACAATGGGAGGAATATTGGTAGGGTGTACTTTCAACATTTTAGGATTCATATCCGCCTCCATAGTCAGACTACTGGGGCACCTAGTACTAGAATCCTCCACCATAGGGAGGACCACCATTGGAGTCACCACAAAGATCATCTACCTTATCACTCCTATACTTTAGTGTCATGATGAGGAGATCATGATTCAAAAGTTTGGGGTAGTAGGGCGGTATGCCCTTTTCCCATTTCACTCGTTTTCATTTCACCTTCCATTTCGTTTTGTTTGCTTGTTTTGTTTTATTGCAATTTCTATCTAGATTAGATTTTACCTACTTTGCATGCTTACATGTCTTGTAGATTACTTTTTGTCAATTTTTTTTGTAATTTTTTAAAAAATGTCTTTTTGCCATGCATTGCAGATCACGTGTGTTTTTGTATTTTTTGCATGTTTTAACTAGGATTTACTTGTTTCTTTCTTTATTTTCCATAATGAAAGCTTAGATGTGATTGGAGGAGATTTGGCATCGTTTTGGTAAATTTGTCCCAAATTTAGAACTCTTTAACTAAAAGTGTGTTATAATCCATTCTCTACTTTTTGGATTGAAAATGATGACCTTGGACAAATGCAAGTGAGTTTTCATGGTTTATTGCTAGATGGCCTCAATATTGACTTTTTACATGTGAACCACCTCTGTTGTGCTTGTGAACTATTTGGTTGAATTTTGATCGAAGCAAGTCGCAAACACTTAAAGTTTTGTAGAATCTCATGATAGAAATGTGGTTTTAATATTGCTCATTGATTTGGTGTGTCATTTCTTGATGAAATTATTGGAGTAACTTTCATGCAGGAGATCTCATGTTGATGTCCACACTAGTAACCCTTCTTTGACTCACTCTTCTTCTAACATCTTCTTACCTCTCCACCTTATAAAAGGGTGTCAAGGTGCACATATTCAGCTGTAGCCACCTCTAAAAGTTTGAGGTGGCCACATCTATATCTCCTCGCTTCACTCTCATCACCATACGCCATATCCACACCAAGGGCAAAGAAAAAGGAAAAAATGTAAAAAGAAAATAAAGGGTGGTCTTGTTTAAGAGAATGTAAAAAAAGAAAAGATGAGTGTGTAAAAGCACTTCAAATTCTTATTGCAACCCTTTATTCCTTTTTCATGCCCATGGAGCTAGGAAACATCAAACCAAGCTCATTTTGCTCTTTTTTCATCCATGTGGGTTACTTAGTGTGGATGGGCATATGAGATTTAATGAATGAATGTAAAACAACAAAATTAGTCATTTTTGACCTTTTCTACCATGAAACGGTTTACCTAGAGTGATATGATAGGTAAATGGAATGATGTTTTCTATGCTCTATATTTGAAGTTTGCAGGCTCCGTGCTCCTATCATGAATGGTTTGTGAAAGAGGAGAGAAGGGAGGTGGAATGAATGTACTTAATCATCCTTGAGCACATTTAGTCAATATTCACCTATTGCATTGCATTTGACATTTCTTGATGTGGAAAATTTGTAGAGAGATTGAGTTGGAGCATACTTGAGGACAAGTATATTTCAAGTTTGGGGTGGTGATGCAGCCCTATTTTAGGGCTTCATCTTGTGTTATATTGCATTTCAATCACATCTATACTATTAGATTACATGTTATTTCCCTTAATATGCATATTTTTGTAAAATTCACTTATGGACATTATTTGCATGTTTCTCGGGCATTTGGACCATGCTTGGATGGAAGAGAGAGATAAGGTGTGATCCTAGGGTTTCTTAACCCTTAGAGAGGCCTACAGTGAAGTCTGAGGATCCATAAACCTACCCTGAGTGGCCATAGCTATATTGAAGCAAAGATGTCCAAGAATAAACAAAGAACCAAGTCAAAGTGTTAATATAGAGACCAATACGACCATGGTGCCAGAAAAGGACCATGCTAGATCATTTAAAATCAATAGAGTCAACTTCAAGCAATGCAAGAATCGCCACAGTCATGCCACTTAGAATGGTCATGGTAGACGGACCTAGAGCACTTGTGCCACCTTGCATGGCCCTGCTGAAGTTGAACTAGAATGACCATGGAGCTAGAGAACTGGTAAACACATCCAAGCCAGCACGGTCGTGCTACTTCATGTACAAACTTCACCAAGTTAGTGTGATTTTTCCCCATTTTCCACCACGGTTGTTCCACTGCACCATGATCGTTCTCGCCCCACTCCACCACGACCCTAGTGACCACTACGACCATACTACTCACAAAAACCTACCTACTTTCACACTACATTCCCCACTTTACCCCTACTTGACCTATTGCTTTCCCCACACCTATATATACCTAGGTGGTGGATGGAGCATGAGGTTGGACACCCCTAGCTACCTTCTATCACCCTATTTTTGTGTTCCACCCATTCCACTCCATTTCCACCTCCATTCTATCCGTTTCACGATTTCCACCACCAAAACTTGAATTTCCTAGTGTTTTGACCCTATTCCACCATCATCCCATGCCCTTGCACCTTGGAAGAAGGAGGAGGACATCTTGCAGTAGCTAAAGAGGAGAATTACTCCATCTACACCAAGCTCCATGGATTCTTCTACCTCTTTCTCCTTTCTTTTTGTATTTTGCATTTGCATGAGTAGTAAGACCCCTTAGGTGGGTTGTTTGGGGCCAAAATGTTACTTTGATACCATGTTGGGAGAAAATGATATGTAAACATTGTAATTTCATTTGCTAATGATTATGTTCTATTTCTATCTCACTCTTGATGAATTGCTTGTCGGTTTGTGCTTGAAATCACCTAGGAATTTAGGAAAATTGCTTATATGTGTGAATTTTGGGATTTGCTCCTAGGTCCAATGCATGGATCCCTAGCTAGCCACCCATCTTCCTACATGCTAATCAATTTTCCTAACCCTAGTTGAGAGATCTAAGTAGCTAGTTTAGATGAATTTAGTGTGATTATATTAGAGATTTCTCAAGGATAGAATGTGGGTGATGGGAGGCCTAAAACCTCACTTCCACTCGCATTACTAACCTCATACCCTAATCATCCTAAGATCATCTAACCTTGAATCCTAGGCTTTCTTAGGCTCTAATTGAATTACACCTAATCCCCAACCCAATTGAGCCTCGCAAGGGTAGTAGGAGGTGTTAAGGACTAGTTCCCCTATACACAAACTAGCATATCCATGGCCAGTTAGTAGTTTAGGATAATTCATTAGACTCTAGCTTGTTGTTTGGTTTGTTAATCTAAATGAAAGCATAATGTTCACATGTCACCCCCTACCTAATTGATAAGTGCATCCCCCAAATAACCCGCACACCCTTTATTGCTTCAAAATGCTAATTGCCTTCTTGCTTAGCTAGTGTTATCTTAGTTAGCTCTTTACTTGGTTAGTTAGCTTCTTGCCTTGTTCTTGCTTTGCTCTTGCTAGTTTAGGTCTTTAATTTCTCCTTTGCTCTGTTTCCTATCTTAGGGTAGTGTAGACCTCATCTTTCCTATTTTAGTGTAGCTTGCTCATCTTTTTCTTTGCCATGTCTTTTCTTGCTCATTAAAATTACGTGTCTACAGTTAACTTAGATTTTGATCTTGTTTTCTCTCCTTTAATTGATTTCGTGTTTACTCCTTAGTGTAATCAACAATAAACCATCAAACCCTTCAACCCTAGACTCTACAGTAGGAAGCTAGCCCAAAACTAACCTAGCTCTAGTGCCCCCCCTTTTCTCCCCGTGGATCGACCCTATACTCGCCGCATCCTATACTAACGACATGACCCTATGCACTTGCAAATGTAGTGTTTTAATAAAAGTATGCGTGTTGGTTTAGGTCACTTATAAAATTTGAAAGTTATCCCACTGCGTGTCTCGATCTCGTGAGGTTCATCTAGTCAAATCCTAATTGGTTAGTGTGTGCACCACTGGCGGGACACACCAATATCCGACTAGGGACCAATACAAGAATGAATACTCTTAGCATAAACAATCGCATGTTAAGGTCCTCGACTCAAAATCACATCATCAAGTCATACATTCTTAGGACATAATCTATTCATTATCTCATATTGAAGAAATCATAATAATTGGAATTTCCCTAATAATCAAATCAATTACAAAGTGTGACTTTACAATGACCATATGACTGCCTTTAAGGGCATACTACCAACAATCTCTCACTTTCACTAGATCCAATCACTCATGAATCTAAGGCCAATTGATCTAACATGACCATCATGATTTTTCCATGAAAGTGCTTTATTCATAGGTCAAAAAATATTTCTTTTGCTTGATTCTCTACAAATTTTCACATCTCCTCAATGTATGATGTTGAGTATGATATGGTAGAGCTATAGTATATGTTCAGAACTCTGATATGATGTAGGTTCATTAGCTTGTGTAAAGGCTCCATTGTTGTTATAGTTTAGATCTAAATCATTGTCAATGGATGGAATGACTCCTAGTTTACTAATGAACTTCTTGATCCACATAGATTCTTTTGCATATCTGGAGCCAACAATGTACTGGGCCTATATTATAGAATAGACAATTTTCTCTTGCTTATAATTTTTCTAGCTCACAACTCCATCATTGAGGAAAAATGAAAAACCTTATTGCGACCACAATCATCCTTGATGATCTAGAAACTTGTGGAAGTGTATCCTTTCACATTTAACTTTTTCTCACCCCCACAAATAAGGAACTACTCCATAGTTCTTCTCAAGTATCTAAAGGATGAACCTCACAAACATCTACTAACCTTCACCAAGATTTGTGTGGTACTTGTTTGGTTTTAAGGGAGGTAGAGAAGGTAGCAGAAACAAAAAAATTTATTCTCCCCAAACCCAGTATGAAGGAATCACATCAATGTCTATACAATAGGAATGATGGTTTGTAGAGACATACCTTGTCTCGAGGCTTGCTCGGTGATGTTACCTCGAGGCTTGCGCGGTCTTCACCTCTGGTCTTGGACGGTGTCTGTGCAGCTCTTGGTCTCACTGGGACTGTCGGGATTGACAACTGTCCTTCGAGCGGCAGAATTCTCTTGCCTCTGTAGTAGGCCACACGGACCACCTGGAACTCCGATTGCCTTGTCGCACAAGGCACCAGAAGGAGTCATACCCTTCTGTCAGAGTACTAGTCACCGACACATTCTCCTACCACCATTCGCCTTTCTGCAGTTGTCTTTCCCTTGATGTGCCTCCCTTATCTGGTAGCACTTGCTCAGGCTCTCCTGGTTACCACAACCAGAGAGAATGACAACTTTGCAGAGCAACTGGTGTTCTGAGTTGTACTTGAGAAGCTCCCAATACCCCTATATATATAGGAGGGTCATGGGACAGGGTTCTCTACCCTGAGAAATGCGGAATTAAAGCAGGAGTAGAAGGGTTCAAGATTTTCCACAAAACAACCAACTATGCCAGCTGAATCGATCCTTTCAAGCATGAAATAGTTGGTTGGGGACCTGAGCCAATCGGTTCACACCTGAACTGGTCGGTTGGGGAACATGAGTTGATTGGTTCACTTCTGAACCAGTCGGTTCACTACCCTAGTCAGTTCCTGATTGATTTTTCCTCTTTTGTTTCGAATTGATTCAAATACGAATCCTTGTTCCAATCAAATTGGATAAGTGAAATGAAGAGATTTTTCTCACCAACCTGACTTTCCCAACTTGCTCCGTTGGACCAGTTGAGTCGATTGGTTCAACCCTTGAACTGGTCAGTTCATCGTGTCCTGAGCTGATCGACTCACCAACCTGAGTCGATCGGTTCACCAACCTAAGCCGATCGGTTCATCATATGAGCCGATCGGTTGGGAGTGCAGACTGTGCAAAATCAGACAATTGCAGTTTCCATCAATTTGATACACTAATCAATCGGTCCAACACCTTGAACACTATGATATTGAGATATCAATTGATTGAGTGTTTAATTGAACTACTAAACTCCTTTAGTAATCAATCTAAACATCGTTTGTGGATAAACTCCTCTTCTAGGTTAAATCTTATGTGTGTGACCCTACAAGCCCATTTCATGTTGGCAGTGAAAGTTCATAACACTTATGACTTCATAAGCAAAGAGCAGTGCCTAGTCACACATCAATGCTACCCAAGTGAAATAGAAAGTTGGAGAACAACTTTCAATCCTACAATCCGTGAATGGTGTTACAACGTATGTATAATTCCTTTATCTCTGATATCCCAAATGAACTCATGGCATGGAATAGTCATCCTATTAATGTTCATTCACTTTCTTGATCTCAGAGTAGACTGGAGGAGATATGTATGACATCAATATCATATACTGATTCACACATGCGTGTGCACACCTATCTCAATCCTATTCATCAAGTGGCTACGTATATCAAACTCCCTCAGGAGGGAGAAATCCCATATCTATCACTCACCCCTCAAAAGCCCCATGTGTCAAAGCCACCCAATCATCACCTTTATAACAACCCATGTTTCATGATTGCGTTTGATGATGTCAAAGTGTACCCAATGACATGTGTTGAGTGTAGTGATTTCAGGTCAAAGAATCACACTCACCACCATCACTGTGAGGACTGACTATGACTACCATGTCATGGTTCCATGTGTCAAACTCACGGTGGGTCTGTCCGGTACACCTATTCTCTACCAAGTACCTATGTGTTTGGTTTGATATATCCATATCATGACTAATGAGATTCTATCATCAACCAATACCACAATCTAGTCTTGTGTGTCATTGCTATCTATCTACCTTCCACAATGACATCCGATTAGGGGCATAATAAGAATGTATAAACTCTTAGCATCCGTATGATCTCATCGTTCAGGTCCTGAACCTAAAAGCATATGTCATTGAGTACTGTCATTCTCTAGACATTCAATATGGTCTATCATTATCTCATACGACTGAAGCAGAAAGAATTGGAAGCTTGACTTTGATGCTTATCAAATCAATCTTAATGTATCCCACCAATCATCCCATGATTGGCTCTCAGGGCATACATACCAACAAACTCCCGCTTGCACTGCGAGCCAATCACCCTTGAATCATATTCTTAGTGATCTTCAAAATGTCCCACCTGTTTCTGTGCTCTAGTGCTAACATAGTGAGTTATGGAAACACCTTGCCAAAGTCTGTATTAACTGCATGTCTCTCATCTCTTCATTGTACGTCACACATATGAGATGGTGTTGCCGTAATATGCGATCTAGTATTCCTTTGCCACATTGCATGACCAAGTACTCCTTACTTGTCATCAAAGATCAGAACATCTATAAGTTCATCTCATGAACTTCCAGATCCATATAGTATCCACTAATGTTCTTTAACACATGGATACTCAACTTTTCCTTTTAAACGACTTTATTGGAACATTTCCATTTATCAACAAACATTTACTTTTATATATCCCATATATATTTTGCGATTAATTTTTTGTCCTTTTCAGAAGTTCACATCATTATAACTCTTTACAGTGAACCCTTCCTTATTTCCATAGAACTAGTACTTCTCAAGTACTTATCAAGTTCTTATGGTATTCCAGTAACCCTTACTGGAACTAGACAAACATCCACTCGTCATGTCCCACATACGAGTTATTAGGATGAGCTTATCATATTGTCATGTCCTACATACAAGATGATAAATGCATTTTGTTCATACCATGTCCATACATGCAAGATGATGGGATTATTACATACATGATAGATCCATATCTATTCTTGGTGTTTCCATTCTTCATAAGATTTGGACACTTGGACTTGGGATACTAACTCCATGTAACATGGATAAGTTTTCTCCCAAGGAATCTATGCACACTAAACCCTTCAGTATAGATTTCCAATGTATGCTTTCTCTTTTCAGGTCAAGAGGTTTTCGAGAACTATCTCTATAGATCTCTATTCCTATCACATAGGAAACATCTCTATCTTCCTTAAAGATAATTTCCACTTTGGATTTCCATTCTAGAACATTTCCATTTCATATCAACATGTGGAATGTGAATATGCTCCCACTAAATCAGAGATCCCTTATTTATCTTTGACATATCAGTCAAACCCTTTGACTATATTATCAAAGTAAAGATCCATCTATAAATTGCTTGTACTCAATCAATTACATTGATTAGTCCATTGTAACTTATAGAATTCATTTGCATTAATGGATTCATAAACCTTATAGGTTGTGTCATGTGCACATCCTTGTCTTATTCCTCATAGGAATGCAGTTTTAGTATTCGTATGTCAAATCTTTTAGTCATTAAGTTGCAATAAACAAGCATCATCCTTCTCAAAATGTTATCCATGTGTCTTAACGCTTAAGACTCATTCACACTTATGGATTTCATCCCAATGGGTGCTACCATCAAGGTCATACCTCATGGTTCACATGGAAGTCATTTAGGATGTAATGGTCATAAACTATAACTCAAAATCCGGTTCCTCATATTCATCTAGATAGCTGACTCATCACATGACCAACTCATCACATAGATAATCGAGGTGTATCTGTCAAGGATATAAGAACTCATAACTCCTTGTGATTCTTAATGTCCTTTATTAGTGTGGGGTATTCTTTATTTAAGAAAAATTTAGTTATTTGATAATCATCCTCTAACTCCTTAAGTATGACTCCTTGATTTAGACATCACCATGCCTTAATCATGAGTTCACACAATCATAATCACTCATAAGGATCTCAAACATTTGGTCCAAGTATTTCATTCATTTATCGTATAAAGAATTAACACTTTACCAAATCCATACTTCATCTATGATATTCTTGAACACTTCAAGATATTCATATTGGTATTTCTCTAAATACTATTTGAAGTACTAGCATTAACTCTAATAGGTACGCAAATTCATCACATGTATTATATCTAATAGGATAATCATTCTCCCACTACCACTTGTGAAGGTTGATTAATCATGTCTAAGAGATGCATGTCTCTTACTGGTTCTCTTAACCAAAAGAGTCTAGACTTATCCATCATATGAAAACTAGAAACGAATTTCTTGTGATTTATGCTAATTTGATTGTTTGAGTTATCAATAACTTTTAGGTATCATTTTATCTTATGCATACCAAGTACCACAAGATAAATAAGGAATTGCCACAATGAAACATCAACTTTATTAATTGCCATTATTGTCATACAGTATGCAAAAATAAGGTGTTTGTATCCATTGGCAAATATGAAATAGCAGTTCATAACTCTATTACATGCCTTCAAGGCTAAAAATAAACTAAAGTACTCCTATCTATGGCGGCAACAGTTGCCCCATTTATTGGGTGCTTTACACTTTATATCTTGGTATCATATAACTCAAAAGTGTTATAAGTTTATTTCATGACACCTTCAGGTGGAGACGTCTGTCACTTCCTTCTTCTTTAGTTCTTCTAGATAGAGTGGATAATTCCTTTTCCAATGTCCTGGCTTTTGACAATGGTGGCAATTACCTCTCTTGGTCACGCCTCCCTTGGCCTTGAGAGTTGAAGATGACTTGGGCTACTGGATAGCATCAGAACCTTTCTTAGCCTTAGCCTTGCCCTTGCGCTTGGAATTGCCTTTCTTGTTGCTGATCATCATCACAGATTTTGGCTTGTCCTTCTTCATTTATGCCTCAACTGTCCTCAACATGCCCAACAACTCTGTCAATGGCCTATCAAAGTTGTTAATGTCATAGTTCATCACAAACTGATTGTAGGATTCTGGCAATGATTGTAGTATCACATCAGTAGCCAACTCTTAGCTCAGGGGAAATCACAGTCTTATCAGGTTCTCCACATACCCAATCATTTTGAGCATGTGTGGACCAACTGGATCTCCTTCTATCATGACACACTTTAACAGCGCCTTGGAGACATCATATCTCTCTTACCATGCTTGATCTTCACACATGTTCTTGAGATGCTGAATCATCTCAATGACACCCATGTTCTCATGTTGTCTCTGCAACTCGTGGTTCATGGATCATATCATCAAGCACTTTGCATCAATGGCATCTTCAGAATGCTTCTTATAAGCATCCCTTTCTACCTTTCGTGCGGTAGGAGCAGGCTCCTCTGGAGCTGGAGTATCCAGGACATAGAGCTTTTGCTCTTGAGTGAGAACAATTCTCAATGTCCTAAACCAGTCGTGGAAGTTAGTCCCATTCAACTTGTCCTTTTCAAGGACTGATCACAACGAAAAGTGATTGTTGTTTGCTGTCATTTGTACTACAAAAGGAAATATATGCAATTTAGTCCAAAACTCAATTTTGACTTATTTGATTGATTTGAAAGGTTGATGATATAATTAGGGCTTTAATTAATTATTGCTCCCACTATTTTTTTTCAAATTGATAGCCCTCACCATCAATTCAAAAGATTGCAGTGTACAATCTTCTAGTGGGCAAGATCCGTATTTCATCAAGTCATGAGTCAGCTTTGGCTGATTGCCCACAATCTTGACTATTTAGGTAGGCCATCATGCCAATTGCATCATATGCAACTCTTGGATAGATGACATGCACAACTCCTTTCCATTCATCCTGTGCCTCTGGTCTTATACGCTCTAAGAATCACCAGTTAAGTCTAACCCAAAAGCTGACATGGTAAACATGCATCCTGCTTTGGCAGATCCTACATGTCTACCCTTCAGACTTCCACAAGATGGATGACGCACCACACTTTGGTATAACCTATGCTTGGTCGATTGAGTTTTTCATGTGTGTCACTAATGGAAGGCGTATAAGACTTAATATTTAGATGAGGGATTTGGTTTTTAGGTACATATACATATCCAATCACCACAATACATAGTATATATCATATACATTCTATGCATGTGAAATGATAAAAGCGATGATTATGGCCATCCTAATGTGATTCCTTGAGCCAAAAGGAATCACGGTCATCTAGGTCCACATCACATGCAACCTGTACAAGATGAACTCTGTGCTTTGCCGTTCTGGGTTTGATCACCTCATCTCCATGTTTGATCGGCTCGCCATCAGGCCGGTCGGTTGGATGCCACCAGCCAATCGATTGGCTCCTCTAATTGATCAGTTCGTCTAGTCGTCGTGCATCTCCTCATGGACACCACCCGCTTGTCACATTCCTCAAATCGGTCGTCTAGAACGCCAACCGATCGTTTCATGCCTTGAACCGATCGTCTCAGTCACCATCAGGTTATCCACCATTCTTTGACATAATAGGAAATAAAAGTTCTATCCTATTTACATTTGAATTGAGAAACCCCGAGTTACATTCGGAGGGAGTAAAGGTAGGAAAGAAATCTTGAGTTATCTCGAGTTACATCAGGAATAAGAGATAGGGATTCAGTGCACAAACCGAGATTCAAGCAACCACATTCAACCATACACAAACATAGGGTTTAACGGCCATAACCACGCTATACATCCACTACAAAACTCGTTTAAGGGTGACACGTATCGAGTGCATTCATATTACATTTCATATATCTATATTAGGATTTGTGGATTTAGGATTGGACATGCATAAATCCAATTTTATTCGCATCATATGCAATAAATAAAGGAGACAAACCAAAATCGATCACATTGATAATCCTAAAGTATAGAGCAGTTAACCTGGCTCTGATACCACTGTTGGGTTTTAGGGGAGGCAGAGAAGGCAACATAAACAAAAATTTTTATTCTCCCCAAACCCAGTACGAAGGAATCACGTCAACGTCTATACAATAGGAAGGATGGTTTGTAGAGACATACCTTGTCCCGAGGCTTGCTCGGTGACATTACCTCACAGCTTGTGCGGTATTCACCTCCGGTCTTGGACGGTGTATGTGCAGCTTCTAGTCTCATCGGGACTGTCGGGATTGACAACTGTCCTCCGAGTGGTAGAAATCTCCTACCTCTGTAGTAGTTCACACAGACCACCTATAACGTTGATCACCTTGTCGCACAAGACACCGGAAGGAGTCATACCCTCCTATCGGCGTACTAGTCACTGACATATTCTATTCCTACCAATCGCCTTTCTGTAGTTGTCTTTCCCTTGTTGTGCCTCCCATATTGGGTAGCACTTGCTTGGGCTTTCTTGGTTACCACAACCAGATAGAACGACAACTTTGAAGAGCAACTAGTGTTCTGAGTTGTACTTGAGAAGCCCCCAATACCCCTATATATATAGGAGGGTCATGGGACATGGTTCTCTACCCTGGCCAATGTGGGATTAAAGCAGGAGTAGAAGAGTTCAAGATTTTCCACAAAATAACCAACTACACAGCTGAACCGATCGTTTCAAGCATGAAACGGTCGGTTGGGGACTTGAGCAGATCAGTTCACACCTAAACTGGTCAGTTGGGGTACCTGAGCCAACTGGTTCACTTCTGAACCGGTCGGTTCACTGCCCTGGTCAGTTCCCGATTGACTTTTCCTCTTTTGTTTCGAATTGATTCAAATACCAATCCTTGTTCCAATCGAATTGGACAAGTGAAACGAAGAGAATTTTCTCACCAACCTAACTTTCCCAACTTGCTCAGTTGGACCCGTTGAGCCGATCAGTTCAACCCTTGAACTGGTCAGTTCATCTTGTCTTGAGCCGATCGACTCACCAAGCTGAGCCGATCGGTTCACCAAGCTAAGACGATCGATTCATCATATGAGCCGATCGGTTGGGAGTGCATATTGTGCAAAATCAGTAAATTGCAGTTTCCATCAATCTGATACTCTAATCAATCGGTCCAACACCTTGAACACTATGATATTGAGCTATCAATTGATTGCGTGTTTAATTGAACTACTAAACTCCTTTAGTAATCAATCTAAACATCATTTGTGGATAAACTCCTCTTCCAGGTTAAATCCTATGTGTGTGACTCTGCAGGCCCATTTCACGTTGGCAGTGAAAGTTCATAACGCTTATGTCCTCACAAGCAAAGAGTGGTGCCTAGTTGCACATCAGTGCTACCCAAGTGAAATAGAAAGTTGGAGAACAACGTTAAATCCTACAATCTATGAATGGTGTTACAACAAATGTATAATTCCTTTGTCTCTGATATCCCAAATGAACTCAAGGCATAGAACAGTCATCCTGTCAATGTTCATTCACTTTCTTGATCTCAAAGTAGACTGGAGGAGATATGTATGACATTAATATCATATACTGATTCACACATGCGTGCGCACACCTATCTCAATCCTACTCATCAAGTGGCCACGAATATCAAACTCCCTCAAGAGGGAAAAATCCCATATCTATCACTCACCCCTCAAAAGCCCCATGTGTCAAAGCCACCCAATCATCACCTTTATAACAACCCATGTTTCAGGACTGCGTTTGATGATGTAAAAGTGTACCCAACAACATGTGTTGAGTGTAGTGATTTTAGGTCAAAGAATCACAATCACCACCATCACTGTGAGGACTGACTATGACTACCATGTCATGGTTCCATGTGTCAAACTCACGGTGGGTCTGTCCGGTACACCTATTCTCTACCAAGTACCTATGAGTTTGGTTTGATATCTCCATAAAATGACTAATGAGATTCTGTCATCAACCAAAACCACAATCTAGTCTTGTGTGTCATTGTTGTCTATCTACCTTCCACAATGACATCCGACTAGGGACATAACAAGAATGTACAAACTCTTAGCATCCGTATGATCTCATCGTTCAGGTCATGAACCTGAAGGCATACGTCATTGAGTACTGTCATTCTCTATACATTCAATCTGTTCTATCACTATCTCATATGACTGAACCAGAAAGAATTGGAAGCTTGCCTTTGATGTTTATCAAATCAGTCTTAATGTATCCCACCAATCATCCCATGATTGGCTCTCAGGGCAATAATACTAACAATACCTACTCTCCATGCTCATATTTTGCAATACGATAGGATGTGTACATAACATTACTTACATGATAAATCCAATTGCAGATTCATGTGAAGTCTTATTCATGCATAATCTCTCTCCAAAAGATATATGACACTGAGATGTAGAGAGACTTATTCAATGAGATATGTGTAAGTTTCCTCTCTTGGACTTTTACATGTTGATTTTTTTAATAGTTTGTTAATGTATACACTTTAACAAAGACAAAGAAGCCTTATAGATCTATCTCTATAGATCTTGGTTCCTAGTATATAGTATGCTTCCCCTATGGGTTCTTGGAGAAGGTGTTTCCCAATCATGTCTTAGCCAACAATAGATAAGGGATTCCATTCCCAAAAATAGTATGCCATCTACATACAATTTTTGAAATATGATTATGCCTTCACTTATTTTCTTATAAACACAAGTTTCATCTTCATTTTGGATAAAGGAAAACTATTCATTGTCTCATTAAAACAAAGATTCCAACTATGACATGCTTGCTTCAATCAATATATTATGTTATAGACTATTATGGCTTCATCTGGAGTGATTAAACATTTGGGTTGTGTCATGTACACATCGTCAAAGAGATTCCCATTAAGGAATGCAATTTTACCATTCATTTTGCATATTTCATAGTTATGATAAGATTAAATTTCAAGCATGATACTTATCAATTTAACCATGACAATTGGTGATGGTGAAAATGTTTTATCATAGTCAACACCATGAATTTGTGTGAAACCTTTTTGTAACCAATCAACCTTTGTAGTTTTGTACATTGCAATCCATGTTTGTCTTCTTCTTGAAGACCCATTTTTACCCTTCGAGACCCCTAAAGGTGGATCCAACAATGTCCTTACCTTATTTTTATATGTGAATTCCATATCGTGTTTCATGTATTCTAGCCATTACTCAAAAAATGGTCCCCTAGTAGCCTCATTGTAGGTTGTTGGTTACTCATCATCAATGACCAATTGGGTCACAATAAATACAAATCTTGGATCAATATGTGCCCTACTAGACCCTCAAAGTTTTTGCATTACAGATGGAAGTTGAAACTCCACAATATGTTATTGATATTTTTCCTTTTTGACATCCATAGGTTCAATTCTATCTTGTTAGTCTCAAGCTTCTTTGAGTTCTGATTTCCCACACTAGTTCCTCTGGAGATAAATTCCTTTTTCAGGAATACAATAGTTTTGGTGAAAAATACCTTTTAGTCAGATGGAATAGAAAAGTAATATCCCTTTGTTTCCTTAAGATATCCAACAATATGAAATTTGTCATATTTGGGTCCAAAAGTTTTAGAAATATGTTTTCTGATATAAGATTTACATTCCCAAAATCTTCATAGAAGAAATATTGAGACGTTTCATAGCCCTTATTTCATATGGTGTCTTTGAAACTAATTTTCAAGGTATGAGGTTAACCATAAATGTTGCAATTTCTAGAGCAGATCCCCAGAAGGAAATTAGAACAACAACAAAACTCATCATAGACTGTACCATGTCCAATATGTGCAATTCCTTCCTTCAAAATACACCATTATGTTGTGGTGCTCTAGGTGGAGTCCATTATCATACGATACCATCATACCTCAGAAGGGACTGAAACTCTTAGACTAACCATTCACCACCTAAATCTGATGAAAGTGATTTTACTCTTTTACCTAGTTGATTTTGTAATTCATTCATGAATTCCTTAAAATTTCAACACATTCTAAATTGTCTTTCATTAGACATAGTCTACTTATATCTACTAAGGCCATTAGTAAATGTGATGAAGTACATATATCCACATCTAGCATTTGTGCTAGAAGTTTTACATACATTAGTATATAATAGTTCTAATAAATTAGTTATCATTTCACTATTTGTAGTAAAGGGTAATTTTTTCATCTTTCCTAATATACAATATTTGCATGTCTCAATTGATTAAAATTAAAATGAATCTAGATTTCCATCTTTATGGAGTCTAGAAATGAAATTCTCATTTATGTGAAACAGATGAGAACATGACATATACATTTTTTTTATTCATTGGGCTTACTATTCTTAGTATTTATGTTATATATATTTATCTCAAGATCTAGAAAATAAAGACCATAAGACATACAAGAACTTAGAGCATCGACCGTTATTATTATGAAATTCAAAACATTCTTGTTCAATTATGAAAAAAATGATGTTTCTATCTATGGGAGGAACATCATAGAATTTCTAGACTTGTACTTCAATTTCTCCAGGAATATGTAAACAACATGTCTATAGAAATGGAATCAACTCATGGTCTATAGGGAACACATAGATCCACCTTCTTCCTATTCATAGGTCTACTTCATTTGATATCTTGCATATTTAAATATACATGCTATCCACATTCAATATCTATTATCCATGCTAAATAAGTACATAAGTTTTTTTCTATAACATAAATACCCAAAGTGGAGATCTCCAACCCTTGCTTCTTGTTCTTAGTTCCTCTAGGTGGAGAGGACAATTTTGTTAACCTAACAGTTATACATTATCCATATTTTGATGATGACTTAACCATTCCATTCATGTGTATCCAATATGTCTATTTGAGATTGATTTTAAGTATTAGTACATGAAAGGATAAATTCAATGAATCCCTAGCTTGACCAAATACAAGACAAAGTCAATACAAATGCATTTTGTGGAAAATACTCAAAAACTCTTAGGACAATTTTTGTAACAATTTGTATTGACACTATGACTTGTAATTAAGATGAGAAAAAATCAGGTGCACTTGAAATGAATGTTTAAGCATTGTAATGCCAATTTCTAAAATTCACTACAGGGAGTCTTGTTGGCCGACTTTCATCTTTGATAAACTCTACTGGCACACCTTTGATGGATTTTGGGAATTGCCAGGATTGGCTGAATTTCCTCAATACTAACTATCTCAACACCTCTACATAGACAAAATAAATTTAATTGGTTGACTGAGTTTCATCTAGGACAAACTCGACTGACACTTCAAATTTGCTTTGTCGCATAGTACTATAGGCCGAGTTTGATTTATTGAAACTTGATTGACCACACTGTATGGAATGTGCAGAAAAAGTGTTCTTGCAGTTGGAGTGTTGCAATCCTCAAAAACAGATCTGTCACAACACCCTAAATGACTAGAATTTGTTCTCAAGTGCTTTTACTATAAATAATGACCCTTGGGATTTATCCCAAGTTTGCTTCTTATGCTCCTAGAAATAGTTGACAAGATTTGTCTACTAAGAGCCCATATCTCTCTCTTGCTTACTACAATACAACATCAATCTGAGTGAGATAGGTTATTTGTGAGAGAGCAACTTCATTATACTTATTGTGAAGCTCTCAATATTCCATTTCCCAATCCCTTTATCAAAAGCAAATTTTATGAAAGCATCTCCTTGTTGAGGATGAAGTTGAAAGCTAGAGATCTGAGAGGAGAGTAGGTAATTCCTTCAAGGAAGAGGACTTGTTGAAAGAGGGGATCTCCTTGGTGAAGGTATCTAGCTTGTTGTAAAAGTGGGTAAGCCCTTGTAGAGGTTCAAGACTCTTTCTAAAAGGATTGGTAATACCTTGTATGGTTTATTGGCTCCTTTTGATCCTTAAAAAGGAAGGTAGGTATCCTTTCCCTACAAAAGGAAGGTCTTATTATATCTCTTATAATGGAATATAAGAAAGGTGCATCAGTTGCAAAATCCTAAAGGTTGACCTCTTCGGTAGTGGATGTACACTCTCCTAGTTTGGAGTTTGGAACCACTATACATATCGTGTTCTTGATCTCATAAATTCTCTCTCATCCTTGACATGTATCTTTAGTTGCATAAAAATTCCATATTTGCAATCTTATCTCTGAAGTAATTTGAAGGTCTAATGAATTTGGTTTAAGCATTTTAGATCTATTCACCCCCTTCTAGAGCCCATTGATACAACAAATTATATTAGAGACACGATCTTCTCTGAATTGATCTCCCATGCGACAATAAGATGGGCTACAACCTTATAGGTTCTCTCAATTTGGAGGGTGGATTCTCCATGAGACCTCCAATCTTAGATGACACAAACTCCCTCTATTGGAAGAGGAGGATGCAATTATACTTGCAAGGGATGAATTAAGACATGTGGAAAGTGGTCATCCTTCCCTACAAGGATTCGGGAGGAGATGTGGCTACTTGGAATGAAGCTACATTGAAGGCCCGACTGAATGCAAAGGCGATCAATATCATCTATCCATCCCCCACTCCTTCTGAATTCAACTAGATCTCTTCTTCGGATGCCACCTATGAGATATGGAACAAACTATGCATTACCTATGAAGGGACTAAGAAAGTCAAGGATTCCAATGCCTACATTATCAAAGGTCTCCTTGAGAACTTCAAGATGGGTAAGTGATCAACCTCAAAGGGGTGATTAGACTTTAAATTCATAACCCGAAACCTTCAAGGACCCCCACAACTTTATTACGGGGTCAAAGTAGATATACGGGGTTGAACATAGGGACGTGGGGATGTTTAGGATGCTTAATATCTCTCTCTCATGTTAGATAAGCTAATCCAATAGTTGATAAAAGTATGAAGCTAGAACTAGTATAGCAGGTTGTCACGAAATAAAAATAAATAAAGAAAATAAAACAAAATAGAGCCTATCAAATTATACTAATCAGAGAGAAGGAGTTCCTAGCTATGTAACTAGAAGTTGGGTAGTCTATGCACCCATTCTCGAGTGTAGACAACTCTCAAACACCCCAATAAGCAACCTACATCAAAACATAGTACGTACTGTGGTAGCTAATCCTGTGTGCTCATCCCACTTGCTTTCACGTAGCGTGACTAAAACCCATCCACTACTACAGAACATGCCTTGAGCGTCGATTAACAAAGGGCTTTAGTGTCAATTTCCAAGCGACACCCAAGTGGGCGCCGCTAAAGGTGGACCCCTTCGGTGTCAGTTTCCAACCGACGCCAAAACACTTCCAGTGACTGAAAATGCACCGGCAAAGGGACTATAGGTGTCGGTTTTTTTAAGAAAACTAACACTATAGAATTATTACAGACGTCAGTTATTAAAAGAACCGACGTCAAAATTCTTCCCGCCACCGAAAAACGCGCTAGCAAAGGGCCTATAGGCGTCGGTTTTGAAGGATAACCGACATCATATCAGTTGAACCGACGTCAATTTTGTGCTAATAACCGATGCCATATCTCCTGCCTGCCACCATGGCCATGCTTCCTAGCACGGTTGTGGTTCTTGGCCACATTGACGTCCATTTTTTATCAAAAACAACCGCCGTATGTCTTTGGTGTCAGTTTATTTCAAATAACCGATGCCTATGTTATGATTTTTTTTCTTATTAGTTTGCAGGCCTGCTGTATGGCTGGTCAGCAGGATGAGAACCTACAGTTCAGTTCTGAGCTATAGGTTTATGACATCCATTGATATCAGCCAACAACAGGCCACAAACCTGCAAAATTAACAAGATGGAAAATATTATATATATGTGATTCACACACATGTATAAGCACATTTAATTCATATTATTTTTTCATCACACACATGTAGAAACCAATAGAAACCTGTAGTTCCATTCATTTCATCTCTTTTCACATTCAGACACATGTAGAAATATTTATGTATTGATCATCTTCACACACATATGACAATTCATAAAACTTCATTCACATTCACACAAAAATAATTATGAGCACAAATTTATTCTTTATTCATCATTCTCATCATTGTCAATAAAATTATATCTAAAAATTCCCACTCTTTGTAGGGCTTTTGACCATTCTTCTCTTACAACATCTAATTCATCTCTCGTATAGGGAGCATGTACATCGAAACGCTTTCCACCTATGCTAAAGTCAGCAGTTTTAAAGACCTGCAAAGAGAATGATGTATATATATAATTAATAATATATAATAATATTGATATATTTCATATTATCAAATGAGACTATGTATAATACCCATTGTATCTTATCGATTTCCATTACGACATGTTTGATGATTAGGTCCATAAATAGCATCACATATTAGGCACATGCCCAGCCGTTATCTTGTGTAGCACACTATAAATTGAAACATATAAAATATTAAAAAATACAAATAAGCACAGTTCACATAAATAATATATACATTGGAGTTAGGAAATTACTTTCACATTCTCCCAAATAAGTGACAGATCCTTTTTCCTGGGGACCTTTCCTCCAACTTTTTTGTACTCTTGTAAAGCCCTACATATGTTAATGTAACCCATTAAATTGCATAATTAAATAGTAATGTAGTAACATATGTTAATAGATATAAAAACATGAAATATTTCTCACGAGAATAATGACCTTTTAATTGCATGTCCATATAATGTATCCAACTCATTCCCCATAGGATCTAGATAATAGACAGTGAACATCTTGGGGACAATAACTAGTATCTCCCAATGCTTACCACTACAGGTAAGAAAGTAGAAAATTAATAACTCAAAATCCACAATAAAAATGTAATTTTCTTAAGTCCAAATTATAAGCAAAGTAAACTTACGCGACATTGAATGGAGCTATTATCACCATCTTATTATTTTTACCAAAATATTGAAAAGCATCACAACAGTATGAAGTAATTGACTATGGGTCTACATCTACAAGACTAATCAAAGATGGAACCAAAAATCCCACATGGGAAAACCCAAAATCTATACATATCTTGTGTAAGTGGCAGCAAAACATGTATTACATATGCATTAATATATAAGAAACCAGATCATCGTATATACAACAAGGTATATGGATGTATAAACAAGATTTCACCATATCCAAAACTCTATCATAGATATGTTCAACCATTCATAACTAAACAACTCCAAAATATCTTGTATAAATATCTTATTTTCGTATGATTGACCTGCATTAATACCTATGCATTAATATGTACGTATGCAAAACTTCTATTATGTATGCATTAATACGTATGAAAAACTTGTATAAATAGATTGTTATCATATGATTTACCTGCAACATCCTATGGAATAGTAACAATTATAGTGCAATTTGTATCATGTTCGCCGATCCATACTGCCACACCCCTACAATTAGGACCTATCAAGGCATGTAGGTCCCTTGGAAGCCAACTTGGTAGTCAAGGAGGTGGAGGCCGAGATGTAGTGGGTCTCGTCTTTTTGACCTGTATATATAATTTCAGATCAATTGACTCATATATACACACTAACAAATTAAAGTAATGGAAATTTATCATACAATATCAGTATAGAGGACATCTGCTTCAGGCCATAGTATCACTCTGCCTACTGCCTCACCAAGTGTTTCAGCATCTGGGTGTGCATGAGGCAGTGCAAGATCCATCCAGTCGGGGAGTACATGTATTGGGCTCACACGTACCACACCATCTGGTATTGGATACCCATGAAACATGCACCTTTTAAGGGGTACGTAATCCGACGCCTCTGCAATGATATATTCTTAACTTTTTCGTCGGCATGGCTTCAACCCCTACAAATTTACGTAAAGAATGTTATAAGCATATATAAACAAACATATCATCTTGTACAGACTAGCTATTATGTCATAAAAATACTTACAGAGGACGTGCTAGGTGGTGGGTCTATAGGATTACTCCCAACCTCTGCAGTATGAGTAGTAGGAGAAGAGCGGCCCGCCACAGGTACTGTCTAAGTGGCAGTCGCAGTCTGAGATGCCTACCACTTGCTAATTACTTCATGGAGTCTCTTATCAAGTACTTCCTTGACTCTCCTATCAATTAACAAATCTACCTATACATGGATAAAAGAAATGCTAGCTTCTAATTATTGAATTCCCTTTTGCAATAACATTCTAAAATAAGAATAGGTTACCTCAACTTGTGAAAGTCTCACTTTTGGGATAGTTTTGCACTGGGATGCCCCAAAGAACACTTTGATTCCCACACCAGTGCTTGCACCCCTAACACATCCAGGATGCTCTGGGTTACCCAGAGCAACTATTAATTCATCCCTTGTTCCCTGAGGGATGAACTTGCCTTCCTTCATCTGCTCGTGCATCTCCCACTAATCACAATCAAAAAAAATTAGTAAGTAAACATATCAATAATCAATATCGATTGATTTCTCTAAGAGTTGATTTTTACCATTTTTTTAGCCACCTCAACAGTTGTGGGCTTCGGTATGTCTCCCTTCTTGTTTTGCCTCCCAGCTATCCACATAGCATGGTGAGGCAGAGGTGTAGGAGCAGTAGTAGAGGACTCTGTAGTCTCCTGAGTAGCAGTAGGCTGAGCAAACTTAGCCAGTAGTCTTTGGCGAACACCTGCATATCCTCTTGGACCCATTGTGTGGTCATGCACATTCAGTGCACGCCTTTCTCATTGAGCATCGCTTAATACCTAAAGGTTAATCTTGAATAGGTGAATACATAAAAATGTATATTAATTAAATTGGGAGTGGCGCTTAATACCTTGAATTCATCTATTTTTCTTTGAGTAACAAACACCTCCCAGTCTTTGGGGTCCAGGTAGTTCCATTGTTGTGTGGCTTCCTTCTGCCTAAATTTATTTTTTAAAGAGAATACAAACAAAAATTATTAGTGTAGAGTTAATGAAATAGTGATCAATTTCTAGAATTGGAAATCAATCAAGAACCTCTTATCAACATCACGTATGTAATCTCGGGTGAGATTGGTCCTATAGTTTCTTAGGACCCTCCCATAGTGTTGCATCACACATTTACGATGCAACTTTTCATCCAGATCAAATATTCTCTGCAAATTAAATAGAATTGCTATTTACTAGTATCCTAAAAATTAGTAATCTACACAAATAGAATTACAAATAATAATAACTCACACATAGTTCCTTCCATATGTGGTCTTTCTTCCCCTTAGGAACTTTATTCCAGGATTCTAGGATAGGACTACAATGGTTGCGAGTAAGAACCCCAAGATATGAAACAAATGAGTTGTGGTTCACTCCATATGGATTTCCTGCATGATCGAAATCCACAACCAATTTGGGTCCATTACCCCTTTGATGTATTAACTTGTTCATCATCGTGATGCCCCTCACTTTCTCAATTTTCTTTTGTTGCTCATCAAGTGTTGTAATTTCTTCAAGGGGTACATCACCAACCTAAAATATGATAAAAAACACACGTACATGATATAATTATAAATGAAGATATAGATAGAAACCTCAGGGATATATTCTTAAAACTTACATTGTCAGGCGGTGCAAGCACGTCCTCACCCTCACGGTGATCATCAACATGCTCATCATGGGAATGCTTAGCCATCTGAAAGTTCACATTCATATTATAAATTTCACATTGTAAAGTAACACTAATTGTAAAGTTCACATTGTAAAGTACACATTCACACTGTAAAGTAATTGACATTGTAAAGTTCACATTCACATTGTAAAGTTCACATTCACATTGTAAAGTAATTCACATTGTAAAGTTCACATTCACATTGTAAAGTAATTTGCATTGTAAAGTCCACATTCACATTATAAAGTTTACATTGTAAAGTTCACATTCAGAAAAATAAAACATATAAAAAATATAAACATTCATGCCTCTAATATTGTGATCTTTTATCAATTAACAATCCTTCATTGTGATCCCTGCGAACATACAAGTCATTGTGATCCCCAACTTCAATGTTTGGTGGTGTTGGCAACCCAACTGGGAATGGACTGGAGTCATCATACTTATCATATTACTCTTCTTCATCTATAGGATCTTCAATGAACTGTCTTTTACCATGAAGAACAACCGACCATTTATCATTTGTAGGATCATTGATATAAAATACTTGTTTCTCTTGTGATGCCAATATGAATGGTTCACCCTTCTCGCCAATCTTTTCAAAGTTCACTAAGGTGAAACCCAATTCATCCACTATAACTCCTTTGTTGTTGTCAACCCAATTACATTTAAAGAGCAGAATTCTGAAATCTACATAGTCAAACTCCCATATGTCTTCAATGACACTGTAATATGTCATTTTAGCTTCACGTGGACTCTTATCCTTTGCACTTGCAAAAAACAATGAAGATGCTTGAAGGGTGACCCCACTATTTTGGATGACACTCTTATCATCTTGACGCTTTATGTAATATTAGAATCCATTTATGTCAAACCCTTCATAAGACATAACATTCAATTTTGGTTTAAAGGCGAGGCATTTGATGGTTTTAGTAAGATTATATGGTATTTGAGATAGTTGATGTAAGACTTTATCTTCAAACCACTTATAAATGTCTTGTTATGCTCTCTAGAAAGCCACATTGAATTGAATCGAGGATATTGTCTCTTGATGAAATTGGTATGTTCCTCGATATAAACACTCAATTCGTCGATGTTGTGTAAAATATACAAGTGACCTTGCTCCAACTACTCATGGCTGATTACTTTCTCCCATGATCCCAAAATTCCTTTGCCAAAATGCTCCTCAATATTCTTGTCATTCATAGGAGCATCATTAGCACTCAGAAAGTCATTGAAAAAATGCATAACCTCTCTCGCCACATAACCCTCAATAATACTCCCTTCAGGCCGATAACGGTTTTGAACATCACCTTTAAAAATGCTCATGTATTATTCAAAGGGATACATCCAATGCAAGAAAACTGGTCCCAACATTTTCACTTCCCTAGTCAAATGGACAACAAGATGTACCATGATATCAAACAACAAAGGAGGAAAATACATCTCAAGCTGACATAGGGTAATAACCACTTCTCTTTGCAATTTATCAAGAGTATCGGGGTCAATAACTTTGCTGCACAGACTGTTGAAAAAGAAATAAAGTCTGGTGATTGCAAACTGTACATGCTTCGGCAATATAGATCGAATTTCCATGGGTAGTATTTGTTGCATTAGAGTGTGACAATCATGAGATTTAAGACCTATCAACTTCTGATCTTTCATTGATACCAATGTACGGATGTTGGATGAGTAACCGTGTGGCAGCTTAACATTTACCAAGCATTCACAAAAAGCTTTCTTCTCCTTTCTAGACAACATGTAACAAGTGGGAGGTAAGTATGTTCTCTGATCGCTACTAACTACTTATGTTAATTCTGTCCTTATTCCCATTTCACGTAGGTCCATTCTAGATTTTATCCCATCTTTAGTCTTACCTAGTATATTCAACAAAGACAACAATGACGTGAAACTTTTGTCACTCCATCAATTGTTAGCTTTCAGTTTATACAATCTCAACACAGTGCTAAGCTTCGTAAACTTACAACCTGTGTATAACGATATCTCAGCATCATGCACAATGTTTCTAAACATGGGATGTGGATCTGTGTGCTCTACCCCACAACTATCCAGCATCGCATGAATGATGTCTATTGGAACTGGTTCATTCACATTTACATCATCGAAGGAAATTTCTTCTTCCACACAAGTACTGCTATCGACATCCACTAATTTTAGGTTTGAAATCTCTCCATGCCAGTGCCATTCTGTATAGCCTTGTACAATCCCATCACACATGACATGACTTTTGATTTTGTCACCAATGCTGACTTTCAAGTTGTTACCGCAATGCCTACATGGACAATAGAACCTATCTATTGGTTGTTTCCAATGTTCCTGGGCAAATCTAATAAACTGGTCAAGACTAGAAATAAACTCAGGGGTGCAACAATTTGGAATGGACATCCATGATCTATCCATTCTATGATCAAAGAGAAAACAAGTATATATTAGAACAAGATTAGGGTCTAGGGTTAAAAGATTAGGATTTATGGTTAAAACTTTAGGGTTTAAGGTCTTATATATAATTAATGGTTAAAACATCCTAAGTGAGATTAAGTGTTCAAGAACAGTCCCAAACTGGGGACTATCTAAGATTTACTCATAATGAGTAAATCTTAGATGGGTTTCTAGGCCAACAAATACATGTGTTGTCATTCTTATATATAATAAATGTGTACCACCTATCCCATTCTTGAACACTTAATCTCACTAGTAAGTGTATACTGTGTATTGGGTTTTCAAGAGAATTTCTGCAGCATTTCCCCGCTATTCTCCAAGTACATATGTACTTAGAGAACAAACGAGGAAATTCTATCAAAACTTTCTTGAAAACCCATTACACATTATACACTTACATCCTAAGTGAGATTAAGTGTTCAAGAATAGTCCCAAACTGGGGACTATCCAAGATTTACTCCTAATGAGTAAATCTTGGATGGGTTTCTAGGATAACAAATACATGTGTTGTCATTCTTATATATAATAAATGTGTACCACCTATCCCATTCTTGAACACCTAATCTCACTAGTAAGGGTATAATGTGTATTGGGATTTCAAGAAAATTTCAGCAGCATTTCCCCGCTGTTCTCCAAGTACATATGTACTTAGAGAACAAATGGGGAAATGCTACTGAAATTTTCTTCAAAACCCAATACACATTATACACTTACATCCTAAGTGATATTAGGTGTTTAAGAATAGTCCCAAATCGGGGACTATCCAAGATTTACTCCTAATGAGTAAATCTTGGATGAGTTTCTAGGCCAACAAATACAACACCAGTCCCTTGTTCACAACCCCATTCAACATACAATTTTCTTATAGAAACACTTGTGGACAGCCTTAACAACATATCAATGCTTCCTAAATTAATCAATGTATTATTTTATATATAACACAAATCTGGTGGGTATAACATAGAAAAAAACTCAACATGTCACAACAGAAACATGTCCTTAACCTAATATATAGATATTTGTAACATAACTCATTAGGAAGAGAGACCATGAAACACCATGCATTGATTTGAAGTTTTCTTTCCCATCTAAGGTTATTTGCAATTTCATGCTTGTTTCATTATCTTTCTTTCTAGTATTTCTACTTGAATTGCATATATAATCAATTTCATATAGATAACCACCACATTATGTTACTAATCAATACTTCATATTATGTCCTATATAATTTTTACTTAAATAGGAATATGTCCATTTCTCTGCAAGTAACACATTAATAGCTTATGAATATTTAGATGCATTTATACTATCAATTCCTAGGGTTTACCTTTTTACAGTAGCAAAATATAATAGGGGTTATTTTGGTCATTTTGTTACTAAAAATTGCACGTCTCTATGTAACTTCCATAAATAAACTACTATATATTAATATGATACTTTAATTGGCTGTATTCATAGAGTCCACTTTAGGGTCTGGACAAAGGTCGATAGTTCTACCAAATAGATCTTCTATTTTAGAGGCAATACATATAGTATAAAGGTGAAAAAAAGAAGATTGAAGATATAATCATTTTACAAATAGAAGACCCACATGTGAGTTAAGTTTGAGACATCAATGTATCTTTAATACGCATGTTTCAAGGTTCAAAGCGCATAATCAAATCAAATTAGGATGCTAGAATGGACAAGTTTGAATCTTATTTCAACATGCATTAAAATTTACCGAATTAGGTCAATCGTGAGGATTAGAAGCACAAATATATGCAAGCACAACATTTTTTCAACATACATCAGCCACCATGGCTGTGCTACCCAGTACAGCTGTGCTACCACCACAGTCGTGTTGCCCAGCACGGCTGTGCCAATGAATGAAGCATCACTGTTGCATGATATTGAGGCGTGTATCCTTGTTTATCAGGAGGAGAAGCGTAGTTAGGGATATAGAAGAGACTGGGACAAGAAACTGGCGAGGATGACATAGTATTCCAGAGTGTTCTATGGGTCTCTGATTACCTACACTGTGTTGTGTAGAAGTGGAGCGGCGGCACTTGCGGATAGAGGAGCGGCGACGGAGCACCGGCAGATAGAGGAGCGATGGCGGATAGGCACCAGCCAACTGAGCAACAGTTGGAGCTAGGCAGCGGTGGCGTGCGACTCTGGCATATTCCCAAGCTCTAGCGGCGATTGGTAGCTGGAGCAAAGGGAGAAACAGTAGCGGGGACAAAGCAACAGCCATAGATCGCCAGACCTAAGTAACAAAAGTGATGAAATAGAGAATGGGGAAGAGTCTGCTTCGTGCGGGTGCTATTAAGTTTACCATCGTCATCAGTTGTTTCAGAAACTGACACCTAAGTTCAATATTCATCGGTTTCCATAAAAAACCGACGCCAAAGGGGGGTAAAAATTTTCGCAGGGGCAGTATGGGAACACACATTGGCATCGGTTTTTGTAAGAAAGCTAATGACAAAAATTAAAACATTTATTCGTCGGTTATTTGGTAAACAACCGACGCCGTATGTGAAATTTTGGAGGTAATTTTATTGCACTGGAAAAATTGGATTTGGTGGGAGATTTTAGGCATTGGTTTCTAATTGAGCAACCAATGCTAAATAAAAAGCGATACCCGTGTCTGGCTGGTCTTCACATATAGATGTCAGTTTGTGCTTTCAGCCGATGTTGTAGGGTTTCACCGTCAATTTTTTGGACACAACCGATGCCTCTATATATGATGTTATAAGCTATTTCTGTAGCAGTGATCAATGATATGAAATCTCTCTTGATGATGACAAATCAACACCCCAGAATATTCTAGATATCCTCTTAGGTCTAGAATTACTCTAAGATGCTAGGAACATGTATGATCTGGGAAGAAGCAGTTAGTGGGCCCGACCGTGCCAGGCTGGGCTCGACCGTGCCAGGCTGGGCTCAACCGTGCCCATATCTATGGTTCTACATATATCCCCTTGAACCATCATCCTTTCAGATTCCGATCCAAACTACCTTCTCTTACCTATTTCTACAACAAATCTCTTGATATATGCAGAAATAGATGTTCAAGCAAGAAAGAGATCAATCAAACTAGCAATCATAACTACAAAGCGAAGATAGAACAGAAAACGTACCAGATCTAAAATAAAACTACTTGTTTAAGGTAAAAGTACATAAGCATGCCCAAACTGGGCTACATAGCCAAGAAGGATCTCAACTAGCCATGGACAAGCATAGTTGGCACCAAACGAAGATGGAAGAACATTATTTGTATAGAAACAAAGGAGAATAATAGAAGAAAGGAGAAGAAGAGGATATTTAACCCGTAGAGGAGAGGTGGCTCTCACTCCTTAGCTTCTGTATAGGATGAATCTCATCTTTAGGTCATCCGCCTTGGTCTTCTAGACTCCTTGGCCTCCTTTCTCTTCTATTCCACCCCAAACAACAACTTGGTGGGTGTATGGAGGTGGAAGATGGCTGAGAATGGTAGGATATGGGTGAATGATGTAGATGGAAGAAAACCAGAGGAACAGACGTAGGATGAGCACTTCAACCTTTTCATACCTTGGAACTCTCCCATAGAGCTCTGGGAATTAAAATAGGTCAGAACCAAAATGTGGAACATCCAAAAATTCAGAACCCAGAATGTCAAAAATCTCAAAACCCCTCTCCAGGTAGAGAGGGGTGGGTATTTATAGGTGAAGGTAGAGTGTATATAATGAGTGGTCACGACACCTATCTTGGTCATGGAAGGTGTCTCGGCACGACCATACCGGGGGTCACGGTTGACCGAATGTCGTGGTTGAGGTAGATGTCGCGGTCGAGGAGGACATCGTGATCGAGGAATACATTGCAGTCGAGGCATGCTTTGCGGGCGAGGTAGATGTCGCGGGAAAGACAGGTACATCTGACACTTTGCCTCAGTATGGTCATGTTGATCATCTTGGTTGTGGAAGATGAGATTCAATCGTGGTCACGACAAGTGCCGCAGTCGAGGTAGACGTCGCGGTCGAGGTAGACATCACGGGTAAGACAGGTGCGGCTTGCCCTTTTCCTCGGCATGACCATGCTGAGCATCTCAATTGTGATAGACAAGATTCATTTGTGGTCATGGTAGGTTTCACGGTCGAGGTAGGTGTCACAGTCATGGTAGGTGCCACGGTCGAGGTAGGTGTCGCAGTCGAGGTAGGTGCCTCAGTCAAGACACATGCAGATGACCCTTGTCCTCAGCACGTCCATGTCAAGCATCTCGATCACGTCAGGTGTCGTGCTCGTGACGGATGGAAGCCTAGTTGTTGCAAAAACCACATGTTGGGGAGAAATCTTAGAGAATAGATGTATTTTCTGGTTTGATGCCTGCAAGTCCTAAAATTGGCTAGTTGAGTAACTCTATCTATGAAAAGATATGAATGACTAAAAGATAAGGATCTAGGGTTATTTTGGGCATATTAAGGCTATAATGACACAAAACTATAAATTAATGCTTAGCATAAATGCTTGAATTTGGATGTCATCAGTAAGGAAGAGAGAGTGGCTAAGATGTACTCCAGGCTCAACACAATTGTGAATGGACTTGCTTCTTTGGGCCAACCTATGAATCAACGCACTATCAACTCCAAGATCCTTAGCTGTCTTCCTAAGAGAAGGCAATCCAAGGTGACATGCATGGAAGAAATGAGAATCCTTGGTGAAAGTGCTACCAAAGAGCTCATTAGGAATATCCAAGCCTATGATCCTAGAATTTACAAGCAAGAAGAAAAGGAAAAGCTAGAAGAGGAGTCCAAGAACATGAAGGAAAATGCATTCAAAGCTCAACAGGAGGCCATTGTTCTTCAACAACAATTTTCTTTTCGGCCTACTCCTTCCTTAAGTGAAGATGAAGCCCCTAGTGATCATGAATCTAACTACTCCAAGGGCAAGCACTTCAAAGGAAAACCCTCTTCCTCCTCTACTCCAAGGTGCTATAAGTGTGGTCAGAAGGGATACTACAAGAATGATTGTCTAAATGCTAATAAATCCTACTACAAGAGAAACTCCAAGAAGGAGGACTACTAGAAAGAAAGGAAGGATAAGAAGGAAAGAAGAACCTAAGATCTAGCTCATGTCGCATGGGAGGAGTCTTCCTCTAATGATTATAGCTCCAATGAAGTAGAATGTTACCTTGCTCTCATGGCCTCAACTAGTAAATAAGTATGTGAGGTCATATTAAATGAACTATCTAAATAATATCTCATTGATATGATTAATATTTCCCATCCTTCTTACTCTAAATGAAAATCCTATTGGTATGTATGCCCTGAGAGCCAATCATGGGATGATTGGTGGGATACATTAATATTGACTTGATAAAGATCAAAGGCAAGCTTCCAATTCTTTTTGGTTCAGTCATATGAGATAATGATAGAACAAATTAAATGTCTAGAGAATGACAGTACTCAATGACGTATGTCTTCAGGTTCAGGACCTGAACGATGAGATCATACGGATGCTAAGAGTTTGTACATTCTTATTATGTCCCTAGTCGGATGTCATTGTGGAAGGTAGATAGACAACAATGACATACAAGACTAGATTGTGGTGTTGGTTGATGACATAATCTCATTAGTCATGATATGGAGATATCAAACCAACACATATGTACTTGTTAGAGAACAAGTATACCAGACAGAACCACCGTGAGTTTGACACATGGAACCATGACATGGTAGTCACAGTCAGTTCTCACAGTGATGGTGGTGAGTGTGATTCTTTGACCTGAAATCACTACACTCAACACATGTCATTGGGTACACTTTGACATCATCAAATGCAGTCATGAAACATGGGTTGTTATAAAAGTGATGATTGGGTGGATTTGACACATGGGGCTTTTGAGGGGTGAGTGATAGATATGGGAATTGTCCCTCCTGAGGGAGTTTGATATCCATGGAAACTTGATGAGTAGGATTGAGATAGGCATGCACACATGTGTGAATCAATATGCGATATTGATGTCATACATATCTCCTCCAATCTACTATGAGATCAAGAAAGTGAATGAACATTGAAAGTATGATTGTTCCATGCCTTGAGTTCATTCAGGATATCAGGGACAAAGGAATTATACATTCACTGTAACACAATTCACGGATTGTAGGATTGAAAGTTGTTCTCTAACTTTCCTTTTCACTTGGGTAGCACTGATGTGCGACTAGGCACCACTCTTTGCTTGTGAAGTCATAAGTGTTGTGGACTTTCACTGCCAACGTGAAATGGACCTGTAGGGTCACACACATAGGATTTAACCTGGAAGAGGAGTTTATCCACAAATGATGTTTAGATAGATTACTAAAGGAGTTTAGTAGTTCAATTAAACACTCAATCAATTGATAGCTCAAAATCATAGTGTTCAAGGTGTTGGACCGATTGATTAGAGTATCAGATTGATTGAAATTACGATTGACTGATTTGCACAAGTCTGATGCCCCAACCGATCAGCTCATGTGACGAACCGATCGGCTTAGGTTAGTGAACTGATCAGCTCAGGACAAGGTGAACCGACTGGTTCAAGGGTTGAACTGATTGGCTCAACTGGTCCAACTGAGATTGTTTGCAAAGTTAGAAGACTATTTTGCAAATACAATTTGTTTCACTTATACAAATTTGATTTGGACAAGGATTAATATTTGATTAATCGGAACAAATTTGAAAGTCAATTTGAGTTGGATCAGGACCACGAATGTGACGTCTGTTTCCAAACATCGATTAAGATAATGCGGAAGCGATTACTAATAGCGGATTACTAAAAATCACTAAAAATTAAAACCATTTATCAAGAGATCCATTCATAGGAAAACTCTTTCATTCAGAACCAAAGTAAATCATTACATACTGGTTCATAATGTACATGTCATGTACCATCTCTTCTCGAGGATGACATACAACAACTACCCTATTAAATTTGTACATAGGAAACTTAAAACCTCGAGGCATCAAGCCAAAACCTCAGATCGATTATAAAATCACAAACTACTGACTCTTAGGACCTGAGTGTACAGAGACGACACATAGAACTTTATGTACAAAGCCTGACAACTAGTATCCCCACCTGGGATATTACTGTTGTCCTTGTTGTTGCTGCTGCTGCTCTTCCTCTGCTATAGAGATTCTTCCTCTTTGTCTGCGTCTACCTAAAAACGTTGGATTCCACGGGGGTGAGACAATTATAAAAATTGCCCTAGCGAGAGATATAACTCTCCGCCAAAAACATTATTATTACAGTTTAATAGAAATAAACTAAGCAGTGGAATCATAAGCTTAACAGGAGATAATTTAATATCTATGCAGATTAGAGCAACATTCTCACTTAAGCTATCAGTTGTAACTTGATAAACATCATGTCTAATATTCAATAAAGAATTGAAGAACATTTATAACACTTATCCATTTAGGATATACTAAGTCAAATAACATCAACCAGTGATTCACATATTTCAATCTTATGCAAATATGCTACACGGCTGATTACAGTTTTCAAACATACTTAATCTCTGAGGAGATGAGGTATACCGCTCATACTCCAACCGACCATTGCTAAAAGGAATTGGTACCATAAATAGGTCAACGGAAGAGCCGAATTCCCATGACCTCCAACATCATGGTTAGTACGGGACCACAAGAAGGACTATGTCAACTGCTCAAAATAGCTTTCCAGGGTATATAGGAACTTCACTATAGAGTTACAACGTCAACTGCACTCTCATCGGCAATCGAGAGAATTAATGTTTATCTCCATCGAACCGACATTAAATATCATTGGGAGATTAGTGATACATCCATCCCAACCATCGGGAGATTTGTGATACATCCATCCCGACACATGAAGGATTGAGAGGTTTAAAGTTTATCTTCCATCAATCTCTTCACCAGGACGTAAGGATATTTTCACCCATTTACCCCCACATATTCAAAATATGCAAATTCCAAGAAATCCATAGGGAAAACTATTTCACCATCACCAACTTCTGACGATGATGGATCTATGGTCAGAGAACTACATAAATAGATTTCACTTGATTAATTAAGTACATTTTCATATTCTTTTAGCATCAGCCAAGTTCTCAAACATAACTTATTGTGACAATGCTATAAAGAGACATGTACTATTTCATCAATTACTTATCAGTCTTTAAAAGATATTGGAAACTCAGTCCCTCTTTTCAATACTGGGAATTCTCATTCCTTCACAATCTCATTATCACAATCATATGGTTCTGGGTATTCAAACCCTTAGCTCATCATTGATCATTGTTACCTCTTTTCCAGGTAACCATCACCTTCAGGTCATTTGACCAAGGTAAACATGATACTTTCTATTACAAGCATCACTCATGGTACTTGCGGCCCATTAACTCTCTTGTTACCTCTTTACCAGGCAACAAGGTATATTATGGCACACAAGGCCCAATAAAACATAGTGAATTAAACATCATAGCTCATACCTGGCCATTACCACCATCTCAGAATACCTGCATGGTTAGTGCAGATGATAACAGTAACCACAATCACATATTAGTACTTATGCAGAACAAATATGGATTCACTATTCAAGGGTAACACCACTATTCCCTTTCTAGGGTTAGGGTTTCCCATTTCATGTCATTTGGGAACATTCATCCCATTACCCAGATCAAGGTTATGATTTATCACCATATTGCCCAAGATTAGACTTTCATAAAACATTACATAGCATCACCCTGGATTTGAGCTCCACATCACATCAAACATTAGGGTTTCTCATAAAATCACCCTTAGTTAGGGTTTCACATAAATTTCACCCCAGAATAGGGTTTACATTCAATAACCCACAATTAGGGTTTACTATTCATCCCAATTAGGATTTCATGTTCCATTACCCATACTTAGGGTTTACTATTCATTCCAATTAGGTTTTTGCATCACATTACCCTAAATTAGGTTTACACATATCATCACCCTGGATTAGGGCTACATCCTTACCCTGGATTAGGGTTTCACTCAGAATTGCCCTAAATTAGGGTTAGGATTCAATAACCTTGTCAATTAGGGTTTACACTCATGATTAGGGTTTTCATGATCTCTTTGCTAAGGATCATACCCTTAATCACCTCATAAATCATACTCATATATGAATTCCATTTTATCATCCTTTCAACTTGATTAGGTTATATCAACTCTTCAATCAAGTACATACAACTATGATTAACATAGTGTACTAAGTTATTGTTCTTATAAGCAATTTGGGTTTATCCCTTTAATGGTACTAATCATTTAAGTACTTTTAGGATGCCAACCTTTGTACCTCCATTGATTACCATTACTATCAATCATTGGATCATTGGAACAATCATCACCTTCAATTTCCAAATGATTGAATCACAATAGACCTTCATTCGGTTTTGAGGTTTCATCATCAAACAGTTTTGAAACCGTTTTACTCCAAATGATTTTGAAACCGTTTGACCCCAAACAGTACCAAGACCATTTGGGCTCAAATGGCCTCAAGACCGTTTGGGCTCAAACCAGCCTCAAAACCACATGGGCCATTTAGGGCATTCACCAATCAAATTGAATATAATTTGCTCCATTGGATTGGCCATCAATTAGGAAATTAAAGGATTCATCAATCATCACCATTGGATCTCTATCCATCACTCATGAATCAACCTCAAAACCTTCAAACGGTTTTGAAACTGTTTGATCCCAAATAGTTTCAAGACCGTTTGGGCTCAAACGGGTCTCAAGACCGTTTGACCCAAAAAGTCTTGAAATCGAATGGATTACTTTATGGAATTTCCAACAAATCGATTAGGGTTGTAATTGGTGGATTGTCCACACATTCAATTAATGAATTGGATCTGTTGGATCATCATCCAGCATGTACTAGGTTTTAGACCTCAAACGGTCAACCCTCTCATGCGGTTTGGGACTCAAGTCACCAAACGGTTTGCAAACTGTTTGGTCTCCAAACGGTTTGGTGAAACTGCTTGGACCAAAGGTCCAAAACCGTTTGCAACTCAACTTTGTTGGAAAGTGTGCCTAAGATGATGTCATCATCATCAACCTTCAAACCCACGAAATCTACTACCATCTTCATAGTAATTCCATCAATCAATCAAAGGAATTGCAAAAAGATCAATTGAACATAAAAGGTTGAGAAATTGAATTCAATAATAATGAATAAGGGTTCAAGTCATATAACCCACCATCAATTGAGCTTCAAATCTTGGAGCTTCACGTCAAAAATGGTGTAAGAAGCTTTTGCAACTCCCCCAAGGCTCGTCCTCAAGTTTTGGAGTGAAAGGATTGGCTAGGGTTGAAGATGGAGTGAAGAAAAGAAGAAATTATGCACTGATTTATGATTTCCACCATGAAATCAAGATGAAAGAAGCTCAAGAAGCTTACCAACAGGTTGGGGGTCGTCCTACTGGTCATTCAAAGCTTTCTTGGTCGTTTTGCAAGAAAAGGGTAGAAGTGAATTCGAAATTCCCCTTTTACTCTATGGATAAATGAGCATACATGTAATTTTTATTAAAAATTCAATTAGGAGAGAGAAAGTAGGAATTATATCTCCCAAGTTCTTGCCACTTGCCCCCTTGCTTTCCTTAGGGACGAGGCTATCCTATTTGCCTCTTATTCCTCTCAATTATCCATGTTTTAAAGAAAAGCAAATTAAGCACCTTAACCCTTTTTATATTAATATCCATAAACAAGTGGATATTTCTTTTTCTTATAATAACATGAATGGGTTTTTCACCTCCTTGAGATATTTCGTGGTCCTTGCAAAGAACAAGGACATACACACATATATGAATTCAACCATTTCAATTTTGGTTGAAGTCCCTTCAATTATTATATTTATTTTTGCATTAAATTGAATTAGGGTTTCAATTATGCTTAAATCTTGATTATTTTAATATCAAGATTCTCTCTCCTTCAAAGAGATACAAATGAGATTCCCCCCTCATTTTCTTTGCTTCACATGATCCCAAGGAATAGTAGGAACCATTTTGCAATGGTAATTGGCATATTGAACCCTAGGTTTTGGGTAAATTGCACATTACACCAAGACTAGGTTTTAATGCACAAACATTGCTTTATCAACTCTTTCTTGGTATTCAAGTTATCAAAAGCCATACCTCTACATCATCTTCACTGTCATGATGCTTCAACACATGAGGAACATATTATCATGCACAATTTGCAAATAAACCCCTCAACTTGTGTAATTTGCACTTTAGTCCAAAACAAGCAAAACATTGATTTCAACAATATTCAAAAAGGACTAAAATTGCAATGTAAGTTCATATTGAGCCTTAATTACTTTTAAAAAGGTAAGAGAAAGAATATAATCACTTTTATTAAACAAAACACCTAGGGTTAAAACATAACCCAGGTCAGGTATGATACAAGTTTATCCACCCTTTACAAGGATTTCGTCCTCGAAATCATCAATGAAAACATCAAGAGAAAAGAGAAGGGTACTTCCTCCTCATCTCTTCCTCTAGCTCCCACGTAGATTCTTCAATGCCACGGTGATTCTAGAGAACTTTTACAAGACATATGTCTTTCTTTTTCAACTTCTTGATTCTTCTGTCAAGAATCAACACTGGTCCTTCAACATACGATATATCGTCATTTAGTTCTACCTCCACAGGTTGCAGAGCTAACTTTGTGTCAGGATGACACTTCCTCAGCATAGAAATATGGAACACTCGGTGCAATCTATGCAACTGGGGTTGTAACTCAACTTATAGGCTACCTTTCCCATCCTCTCAATGATTGGATAAGGTCCCATAAATCTAGGAGCTAACTTTCCCTTCTTTCCAAATCTAAGGATACCTTTCCAAGGTGAGACCTTGAGATATACTCTGTCTCCAACTTGGAATTCTAAGGGTCTATGACGCTTATCATCATATGATTTTTGCCGATCCTAGGCAACTTTCAACTGTTGTTGTATAACTTTAATCTTCTCAGTTGTTTGCTGAACCAGCTCAGGACCCAAAAGTTGGTACTCTCCTGTTTCATACCAACATAAGGGAGATCTAAAACGTCTACCATATAAAGCCTCATATGGTTCCATATCAATACTGTGCTGATAGCTATTATTATAAGAAAATTCTATCAAGCTCAAATGTAGATCCCAACTTCCTACAAACTAAAGGACACATGCTCTAAGCAAGTCCTCCAAAGTTTGTATAGTCCTCTCAGACTGCCCGTCTGTCTGAGGATGAAAGGCTGTACTAAACCTTAACTGCATACCCAAAGCTTTATGTAGTCGTTCCCAAAAATGACTTGTGAACTGGGGACCTCTATCAGATACAATAGTAGCTAGAATCCAGTGCAAACGCACTATCTCGTCTATGTATAACTGTGCAAGCTTCTCAGTAGTGTAGGTTGTTTTGACAGGTAAGAAATGTGTTGTCTTAGTCAACCTATCAACAATCACCCAATTGGAATCATGAATTTTGGCTGTTCTAGGCTAACCAACCACAAAGTCCATGGTTACATGATCCCATTTCCAGTGCGGTATAGCAAGATGTTGCATTGTTCCTGTGGGCTTTTGATGTTCAGCTTTAACCTGCTGACACACTGGACACCGCATAACAAACTCAACAACATCTTTCTTCAATCCAGGCCACCAATACATATCTTTTAAGTTATGATACATCTTGGTGCTTCCTGGATGCATAACATACATCAAAGAATGATCTTCTTCCAGGACTAACTTCCTTAAGTTATCAACATCAGGTACTACCATCCTATCATGGTAACAGACTACCTGATTATCCGAATCATGAAAGCCATCCCGCTTCTCACTACCATACTGTAATATAATCTGCTAAACTACAACATCAACTTGTTGTGCTTCTTTAATCTGTTGTCTCAGAGTTGGTTTTATGTGCATCTCAGCTAACAACCCGACTAACAATGATATTTTTAGTTGTACATCATTTTGCCTCAAAGATATAAACATATCCCTCTTAGAGCACACTAAGGAGTTCAACTGTGCTTTGTTTAAGGATGGTGTTGCTGATTTTCTTCTTAGTGCATCAACAACCACATTTGCTTTCCCTAGATGATAATCAATTGTACAATCGTAGTCCTTGATTAACTCCATCCAGCGGCGTTGCCTCATGTTTAGCTCATGATGTGAGAAGATATACTTTAGGTTCTTATGGTTTGTGAAAATCTGAAATGTTTCTCCATAGAGATAATGTCTCCAGATCTTCAAGGCATGGACCACAATAGTTAGCTCTAAGCCATGTATCGGATAATTGTCCTCGTGTTTCTTAAGCTGTCGAGAAGAAAAAGAAATCACTTGCTTATCCTGCATCAACACACATCCTACGAAATTCTTAGATGCATCACAAAAAACTATATACCCCTTCCCTTGCTCAGGTAGCACTAACATAGGTGCACTTGTTAACCTTTCCTTCAACAACTGAAAAGATTGTTGACACTTGTCATTCTAGACAAAAGGAATCTCCTTCCTGGTCAACTTGGTTAGGGGAAAAGCTATTGAACTGAAGTTCTTAATGAACCTCCTGTAATAGCCTGCCAGTCCTAGGAAACTGCGTATCTCCATCGGTGTCTTAGGCTATTCCCATTGCAGGATTGATTTTACCTTCTTAGGATCAACATGAATACCTGAAGCAGATATTACGTGTCCAAGAAAAGAAACTTCTGGTAACCAGAACTCACATTTGCTAAACTTAGCATACAACTTATGCTTTCTTAGCAAAGTCAAAGCTTGACGGAGATGTTGTTCATGTTGTTGAGCATCTCTACTATATATCAAGATGTCATCTATAAATACAACTACACACTGATTAAGAAAAGGTCGAAAGATTCTATTCATGAGTTCCATAAATGCAGCTGGTGCATTAGTTAGTCCAAACAACATAACTATGAACTCATAGTGACCATACCTTGTCCTAAAGGCAGACTTAGGTATGTCACTCTCCTTAATACGCAACTGATGGTATCTTGACCTCAGATCTATCTTAGAAAAGATAGTTGCACCACACAACTAATCAAACAAGTCATCAATCCTTGGTAGAGGATACTTGTTCTTTATAGTTACTTTATTTAACTGCCTATAGTCAATGCATAATCGCATGGACCCATCCTTCTTCTTAACAAAGAGGACCGGAGCACCCCATGGTGAAGTACTTGGTCGGATAAAACCCTTCTCAAGCAACTCCTGCAGCTGTTTCTTGAGCTCTGCCATTTCAGCAGGTGCCATTCTATATGGTGTTTGTGCTATTGGTTGCGTTCCCGGAACTAGATTAATTTCAAAATCAATCTCTCAGGGCGGTGGAACACCTGGAAGTTCTTCAGGAAATACATCTTCAAATTCCCTGACTATTGGAACTTCAGAAAGATGTGGGCTCTCCATTGTGGTATCAACCACATGGGCTAAGAATGCAAAGCATCCTTGTCTCATAAACTTCTTAGCTACCAAAGTTGACACAAGACATGTTGGAAGAATCTTTCTATCTCCCTGAAAGATCCATGTGTCACCATTATATGTGAATACAGCCTACTTGGAACCACAATCCAAGATAGATTTATACTTTCCTAAGGTGTCCTTCCCAAGAATTATATCGAACCCGTGCATTTCAAGTGGTATAAGATCCACCCAAATGCGATGTTCAGAAAAGATAAGAGTGCAGGGAGAACACACCTCCCACAACACTGTAGATCCCAACAAAGGGGTTTCTAGCATCAAACTATTTGCTCTATGACTGACAATCATGTTGCAGTCATATATCACTTCTCGAGTGATAAAGGAATGCGTAGCACCCAGTTAAATTAAAACGGATACGAAGCAGGATGAAGACATATCAGAATAAAATAATTCCATATGACCTGTCACAACCCTGGGATTGACAACTACTTCGAGCTGATTTATTGCATAAAATCTGGTCGTTGCCTATTGTTGACCCTGTGCTTGATTGTTGGATGTTGATGATCCAGCTTGGGACACTTGTCCACGTCCTCTAGCACTACTACCAGACTTCTGTCTCTGAGAGCCTTGCTAACTCTGCCTCAGTTGCTGGGTCACATTCCTGACTTTTTCAGGACAGTCCCTCACTACATGGCCTTCTCTCCCACATCTATAACAGGTTACATTTCCCCTATGGGGTCTGGGTGGTCCTGTTACTAACATTGAGGCTGAGCTGTGAGCTCCCTTCGGTGGTAAACTACAACCTCTAACCTTACTTGACGTCCATTGCATCTGGGTATTGAACCTTGGTGGTGGTGTAGGCACAGAATACCTTGGTTTCTTAAAACTTCCAGAACTCTGTCCTTGGAACTATGGGTACTCTTTCTTACCCTTAGTCTATCTCTTCTCAATCACATACCTTTCTATTCATCTTACAGACTCCACAAAAGTGGCCAACCTCTCCTGGTTCTCTAGAGCAGACATCGGAGTGGTCAATTCAACATTCAACCCCTTCTCGAATCGCCGAATTCTCTCCTCATCTGTAGATGCCATATGCGGACAAAACCACAAAAGTTCCATGAACCTAGCTTCATATTCGCTAATGTTCATCCGTCCTTGCCTCAACCTCTCAAATTGAGATATCTTCTCATCTAGATATGTCTTGGGAAAGTATCTAGCAACGAATTCACGCCGAAATTCATCCCATCTGATCACAACACCAGGTCTTTTGCCTTCCTCAATGGTCCACTAGTGGCCAACACTCCCTTTTAGGAGATATACATCATGCCTCACCTTCTCATCATCAGGAATCATGAGGATTCTGAAGGCTTTCTCCAATTTAGTCAACCATAGGTCAGCATCTGTTGGGTTGGTTGTACCAGCATACTCTATGGCTCCTACCCTCCTAAGCCATTCAGAAGTCTTGCCGACTCCATGTCTTTCATCATGGGCTGGTGCCCTAGGTGCAGGTAATGGCATCCTATCCATCATATGGGTCATAGCTGCTATAAACTATCCAAACATATTTTGGAAAGCTGGATTCCCCATATCAGCTTGGTTGAACTGGGGTTGATCAAGTACAAGCTCCTCCCTATCTTGATCTCTTGCACCTCCTCCTAGTGCAGCAACACTGCTCTCAGCAGCATGTTCATCGTGGGATCTAGACATCTTTAGTTCTTCTTCTCCTCCTATATGAGAAGTAGACACTATCAGACAGACTTGAAGACACTAGAATAGACTCAACAACCTTAATCCTATGTCTTTGTAGACTCAGCGAACCTAGAGCTCTGATACCAACTAAACTATGACGTCTGTTTCCAAACATCGATTAAGATAATGTGGAAGCGATTACTAACAGCAGATTACTGAAAATCACTAAAAATTAAAACCATTTATCAAGAGATCCATTCACAGGAAAACTCTTTCATTCAGAACCAAAGTAAATCATTGCATACTGGTTCATAATGTACATGTTATGTATCATCTCTTCTCGAGGATTACATACAACAGCTGCCCTATTAAATTTGTACATACGCAACTTAAAACCTCGAGGCATCAAGCCAAAACCTTAGATCGATTATAAAATCACAAACTATTGACTCCTAGGACCTGAGAGTACAGAGACGACACATATGACTTTATGTACAAAGCCTGACAACCAGTATCCCCACCTGGGATATTACTGTTGTCCTTGTTGTTGCTACTGCTGCTCTTCCTCTACTACAAATATTCTTCCTCTTTGTCTGCGTCTACCTAAAAATGTTGGATTCCACGGGGGTGAGACAATTATAAAAATTGCCCCAGCGGGAGATATAACTCTCTGCCAAAAACATTATTATTGCAGTTTAATAGAAATAAATTGAGCAGTGGAATCATAAGCTTAACAGTAGATAATTTAATATCTATGTAGATTAGAGAAACATTCTCACTTAAGCTATCAGTTGCAACTTGATAAACAACATGTCTAATATTCAATAAAGAATTGAAGAACATTTATAACACTTATCCATTTAGGATATACTAAGTCAAATAACATCAACTAGTGATTCTCGTATTTCAATCTTATGCAAATATGCTACATGGCTGATTACATTTTTCAAACATATTTAAGCTCTGAGGAGATGAGGTATACTACTCATACTCCAACCGACCATTGCTAAATCGAATCGGTACCATAAATAGGTCAATGGAAGAGTCAGATTCCCATGACCTACCACATCCCCGTCAGTACAGGACCATAAGCAGGACTATGTCAACTGCTCAAAATAGCTTTCCAGGGTATACTGGAACTTTGCTATAGAGTTACAGTGTCAACTACACTCTCATCGGCAATCGAGAGAATTAATGTTTATCTCCATCGACCCGACATTAAATATCATCGGGAGATTAGTGATACATCCATCCCAACCATCGAGAGATGTGTGATACATCCATCCTGACAAATGAAGGATTGAGAGGTTTAATGTTTACCTTCCATCAATCTCTTCACCAGGACGTAAGGATATTTTCGCCCATTTACCCCCACATATTCAAAATATGTGAATTCTAGGAAATCCATAGGGAAACCTGTTTCACCATCACCAACTGCTGATGATGATGGATCTATGGTCAGAGCACTATATTTCACTTGATTAATTAAGTAAATTTTCATATTCTTTTAGCATCAGCCAAGTTCTCAAACATAACTTATTATGACAATGCTATAAAGAGACATGTATTATTTTATCAATTACTTATCAATCTTTAAAAGATATTGGGAACTCAGTCCCTCTTTTCAATACTGGGAATTTTCATTCCTTCACAATCTCATTATCACAATCATATGGTTCTGGTTATTCAAACCCTTAGCTCATCATTGAGCATTGTTACCACTTTTCTAGGTAACCATCACCTTCAGGTCATTTGACCAAGGTAAACATGATACTTGCTATTACAAGCATCACTCATGGTACTGGAGGCCCATTAACTCTCCTGTTACTTCTTTACCAGGCAGAAATGTATATTATGGCACACAAGGCCCAATAAACAATAGTGAATTAAACATCATAGCTCATACCTGGCCATGACCACCATCTCAGAATACATGCATGGTTAGTGCAGATGATAACAGTAACTGCAATCACATATCAGTACTTATGTAGAACAAATATGGATTCACTATTCAAGGGTAACACCACTATTCCCTTACTAGGGTTAGGGCTTCCCATTTCATGTCATTTGGGTACATACATCCCATTACCCAGATCATGGTTATGGTTTATCACCATATTGCCCAAGATTAGGGTTTTATAAAACATTATATAGCATCACCCGAGATTTGAGCTCCACATCACATCAAACATCAAGGTTTCTCATAAAATCACCCTTAGTTAGGGTTTCACATAAATTTCTCCCCAGAATAGGGTTTACATTCAATAACCCAAAATAAGGGTTTACTATTCATCCCAATTAGGGTTTCATGTTCCATTACCCATACTTAGGGTTTACTATTCATACCAATTAGGGTTTTGCATCACATTACCCTAAATTAGGTTTACACATATCATCACCCTAGATTAGGGCTACATCCTTACCATGGATTAGGGTTTCACTCAGAATTGCCCTAAATTAGGGTCAGGATTCAATAACCTTGTCAATTAGGGTTTACACTCATGATTAGGGTTTTCATGATCTCTTTGCTAAGGATCATACCCTTAATCAACACATAAATCATACTCATGTATGAATTCCATTTTATCATCCTCTCAACTTGATTAGGTTATATCAACCCTTCAATCAAGTACATACAGCTATGCTTAACATAGTGTACTAAGTTATTGTTCTTATAAGCAATTAGGGTTTATCCCTTTAATGGCACTAATCATTTAAGTACTTTTAGGATTTCAACCTTTGTACCTCCATTGATTACCATTACTATCAATCATTGGATCATTGGAACAATCATCACCTTCAATTTCCAAATGATTGAATCACAATAGACCTTCATTTAGTTTTGAGGTTTCATCATCAAATAGTTTTGAAACTATTTGACTCCAAACGGTTTTGAAACTGTTTGACCCCAAACGGTTTAAAGAACGGTCTTAAGCCCGTTTGGGCTCAAACGGTCTCAAGACCGTTTGGGCTCAAACCAGCCTCAAAACAGCATGGGCCATTTAGGGCATTCACCAATCAAATTGAATATAATTTTCTCCATTGGACTGGCCATCAATTAGGCAATTGAAGGATTCATCAATCATCACCATTGGATCTCTATCCATCACTCATGAATCAACCTCAAACCCATCAAACGGCTTTGAAACCGTTTGATCCCAAATGGTTTAAAGACCGTTTGGGCTCAAATGGTCTCATGACTGTTTGACCCAAAAAGTCTTGAAATCGAATGGATTACTTTATGGAATTTCTAACAAATCGATTAGGGTTGTAATTGGTGGATTTTCCACACATTAAATTAATGAATTGGATCCATTGGATCATCATCCAACATGTACTAGGGTTCGATCTCAAATGGTCAACCCAACCAAATGGTCAACCCTCTCATGCAGTTTGGGACTCAAGTCCCCAAACGGTTTGCAAACCGTTTGGTCTACAAATGGTTTGGTGAAACCGTTTGAACCAAAGGTCCAAGACCATTTGCAACTCAACTTTGTTGGAAAGTGTGTTTGGTTTTAGGGGAGACAGAGAAGGCAGCGGAAACAAAAAATTTCTCCCCCAAACCCAGCACGAGGAAACACGTCAATGTCTATATAATAGGAAAGGATGGTTTGTGGAATCATACCTTGTCCCGAGGCTTGCTCGGCGACAATACCTCGCGCTATGCGTGGTCTTCAACTCCGGTCTTGGAGGGTGTCTGTGCAGCTCCTGGTCGCACCGGGACTGACGACTCCTCCTACCGGACTGTCGGGGTTGACAGTTGTCCTCCTGAGCGGCAGTGTCCTCCCGCCTCTGTATTAGTCCACACGGACCACCTGGAACTCCACACTCCTTGTCCCACAAGGAAGTGGAAGGAGTCGCACCCTCCTGTTGACGTACTAGTCACCAACACACTCTCCTACTGCCAGTTGCAACTGCAGTTGTCCTTCCCTTACTGCACCTCCCTTTACGGGATGCACTTGCTCGTGCTCTCTCTCGATTACCAAAACCAGAGAGAACGACAACTTTGCAAAGCAACTGGTTGCACTGAGTTGTACTTTGAGAAGCCCCCAATACCCCTATATATAGGAGGGTCATGGGACAGGATTCTCCATCCTGGGAAATGCGTGACTAAAAGCAGGAGTAGAAGGGTTCGAGATTTTCCACAAAAGTAATCAACTCGCAACCTGAACCGATCAGTTCACAAGTGAACCGGTCGGTTGGGGACCTGAACCGGTCGGTTGGAACACCAACCGATCAGTTGGGACCCATGAGTCGATCAGTTCACTTATGAACCGGTCGGTTCGTGGTTTTGATCAGTTCCCGATTGACTTTCCTTCTTTTGTTTCTAATTGGTATCGAATACCAATCCTTGTTCCAATCAAATTGGGCAAGTGAAACGCTAGGAAAATTCTCACCGACCTGACTTTCCCAACTTGCTCAGTTGCACCAGTTGAACCGTTCATTTCAACACTTGAACCAATCGTTTCACTCTGACCATGAGCCGATCAACTCAACACTTGAGCCGACCGGTTCACCAACCTCATCCGACCGGTTCAACACTTGAACCAATCGGTTGGGAGTACAGGTTGTGCAGAATCAGTCAAATGCAATTTCAATCAATCCGATACTCCAATCAATGTGTCCAACACCTTGAACCATATGATATTGAGCTATCAACTGATTGAGTGTTTAATTGAACTACTAAACTCCTTTAGTAATCAATCTAAATATTGCTTGTGGTCAAAACTCCTCTTCCAGGTTAAATCCTATGTGTGTGACCCTGCAGGTCCATTTCACGTTGGCAGTGAAAGTCCATAACACTTATGATTTCACAAGCAAAGAGCGGTGCCTAGTCACACATCAATGCTACCCAAGTGAAAGTAGAAAGTTGGAGAACAACTTTCATCCTACAATCCGTGAATGGTGTTACAGTGAATGTATAATTACTTTGTCACTGATATCCCGAATGAACTCGAGGCATTGAACAGTCATCCTGTCAACATTCATTCACTTTCTTGATCTCAGAGTAGATTGAACGAGATATGTATGACATCAATATCACATACTGATTCACACATGCGTGCGCACGCCTATCTCAATCCTACTCATCAAGTGGCCTTGGATATCAAACTCCCTCAGGAGGGACAAATCCCATATCTATCACTCACCCCTCAAAAGCCCCATGTGTCAAAGCCACCCAATCATCACCTTTATAACAACCCATGTTTCAGGACTGCGTTTGATGATGTCAAAGTGTGCCCAACGACATGTGTTGAGTGTAGTGATTTCAGGTCTAAGAATCACACTCACCACCATCACTGTGAGTACTGACTGTGACTACCATTTCATGGTTCCATGTGTCAAACTCACGGTGGGTCTGTCCAGTACACTTGTTCTCTAACAAGTACCTATGTGTTTGGTTTGATATCTCTATATCATGACTAATGAGATTTTGTCATCAACCAACACCACAATCTAGTCTTGTGTGTCATTGTTGTCTATCTACCTTCCACAATGACATCCGACTAGGGACATAACAAGAATGTACAAACTCTTAGCATCCGTATGATCTCATCGTTCAAGTCATGAACCTGAAGGCATACATCATTGAGTACTGTCATTCTCTAGACATTCAATCTGTTCTATCACTATCTCATATGACTGAACCAGAAAGAATTGGAAGCTTTCCTTTGACGTTTATCAAATCAATCTTAATGTATCCCACCAATCATCCCATGATTGGCTCTTAGGGCATACATACCAACAGACTCCCACTTGCACTGTGAGCAATTCACCATTGAATCATATTCATAGTGATCCTCAAACATGTCCCACATGTTACTGTGCTCTTAGTGCAAACATAGTGAGTAATGGAAACACCTTGCCAAAGTTAGTATAAATTGCATGTCTCTCATCTCTTCGCTGTACGTCAAACGTATGAGATGGAGTTGTCGTACTATGCAATCTAGTATTCCTTTGCTAACCTTTAGCCACATTGTATGATCAAGGATTCCAGACTTGTCATCAATGAGCGGAATATCTATAAGTTCATCTCATGAACTTCTAGATCCATATAGTATCTACTGCTATTCTCTAACGCATAGATACTCGACATTTCCTTTTAAGTGGTTTTATTGGAACACTTCCAATTATCAACAAACTTTCACTTTTATATATCCTATATATGTTTTGCGATTAATTTTCTATCCTTTCGGAAGTTCGCATCAATGTAACTCTTTACATCGAACTCTTCCTTATCACCATGGAACTAGTACTTCTCAAGTACTTATCAAGTTCTCATAGTATTCCAGTAACCCTTACTAGAAGTAGACAGACATCCACTCGTTATGTCCCACATAAGAGTTATCAGGATGAGCACATCATATTGTCATGTCATACATACAAAATGATGAATGCATTTTATTCTTTCCATGTCTATACATGCAAGATAATGGGATGATTACATACATGATAGATCCTTATCTATTCTTAGTGTTCCCATTCTTCATAAGAATTGGACAATTGGCCTTGGGATACTAACTCCATGTAACATGGACAAGTTTTCTCCCACTGAATTTGTGCATACTGAACACTTCAATACAGATTGCCAATGTATGCTCTCTCTTTTCAGGTTAAGAGATTTTTTGAGAACTATCTCTATAGATCTCTATTCCTATCACATAGGAAATATCTCTATCTTCCTTCAAGATAATTTCCACTTTTAAATTTTCCATTCTAGAACATTTCCATTTCACATCAACATGTGGAATGTGAACACGCTCCCACTAAATCACAGATCCCTTCTTTATCTTTAACATATCAGTCAAACTCTTTGACTATATTATCAAAGTAAAGATCCAATTCTGAGTTGCTTGTACTCAATAAATCACATTGATTAGTCCATTGTAACTTATAGACTTCATTTGCATTAATGGATTCATAAACCTTATAGGTTGTGTCACGTACACATCCTTGTTTTATTCCTCATAGGAGTGTGGTTTTAGTATCCATATGCCAAATGTCTTAGTCATTTAGTTTCAATAAACAAGCATCATCCTTCTCAAAATGTTATCCGTGTGTCTTAACACTTAAGACTCATTTGCACTTGTGGATTTCATCCAATGAGTGCTACATCAAGGTTCACATGGACGTCATTTAGGATGTAATGGTCATAAACCATATCTCAAAATCCGGTTCCTCATATTCATCTAGATAGTTGACTCATCACATGAACAACTCATCACATAGATAAACGAGGTGTATCCGTCAAGGATATAAGAACTCACAACTCCTTGTGATTCTTAATGTCCTTTATTAGTGAGGGGTATTCTTTTATTAAGAAGAATTCAGTTATTTGATAATCATTCTCTAACTTCTTAGAGTATGATTCCTTCTTGATTTAGACATCACCATGCCTTAATCATGAGTTCACTATGATACACTATCATAATAACTCATAAGGATCTCAAACATTTGGTCCAAGTATTTCATTCATTGATCTCATCAAGAATTAACACTTTACCAAATTTGCACTTCATCTATGATAATCTTGAACACTTCAAGATATTCATATTGGTATTTCTCTAAACACCGTTTGAAGTATCAGCATTCGCTCCAATAGGTATGTAAATACATCACATGTATTATACCTAATTGGATAATCATTCTCCCACTACCATTAGTGAAGATTGATTAATCATGTCCAAGATATTCATGTCTCTTACTGGTTCTCCAACCAAAAGAGTCTAGATTTATCCATCACATGGAAACTAGAAATGAATTTCTCATGATTGATGCTAATTTGATTGTTTGAGTTATCTATAACTTTTAGGTATCATTTTATCTTATGCATATCAAATGCCACAAGATAAACAAGAAATTGCCACAAAGATCATATCTTTAAGATTGAAACATCAACTTTATTAATTGCCATCATTGTCATACAATATGCAAAAATAAAGTGTTTCTATCTATTGGCAATATATGAAATAGCAATTCTCAACTCTATTTCGTTCCCTTTAGGCTGAAATAAACTGAAAGATACCCCTATTTATGGCAGCAACACTTGCTCCAATGATGGGTACTTCTTTCTTGGTCCTTTCACAAAGGCCATCACTTCTTTGTGGATATTGCATATCATATATGACATATCCATATCTTGGTATCATATACCTCAGATAAAGAAGTGGTTCATTTCATGATACCTTAGGTGGAGATCTCTATCCCCTCCTTCATCTTCTTTTGTTCTTCCAGATATAGAGGGCAATCCCTCATACACCCTTTCCCAATGTGCCTTGAGGCTGAAGACGGCTTGGATTATTGGCTAGCATCAGAACACTTCTTTGCTTTGCCCTTGTCCTTGCTCTTACCTTTTCTTTGATCATATCAAAGTTTATGGTTTGTAATTTTTTATCTTTGCCTCTACTATCCTCAACATGTCCAACAACTCTGTCAACGTTTGTCAAAGTTGTTCATGTTGTAGCTTACCATGAATTGTATGATTCTCACAACATTTGCAGTATCATACCAATAGACAACTCTTAGCTCAAAGGGAATCCTTCTTAGTCAGGTTTTCCACATATACCCAATCACATTGAGTGTGTGAATACCTTACTAGATCTCCTTCTGTCATGACATACTAGGACAGTGTCTTGGAGACATCTATGTCTCATGTTGTCTCTGCAATTCATAATTCAGAGAACACAACATCAAGCACTCCTCATCAATGTATTCCTCGATATGCTTCCATAAGCATACTTTCAACCATTGATGTGGTGGGATTGAGTTCATCTGGTTCTGGTATAACTAGGACTTAGAGCTTTCGCTCTTTGATTGAGAACGCTTCTCATCATCCTAACCAGTCGTGGAATTATTCCCATTTAGCTTGTCCCTGTCAAGGACCGATCGCAAAGAAAAGTTGTTGTTGTTTGTTGCCATTTGAACTACAAAACGAAAATATGCAATTTTAGTCCAAAACTCATTTTGACTTATTTGATTGATTTGAAAGTTTGACGATATAATTAGGCCTTTAATTAATTATCGCTCCCACTATTTTAGTTCAAATTGATAGCCCTCACCATCAATTCAGAAGATTGCAGCGTACAACCTTCTAGTGGGCAAGATCCTGAAATCCTTCTAAGCCATGGACCAGCTATGGCTGTCACCCACAACATAGATCTCTCAGGTAGGCAACTTTTGCCAATTGCATCATATGCAACTCTTGATAAGATATGATATGAAACTCCTTGCCATGAGCATCTCCATGCCTCAAGGTGCTAGATCCTATCTAGGTCACCTTGTTATGTCCGACCCAAAGCAAACACGATGAATATGCACCCTACTAGGGCAGACCCACATATTCATCCTTCACGCTTCCACGAGATAGACGGTGCACCACGCTAGGGCGTGCCCACACTTGGTCGATCAAGTTTTTCATGTGTGTCACATTTGGAAGGCATCTAAAACTTAATATTTTAATGAGGGATTTGGTTTTTATATACATATACATATCCAATCACCACAATACATAGTACATATCATATACATGCTATATCCCACAGAAAACATGCACAAATGATAAAAGTGATGATTATGGCCATCCTAATGTGATTCCTCGAGCCAAGAGGAATCACGGTCATCTAGGTCTACATCACATGCAGCCTTTACAAGATGAACTCTGTGTTTTGCCTTCGGAGTAGATCAACTCATCACATGATTGACTTTCTCATTCTGGCCCGGTCGTCTGGGTGCCACCAGCCGATCGGTTGGCTCCTCCAACCGATCGGTTCGCCTGGACGTCGTGCATCTCGTCATGTCCACCACCCGATCGTCTCACTCCTCGATCGGTCATCAACCGATCGGTTCACTCCTTGAACCAACCGTCTAGAACATCAACCGATCGGTTCACGCCTTGCACCGATCATTTCAACTGTCGTCTTACTGTCCGCCGGTCTTCGACATATCAGGAAATAAAATCTATCCTATTATTACATTGCTTAAAAGAAGAAACCCCGAGTTACATTCGGGGGGAGCAAAGTTAGGAAAGAATCTCAAATTATTTCGAGTTACATCAGGAATAAGAGAGGGAAGATTGGTGTGCAGACTGAGATGCAAGCAACCACAAACAACCACACACAGATAGGGGTTTATAGGCCATAATCATGCTACACACATCCACCACAAAACTTGTTTAAGGGCGACGTGTATCGAGTGCATTAATAATACATATCATATATGTAATTCGGATTTGTGGATTTAGGATTGTACATGCATAAAGCCAATATTATTTGCATCGTATGCAATAAAAAAAGGCAACAAACCAAAATCGATCATATCGATATTCCTAAAATATAGAGCAGTTGACGTGGCTCTGATACCACTGTTTGGTTTTAGGGGAGACAGAGAAGGCAGCAGAAACAAAAAATTTCTTCCCCAAACCCAGCACGAGGAAACACGTCAACGTCTATATAATAGGAAAGGATGGTTTGTGGAATCATACCTTGTCCCGAGGCTTGCTCGGTGACAATACCTCGCGCTATGCGTGGTCTTCAACTCCGGTCTTGGACGGTGTCTGTGCAGCTCCTGGTCGCACTGGGACTGACGACTCCTCCTCCTATCGGACTGTCGGGGTTGACAGTTATCCTCCTGAGCGGTAGTGTCCTCCCGCCTCTGTAGTAGTCCACACGGACCACCTGGAACTCCACACTCCTTGTCCCACAAGGAAGTGGAAGGAGTCGCACCCTCCTATTGACGTACTAGTCACCAACACACTCTCCTGCTGCCAGTTGCAACTGCAGTTGTCCTTCCTTTGCTGCACCTCCCTTTGCAGGAAGCACTTGCTCGGGCTCTCTCTCGGTTACCAAAACCAGAGAGAACGACAACTTTACAGAGCAACTGGTTGCACTGAGTTGTACTTTGAGAAGCCCCCAATACCCCTATATATATAGGAGGGTCATGGGACAGGGTTCTCCATCCCGGGCAATGCGGGACTAAAAGCAGGAGTAGAAGGGTTCGAGATTTTCCACAAAAGCAATCAACTCGCAACCTGAACCGATCGGTTCACTTGTGAACCGGTCGGTTCGTGGTACTGATCAGTTCTCAATAGACTTTCCTTCTTTTGTTTCTAATTGGTATCGAATAACAATCCTTGTTCCAATCAAATTGGGCAAGTGAAACGCAAGGAAAATTCTCACTGACCTGACTTTCCCAACTTGCTCGGTTGCACCAGTTGAACCGATTGTTTCAACACTTGAACCGATCGTTTCACTCTGGCCATGAGCCGATCGACTCAACACTTGAGCCGACCAGTTCAGCAACCTCATCCGACCGGTTCAACACTTGAACCGGTTGGTTGGGAGTACAGGTTGTGCAGAATAAGTGAAATGCGATTTCAATCAATCTGATACTCCAATCAATGTGTCCAACACCTTGAACCATATGATATTGAGCTATCAACTGATTGAGTGTTTAATTGAACTACTAAACTCCTTTAGTAATCAATCTAAATATTGCTTGTGGACAAAACTCCTCTTCCAGGTTAAATCCTATGTGTGTGACCCTGCAGGTCCATTTCACGTTGGCAGTGAAAGTCCATAACACTTATGACTTCATAAGCAAAGAGCGGTGCCTAGTCACACATCAATGCTACCCAAGTGAAATTAGAAAGTTGGAGAACAACTTTCATCCTACAATCCGTGAATGGTGTTACAGTGAATGTATAATTCCTTTGTCACTGATATCCTGAATGAACTCGAGGCATGGAACAATCATCCTGTCAACGTTCATTCACTTTCTTGATCTCAGAGTAGATTGAATGAGATATGTATGACATCAATATCACATACTGATTCACACATGAGTGCGCACGCCTATCTCAATCCTACTCATCAAGTGGCCTTGGATATCAAACTCCCTCAGGAGGGACAAATCCCGTACCTATCACTCACCCCTCAAAAGCCCCATGTGTCAAAGCCACCCAATCATCACCTTTATAACAACCCATGTTTCAGGTTTGCGTTTGATGATGTCAAAGTGTGCCCAACGACATGTGTTGAGTGTAGTGATTTAAGGTCGAAGAATCACACTCACCACCATCATTGTGAGTACTGACTGTGACTACCATGTCATGGTTCCATGTGTCAAACTCACGGTGGGTCTGTCCGGTACACTTGTTCTCTAACAAGTACCTATGTGTTTGGTTTGATATCTCTATATCATGACTAATGAGATTCTATCATCAACCAACACCACAATCTAGTCTTGTGTGTCATTGTTGTCTATCTACCTTCCACAATGACATCCGACTAGGGACATAACAAGAATGTACAAACTCTTAGCATCCGTATGATCTCATCGTTCAGGTCATGAACCTGAAGGCATACGTCATTGAGTATTGTCATTATGTAGACATTCAATCTGTTCTATCACTATCTCATATGACTGAACCAGAAAGAATTGGAAGCTTTCCTTTGATGTTTATCAAATCAGTCTTAATGTATCCCACCAATCATCCCATGATTGGCTCTCAGGGCATACATACCAACACAGTGTGCCTAAGATGATGTCATCATCATCAACCTTCAATCCCATGAAATCTACTACCATCTTCATAGTAGTTCCATCAATAAATCAAAGGAATTGCAAAAAGCTCAATTGAACATAAAGGGTTGAGAAATTGAATTCAATAATAATGAATAAGGGTTCAAGTCATATAACTTGCCTTCAATTGAGATTCAAAGCTTGGAGCTTCACGTCAAAAATGGTGGAAGAAGCTTTTGCAACTCCCCCAAGGATCGTCCTCATGTTTTGGAGTGAAAGGATTGGCTAGGGTTGAAGACGGAGTGAAGAAAAGAAGAAATTATGCATTGATTTATGATTTCCACCAAGAAATCAAGATGAAAGAAGGTCAAGAAGCTTACCAATAGGTTGGGGGTCATCATACTGGTACTTCAAAGCTTCCTTGGTCGTTTTCCAAGCAAAGGGTAGAAGTGAATTCGAAATTCCCCTTTTACTCTATGGATAAATGAGCATATATGCAATTTTTTTATTATAAATTCAATTAGGAGAGAGAAAGTAGGAATTATCTCTCCCAAGTTCTTGCTACTTGCCCCCTTGCTTTCCTTAGGGACGAGACTATCCTCTTTGCCTCTTATTACTCTCAATTATCCAAGTTTTAAAGAAAAGCAAATTAAGCACCTTAACCCTTTTTATATTAATATCCATAAACAAGTGGATATTTCTTTTTCTTATAATAACATGAGTGGGTTTTTCACCTCCTTGAGATATTTCGTGGTCCTTGCAAATCACAAGGACATACACACATATCTGAATTCAACCATTTCAATTTTGGTTGAAGGCCCTTCAATTATTATATTTATTTTTGCATTAAATTGAATTAGGGTTTCAATTATGCTTAAATCTTGATTATTTTAATATCAAGATTCTCTCTCCTTCAAAGAGATACAAATGAGATGCCCCCCTCATTTTAATTGATACACATGATCCCAAGGAACATTAGGGACCATTTTGCAGTGGTAATTTGCATATTGAACCCTAGGTTTTGGGTAAATTGCACATTACACCAAAACTAGGTTTTAATGCACAAACATTGCTTTATCAGCTCTTTCTTGGTATTCAGGCTATCACAAGCCATACCTCTGCATCATCTTCACTCTCATGATGCTTCAACACATGAGGAACATATTATCATGAACAATTTGCAAATAAACCCCTCAACGTGGGTAATTTGCACTTTAGTAAAAAACAAGCAAAACATTGATTTCAACAATATTAAAAAAGGACTAAAATTGCAATGTAAGTTCCTCTTGAGCCTTAATTACTTTTCAAAAGATAAGAGCAATCATATAATCACTTTTATTAAACAAAACACCTAGGGTTAAAACATAACCTAGGTCAGGGATGTTACAACGAACCGATCGGCTCAGAAGTGAACCGATCGGCTCAAGTGCCCCAACCGATCAGTTGAGGTGTGAACTGATCGACTCAGCTCCCCAACTGACCATTTCATGCTTGAAATGATTACTTCAGGTGGAACAGTTGGTTGTTTTTTGGAAAATCTCGAACCCTTCTACTCATGTTTAATCTCGTATTGCCTGGGGTAGAGAACCTTGTCCCATGACCCTCCTATATATAGGGGTAGTGGGGGCTTCTGAGGAACAACAACTCAGAACACCATTTGCTCTGCAAATTTGTCATTCTCTCTGGTTTTGGTAACTGAGAGAGCCCGAGCAAGTGTTACCCGATAAGGGAGGCACAACAAGGGAAAGACAACGGTAGAAAAGCAACTGGTTACAGGAGAGTGTGTTGGTGACTAGTACGCCGACAGGTGGGTGTGACTCCTTCTGATTCCTTGTGGGACAAGGACATTGGAGTTCTGGGTGGTCCGTGTGGACTACTTCAGAGGCGAGAGACTTCTGCCACTTGGAGGATAGCTGTAAATCTCTACAGTCCCGATGAGACTAGGAGCTGCATAGACACCGTCCAAGATAGGAGGTGAAGATCGTGCAAGCCGCAGGGTATTGTCGTCGAGCAAGCCTCAGGACAAGGTATGTCTCCACAAACCATCCTTCCTATTGTATATACGTTGACGCAATTCCTTTATTCTGGGTTTGGGAGAAGAATTTTTTTTTGTTTCTGCTGCCTTCTTTGTCTCCCCTATAACCCAACAGTGGTATCAGAGCCAGGTTAACTGCTCTATACTTTAGGATTATCGATATGATCAATTTTGGTTTGTCGCCTTTATTTATTGCATACGATGCGAATAAAATTGCATTTATGCATGTCCAATCCGAAATCCACAAATCCCAATATACATATATGATATGTAATATAAATGCACTCGATGCGCGTCACCCTTAAACGAGTTTTGTGGTGGATGTATAGCGTGGTTATGGCCAATAACCCTTATGTATGTGTGCTTGGTTATATGTGGTTGCTAGCATCTCGGTTTGTGCACCGATTCTCTATCTCCTATTCTTGATGTAACTCGAGATAACTCGAGTTTTCTTTCCTACCTTTGCTCCCCCTGAATGTAACTCGGGGTTTCCCAATTTAAATGTAAGTAGGATAGATCTTTTATTTCCTGTTATGTCAAAGAACGGTGGACCACCTGACGACGACTGAGATGATCAGTTCAAGGAGTGAACCAATCAGTTGGCGATCCATATGACCAGTTTGAGGAGCGAGACGATCGGGTGGCATCCATGAGGAGATGCACGATGACCAAGCGAACCGATCAGTTGGAGGAGCCAACCGATCGGCTATTGGCACCCAAACGATCGGCCAGGGCGAGCACGTCATTCATGTGATGAGTTGATCAACTTGGACGACTATAGCACTTCATCATGGACAAGCTACATGTGATGTAGACCTAGATGACTGTGATTCCTCTTGGCTCGAGAAATCACATTAGGATGAAAATAATCATTGATTTTATCATTGTGCATGTTTTCTGTGGGATATATCATGTATATGATACATTCTATGTATTGTGGTGATTGGATATGTATATGTACCTATAAAACCAAATCCCTCATCTAAATATTAAGTCTTTTATGCCTTCCATAGTGGCACACATGAAAAACTTGATTGACCAAGCGTAGGTTATGCCAAAGCGTGGTGCGCCGTCTATCTCATAGAAGTGTGAAGGGTAAACATGTAGGTTCTGCCAAAGCAGGGTGCATGTTTACTGTGTCAACTTTTGGGTTAGACTTAACTGGTGATTCTTAGAGCGTCTAAGCCCAGAGGTACGAAATGATCATGGCAAGGTGTTCTGCATGTTCATTCATCAAGAGTTACATATGATGCAATTGGAATGATGGCCTACCTAAATAGTCAAGATTGTGGGCGATCAGCCAAAGTTGACTCATGACTTGATGAAATATGGATCTTAACCCACTAGAAGATTGTACATTGCAATCTTCTGAATTGATGGTGAGGGCTATCAATTTGAATAAAAAATAGTGGGAGTGATAATTAATTAAAGTCCTAAATGTATTGTTAATTTTTCAAATCAATCAAATAAGTCAAATTTGAGTTTTGGACTAAATTGCATGTATTTCCTTTTGTAGTACAAATGACAACAAACAACAATCACTTTTTGTAGCGATCGGTCCTTGAAAAGGACAAGATGAATGGGACTAACTTCCACGATTGGTTTAGGACATTGAGAATTGTTCTCACTCAAGAGCAAAATCTCTATGTCTTGGATACTCCAATTCCAGAGGAACCTGCCCCTACCACACCAAAGGCAGAAAGGGATGCTTATAAGAAGCATTCTGATGATGCCATTGATGCAAAGTTCTTGATGTTATGCTCCATGAACCACAAGTTGTAGAGACAACATGAGAACATGGGTGTCATTGAGATGATTCAACATTTCAAGAACATGTATGAAGATCAAGCACGGCAAGAGAGATATGATGTCTCCAGGGTGTTGTTCAAGTGTGTCATGATAGAAGGAGATCCAGTTGGTCCTCACACGCTCAAGATGATTGGGTATGTGGAGAACCTGACAAGACTGGGATTTCCCCTGAGACAAGAGTTGTCTACTGATGTGAGACTGCAATCATTGCCAGAATCCTACAATCAGTTTGTGATGAACTACAACATGAACAACTTTGACAAGCCGTTGACAGAGTTGTTGGGCATGTTGAGGACAGTAGAGACACAGATGAAGAAGGACAAGCCTAAGTCTATGATGATGATCAGCAACAAGAAAGGCAAGTCCAAGCGTAAGGGTAAGGGCAAAGCTAAGAAAGGTTCTGATGCTAGCCAGCAGCCCAAGTCATCTTCAACTCTCAAGGCTAAGGGAAGCATGACCAAGAGAGGCAATTGCCACCATTGTCAAAATCCAGGACATTGGAAAAGGAATTGTCCACTCTATCTGGAAGAACTGAAGAAGAAGGAGGTGACAGACGTTTCCTCCTGAAGGTGTCATGAAATAAACTTGTAACATTTTTTATGTATATGATACCAAGATATAAAATGTAAAGCACTCAATAAATGGGGAAAGTGTTGTCACCATAGATAAGAGTAATTTAGTTTATTTTCAGCCTTAAAGGCATGTAATAGAGTTATGAACTACTATTTCATATTTTCCAATGGATAGAAACATAATATTTTTGCATATTGTATGACAATGATAACAACTAATAAAGTTGATATTTCAATCTCAAAGATATGATCTTTATGGCAATGCCTTGTTTATCTTGTGGTACTTAGTATGTATAAGACAAAATGATACCTAAAAGTTATTGATAACTCAAACAATCAAATTAGCATAAATCATGAGAAATTCATTTCTAGTTTCCATATGATGGATAAGTCTAGACTCTTTAGGTTAGAGAACTAGTAAGAGACATGAATCTCTTAGACATGATTAATCAATCTTCACTAATGGTAGTAGGAGAATGATTATCCTATTAGGAATAATACATGAGATGTATTTACATACCTATTAGAGTTAATGCTAATACTTCAAATGGTGTTTAGAGAAATACCAATATGAATATCTTGAAGTGTTCAAGAATATCATAAATGAAGTACGAATTTGGTAGAGTGTTAATTCTTTATGAGATCAATGAATAAAATACTTAAACCAAATGTTTAAGATCCTTATGAGTGATTATGATAGTGTATCATAGTGAACTCATGATTAATGCATGGTGATGTATAAATCAACAAGGAGTCATACTCTAAGGAGTTAGAGGATGATTATCAAATAACTAAATTCTTCTTAAATAAAGAATACCCTACACTAATAAAGGAATTAAAAATCACAAAGAGTTGTGAGTTCTTATATCCTTGACAGATACACCTCGATTATCTATGTGAATAGTTGGTCATGTGAAGATTCAACTATCTAGATGAATATGAGGAACTGGATTTTGAGTTATGGTTTATGACCATTACATCCTAAATGACTTCCATGAGAACCATAAGGTATGACCTTGATGGTAGAACCCATTGGGATGGAATCCATAAGTACAAATGAGTCTTAAGCGTTAAGACACATGGATAACATTTTGAGATGGATGATGCTTGTAAATTGCAACTTAATGACTAAGAGATTTGGCATACAAATACTAAAACCACATTCCTGTAAGGAATAAAACAAGGATGTGTATGTGACACAACCTATAAGGTTTATGAATCCATTAATGCAAGTAAAGTCTATAAGTTACAATGGACCAATCAATGTGATTGATTGAGTACAAGGAACTCAGAACTGTGATCTTTATTTTGATAATATAGTCAAAAGGTTTGACTGATATGTCAAAGATAAAGAGAGATCTGTGATTTAGTGGGAGCGTATTCACATTCCACATGTTGATGTGAAATGGAAATGTTCTCGAATGGAAATCCAAAGTGGAAATTGTTGGATCCTAGATGGGTGACTTAGGTGCTCTAGAGGGGGGGTGAATAGAGATGAAAGCACTTACACAAAATTCATTAAACCTTCAAAATATATGACAAGATAAGGTTGCTAAATAGGTAATTTGAGTGCAACTAAATCAAGCATAGCAAGGATAAGAGAGATTGAACATGCACCAATTAGACAAGCTATTTAGAGTGGTTCCACACTTCAAACTAGAAGTGTGTCAGTCCACTTGCCTAGAGAGGTCAACCTCTAGGACTTCAACCAATTGCACTCTTATATTCATTAATAAGACATAGAATACATGACCAACAAAGGACTTACCTATCCAATACAAAGAGTCTTCAACCTTACCAAGGACTTACCCACTTTGCAAGAGTCTTCGGCCTTCTCCAAGGACTTACCCACTCTTGCACAAGTCTTCGGCCTTGTAGGAATTACCCACTCTTCTTGGATCTTCTGCCTTTGACTTCACCTTCACTCGGAGAAGCTGTCCACCAAGGTCTTACCCACTTGAGCTTGAGTCTTCTGCCTTCTCCAAGGACTTACCCACTCTAACTCCAAGTCTTCAGCCTTGATCTTCACCAAGGGACTCCTTCCCTTGTTCTTCTTCACCTCTCTTGTACAAGAGAGAGAACCTTCATCTTCATGATTGAAATGGAGAGATGGGGAGGTTGTGGAAGTGAGAGCTTCACAAGATATACAAATATGACTAGCTCTCTTATAGATTTCCTACTCACTATAATGGATGTAGCAAGTGATTAAGCTTAGAGAGAGAGAGGAGGCTGTAGGAAGCACTCAACTATAGAATAGGAACCTCACAAAGAGTTTGCAATGAATGCTCAACCTTGGAATGAAGCCCAAGGGGTCCTATTTATAGCTGGGGATGCCTCTTAACCTTTGGGAACACTTGTGAACGAAAAATAGCCATTTTATAAGTTGCAACGGATCTATTTTGGGTCCCAACAAAGTCTCCAACGGTTGGAAATGCTTTTTCTGCATTCCAGTACAGTCTGATCGGCCGAGTTTCTATAAAGGCAATTCGACCGAACCACTAAAAGACAAGGCTGAAAGCTAGACTGTCGGCCGAGTTCCTTTGGAGAAACTCGGCCGATCGGTCGACTTTCATCTTGGACCGATCAGTGGATCGGCCGAGTTTCCTAGCTAGAACTCGACCGAACGGTGGATCGGCTGAGTTTGTAACTCGGCCGATTCCAACAAAAATCCCAGAATATATGGATCGGCCGAGTTTGGAATTCAGCCGACCAAATCCCTATTATTGGTATTTTGGAATTTTAGTATAACCGTACAAATGATGGATTTTTGTGTCCCAATAATTTTTCTAAGCTTAATTACAAGTCATACAATCATTACAAGTGATTACAAAGCAATTCTAAGGTCATTTACATAGAGATCCCAAATTGCACACTTGTAGCTATTTTGACTTGTCTTTTCTCCAATTTGATATGCGCAAGTTAGGGCATTTGGAGTGTGTCTAAACCTAATCTGAAATCACTCAATGTAGAAGCATTAGACACCAATATGTGGAATGGTTAGTCATCATCAAAACAAGGGTTTAGTCAATTTAGACGTGAGTCAACATTGACCTAATTGACCTTGAGTCAACATAAATTATCTTTAGGGAAGATACAGACATTTCCTATGTGATAGGAATAGAGATATATAGAGATAATTCTCGAAAAACCTCTTGACCAGAAAAGAGAGCATACATTGGCAATCTATATTGAAGGGTTCAGTATGCACAAATTCAGTGGGAGAAAACTTGTCCATGTTACATGGAGTTATTATCCCAAGGCCAAGTGTCCAATTCTTATGAAGAATGGGAACACTAAGAATAGATATGGATCTATCATGTATGTAATCATCCCATCATCTTGCATGTATGGACATGGCAAGAACAAAACACATTTATCATCTTGTATGTAGGACATGACAATATGATATGCTCATCCTGATAACTCATATGTGGGACATGACGAGTGGATGTCTATCTAGTTCTAGTAAGGATTACTGAAACACCATAAGAACTTGATGATTACTTGAAAAGTACTAGTTCTATGGAAATAAGGAAAGGTTCGCTGTAAAAGTTACATTGATGCAGACTTCCGAAAAGGATAGAAAATTAATCGCAAAATATATATGGGAGATATAAAAGTGAATGTTTGTTGAATAATGGAAACGTTCCAATAAAGTTGTTTTAAAAGGAAATGTCAAGTATCCGTGTGTTAGAGAACAACAATGGATACTATATGGATCTAGGAGTTCATAGAGATGAACTTATAGTTATTCCAGTCATTGATGACAAGTTAGGAGTGCTTGGTCATGCAATGTGGCTAAAGGTTAGTGAGGGAATACTAGATCGCATATTATGGAAACTCCATCTCATATGTATGACGTACAACAAAGAGACAAGAGACATGTAGTTAATACCAACTTTGGCAAGGTGTTTCCATAACTCACTATGTTTGAAGATCACTATGACTATAATTCAAGGGTGATTAGCTCGCAGTGCAAGTGGGAGTCTGTTGGTATGTATGCCCTAAGAGCCAATCATGGGATGATTGGTGGGATACATTAAGATTGATTTGATAAAAAATCAAAGGAAAGCTTCCAATTCTTTCTGGTTTAGTCATATGAGATAATGATAGAACAAATTGAATGTCTAGAGAATGACAGTACTCAATGATGTATGTCTTCAGGTTCATGACCTGAACGATGAGATCATACAGATGCTAAGAGTTTGTACATTCTTATTATGTCCCTAGTCGGATGTCATTGTGGAATGTAGATAGACAACAATGACACACAAGACTAGATTGTGGTGTTGGTTGATGACAGAATCTCATTAGTCATGATATGGAGATATCAAACCAAACACATAGGTACTTGTTAGAGAACAAGTGTACTAGACAGACCCACTGTGAGTTTGACACATGGAACAATGACATGGTAGTCATAGTCAGTTCTCACAGTGATGGTGGTGAGTGTGATTCTTTGACTTGAAATCACTACACTCAACACATGTCATTGGGTACACTTTGACATCATCAAACGCAGTCCTGAAATATGGGTTGTTATAAAGGTGATTATTGGGTGGCTTTGACACATGGGGCTTTCGAGGGGTGAGTGATAGATATGGTATTTGTCCCTCCTGAGGGAGTTTGCTATCCATGGCCACTTGATGAGTAGGATTGAGGTAGGTGTGCATGCATGTGTGAATCAATATGTGATATTGATGTCATTCATATCTCCTCCAATCTACTTTGAGATCAAGAAAGTGAATGATAGTTGAAAGGATGACTGTTCCATGCCTTGAGTTCATTCGGGATATCAGGGTAAAAGGAATTATACATTCACTGTAACACCATTCACAGATTGTAGGATTGAAAGTTGTTCTCCAACTTTCCTTTTCACTTGGGTAGCACTGATGTGCGATTAGGCACCACTCTTTGCTTGTGAAGTCATAAGTGTTATGGACTTTCACTGCCAACGTGAAATGGACCTTCAGGGTCACACACATAGGATTTAACTTGGAAGAGGAGTTTATCCACAAATGATGTTTAGATTGATTACTAAAGGAGTTTAGTAGTTCAATTAAACACTCAATCAATTGATAGCTCAAAATCATAGTGTTCAAGGTGTTGGACCGATTGATTAGAGTATCATATTGATTGAAACTGTGATTGACTGATTTGCACAAGTCTGATGCCCCAACTGATTGGCTCATGTGATGAACCGATCGACTCAGGTTAGTGAACCGATCGGCTCATGTGATGAAATGATCGTCTCAGGATAGGGTGAACTGACCGGTTCAAGGGTTGAACCGATCGGCTCAACTGGTCCAAACGAGATCGTTTGGAAAGTCAGAAGACTATTTTGCAAATACAATTTGTTTCACTTGTACAAATTTGATTTGGACAAGGATTAATATTTGATTAATCGGAAACAAATTTGAAAGTCAATTTGAGTTGGATCAGGACCACAAACCAATCGGCTCATAAGTGAACTGATCGACTCAGGTGCCCCAACCATTCGGTTGAGGTGTGAACCAATCGACTCAGCTCCCCAACCGACCATTTCATGCTTGAAACGATCAGTTCAGGTGGCGCAGTTGGTTGTTTTGTGGAAAACCTTGAACCCTTCTACTCTTATTTAATCCCGTATTGCCCCGGGTAGAGAACCCTATTCCATGACCCTCCTATATATAGGGGTAGTGGTGGCTTCTTAGGAACAATAACTCATAACACCAGTTGTTCTGCAAAGTTGTCATTCTCTCTGGTTTTGGTAACTGAGAGAGCCCAAGAAAGTGCTACCCGATAAGGGAGGCACAACAAGGGAAAGACAACTGTAGAAAAGGAACTGGTTGTAGAAGAGTGTGTTGGTGACTAGTACATCGACAGGAGGGTGCGACTCCTTTCGATTCCTTGTGGGACAAGGAGATCGGAGTTCGGGGTGGTCCGTGTGGACTACTTCAGAGGCGTGAGACTTCTTCCGCTCAGAGGATAGTTTTCAATCTCGACAGTCCCAGTGAGACCAGGAGCTGCACAGACACCGTCCAAGATATGAGGTGAAGACCGCGCAAGCCATGAGGTATTGTCGCCGAGCAAGCCTCGGGACAAGGTATGTCTCCACAAACCATCCTTCCTATTGTATAGACATTGACGCGATTCCTTTATTCTGGGTTTGGGAGAAGAATTTTTTTTTGTTTCTGCTACCTTCTCTGTCTCCCCTATAACCCAACAAATCTAATAGGAAAAGATTAGGGAAAATTATTGATGATATATATGGTAAAATTATTTTTCTTTAGAAAAATGAAAAAGCTCATCTTGATAGAATTGATTACTTACAAGGTCAATTTCTTGAACTTGAGTTGAAATACAATGGAGTAGAGGTAGAAAATGGTATTTATCTTAAGAACATCAATAGTCTTAAAGATGAAATTCAAATTTTATTAACAAACTTGTTTTGATTAGAACTAAAAATGATAAGCTTGTTGCCTAGTTTGATGATCTTAGACATGCTTGTGATGGTATTAAGGATGAAAATAAAATTTGTATTGATGAGCTAATTATACTTATATCTAAAATTTCTAGAATTCTTTCTAAAATTAACGATCTTGAATCTGGACCTATCTTTATTAGCAATGAAGTTCCTAGTATTACTCTTGAAAATGATTCTTATTTTAGTAAAGCCCTATATTTGGAGACCGGACTTTTACATGCTCAAGATGATATTACTAGTTTTTATTCTAAGGTCATTACTCTTAATGATGATAATCATAAACTTATAGAGACTTTGCAAAAATTCCTCAAAGGGAAGAAGTCCCTAATTTCAATACTAGAGCACTCTACCAAACAAGTTGGTAGTAGTGGTTTGGGATATGAGGAAGTCCCTAAGAGCAAGGGAAGAGGTAAGAAAAATAGAAAGAAGCTTCCAATATTCAATGGAGAGACTTCTGGCTGTAGGTCTTCTATGATTTTTGCGCATTGTAAGAGTAATGATCATTATTCTACTTATTGTCCTGACAAAGAGAAGGGAACCAACCCAAAGATGAAATGGGTCCTCAAGATAACTCCAGATCCCAAGGTTTGAATTGGTCACTGACATCTTCCTTTCTTGTATGTAAAAGTAAAATGGATTTTTGATAGTGGTTTCTCCAAGAAGATCACTAGTGAGATGAGCCACTTCAACAATTTCACAAAGAGAAATGAGGATCGATGACTTTTGGGGATAACATGAAAGGTAAAGCTATAGGTGAGGGTGATGTGAATGATTCACTATGCATCAACAATGTTCTTCTTATGGATGGACTACATCAGAATCTTATTAGTGTTAGTAAATTATGTGATAATGGTTATCTTTTTCTTTCTACATCTATTGAATGTGTACTTCTAGACTCCCTCTCCTACAATGTCATATATAAGAGAACTAGAAGTGGAAACCTTTATGTTATTATTCTTGATTCTCTTAAGCCTATACTAGAAAATGCCTTATTGTTGATCAAAGTGATATTTCTTTGTGGCACAATAGGCTTGGTCATGTAAATATGCATCAATTAAAGAAGTTGAGAAAAAAGGAATTGGTCACATGACTTCTTAAATTGGATTTTGAGAAGGATGAGGAATGCCAACCTTGTACAAAAGGAAAGCATATCAAATCCTGCTTTAAATCTAAATGAGTCCTTAACACAAAGAGAGATCTCAAACTTCTTCACATTGATCTATTGTACCAATGAGAACTCAATCGATTCATGGTAGTAAGTATTTTCTTGAGATTGTTGATGATTTCTCTGGCTTTACTTGGACCTTCTTCTTATTTTAAAGAAGTGATACTCTAGATGTTCTCTCTACTTTTTGTAAAAGTATTGAAAATAAGGCTTCTTGTTGAATCATTTCTATCCGTAGTGACTATGAGGGAGAATATGAAAGTGGTATGTTTGAAAGTTTTTGTCAGGAATCCAATTATTTGCACAACTGTTCTTCTACTCACACACCTCAATGAAATGGGGTTATAGAGAGAAAGAGTAGGCCTTTACATGTAATGTCTAGGACCATGCTTTTAGGGTATGACACTCCCAAAAAGTATCAGGCCAGAGCCGCTAGCACCTCATGTTTTGTGTAAAATTGGGTTTTCACTCATTCTTTCTTAAAAGAACCCCTTATAGTTTGATTTCTTTCATGTTCTTAGTTGTCCTTGTTTTGTTTTAACACCAAAGATTCTGTAGAAAAGTTTGATGCAAAATTCTATAAGGCTTTCTTTCTTGGCTACAGAACTTCTAGTAGAGCATACAAAGTGTTTAACATTGAATTATCTAAAGTAGAAGAATCTATAAATCTTAAATTTGTTGAAACTAACCCCTCTATTTCAAAGAATATTGTGAATGATAATGTTTAGATGAGGTGATTCTTAGATTAAAAGATCTCAACATCATTGACAAAGGAAAAGAGGTGGTAGTTGATGAAGAATCAAAAGAAGAAGAAAAGAAGGATCCAACTCCCCAATATTCTTAAGATCATCCTAAAGAGCTCATAATGGGCAATCATTTTGAAAGGGTGAAGATGTGGGATGCCTCAACAAAGAACAATCCAACATCACCTTCATCTCGCAACTTGAGCCAAAGTACATCAAAGAAGCTCTTAATGATGGTGAATGGATCCTAGCTATGCAAGAGGAGCTAGAGCAGTTTGAGAAGAAAATAAAGCAAGGAAATATAATCAACCAAGGCAAGTATAAAAGTGAACTCTTCAAGAACGTTGGGATGGAGAACACCAAGTTGATGGATACTCCCATATCAAACATTGCCAAACTTGATAGAGATGAGGATGGTGAGAAGGTAGATGAGAATCTCTATAGAGGTATGATTGGTAGCTTGTTATATTTAACTGCCTCTACACCTGATATCATGTTTAGTGTTGTATTGTGTGCTAGATTTCAATCAAGCCCTAGAATATCCCATCCTATAATCGTGAAGAGGATTCTAAGGTGCCTAGCCAAAACCCAAAATTTAGTACTATCGTATCCCAAGTCGACGAATGTTATCGTTTCTATTTATAGTGATGTGGATTATGTCGAGTGCTTAATTGATAGAAAGTGCAAAAGTGACACTTGCTTCCTACTTGGACCATGATTAGTTTCTTGGTTCTCAAAGAAACAAGGCATAATGGCTCTTTCAACTACCTAGGCTAAGTACATTGTAGTTGGGAGTTGTTGTGCCCCAATCCTATGGATGAAACAAATGTTCCAAGACTTCAATGTTCATTATGATTCTTATCCTATCTACTTTACTAATACTACTGCAATCAATCTTAAATAAAATCCTATATTGTGTAGTAGGGATAAACATATCGATATCTACCATGAGTTCCTTTTTGACCACATTCACAAGAAATATATCTCTGTCAATCTTGTGGACACAGAAAACCAATATGCAAACATTTTCACTAAACCTCTAGCTAGAGAGAAATTTACTTTGATTAGATAAAAATTTCATATAAGTTCTCTTGATGATAATGGTATTCCTTCTAATTAGATTTTCTCTTATATATATGTTCTTGATCATACATTGATCATCTTATGCTTGTTTGTGCTACATATGCCAAGTTTTTATGCCTTATTTTGCTTTTTTTGGCTATTTTTCAAAAACACTTACTTTATTGCAAAATAGTATCCAATGATGAGTGGAAAGCAGCTTAATAAGTTCAAAATTCATGATAGGCTACAAAAATAAATTATATAGTACTCTAGTGGACTAGATTTAAATTTCAAACCTATTTGACAGGCTTCTTCGTCGCTTGAGTTTGCTTTGGGGAAAATCGACCAAAAACATACTCAAGGACTGAACACACAATACTGTCGGTCGAGTTTTCCAAATCTCAAACTCTACCAAACACACTATTGCACAGAAATACATATAGAATGTCGGCCAATTTTCTCCCTCTCAACTAGAGAATACTCGACTGATTAGTCTCTGACTCCATTCATCCTTGAATCCTAGGTCTTCTAGAACCCTTTCCTAGCCCTAGCTTGCCCCATTTGACCTTCCCCATCCTTGACCCTAGGCTTGGGCGCTCTGTTGCTTGTATTTTCTTCCTTGATTGGCCCCCTCTTCATCAAGTTTCCTCTCCATGACATCCAATAGGTGAAAAAGAAGAGGTCTAACTGGAGTTTTTTTTTTGCTCCACATCCTCTAGGCTCGTCTCCTATGATGGTACCTCTTTTATCTCAAATCAAGAAGTCAACTGCTACAAGCAGCTATTGCGTAGGAATCCTTACCCCTTTAGGACCTTGTTAACCCCTAGAAATGATCTTTTGATAGAGGTTAAGAAATTCTTTACCAATCAATGCCTCGATTCTCTTTTGTATGAACTCCTAGCCTTTAACAACTTCCTATCGAGTAAGAAAGTGATGCATGAGTTATATGAAAATCTTAACTGGAACTATACCACTTTAGTGCCCCCTCCAAATACCCAAGTGGTTTTGTCATCCATGATAGGGGGAGTCAAGTTTTCTATATCAAGCGTACTCTTTGAATAATTACTTGGCTTGCTCCTCCTCAAATTGGATGACTTCCTATCCTAACTACCATGACCTCCTTGACCCTGAAGCCTTCTATAAGATCTTTGACCCTAAGTTATCTCTTCTTAAAATCCACACAACTCTAAATAAGATTGTGGTCCCATATAGGAAGAAATCCATATTATTTCTTCTTCTCTAGATATTAAGATTCTTTTGGTTGCTCTCCTAGTTAACTACAACATTCATTCGAAAGAGAATCAAATCAATATTGCAAAAAATTGGGTAATGATCATGTATTGTCTTCTTCTAAAAATCTGTGTCAAATGGAAAAGATGCATTCTCCATCACATGAATTCCTTTGATATAGAGAAGAATACTAGAGACTCCTACCTACCCTACCCTAATCCAATTTGTGGTGTCTTTGAACATCATATTGAACATATCCCTTTTGAAATACCTTGGCTACAAAGCTAGTCTAAAAGGAGTGTATATCAGTATCACCATGGTCAAGAAATCCTTTCACCCCACCTCCTCTACCCCTAGTGCTCCAACCTCTACCTACCCTCCTCCTATACTTGACTGTGCTTCCCTTTCAGTATCTAATGAAACCCTCATTGGCTACATGACACACCAACATGCCTACAAGACCCAGGTCTAGGAGCACCTAGACTAGGAGCTTTGTAGATAACATCTAACATGAACTTATCTTGCACCCATCCTAGTCCCACCTACCAGCCCTATCCAATTTTTATGTGTCTCTTATGCATACAGTCAGTTCCACCCAACCTTCCACCCTGCTTCTTCTGTTGTACCTGCTTCCTCTGATGGTGGACCTATCTCTGGTGAGCTAAGTGCCTCTCAGCTACTTGCTCAACCTTCGGGCCCTGCATCCACCATGCTTGCTTGTTTTGTTGGGGTCTCTACACCCAACTTTGAGCAAGAAAATGCATTGCATGCATGTGGCATGTCTTTGACAAAGAAACTTAACCAGTGGACTACTACTTGGTCCTTTAGTCCTTCTAAGGATTAGTAGATGTTTGATGAGGATGATGAGGATGATGTTGATGGTGACGAAATGAGGATGATGATGAGGACACACCTGCTGCTCCTGATGCACCTTCTGATGGCAATGAAGACTACCAACCAGATGGCAATGAGTAATTTGACATAGATACCCTTTACGTTTAGTGACTAGTCCTTATGGTGCTCATACATCTATCTTTTTGTAGTTTGTGTTGTACTAAACATTAGGCATTATATCTGACAACAACTATTTTCATGTTTATTCGTTTCTCTTTGTTATTTTGTAGTTTTCATCTTGAGAGGACATATCTTTTGTTGTAATCTAATTATATGTACCTTAACTCTATGCTTGGATATATCCACGAGTTAGCTGGTATTTTCTTCCATATTTTGATTAAGACTCTAGTATGTTTGTTCTCTCTCTGGTTTATATGTGGTGCTTGAATATGGTGGTTGCTTCTGTCATTTGTGCCTTTGGATAATACCTAATTTTATGCTTCTGTCATTTCTGCCTTTGGATAATACCTAATTTTAGCTCTTCTACCCCCTCCCTTTTTTATATGATAAAGGGGGAGATATGAGCTTATTACATATTGAATTGTGATCCTTTTCTATTTAATTCTTTGAAATATCATGTGACTATGAAAGAGGACTCAAATAGTATATATGTGCTATGGTTATGATTTTTGAGAAATAAACCATAAAGAAAAGGTAAGCATGAACTAAGGGGGAGAAAATGCCATTGTACATTCATGACCCCTTACAATTTACAAGGTAAACATTTAAATTATAAATTCTTTTCAATATATTGATGAATGGTTTGCCATCTTCTAATAGAGGGAGAATGTTCACCTAATGTTCATAAATTGTCCATATTTTGATGATGACTTAACCATTCTATTCATATGTATCTAATATGTCTATTTGAGATTGATTTTAGGTATTAGGTACATGAAAATGATATATTCAATCAAGCCCTTGCTTGACCAAATACAAGCCAACATCAATACAAATGTACTTTTGTGGAAAATGCCATAAAACCCTTAGGACAATTTTTGTAATCATTTTCATTGAGGTTATGAATTGTAATTAATATGAGAAATAATTAGGAGCACTTAAAACAAATGTTTAAGCACTCTAATGACAATTTCTACAATTCATCAAAGGGAGTCTTGTCGGTCGAGTATTATCTTTGATAAACTCGACTGACACCCTTAATGGATTTTGAGAACTGTGAGGGTTGGCTGAGTTTCCACAGGACAAGATTGATCAACACCCCTACAAAACAAAAATAAATTTAATCCATCGAATGAGTTTTATCTAGAATAAACTCAACTGACACTTTAAGTTTACTTTGTTGCGTAGTACTATCGATCGAGTTTGCTTCATTGGAACTCGACCAACCACACTATACAGAATGTGTAGAAAAGTGTTTCTAGTCGTTTGAGTTTTACAAACCTCAAAAATAGATCCGTCACAACACCCCAAACAACTAGAATTCATTTCGAAGTGCTTCTACTGGATAGTAGACATCCCAAACTACAAACATGGACCCTTGGGCTTCATCCCAAGTTTGCTTCTTATGCTCCTAGCTATAGTTGAGTGGATTTGTCTACTAAGAGTCTATTTCTCTCTCTTACTTACTAAACATTAACATCAGTATGAGTGAGATAGGTTATTTATGAGAGATCTACTTCATTTTACTCATTGTGAATATCTCAATCTTCCCTTTCCCAATCCCTTTCTCAAAAGCAAAGTTGATGAAAGCTTCTCCTTGGTGAATGTGAAATTGAAGATTGAAGATCTAAGAGGATAGTAGGTAATTCCTTCAAGGTAGAAGGCTTGATGCAAGAGGGGAGCTCCTTGTTGAAGGTGTCCTTCTTGTTGTAAAAGTGGGTAAGCTCTTTTAGAGATTGAAGACTCTTACTCAAAGGATAGGTAAGACCTTATAAGGTATATTGGCTCCTGTTGATCCTTAAAAAGGAAGGCTAAGTATAAGTGTAGATGGATTATACTTTTAGCCAACATTACAACCTTTCTTAAGTTTAGCTTTATACTTGGAATTTCCTTTTTATCAATTAACTATCATCATAGATTTGAGCTTGTCTTTCATTCTTCGACAATCGTTCTAAACATGCTAAGTAGGTTTGTCAGTGGTATAACAAATTTGTTCGTGTTATATTTATGACAAATTGTTTATATGAATAAGGAAATAATAGAAATCTGACATTTCTGGCTGATTCTTGGCCTTAAGGAAATCTCAATAGCTCTAGGCTTCCCACATATAAGATTAACTTGAGTGCATGGGGTCCGACTAGATCACTTTCTATTATTTTGCACTTAAAAATGCATTGAAGACATGAAGTGTCTCTTACCTTTATTATTATTTTTACATGTTCCTAAGATGTGTTATCATCTCAAAAAATCCCATTTGATTATGTTGCTTTTGAAGCTCATGATTCATTGAGCATAAAAGGCACTTGATGTGCACAATGTCATTAAAATGTTTATGATAATTCTCCCTTTCAGCCCTAGGCACATTCTAAGTTGGTTCATTTGGTACCAGTGTATCCAAGACATAGATCTTCCACTCATCTACAGACTAATTCTCAAAGTCTTGAAACAACCATGGAAGTTATTTTCATTAAGTCTTTCCTTATCAAGGATCGATTATAGTGAAAGGTTGTTGTTGTTGGTAGACATTTGATCTACAATAGGTATTTGTAGGAGTTAATATTTAACATAAACAAGCATTATCAATATTAATTTGGTATTTAATTGATACCTCTCCCATTATTTTATTTCAAATCAATATCCCACTCTATTAATTTGGAAGAATTGTATTTTTCAATATTCAAGTCAGACAAGATCCATATTTTATCAATTCATGAGTAAACTTTGGCTGATCACCCACAACTTGACTATTTAGGTATGCAACATTTTCTAATTCCATCTACTATGACTCTTGATATATGGATGCACAACCCTCTATAATAACCATCTCGATGCCCCTAGGTTCTTAGTCTATTAAGATCGCGTGGTTAAGTATGACCTAAAGGACAACACAATAGAATATGCACCTTGCTTTTGTAGACCTACATATATATTATCACACTTCTCGAAGATAGACAGTGCACCATAATTTTTTGTGTCCACACCTTTTTGAGAAAGGTTTTCATGCGTGTTTCACATTAAACAACATATAAGAATGAATATTTTATTTGAGGGGTTCATATATATACATACACAAATCCAAACACTAAATTCTAATAATATGTATCAGATGCACATTATATCTATAAACAACAAACATATAACATTAGTTATTGCCATAGTAATGTAATCTTATGGAGACACAAAGCCTGACTACCCACCTAAGGTCCATTGGGTCTAATGGAACTCCAACATGTGAACTCTCAAGTGAACCTTAATTTTGTTGTACAATTATGAATGAATCCATGGACGATGCTTAGATCTTCATGGTTTCCTTGTCACACCAAGACCTCCAAAACCTATTATATTTGTATCTAAATTACATGATATTTTGAAACCTAATGTTACATTCAAGGGGAGCAATTGTGTGTTAGAAGTATAAGTCGTATCATATCATATGATATATGAACTGGAGTATATAGGCCCATATAACTCTACTCTGGTATGGAAGTTACTAGAGTTATGTCCACCTTTTCCTTAATAATGGAGAAGGGTCTTTCTTGTATCAATCATATTGACAATACGTTATCAATTTATCATTCATATCATTTCCTTTCTACAAGGTATCAAAGTCAATCCTAACCCTATAGAGAAAACAACAAGTCTTTTCCAGCGAGTGGCTATCACCGCCATGGATGGATTCCCACAAGGCCATCTCCATCACCCTCTATATAGGGTCGTATATGTGACCCTCTTTATATTAATGGATGTCATCATCATCACTGTTGCCGCTTTTCTTTGAAAGGAAACCATCATATCCATCATAAACTATAGACCATATTCATCATCTTCATTGTCATCTAGCATTCCCATGTATTTATCTTTCCATATTCCTCAAGTTTGTCTTCCTCAAGCATGAAGTCTAGATGCAACCTTCCTCCTCTATGACAACTAGTCTAGCCACACTAATCAAGGTCCAACTACTCCAACAAGTGGAAGTTTTGTCTAACATAAACACCCCATGGTAATCTTTTCCATGGCGTAAGTCATTTCCATTGTCTAACACATGTCTGTCTATTCTTCCATGCATAAATCCAAATATCTTTCAATCTTTCATCTCCAAGATCTGCCTCTACCTCTGAGAGTCAACCATGGATATAGGGAAAAAATCGTATGACCATTTTACATTGGTTTTGGTGGGATCTACAAGTCAAAACTACCTTGGCAGCACATTATATGACATGTAAGTCACTTATATGTGTAGTTACATTCATAATGGAGAGGCAAGGAGCCATCCAACATGGTGTGTCATGAATATGCTCTAGCCAACACACCATGTCAGTGTCCAAAATGGCGTGTCACTACAAATCTTCTCCAGGCAACATGCCATGTCAGAGCCTAAGACTCTGTATCACCAACATTCTTTTAACCATCTTTGACAAACAACACTTCATGTAGGTGTCCAACATAGTGTTCCACCATCAAGGTTTTCAACATCAATCCACAGTGGTAGTGGTCAACACAACATGTCATCCAATTGACATGGCATTTCATTGTTGGCATTTCCAATCTTAAAGAGGCATGTCCCATATTAGTTCTTCATGTATCTCAAAACACATCATATCAATCTATTTTCATGCAAAGGATCAGAAGAACCCCAATAAGTCTTCAAACAACATGTCAGCCATCCCACATGCCATGTTGGGTCCAAACCGACCCATATTTATCAAATATTTGATTGAATATATTGTTTCACATAGTCAATACCACAAGGGTTCCAGTTCCACATCCCATGATTTTCACATCACAAAAAATACACACATTTTCTTCTCTAGATATTATGATTATACCATATATGTCATTGAATATGGTTATCACGTCTCCTACTGCAACTTCCTCACCAAGTTAAAAATCTCTAAAGGGTTATCATGAAGTCCTATACTCACATGTGTAATGTAGTTTTCTCATAGGCATAGGACCAACCTCTCTCATGTGCAAGGATTCATCCCTTTCAAACACAAAGACAAGAATTATGAAGTGTGAGTTCTAGTTCTCTCAATCCCTTTGAAAAGTCCAACACACAAATTTTTGATCCATATCAAGAAAATCCTTCTCCATTAATTTCTTCCCTCCCCAACCCATGTCCCCTTCTTCTCCTATCACAAGAAGGAGTTCTCTTAGTATTTTCCACTCCAATCACTTATTTTGTCTCTTCGTGGTTTATATGCATGTGATATATAAAGAAGATGAGAAGATGAAGATAAGGAGAAGAGACAAGGTGCAAATTTCATATATTAAAAGAAGATAGAGGAATAAGATCAATATCTCCATATGGAGTTTTGTGTATGTAATTTGTTGTTCGATCTTACTATCTAGTTCTAGGCCAATGTACATATTCTTCATGCAAATTTTGAGTTGGAAAACATTGATCTCTCATTAATAATTCATCTGTTCACATAGTCTTCAAATGAAGAAGAAGATTCCTCAAATCAGTTTAATGTGGTCGATGCTCTACATCAAGAAAATATGTTTCTTCATTGGAAATCTCTTGGTTATTCTATTCTAGAAATACTTAAGTCCACTAGAATTGGAACATCTTGGATTATTTGCATATTTTTTAGTGTGCTAGTTCGACACACCTACTATTTTAGAAGATCATTCAATTGACATTTTCAACAATGTTTCCTCATTCATTCATGCTTGATCAAGCATGTGGAACATATGTGACATCTTAGTCTTCCTGTGGCATAAATCATGCTTGATATACCACATTATGAACTTCTTTTAGAAACTACTTCAACAAAAAGAGAATATGAGTTGGTGACTAACATGATATTCCCATGTTCCTTCATATACTCCAAGATACAAGCTCCAACCTAGTAAATGCTCCATATGTCTCAAACATTTGATTTTCACAAATTTTAGCGGGGATCTTCAAAATTAAATATGACAAAGTCTATACTAAATTAGGGTATTTAAATTTTTTAGTCATTACATCTTTTTCTATGGGTTATTTATGTTTTTCATCCAAGCCAGGCATGTGATTGTCCCATACTCCATATTGTGGGGTAATGTCAGAAGTATAACTCATATCATAACATATTATATATGGGTAGGAGTCTATAGGCCCATATAACATTTAGTTAGATCTTAAAGTTACTAGAGTCATGTCTACCTTTACATATATTATAGTTAGGGATCTTTTTCATATCAATCACATTTCTTAATACATCTTCAATATTCCATCATATGATTTCCCTTCCACAGAGGGAATACTCACCACTTCATATGAAATAAAAGATGATGTTTGACTATTTATGTTGAATACTAGTCAACCAAAATGATCCATTGATATGCATGTCATGTACACACAAATGGGTCTTTGTTCATAACCGTTCAAACATCCACCAAAAAAAATATTTTAAATGTGACATGTTTAATATATATATATATATATATATGTGTGTGTGTGTGTGTCTGTGTATATATATATATATATATATATATACCGTACACCCCAATGGTGTTTGCCTATCTAGATCATGTTTTTCTAAAATCTAATCCATTGATCTTCATGGTTACAATAATAATAGGCCACATACAAAATTTGAACTCATTTGGATGAGTGTAAGTCACTCATCCAAGGACAACAAAATCGAAGCACAAAACTAATTTGAAATGCATGATTTTTGCCTCCTTCATATGCATGACCTATAAGTGTCCAAATGAGCTACAATTTATTATATAGTATGATCTTAAGATAATTAAGAAGATCAATGGTTTAGATTTTTCAAAAAGTTACTACATCTTAAAAAATGACTGAGGTGTACGGTACCTCAGGTACATTCAAGTGTACACTAGCCTAGCTCTCTCTCTCTCTCCCTATATATATATATATATATCAAACATATTTATTAATGATTGCTTCTTTTCTAGGCTGGACAATCCTCATTAAAAAAAATTGACGTTGATGAAAACTAGGAGGGATATGTAGTGGCAAAGCCCATACATAGGGAAATTTATCACATTTTGGTATATATACTCCATCCAACTTGGCTCCACCATTCACACTGTGAGATTGGCTGAAATTGTGATGCATATACTCAATTGTGCTCCTACTAATCATCAATCCATTTAATTCCAGTGCCTTTCTCTAAAGTTCAACTTTATCATTCAAACCATCTTTAGTTTCTATCAATCAATACAATATCATCAACAAACAACATACACCAAGGAATATCATTCTGAACATTCTTTCTCAACTCATCCATAACAAGAACGAACAGATAAGGGTTGAGTGTGGATCCTTGGTGTACCCCAATTGTGATGGGAAAAGTTGGTCTCTCTCCTTCAGGAGTCTTCCCACTTGCGGTAGAGCTACCATACATGTCCTTAATCAACTTAATGTATTGGATTGACACACCCTTTTTCCTTAAAACCATTCACAACACTTCTCTGGGTACTCAATCATAAGATTTTTCCAAATCGATAAAAACCATGTGAAGATCTCTTTTTCTTTCCCTATACTTCTCCATAAGCCTCCTTATCAGAAAAATAATATATGTTGTTGATCTACCATGCATGAAACCAAATTGGCTGTTTGATATCTTCATTATAGATCTTAGCCTCTGCTTAATAATCTTGTCCCAAAGCTTCATTGTGTGACCCATCAACTTGATACCTCTGTAGTTTGTGCAACTCTGAACATTACCTTTGTTCTTGTAGATGGGGACGATAGTACTATTTCTCCACTCATCTGGCATCTTCTTTGTCTTCATGATCTTGTTAAATAAATTTGTTAATCACATAACTCCTTCATCCCCCATACTCTTCTATATATCAATGGGAATACCGTCTGGTCCACATGCCTTTCTCATATTCATATTTTTCAAGGCATTCTGGACCTCAAAATGTGAAACTTGTCATGTGTAAATAATATCTCTTGTATCCCTGTCACACGAATCATTAACATTATTTACAATATATCCATTGAATAGCTTATGGAAGTAATTTCTCCATTGGTTCTTGATATCATTATCCTTTACCAACACTTTACCATCTTTATTCTTGATGCATTTTACTTGACTCACGTCTCTTCCTTTCCTTTCTCTTATACAAGCCATTTTATGTATATCTTTTCCTCCTTCTCTAGTGTCCAACTTCTTAAAAATATCATCAAAGTATCTAGACCTTGCCTCCTGAACAACCTTTTTTGCTTCTTTCTTTGCTTGCTTGTATCTTTGGAACGTTGCATCATCTCAAGATTTGGGCAAGTTCCTATAGATCTCCCTTTTTAGTTTAATAGCCTTCTGTACTTCATCATTCCATCACCAAGTCTCTTTTTGTGGAGGCCCACAACCTTTGGACTACCCTAAAACCTCTCCAGCAATTTTTGTTATGCAGGAGCTCATGCTATGTCACATAGTGTTCACATCAGACTCTAAGTTCCAAGTTATGTCCTTGATGAGTTTATCATGAAAGGTCAATTTCTTTTCTCCTTTAAGATTCCACCACTTGATTCTACTATCTTTATTTTTGTTATACTTGCCTTTATTGATCTTCATGTTAATATACAAAACCCCCAGCCTATGTTGGGTTGTGAGTTCTTTGCAAGGAATCACTTTATAGTCCTTGCATAATTTACGATCCTCCTGCCTTGTAAGGTGGTAATCAATTTTTCTACAGTTGTGTCCACTCTTGAAAGTAATCTTATGAGATTATATTTTCTTGAAATGGGTGTTTGACAAAATCATATCATATGCAACTACAAAATATAATATCCCCTCTCCTTCTTTGTTTCTACTACCATATACAAAACCACCATGAACTCTCTCATATCCATCATTTCTACTCCCCACATGGCCATTTAAATCACTCCTTCGTCGGTATTCAATGCATCAATTCATCCATGTTATCCCAAAAAATCCTTCTTAGCCTCCTTGCTAAGGCCAACTTGGGAGGCATAAGCGCTAATAATGTTAAAAATCTTTCCCCCAAGAACAACCTTGATAGCTATGATTATATAACCCATCCTAGTGATCTTGATAACATCATCCTTCAACATCTTATCAACAATAATACCTACTCCATTTCTATGTTTATCAATGCATGTATACCGGATTTTTTATCATGTGTCTCCAATCTCTCTACAACATTCCCCTGTCGACTTAGTTTCCTGCAAGAAATCTATATTGACTTTTCTTCTCATCGTGGTATCTACTATCTCTATAGATTTTCCTGTCAAAGAGCCAATATTCCAAGATCCAACTCTAATCCTTTTTTCTCAGACTTGCTTGTCTACCTCCATTCGTCGAAAATGTTGCCCTTGCATATTTTTCACTACATCAAGGCAATGATGGGGCGGGACTAGCTTCTTTATCCACACCCATCCAAGATGTGGAAATCATTACACATTTTTCACTACATTTGGGCGATGATGCAGCGGGACTAGCTTCTTTACCCACACTTGTCCAAGATGTGGAAACCCTTGGTTGTCCTTCAACACAAACATGCATTGTTGTGTCGAAACCCCTTGCATATTTATCACTACACCTGGGTGTCGATGCAGTGCGTCACTAGGTAGGGACACTGCAATGAATTTTATATAATGAACCATGCCATAGAAAGAGTGACAAAGTTTTCATGGCTGGATGTCTACTTACTACCAACTCTCCTCCTTTACCCGGGCTTGGGACCAACTACATTTGCACAAAATATGAAAATGTAGGTGGAGTTATTGTGACACATGTGGGGTTAACATGATATGCATATTAACCTTTATCATTAACATCACATGTAAGGTCACAAGCAACACAAAACCATATCTGGTCATAGAAACTATAAATACCAATAAATCAGAGATTGGTGTTGTGGCATACAACTCATGAAAACATAATTAACTAATACAAAAGCGTTCACTAATAAGAGGATTACCAAAAATCACTAAAAATTAAAACCTTTTTATCAAAAAATCCAACAAAGGAAAAATTTCTCACATAGAACCAAAGTATCATATTTACATTCTTGTTCACAGGTACATATTTTGTAATATCTCCCTTTGAGAATTACAAGCATTAATTCTCCTGTCGAGCTAAACACAGGTAGTATAAAATCTCGAGGCACTGAGCCAAAATCTCAAAAGCACTAACTACTACTTCGAGGACCTAAGAGTACAGAGACAACACATAGGATTCTATCTATAACTATACAAGGCATAACAGTCAGTGTCTCCACCTGAGACTTCACTGCTGTCCCTGATGCTGTTGTTGTTGTCCATCTCCTACTGAAGGATTCCTATCTCCTCGTCCGCGTCCACCTAAAAATGTAGTTCCCACGGGGGGTGAGACAATTGTAAATGTCCCCAGCGAGAGATATAACTCTCTGCCAGTAACATTATTATTGCAACTTAAGAAGATAAATATGCACATAGAAATCATATTTGATTGACATCAACTAATTCAATGTCTAACAGATTAGGACATCATTATTATCAAAAGCATTGTAGCTATTAACTTGATAGAACAACATGTCACTTATCCTTAAAGGAATATGAAGAACATGTATAACATTTATTCATTATAGAACTATTATCACAACATTTACTCTCTTCAGGCATAGATTATATATCTAAAGCCTGGCATGGTCATTATGGAGTCATGGCATGTAGCCATACTCTTTTCACAAAGTGTTGGGATCTTAGTCCCTCAACTCACCAAGCATAATTCCATTTCTTAATAGGTTCATCATCATGATTATAGCATCTGGGTATTTGAACCCATAACTCACCATAGAATACTTGTTACCACTTATTAGGTAACTTCATACCTTCATATCATCTGACCCAGGGACATTATAATTCTTGCTACACAAAGCATTACACATAGTTCACAAGGCTCATACCACCTCATATTACCCCTTAATAGGCAATAAGTCATATTATGTCTTATGAAGCTCATAAACAATCTAAGATAATTAGCACATCATGTGACACACAAGACTCATTAATTGTAGGTTACCTCTCACTAAGAAACAAAACATATGAAGGCTTATAAGGCCTATAAAACATTTTCAAAATACAGAACATCATAGCTCATACCTGGATATGCTCATCCTCTCAACATATCTGCATGATTAGTAATCTTGATACAATTACATATCAGTATCATGAATACGAGGGTTATCTTATTACATTCATAACCCATTAGTCTGTATTTAAGCTTCACATAGGATTACTCTGTGTTAGAACGTCACATAGCATTAACTTGTATTAGGGTTTCACATAGCATGGAATCAATATGGATAATCATAAGTATTCAATTATACTCTTTATTCTCATCATTCATCAATAAATGAATTATCAACACAGATCATGAGTTTCTCTCATCTTTGCCAGAATATGATTACATCATAGTTTATAGGTTTTGATTAACCTTTTCATAAGGCATGTTAACCTACATTCAACAGTGTGCATTACATCTCAATGTAACCATTGACATGACACATCTCATGTGTCATTCATCCAATTATACTGGACCTATAACACATCAAGGTATACGAGTGTTGGGGTGTTGGATGTGATATCTATTATATCTTGATGTATCACTTCCCTCAACACCTTTATCTTACTTGAGTTCATACACTTAGTTGGTATTTGGGTATTCCCCATCCTAATACTTTATGCATCGGTTCATCACATTTGTCATAACATTAATCACTATTCCAATATAAGGAACAATATTCTTTATACTTATAATTTGAGGATTCACATAGCATATTCCATATATTTATGGATTTCACAACACATCACCCAGTGCTATGTCTTCACATAGGATTTGTGACACCCCGATTTTCATAACACATGAGCGGAAGCTATATTTTTTCATCTGCGAGTTTCACAAACATGATTATCAATGCAATTACAATAAATGAAACACTTTACATAACTAGAAAAATTGATTCATATACAATTTATGTCAATAGAAAACTACATCATATATATATCCATAAAGTCTAATTCATTGGTAATATAACTAGGCATGATAAAGAGATATCTAAACTCTGGATCGTCTTGGTAAAAGGCACCCAACTAGCCAAGCTTGAAAATCTCCTAGACCTTTCCTTGTCCTTTGATCCTCAGCTGCTCCAAAACCTGCGGACATCGCGTCCCCAGCCATGCATTGGGAAAAACAGGCATTAGAGTAAGTGGCATGAGTATTCTAAAATATATATTTCTATAGAACTGAAATTGGACATTATAAACATGAAATTAACATTAAGCTCTGAATAAAATCTGAAACATAAAGTCTCTTATTTCTTAATCTGAATTATTAGCTTATTTTGGAGTCATGTACTCTGGTACATGGATCTCATGACCTACACCTAAGTGTCTAGGTCATAATTATCTTATCTAGTTCCCTCTCATCATACTCATGGATGAGGTTATGGGCATCTCTAATCTAAAGTATCTTTTACTTACAATTTTTATCTGACTATGGCCACCATTATACAATAAGTCCTCTTGAATTGGCGTATCTACGCCGTGAATTGGTACCAAGGTACCCTGAAATGGCACTACATGCCCTGAATGACACCAAGGTGTCTCTGAATTGGCGTGACTACGCCCTGAATTGGTGCCACAAAACCTCTGAACTGGAGTAACACTCCTCTGAATTTGCAATAGATGCCTCTGAATCGTCTCGGGACTACTGAATGAGGACTGATCATATAATATCATATGTGAAGGTTTTGACTTATTTATCTTAAGTCTAAACTTATTTAATTCTTAATCTTTACTGAAGCTGAATACTGATAGTTTTACTGAATACTGAATCTGAACTTATCTTATATTAAAACTGAACACTAAAAACTGAACTTATCTGAAACTGATTATTGAGTATTGAGCATGTACTGAATTCTAAATATGAATCTAAATCTGAATCTTTTATTCTTAAGTGATAAACTAAATCTACAACTGAATGTGAATATGAATCTCAATTACTTCATAATTGAGATTTGGTCTAAAACCCTGATCATGTATCTTTTATTCAAAATCTGGCTACTCACACAGTGAGTAGTCTAAGTCTGAATCTAAATCTCTTATTCTTGAGTTCAAAATTGAATCCATTAATGGATTTGATCATGTATCTCATTATCTAGGTAAACTTTATTCTAAAACTATGATTTGGTAAGATTACTTCATTATACCAATTGTATCATACATGAGTCTAATGTCTTATGAAACAAGATCTAAAATGAGTATAGAAATACTAAATATACAAACGTAACTTAAGTAATGTGTATAGCTAAAGTATGATATATGATTCTTGGCAAGATAAATCATTCTCTTTTAAAACCTCATCAAAATCTGATCTTAATGGACTTAAGTCTTAAAACCATAAACTATAGAAAAGAAACCTTAGAAAATCTTAACTTGCATCTTAATCATACTCAATTTAATCTCATTAAGTCTGATCTCAATACATTTGTATGAACTTAAATCTTAAATCTTAAGGTAGAAGTCATATAGATTCTCATCGTGCAACTCAATCATGACTTAATATCTCATAATTTGATAATATTATCACAAACTCATGTTATAATATCTTTGATGCGACTAGTACATTTATCCTAGAAATTGGGCCATGGTCTACCATGTGCAACACCCATATTCTCACATAATACTAAACTTTTAAACATCAACCTTATTAAGGAATCTATTTCACTTCTTAATTTCTTAGATCGCTACATATATAAGAAACCTTGATGACATGTTCCTATTTGAAATCTCAATACATGGTTACATCTATATTTAAGAGATATGATAGAACTATATTTTCTTATCCTTCTTATAAACTTAACTTCAGAATCTAGAATCATTCCATGACACATCACTACTTAAGGTATTGAGCATATGAATTTCTACAATCATAAGCACATAAAATATTTCTTACATATTTAACTCAGAATGTAGGACATGAAGGTCTTATCGAAGAAGCATGTAAATGTACTTGGTTTGATAAACATAAATACTCATGGGAATGAACCACTTACTTGTATTAGAGAAAATATAATCTTCATCTTGGATTCCGCTAGTCAGGTCTAAATCCTGAAAAGACACTTCCTATCATTAAAGCCTATTTGAATCAATATAATATTGCTCATAAATCCCACCACTACAATGTAATAATCTATGTAGTTAACTTCTATGGTTCATCTTGATGTACTCTCATATACACAAGTATTCTTCTAGAGTCACATTTATGCCTTAGTTACACCCTACATAATCTTATGGCATGCATGCATACCAAATACATCATATAGGATCAACAAAAACTCTAAATCATGAGTGGTCATTTCATCATACCTATTAAGATCGTAGTGCAACACTTGCTTGAAGTTCAAAGATGAGGTCCACACCTATAACATTATTTTAACAAAACACCATCATATATGCACTTAATCCACCTATCTAACTTTTCTTAAATAAAATTACCTTATCCATTTATTTCCAGAGTCTGTAATCTCCTTCAAGACGTTCTTTGTATCTCAAGGTTTCCAACGATCCCTTATACACCATTTTCTGATAATGAAATCAATATCGATGAATCCTTAAAGTTTAGAACCAATTAAAATCTGATCATTGATATTACCTTCTTTTCCTTTGCTTTAAAGTTAATTGGGCCTCATGACCCGGCAGCCCAGCAAGGATGATTGGGACCCCGTCTTCCTCCTCTAGCGGGGCGCAACACGGGCGTGATGCCCTTGTTCCTCCATAAAAATGGAGGCAGCGCCGACCTACTTTCCAGTGCCAAGTCCGGCCATCCAAGACCGAATCAGCGACCATGGTTGATCATATCGCCACTGAGTCTCTCCCTAGAGCTGAGGTTCATAGAGAACTGGTCTCTAATCTCGATTCAACCTGTTCTACCTCCACGGCCAAACTGGGATCTCACCTCCCCTGTTTCACACCAAAACAAGGCACCACCGAGAGCAGCTTCTCCGACAAGCAAGTCTTGTTCGATCTACAAACGCGACCACGATCTAAGCTTATCTTCATGTCTGGTCTGGAACCCTTGAAACACTCACCACTTCCTTTTAGTCTCATGCCATCAAGGTTGAGGAACCCCAATTCACCTCTGCCCTTGTGCCACCACACAACCTTCTTCCTCCTTTCTCTCTTCTCTCACCATCTAGGTTTCAAGAAAAACCCTAGGTTTGCCGCCGTCTCACCCAACTCTATCAAAAATCGAGGCTTTTATATCCTCTAATCCCTTGAATCTTGGGCGAGACCCCAGCTCTACAAGGCTCTGATCGAACTCTGTAAACAAGGGTCACGACCTCCAGTCCGCGCTGACTGGGGTCACCCCCCTTTTTTATTTTCTTTTTCTTCTTCTTTTTAATAAAACTCCAAATATAAGAAGTATTTATACAACCCACTCTATAGCTCAGTTTGACTTCATATTTTGGGGTAAATAATATATAATCATCAACTTCATATGAGCAATATTTTAAGTAAAAAAACTAGTTGTACAAACACTCCAAACATGTATTTTTTATTAAAATATTATAATTACTAATTTAATTACCTAAGCCACTATATCCATCAAAATCATCTAAAATGTCTCCCATTATTTTATATTATAATTATTATTCTACTAAAAATATTTTGAGCATTCATTATGACCATAAAATACTTAATTCTCAATTTGTACTCCAAGGACCTATATGTAAAACTTAATTGGTTCAATCATGATTGAATAAGGTTCTAGGGCCCCCAGGCCATTCCCTGATCTCTCAAAAGTCCAACATCTATTTTTGATTATCGAAGTAAGACATGAATCAATATTCATTCAATGAAAGCTTTTATATGATACATTAGGTCACGTTTCTTTACTTCCTTAATAATGAGACCTAAGTTGGTCTAGAGCTCAAACTAGTAACTCAAGTCTGCATATTATATATATTCATCACATTATTGTTCGCAATAATAATTCATTCGTATCCATCTACACCTGACTACAATCACATACATTTAAGCCATCATGTGTGTATTGGTTGACCAGATTACTTGTATTACAAATTTTTGTGATATTAATTACATACCTAACCATGGTTAGGTTCACTAGGTCCCTTGGCACACACTCACTAGAAAAATCCACATTAAAGACTTACAATATCTATGAAATTGAGGATGATACAATTCTACCCACCTTAAAATAAATTTCATCCTCGAAATTTCTCTAGTCTACTACCCACCTTAGGGTTCTGCTTACTGTCTTCGTTTATTATAAAGCACACTTATGTTTAAAAAAAATTGCATGAAAAGAGATATGTAATGTATTTTTATAAAATATTTATGTAGGCATTATCTATTACATTGGTTTATTGCTCAACTCATACTAGGGTTTATGAAACTAAACTTGGCTCTATACTTAGGGCATCTAGCTAAACCTTGTCATGACTTTCTAACATTAGGTTTACATGGTTGCCTAATTTTATGTTCTTTAGGTAACTCCTACATTCCTAGATATGTGGTGACCAGGCACATACCCAAAGATGTGGGATTCTGGCATGCTATCTCTCATTAACCTACTAATACATGTGTCTCATCCCACACAGACCAGTAAGAAATGAGGGGTTTATCAAAGTCTAGTTCTTATGACATTCCTCACCAATTCTCAATTGGCTGGCCATAACCATTGAGAATGGAGAAGCAACATCATTAGCTAGGGTTAGGTTGAAACATGAGACCTAGAGTAGGTAAACATCTATCTCTAACATCTCTATTTTTCTAAGGTGAAAACTCTTAGTCATTCTAGGTCATTGTATCTTTCTATGGGAATCTATCCCTAAACCCTAATCTCTTATCTTAAATCTAGGGGCTATGAGAATCATACTTGCCTAGTGGCCATTTACCAAATTGCTCTGATACCATATTGTGACACCCCAATTTTCATAACACATGAGCGAAAGCTACAATTTTTTTTTTCATTTGGGAGTGTCACAAACATGATTATCAATGCAATTACAGTAAATGAAACACTTTACATAACTGGAAAAATTGATTCATATACAATTTCTGTCAATAGAAAACTACATCATATATATATATATCCATATAGTCTAATTTATTGGTAATATAACTAGGCATGATAAAGAGATATCTAAACTCTGGATGGTCTTGGTAAAAGGTACCCCACTAGCCAAGCTTGAAAATCTCCTAGACCTTTCCTTGTCCTTTGATCCTCAGCTACTCCAAAACCTGCGGACATCGCGTCCCCATCCATGCATTGGGAAAAACAATCATTAGAGTAAGTGGCATGAGTATTCTAAAATATATATTTCTATAGAACTAAAATTGGACATTATAAACATGAAACTAACATTAAGCTCTGAAATAAAATCTGAAACATAAAGTCTCTTATTTCTTAATCTGAATTATTATCTTATTTTGGAGTCATGTACTCTGGTACATGGATCTCATGACCTACACCTAAGTGTCTAGGTCATATTTATCTTATCTAGTTCCCTCTCATCATACTCATGGATGAGGTTATGGGCATCTCTAATCTAAATATCTTTTACTTACAATTTGTATCTGACTGTGGCCACCATTATACAATAAGTCCTCCTGAATTGGCGTATCTACGCCCTAAATTGGTACCAAGGTACCCTAAAATGGCACTACATGCCATGAATGACACCAAGGTGTCTCTGAATTGGCATGACTACGCCCAGAATTGGTGCTTCAACACCTCTGAATTGGAGTAACACTCCTCTGAATTGGCAACAAATGCCTCTGAATCATCCTGGGACTACTGAATGCGGACTTATCATATAATGTCTTATGTGAAGGTTTTGACTTATTTATCTTAAGTCTAAACTTACTTAATTCTTAATATGAACTGAAGTTGAATACTGATAGCTTTACTGAATACTGAATCTAAACTTATCTTATATTAAAACTGAACATTTAAAACTGAACTTATCTGAAACTGATTATTGAGTATTGAGCATGTACTGAATTATAAATCTGAATCTAAATCTAAATCTTTTATTCTTAAGTGATAAACTAAATCTACAACTAAATGTGAATATGAATCTCAATTACTTCATAATTGAGATTTGGTCTAAAACCCTTATCATGTATCTTTTATTCAAAATCTGGCTAATCACACAGTGAGTAGTCTAAGTCTGAATCTAAATCTCTTATTCTTAAGTTCTAAATTGAATCCATTACTGGATTTGATCATGTATCTCATTATTTAGGTAAACTTTATTCTAAAACTCTGATTTGGTAAGATTACTTCATTATACCAATTATATCATACATCAGTCTAATGTCTTATGAGACAAGATCTGAAATGAGTATAGAAATACTAAATATACAAAAGTAACTTATGTAATGTGTATAGCTAAAGTATGATATATGATTCTTGGCAAGATAAATCATTCTCTTTTAAAACCTCATCAAAATCTGATCTTAATGGACTTAAGTCTTAAAATCATAAACCATAGAATAGAAACCTTAGAAAATCTTAACTTGCATCTTAATCATACTCAATTTAATCTCATTAAGTCTGATCTCAATACATTTGTATGAACTTAAATCTTAAACCTTAAGGTAGAAATCATATAGATTCTCATCGTGTAACTCAATCATGACTTAATATCTCATAATTTGATAATATCATCACAAACTCATGTTATAATATCTTTGATGCGACTAGTACATTTATCCTAGAAATTGGGCCATGGTCTACCATGTACAACACCCATATTCTCACATAATACTTAACTTTTAAACATCAACCTTATTAAGGAATCTATTTCACTTTTGAATTTCTTAGATCACTACATATATAAGAAACCTTGATGACATGTTCCTATTTCAAATCTCAATACATGGTTACATCCATATTTAAGAGATATGATAGAACTATATTTTCTTATCCTTCTTATGAAATTAACTTCATAATCTAGAATCATTCCATGACACATCACTACTTAAGGTATTGAGCATATGAATTTCTACAATCATAAGCACATAAAATATTTCTTACATATTTAACTCAGAATGTAGGACGTGAAGGTCTTATCTAAGAAGCATGTAAATGTACTTGGTTTGATAAACATAAATACTCATGGGCATGAACCACTTACTTGTATTAGAGAAAATAGAATCTTCATCTTGGATTCCGCTAGTCAGTTCTAAATCCTGAAAAGACACTTCCTATCATTAAAGCCCATTTGAATCAATATATTATTGCTCATAAATCCCACCACTAAAATGTAATAATCTATGTAGTTAACTTCTATGGTTCATCTTGATGTACTCTCATATACACAAGTATTCTTCTAGAGTCACATTTATCCCTTAGTCACACCCTACATAATCTTATGGCATGCATGCATACCAAATACATCATATAGGATCAACAAAAACTCTAAATCATGATTGGTCATTTCATCATACCTATTAAGATCATGGTGTAACACTTGCTTGAAGTTCAAATATGAGGTCCACACCTATAACATTATTTTAACAAAACACAATCATATATGCACTTAATCCACCTATCTAACTTTTCTTAAATAAAATTATCTTATCCATTTATTTCCAGAGTCTGTAATCTCCTTCAAGATGTTCTTTGTATCTCAAGGTTTCCAACGAGCCCTTATACACTATTTTCCGACAATGGAATCAATATCTATGAATCCTTAAAGTTTAGAACCAATTAAAATCTGATCATTGATATTACCTTCTTTTCCTTTGCTTTCAAGTTAATTGGGCCTCCTGACCCAACATCCCAGTAAGGATGATTGGGACCCCGTCTTCCTCCTCTAGTGGGGCTCAACACGGGCGTGATGCCCTTGTTCCTCTATAAAAATAGAGGCAGCACCGACCTCCTTTCCAGCGCCAAGTCTGACCATCCAAGACCGAACCAGCGACCATGGTTGATCAAATCGCCACTGAGTCTCTTCCTAGAGCTGAGGTGCATAGAGAACTGGTCCCTAATCTCGATTCAACCTGTTCTACCTCCACAGACAAACTGGGAGCTCACCTCCCCTATTTCATGTCAAAACAAGGCACCACCGAGAGCAGCTTCTCCGGCAAGCAAGTCTTGCTCGATCTACAAACACGACCACGATCTAAGCTTCTCTTCATGTCTGGTATGGAGCCCTTGACACACTCACCACTTCCTTTTAGTCTCACGCCATCAAGGTTGAGGAACCCCAATTCGCCTTTGCCCTTGCGCTGCCGCACAACCTTCTTCCTCCTTTCTCTGTTCTCTCACCATCTAGGTTTCAAGAAAAACCCTAGGTTTGCCGCCGTCTCACCCAACTCTATCAAAAAGCGAGGATTTTATATCCTCTAATCCCTTGAATCATGGGCGAGACCCCAACTCTATAAGGCTCTGATCGAACTCTGCAAACAAGGGTCATGGCCTCTAGTCCGCGCTGACTGGGGTCACCCCCCTTTTTTATTTTCTTTTTCTTCTTCTTTTTGATAAAACTCCAAATATAAGAAGTATTTATACAACCCACTCTAAGGCTCGGTTTGACTTCAGATTTTGGGGTAAATAATATATAATCATCAACTTCATATGAGCAAGATTTTAAGTAAAAAAAACTAGTTGTAGAAACACTACAAACATGCATTTTCAATTAAAATATTATAATTACTAATTTAATTACCTAGGCCACTATATCCATCAAAATCATATAAAATTTCTCCCATTGTTTTATATTCTAATTATTATTCTACTAAAATATTTTGAGCATTCATTATGAACATAAAATACTTAATTCTAAATTTGTACTCCAAGGACCTATATGTAAAACTTAATTGGTCCAATCATGATTGAATATGGTTCTAGGGCCCCCAGGCCATTCCCTGATCTCTCAAATGTCCAACATCTATTCTCGATTATAGAAGTAAGACATGAATCAATATTCACTCAATGGAAGCTTTTATATGATACATTAGGTCACATTTCTTTACTTCCTTAAAAATGAGACCTAAGTTGGTCTAGAGCTCAAACCAGTAACTCAAGTCTTCATATTATATATATTCATCACATTATTGTTCATAAGAATAATTCATTCGTATTCATCTACACCTGACTACAATCACGTACATTTAAGCCATCATGTGTGTATTGGTTGACCATATTACTTGTATTACAAATTTTTGTGAGATTAATTACATACCTAGCCATGGTTAGGTTCACTAGGTCCCTTGGCACACACTTACTAGAAAACTCCACATTAAAGACTTACAATATCTATGAAATTGAGGATGTTACAGGATTAGTGCCACTACCTTATATTAGGGTTCCATACACCTTACCCCATTTTAGGTATTAAGGTTTTCTATTCACATTCAAATGGGGTTTCTCTTTCTTCATACCCAAATTAGGGTTAGGATGTACAATTTCCATTAAATTAGGGTTTCTTACTTTGTTACACTAAGTTAGGGTTACATCATCACCCTAGATTTATGATAACACTCAGTTTTGCCCTCGATTAGGGTTTCACACATATCATTGCTCTAATTAGGTTTAGGGCTCATTGAATAGGGTTTCATGATCTCATTATTATGGATCAACCCTTATCACATAGTTTTCTCATAATTAGAGAATTAGGGCTTAATTATATAAGCATTCATCCCTCTCATTCCCTCTCTCATCCTCTTTAGGCTATTATCTACACCAAGCTTTATCTAGGTTAACTATTTACTTGAGTACACATAGCTAGGGTTAACCTTCACAATCATCATGGGTATATATCTTAATAATCACATAGCTGATTGACCTTTGATCATATTACATGTCCAAATAGTCTAATCAATCAAACCATCAATTATATAAGGAATTCAAAAGAATTGACCAATTAGACTTTCAATTCCACAAAATGATCAATTGGGTTAACCATTGACATCTTCAATTGCATTAAGTATCTAAATAGGTTCACCATATTGGACCTTCAATTACATGATGTATTCAAATGGATTAACCATGTTGATCTTCACATAGTTGATTACATAGACCCTCAATGATCTTGGTTCTCATACATCAATTGGTTGAAAACCATTTGAACAAGTTGTACTTGAAATCAATTAGACAAAGTAGGTATTGAAACCATTTGCACTTTGGGTCTCCAAACGGTTTGAGATCGTTTGGTCCCAAATGGTCTTGAGACCGTTTGGCCCCAAACGTTCTTGAGACCATTTGGTCCAAACCTCCTCAAAACCGCATGGACCAAAAAGTGTCTCAACCACTTCAATTGTATTAGGGTTTCCATTATTGATCCCCTCAATCGATCTTATACATGTTATCCAATCATAAATTGAGTTAATTAGGTCAAACTTCAACTGATTTTACCCTCAATTGACCCTCAATTGATCATCAATTAAGGCTTGAATCAATTAGTTTAAGGTTTGGAAATCAATAACCCTTCAACATATTTCAATGTGAGTCGAATTGATTTGAACCCATTGAACCATCATCCAATTTGGACATGACCTGACCCCAAACGGTCATGGGATCGTTTTTATGACCTCCAAACGGTCTTGAGACTGTTTTCCCATCACATCATCAAAATCCAAGTCAACCCATTAGGGTTTGGATCATTGGATTGATCACCAAATCAGCAATTGATTACACTACAACTTAGTATCTTTGGATCTTCAATTGCTTAACCATACACAACCCTAGACCTCCAAATGGTCTTGGGTGACCTCCAAACGGTCTTGAGACCGTTTGTCTCATCCAACCCTTGGATTCTAGTGAAAAATCATTAGGGTTTGAGCTATCAAGTTGATCATCAAATCAACACTTAATTGCAAAGTGATTTGGTACCTTTAGACCTTCAATTGGTTAACCATACTTAACCCTATACCTCCAAATGGTCTTGGGTGATCCCCAAACGGTTTTGAAACCGTTTGGGCCAATCAACCCAAAGTATCAACTCATTCAATGCAAAATCATCACTTAGCCGATTAAGGTTAATACCATATCTTTGGATCATCAAACACTTAACCATATCCAACCCTAGAACTCCAAACGGTATTGGGTGACCCCCAAATGGTTTTGAAACCGTTTGGGTGATCCCCAAATGGTTTTGAAACCGTTTGGGCTAATTAACCCAAAAAGTCAAATCAATCAAGTTGAAAATCAGCACTTAATCCAGTTAGGGTTTGCGTAATTGATTAGCCTTCAACTCATGATTCCCTTGGAATTAATCCATCAAATTTGGTGGGTTATCAACCAACATAATTAGGAATAGGATTATCAAATGGTCAACCCTTGGTCAACTCTTTCAAATGGTTTTGAAATCGTTTTCTCTCAAACGGTCTCAAACCATTTGCTCTCAAATGGTTTGGTGAAACTGAATGGGCAAACATGATGAAACCATTTGGTCTATATATTTGGGGAGGTGTGTGCTTATGATTATATAATCATCATCAAGATATAGACCCACGAAACCTGCTGTGATTTCCATAGAAATTGCATCAATCAACCGAATCAATAATTGTAAATAGAGAAATGATCATTATTTGATGGGGAATTGAATGCAATAACAAAGTTATGGTTTCAAGTTATAAAACCCGCCTCCAATTGAGCTCCAAAGCTCCAATATCACGTCAAAAATGGTGGATGCAACTCCTTTCACTATTCCAAGGGTCGTCCTCAAGCTTTGAGTGAAAAGAATTGGTTAGAATTGGAGAGGAGATGGAGATATGAAGAATTCATGCATTGATTTTCGATTTTCACCATGGATTCAAGGTGAAAGGAGGTCAAGAACCTTACCAACAGGTTTGGGGTAATGCTCCTGTTCCTCCACAGCTCCTTGATCGTTTTCCAAGCAAGGGGAAAGAAAGAAATCCGAAAACGCTTTTGTTTTGGCTTAGAAAGGGTACTTTTATAAGAAAAATGATGAGAGAGAAAATCTCTTATAAAAGTCTATTAATTCCAAAATTGTTGCCACCATTCCCCCTTGGTTTCTTGCACGCAAGGGAATCTCTATCCCCACCGAGATCACTTCCATTATCCATGAATTAAGGAAAAGAAATTAAGCACCTTAACCCTTATAATAAGAATATCCATATTTGAGTGGGAATTCTTTTTCTTATAATAATGGTGAGTGGAATTTCACCTCCTTAGGATATGCTCGTGACTTTACAAGGCTTTAAACTCATCCACACACATCCGAATCGAACCATTTTAATTTTGGTTGAAGGCCCTTTAATTAATACATTCATTTTTTCCCTAAATTGAATTAGGGTTTCAATTAGGATTAAATCTTGATTATTTTAATATCAAGATTCTCTCTCCTCCAACTTAATTCAAATGAGGCACCCTGCTCATTTTATTTTCTCTACATGTTGCCAAGAAATAATAGGGACCTTATTGAAGTGATAATTTGCATATTGAACCCTAGGTTTTGGGTAAATTGCACTATACACCAAAACTAGATTTTAATGTACAAGGATTGCTTTACAAGCTTAATCTTGGTGCCCAAGCTTGTGAAAACCATACCACTACATCATATTCATTCTTATGATGTCTCAACATCAGAGGAACATATTCTCATGTACACTTTGCAAGTTAACCCCCTCAACTTGGGTAATTTGTACTTTAGTCCAAAATAAGCAAGCATTGCTTCAACATTGTTCAAACATGACCAAAATTGAAAGATAAGTTTCTCATGATCCCTAATTACTTTTCCCAAGATAATATTAAGCATCTACTCAACCTTATTAGGCAAAATATCTAGGGTTAACACATAACCCAGGTCAAAGATGTTACAGGTGTGCTCCTAATACCACCGTAGGGAATCCTGGAGACGACATACAAAATATAATCTATGAAAAATCTAATCCACATTCCTAAAAATGATCCCATCAATAACAATATACCTTGATTGAAGGGATGTGAGGTATACCTCACCATAGAGTAGATCAATTATCATTGCTCACAAAGAATATAGACTGAAAAATATGTCCATGGATTTATCCCAACTTAAACACAAAGAAATATAGTCTTGTGGTTCAATCTGCTTCCATCAATAGATCTAAAGATCGACTTGTATCAAGTCTAGATCAAAATGGCGAATAGATCCATTGACGTCTGTCTTTGACATCTAGCTATCGACGTTCATGTTTGATCAAGCCGAAAGGTTGGTAGATCGATCACTCAATCTACGTCTGTATCGACTTCTTCCCTCTCTTTTCTTTATCATGACTTGCTTAAGCTGTAATAAATTTCTTATCTATGCATTAACTGGAGAACTCAATAACTTGGATTGGGAGTAGTTTCTAGGCCCTCCTAACCATGTAGTCGTTCATTCTTCTATTTGTTGCATATATTCTTACATTCTTGTTTATATACTTTTATTTTAATGTGTTATTAGATACCTTCTTGTGACATTAAATATGGATTTATTTGGGAGAATTATTTGTTTTAGATCTGGATTATAGATCAATAATGAGACTCATGAGTGAGGAGTTACTATAAAAAAAGTCATATGGTTATTGTTGATTCATTGGTCAACACCTCGAGAGCGGGAAACCTTTGAATAAAAAGCTACCCAGATGATCTCGAGAGAAGGAAGGAGTGGATATCTTGTATGATTGTTCACTCAACAAGTTAAGAATATATATAAATTGGAAGTGAAGGTTTTACATGATTGTGGTTGGTCGGATTGGTGAAACCAAATCAAAGTTTCTTCTTTTATCATTTCACAAATTTATCTTTATTTCTTTTCCTTGATATTTCATAACTTAGAGTATCTCTTAATTATATTAATTTGTTCCTCAAATGAAATAACAATGTCACTTCTTTGATTTGAATAAACTAATCTAAGAGCATTTAGTCTTATTCTATTATTATCCTTATCCCTATGTTTGACCCTACACTACTACAATAGACTCTGTATTGAGTTGCAGACATCTCTTAAAATTGGGTATAAATTTAAAGTCGGATATCTTTCACCCAAGAAAAAGATAGATCAGATATGAAATAGATACATACTGTAACAACATGATTACTTTCCACAACAAGAAATATAATCAACAATGACAAATCATCAAATAGTTGTGCAAGGAATGTAACAAATATTCAAATCATATTCTATGAGGCTTGTCATATTTTATTCTTTTGCCCTGAAACTACTTGTCTTGTACCTCACCAAGTAGAAGTTGCCACACCATTCTGATGTCAACAACTCACCATCACTATCTTTAGTTTTAACTAACCACCCTAAGATATCAACAACAGGCATTGGCCACCTCATGGTTTCCTAAAGAGGCTCACCTCCTCATCTTGAGAACACGAGACAGAAACTAGCAAAATAATATATCACATATCACAACATTCTCACATTTTCATATTTCACATACTTAACTTCATCAGAGTCTATTCCTCATGGACAAAGACTTTCAAAACAGGATGCAGGGCTAGAGCTACTCCAGATGACTTACCCCTAAATCTTGGTGGTCTAACCTTTACTGTCTCGATATATACTCTTGAAATATTTCTCATATTCATCGATTACTGCAAGGAGATCCATTTTGTTTCCCCACTGTGGACCTTGGGGGGGAAACTCATGGTGTTTAGGGAACCTAACTAGATGTGTCATCATTTCACTTGTTATTAATCTCTTTTACTCATCTTAAAAAATTTAAAACATCATGTATCATATGTGTGTATTCTTGCATAACTAGAATAATCTGAAACATATTAGTCTTATCAAGAAAAACAATGGCAAAAACAAGAAGCACACAAATCTGTAATTTGTAACATGTATAACTCTTTACATTTCCACAATTTATCTCATAGAAGGCATCATCACTGGGCTTTCAGACCAAGACATAGCCTCATTTTTCAACATTTACCCCATCATGGTTTTATCATAATCCATGGTCTTTCAACCTGAGACATAATCTCCTTGTCTAGCATTTACCCTCATCAAGGTTTCTTAAATGAAATTAAGAATGTAGATTCTCTCTCAACTTATTTCTTAATCGTTCATTTCATATCATAATTCTCATTAAGTATTAATAGAGATATTAGAACTAAAAACAATATAAGCATATAGACATCTCATGTCATTCATTATGCTCATAATAGTCTTAACATGGAAAAAATACTTATTTTATTTAGTTTCTATAGATATGAATGAATCTCAAGCATAAACATGCATAACACATTCAATACTTCCCTCTTACTATTTACCACTCTTTAGTTAGGGGACTATTGTATACATAAGTGATCTCATTTGAAATCTATCAGAAAAGGTCATCCTTAGAATACAAGTGTCCTACATACAATTACAATCTAAGAGCACATTCTAATAATGCAATTCATATCCTTGAGCCTCATCTTATAATTAAAATTAACTATATTCGTATATATTCCTTAATCCCTTATTTTAGATCGTTGTTCATTAGAATCTACTAACTTCCATCATTTTCCCTTCATTTCATAATCATTAGTCTTAACTTCTTTCGTTTCATTATCACTACTATAGAAACAAATTCTTCTAAATAGAATTATTTTATAAAGTATATTTCTCATTGAAGTCCTTCAAAAAAATTTATTTTTCATATATTTTATTCAAATTAGGTCAACAAACAAGTAATCAAAATTATAGACTATACACTCCATCATACACATACCATTAGTTTCATTTTAACTTGCCACCACCATTTAGTTATTCTTATCCATATCCTTTCTTGAAATTAATTGGGTGCACCATGTCATTGACTTGAAACATCATTCTTATAATTAAAAAAAATCAATATGTCTTTTATGATACTACTCACTTTAGCTTAAAAGAACAATTTCGTTTACATCTTCTTACATCATAATCTCTTATCATTCTACCCAATCCATTATTATGTAGCTTGAATAAAAGGACCCACATTCATGTGAGGGTTTACTCATCATTTAAAAAGTCATACTAAAATATTTTCTTAGGATTAGGTCATATTAGTTAGACTCATCATCTTCAAATAAAGTATTAATACCTAAAATTCAAGAATTCATCACATTTACACATTTTATACAAGTCATAGATTTATCGCTCACACTCGTCTTAATACTAAACTTCTATGATGTTCAAGAATTCGTTCTTAGTTCAACATATCATAAAAATCATATCATTCAGTAATCCCATCATGGTGAACATGGGTGTTCATTCACGAACATGGAAACCCTAGTTTCCATTTCCACATATTTCATTAATCAATCATAAGTATACATTGATTAATTGACTAATTTGATTTAGTCCGTCAACACAAACCCAAAATAGGAAATATCACCACCTTATACTAATTCTTATGTATATATGTCATATTCAACTTCATTAAGATTCAAGTACAATTGTATAGTTCATTCTAATATAATTCAAGTATAACACTATACATGTCAATTCAATTCCCAAGCATATCGAGCATTGGGCTAATTTTTAAGCAATATTCACATGAAACAACATAGACCTCTGTCTGTACAATTTTTCCATGGAACACCAATCAATATATCAGGTATGAAGCAAGTTCAATTCAATGATAAATAATCGAAATCAGTAGAATTTGATTCCCTAATATCTTTCCAAATCAATACCCAATCACATACAAATATAAGAAATGTTTCTAATTATTTTATAGAATTAGGATTTCAAGATGAATATATAGCTTAAGAGGGAGATAAATACTCACCTAAGGTGAAAAACACCTTAAAAATGTGATTCTAACTATGTCAACTAAATCCTTTTCTTCTTCCTCTCAACTCAAAAACCCTAGAAATAAAGAATAGGAGAGAAAGAGTGTGAAAAAAGGGGATTTGATATCATTTCAAATCAAATTAGAGGAGGGATAGAATATTGACATGTGAGAGAATATTCACCATGAAATACTAATAAAATAAGTAAAACTTACTTGATTTCATCATTTCTCAGAAGGTAAAAACCTAGGTCAACATCTCCACCACTTCCTCCTCTCAAAACCTTAGCTCTCCTCTCTCTCAAGAATTTCATTCTTTAACATGAATGATGAAATATGAGAGCTCCTTGGGAGATATGTTTCTCATATAATCAATTATGGTGCTTGGGTCAATTGCAAATTGACCCAACTTTACACTTTGTTGTATTTCAACACACTTTTAGGTCATAAAATATGTTACTAAAAATCATTTAAGTAATAGGTCAAACCTACTCTAAAAATTATGAAAATTTTATAATGTTGTAGGAAACAGATTTTCAACATTCCATTGAAAATTTTAGATCATTTAGAGCTACCAAAAAAATTCAACTACTAGATTGTTATATTTTAAAATGAATTCATGGTCAGATTAAGTTTATCGTGGAGAAACTCGACCGACACCCCTGTCTACATCAATCTAAAATCATCTAAAAATTATGAAAATTTAATATGATGTCCAGAATGGGGTTTCCAAACTACAACTATATTTTAGATCAATTGGATGTACCAATATAATGATAAAATTTAAATTCTCGACTGCTATATATCATCCTGACTGCATAGTCGACTGAGTTTTTTGTGGGAAATTCAGAGGACAAATATGTCATAAAATTATTTGAAAAAACCTCATATCTTACAAGAACACTAATACTTGAGTTTTTGAAACTACACCCAAGTTTTAACTAAATGAGATTTATATACAACATACTAAAAATCATTTATTATACCAATGTATTTATCAAATTCTATATTTATATGCTACCAAAATGCTAATGTTGGAGACTAACATTTATGATCAAAAACCTTAATTATTTAAAATTTTAGGATATTTATAATTTATCATTATATTTAAAGAACCATAACTAGACTACCATCATTAATCAATCTTAAACAACGATCAATCTAGTTAAGCATACAATCATTAGAGTAAACCCTAATTAGATGGTTAATATGAAAATGGGTCACTACAAATTCTCCTCTCCTTTTAGGAATTCATCCTAAAATCCATGAAAATGTCTAGAATAATAACATATCATCTAATCATTTATCTCTCTCGACATAAAATTAGAAAGAATTCCATTTTATATTTCTTTCATATGACATCATTTTTTTTGCATTAGGTCATCATCATATCTTTCTTTGAGTATTATAGACACTTACTTCACAAAACTTAGTAATAAATTATTTATCAAGATGTGATTCACATCACTTTTTGTATTCTTTCAAAGTTTGATTATGTACCTCATGGATCAAGACTATAATTCATTCTTCATTAGTACCCTCATTCATTAGTTTTCTTCATAAAGAAGATTATTTATTGGCCTTCATCCTCAGTTATCAACTTTTTCTTATAATTTTAGATTCAAACTTATACTCAAACTCATTAGGAAATTATCTTCATAATCCATTAGACTTTCATCTATATCATATGAAATATCCTACTTATCTTATATTCCATATGTTGAGTTATAAAATCCTTTGTCTTTCACCATTTTATCATTTTATCATCATTCTTTTTTTCTCATGCAAATTATACTCCAAAATGTCTTCATTTGAATGCTTGGTCAAGGCATCCAGAAGAAGTAATGTTGGAAGTTCCATACTAGCTTATCTCAATACCCAAATACTTTACCAGAGTATCGGGATAATGAGTTCAATCAGTATGCATATCATTCGGATTTTGTTCAACATCCATATTATCATTTTGCCATAGATCCTATTGTCCCTGTAGACTAATCTAACATGGATCTGATACCATGTTGTTAGAACTCCCTTTTTATTAGAATAAATACCAACCATTAGAGGGAAACCATAAACCACTCTCCTCGCGCCCGTGACCTAGCACTCTGGCGACTAGGGTTCCGACGTGTGGGAGCCTTCCTATCCCGGCAGGGTTACCTTCTCTTGCAGGTCCATGGACAGGGCGAACTTTCTGGTACTCTCCCCAGGATGGCGGAGGAATTAGCAGAGAGATACGCGCGGATACAGCTCACAACGGAGGAAGAGGAACCGATCGAGATTAGGGAAGAACAGACGGAGGAGGAAGCCGAACATCTGGGACTGGCACTGGTGGCGCGCATCCTCTCCGATAGAACACCAAACTTCTGGGCGATGAAACGCACACTAACACAGGCGTGGGGACTCTCACAGAAGGTCGTGTTTAAGCAATTGGAGGGAGACGTATTCATCATCCAATTCTTCGATTGGAGAGACAAACAAAAAGTGGTAGATGGAGCGCCGTGGAACTTTGACAATAAACTTCTGATCTTCAAAGAAATTGAGAGGGAAGAACAACCAGGTTCGATTGTTATCAAGCATACGCCGTTTTGGGTTTGAATATATGGGCTTCCATTGGGTTTCCGGTCACCCCAGGCGATCAGGAAGATAGCAGGCAAGCTAGGCGACGTGCTCGACCTGGACGTCGACAAACTTGGCTGGGAAACATCGGAGAGAGTCCGCGTGAACCTGGACATCACAAGGCCACTGAAGCGAGTATTACGGATTACGGGAAACCAAAACAAGATCCTTAATCTAGATTTGAAGTACGAGAGACTGCAGCACTTCTGCCACATCTGTGGGCGGCTAGGGCACGCCGAGAGGGATTGCGACGAAAGAACAGAAGGGGATGAAGGAGAACGGAAGTGGGGGCCGTGGCTGAAGGCATCGCCGAGGAAGCCGAGGACGTCACTGCATGAAGAATTACATGGCAATATAAGGGCAACGAAGTGGATCATTTTCAAACATAAACCGGTGCAGGAGGGATCGTCGAGATCATGGTCGTCCAACGACAGTAGGGCTCTGACCAGGCAGGAGGATACAACGGGAGCAGTTGCGGCATCATCTTGGAACAGTCAGAAGGCTGCGAGCGCTGATAGGGAGCATCCACGGAAGCAGCGAGAGATCATTGGGGAGTCCGACGGCAATCTATCCGATCTGTTCCCTGAACGGGAGGAGGTCCAGAAGAGTAGCGGGCATAGAAGCAAGGGTATGACTGACGAGGAGGAAGCAACAAGGAAGAAGGACAACAGGAACAAAACCTACGGAAGGAGTGAACTACTGGAGATGAGGGACAGAGGCCAACCTCACATGGTAGTGGAGGCGGATCAAGTAATCACAACCACAGGAAAGATCAATGAGACAGTCACTGATGAAGAGGTAGTATCTGAGGCACCGGAAACAATAGGAATAGAAAGGAGAGCAACAAACGAGAATGTCCAGAACCAGGCTCGGACGAGGGCACAAAAAAAGCTAGAGAACAGAAAGAAGACAGGGAAAAAAGGGAAATGTGAGACGAAGAAAAATCGGGAGCCACCGTGGGTGTATAAGATGAGCAGGACACAACGTCTCGGGATATCAGAGCATGAAGTGGTCTGGGACATGATGACGGGGAAAAGAGGAAGACAATCTAAATATTGTGATATGGAGCTTGACATGATCAGTCCTACGGAAGATGTGACCAAGAAAGCAAGGAACGGTGAAGGGACAGTGTACAAAGATGGGACAGTAGATGTTCAAGTAGCGGAGACTGGCGGAGTCCAGCTCCATGAACAACCATGAAAATCATGAGTTGGAACTGTCAGGGGCTGGGCAACCCTGACACAGTTAACGCCCTCCGATCGTGGTGTTGGAGGGAGAGCCCGAACCTTGTCTTCTTAATGGAGACACTCATAACAGGGGTGGATCTGGAAGTAGTGAAAAGGAAATGTGGCTTCACGCAAGGGATATGTATAGATAGAGTGGGCAGGTCAGGAGGAGTTGGTCTATGGTGGAAGGATGTTGATCTTAGCGTCATATCTTATTCGCAGCATCACTGCAACTGTGAAGTTGAAGATGGGACTGATACTGGGAAATGGAGGGATGTGGGTATTTATGGATGGGCAGACGAGCAGCAGAAGCACAATACTTGGAGTTTGATACGAGAATTAAAAAATGCATCTGATCTACCTACGGTGTTCTTTGGAGACTTCAATGAAATTGTTTCTAACACAGAAAAGATGGGAGGTCCACCGAAGCCCCTACGCTACATGCAGGATTTCCGGGATGTGATAGATGATTGTGATCTGACAGATCTGGGATATAATGGCAGTATCTTCACATGGCAGAGGGGAAAAACACCTGAAACGCTTGTTCGTGAAAGGCTGGACAGGGCACTCGCCGGCCCCACTTGGGCAGCGAGATTTCCACAGGCGAGAGTTATCCATTTACCTTTTGTAGAGTCAGATCATTCCCCAGTTATCATTCATACGGAGTACAGGCGAAGGCGTCAAAGAAGGCAACAAGATAACTTTTTCTTTGAACCCATGTGGGTGGAGGATGAGGCATGTGAACAAATCATTAAAGAAGCATGGGAAGGAGGAGCTGCGATGGAGATTCAAGGGAAGATGGAAAGATGTGGCCTTAAACTAAAGTCCTAGGCAAATGAAAAGTTTGGGAAAATGAAAAGCAGAATCAAGGAGCTAGAAGCACAGCTTGGAGAGGCACAACTTCTACCGCCGGATAGAACGAACCTTGACAGATGCGCACACATGGCAGCCGAGCTTCAGGAGTGGCATAGACGTGATGAAAAATATTGGCATGCTAGAGCGAGGGTGAATGAAATGAAGGCTGGTGACCGGAACACGGCGTACTTTCATCACAAAGCGTCTCACTGGAAGAAGAGAAACAAGATCGAGGGCATCAATGATAATGAGGGACAATGGAGAACGAAGGAAGAAGAGATCGAGAAAGTCATCACTACTTTTTTCCAGGGGCTGTTCCAAACGTCAAATCCAACGGGCTGGGAGGAGGCAGTGGCAGGATTAGAGAGGAAAATTGGAGAGGGGGAAAATGAAGAGCTGGAAAAAGAAATCAGCAATGAAGAAATCCAAGCAGCGTTGAAAGGAATGCACCCGAACAAAGCACCCGGGCCAGATGGTATGAAAGCCATGTTTTTCCAAAAATATTGGCACATTGTGGGAGACGATGTGGCAAATTATATTCAGGGGTGGTGGAAATCTGATTATAACATAGATGATGTGAACTCTACGTTGGTAGTCCTCATACCAAAAGTGAAATCACCAAAGGAGATCGGGGAGTTTAGGCCTATAAGTCTGTGTAATGTTGTCTATAAAATTGCAGCTAAAGTCCTTGCCAACCGTTTGCGTCCGTTAATGGATAAAATCATTTCAGAACATCAGAGTGCTTTCATCCCGGGAAGGCTTATCACCGACAATGTGCTGGTGGCATACGAGTTATTTCATACTATGAAAGGAGAGAAGAGGAAAAAGAAGGGACACATAGCACTGAAGCTCGACATGTCTAAAGCCTATGACCGAGTAGAATGGGGGTTTGTGGATTACGTGCAGGAGAGGTTGGGATTCGGAGAGCTTTGGAGGAAAAAAATTATGAGCTGTATGTCGTCAGTATCTCATTCCTTTGCTATCAATGGGGAACGTACTAGGAAGACTCAACCATCCATAGGACTGCGATAGGGTGACCCTCTCTCCCCTTACCTTTTCATTTTATGTGCTGAAGCTTTTTCTTCTTTACTTAACTTGGCAACACAACAGAAAAAAATCCATGGAGTGCGAGCCAGCAGGCATGGGCCGCACATTTCTCATCTTTTCTTTGCAGATGACTCCATTCTTTTTGCGAGGGCAACCAAAGAAGAATGCCTGATATTAGCTGACAGTATCAGCTAGTACGAACGGGCATCCGGACAGAAAATCAACCTATCAAAAACTGAGGTGGCCTTCAGCAAGGGAATGTCCAGGGAGAGGAAAGACGAGATTTCCAAGTACTTAAAGTTCAAGAGGTGGAGAAACATGGCAAGTACCTAGGATAACCAGCAGCGGTGGGGAGGTCCAAGAAGCAAGCCTTCTCGTACATTCAGGAGCGGGTATGGAGCAAACTTCAAGGCTGGAAGGAAAAACTGTTATCCAAAGCGGGAAAGGAGGTTCTAATTAAGGCTGTGGAGCAAGCAATTCCAACGTACCTGATGAGTATTTTCCAGTTGCCAGCTTATCTTCTAGACGCCATCAACACTTCCATTGCCAAATTTTGGTGGGGAGCCAAAGATAGTGAAAGGAAAATAGCATGGGTCAGTTGGGAAAAACTCTGCACACCGAAAAACCAAGGAGGTATGGGTTTCCGGGACATTGGTGTCTTCAATCAAGTCCTCCTTGCCAAACAAATTTGGAGGCTATTCCACAGGAGCAAGATGTTGGTGTACAAAGTTCTCAAGGCTAAGTATTTCCCATCCAACAGTGTTCTCAAAGCAAGACGAGGCCACAATCCAAGTTTCACGTGGAGGAGCATATGGAATTCCAAGAGCATAATACTAGATGGCATGCAGTGGAGAGTGGGCGACGGCAAAGACATAAACATATGGTCCGACAACTGGATTCCCAATCTAGATGGTAGCATCGAATCTAGGTTGGGAATATCTTCACCGACAGTACAGCAGGTGCACCAATCAATACACCATGACACCATGCAATGGAACCGGGGACTGATCTACGAGATGCTAGCACAACATGTGGCTGATATGGTTTGTGTGACTCCTCTAGGAATCTCGACGAGACCGGACGGTATCTTCTGGAGACCAAGCAGAAGTGGGGAGTATACAGTGAGGTCCGCCTATTGGATGGCTACACAACAACCAAGCAACAATGAACAACCGACCAACCACGTAGAAAGAGAAGTGTGGCGGGCGATATGGAAGACGGGGTTAGGTCCCAAAGCAACACATTTTCTTTGGCGATGCGCCGTTGGCTCGTTGGCCACCGTGGGAAGGTTGTTTGATAGGTACTGCCATCAAGATGGGATTTGTAATATTTGCGGGAAGGGAAAAGAAGACATCAGTCACATGCTCTTCAAGTGCGACCAGGCTTGGGAAATATGGAAGGATTACCCGATGGAAACACAGTGGCGTGTGAGCCAACTGGGCAACAAACCGGTGCAGGCAGCTCTCATGGCAGCAGTGTGGCCTTTACGTGGGAAAGCGGATGATGATATGATTGCTGCCCTTTGGGCAATATGGAGCAGGAGAAATGATGTTACGTTTGGGAACAACGTCCGAAACCCGATGGTCATTAAGAATTCACTTCTTCCATTAGTTCGCTATCAGCCGGACATGTCGAGTAGGCAGCCGGGCTGCACGAGCGTAGGCGCAGCTGTGGGCTGGGCCAGGCCGCCGGCAGGGAACGTGAAGATCAATTGCGACGCTACTGTGAACGTGCAAGGCATGGACGGGCTCAGGATGGTGTGGAGGACAGCGGATGGCGAAGCAACAAGAATCGTCGGGAAGAAGCAGACGTCACTAAAGGACCCGCGATGCGCTGAAGCACTAGCCATTAAAGAAGGACTCATCCTCTCCAAAGACATGCATCTCACCCATGTGACTTTGGAATCTGACGCTGAAGCAGTGATCAAGTTTATTGAGGCCGGAACTAGAAGAGCAGATCTCCTAGGAACCATCCTTGATGACATATCTCATCTTAGCTTATCGTTTACTAGCATTTCTTTTGTGTTTTGTCGTAGATTGGCAAATGGGGTTGCACATCATGTAGCCCGACTAGCCTCTAGTAGTAGATTTTCTTTCAGTAACTTTAGCTCTTTCCCTACTATTGTAAAGAACTCCATTAGAGCAGATTTGCAAATCTAATATAGAAGAGCGCTTATCCTCAAAAAAAAAAAATTAGAGGGAAACCATAAACCTAGTCTTAATTGTGAAACAAAACAACGAATTCTCAATAAAGGTGATTAAAATGCTATACAAATATAAAAAATATCTTTTTCCTTTTTCTTTATTCACAATTTACATAAACCAATGCAACATCAAGGATACCACATTATATATCACAATTCTTATAATATTCCTACAAAACCAGAATGAAATATTACTTCTCACATGTAGTTCATTTTATAGCATAAACAAGTAAAAGAACAAACTCAATACACTACCCATCTTGGGAAAGAGAGTGTATATGAACATTCTAATATATCTAGATTATTTTGATTACATCTTCATCACAAACTCATCATTGGATAGTATTGCACCTAAAAACATTTGAAACAACCTCATGAAACTCATATAGATCCCAATGAATGGATACCTCCTACTCAATCTAGGTACATGCATCAACATCAAATTAAGTATAATTACTCAAAAGAAACATGAATATATTAAAAGGTCTAGGAGATAGTTCTAGCATAAGTCAAATATAGTTTAAAATGGTAATATAATCAAATAGATAAGGTAATCACTTAGACCAAATTTGACTTTAAGCATCTTTTTGAGCATACAGGAATAAACTAGTAGATACTTATTATTTTAAATTAACAACCATTTCACATGAGTAACAAGTCAAGATCTAAGCATTTTGAATCAATACATAGCAATAATATCATTTGTGTGACACCCCACCAATCGAACCAAGAACACATCCTACAGATATGAAGCCAAAGTACACAAATAGCAATCAATCCAAATCATATTCAGAGTGGATATAAATCCCAACATTTACTACCTATCAACAAGATCGATCAAAATATGAAACAAATACTCTCTATAACAACATGATTACTTTCCACAAAAAGAAACATATTGAGAAATGGGAAATCATCACCTAGCAGTACAACGGATATAATAAGCATTCAAGTCATATTCTACATGGCTTGTCATATTTTATTATTTTTCCTTGAAACTACTTGGCTTGTACCTCACCAAGTAGAAGTCGCCATGCCTAATTATATTGTCAATGACTCAATGTCACTATCTTAGGGTTTAGTCATCCTCCTTAAGGTATCAATAATAAACCCTATCCACCTCAGGGTTTCCTAAAGAGTCTCACATCGTCATTTTGGGGACACGAGATAGGAACCTACAAAACAATATATCACATACAACAACATTTCTCATATTTTCATATTTCACATATCTCATTTCATCATAGTCTATTCCTCATGGAAATATACTTTCACAACAAGGATTTAGGGAAAGATCCACTCTAAATGACTCACTCCTAAATCCAGGTGGTCTAACCTTTAATGTCTTGATCCACACTACAAAAATCATTTTCATAATTCATTGATTACTACAAGGAGATCCATATTGTTTCCCCGGTGTCGACCTTAGGGGAACTCACGATGTTTAGGGAACCTAACTAGATATTTCATCATTTCACTTGTTATTAATCTCTTTTACTCATCTTAAAAGAATTCAAAACATCATGTATAATATGTGTGTATTTTTGTGTAACTAGAATAACCTAAAATAGATTAGGCTGATCAAGAAAGTCAATGAACAAAACAAGAAGCACACCAATCTATAATTTGTAACATGTATAATTCTTTACATTTCCCCATCATTTTGTAGTAGGCATGATTTGTGGGCTTTCAGCCCAAGGCGCCAACCGAATTCATTACCTCATTATCCAACATTTACTCCCATCAGGATTTTATCATAATCAATGGGATTTCAACCTGAGACATAATCTATATGTCTACCATTTACCCTTATTAGTGTTTCCCAAAAGAACAAAGAATGTAAATTCTATCTCAACACATTTTGTATCCATTCATTTCATATAATAATTCTCATCAAGTGTTAACATATATATTAGAACAAACAATAATATAAGAATATAGATATCTCATGGCATTCATCATGCTCAGAATAGGCTTAACATGCAACAAATACTTCTACTCTTCAGTTGTATTTCAGTCTAAATACATGATCAGATGAGTTTATCCTGGATAAACTCGACTGAAACCCCTCTCTAAATCAGTCTAACATCATCCAAAAATTATGGATAGTTAATAACATGTCTAGAATGGAGTTTCAAAACTATAATTAAAACTTCAGATAAATTGGATGTACCAATAAATAGATAAAATTCAAATATCAGACTTCTATATTTCAGCCTCAATGCTTGGTCAACGGAGTTTGTCTTGGGTTAACTAGGATGACAAATAGCTCAGAAAATTCATAAAAATTCTCATATTTTACAAGATCACTAATAACTGAGTTGTAGAAACTATATCCAAATTTCAACTAAATTAGACATATATACAAAATATTAAGATTCATTTACTATAACACTATATTTATCAAAATATGTATTTGTATGCTACCAAAACCCTAATGTTGGAAACTAGGGTCTAGAAATATCAAACCCTAACTATTTGAAATAAAATAATATTTATAATATCTTATTATGTTAAAAGAATCTTAATTACACTACCATCATTAATCAAACTTAAATAATAATCAATCTAGTTAAGCATACAATCATCCAAGTAAACCCAAATTAGCTGGTTAATCTAAAAAATATGTCATTACACTCAATGTATGTCCTAATGAGATTAAAATAATCACCAATAATCCATGACTTGTTATTACATACATTAGTGAGGGTATAAAGTTTAAGAATAAGGGAGTGTTGTGGTTACTTGCCTTCCCATAGACACCTATAAATACCCATTCTAGATTATTTCTAATATGTTTTTGAGGATGGAAAAGGATAAAGGACCTCTATGAGTCCAACTCAGTTCAAAATCTTGATGGTTACATCCATTGAGTAAACCTCCACTAAGTCCAATGTAGGGCATGCATCCAATTCTTGATAGGATTCCCACAAATAGACAAAACATGGGAATCAAATAGGGTTGACTTGGATTTCTTAATGATAATTAGTTAAATACTATTTTTATAAATAAAGCATGATGGATCCTACTTTTCAAGGAGGCCACTCTTTAGATGTTCCTAGAGGCAATCAATGTAAGGATATACTAGGTAAATTAAACACCAAAACAAGCAAACTAGGTTCATAAAACTGCACCAACATCATCTTTAGATAAAACTAAACGCATAATAACTTTCCAACCCCAAATCCTTCACTAACTTTGTTTCATCCTCTACTACTACACACATTCATTTTTTTGAAAATGCACTAGAGTCCTATTGTAAATTTTGTGTGTTGGGAATAGGGCGTTGAGTTCCTCATGTTTGAAGTCGTAGTTTCCACACTATTTGGTTTGGAATAGACAAATTTAGGTAGAGCAACTAAAATTATTGATTTTTTGTAGTGAATAATGTGTTTTGTACCAATAGTACTTATAACTATAAACGTAATCTTCACAATCATCCAATTCATGGAAGCACAATCTTATTAATCCTGACAATTTGTGTCTTCATTTGATGATAGGGTCCCGAAAGGTATTGTTGGATTGATAAGAGTTGCACACTAAATTTTTGGGGATATATATGGAATCAATGATGGGTTGGTTAAACCTTGATAGAGTTGCGACCTGCCATCAGGGAAATTGGAAGTAGATTTATGAGACCCTAATATGAGTGTTATTTGGTATTGATAGAAATTTTGAAATCCTTCTTGACCTAGACGTGGATGTTTTTTCCCATGGTTTGAGAGTCAGAAGTGTTGGCTGTCACTCTTTGCTAGATGGTATGACTAGTTCTTTGGTACATACCAAGATATGGGGTGTTTTGAATGATTATAGGAAGGGATGCCTTGTGTCTCTTTAACATTTGTAAAAATGGAATATTATTTATTATTTGAAATAGAGTTTCATCTTACCCAGGAGCTTGGTTAATTTTGTGACATGAATGAGGTCAAAGGCTTTAGTGTAATTTGTATCCAAGTTAACAAAGTGGAGTTTTGAGTTAATAGTTGAGGCTATGTATATAATAATATCCACATACTAGAAGAAAGGGGAAGAATCAGTGATGGAAATCCAGCCTATATCACTATGATAAGAAAAGGGTGTTCCATTCTACATGGTCCATCTAGAGATGGTTGCTCGGATAAAGACAATGGATCCCTTGGGTATTAGAAAAAGTAACCCTTCTACATGTAGAATATAAGTTTTTTTAGACATAGTAAAGATATGTTATTACAAGTGATACTATAGGCATCTATCTAGTAGTATGAGGATAAAGGTGACCTAAGTTCTAGGTAACATGGATGGTGTTAATTATATAAGCCTTGTTTGAAAATTAAATGGTGATCATAATGCTTATGTTCACTAGAACACATCCTAGTTATGTATTATTAATTGAAAGATCTATAGTTGTGGTATGATTACTAAAGGTCATATTAAAGGATGGAGGACACGATAAAGGATATGAAAAAGGTAGATTTGTGGTATGATTGTTGTCATGATGGTTTGTTAAACATTTTATTACTAAGTAATTATAATGTGGTATAATTGTACACTTTATAGACACAAGGAGCTCATTCTATCAACTTTTTGTATAGATCATGTTTTAATGTGGGAGTGGGAAAAATACAACACATAGGATTGTGGGACCTTTTCTCTTTGATGAACATTTGGACATTGTTGTAATAATATTAGTAAGAATTTTTGTGCTTGAACTTGTGGTTTTAAAGATTAGAACTTGAGAGTGATATACTTTTAAAATTGTTTTGTTTTCAAATGATAAATATGATTGATCATCAATGTGCAATAGAAAAATTAGAAGGGAAGAACATTTCAATAATTATGCACATGACCTTTATAGTTCTAACTAAACATTGACGTTGACAGCTAAAGTGTTTATGAACTATCTATTATACTATTTGCAATGACATATCTTATTATGATGTGGTTTAATATTTTGTTTGTGTTGAGTACTGATGTTAAAAAATCATTTATGTATTTGTTAATATACGAGATATAAAATGTTCCATATGGTAATTGGCGATGTTGGATTCTTTTGAAATAATAATAGAGATAGACTTTGAAGGCAAGAAAATTGGTGAGACAAAATTGCAACATGTATTGGAATGTGTATTAGAGTTGTTGAAGACATCAGAAATTGAGGTAATTAAGGAGATAGAAAAAATTTACCTACTTGTATTTTGGGAGATGACTAGAGTCTAAGACAGAATGATGAGGTTAAATGCCACATCTTTGTTTTGATAGATAATTGAGATAAGCCTTGGCTTTGTTTGAATAAATCAAGCGCTAAAAAACTCAACTCATGTTCCAGTTGTTGAACCTATCTAGAGGAATAATGATACAATTGTTCCAAAAAAGATCTTAGGTGGGGTAATTCTTGATGCCAAATGTCAAGCATCATCTCATTATTGCCAATAGGGAAAAGATCAATCATCCAATCTAGACAAATACCTAAGTCACATATTAGATGCTCCTAACTTCATACTAACGTTGGTGGTTGTTCTCATCATCCTAGAGGAAGAGGATTAACAAGAATTTTTGCAAATTCTGACCTTAACCCCCACAAAGTCCAATTTTCTAGTGAATACTATTAAGTGGTTGTTGATGAAGTATCCCTATCTCTCACCACTAGACATATGTATCATAATGGATGTTCACAAAAATAGTATAAATAACCTTATATTTAGGGTTTGCAGAGACTAGAAGGAAATGGCCCTATCGTCTTCTAAACTTATGAATTGTTGTGCATGTCAAAAGACATCACTTCTAATGCTTGCATGCTTTGTGTGGTAACATTCTTCAGGAGGTGGCCAACTTTTTTTCATTAGTATAGGAGATGGAGAAGGTGGTAATCTAAGGAATGGGAGATGTGAAGTTATAGAGAACACATATGCTATCTATAAAGGATGCCTCATGGCATGAAATAGATGAAGCATCTCATATACTTGAAGAAAAGAAGAAAGATAACAACATTACCTTTTCATGCATCACAAAATCCTATCAAGTCGATAAGAGGAAAATAATATGAAATCATATAGTGCCAAGGAAGGAGTTGACACAGAAAAACATGATATGGGACAAGGATAAGTGACTAAGGATATGAGACTTGACTAATATCTTTAATCCCCAAGGATTCTGCCTGACTAATATTGCATTCAACCCTTGACCAATAATTAGTTTCCACTTAATATTTCCCCAGAATTCCACACATTATCATCTTGTTTATGTGTCTAAAAGAAAACAAACTCTTTCTATGATTCCACACCATCCTAAACGAGATTACTCAAAACAAAACATGTGATCAATCACTAATTTACCACATAGAAGAAAAGAGGGATAAATTAAAACTGAATTAAATATCACCAACAAGTTCATAATCATTTACATATAAGTCCAACATCCTGCATAACAACACATACCATAACCGATATTTACATTTTTGTCCAGTGGTCTAAATCACACCTATGTACAAAGAGATGTTCTATATATACACACCATATACAAACATAAGTATATTGCCAAAAACTCGATTAAAGATACATATCATCTACAAAATATCCCATGTCAGACCTGAGAGTACATGGATGAATCTAGGACACACTAATGACTAACCAACCTTCTTCTTTTACTTCTCTCCAAGATGCTCTTCCTCACCTCCATGAACCTGATGACGTCACTGATAATCACCTAAAAAGATGTGGTGACCGATGAGGTGAAACCCATGTGCCAATGAGAGATATGACTCTCAACAACAATTATTAAATACAAAAGGTTATATTATTAAATAGTTAAAGTAGATTAAACATATATTATAACAATAAGGATGATTAAAATGATATATAGAGGAACACAAAAAAGCAATCACCATCTGAACAGTTGATTTCTCTTATCACATTATATAACAACTAAACATTATAAGAAACAAGTCAAGATCAATAAACCAATGTGAATTGCATTTAATCCTAGAAAATATGCTACACGGTTGGATTACATCATTTATTAAGCCCTGAGGAGTTTGAGTTATACCACTCAGAGTCCAATAGACCCTAACGCAAAACCATCGTTTGTGACATTTAAGGGACCATCATTACATGGGAAAGAAAAGACTACAACCCCTACTTCCAAGAAGGAAATTTGCACAAGGTTTAGAGGTACATAAAAGAGGGATATCTACTCAAAACCACCATACAAGCTCAAACCCTAGGCAAAGATATCATCTTTATGCTTAGGACTACATTTTAGAGCAAGATATTTTACACGCATGTTAAGAGTGAACAATAGACATGGAGAAAGTCATATAACTTGCATCAAAGGTGATGAAGAAGGTCCAAGCAGAAAGGTATCTCAAAGATATAGAGAAGAAACCCTATCTTCAGCACTCCACACATCCAAGCTAGCTCTTTTCTCCAACAATAAGCAAACCCTAGGTCAAAGAAGAAAGAAGATGTTCTCCAACCTATAGAACATGCCCCACCAAGAAACACCATAGATTTGAGAAAGAAAGATTAGGGAGAAGGTATGGAAGCAAGGAAAATGAAGGAAATAAGAATATCTTATTTGCTTTAGTTAAGAACAAGCTAAGGAATCTCCACAAGCTTGAAGAGAAGGTAGATCTGAACCCTAGGTGCACATCCAAGCAAGATAGACCAAGCTTCTTCTTCCTTGATCTCCTTATTCTCCAATAAGAATGAGGGAGGATCTCCAAGCAAAAAGGAAGAATAGAGGGTGACTAAAGAGATCGTTTGCATGGAAGGAGGGAGGTATATAAGGCTTGGGGCAAAAGAGAAAGAAATGAAGAGGTGTCAAGCCATGGATGTCATGCGTCCAAGGTTAAAACATATCACCCATGAAAAACCAAGTCAACCATATAATCTTAACACCAGGAAACCATAGGATGTCAACCCCAGAGAAACCATAGACCTCCAACACTATATGGCCCCTCGGTTGTTGCCTTCACTTGGCCACAAAAGCGAACCCTAGCTTCATTTATCGGTTGTTGCACCTCACTTGATGAACCATTGATCTTGGGGCCTCAAGAGGAAAACCATCAAGCTTCAAGCCACCAAAGAGAACCATCAGATCCCACCATATAAGTGTGGACCATCGGATCCCAATATCCAAAGGGCTAAACCATCGAGTTAGGGCATCTAGGTGAGGCAAACCCCAATCTCAACACTAGATAAGATGTCACCACTAAACCAAGGTTAGGCGACCCAAGGTACAAATATATCAACATGATATGAGAAAATGTGAGGAACAACAAGCATGTGACAAATTACAAAAAAAAATCTCATATTTTGGTAAATTGCAAAAAAGACGAAAGCAAGCACATAAATGCATAACTTGCTCAAACAATGTCCAAACTAGACCAAATTTGAAACATAACTTTTCACGTGATGAAAAATCACATCTTAGGGTTTGGTTAAGGTTTTAAGCATCTAATTAAGGTAAGAAATCTTGTTTAACCAAAAGGCAAGGTTAGGGTTCTTACACTTTTCAATCACCCAAAGCCATTCATTACCTCCTCCTCAATCTTAATTGTCATTTGTGGACGGTTGGGCGACCAAGATCCCACAAAAGCACTTCCACTCTGTCTAGAGGCTGAACCATGATGAATGTGGTGTTCTACATGGTGGCCCACCCTAGCATCTACTACTCCTTGGTGTCCCACTACTTTTTCCAGAAACCCTGCTATATTGCCTGACAGCTAGAATCTCACTCACTGACAATGTTCCTTCTTTTGATGGATATGTTGGTTCTTTAGAGGCTACTCCACAACTGCAATACTCTGCATAATGCTTCCAAAACTCAACCGTGTTTCTACACTACTCTACTAAAAATGGTATTCATCCTTATAGTTGTGCATCACTGATCATAGTAATGTTGTCTAAGTCAAGAGAACTTCCCTAATGGTTTCTAGTTCGGTATTTGTAAGAACCAATATCTTTGTTATTGGTAATTTGAAGGTTTAAGATAATTCTAGTGTTAATCACAACTTTATTAACACTTTGCACAACTAAGTGTCAATTTATTTTCTTATATAAGAATAAAAAGTTTTCTAAGTAAAAATCATGATTTGAGCATACATCAAGATTAGAACTTTATTTGATTTAGGAATTACCCACATAGGTTGGCATGAAGAGATTTCATAACATTTTAAGGAATTAATTAAGTCAGAAGTTATCATTTGAAAATTTTATCAAACTTTTGTTGTCTAATTTTATAGATAGTCTGATTATAAATATTACACAAAAAATGAACCAAATTGGTATTAAAATAAGAAACTTATGGCACTTTTAGTTGTCACTCAAAACTTACTTTTCTTAACTACCGATGGTTCAATAGACTCAACAATTGATGGTTTGGAAAACTCACCAATATATGGTTGTGTAGACTCATTAATTGATGATTAAACAATCTCATCAACAGATGTGTTGGTAGACTCAACAACCCATTCATTTGGTAGACTCATAAACTGATGGTTCAACAGACTCAAAATTTGATCGTTTGATAGACTCATCAATTGATGATTCAACAGGTTAAACAACCAATAGTTAGGCAGACTCACTAATGAATGGTTTGGAAGACACATCAATCTATGGATACAAAGACTCAACAATCCATGGTATAGTACAATCATCAACCGAAGGTTTGGTAGAGTCAACAATTGATAGTTTGACAGACTCTACAACTGATGGTTTGATAGACTAAACAACTAATGGTTCAAAAGGCTCACAAACTAATGGTTTTGGGGTCGACCACCACCCTGCAAAACTAGTCACAAAAACAATCATAACTCTTATATATATATATATATATATATATATATATATATATATATATATACATATACATATATATACATATATATATGGCCCATATTTAATACCCACTCCCCCATTTTGGTTACTTTTTTTTCAAGTTTGTTACTTTTGACATGTATAGGGTTAATTTACCTTGCAAATTGTTGAGTTTCATGCATAGATAGTTACGTTTGTAACAACATATTTCAAAACATGGTTACATATATATATCTGCTGTGTATTTTGTACATGATTACTTTTTTAGTCATATAGTTACTTTTTTATCAACATAATTACATTTTTTGATAGCAAAATTACTTTTCTGGCTAGGATAGTTACTTTTTTGGATGGTAGGTAGTGAAATCCAGGCTACTTGCACGGTTATTGAATGAACGCCCATATATATATATATATATATATATATATATATATATATATATATATATATATATATATATATATATATATATATATATAGAGAGAGAGAGAGAGAGAGAGAGAGAGAGTCAGGTTAGAATACACTCGAGTGTATCCGGAGCGGAATAAACTCAAGTAGTTTTTCATGATGCAATATTTGTTTTTAAAATCTAATCCATTGATCTTCTTAAACATCTCGTGAACAACTCATACGCAAAATTTAAGCACATTTGGATATGTATAGCTCATGTTATGAAGACCACAAAAATAATGCATTTCAAATTAGTTTCGCGCGTTGATCTTGTTTCCCTTGGATGAGTGACTTACACTCATCCAAATGGGCTCAAAATTTGTATGTAGCCTAGTTATAGTATGACGGTGAAGATCAATGGTTTACATTTTGCAAAAAATAGTCTCGATATACAAACACACTTGAGTGTATTTGTGCGATTCGTACACTCGAGTGTATTCTAGCCTGACTCTCTCTCTCTCTCTCTCTATATATATATATATATATATATATATATATATATATATAATCTATAGAAAAGGTGATCTAGAAGGTTATTTATATGGTGATTTTGGAAAAGAACATGAAAAATAAGAGAAATTGATGGTTTCACCATTGATCTATCTTGGTAAGTTGGTTTTAGCCATATATTCCTCATTCTTATCATTTTGCCTTGGTTGGAATCTTCTGATTCACATACCAAAGGTTTTCCTTGACCTTCCTCCATTAACTTCTACTCCCAGAAGGCATTTCTTAGGCATGTTGACCCAACTTGAAGATGATCAAGACTAGGGCCAAATCTCTAATCCAAGCTCAATAAACTATAATAAGAGTGTATCTAGCTCTAACTCAAGATTAATTTTCTAGTTCGAGTGCGGGTGAGTGGAAAATCACATTTAAACCTTTATTTTTATAGAAATTAATGCCAATTCATATGTATTCTATGAAAGTTATAATTTTCAATTTATTGAGGCCAAGTATGAGATTTTAATTGACGTACTGATTATTTTGGAATAATTGTAAAAGCATATAGATGCTTTCAGCTTTGGAATCATTTCTTGTGTAGTTTTAGTGAATGCTAATGATAGAATTAGAGTTAATCAAACCCGAGGTTTTGTTGTAGTTTCTACAATATCAAGTCATATTATGAATTTGTGATCTATTCAATGATTGTTTCTAGTTAGGTACTTCTGAATTTCAAAGAATAGGTCATTCCAGTAATTATTAGCACTATAATTTTATTAGTACAGGAAAAGTACCTTTTTGATGGAAGTAATTTAAATTATGTTAAATTGTTAGAAGAAACAAATAGTAGCACATGTACATGAACAATAATAAAATCATACAACACATGTTCACCATTCAACATATAATTACAACATAAATTGTTAAAACATTTGATATTACATATTGAACATCAAACTATACATATACATGTACTACCACTAAACAACAAGATCTTAAGACAACACGTCCACCTATACATCAGCTTGCCATACAACTCTCAACTATCCTGGATCTTGAAGAACACATGTCCCCAACCTAAAAAAAAGATTACAAGTGGTACACATCAACACTATATTCAAGAATATTATACTGAGTACACTCGTGATCTCTTCCTTGCTCCAGGCTGCTATTGCTACTGCGTCTCCTCCTTGCTACCTTTGGTTTCTCCAGGCCTGCTCCTCATTGCAGATCCTCCTCATGGATTAAGGAGGTCACTGTTGTAGGTTGTATCTGCAGAAGAGTAAAGAGGTGATATACCTCTACGAACTGGTTCTCCCATCAACCTGTTGTCGTTGGTCCTAGTAACCAACTACTATCTACTACCGTCAGGTCTCCCTTAGCTCCACGAGGATCCAGATCTCATAGGAAACCATATCATCCCTCCTTGAAGACCTCTCTCCCTTCTTCCCCTTACCTCTCATTTTGCCTGTTAGGTGAAGTCGAGAATCGGTGTGGGGGAGGGGATGAAGGAGAATGGAAGGTACAATAGCAGATCCTGACATTTTCTCATTATGCAACTCAAAACCAAAGAACCTTGAACTTAATAATCTTTAGGGTTAGATTAGTCGTCTTTTAGAGACTAGAATGACCTAGCCTCTATGTTAGCACCTAGATGTCGGAGAACTAGGTCTAGACCAGTGCTTACTGCATAGAAAGTCCTTAGATGTCGTTCTTTACTTATAGTGTAGTGGTATGGGACGTTGCATTATTTGGAAATGACATGCATCAAGGGAAGAGAAACCCTAGACATATTGTGCACGTTGTCTAGAATAGCTACACTAGTCTACCCCTTGTTCTCACCCTTTTTACTAGTTTTCATGACACTGTACTCTCTACTATGTGTGGGACACTCATCTTTAGGATTTGGTTTTTTATTCCAATTGGATCGAACCTTGATAGTTTTCTCTGACGCTTGTTTTATTAGAGAAAAACTATATAATATTTTATTATATATACATATTACAAAAATGTGTCCCCACACATGTACGAGTAGAAGGTGACCATGCAACCTAAGTGAAAGTGAATGACATCAGTTGAGAAGAGAGAGCAGTTCAAGATTAGAAGTTTAGAGTCTTGTTAGAATATATGATAGATGGAATAGATGATATAAGTTTTAATGATATGATGTAAGTCTTATATAGATAATATAAGATGGTTATGCTGATTTATGTTTGTCCTTGAGGACATGAGTTAGGTTTGAGGTTTTGAGATAAGTCTTGATGATGCAAGTAACTAGGCTTTTATGAGATAAGATGTCTTAAGTTAAGACTAGGTTGTGAGTCAGCACGAGCCTCAATCTCTTTTACAAAGGAAGATCTCTAGTGTTAGGACCAATTTTAGGGTTAACTCGAGAGAGAGTGAGACCCATTGGGAGAAGGTTAGAGAACCTAAACTCCAAGATATGAGATGATGAGAAATATGTGATATGATATGTCTTAAACTAGAATACTCCTGAGTGAATCAGTTGAGTTGCCCAATGCATGATTCCTATAGTCCTTTTGAACCCTAGATGTCTTTGAGAGGACCAAACCCTAGAGACAGAGAGAGGCTGGTTATATGTGTATATGTGAACATGGATATGATTACCTACCATCTAGGTGAGGGAGAGAGAGTCCCAAGACCTTGGAGGAGGCAACTGTATTAGTTTTTGGACAACCTCATGCTCGGGTTGGTGGTTCCATGTAGGACTCTAGTGGTGTATGTATAACAGAGTTTTGGGTAAGCATGTTTCGTAGGTAGAGATCTGGAACTTTGATATCATTTAGATGCACAAAATTCATGTTATATGAAGAGCACCCTTAATACATTAGATGTAAATCTAATATGGTTGTGATGACCTCATTTTTAGGATTTTGAGACTTTTTGTGATTTTGAGAATTGTGGGAGATTATCAGATGATCAATTGGATTAATTGGTGCATTGAAATGGTATCAAATCAATTTGAGAGGTATATATATTATTTTCTAGAACCAATGTGATTATTTGTGGATCTTGAGGTGAGATTTAGTCATTGATAACGAGATAAATGTCTCTTAGAATGGAACCTATTTGATAATTATGTTAATGGTCAATTGATAGTATTATGAATTCAATATTGGCCACCAACTTAAGTAGTGATAGAGCTTGTATTAAAATTTCATGGATTTAGACCAACCTTTTGAGAGATATTGATATCACAATTTTACTTCATAATGACAGAAGGTTTCAAGTACACATGACTAATTTTGATATCTAGTCATCTATTTTTTAGCCGCATGCCACACATCCTTAATGGGGAGAGGCGCCTGCTAACTGAAGGCCACAAATCACGGGAGCAGAAAACATTTTGGGTCTTCCCCAAACTACGAATATGGTGGAACAGAACCCAGGTGCCTTTAGATCCAATGAGGCAGGCTAAGGGAATATTGTTGGTTAACCCATGATCTATGCAACACTCAGAACTAATGGACCCTTCAGTTTGACGATGAGGGACACATAGTACAGAGAGACCAATTCTTCATCTCCTCCTTTCTCCATCGCGGCGAGAAGCAACCAACCCTAGAGTCTCGTCGTCATAGGAGACTGGATGAGTTTTGAGGCCAGTCAGCTACGAAGCTCGTGCTACCTGGACTCCTCAAACTTCGCCGGAGGTTATGGCGAGACCGATGGATGGCAGATAGGCCACTTTGCTGCATGACTGCGCACTTGAGGAGGTTACCACGGCGGCGGCTGCAAACAGTGAGTCCATTGTCATAGATAACATGTCGATGATCTCCAGGCGATGGCAACCTAGAAGAGAAGCATCAGGTCACACTCACGACGGCAGTTACTTAGGATCCCTGTGGAGCCCTAGCTCCAGCCGGCACCGACGCCCCTTGAGCAGCCATGGCGGCTGCGAGACAGGGCGACACATACCCATTTGGAGGAGAACGAGCGGAGGGTGACCGCTTCACGTAGATCGTGAGGAGAAGAGGCCAGTCGTTGCCTTGTTGTGTGGCGGCGGCTTCGTGTGAGGAGCAGGCCACGACGGTGCCTGATCCAGCAAAGAATGACGCTGCCAGGTGCAGCGGGAAGATCACTGAGATCACGTCAACTAAGGAGGGAGAGAGAGTCCAATGGTGAGGCGGAAAGGTGGAGTCCACGGTGGCAACCAGAAGTGTGTCTCATGCTAGAGTAGATGAAGACGGAGGCTCAGCGGCAGTCGTTCGGGTCAAAGAGACCAGACGGCCCACGACGTCTGTGAGACGGAATCCCGCTGGGGACTCACATCGCGTGGAAACAAGAAAAGGAAAGGAGAGCCAGACCGGGTCACAGACAGAAGACCGGCTCCATTAGCTCAAACTAGCTGGACCCCAGCGGACCAAGCAAAGAGCAATGACTCTTTAGCGGCCACTTGGCGACGCCGGATTGGTCACAAAGAGGTAAATCTTCAACAAATACTAGGATCTTCAATAATTCATAGGAAATCGCCCACTTATCAGAAAAATACAAATAAGGTACCAAAATTCTCAGAAAAATGTGTAGAATAATATGAAAGTGTAATACCAGGCTTTTGATGCACTAGTGTGAGTGATATCATGTGAGATGTAAAATGGTCTTTTCATGTCTAATAAATAATAAACGAAGACCCAAAATTATGGAAAAATGTCAGTAAGTCTATAATCATGTTTATAGTTCATATGATGTCAGATATGGTCATGTTGATGTACAAAATCATGTAATTTGCTGAATATGGCTATTTAGGGCCGATATCCCTAAATAAAATGTAACAAATACATGCATGCTCAATAAATGATGAAATTTACAGAGTAAACTCATACCTGTATTTGGAAACTCAGATTTAATTATGAGATCATTATGATGCATAGAATTCATGTTATATGAAGAGCACCCTTAATACATGTGATGTAACCCTAATATGGTTAATGAAAGTGACATAATGTTAAATATGTCCACATAATAATATGACACATGAGTATATCCAGTTGATGAACTGTAATCTGGAAAATGACATCAGTAAGATAAATATAAGGTAAGAATACAAGTAATCATGAGAATAACATCATGAGATAATATAAACCCTAATGAACACGACTAGGGTTAAGATGATGAGAATCTAATGCTAGTATATGATTTTGTTATTAATCAGGTGCTGACCAGTTTGTCTAGATGATCAAAGATATTTATGAATCTCTGAACTCAGGTACGTGGGATTTATTAAGTATAAGACTAGTTTTCTGATTGCATATGATATGTGATATCTTGAATGCTCGTATTTGGATATGATTGCTTGGTTGAACTAGTATGAGTTATACTTCACCAAATCTAATGGAATATAAATGAGTATGATGGGTTGTAGCTACTAGAGCACATAGCCTGGTGTTGATGTATGTTGCCTAACATGGATGTATGATTCCTTGGCCCATGTTAGATGTATGATGATACTATATTGCCCACACTAGATGTAAGTCAAGTGCAAGTATGAGTAGTACAACCACATCAAAGAAAAAGCAATAAAAGGAATGTTTACCTGATTATTGCTTTAAATAATGTTTTCTTTTACTCTTTCTTTCTCAAGTTATTTCAATTATGCAAACATATTAGTATGTATCTTTCTACCCACGTACACAACACCTTGTGTGTTGATTTGTTGTTTCACGTATGTTTTAGGTTTAGATCTAGATTGGGATAAAAGACGGGAAGTGAGCAGTTGTTCAGGTTGTACCTATTGTCTAAGATCATGTTAGCATACATGTTCAGACTTGTAGATTTTCATTCAATATGTAAATGTAAAGCATTTTGTAATAATTCATTTTGTATAAAAATATGTGTTGAATGTTGAGTATGTTATGGTTGTATGTTCATGTATGCGTATTATGCTTCCGCATCGCTCTCTGGTATGATTGGATGATGTTCTCGAATTCTGACCTCTCATTCCCAATAGGGTTTGGAGAAGCCAAAATCCGGGGACGTCACAGTTGGTATCAGAGCATGAACAATAGCTACACCTAACAATTGCTCACCATAAAACATAAAACTTAATTTCACCTTTCACTTTAAACCCTAGAAACTTAGTAAGTTGTTTTATAGGAATAAGTTCTGACTTAGCCTCTAGGTTAGAACCTAGATGTTCGAGAATTAGGTTTAGACAAGTTTCTGAGACCCTTTCCATATAGAGCTCATATGTATTGGGTAGCTACACTAATCTACACCCCGTTCTCACCATTTCACTAGGTGACATGGCACTGGACTATCTACTGTGTGTGGGACACTCGAGTTTGCTGGTTTGGTTTTGTTTTCCAATCAGCTCGCACCTCGACAGTTTTCTCTGTCGTCTACCTTCTCGGAGAAAAACTATATAATATTTTATTACCTATATGTAAATATAAAATGTGTCCCTCACACTGTAGAGTAGTTAGTGTTCATGCCACCTAAGTGAAAGGGAGTGACATCAGTCTAGAAGAGAGAGTAGTCTAGATTAGATGTCTAGAGCCTTATCAAGATATGTGATACATAAAGTAGATGATAGAATGATAGTTGGAAATAAGAATATAGATTCTTATCTAACTTTGATCTATGATGGTATACATTAACTTATTAAGATTTGAGTTGTATATGAGCTGAATCCATTCTTAGAGGATCTATGCTAAGGCATGATGATGAAAATACATTCCCTTTTCCTACTTAAGATAAACTAAGTTAAGATAGAGATGAGTGTGCATGAGCCTCAAGCTCTTATACAAAGGGGATATCTAGTGGTAAGATGAGATATGTGGTGAACTCTAGAGAGAGTAAGACCCACAGGGAGAAGGTCATAGGACCTAGCCTCCAATATATGAGATATGTGTTAAAAAAAATCCTACACTAGATTACTCTCGAGTGTTGAGTTGAGTCCTTATGCATGATTCAAATCTATATGTGAGAATTGGGTAAAATAAAAGGATGGGTAGAAGACCCATATGATAAAGTCAATCCTTTGGCTGAGTTAGGTCCTATCTAGAGTGACATATTTTGTGAATCTCATCATTAGTTGCAAGTGAGGTAATATATGAACTCTAGTTATGAGAGTATGATGCCCTGTGCAAAAGATACTCAATATACATGTTCTCCCTTCTTCTTCTCTTTCTTAATATGTGATGATAGAAACCTCACCTGAGCTATGTAGATGATTTATAAATGAGGAGTCACTCGTATAAGCTTGACCTATTCCATTCCCTGCCCCTATATCATACATGTAGTACCCAAGATTGAAATCATGATAATTTTGACTTTAAAATATTTTCTTCCCCTTCATATGAAACATGAAAGATATGATGCTGAGATCATGGGATAAACTTAGTATATTCTCTTTTTCCCTTCACATAATACATGCAAGACATAAAAAGTTGAACTCATGAACTTGATATAAAGATATTTTTGGATCATAGGATATATGATCAGAAATATAGTTCATAACTTTGATCCTTCTCAATGTATGCTTCTAAGTTGAGTATGAATATCACACCATAGGGTGAATCCCTAATGGTCAAGCATGTTACGTAAGCCCTTCTTAAGTAGAAAAATTCTAATATCAAGGATGAAGATAAATCTCCTCTAATGCTGAAATCATGGTAAGATGTTAATGATGTTAGATTTGAATAATCTGAATATCATGGCATATAAATGAATTCCTCCTGAACATTAAAAGTATGAACAAAACATGTACCCTTAGAGGTGATGTAACCCTAAGATATCATAATGTCATGCTATGGCTAAGACATTAAGTGATGCTTCCACATATAAAAAGTGGGGTGGACACACCCAAGAATCTCTAGACCCTAAGCTGACAATTTAGAGTGCATATAATTATGGTGGTCTTAGAACCTAAGCAATGATGATGTATATGAAGTTGAACTCCTAAATAACCTCTTAAGGATGAGATTAATTGAATTTCGAGGACGAAATTCCATATAAGGTGGGGTGAATGTGATGACCTCATCTTTAGGATTTTGAGACTCTTTGTGATTTTGAGAATTGTGGGAGATTATCAGATGATCAATTGGATTATTGGTGCATTGAAATGGTATCAAATCAATTTGAGAGGTATATATATTATTTTCTAGAACCAATGTGATTATTTGTGGATCTTGAGGTGAGATTTAGTCATTGATAACGAGATAAATGTCTCTTAGAATGGAACCTATTTGATAATTATGTTAATGGTCAATTGATAGTATTATGAATTCAATACTGGCCACCAACTTAAGTAGTGATAGAGCTTGTATTAAAATTTCATGGATTTAGACCAACCTTTTGAGAGATATTGATATCAAAATTTTACTTCATAATGACAGAAGGTTTCAAGTACACATGACTAATTTTGATATCTAGTCATCTATTTTTTAGCCGCATGCCACACATCCTTAATGGGGAGAGGCGCCCGCTAACTGAAGGCCACAAATCACGGGAGCAGAAAACATCTTGGGTCTTCCCTAAACTCCGAATATGGTGGAACAGAACCCAGGTGCCTTTAGATCCGATGAGGCAGACTAAGGGAATATTGTTGGTTAACCCATGATCTATGCAACACTCAAAACTAATGGACCCTTCAGTTTGACGATGGGGGACACATAGTACAGAGAGACCAATTCTTCATCTCCTCCTTTCTCCATCGCGGCGAGCAGCAACCAACCCTAGAGTCTCGTCGTCATAGGAGACTGGATGAGTTTTGAGGCCAGTCAGCTACGAAGCCCATGCTACCTGGACTCCTCAAACTTCTCCGGAGGTTATGGCGAGACCGATGGATGGCAGATGGGCCACTTTGCTGCATGACCGCACACTTGAGGAGGTTACCACGGCGGCGGCTACAAACAGTGAGTCCATTGTCATGGATAACATGTCGATGATCTCCAGGCGATGGCAACCTAGCAGAGAAGCATCAGGTCACACTCACGACGGCAGTTACTTAGGATCCCTGTGGAGCCCTAGCTCCAGCCGGCACCGACGCCCCTTGAGCAGCCATGGCGGATGCGAGACAGGGAGGCACATACCCGTTTGGCGGAGAACGAGCAGAGGGTGCCCAGTTCACGTAGATCGTGAGGAGAAGAGGCCGGTCATTACCTTGTTGTGTGGCGGTGACTTCGTGCGAGGAGCAGGCCACGACGGCGCCTGATCCAGCAAAGAATGACGTTGCCAGGTGCAGCGGGAAGATCACTGAGATCACGTCAACTAAGGAGGGAGAGAGAGTCCAATGGTGAGGCGGAAAGGTAGAGTCTACGGTGGCAACCAAAAGTGCGTCTCATGCTAGAGTAGATCAAGACGGAGGCTCAGCGGCGGTCGTTCGGGTCAGAGAGACCAGACGGCGCACGATGGCTGTGAGACGGAATCCCGTTGGGGACTCGCATCACGTGGAAACCAGAAAAGGAAAGGAGAGCCAGACCGGGTCATAGACAGAAGACCGGGTCCATTAGCTCAAACCAGCTGGACCCCAGCAGACCAAGCAAAGAGCAATGACTCTTTAGCGGCCACGTGGCGACGCCGAATTGGTCACAAAGAGGTAAATCTTCAGCAAATACTAGGATCTTCAATAATTCATAGGAAATCGCCCGCTTATCAGAAAAATACAAATAAGGTACCGAAATTCTCAGAAAAATGTGTAGAATAATATGAAAGTGTAATACCAGGCTTTTGATGCACTAATATGAGTGATATCATGTGAGATGTAAAATGGTCTTTTCATGTCTAATAAATAATAAACAAAGACCCAAAATTATGGGAAAATGTCATTAAGTCTATAATCATGTTTATAGTTCATATGATGTCAGATATGTCCATGTTGATGTACGAAATCATGTAATTTGCTCAATATGGCTATTTAGGGCCGATATCCCTAAATAAAATGTAACAAATACATGCATGCTCAATAAATGATGAAATTTACAGAGTAAACTCATATATGTATTTGGAAACTCAGATTTAATTATGAGATCATTATGATGCATAGAATTCATGTTATATGAAGAGCACCCTTAATACATGTGATGTAACCCTAATATGGTTAATGAAAGTGACATAATGTTAAATGTGTCCACATAATAATATGACACATGCGTATATCCAGTTGATGAACTGTAATCTGGAAAATGACATCAGTAAGATAAATATAAGGTAAGAATACAAGTAATCATGAGAATAACATAATGAGATAATATAAACCCTAATGAACATGACTAGGTTTAAGATGATGAGAATCTAATGCTAGTATATGATTTTGTTATTAATCAGGTGCTGACCAGTTTGTCTAGATGATCAAAGATATTTATGAATCTCTGAACTCAGGTACGTGGGATTTATTAAGTATAAGACTAGTTTTCTGATTGCATATGATATGTGATATCTTGAATGCTCGTATTTGGATATGATTGCTTGGTTGAACTAGTATGAGTTATACTTCGCCAAATCTAATGGAATATAAATGAGTATGATGGGTTGTAGCTACTAGAGAACATAGCCTGGTGTGGATGTATGTTGCCTAACATGGATGTATGATTCCTTGGCCCATGTTAGATGTATGATGATACTATATTGCCCACACTAGATGTAAGTCAAGTGCAAGTATGAGTAGTACAACCACATCAAAGTAAAAGCAATAAAAGGAATGTTTACCTGATTATCGCTTTAAATAATGTTTTCTTTTACTCTTTCTTTCTCAAGTTATTTCAATTATGCAAACATATTAGTATGTATCTTTCTACCCACGTACACAACACCTTGTGTGTTGATTCGTTGTTTCACGTATGTTTTAGGTTCATAGCTAGCTTGGGATAAAAGACGGGAAGTGAGCAGTTGTTCAGGTTGTACCTATTGTCTAAGATCCTATTAGCATACATGTTCAGACTTGTAGATTTTCATTCAATATGTAAATGTAAAGCATTTTGTAATAATTCATTTTGTATAAAAATACGTGTTGAATGTTGAGTATGTTATGGTTGTATGTTCATGTATGCGTATTTTGCTTCCGCATCGCTCTCTGGTATGATTGGATGATGTTCTCAAATTCTGACCTCTCATTCCCAATAAGTTTTGGAGAAGCCAAAATCCGAGGACGTCACAATGGTCAATGAAAGTGACATAATGTTAAGTATGTTCACATAATTATGTGACACGTGAGCATATCCAGTTGATGAACCATAATCTAGAAAATGACATCAATAAGATAATTCTAAGACAAGAATGTAAATAATGATGCATGCATACTAATGAACTAAGCTAAACCCTAAAATGAATATGACTAGGGTCAAGATGAGATGTAAGATGATGAGAACCTGATGATAGTTTGTGGTCTTGTCTTAATCACGGTTTGAACAAGTTATAGATGACATGAGGAATATGTGATTAAGATGTCTCTTTGGAAGGTATGCCATTACCTCTTGCTTGGCTTATTTAACATTATTGTTGTGTTATATGGTAGTAAGGACTTGGCATAAGATATGGAATGAAATGAATGTAACATGTATGATGCTTGATAAATTGCTATATGTATGGTTTTCATGCTTTATTTGAATTGTTATATGTATATCTTGAACACCTACAAACATAATATAGATGTTCCATCATAAGATAGCTCATAAACCACTTGGTGGTAGAGCGCATGAATAATGATCACAAACCACTTGGTGGTAGATCATATGATGTTTGTATAATGATCACAAACTCCTTGGGAGTAGATCATAAGGCCTGAAGACTTCAAAGCCTTATGGCAGACACACAAGATGTATGATGGAAAATATGCTTAAAAGATACATGTTCACATTTGTTAATAAACTCTTGCTTAGTATTGATATATTATTGTAATTGCTTATTACTGCCAAGTTTACTTTTATCCTTATTGCCAAGATATGATGAGAGGTATGTAAAAGACACGTAGGCATACTCAGTACAATATTCTTGAATATTGTGCGGACGTATACCACATGTAATCTTTTGTTTAGGTTGTGGTTATGCTCTTGAAGATCCAGGATAGTGAGAGTTGTGTGGTGGGCTAATGTATAAGTGAACTTGTTGTCTTAAGATCATGTTGTTTAGCTGTAGCCCATGTATATATAGGAGTTTTTTGTTAAATATGTAATATCAAATGTTGTAACAATGCATGTTGTAATTATATGTTGAATGGTGAACATGTGTTGTATGGTTTTATTATTGTTCATGTGCATGTACAACTGATTGTTTCCTTCTGACTCCCTTGATTTTCTTCTTCTTAGCCTAGTATGGGGTGTTTAAATTGGAATTCTCACTGAGATGAGGGTTTCAATTTGGACGTCACACATCAGATTAAGTTTTAGAAAATCTGGGGACGTCACAAGAAGCCCTAAGAATAGAGTTAAGCTAAGAATGTTGTAGTAGTCAGTCTATCAATAAAACTAAAGAATCAACTAAACATTAGATACCCTGAACATCATAGAGGAGAAAACATGCCTACCAACTGGAAAAGTCTAGGATGAGGTAGCCAAAGCATACTAAAAGGGTATATTGGACTAATCCTATTTAAGTTGGTTTCCTTAATTAGTAAGGTACCCAACATCCATCGAAGATTCCTATGGTATCCAGTACAATTTAGTTAGTTTAGACAATTCCTGGTAGGTTGTCCCTTATGGAACCACTGATCTAGGAAGATAAGCCAAGTTTCTTAACTCTCTTCATGAGTACCCAAGTTTATAGGAGTTGTCTAGTTAATCTTGTGAGCTGATTGCCATCAAGGCCAAATGTGGTGACCCCCATTATAGGACAACAAGACAATTTAGTAGAATTAATCTCTCAGGTCTACTCACAGTGTTGTATTGTGATATTATAGCTTGTTGTGACACTTGCACATGTTGTGGTACACTTCATGTGGGTACAAAACATAATAAAAAGAATAAAAGATTCAATGAATGGATTTATTTTAGTCATTTACTATAGTTTTATTAGAACTACTTTTATGTTGGATGGTTTCTAGTTTTTAACTGCTACACTTGTATTTTTATGTATTTTGTTTATTAAAAATATACATATGCATTATCATGGTTTCTTTTTTAACTCCTCTACACACTAAGAAAGTAAATCATAAAATCTACTGAAACATTTTTTCAGAGAAGGGTCCATCTTAGAAGGAGGAGTCAGAAGCAAGATTTCATCAAGAGTCGTTCAGTCAAGGTATAGAGAGGAATAATTAGCTAACTTTGATGGTCTCTTATCTTCCTTTGGTCTTGGGAATGTGAGAGTGAGGATCGAGAGTAGTTTTGTAATAAGATATATTTGATGTATCTTAAATAAAGTGCTAGTTTCTATTAGTTGTTCATGATGTAAGAGTAAAACTCAATTTTGAACATGTGATGCTTATGCTTAAATTAGATTTTTTTGGATATGGTACAAGTATTACTATATCAAAAAATGAGTATGAGGAGTACAACCAAATTCCCATATATTTTACATAGGTCTCCTAGAGACCCACATCGACCTTACCGTAGGATCCATTCCCAAGAGAATTCCCAGTCTAGCCTTAACTAAATTATCCAAAAACATTGAGGGTGTCACATTCCCTTTCGCCATGCAGTCTACAATTCCTTTCTCTCCATATATGAAATATGAGAGAAGTCACAACCAACCTTGAACCTTTGGGCATTCTTTAGTTTCATCAAACAACCAAAGGAGATCCACATACATATTATGTGGTGGAGTACCTTCCCAACCGCACTTCAACATCAACCTTTTCCAGAGATGATAGGAAAACTCAGAATCCAAGAAGAATTGTTTTGTGTTTCCAATTCCTTTTTATAAAGGAGACAAAGATTATCAAAATTCAAACCCCAATTAGTGATCCTATCTTTAGTAGGTAGTCAGTTCATTGTGGTTCTGTAAGGACAAAAACTCCACTTAGGATAGTGGTTTTTGTTCCATAGGAACACATAACCAAAACAAGGTTTTGGACACACCAAGGTTTCCTAATACCCAAGATAGTTCACACACCACTCACCTGCTAGAAGTTGATCTTTATCTTCAACTGCACCTTGGTACTTCTTCACCAAATTATACATGAACCTTTAGATGCAACCTCCTCATCCAAGTTCAGATTGATCTTTCACGCATCCAGGAAACCCTCAAGGACTACAACTTGGTGAGGAATATGTCAACTCTCTTGGCAACCACTGACCAAGCCAAATCTATTGATAAGGAAAACCCATCCCTCAACCTAAAAGAGGTTGAGAAACTATGGTCTATGATATGGTGTGAAGACTAACCCCCATAGGAACCCAACCATGATCACCTTGCATTTCTCCAAAATGAAAGTTGTCATCTATGAAAATCTACACCAATATCCCACCTTGCAATTCAGCACCAATTTTATGAAAATAGCTCTACCACCATCGACATACAAATGGCAGTCTAGTTCTCAACATTGGTCTAAAAATTATCAATGAAACTATTATAATCAGCCCCCTTCCCTATACCATCTGAAATAGGGATTCCCAAATATCTTGTGGGAAATTTACCTTCCACTATCCCAAAGTTTGCTGAAGTCTGCCTTTGCGTGAGTCATATGACTTAGAGAAGAAGAGTTACGAATTAATGTCACTGATGTTCCTATTTGTGAGATCTTCAAAGTCTTAAAAAATCCATCTCACCCCTCTGAGATATTTACCATGAACTGAATTAAAGAACAATATGTCATCGAAAAAAATTATATATGATGACATTTTGATCCCCTACAATTTATAAGGTTTAATCGTACCTTCAACTTCAACACACTAGGTCTGGTAGCTCAATTTTTCCATTGATAGCATAAACAACATGGGAGACAAAGGGTACCACTATTCGAGTCCATTCATAGCCTTAAAGAGACCTATAAGGACTCTGTTAATCAACATAGAAAAGGAAGTAGTATTGACACATTGTTTAACGAGATCAATGAACCTACTAGAAAACCCTAAAACATGCATAGGATCACATAGTTCTTTCCATTTGATATGGTCATAGGATTTAGAAATGTATAATTTGAGACATGCTTTCCTTTCTTTGTTCTTGACCTAAAAATCAACCAGGAACTCATATGCTTGCAAAGCGTTATCCTCAATATCTCCACCTGAACAAAGGTTGACTGGTTCATTGAGATCAGAGAGGGCATGACTTGTTTTAGTCTCCCAATGATCACCTTGGGTATGTCTTTATAGATAATCGAACAACAAGCTATCAGGAGGAATTCATTCATTATAACAACAATGCATTTCTTACCAATCATCTTGATGAAAGCATGATTATCTTGACTAACCATCTATAACGACTATCTCGAGAAAACAAGATTAACTAATGCGAAAACGTTCACTAAGCAGCGGATTACCAAAAATCACTAGAAAATTAAAACTTTTTGTGAAGAGATCATTAAATGGTAAAGCTTTTTCATAAAGCAACATGATAAGTTATTTACAAACTGATCCATCAGTACATCTCTGTAAGGTCATATCTCGAGATTACAATCATCAACTACCATGTTAACTATATAAGGCAAGATACAGAAATCTTGAGGTACTGGACCAAAAACTCGAAAGCACTAACTATTACTCCGAGAACCTGAGAGTACAGAGACAACATATAGGACTCTAACTACATCTATACGTGGCATAATAGCCAGTTCTCCACCTGAAACTTCACTGTTGTCCCTGGTACTGTTGATGCTGCCCTTCACCTATTGAAGGATTTCTGCCTCCTCGCCCACGTCCACCTAAAAATATGTTTCCCACGGGGTGAGACAATTATAAAATTGTCCCAGCGAGAGTTATAACTCTTCGCCAGAAACATAATTATTGCAGCTTAAGAGAATAAATGTACACAAAGAAGTTATATTTGTCTAGGAGTAGTTAAAACAATGTTTAACAGATTCAACCATTCTTCCTATTAAAGTAGTACAACTATAATTTGATAAACCCATATGTCATTTATCTTTTAAGAAATAGAATAACATGTATGGCATTTATTTACTTATAAAACCATCATTACAACACTAACTCTCTTCAGACTTAGATAATATATCTAATGCCTGACATTACTATTGGGGAGTCATGGCCTGTAGCCATACTTTTTCTCACAAAGTGTTATGATCTTAATTCCTCAACTTATCAAATAACTTTCTAAATTTATCATCATGATTATAGAATCTAGGTACTTGAACTCATAATTTACCATTCACTAGGTATCATAGCATATCATTATACTTGAAGCATGTAAAGTAATTTCAATACATAAGATATCATAATCCTTACCTGGATATGATCACCTCTTTATGAAAACGTGCATGATCAATATTTACTAATAACATGCATATTGTAGCATAACAACACCACATAGGTTCTTCTCAAATTATATATGTGATACCACGACCATGCTACCTTGCACGGTCGTGCAACAAAGGACTCACCACGATCGTGTCATAATACCACGACTGATTTCTAGGGTTAGGATTCTCATTTAATCCAAATAGAGTTATTCAACCTCTTAACTAGATTAGGAATAGTGATTCCTATCTCATTTCTCAATCATGGAGTTTCATGCTTAAAAGCATAACTCAGAATTAGGGTTACTTGTTCATATCATCACATCTCCCTAGATTAGGGTTTACTATTCACATAGCATCACATTACCCTAGATTAGGGTTTACTATTCACATAGCATCACATTACCCTAGATTAGGGTTTACTATTCACATAGCATCATTATGTATGAATATTAATTCCATTCATGTCTTCACTTAGGTTAAGATTCATTGATCATCATAATTAGGGTTTCCATGATCCCATTGTAAAGGATCATACCCTAATTATGTATATTCATACATGTTGGAAGTATATTACTTGATTCTCATTCATATTAGGAGTCTTCTCTCCCCTCTTATTATTAGATGATGTTTACATCTCTTATGATTAGGTTTGGTCAATTCAACCTTGATAACATAAGTCACATTATTACTACAATGTTCATTAGGGTTTGCTTGATCAAGAGGTGTTGACTACTTAAACCCATCAAGGGTACTTTAGTAATGTTCACCATTGATCATAACATGCCTCAATCAACTAATTAGTTGTTCCCTTAATGTCTTTAGGTATCATTAGGATTTAGATTAATCAACCATTAAACCATCTAAGCCTTTAAAGCATTAAGCATTCTTGACCTTAAAAGACCCCAAACGGTTTTGCACTTTCAACCTCCAAACGGTTTGAAACCGCATGACCACCAAACGGTCTTGAGACCGTTTGGTCCAAACACCCTCAAAACCGCATGGACCAAAAAGTGTATTAACACTTCCAATTGAGTTAGGGTTTTCAATGTTGAACACCTCAATCGTTCATGCCATGGTTAACCATTTATCAATTGAGACAATTAAGTTAATACTCAACTGATGTGACCCTCAATTGATCACCAATTAGGGTTTGGATGGATTGGATTAGGGTTGGAATCGATCATCCTTCAACATGCATCAATATGAGCTTAATTGATGTTGAACCCATTGAACCATCACTCAATTGGGTCATGACCTGACCCCAAACGGTCTTGAGGTCGTTTGGATAACCTCCAAATGGTCTTGAGACCGTTTTACCATCATATCATCAACATTCAAGTCAACCAATTAAGGTTTGGATCATTGGATTGATCATCAAATCAGCAATTGATTACACTTTAACTTAGTAACATTGGATCATCAATTGCTTAACCATACTCACCCATGGACCTCCAAACGGTCTTGGGTGACCTCCAAACGGTCTTGAGACCGTTTGTATGAGCTAAAAACAGTCTTGAGACCGTTTGGCTCATCCAACCTTTGGATTCTAGTGAAAAATCATTAGGGTTTGAGCTATTGAGTTGATCATCAAATCAGCACTTAGTTGCAAAGTGATTTAATAACTTTGGACCCTCAATTGATCAACTATACTTAACCCCAGACCTCCAAACGGTCTTGGGTGATCCCCAAACGGTTTTGAAACCGTTTGGGTGATCCCCAAACGGTTTTGAAACCGTTTGGGCTAATCAACCCAAAATCTCAAATCAACTCATTGGAATTGCAGCACTAATTTCAATTAGGGTTTGCCCAATTGATTAGCCTTCATCTCATGATTTCTTGGGAATTAATACATAAAATTTGGTGAGTTATTAAATAACATTATTAGAAACAGTAATATCAAACGGTCAACCCTTGTTCAACTCACTCAAACGGTTTTGAAACCATTTTCCCAAAACGGTCAAGTTAATCAGGTTGGAAATCAACACTTAATCCAATTAGGTTTAACTAATTGATTAGTCTTCAACTCATGATTCCTTGGGATTTAACCTATAAAATTTGGTGAGTTATTAACCAACATAATTATGAACAGGAATATCAAACGGTCAACGCTTGATCAACTCACTCAAACGGTTTTGAAACCGTTTGCCAAAAACGTTCAAGTTAATCAGGTTGAAAATCAGCACTTAATTCAATTAGGTTTACCTAATTGATTAGCCTTCAACTCACGATTCCTTTGGAGTTAATCCCTCAACTTTGGAGGGTTATCAACTAACATAATTATGAACAGAAAACTAAAATGGTAAACCCTTGGTCAACTCAACCAAAAGGTCTTGGATACCGTTTTCTCCAACCGACCTTGTGAAACCATTTTCCCTTCAAACGGTTTTGCAAACCGTTTGCCCCAAACGGTTTTGCAAACCGTTTGGCCAAAGGAGGGGGGGGGGCAAGACCGTTTGCTAAAGTAGCATTGGTAATCATGCCTATATTCTTCTACCTCCATATCAAGGTATGTTATTCATGGTTTTAGTTGCAAGAAAGCAAGGAAGGATGGGGGAAAGAAGGACAAATTACTTTTGCAAGAAAGAAAGATGCATAACAAAGTTTAAGGGTTTAGAGTTATAAAACCTACCTTAGAATATGATCTAGAGCTCCAAGATTCGTATCTTTAATGGTGTCTTGAGCTCTAGGGGTCGTACAAGGTCCTTTCTTCAAGAATTGGATGGAGAAGATGGCTAGAAGCAAGAGTTGTGTAAGGAATATTAGCAAACCAACATTGTAATGTAATTTCCTCCATGAATCCGAGCTAGAAGATGACCAAACTTACCTAGATAAACTTGGTCGTCCTCCTCTTCTCCTAACCTCCTCCTTAGTCGGCCCAAAGCAAAAGGATGAGAAGAGGAAATGAAGGGAACGGTCACTTGATTGTGGAAAGAGCTTGCTCATATATTTTTGGGCATATTTCCAAGGCAATGATAAATACTTCTTCTCTTTTACATATATATCCTCGACACCCCTCTCCTACTTCTTTGCCACGTTCCTCCCTTATCATAACATGCAAAATTATCTCTAAACCTTGGTTTAGAGGAAAAGAAGCGCAAACACTTTATTAAGTTATACATATATAAGGGTCATTTTGCATACATCTTGATTATTCAATTACAATGATTATCCTTTTTAATGGTTACTCAAATGAGGTGCCCCCCCTCATTTTCTTTACTCCAATTTATGATAAACTGAATGAGAGGTACTCTAGAGGGTATATTTTACATGTTGCACCCTATGTTTTGGGTAAATTGCACTTTACACCAAAACTAGGTTTTAAAGTACAAGGATTGCTCTACAAGCTATATTTTGGTGCCCAAGCTTGCGGAATCCATAACACCACATCATATTAATTCTTATGATGTCTCATCATCAGAGGAACATCTTAACATGTGCAATTTGCAAGTTAACCCCTCTAATTGGGTAATTTGCACATAGGTCCCTATTAAACAAAACAATCTTCCAACATTGTTCAAAAAGGGCAGAAATGAAAATATAGATTCTTCTAAAGCTTTAATGACATATCAAGGGTTAACCACAAGATTCTAATCATAATTTTAAGCAAAACACCTAGGGTTAGTTCATAACCCAGGTCAGGGGTGTTACACCATCCTTCCTCCAACCAAGAACCATCTCACAACCCTACATACATCCTCCTCAACAATGTCCCAACAACTAATGAAAAACTTCACATAGAACCCATCTGGTCCAAGATCCTTGAAGGCTTTGATAGAAAATGCAATGCCTTTCATTTCCTTATTAGAAGCCAACTTCAACCAATTTTTGTTCATGTTTGATGTGACATGAAGAGGTAGCCTACAAATTGCACTATCCCTTTGTCTTCCAGGTTATATAGATCAGTGAAGTAATTCACTGCTAGTTCACCCACCTTGGTGTATCCAACTATAATGATACCATATTTGTCAATCAGATTATGAATATGACCCTTCATATTATTCTTTTTAATGGAGACATGAAGACTTTTGAATTTTTGTCCCCATCTTTTATCTAATTCATTCTACAAAACTGCCAAAATGAGACTCCCACCACCCTCTCTAGCTGCAGGATGCGTCTGCTGACATACTCTTCCCTATCCATCCAAATAATCAAGGTAGGGTCTTCTCTGAGATGTTAAGCGGCAATATCAAAGGTTTTTTGGGCTTCCCTTATGAGTTAGGAAAGTCCACCAAGTTCCTGGACCACTTTTTCAAAGCACGTTTTGTTCTTTTGAGTTTCTCAATCACAATAAATAGGAGGTTCCCCTCTACACCCTATTCCCACATGCCTTTAATCAGTCCCTCAAAGCTTGGTCATTCTAATGAATGATTAAGGAATTAAAAAGGTCTTTTGGTAGCGATGCTTAACTATCTTGACCTCCATCCACATGTAATCACTATTTGGCTGCGCTCCTAAACTCACCGTAGCTTTAGGAAATCTATCCAACCTTGACTCATTAATAAGTACCCTATCCAAATTGCTAGAAATTCTTTTGATGGGGACCCTTTTTTATGCATAGTGGTTAGGCCACCTCTTATATTGAGCTCCAAGAGTTTGGTTAAATCAATGATATCATTGAATCTGCTGAGGATAGAGTTCAGTATGGGGAGCTACCTCTTTTCGATCCAACTTTCCTGACCTGGTTGAAATAAACAATCACTAGATGTGGGAGATCTCATTGAGTAGTAATGAAAATGGGACTCAACACCCTCCTTCTATCCATTTCAGGGTTGGAATCATGCACTGCTGCAATGACATAGTGGAACCTCCCACTATTGATGCAGATTATGGAGACATGTATGCTATGGATCATTTGCGCATCACATATGATAGGATTCCACCCAGTAGAAATCTTACCACTTTGTTACAAGTCAGATGTAAACTCCCAACCATTGGGAAATAGGCCTTTGACTCTATGTCCCAGATCCCTCTAGATTCTAGTTTCATGGAATACAAAAAGCCCTACTTTTCTCTCCTTGGATATAATTCTGTGTACCCATTTCTTAACAGGCAAAGATGCACCCCTGACATTCCAAAAAAAACCTTAATTTGTGTTTTATATTTGATACACCCCTTCCAAGGGTACTCCTACCTTTTCCCCTACCTCTGACATGGCTAATGGACTCAACACAAAGGGTACTTCTTGTAGGAATTCTCCTTGTAATGGGAATAGCCATGTCTTCAATCTCATGATCCTCCAATGGATGGAAATGATTTGCAAACACTTACGCACATTCACCATCTTCTAGGACTCTATCAACCATTGGTAGGTTAGCACTAGCGACAATGTCCTCTTGCCTCATCTCTTCTGCTTCAACCACTTCCTCCCCAACCATGGTTGGGAGGAAAATCACCTCCCCATAAGGTTGGCTATCTTTTGATATGACCAACATCGTCTACTCATGGGAGTTGTTCACTTCTCCTATCTAATCAACCTCTTGTTCAAGTTAGATTGGTTGCCATCTCTTTTCTTACTCCTTTTCATCAGAATCCTACTCTTGGATCTGACCCTAACAATGGGTGGCTCGAAGTGCATCACCCTATTACCTGGACATTTCCCGAAATATGCTCAAACACCTTATAGGAAAGACAATGTTTGGGAAAGACGTAATGTAACACTTGTATTTCAAACTCTTCCCTATCACACATCTCAATCATGATCATTGATGACAACATTGATTCCACTTTGGCCTCAATGCACATGTGAGGTGCTCCTGCATACTTCCCATCCATCTAGAACTCCACTATATTGAGAGTTCTTAGCATGTATCCAATGATGGTAAGTGCCCTCCTGGTCTAGTGCCTAGCAAGCTCAGGAAGCGTGACCCATATTGGCACCAATGTAAAGGAAGCTCTATGCACATCAGCTTCAGGGGTCCACTTTCTTGTCAACTCCAGTTGATTATCAAAAAACCAAGGGCATTTCTCTAGTGGGATCCTCATGTGTTCTTTAGAGGTGAATCTCACCATAGAAAACCCATCCTTGTGAGGAGAAAGTTGTATCTCCCCCATGATCTACACAATTACTGAGGATTTATGAAACTTGTCTATTACATTGACCTGCTAGATGTAGAGTTTCTACCCCATGATCTACACAATTACTGAGCATTTACAAAGCTTGTCTATTGCATTGACTACTAGTATGTAGATCATCCATGTCTGCCCCTCAACCATCTGGAAGAAAGGTATTTTAGGATTCTCTAATAGAGCGACTGGCCTGTAGTTGTACTGAACCTCCAACAATTTTCATAGAATGTCCAACTAGGAATGACTGGTAGTTACATCTACTCTAGGATCTACCCACACTAACTTAGCAGCCACCTCCAGTTCTAGGAAAGTTGCAGAGAAGAAGCCAAGAGATAAAGAGGGTGATGGATTGGTGGTTGGGGTGAATAGGGCGTGGGATTGGTGGAGGGTATGGCGGCTCCCAGCAAGGGCCTTCCAATAGGGCTGGAACCCGCCATGGCCGACCTTAGATTCTTGTTCTAGAAATGGAATAGAGGTAAGAAAACTAGAGAAAGAGAATTGATTACTATTTTAATTGATGTCCATTGTTACTTTTAATTAAAGAGTTATATTTATAAAAATACATCACATTTGCAGTTCTTCACAAATTTATCATAACATTTCAAAAATTACATACATATCATGAAAAACCATTGTACCTTCAATATATATCATAATATAACTTCTTTTCCCAAAAATGACCAGATCCCATCAGTGGTTAAATTTTTTGATGGTGCAATGTGTTGCTTACAATTTCCAGCATATAGTCTAAGGCTTCCGATGTGTACATCACATCCCTAAACAAATCAAAGAAGATTAGTTGCCACAAAAATCAAAGTACTTTCTGATCTAGGATTATCCTTTACCCCCTTGGTCTTTAAAAGCAAAGTAATTTAGAACCATTTTTGTTTGCTTCATGCTTTTAGGCCTAGACGGAAATGGGTCTTCCATTTTATTATGTCAGGACCAACAATGACATTGGGAAATCAAATATGTGTCTTATCACCAATTTGCAATGGAATATGAATGCCTCATCCTTAATCTGTATCTGACATTCAACAAATGATTGGAATGGAAACACATCAACCAAATTAAAGTGATGCAATCATGTGTTCATGGCTTTTGTTAGTGTTATTGTCTTGATTGCTACCAACCATGGTGTTGGGTCATGCACGTTCGGTGACAAGAAGCGAAGGGAGTGTATGAGCTATGGGGTAAAGACTCTGGATTAATTCATTAGGAATAAAGGATCTAGATCTCCATACCTCAAGAATGTGAGCTGTGGTGGTTCAATTGATAGTTTTGTAGACAATAAATTCACAATATATAAATAATGATAGACATGAAAAGGCTAATTCCAAGTCTTGATAAGGATGTAATTTCTACAATGTTATGATATATTTGTTAAGATGACAAATGTTGTGACTTTTTGTGAAATTAACCCGTTATTAAAGTAGTGTTACCTATAAGGTTAACATAATATTTTGTTAGTTCCATTAATTTAAAGAAAAATAAGAAAAAATTGGGTTGCTTTAATTAGCTGTAAAAAGTTAATATCTAGTTTAATATATTTTTCATGGGACTAAATTGTGATTAGAGGGTTTGGGTCACATCAAATCTTGGCATCAAAGCATAATTTTGGATAGAGGTGATAAAATACCAATATGTTAGGATTTTTCTTCTTTGAACTACAACTTTCTAACATATATGTTTTGTTATGGATATGTAATGGAAGGAAGAGGAGATGGTCATGGTGAAGAATGGTTGAGAGCCATTATTGCCTTGGCCCTCATACGATGTTTCAGTGTGGAGAAGATAAAAATGAGGCATCCAAGATATGTCGTATCTTTTTGAAGACAAAGGAGAAGTATAAAATGGATATTAGTTCTTCATCTTATAAAAAGGACTTGATGAGATCCTACAAGGTAATGAAGAAGCTTGATGTGACTAAGTTTTCTGGGACAACAAACCATGTATGTTGCAGATGTGTGGCTCCAATAGCTGGAAAAGGTTTCATGCCTAATAGAATTATCAAATGACAAGAAAATTAGTCATACTATCTATCTACTTAAATGATATGTTGAATTATGGTGGTTGGGAGTACAAGATAAGAGGAAAAATATAATGATGGTATGTAAGAACTTTGTGGGTGAGTTTCGCCTAAATTATTTCCGTCCTAACTTTGTGAGTGACAAAATGAGATAGATGAAGAGAATTAGATAGGAAAACATGATAGTTGACCAGTATGAGGCATATTATATAAGGATGGATAACTTTTTTTGGTTTCTTGTACCAGATGACATAGAAAAATGCAGAAGGTTTCAAGCAGGATGATGACCAAAAGTCAAACACAATATGTGGACAATTAGGTGAAGGGATAGAGACAATTTTGAAGATTTTGTGAATGCATAAAGACCTATTGAAAGATAGTTAATGTTTATAATCATTCTAGAAAAATATTTAGAGATTTTGGTAGCGAAGGACAAAGAAGTGACAGATACAGAAGAGGTGTTGGATTCTTTTCTGAAATAGGTCTACGTCTTGGTTGTTTGGAAGGAAAGGATCTCTCTCAAGTGATGTTGTATCCTCTCATAGTACGATTCAATCTAGCCCTACCATATAAAATAAACCACCTCAATGGTTACTGTTACACCCTGATCTCACAATTACCATAAATCATGACATTAGGGCATAAATTGAGGATTTAACGTAAAACAAAAATCACCCTTAACTTTTTCTTCTTTTTCAAACTTTTTTTTTCTTGCATTGAACCACATAAACTAACTTTATAAGGGAATCTAAACATTAATTACTCTAATATGATCTCAACATTAATGATACACATCCATACATTCATTCTATTTCTCACACTTCCATGTACATACGACATGATAATCAAATGCATTCTCTCTTATTAAGGAAACAAAGATACAAACATCATTTACAACTCTCTCACATCTATACAAGGACCTAGAGTGACATGGACCAACTAAACTTAACTATACTCAGACTTAACTCTTGTGGAAGATCTACTCTGATGCAATGATATCTTCAAGTCCATGCAATATCCCTAAAAATTGTGAGTAGAGGGGTGAGCCTACTCAATTAGTGAATGAGTACTTCAAAGAAATAGTGTAAAGCATTGATATAATTGTATATATACTTTTTGAGAAATTGATATCAATTATAACAATAGTAAGCTTTAAAGAGATTGATCATTGACAATCATAAATATGGTAGGAGTATATCAAGAAGAGCAAATCAATATATGAGCATACTTGATCAATTTCAAAGAGAACTAATAATTGAAAAACATACAAAGAATAATTGCTGGGAAACTGTACTTGAATCTTTCTTAACCATTCTTACTTATACAAAACTCTTTAAACCTATATGAACATATTTAAGCTTATGCCCTGATCATATGCAGTGTACTCTACATATGAAGACTCGTAGCGAACTACGATCTCACTGTATAAGACTTAGCTTAAAAAATAGGAAGCTAAGCCTAGAACTGAATCTGGGTGTGCTTGACTCGAACCGTCACGTCTGACAAAGGTGGCTAAATAGTTGGCCTTTCACTGGACCTCTCCTTCTAGGTTGAGTACATAGGCGGAGGGTCTGAGACGCTCTGTGGGCCTCATCTTGGTATGCTTTGTGGGTACCTCTGGGTTACCACCGGGATCCCTGGTTCATTTTGGGTAACCTATCTTCTCTTAGGAGACTTCATCAAGGGATTTGTCTCCCCGTACGCTCTGTGGGTGCGATCCGATCCCCATATACTGGTCGCTGCCAGGGTGGATCATTTCCTCCCTACAATGTAGACATCCGTAGGGAATCTAAAGTGTTCAGGGAACCTATGTCTATTATTTTATTATTCTTGGAAAGCTCTTTCTGCATTGTACATTTCTCATACTTATACTTGACTCAGATATCTCTATGGTACCTTGTCTATTTAATTGAAGTTTATAATACAACATGTACATCATTCTAAACTTGGCAGAGTAGTATATTCAAACACTGTAATATATTGAGAAATCAACATACTATACATGAAGGCAGACTGAAATACTTAAATAAACATAATGCATGTCCATTTGGCACTTATACACTAGAATCATGAAATTAAACATCTTAATATATTGATAAGAGATAATTAATTGGAATACGAGTAATCATCATTTGCACCCATAAAATATTTGCACTTTCTTGGAAAACGTGCACATCGGTCCAAGTACTGGGTTGTGCATCTCATACTGAGAACATGGTAATCAAAATGCTTAATTCATTGAACACCCTATCCTTAGGGTTTCATTTACCTCATTCACTTATCACATGGTTCTCATAAGGATTTAATATGTCATCAACATCTACTAAATACATATTGTTTTAAACAAGTCATATATAATCAACATATGTACAAAATCCTCGAATTGAGCTAAATTAGGGTTTTCCATGCCATTCATTGAGATATTATGAATCAAGAATAACATTGCATAAATAGAGTCTAGGATACCAATAAAAACACTTCAAATGGATTTCACCATATTTATTCACAAATTTCCAACTTTCCACTCATATAGGGCTTCACGCTCTTTACGAAGATATCAAGCAAACACTATTCACATCACATGAAATCCAAGATAGTATCTGACATATACATACTACGCATTCAGATAAACAATCATTCATAACCAAGGGGATCTAGATAAACAAATTTCTCTATTTAATTATACAACAATTTCAGTCACAAACAAATTCCCTATATTTTAGTTTATTCTTATAACCTTTGTGAATACGTAGGGAATTATCATTAGGATGTATTTTATACATTTCTAATATGAATTTATCATCTTAAATTCAAACAAATAGAGGAAGAATCCATTTCATATCATTTTGCAACAACTTAGATCAAACAAACAATTCAGGGTTTGTAGTCGCATACTAAGCAATTATAGATTATGGATGATTTAACCAATTTTCGTGCAATATACTATTTAAAGGAAGTTCCCACTCACCCTAAGGTGTGAAAACAGCTTTAAAACTCAGCTCATCCCTAAAAATCTCGATCTCATATCAAATCCCTAGCAATTCACCTGATTCTTCTTCCTTTCAACTTAGAAACCCTAAACATGAGGGATTATGAAGGAAGAGTGAGAGAAGGGGAAGTTTTGATACCAATTTGGATCAAATCATAGGAGGGACGGAATATTGACATGTGAGAGAAGATTCACCATTAAATTCTATGCAAAGAAGCTAAACTTACATGATTTCATCATTCCTCAGACCGCAAAACCCTAGGTCAGCATCTCCATCACTTTCTCCTCTCAAACCCTAACTCTCCCTCTCTCTCTAGGATTTTGTTTCTATAGATTGAATCACGAATTATGAGAGATCCTTGTGTGTTAGCTTGACCATATAGAGCAATTGATCTGCTTGGGTCAATTGCAAATTGACCCCTCACTATACTTTCTCTTATTTCAGCATAATTTTCTGTCATAAAATAATTACTGTAATTCATCTGCCGATAAGGTCTAAATGCATCCAAAAATTATGATAATTTTCACATTTTGTTTATAATTGAGTTTCATATCTACAGTTAAAATTTAAGATCATTTGGAGTTACCAATATATAATTTAAAATAAAACACTACACTACTAAAAAGCACTCTATCAACATTTTGGTCAAAGTATAGTTTGACTGAGAACCACATTCAAAGAACACTCAAATATTCTGAAATTTTTCTCCAATATGCATGATTGAGTTATCCATATCATATCCAAAATTAAATTAAATACAAAATTTTTAGAAAATATGAAAAATCAGTTACCACACTGCTATCCTGATCAAATTCCATATTCATGTACTATCAAAACCCTAATTTTTGCCGATTAGGGTTTACATTTCTAAAACCCTAATTCTTCAAACAAAAATCATAGTTAGAGTTTCTTATTAGGTTTGAAACATCACAATTGATCTACTATCATTAATCAAGTCTAAACGATGTTCAATCTAATTGAGCATGTAATCATTCAGGTAAACCCTAGTTTACTAATTAAGCACAAATGTGGTCATTACAATTCTCACCCCCTTAAAAAGTTTTGTCCCCAAAACATAAATACACAAACAAAGTATATTCAAAGTTTATTTTAAGCTTATGAAATCTTACATGTCATTACATTCTTGTATTTTATACTTGAATGTAGTTTTCAACGTCAAGTCCTTTATTTCTTTTCTAATCACAACATGTTAAAACAATTCTCAATCATAACAAACAAATTCTCTATGCCACAATCAATCATAGAGTAGATAGAGAAGTAACCATTTCAATATTTTCATACTCTTGAGATGTTACCTCAACATTGATAATCCGATCCAACCATCTCAATTCATACGACTCAATATGTACTATTGTTTTATATTACCTCTGGGTCACAAAAGAGAGTTCACTATGTTGTTTTGAATATTACTATTATGCTACTCAAATAGCAAAGCAATCATGAGTTGGTAGACTATATTCAACAACAATTGTACAATACTACTCATGACATCCCCATTGCATCATTGATGCATAAGGTGAAGCATTACCATCACATTCCATATTATTATCAATTATGAACCCACACATAATTCAAGGTGTAACCATCAGGTTATAGCATACTAGGGTTTCAACAACAGTAACAAAGTACTCCATTATTGTATTAGTCATTCAAGGACTATTCATACCCAATTACCATCACTTAGTTATATTAAAGCTAGGTATAACAAGCTATACCTCATTAGGGTCAAATATCAATACAATATGGTTATCATCCCTTCTATTCATATGAGTGAATAGGTAAGACTACCTTATTTAGGGTAACCCTTCATTTGTTCCATCATTATTCAACCCATATCCCCACACCACGATTGTAAAATACTAAGATGGATTACTGGTATGAATGACTACAACTATCAGACATCTTTAATTAACATATTGCTTGCACATGTACACTGAAATCATACGTAGAACCAATTTACATCCCTTAATATACCTTAATAAATTATACTTCTAGAAACAAATTCACATATTACTAAAAGCCACTATTTTCTCTTATCTCTCTCCTCATTCACTACTACTTACTTTTTGCTATTTATTCTTCTCATTTTAATCATGTAGATTAAACATTCCTAAAATTAAAACATAGAAGGTACAAATAGATTATTCATCATTCTTGCTATCACTGCAAGAACTTATGTCGTATCACAATTCACTCATATTATATTTCTCCTTTTGTTCAAAACACACTTGTTACATTTCGAATTTATATATTAATCTTTATTCTGAATCATTTCCATATTGTTTATCAACCTTTCAGATTAACTATCTTTAAACCCTGGATTACTATCAGTGCTAGTTTACTTCTCATAGAGTAAATCTCATGATCTTGTTTTATAGAGATGCTAGTATTCAAGGTCAAATCACTAGTGACATCCCTTGAACTACTACAACTCTAAACATTATAGGGTTTGGTCCTTATCAGTAGCATGACGTTATTGTGATGTGACTTTTCTCCCTTAGATTGAAATTCAAACTTTGGATCGCACAAGTTTTACTAAGGTCTTTCTTATCTTATCAATTGAATTTTCTTTCTCTTACTTGACCTATTCAGATAGATTACATTCTCAATTACCCTGCCAGGGTTTCATCATCATATTGTGTGTCATTATTACATTCACTAGATGTCTCTACCATGGTGGTTATGCATCATATATGATTCATTTTCCTATCACTTCATTCCCACATTGCTCTTATTAAGGAAGATATGAAAGAGAAGATGATTCTGATACTTTAGAATTCTTATCTTCAAACATTCAATAATACATTTCTCATATGTAGGTTTAATTAATTATCAACAATGATACTTGACTAATTATCACTTTCTTGAATCTTGCAAACTCTTCCTTTTATAATCTATATTACTCCATTATGTTTCAAACCCTTCTTTACTTTCCATAATCCCCTTACCATATACTACTATTCCACATGTCATCTTTAACTTCTAATTTTCTCTTATGATCATGTTGCTTCTTTTATGTGTATGATCATGTATACCATGTTGCATATATTTCCTTTTATCCTTCTACTAATGTGAAGTTGAAATTCTAAATCAATAATCTCTCTACTAGAATCACCTCATGTTTAATACATTACATATCCTTCATTTTAAATCAAATGGCTCATGCATGGGTGAAACATAGTTTCTCTTTCAATCAAGTTTTTCCTTCCTGAATATAGTCTACCTTTGTATGACTTATTCATTTATTTAGCTACACTTTTGTTCTTCTTTTAGAAACTAGTTTGTTGTTCTATAGAGACTTAGAATCCAAAGGCAATAAGGATGAATGTATTAAACTTATTAATAAAGGTATACATTCCATGCTCTCAATTATATCATAACCCTCATTCCTTAATCAAGCTCATCATTTCCAACATTTCTCTTCTTTTCAACTAAGTTTCTTATCCTAGTCTTATGATTTACATGTTCATCTAATTCTCTTTACTTTAACTCTTCTGAAGACTCTTCACTTCTATGTACTTATCGTATACTTAACTCTTTTCTTCTATTTTACCTTTACTTTGGAGTACATAAAAACATTGTACTCAGTTATATAATCCATTCCTCATGATTGAATCTTACTATCTTGGCCCTTACATACTTTTCTCATATCTTTTCCATATTTCATATTTAAAGTTCATATAATACTAATCATTAAACTTAATCTAAACCTTATGTCGTGTTCCTTTATTCCCAATTTAGGGTTTCTCATAAGAGACCCCAAAGTTAGATCTCAGATATTAGTTCTAACTGATTCTTAGTTATCCTAGTCTTTCCCTTATATTTCAAAATCTTAGAGTATATAAATAAATACTAAAATTTAGATCTAATCTATCCAAAATTTACTCTTGTTATGTTACTAATAGGAGTCATTAGAACCCAATAATGCATCTTTCTAGCCAGACATGGCCGAACCTATGGTCCTGAAGATAAGAGCTACTCAGGATTACTCAAGTCCTTATCATCTCAAATGTGTGGAAGAAAACTTATCCACTTAGGAAAGCTCATTCAAAGATCATTTCTAGTCTACTTGATACAAAAAATGTAATCAATAAATGCTACAACTGGATAGTGTACAACAAATTTTAAAGACCCATATATATTTCAAAATATTGAATAACTGAATTCAAACATATAAGAGATTTTCTATTCATCTCCAATAAAACAACAACATGAAATGAAAGTTCTATCTCATTTTATATTTATGCTCTTAATTCATGTTACTTATCTTGTTTCCATAATATTTCTAGGGTTCCTCTCTAGACCATTCTTCCATTGTATACCTGGCCACGGTATACATGAAAGAATAGACAGAGTAGCTTGATACTAGTTGATCCAAGTACTCAGATATCGAGCCAGGATAACCAAATACTCAAATCCCTAGAGCTAACATCATAACATCTCCTCTCTGCCACACTTATGACTCTTACTTACTACCTTAATGGTCCCTGACAACTCAGCCTATGATCTGATACCAAGTTGTTACACCCCGATCTCACAATTACCATTAATCATGAGATTAGGGCATAAATTGAGGATTTAACGTAATACAAAGATCGCCCTTAACTTTTTCTTCTTTTTCAAACTTTTTTTTCTCACATTGAACCACATAAACTAACTTTACAAGGGAATCTAAACATTGATTACTCTAATATGATCTCAACATAATGAAACACATCCATACATTCATTCTATTTCTCACACTTCCATGTACATATGACATGATAATCAAATACATTCTCTCTTTTTAAGGAAACAAAGATACAAACATCATTTACAACTCTCTCACATCTATACAAGGACCTAGAGTGATAGGGACTGACTAAACTTAACTATTCTCAGACTTAACACTTGGGGTAGATCTACTTTGATGTAATGATATCTTCAAGTCCATGTGATATCCCTAAAAATTGTGAGTAGAGGGGTGAGCCTACTCGCTCAATGAATGAGTACTTCAAAGAAATAGTCAAAAGCAATGATATAATTATAGATATTCTTTTTGAGCAACTGATATCAATTATAACAATAGTAAGCTTTAAAGAGATTGATCATTGACAATAATAAATATCACAGGATACTATAGATATCAACAAGAGCAAATCAATATATGAGCATAGTTGATCATTTTGAAAGAGAACTAATAATTCAAAAACATACAAAGAATAATTGCTGGGAAACTATACTTGAATCTTTCTTAACCTTTCTTACTTATACAAAACACTTTAAACCTATATGAACATATTTTAGCTTATGCCCTAATCATTTTCAATGTACTCTGCATATGAAGACTCGTAGCGAACTATGATCTCACTGTATAATACTTAGCTTAAAATCTAGGAAGCTAAGCCTAGAACTGAATCTGAGTCTGCTTGACTCGAACCATCACATATGACTAAGGCGGCTAAATAGTTGACCTTTAACTGGACCTCTCCTTCTAGGATGAGTACACATGCGGAGGGTCTGAGACGCTCTGTGGGCCTCATCTTGGTATGCTCTGTGGGTACCTCTGGGTTACCACTGGGATCTCTGGTTCATGTTCGGTAACCTATCTTCTCTTAAGAGACTTCCTCAAGGGCTTCGTCTCCCCGCACGCATTGTGGGTGTGATTCGATCCCCGTATAGTGGTCGCTTCCAGGGTGGATCGTTTCCTCCTTATAGTGTAGACATCCGTAGGGAATCTACGGTGTTCAGGGCACCTATGTCTATTATTTTATTATTCTTGGAAAGCTCTTTCTACGTTGTACCTTTCTCATACTTATACTTGACTCTGATATCTCTATGGTACCACATCTATTTAATTGAAGTTTATAATACAACATGTACATCATTCTAAACTTGGCAGAGTAGTATATTCAAACACTATAATATACTGAGAAATCAACATACTATACATACAGACAAAGTGAAATACTTAAATAAACATAATGCATGTCCATTTGGCACTTATACACTAGAATCATGAAATTAAGCATCTTAATATACTGATAAGAGCTAATTACTTGGCATATCAGTAATCATCATTTGCACCCATAAATTATTTGCACTTTCTTGGAAATGTGCACATCGACCCAAATCTTGGGTTGTGCATCTCATACTGAGAACATGGTAATCAAAATGCTTAATTCATTGAACACCCTATCCTTAGGGTTTTATTTACCTCATTCACTTATCACATGGCTCTCATAAGGATTTAATATGTCATAAACATCCACTAAATAGAGATTGCTTTAACCAAGTCATATACAATCAACATATGTATGAAATCCTGAAATTGAGATAAATTAGGGTTTTCCTTGCCATTCATTGAGACATTATGAATCAAGCATAACATTGCATAAATAGAGTCTATGATGCCTAGAAAAACACTTCAAATGGATTTCACCATATTTATTCACAAATTTCCAACTTTCAACTCATATAGGGTTTCATCCTCTTTACGAATATATCAAAAAAACACTATTCACATCACATGAAATCCAAGATAGTATCTGACATATATGTACTACACATTCAGATAAAAAATCATTCATAGCCAAGGGGATCTAGATAAACAAATTTCTCTATTTTATGATACAATAATTTCAGTCACAGACAAATTCCCTATATTTCAGTTTACTCTTATAACCTTTGCAAATACTTAGAGAATTATCATTAGGATGTATTGTATACATTTCTAATATGAATTTATCATCTGAAATTCAAACAAATAGAGGAAGAATCCATTTCATATCATTTTGCAACGACTTAGATCAAACAGACAATTCAGGGTTTGTAGTCGCATACTAAGCAATTAAAGATTATGGATGATTTAACCAATTTTTGTGCAATATACTGTTTAAAGGAATTTTCCACTCACCCTAAGGTATGAAAACACCTTAAAAACGCAGCTCATCCCTGAAAATCTCGATCTTATATCAAATCCCTAGCAATTCACCCGATTCTTCTTCCTTTCAATTCAGAAACCCTAAAAATGAGGGATTATGAAGAAAGAGGGAGAGAAGGGGAAATTTTGATACCATTTTGGATCAAATAAGAGGAGAGACATAATATTGACATGTGAGAGAAGATTCACCATTAAAGTCTATGCAAAGAAGCTAACCTTACATGATATCATCATTCCTTAGACCGCAAAACCCTAGGTCAGCATCTCCATCACTTCCTCTTCTCAAACCCTAACTCTCCCACTCTCTCTAGGATTTCATTTCTCTGGATTGAATCACGAATTATGAGAGATCCTTTTGTGTTAGCTTGACCATATAGAGCAATTGAGCTGCTTGGGTCAATTGCTAATTGACCCCTCACTATACTTTCTATTATTTCAGCAGAATTTTCTGTCATAAAAATATTATTGTAATTCGTATACTGATAAGATCTAAATGCATCCAAAATTTATGAAAATTTTACATGTTGTTATGATTGAGTTTTAGATATCTAGTTAAAATTTCAGATCATTTGGAGTTACCAATAAATAAATAATAAATAAAACACTACACTACACTACTAAAAAGCACTCTGTTAGCATTTTGGTCGAAGTATAGTTCGATCGATAACGAGATTCAAAGAACACTCAAATATTCTAAAACTTTTCTCCAATATGCATGATTGAGTTATCCATATCATATACAAAACTCAATTAAATACAATTTTTTTAGAAAATATGAAAAATCATTTACCACACTGCTATCCTCATCAAATTTCATATTCATGTACTATCAAAACCCTAATTTTTGCCAATTAGGGTTTACATTTCTCAAATCCTAATTCTTCAAACTAAAATCATAGTTAGAGTTTTTTCTTTGGTTTGAAAAATCACAATTGATCTACTACCATTAATCAAGTCAAAACGATGTTCAATCTAATCAAGCATGTAATCATTCAGGTAAACCATAGTTTACCAATTAAGCACAAATGTGGTCATTACAGTTACCTTCATAAGTGCCTTCAAGATCATCAACATCAATGATAGGTCTATAGAGATAGGACACAACTATATTTGACACTTGTGGTAGGGACACTTTGTCCAGTGTTGGGGACTTGAATTTTTGGGATTCCATTAACATGGATATATAGGACTTAAGAGAACTAACTAAATCTTCATATCACACTAGCATTAATTTCATAATCAAATTTTCAAACTCCACAGAGGAGATATCCAACTAGAGGAGTAAGTTCTTTAGTTTCTAGAGCATCTAGAGGGGGAGTATGTAGTAGTATCTATGGACAACATGGACAATGTGGTAGAGAGGGACCCACATGATTTTTCTTGTCTATGACTCAACTAGATCGAGTGGTCTCGAAAAGAGTTGTTACAAGTGAGATTCTTCTCTTGATATTTTAGTTACAATTTGATGGATCATGGTGAGACACATTATTTTATACAAAGATCATTAGTTAGTGAATTGAATCTTTTAGCTCAATACTAATCTTATGAATTGTTGTTAAGAGTACCTTTACATGAACCAACAATTTTGAAATATGTATCCCCAAGATGTATTTTGAGATTCAGTGGGTATACCATAGTGGTTAATTTCATACATTTATATATTAATTCATTTCAAATAATTTTAGGCATGGATTGCCTTGAGACATACCATGTACAACTAGGTTGTTGGAAAAAAAGAGACTATCTTTTAGAAAGGTTGTTTTTCGTATATCTTTACTAGAGATAGGAAAGTCATACACAAATGCAATAGTATCATCGTCTATTGTTGATAATATGATTAGAAAAGAGTGTGAGGTCTTTTTAGCACATGTTGTAGATGCAATGGCAGATAAAAGAACAGTTAATATAGATGATGTTCACATAGTGTGCAAGTTCCCAAACATTTCTCGTGATGAGTTACCATGTCTGCCTCCTGAGATAGATGTTTACTCTGAGATACAAATTTTACATGTCACCCAATAACATTACCAACCCACAGAAGGGAACCTATAGAGTTAAATGAATTAGAAACTCGGTTACAAGAGTTATTAGATGTGGACTTCATTCAACCTAGTACATCATCTTGAGGAGATTCAATGCTATTTGTAAAACAAAAAGATGGAACTATGTTGTTATGTATAAACTATAGGAAGTTGAATAAGATAATTGTTAACAACAAATATCCTTTGGCTAGGATTTGTAATCAATTAGATCATCTATGAGGAGTAGCAGCCTTCTCAAAGATATACCTCATGTCAGGTTATCATCAATTGAGGATAAATGCATTAGAGGTGTCTAAATCATCCGTCAGAACAAGATATGGATATTATGAGTTTGTAGCTATGTCTTTTAGGTTGACAAATGTCCTTGAAACTTTTATGGACAAGGTATATAGAGTACTTAAATTGTATCTAATATAGTTTATATTAGTGTTTAAAGATGATATCCTTATACATTCTAAAGTTGGAAAACAACATGATAAACATCTAAGGAAAGCACTAAAATTGTTGAGACAACATTAGTTATATGCTATGTTTTACAAATGTGAGTTTTTGTTGATTGAAGTTCCTCTCTTAGACATATTATATGAGAAGGAGATAGTGTAGACCATAAGAAGGTGGAATCTATTCTTCTATGGGAGAAGCCCATGAAGCTTGCTAACACTACTACAGAAAAAACATTCAATGTCGCTTTTCTAGGCGTCAATTTTTTAGGAAAACCGACACCTATACTATTCCTCGTCGTTTATTTAGGAAAACTGACATCTATATTTGAAGACCAGCTAGACATGGGTACCGCTTTGTATTCAGCGTCGACTGGGTATTACAAACCGATGCCTAAAATCACCTGTGAAATCCAATTTTCGAGCGAAAAAAAATATGGCTCCAAAGTGTCACATACAACGTCGGTTGTTTAACTAATAACCGACACCTATATAAGATGAAAATTTGCGTGAAAAGTTCCACTTCCAGTGTCGGTTATCCTTTGATAACAGACGCTGATAATGGTTCCCACCAAATAATTTAGGGCAAAGATTGTCTAATTGGACGTCGGTTGTTTACTATCAACCGACGTTGAAGAGAAAACAATGTCGGTGTTGTAGATAACTGATGTTGTTGACAAACTTAATAGACCCATATCACCTGAATCTTCCCCCTTTCTTCCTGTTTCATCGCGATAATTTTCTCCTGTGCTGCTTCTCGTCACCGCTCGCCTAAAATTTCCCGACGACCCCCGCTGCTACTCGCCGCCGCTGCTGCTGGTGCGCCTTTGCTCGTCGTCATTGCTGCTGGTTCTCCTGCTACCTCCGCTCGCCACCACTGCTTCTCTACTCTTCTCTGCTGCTCTACTCTTCTCCTGGTGCCACTGCTGCTCGTCGCTCTGCTCGACTCTTCGCCTACTCACCGCCACTACTGTCGCCGCTCTTCTCCACGCTAGCTCCAGGTAGCCCTAACCTCTTTGCTTCCTTCTCCCTAGCTCCTTACCAACAGCAAGCATGACCATGGTTGTGTTGGCCTACCACGACCGTGCTGGATAGCACGACCGTGGTAGGCCAACACAATCACGACCGTTCTTGCTATTGGTAAGGATATGAACAAATTTTTATGTAATGCTTTATGTAAATCCTAGGATACGAACAAATCTTTTGCTTGCATATATTTGTGCTTCTAATCCTAATGTTTGACCTAATTCAGTAAATTTTGATGCATGTTGAAATAATATTTAAACTTGTCCATTCTAGCATCATAATTTGATTTGATTAAACCTAACATTGATGAAACCCTAACATCAATTGTGATGAAACCCTAACATTAATTGTGATGAAACCCTAACATGTACATATCTATTATTGTGTTTTTCGGCCTAGAAACCCATCCAAGATTTACTCATTAGGAGTATCTCTTGGATAGTCCCCGATTTGGGACTGTTCTTGAACACCTAATCTCACTTAGGATGTAAGTGTATAATGTGTATTGGGTTTTCGAGAAAATTTCTTGAAAACCCAATACACATTATACACTTACTGGTGAGATTAGGTGTTCAAGGATGGGATAGGTGGTACACATTTATTATATATAAGATTGACATCACGTGTTTGTTGGCCTAGAAACCCGTCTAAGATTTACTCATTAGGAGTAAATCTTGGATAGTCCCTGGTTTGGGATTGTTCTTGAACACCTAATATCACTTAGGATGTAAGTGTATAATGTGTATTAGGTTTTTGAGAAAATTTCAGTAGCATTTCCCCATTTGTTCTCTAAATACATATGTACGGTGAAGCTAAAATGTCATATTACGGTGTCATTGAAGACATATGGGAGTTTGACTTCATAGATTTCAGAATTCCTCTCTTTAAATGTAATTGGGTTGATAACACCAAAGGAGTTATAGTGGATGAATTAGGTTTCACTTTAGTGAACTTTGAAAAGATTGGCGAGAAGGGTGAACCATTTATATTGGCATCACAGGCGAAATAAGTATTTTATATCGATGATCCTGCAAATGATAAATGGTCGGTTGTTCTTCATGGTAAAAGACAGTTTATTGAAGATCCTATAGATGAAGAAGAGTACTATGATAAGTATGATGACTCCAGTCCATTCTCAGTTGGGTTGACAACTCCACAAAATATTGAAGCTAATGATGACATGTGCACGGAGATCACAATGAAGGATTGTTAATTGATAAAAGATCACAATTTTAGAGGCATGCATGTTTATATCAATATCATTTTCATATTTGATGTTTCATTATCTTCTAGTTAATACAAATGCTAAATGTTTGCCTTTTTAATGACATTTTCAGATGGCTGACCATGATGAGCATGATGTCCATGATGAGCATGAAGTCCATGATGAGCATGTTGTCAATGATGAGCATGGCGATGATACCAATGTAAGTTCTAAAAACATATCATGTATTTCTATAAAATTCATTATCTTCTACTTATGTCATATATCCTATATTTCTATATTGGGCTAATTCAGTGTGATTATTTTTGTCAAATTTTAGGTTGATGTACCCACTGCAGCACTGGAGGAACTTGATGTGCATCACCAAAAACTTAACAAGAAAAGGGGCATAACTCTGTTGAAGAAGTTAATAGCGCTAAGTGGCAGTGGATCCAAATTGGTTGTGGAGTTTGATAATGGAGGAAATGCAATTGGAGTGAACCACAATAATTTTGTAAACTATCTTGGGGTTGTCACTCGAAGCCATTGGGATGTTAAGTATGATAATTGGCATAAAGTTCCTCAGGCGAAGAAAGACATGATATGGAAGGATTTATGTGTGAGTTATTATTATTTTCAATTCTATTTTGTAGATTACAAATTCTATTATTTGCAATTCTATTTTTGGATACTAGTTAATAGCAATTCTATTTTACAGAATCTGTTTGCATTGGATGAGAAGTTGCATCGTAAAAGCATGATGTTAAGGAACTATAGGACAAATCTCAACAGAGAATACATAAAAGATGGTGATAAGAAGAAGAAGTCAACACTTGAACAGTGGAACTTCTTGGACAAAGAAGATTGGGACACGTTTGTTGCTTCAAGAAAATCTGAAGAATTCAAGGTATTAAGTGAGGCACAATTCTATTTTTGGATACTAGTTAATATACGCTGTATTCACCTATTCAAGATTAACATTTAGTGTTACTAACCAAATCATTAATGTGCATACTAACTAGGCCCTCAGTGAGGCAGAAAACGTAAGGCGTGCACTGAATATGCATGACCACACTATGGGTCCAAAGGGTTGTGCAAGCATTCACCAAAGACTACAGGTAGAGTCCGCTGCTACTCAAGAGTCCTCTACTACATCTACTACACCCTTGCCTCACCATGATGTCTGGATAGCTAGGAGGCAAAACAAGAAGGATGAAATAAACAAGCCTGTAACTACTGAGGCGACTGCGAAAATGGTAAAACACAACTCTCAGAGCAATCGTTTGAATATTGATTATTTGTGGTGTTAACTTACCAATTTCTGTTGATGGTGATTAGCGGGAGCTGCACGAGCAGAGGAAACAAGGCACGTTCATCCCTCAGGGGACAAGGGATGAATTGAAAATTGCTCTGGGTAACCCAGAGCATCCTGGACGTGTTAGGGGTGCAGGCGCTGGTGTGGGCATCAAAGCATTTTTTGGGCCATCCCAATGGAAACCCAGAGCGGGACTTTCACAAGAAGAGGTAACTTATTCAATAATAAGAAGCCAATGTTTCTTTTATCCATGTATAGGAGAATAAAAGATTCGAGGATCTAGTTTCTAAGAAATTCGAGGATATAATGCAGTGGTGACAGGCATCTCAGGCTTCCAATCATCCTGTGGTGACCCACTCTTCTTCTGATGCACAGACTGTGAGTAATCTTGTAGACCCACCGCCTAACACGTCTGTTGTAAGTATTGTTTATGACATTGTAGCTAGTTTTTCAAGATGATATGTATATATGTATAACATTCTTTATGTAAATTTGTAGGCGTTGAAGCCATGCCGCTTAAGAATCCAAGACTACGTTGTTACAGAGGCGCAGGCTTTCCCATCCCTTCCTGGGACAACGTTTCATGGGACTCCAATGCCACAGGTCTACGTTCGTGTGAGCCTGATATGTGTATTCCCCGATTGGATGGAAGCTACATTGCCATATTCCCACCTGGATATTCATACACTTGCTGAGGCAGAAGGCAGGGTGATATTGTGGCCCAAAGAAGATGTCATCTACACTACTAAAATTGTAAGATAAATTCACATTACTTTAGATTGTTAATGTGTATATATGAGGTCAATTGATCTGAATTTGTATATACATGTTAAAAAGAAGACACCCGGAGCATCTAGGCCTCCACCTCCACTTCCTGCATTACCAAGTTGGGTTCCAACTGACCTAAAATACCTGTTAGGTCCTGCTTGTAGGGGAATGGCATGTTGGCTATGGGCACATAATATACATTGTCCTATAATTGTTTCTTTAGAAAAGAATTATGCAGGTCAATCATACGAAAGCTCTTTATTTATACAAGATATTATTCAGTTGTTTATATATGATTGGCTGAAAACATCAATGATAGAGATATGGATAAGGTGAGATCTTGTTTATACATCCATATACCTTGTGTAAGATCCGGTGATCTGGTTTCTTATATATTAATGCATATGTAATACATGTTTTGTAGCTACTTAGTCAAAAATCAATGTAAACAATTTGCATTTGACCATGTGGGATTTTTAACAATACAGTATAGATGCTTTTACAATTTTCGGTCAGCAAAAGAAAACTGTATAATAGCTCCATTCGATGTCAAGTAAGTTTAGTTTACTTATAATTTAGACTTAAGAAATTACATTTTTATTGTGGATTTTGAGTTATTAATTTTTAACTTTTTTACCTCTAGTGGTAGGCATTGGGAGTTACTAGTTATTCTCCCCGGGACATTCACTGTTTATTATCTAGATCCTGCGGGGAGTACATTGAATACTAAAATTGGACACATAATGAGAATGTCATTATTCTGGTGAGAAATATTTCATTTTTCTATTTGTTAACATATGTTATTACATTACTATTTAATTATGCAATTTACTATGTTACATTAACATGTAGAGGATTAGATGCATTCAAAAAGGCTGGAGGAAAGGTCCACAGGAAAAAGAACCAGCCAATAATTTGGGAGAACATGAAAGTAAGTTCCCGACTCCAATGTATATATTATTTATGTGAACTATGCTTAGTTGTATTTTTTAATATTTTGTATGTTTCAATTTATAGTGTGCTACACAAGATAACGACTGGGCATGCACATACTATGTGATGTGATTTATGCAGATGATTATCTAATATGTCGCATTGGACATCGATACCATACATGAGGTATTATATATAGTCTCATTAGTTAGTATGAAATATATCAATCTAATTTTTATATTATTACTTATATATATTCATCATTCTCTTTGTAGGTGTTTAAAACTAACCACACTATAGGTAAATGCTTAAAAGATGTACATGCTCCATATACGATGCAAGTATTAAATGAAGAGAAGAATGGGCAAGAGCCATACAAGCAGTGGCGATTGTAAGATATAATTGGGATGCTGATAGCAATGTTGAATGATATTTTGTAAATGAATATTTCTGAATGTTTATACATGTCTAAATGTTTCTACATGTATTTGAATGTTTCTACATGTGTGAATGTGAGAATTGAATTGATGTCTGAATGTATCTACTTGTATGAAAAGTATATTTGTTGATTTTGCAGGTTTGTGGCCTATTTGTTGGCCGATATCAATGGATGTCATAAACCTGCAGTTCAGAAAACTGAACTGTAGGTTCTCATCTTGCTGACCAGCCACAACAGGCTAGCACATGGATAAGAAAAAAAAATTAAAACATAGGCGTCGGTTATTTATAGAAAACTGTCATCAAAGGATTACAACGTCGGTTATTGGATAAAAATCGCCGCCTAATGTCACAAACAACCTGACCGTGCAGGAATGCACGGCCGTGGCAGAAAAAACGTCGGTTATTAGTATTAAACCGATGCCTATAGTACTAAACACGACCGTGAAGGGAAGCACGGCCATGGTATATGGGAATATGGCGTCAGTTTTTTAGATGCAAACCGATGTAGAAAGTGTCCTAGATGGCGCCCTTTTTTTGGCGCGAACCCTTTTGGCATCGGCTGACTATACATAAATGATGCCTGTCTGTGCCCTGCTGGTGCATTTTCGGTGGCGCAAAGCCTTTTGGCATCGGTTATAAAACCGACGCTGAAGAGTTCAACCTTTAGCGGCGCCCACATAGGCGTCGCTTGAGAATCGTCGCTAAAAGGGCATAAACAACCGACGCCAAAGACATGTTCTGTAGTAGTGTAAGATCAGAAGTTTTCTAGGGTTAGATGCATCTCGGAGATCTATAAGGAACTTTCATTTTTAAGATTTTTTTCTTTCATCTTTAACAAGTAAGGGTGTGCCTTTTGATTAGTCTAAAACATGTTAGAATAGTTTACAAACATTGAAGAAGAAATTAACTTCATCACCATAATTTTATCAGAGGCATATAAAGGATATTTGGTGTTATGTAATGTATCCATGAGAAGTTTGGGATTTGTTTCTATGTAGGAAGGATAGATGGTGGCTATTCTTCTAGATACATCAAGAATAGTGAAGATAATTATCCAATACATGATCTTGAGATGACATTAGTGCATGCCTAAAAGTCATGACATCAATATCTCTATGGTGTGTAATGTCAGGTCTTTACTAACTATAAGAGTTTTATGTAAATATTTCCATAAAAATGATCTCAATTTGAGACAACGCAGATGGTTTGAACTTACTAAGGATTGTGACATTACCATTTATTACCACTTTTGGGAAGTCTAGTGTTGTGGTAGATGCTCCTAGTATAAAGTCTACATCACCTATAGAATTGTTTTCCATGGCATATGTAAAAAGAGGCTTATTGGTAAAAATGATATAAATGAATTTATATATGATTGTTTCTAAACAAGGTGGTTTGATTGCATAGATGTAGGTTAGACCTACCTTTTATGACAAAATTACATATCTTCAATAGAGTGACATTGAATTGAAGTAGATCATGTATGATATGACACAGGGTAAGAGAACAAAATTCATATATTCAGATGATGGGATGTTGTATCCGTAGAATAGATTGTTTGTCCCAGATGACATTGAGTTTAAGGAATTATATTTTGAGGAGTATCACACTTCTATGTATGCAATGCATCTGGGAAGTACCAAGATGTACAACAACCTCAAAGAGTTGTGTTGGTGGCCATGCATGAAGAGAATGTAGTTGAGTTTGTAGCCAACTAAGGTGTGTGCCAACAAGTCAAGACTGAACACTAAAAGCTAGAAGGTACACTACAACCACCCAATAATTCTATGTGGAAGTGGGACTATATTACTATGGACTCCATGATAGGGTTACAGCTAACACCACATGGTATTTTCTCTATATGGGTAATTGTTGACGGACTAACTAAATATTGTCATTTTTTTTCAGTAAAGACAATTAGGGATGCACCTGAACTAGATAAACTCTACATAAATGAGATAGTTAGATTGGATGGAATAATAATCACATTTATATTTGACAAAGACCCCAAATTAAAAGTTAGATTCTAGAATCATCAACATCGTGCATTGGGAGTAAGTTTGAAGTTTAACACAACATTCCATCCTCAGATGGAAGGACAGTCAGAGTGGACAATTCAAATCCTAAAGGAACTGGTGAGAGAATGTGTTTTATATTATGATGGTAGTTGGGATAATCATTATAGTATTATGGATTTTCATCTATAACAGTAGGACTCATTCAAATTTAAGCATGACACCTTATGAAACTCTAAATGGGAGAAAGTGGGATCTCCTATTTGTTGGTATGAAGTCAGTAAGAGGAAGATTCAAGGTTTGGAGTTGGTGGAAGAAACAATTTAAATTATATATGTAATCTGACTAAAGTTGAAAGTTGTACGGGATACATAGAAAATATAGGCATGGAAAAGGCATAGGTGTTGGTATGTATTCCCTGAGAGCCAATCATGGGATGATTGGTGGGATACAATAAGATTGATTTGATAAAGATCAAAGGCAAGCTTCCAATTCTTTCTGGTTTAGTCATATGAGATAATAATAGAACAAATTGAATGTCTAGAGAATGACAGTACTCAATGGCGTATGCTTTCAGGTTAAGGACCTGAACGGTGAGATCATATGGGTGCTAAGAGTTTGTACATTATTATTATGTCCTTAGTCAGATGTCATTGTGGAATGTAGATAGACAGCAATGATACACAAGACTAGATTGTGGTGTTGGTTGATGACAGAATCTCATTAGTCATGATATGGAGATATCAAACCAAACCCCTAGGTACTTGTTAGAGAATAAGTGTACAAGACAAATCCACTGTGAGTTTGACACATGGAACCATGACATGGTAGTCACAGTCAGTTCTCACAGTGATGGTGGTGAGTGTGATTCTTTGACCTGAAATCACTACACTCAACACTTGTCATTGGGTACACTTTGACATCATCAAACACAATCCTGAAACATGGGTTGTTATAAAGGTGATGATTGGGTGGCTTTGACAGATGGGGCTTTTGAGGGGTGAGTGATAGATATGGGATTTGTCCCTCCTGAGGGAGTTTGATATCCATGGCCACTTGATGAGTAGGATTGAGATAGGCATGCACATGCATGTGTGAATCAATATGTGATATTGATGTCATACATATCTCCTCCAATCTACTCTAAGATCAAGAAAGTGAATGAATGTTGACAGGATGGTTGTTCCATGCCTTGAGTTCTTTCGGGATATCAATGGCAAAGGAATTATACATTCGTTGTAACACCATTCACAGATTGTAGGATTGAAAGTTGTTCTCCAACTTTCTATTTCACTTGGGTAGCACTGATGTGCGACTAGGCACTGCTCTTTGCTTGTGAAGTCATAAGTGTTATGGACTTTCACTGCCAACGTTAAATGGACCTGTAGGGTCACACACATAGGATTTAACCTAGAAGAGGAGTTTATCCACAAACGATGTTTAGATTGATTACTAAAGGAGTTTAGTAGTTCAATTAAACACTTGATCAATTGATAGCTCAGTATCATAGTGTTCAAGGTGTTGGATCGATTGATTAGAGTATCAGATTGATTGAAACTGCAATTGACTAATTTGCACAGTCTGCTGCTCCAACCGATCGGCTCAAGAGTTGAACCGATCGGCTCAGGTTGGTGAATCGATCGGCTCATGGGATAAACCGATCGACTCAAGACAGGCTGAGTCGACCGATTCAAGGGTTGAACCGATCGGCTCAACTGGATCAATCGAGATCATTTGGAAAGTTAGAAGACTATTTTGCAAATACAATTTTTTTCACTTGTACAAATTCGATTTAGACAAGGATTTATATTTGATTAATCGGAGACAAATTTGAAAGTCAATTTGAGTTGGACCAGGATTATGAATTGATTGGCTCATGTGATAAACCGATCGACTCAGGTGTCCCAAACGATCAGTTCAGCTTGAAACGATTGGTTGAGGTCACCAAACGATCGTTTCAGGGTTCAAACGATCGGTTCAGCTGGCGCACGTTGGTTGTTTTGTGTAAAATCTCAAACCCTTCTACTCCTGCATTAATCCCACATTGCCCGGGATAGAGAACCCTATCCCATGACCCTCCTATATATATAGGGGTAGTGGGGGCTTCTCAAGTACACAATCTAGTGCATCAGTTGCTCTGTAAAGTTTTCGTTCTCTCTGGTTTTGGTAACCGAGAGAGAGTCCGAGCAAGTGCTACCCGATAAGGGAGGCACAATAAGGGAAAGACAATTGCAGAAAGCGACTGGTGGTAGGAGAGTGTGTCGGTGACTAGTACGCCGTCAGGAGGGTGTGACTCCTTCTGATTCCTTGTGGGACAAGGAGATCGGAGTTCCAGGTGGTCTGTGTGGACTACTTCAGAGGCGGGATACTTCTGTCGCTCAGAGGATAGCTGTCAATCTCGACAGTCCCGGTGAGACTAGGAGCTTCTTAGACACCGTCCAAGATCGGAGGTGAAGACCGTGTAAGCCACGAGGTAAAGTCGTCGAGCAAGCCTCGGGACAAGGTATGCCTCTACAAACCATCCTTCCTATTGTATAGATGTTGACGCGTTTCCTTTGTTCTGTGTTTGGGAGGAGAAATTTTTTGTTTCCCCTGCCTTCTCTATCTCCCCTAAAACCGAACAGTGGTATCAGATCCACGTCAACTGCTCTATACTTTAGGATTATCGATATGATCGATTTTGGTTTGTCGCCTTTATTTATTGCATATGATGTGAATAAAATTGGCTTTATGCATGTCCAATCCTAAATCCACAAATCCCAATATACATATATGATATGTAATATGCATGCACTCGATATGTGTCACCCTTAAATGAGTTTTGTGGTGGATGTATAGCGTGGTTATGGCCAATAAACCCTATGTGTGTGCTTGGTTGTATGTGGTTGCTTACATCTCAGTCTACACACTGATTCCCTATCTCGTACTCGTGATGTAACTCAAAATAATTCAAGATTTCTTTCCTACCTTTTCTCCCCCCAAATGTAACTCAGGGTTTGCCTTTTAAATGTAAAATAGGACATATTTTATTTCCTATTATGCAAAGAACAGAGGACCTTCTGACAACGACTGAGACGATCAGTTCAAGATGTGAATGATCAGTTGGCGATCCAGATGATCGGTTCAAGGAGAGAGATGATCGGGTGGTGGATATGAGGAGATGCATGATGACCTGGCTAACTGATCGGTTGGAGGAGCCAACCGATCGGCTGGTGGCACCCAGACGACCAACCTGATGGTGAGCTGATCAATCATGAAGATGAGTTGATCAAACCCAAAATGACATAGCACAAAGTTCATTTTATAGAGGTTGCATGTGATGTTGACATAGATGATCGTGATTCCTCTTGGCTCGAGGAATCACATTAGGATGGCCATAATCATCGCTTTTATCGTTTCGCATGATTTCTGTGGGATATAGCATGTATATGATACATACTATGTATTGTGGTGATTGGATATGTATATGTACCTATAAAAACCAAATCCCTCATCTAAATATTAAGTATTATACGCCTTCCATTAGCTGCACACATGAAAAACTTGATCGAACAAGCATAGGTTACGCCAAAGCATGGTGCGTCGTCTATCTCACATAAGTGTGAAGGGTAAACATGTAGGTTCTGCCAAAGCAGGGTGCATGTTTACCGTGTCAGATTTTGGGTTTGACTTAACTGGTGATTCTTAGAGCGTCTAAGCCCAGAGGCACGGAATGTTCACAGCAAGGTGTTGTGCATGTTCATTCATCAAGAGTTGAATATGATGCAATTGGCATGATGGCCTACCTAAATAGTCAAGATTGTGGGCGATCAGCCAAAGCTGACTCATGACTTGATGAAATATGGATCTTGACCCACTTGAAGGTTGTTCGCTGTAATCTTACGAATTGATGGTGAGGGCTATCAATATGAACTAAAATAGTGGGAGCGATAATTAATTAAAGTCCTAATTATATCGTCAACTTATCAAGTCAATCAAATAAGTCAAAATTGAGTTTTGGACTAAATTGCATATATTTCCTTTTATAGTACAAATGACAACAAACAACAATAACTTTTCATTGTGATCGGTCCTTGAAATGGACAAGCTGAATGGGACTAACTTCCACGACTGGTTTAGGACATTGAGAATTATTCTCACTCAAGAGCGAAAGCTCTATGTCTTGGATACTCCAATTCCAGAGGAACCTACTCCTACCGCACGATAGGCAGAAAGGGATGCTTATAAGAAGCATTCTAATGATGCCATTGATGCAAAGTGCTTGATGTTGTGTTCCATGAACCATGAGTTGTAGAGACAACATGTGAACATGGGTGTCATTGAGATGATTCAGCATTTCAAGAACATGTGTGAAGATCAAGCATGAAAAGAGAGATATAATGTCTCAAGGGCATTGTTCAAGTGTGTCATGATAGAAGGAGATTCAGTTGGTCCTCACACGCTCAGGATGATTGGGTATGTGGAGAACTTGACAAGACTGGGATTTCCCCTGAGCCAAGAGTTGGCTACTGATGTGATATTACAGTCATTGCCAGAATCCTATAGTCAGTTCGTGATGAACTACAACATGAACAACTTTGACAAGTTGTTGACAAAGTTTTTGGGCATGTTATGGACAACCGAGACATAGATGAAGAGGGACAAGCCTAAGTCTGTGATGATGATTAGTAGCAAGAAAGGAAAGTCCAAGTGCAAGGGTAAGGGCAAAGCTAAGAAGGGTTCTGATGCTAGCCAGGAGCCCAAGGCGTCTTCAGCTCTCAAGGCCAAGGGAGGCGTGACCAAGAGAGGCAATTGCCACCATTGTCAAAATCCAGGACATTGGAAAAGGAATTGTCCACTCTATCTGGAAGAACTAAACAAGGAGGCAACAGATGTCTCCACCTGAAGGTGTCATGAAATAAACTTGTAACATTTTGAGGTATATGATACCAAGATATAAAATGTAAAGCATTCAATAAATGGGGTAAGTGTTGCCGCCATAGATAGGAGTACTTTAGCTTATTTTCAGCCTTGAAGGCATGTAATAGAGTTATGAACTGCTATTTCATATTTTCCAATGGATAGAAACACATTATTTTTGCATATTGTATGACAATTATTGCAATTAATAAAGTTGATGTTTCAATCTCAAAAGATATGATCATTATGGCAATGCCTTGTTTATCTTGTGGTACTTGGTATGCGTAAGATAAAATGACACCTGAAAGTTATTGATAACTCAAACAATCAAATTAGCATAAATCATGAGAAATTCATTTCTAGCTTCCATATGATGGATAAATCTAGACTCTTTTGGTTAAAGGACCAGTAAGAGAATGATTATCCTATTAATGGTAGTGGGAGAATGATTATCCTATTAGGTATAATACATGTGATGTATTTACATACCTATTGGAGCAGATGCTAATACTTCAAATGGTGTTTAGAGAAATACCCAATATGAATATCTTGAAGTGTTAAAGAATATCATAGATGGAGTACATATTTGGTAAAGTGTTAATTCTTGATGAGATCAATGAATGAAATACTTGAACCAAATGTTTGAGATGCTTATGAGTGATTATGATAGTGTATCATAGTAAACTCATGATTAAGGCATGATGATGTCTAAATCAATAAGGAGTCATACTCTAAGGAGTTAGAGGATGATTATCAAATAACTAATTTCTTCTTGAATAAGGAATACCCCACACTAATAAATGACATTAAGAATCACAAGGAGTTGTGAGTTCTTATATCCTTAACAGATACACCTCGATTGTCTATGTGATGAGTTGGTCATGTGATGACTCAACTATCTAGATGAATATGAGGAACCATATTTTGAGTCATGGTTTATGACCATTACATCCTAAATGACTTCCATGTGAACCATAAGGTATGACCTTGTTGGTATCACCTATTGGGATGAAATCCATAAGTGTGAATGAGTCTTAAGTGTTAAGACACATGGATAACATTTTGAGAAGGATGATGCTTGTTGATTGCAACTTAATGACTAAGAGATTTGGCATATGGATACTAAAACCACATTCCTATGAGGAATAAAACAAGGATGTGTATGTGACACAACCTATAGTGTTTATGAATCCATTAATGCAAATGAAGTCTATAAGTTACAATGGATTAATCAATATGATCGATTAAGTACAAGCAACTCATAACTTTGATATTTACTTTGATAATATAGTCAAAGGGTTTGATTGATATGACAAACATAAAGAGAGATTTGTGATTTAGTGGGAGCGTATTCACATTCCACATGTTGATGTGAAATGGAAATGTTCTAGAATGGAAATCCAAAATGGAAATTATCTTTAAAGAAGATAGAGATGTTTCCTATGTGATGGGAATAGAGATCTATAGAGATAGTTCTTGAAAACCTCCTGAAAAGAGAGAGCATACATTGTCAATATATACTAAAGGGTTTAGTGTGCATATATTCAGTGGGAGAAAACTTGTCCATGTTACATGGAGTTGGTATCCCAAGGCCAAGTGTCCAATTCTTATGAAGAATGGTAACACTAAGAATATATATGGATCTACCATGTATGTAGTCATCCCATTATCTTGCATGTATGGACATGGCAAGAACAAAACACATTTATCATCTTGTATGTAAGACATGACAATATGATATGCTCATCCTGATAACTCATATATGGGACATGATGAGTAGATGTCTATCTAGTTCCAGTAAGGGTTACTAGAATACCATAAGAACTTGATATGTACTTGAGAAGTACCAGTTCTATGGAAATAAGGAAGGGTTCATTGTAAAGAGTTACATTGATGAGAACTTCTGAAAAGGGACAGAAAATTAATCGCAATATATATGGGATATATAAAAGTGAATGTGTGTTGATAATTGGAAACGTTCCAATAAAGTTGTTTTAAAAGGAAAAGCCAAGTATTTCTGTGTTAGAGAACAGAAGTGGATACTATATGGATCTGGAAGTTCATGAGATGAACTTAGAGTTATTCTGGTCATTGATGACAAGTTAGGAGTGCTTGATCATGCAATGTGGCTAAAGGTTAGCAAAGGAATACTAAATTGCATATTACGACAACTCCATCTCATACATGTGACGTACAATGAAGATATGAGAGACATGCGGTTAATACCGACTTTGGCAAGGTGTTGCCATAACTCACTATGTTAGCACTAGAGCACAGTAACATGTGGGACATGTTTGAAGATCACTATGAATATGATTCAATGGTGATTGGCTCATAGTGCAAGTGGGAGTCTGTTGGTATGTATGCTGTGAGAGCCAATCATGGGATGATTGGTGGGATACATTAAGATTGATTTGGTAAAGATCAAAAGCAAGCTTCTAATTCTTTCTGGTTCAGTCATATGAGATAATGATAGAACAAATTGAATGTCTAGAGAATGACAATACTCAATGACGTATGCTTTCAGGTTAAGGACCTGAACGGTGAGATCATACGGATGCTAAGAGTTTGTACATTCTTATTATGTCCCTAGTCAGATGTCATTGTGGAAGGTAGATAGACAACAATGATATACAAGACTAGATTGTGGTGTTGGTTGATGACATAATCTCATTAGTCATGATATGGATATATCAAACCAAACACATAGGCACTTGTTAGAGAACAAGTGTACCGAATAGTCCCACCGTGAGTTTGACACATGGAACCATGACATGCTAGTCACAGTCAGTTCTCACAGTGACGGTGGTGAGTGTGATTCTTTGACCTGAAATCACTACACTCAACACATGTTGTTGGGTACACTTTGACATCATCAAACGCAGTCCTGAAACATGGGTTGTTATAAAGGTGATGATTGGGTGGCTTTGACACATGGGGCTTTTGAGGGGTGAGTGATAGATATGGGATTTGTCCTTCCTGAGGGAGTTTGATATCCATGGCCACTTGATGAGTAGGATGAGATAGGTGTGTGCACGCATGTGTGAATCAGTATGTGATATTGATGTCATACATATCTCCGCTAATCTACTCTGAGATCAAGAAAGTGAATGAACGTTGACAGGATGACTGTTCCATGCCTTGAGTTCATTCGGGATATCAGTGACAAAGGAATTATACATTCGCTGTAACATCATTCACAGATTGTAGGATTGAAAGTTGTTATCCAACTTTCTATTTCACTTGGGTAGCACTGATGTGCTACTAGGCACCGCTCTTTGCTTGTGAAGTCATAAGTGTTATGGACTTTCACTGCCAACATGAAATGGACCTGGAGGGTCACACATATAGGATTTAACCTGGAAGAGGAGTTTATCCACAAATGATGTTTAGAATGATTACTAAAGGAGTTTAGTAGTTTAATTAAACACTTGATCAATTGATAGCTCAGTATCATAGTGTTCAAGGTGTTGGACCTATTGATTAGAGTATCAGATTGATTGAAACTGCAATTGACTGATTTGCACAGTCTGCTACTCCAACCGATCGGCTCAAGAGTTGAACCAATCGGCTCATGTTGGTGAACTGATCATCTCATGGGATGAACTGATCGGCTCAAGACAGGCTGAACTGACCTGTTCAAGGGTTGAACCGATCGGATCAACTGGATCAATTGAGATCATTTGGAAAGTTAGAAGAGTATTTTGCAAATATAATTTGTTTCACTTGTACAAATTCGATTTGGACAAGGATTAATATTTGATTAATCGGAGAGAAATTTGAAAGTCAATTTGAGTTGGACCAAGACTATGAACCAATTGGCTCATGTGATGAACCGATCGGCTCGGGTATCCCAAACAATCGATTCAGATTGAAACAATCGGTTGAGGTCACAAAACGATCGTTTCAGGGTTGAAACGATCAGTTCAGCTGGCACAAGTTGGTTGTTTTGTGGAAAATCTTGAACACTTCTACTCCTACATTAATCTTGCATTGCTCGGGATAGAGAACCTTGTCCCATGACCCTCCTATATATATAGGGGTAGTAGGGACTTCTCAGGTACACAACTCAGTGCACCAGTTGCTCTGTAAGTTGTTGTTCTCTCTGGTTTTGGTAACCGAGAGAGAGCTCGAGCAAGTGCTACCCGATAAGGGAGGCACAACAAGGGAAAGACAACTACAGAAAGTGACGGGTGGCAGGAGAGTGTGTCGGTGACTAGTATGCTGACAGGAGGGTGTGACTCCTTCTGATTCCTTGTGGGACAAGGAGATCAGAGTTCCAGGTGATCCATGTTTACTACTTCATAGGCGGGAGACTTATACCACTCAGAGGATAGTTGTCAATCTTGACAGTCCCGGTGAGACCAGGAGCTGCTCAGACACAATCCAAGACCGGAGGTGAAGACCGCGCAAGCCATGAGGTAAAGTCACCGAGCAAGCCTCGAGACAAGGTATGCCTCTACAAACCATCCTTCATATTATATATACATTGACACATTTCCTTTGTTCTGGGTTTGGGAGGAGAAATGTTTTGTTTCCGCTGCCTTCGCTATCTCCCTTAAAACCCAGCAATAGGTTACCCTAATTTCATGTTGGGGATGAATTTTATTTAGAAAGTATCACAATGAAAAGTTGTACTAATGTTTGGAATGCAAAGCAAACTAAGTCCTACATATATGAGACCATATTCTCTCATTCAAAATACATTGAGATGAGATAATTAGTTGATATAATAATAACCTACACTAAACAGTAGAAAGAGATTTAAGAATATTCAAGGAAATAATTCATGAACATATATTTTATTTGTTTATCCAATACTTTTTGGGAATTGTACATAATTCATTTATGAGTCCACAAAAAAAAGAATAAAACAAATTGGATTTCAAATGAGAGAGTTATGGCACTTTTAGTATTCACTTAGAAATGCCTTTGCTTAAAAATTTATTGTTTTCCAGGCTCAACAACAAGTGGTTCGACAGACATACCAATTGATGGTTTGGCAACTCATCAACCAATGGTATGGAAGACTCATCAACTAATGGGTTGGCAGACTGAACAACCAATGGTTTAGCAGACTTATCAATTGAAGGTTCGACAGACTCAACAGTCAATGGTCCAGAATACTCGGCAAATGATAGTTCTAGAAGACTCACCAAATAACGGTTCAGCATACTTATCAACTAAAAGTTTGGCTGAATCGATAACTGATGGATCAATAGACTCGTCAACTAATGGTTCAGTAGGTTCAACAACCACTGGTTCTATAGACTCAGAAACCAGTGGTTCGATAGATTTGTTAACTAACAGTATGTGAAACTCAATTACTGATTTTTCGATAGACATACCAACTAATTGTTCTATAGACTCATGGATTGAAGGTTTTAAGTTGTGCCACCTCCCAACATAACCAATCACAAAAATGACCGTAACATTTGCTATATATATTAAAATATGATGAAACTTACTGTATTGAATACTTTTTTCATACTTCTCTACAACTCTAGATCCCTAAAACTAAAAAAAAAGATTTGGAAGATGGTTCATTGGAGAACTTTGGCAAATAAATTGAGGAGGAGAAACTGATTGTTTCAAAATAGATCTTACTTGGTAAGTAAGTTGTGGTGTATATTTCTTCTTCTCTTCATTTTCACTTGTTCATTATCTTCTTATTCACATACTGAAGGTTTTTGTTGACCTTCCTTATTTATATTATACCTCCAAAAGGTGTCGTTTAGGTCTATTGAGCCAACGTTCACTACTACAGAAATGACTTATAACGTCACTTTTTACGGCGTCGGTTGTATAAATACACCGACACCTAAAACATAACACGTCGGTTCAAAAATAAGACCGACATCTATCGGTGAAGGGAGACTAGACACGGGTATCACTTTTATTCAATGTCGGTTCCTTATTAAGAAACCGATGACTAAAATTAACTACCAAATCCAAAATTTCCAACCAAAAAATTACCTCCAAAATTTAACATATGGCGTCGGTTATTAACTCTTAAACTGATGATGAAAGGTTTTTTCACGAGACAGAAATTGGGCACATTTTGGTCGTCGGTTTTACTACAATAACCGACGTGTATGGGTTTTCCCGCGCTGTTCTTGGGAGAATTTTCACACCCATTGGGTGTCGGTTTTCTAAAGAAACCGATGACTATGGTCAGAATTTGAGAACATTTTGTTTTTGTCGGCATATCAGGATACTTGTCGGTTTTGTTATAGAAACCAATGACTATAATTGAGTATAGGTGTTAGTTTTGTTATTTATAACCAACAGTGTTTGTTATAATTGTCGGTTTTTTTATTAACCGACACCTATCGGTAACTTAATAGCACCCGCGCAGAGCAGACTCTTCCCCTTCCTCTGTTTCATTGCGATTGAGAATAGGGTCTGGCGATTTTGTGATTCCGCCCCTCCTCTCTACGTGCCACCGCCACCCTCTCCCTGCTCGCCACTATCGGTCCTCCCTGCCTCTGCCGCCCAGACACACGCCTAGTTGTTGCTGCCCTTTGCACCCTTTGCCGCCCAAGGACGCGCACCTAGCTGCTCCGGCTGCTAGCTCACTGCTCGATTCTCATTGCCGTTGCTGCTCCTCACACTGCCGCTACTCTTCTCCACGTTGCTAGATGCTCCACATGTAGCCCTCTTCTTCTTCCTCCATGTCCCTCTTCTTCTTCCTCCATCTCTTCTTCCTCTTGCTCCCTCTCCTTACCAAATGGATTAAAGCAAGGCCACGACCGTGTGGGCTGGCCACGACCGTGGTTGTGTTGGCCGACCACGGCCATGCTGGCCAGCATGGCTGTGGTAGGCCAACACAGCCACGACCATGTGGACTGGCCACGGCCATGGCCAGTCCACACGGTCGTAGCCTTTCTTTTATCCATTTGGTAAGGAGGGAGCAGGAAGAAGAAGATACATTTGCAATTGATTACTAATGCTTGACCTAATTATGTAAATTTTGATGCATGTTGAATTAAGATATTAAAACCCTAATACACATTTCACCATAATCTTGAATTAACTATATTGTTGAAATCTTGTGATCAATCTATGTAAGATATTAAAACCCTAATGTTAAATCTCTAATTTTGTAGTGATGTGTCACCCTTAACATCTACATGAATCCCTATTGTATGATGTAGATTGATGATAATGCATGAGCTAGTTTGAAATTTTGAAATCAATTATGAATCTCTCCACCCCTAGGTCATACTAATTTATGTGTAATCTTTATCTTGATGATGAACATGCATGGACACTCGAAATGTTGAAATCAATGTTATAGAATGACAACACATGTATTTGTTGGCCTAGAAACCTGTCCAAGATTTACTCATTAGGAGTAAATCTTGGATAGTCCCCGGTTTGGGAATGTTCTTGAACACCTAATCTCACTTAGGATGTAAGTGTATAATGTGTATTTGGTTTTCAAGAAAATTCCGACAGCATTTCCCCATTTGTTCTCTAAGTACATCTGTACTTGGAGAACAATGGGGAAATGTTGCAGAAATTTTCTTAAAAACCCAATACACATTATACACTTACTAGTGAGATTAGGTGTTCAAGAATGGGATAGGTGGTACACATTTATTATATATAAGAATGACAACACATGTATTTGTTGGCCTAGAAACCCATCCAAGATTTACTCATTAGGAGTAAATCTTGGATAGTCCCCAATTTGGGACTGTTCTTGAACACCTAATCTCACTCAGGATGTATGTGTATAATGTGTATTTAGTTTTCTTGAAACTTTCAGCAGAATTTCCCCATTTGTTCACTAAGTACATATGTACTTAGAGAACAACGAGAAAATACTGCCGAAATTTTCTTGAAAACCCAATACACATTATACACTTACTAGTGAGATTAGGTGTTCAAGAATGGGATAGGTGGTACACATTTATTATATATAATAATGAAAACACATGTATTTGTTGGCCTAGAAACCCATCCAAGATTTACTCATTAGGACTTAAGAAAATTACATTTTTATTGTGAATTTTAAGTTATTAATTTTGAACTTTTTTACCTCTAGTGGTATGCATTGGGTGTTACTAGTTATTGTCCCTGAGATGTTCACTGTCTATTATCTAGATCCTAAGGGGACTAAATTGAATTCAAAATATGGACACAAAATGAAAATCACATTATTCTGGTGAGAAATATTTCATTTTCATATTCGTTAACATATGTTATTACATTATTATTTAATTATGCAATGTACTGTATTACATTAACATGTATGGGTTTAGATGAGTTCAAAAAGGCTGGAGGAAAGGTCCCCAGGAAAAAAACCAACAAATAATTTGGAAAAATGTGGAAGTAAGTTCCCGACTGTAATGTATATATTATTTATGTGAACAATGCTTAATTAGTTGTATTTTATAATATTTTGTATCAATTTATAGTGTGCTACACAAGACAATGGATGGGCATGTGCATACTATGTGATGTGATTTATGCACATGATTATCAAATATTCCACAGTGGACATCGATACCATTCCTGAGGTATTATATATAGTCTCATTAGATAATACAAAATATATCACTCTTATTTATATATTATTAATTATATATATACATCATTCTCTTTACAGGTGTTTAAAACCGACCACACTACAGGAAAGGCCTTACCAGATGTACATGCTCCCTATATGACGAAAGAATTAAATGATGTAAGAGAAGAATGGGCAACAACCATACAAGTAGTGGGGGTTTTAACATATAATTGGGATGTTGATAGCGAATAATGACTAAAGAATGATATTTTGTAAATGAATTTCTGAATTATAATATGTGTGAATCTTTCTACTTGTTTGAATGTTTCTACATGTGTCTGAGTGAAAATGAATGAAACTGTTGGTTGCTATATGAATGTTTCTACATGTGTGAATGTGGAAATGAATGGAACTACATATTGCTACATGAATGTTTCTACATGTGTGAAAATCGAATGGAATGTTGTTAATTTTGTAGGTTTGTGTCCTGTTGTTGGCTGATATCAATGGATGTCATAAAACCTGCAGTTCATAACTGAACTGTAGGTTTCTCATCCTACGACCAGCCACAGCAGGTCTACAGACTAATAGAAAGAAAAAAAACATAAAATAGGCGTCAGTTATTTGTATAAAACAAACGACAAATGGTTACAGTGTCGGTTGCCCTACTAGTAACCGACATCGATTTCCCTAATGAGGTCAGACACTACGGCCGTGCTGGCCAGCACGGTCATGGCAGTGGGCTAGACACCACGGCCGTGCTGGCCAGCACTATAATGACACATCCAGCTATCACACAGACAGCGAGGTGCCACACGAAAATGTGCGGAAAACACCATAAACCACTAATTACCAAAAACGCGGGTTAATTAAAACCCATTTTTAGAAAGCAGATAAACCAAGAAACTATTAAATCCATATCCTTGTCCTGCAAGAAGACAGGTTATATAAACATTTACAAGTCTTGATATGTGTCCGCAGCTTAGGAGATCAGCTGTCTAGACATCACATGACTTCATCACCTATTTATATGTACATAACGGCCCACATCCGGCCAGCAGCAGGATATACAAAGCTTCAACAGCTAAACATCGTGAAACAGGTCAAAATGCCACCAAGGACCTGAGAGTACAGGGATGACTCTAAGACTCTACTACAAAACAACCAAAACAGCAGCATGTCCATCTCTTGCCTTCTACTGCTCGTCTTGCTCCTCGGCCGCAACTCTGCGACCGCCACCACGTCTAGCTCGAACACCTAAAAAGGTTGTAAACCAGCGGGGTGAGACACATAGTCCCAGCAAGAAACATAACTCCCCACCGAAACCATAAAACCTCAGGAAATTAAAGCAATAACAACATATAACTACTAAAAGGTACAACAAGAGCAGTCTATATAGTGAAGCTATTCATACCATCAAGCTTACCGAGATGTACGAAAGGCATATAACCAAGTATCTCTTTACGGAACATGATTAACAAGATAAGATTTATAAGATCTTACCACATAACATAAGGAACGTATAAGTAACTGCAAGTATAACAAGATCAACTACACAAACAAGGCCTCAATCAGTGTTCTATGTTGTGCCTTAAGAAATAAGTATTATTCGGCCGGATTACGATTTATTATGCCTTGAGGAAGTGAGTCGTACCGCTCAAATAAAACCTTTGGTTGCGAAAACCAAGCTGGTTCTATACAAGGTCAATGGAAGAGTCGGACTCCACAACCTCCCACCTCGTGGTCAGTGCACGAGTACAACACAAGCAGGACTGCAGTCTCATGCTTAAGTGGCCTCAGTCGTAGGGTCAGGCTACCCTCTGCCTAGCCCGCCTTGGTATAGGAATCGGTGCTAGTGAAACTGAGCCACGGGCATGATCATCGTGCTCTGAGCCATGAATGCATTCATGCTCCCATATCACACATCCTGAGCCATGGGCCTGTTCACCATGCTCTTAACATATCGATCTACGAGCCTAAAACCGTACTCTAGAGTCTACAACTGAAGTTGCACTCTTACCTCCTCATTTTAGGCTAGGAGAAACCTTGCATACTCAACAATATGCGCTCTGGGTTAACCCGCAGGAGAACCCATTTCACCATCACCAGCTCCTGACGATGATGGATCTATGGCCAGGGCAAACTACATGATATGTTCCACTGTGATTAGTTAGTATATTTTAAGTGGATTATTGAGGCAACCAAGTTTTAACACATGCATAACATAAATCTACCTTATTGTTACCACCATCACAATATCCCAGGATCTTCATCCCTCATCACAAGAAACCATTGCCTCATAAGGCATTCCCATCACTTGGGATAACAATCCCAGATCATCATCAGAGGATAACACCTCAATTTAGGCACTTTTAGCCAAACTCAGGTCCCCAGACTAGAACATATCATGCATCTTATCTCATCATTAAGAGTGACCATCACATCAGTGTTACTCAAACATATATACCTCATAGCCCTTTACCTGGCTATGCATATGTATGAAACACCTGCATGTTTAGTATGCACAATCATCATAGATTATTAGAAAGGTCATATTATCAAACATAGGGCAATATTGATGATTATATGCTTTATCACTCATATCCCAACTTGTGACCATAGACATAGGTCATATCATCATGCAAAGCATCTCATATACTTCCAAGCTTATCATTACTCATCATTTATATAGATAGGGTTCAAGATGTAATATCATACCATTAAGCCACATGCCATGTTTGTATAGGTGTGTTCTACTAAATCCGCCACCTTACTACTATCAACATGTTAAAGGTTCACAAACCATAAACCATAACTTCTTAGCAACAAGGATAAAAATCACATGATAAGGAACTAACAGATGATCTTTTGGGTGAGGCATGACCCTCACCAAAAGTGTCCATTACCCTCACAAGAAGTGTGACGAGCAGGGCACCCTCACTAAAAGTGGTATCGGGCAGGGTAGACTTCTCTCATATCGCCCAAACATTCTAGCCACATAATGACCAGACTAAGGCAAGGGTGTTGGGCTACCACCTCAGGGTGTATTGTGCAACCCTTGGTATCGTGCATCCATGTGTCGGGTTAGGGTTACCATAGGACACCATGTCGGGCATCACCACCAAACCATGACGCCCACTAGAGAGGAAGGTACCTATCAGAAGCCACACCACTCACACGCCTAAGGCCTTCACTATCATCACATAACGCTCAACACAACATAGGTATCGTCCAACACTAAGGTATCTCCTTGAGTTCTAAAACATCCAAGGTGTATTGGGCACCAAGCCACTACCGTAGATGGGTGTATTGGGCAGGGCACTTAACAAAACCTAACGCCCGACACACAAGGGTATCGACCAACAACTCTACTCATCTAGGCACAATGGCCAGGGGTACAAGTCAAACGGGCAGCAAAGAAAGCCTATCGTCCAGCCAGGCTAGGCTCATCCTATCAGCCAACACACAAGGCCAGGTCCAAGGTGTGACGGCACCAAGCCACCACCTCAACTAAGTGTATCGGGTAGGGCACTAAAAAAAACCTAACGCCCGACACACAAGGGTAAAAACCAAGGTGTAATGCCCAACACACACTCCTCATGACGACCCAGAACTCAAGCTCGAGAGAGGTATCGGGAAGCACCATCCAAAGACCATATCGTGCAAGATGCAACTCAACAAGGTCATTAACATCCTCAACCACAAGGGCACCAAACCCAAATGGATCAAGAAGATGGCTCACCTCTCAACAATCAAGAGAGGGGTCTTTCACAACTTCTTATCACCAATCGGGCAACCACAAGGATCAACCCAAACCAAGGTCTACATCCACCATAAAGCTCACCCTTCAAGTCCATGGTGAGAGGAGGGTGCTGCTCAAGCAACTAGAACACAAGCTCACCTCTCAACTTAAACGAGAGAGGGGTATTGCCCATATTACTAGAACTCAAGCTCACTCCTCTAGACCAAGGAAATAAAGGAGTGTTGCTCAACAAGAAAACCCTAAGACATGGTTCGGCCAACTAGGGCACAACTAAGCAAGAAACTTAACTAACAACATACATAGCTTATTATGATCATAAGAACATATAAGAACATAGAAGAAGGTAGTATAGTTAGGGTTAGGAGTTATGTAACCCGCCTTAAGCAAGCTCCAAGCTTAAGCACCGCCACAAGAAGAAGAAGGAGACTCCAAGATAAGGATTGGCCACCAAGCTTGCAAAGGAAGAGGGTGTCGTGCACCAAGGGAGAGGGGAAACTAAGGAACTAAAGGGATCCTTAGCAAGATAAAGGGAACACATATATAGGAGAGGATGGAGGAGAAACCAAGGTAAGACAAGGAAAGGTGTCGCCCACCTAGGGACACTTGTCCATGAGCAATGCCACCACTCTAACATGCCCTAAACACATGTCCAAGGCCATTGCCACATGCAAGCATCAAGCACCAAGTGTCCACTAGTGGTGACACAAACGAGGTCAAAGGGTCAAAGGGTTCCATGGGTGACACACCTCCACTCCATTCCCAACACACATCCTGGGCGACACACCCAGGCCGACACAGCCATGGCCGGAACACCCATGGCCGACACAAGGTCCAACTAGGCCGAACAAGGCACAACAAGGCCCACCAAGGCTCATCCAAGCCCAAGGCAACTCAAGCAATGAGCCCAACCCTTCCTCTCAACACTTAGAGGAAGCAAGGAGAGAGAGGAACACCTCACAAGGTGACAAACTTGCTCCACAACCCTAGACTTAGGTTAATTGCCTGTAGCACCTCCATCTCTCAACAAAACACAAACAAACCCTAATCACCATTAAAGATGATTAGCAAGCAACTAAGCATCAGGGTTAAGCAAGCAAACAGGATAAGCCCTAAACGGAGGTCAGGGTCCTTACAAGCTATAACCCTCTACAAAGGGATTTTGTCCTCAAAATCTGGAGAGAAAAGCGAGGGAAACTTCCTCCTCATCTCTCCCTCGAGCTCCCACGTGCTTCCTCAATGCCACGATGATGCCAAAGAACCTTGACCAGAACCAGGTCCTTCCTCTTCAGCTTCTTTACTCTTTTATCAAGGATCATCACAGGACCTTCCTCATAGGTCACATCTTCATCAATCTCAACCTCGACTGGATGATCTTCTCATCCAGATACGTCTTTGAAAAGTATCTGCTGACGAACTCACGCCGAAAAACCTCCCAACTTATCACCTCACCGGGTCGCTTCTCTTCCTCGATGGTCCACCAGTGACCAGCACTTCCCTTTAGAAGGTAGACAGCGTTCTTGACTTTGTCTTCTTTATGGATTTCGAGGATCCAGAAGGCCTTCTAAAGACCTATCAGCCATAGATCTACATTCACTGTATCGGTCATCCCAGCATAGTCCGAAGCTCTAACTCGGCGAAGCTGCTCAAAGGTCTTCCCCATACCCGATGTTTCGCCATGGGGAGTCTGTGCTCTCGGCAGAGTCACTAGAAATCTTTCTACCATGAGATTCATCGTAGCCATCATCTTCCTCAAAAGCTGTTGATAGGCAAGTTTCTCAAGAATGGCTGGGTCAAGTTGGGGGACCTCAGGCACCCGATCTCCATGTGCCTGCCCTATAGCTCCATCAACTGATGCAGCATCGCTACTCTCGGCAGCATGTTCTTCATGGTTTCCAGACATATTGGCTTTTTCTTCCGCTGAGGGCAGAAGATGATTGTAAGAAAATCTGGGAAACTCACAAGAACATACACATACTAGTCCTAAATCCCTGTAGACTCAGCGAACCTAGGGCTCTGATACAAAACTTATGGAGACACATCCCGCTATCACACAGACAGCGAGGTGCCACACGAAAATGTGCCGAAAACACCATAAACCACTAATTTACCAAAAACACAGGTTAATTAAAACTGATTTTTAGAAAGCAGATAAACTAAGAAACTATTACATCCATATCCTTGTCCTGCAAGAAGACAGGTTATATAAACATTTACAAGTCTTGATACATGTTTGCAGCTTAGGAGATCAGCTGTCTAGACATCACATGAGTTCATCACCTGTTTATATGTACATAACCTCCCACCTCCAGCCAGCAGCAGGATATACAAAGCTTCAACAGCTAAACAACGTGAAACACGTCAAAATGCCTCCAAGGACGTGAGAGTACAGGGATGACTCTAAGACTCTACTACAAAACAACCAAATTAGCAGCATGTCCATCTCTTGCGTTCTACTGCTCGTCTTGCTGCTCGGCTGCAACTCTGCGACCGCCACCACGTCTAGCTCGAACACCTAAAAAGGTTGCAAAACCAGTGGGGTGAGATACACAGTCCTAGTGAGAAACATAACTCCCCACCGAAACCATAAAACATCAGGAAGATTAAAGCAATAACAGTAGATAACTGATAAAAGGTACAACAAGAGCAGTCTAAATAGCGAAGATATTCATACCATCATGCTTACCGAGATGTACAGAAGGCATACAACCAAGTATCTCTTTACGGAACATGATTAACAAGATAAGATTTATTATGCCATGAGGAAGTGAGCCGTACCGCTCAAATCCAACCTTCGGTTGCAAAACCCAAGCCGGTTCCATACAAGGTCAATGGAAGAGTCAGACTCCACGACCTCCCACCTCATGGTCAGTGCATGAGTACAACACAAGCAGGACCGTAGTCTCATGCTTAAGTGGCCTCAGCCACAGGGTCAGGCTACCCTCTTCCTAGCCCGCCTTGGTACAGGTATCAGCGCTAGTGAAACTGAGCCACGGGTATGCTCACCGTGCTCTAAGCCATGAACGCATTCATGCTCCCATATCACACATCCTGAACCATGGGCCTGTTCACCATGCTCTTAACATATCGAGCTATGGGCCTGAAACTGTACTTTGGAGTCTACAACCAAAGTTGCACTCTTACCTCCTCATTTTAGGCTAGGAGAAACCTCACATACTCAACAATATGTGTTCTGGGTTAACCCGTAGGAGAACCTGCTTCACCATCACCATCTCCTTACGATGATGGATCTATGACGAGGGCAAACTACATGATATGTTCCATTGTGATTAGTTAGTATATTTTAAGTGGATTATTGAGGCAACCAAATTGTAACACATGCATAACATAAAGCTACCTTATTGTTACCACCATCAAAATATCTCGGGATCTTCATCCCTCATCACAAAAAACCATTGCCTCATAAGGCATTCCCATCACTTGGGATAACAATCCCAGATCATCATCAGAGGATAACACCTCAACTTAGGCACTTTTAGCTAAACTCAGGTCCCTAGACCAGAACATATCATGCATCTTATCTCATCATTAAGAGTGACCATCACAACAGTGTTACTCAAACATATATACCTCATAGCCCTTTACATGTCTATGCATCTGTATGAAACACCTACATGGTTAGTATGCACAATCATCATGGATTATCAAAAAGGTCATATTATCAAACATAGGGCAATATTGATGATTATATGGTTTATCACTCATATCTCAACTTGTGACCATAGACATAGGTCATATCCTCATGCAAAGCATCTCATATACTTCCAAGCTTATCATTACTCATCATGTATATAGATAGGGTTCAAGATGTAAAAACTTGACGTGTATTTTACTACGTGCTTAAACGCAAGTATACGCGTCGAGTAATATAGGCCTTGTGAGGCCCGAGTCGAACTCAGGGATACGTGAATTATTGGAGACTTCTACTAACTAATCGCAATCAGCTAGACCGATTAATAAAGTAGGGTTTTGTTGTTGAAATTAAAAGAAAATAAAAATCAAACAAAGAAAACAATCGATTAAAGGTTAATTTAATCAATTCAAAAGGATATCTTTAGGATGGCGGTTTCACCGCGGGTCAACATTGTATTAGGTTTTATATAATTCCTCACACTTCTCTCTCTATTTGGGTAGTGGCCTGAATACAGAATTACCCACTGTCGTGGTGCAATTCACTACTTAGGTTTAGGTTGATTCCACCGTCGTAGTAATCATTCCCCTAAACTAAGCGCATTAAAAACGGTCTCTCAGTTCCCACCATTAATTTTACAACTCCTTTATCAAGGGTTTTATTAATTAATGTAGATTTCGTCTCTTTTCAACCGTTAATCCTTCTGTCGAAGTGATTAAGGGCATTAAGTTATTATTATGGTGATCAAGCATAACAATAGAAATGGAGAAAACGAATCTATACCACGGATTTGAGAGAAAAATATGAATTATTGATATAAAAATGTCATACAATGCATTCCCGGGCTACTCCCGGTCCTAAAGATTGAGGGTTTTATCCTCTCATGTTCATCTCACACAAATACATGGTAGAAATTGGAGAATTCATAAGAAAAATGGGAAATAAATGGGAAAACCCCTGAATGGAGAAGAACCGGTGGATCCTTGGCATAGAACACGAGCTTCGCCGCCTGTCAGTGGTGGAAATCGTCTTCGGCAGCGTCCGAATCACCCGGGATGAGCTTCTCGGCCTCCGTTCTCCTTTCTCTCCTCCTTGGCACTCGTGCAATCCAAAAATGAGATCCCAATCTCGTGTGGGCGGCCGTCATTAGGTATAAGTCCCTAATTAGGTCGTCAATTAACAACAGCCGTCCGATCGAGATCAAAACAGATCCAACGCATATCTGCCGAAGTCGATACCATCGACGCGGGTCGATGGTATCGACCCTGCGGATTAGCGGCAGCTTTCTTTTCTTTTATTCTGAGCGTCTGTGGTGATCTCGATACCATCGACTTGGGTGTCGATGGTATCGACTCTTGTAGCGTTAGTTTTGTCTTTTAGCGACGCTGTAGCTCTCCTTGTGTCGATGGCATCGACTTTCGTCGATGGTATCGACTGCATCCTCGCCAGCAACCTTAAGTGATCTCGATGCCATCGACTTAGGTGTCGATGGTATCGACTCTGTACTGCTCTTCTCGGCTGACAACCTGTGGCTTGGTCGATGGTATCGACTTCCGTCGATGGTATCGACGGAAGCAGATACTTGTTTTTCCTGAAATTTCACAACAAGACCAAGTAAATCCACACAATTTATAATAAGATGATAAATAATGCTCAAAATAGTAAAACAAAGGGGATTTGATATAATATGATGGCAAAGACCAAATTAAGTGAATTCTGCAATATTATCCATAAAAATGAGTAATTAGAGCACAAAACACATATGAAATAGGTCTATAAATGCGACTCAAAATCATCACATCAAACTCCCCTAAGCTTAAACATTTCTCACCCTCGAACAACTAATCCTTAGAATAGAATTGCAGATGTCAACTAAAAATCAACACATCACCCCACATCCCACATGACTCCCACTGGACGTTCTCAAACCGGCCTTTCCTAATCACAGAACAGTAATTACCCTACAGGCGACAATAATTATCAATAAAAGAAATTATCCTTCAAACCGATGAATACTATCACATAAGGCAGTTAACATAATAAAATTTGCCGATTCAGCATTGGTGCATCTTGTGATCGCCTACACTACGTTGCTCGCCCTAACTACCATCTACATGGAAGCAGTTTTCCTGATAAACATGAGTGAGGAGAAAATCACGGTGGCCTACCAATCCGAGCAACGGGTGGATGGAATGGGTGGTTCATGGAAGAATTTGGAAGTATTACACAGTTTCAAAATGCACATAACAAAATGTCCTAAATGATGCAAATGCACATTGAAAATGCCCTAATGCTTAAAATTGGGTGGAATGATGCATGCACTAACCTTCCACCTCAAAATGAGATGGAAATCTAATTAAGCCACATCATGTACTCAATTTCCCTGCTATGCAAGTGATATCATGTTCCTTTCTCCCTCTTATTCCATTTCCTTCTAAATTCTCTCTTTTTTTTTCTTTCTTTCAATTTTTTCAGATTTTCAGAAAAAAAAAATTTTCTCTTAGCCCACATATCCATAATTGCTTAGAGATACATGTGTTAGGCTATTTTCTTCATGATTGGAAATCTTTGTACTATTTCGAGGGTATGGAACAATTTAGATCACTTTTCAAGACAAACTGAGGTACATGGTGTACTTATGCGTGAAAATCATGAAAGTTATGAGTGCAACTACATGACATGCACCTAAAGGTAATGTGCATGAATCACTATACATTTTTTTCGTTTTATGCAAAAGTATGAAAATAACAATGCAAATCCTATCTACATGCTATGCACGCAAGAAGGAATTAAAACTGTACTTTACCTCCAATCCTGCGGTGGTGGAGGTGGGTCGTGGGATCCGGATTTGCTCTGGATGATGTGACTTCATTTAACCAATAACCCCGTCTTGAATAACTGACACCGACACTGCTGTGTGCCCATCGATACCATCGACGAAAGTCGATGGTATCGACTCGCTGATTAGGGCAACTGCCTCGCGAGTCCGGCCGCCGTCATTTTCACTTGAAAATGTGGATACCATCGACGCACCCGTCGATGGTATCGACTTCACTGAGTCAATTTCTTCTGAAAATCTCCAGAGATCTCGATGGTATCGACTGGCATGTTGATACCATTGACCTTTATTGCGCCACCTGCCTGTAGGTATGTCGATACCATCGACGGGGGTGTCGATAGTATCGACGCAGTGCGATTTTTGTTGGTGTCAACCTGAACCCATGTCGATACCATCGACCAGTGTGTCGATGGTATCGACCCTGCCTGTGCCTGCACATTCAACAAACGGATCAAGGTATCATTTTTAAACTAAAATTTAAATGAAATAAAAGCAATCTATGACTAAAAGTAAACTATCCTAATGTACCAATGATTGGGTTGCCTCCCAACAAGCGCCCTTATTTAACGTCTTAGGCTAGACGTATGACAGTCATCATCTTTTCACCTTGGGGACTGCACTTAGAGGATCATGCGGTAATTTGAATTCAACACGATCTCCTCCAATGCCCAAAGACAAAGTACCTCTCCCTAAGGCAGTCACAACATCTGTCGTTGCTTGAAACGGTCTTCCTAGGATAATTTCACAACTTTGGAGTGGTGGCATATCCATGACGACAAAGTCCACAGGAAATATGAATCTATCCACTTTGACGAGGACATCTTCACATACTCCATAGGGTCTCACGGTAGACCCATCTGCCAATTCAATTGTTGCAGCCAACTTCTTTATCTCTTTTAACCCCAGCTTTTGAAATGTAGCCAAAGGCATGAGATTTATACTAGCGCCGGAATCACATTGCGCTTTAGGGAAATGTTGACCACCTATTGAACATGGAATGTAAAAACCTCCTGGGTATTTTCTCTTCTTTGGTGAATTCCCGTGAATCATAGAGCTCACCGTCTCATTCATCCAATAAATTTCATCGTCTTTTATCCGCCTCTTCTTATTAATGATTTCCTTGATGAACCTCCCATAGGCGGGTACTTTCTCGATCATCTCCACTAATGGAATATTGATGTGGAGTTTTCGGAATATCTCCAGGAATTTTTTAAAGTGACGATGCTCTTTCATTGACTTCGGATTTACCGGATCTAAAACATCAGCTGCATCAACACGCCTGTGAGGTGGCACATAGGCGCTTTTCGGGGGTACCTCCCCTAAGCTTGCTTCAATTACTCCCTCCGGCGTGGGCTTTGGCAAGACATCCTCAATAGTGGCAGCTTGTTTTGGTTCCTCTCTCACCTTAGATGTCTCCACATGTGCACAAACAACTTGCACTTGTTCTTCCTGCCTAGGTGGAGATACAATATTCACAACTCTTTGTGATTTTTTGAAGAAAGGGTTTCTGCCCGACAATCCATAGTACGTGCGTGGATATGGTATCGCCGGTGTTGCATGCACATTGAAAGTCATTTTTCTTTCTTCTACAACTTCTTGCACCTGAGATTCCTCCTCAGTGCTTACCACAGACATGTACTTGACCTGATGGTGTGCTTGAGCCACATTTGCATTCTCGGCTGGTTTCTGTTGGTTGGCGTGCTTGATGGCCGCCACTTCACTTGAAATCTGTGCCACGGTGGTTTCCAATGCCCGCATTTGTGCTCCATGGCTTTGCAGCGTCTGCCCAAACTTGGTTAGAATATCACCTTGAGATTGCAATTGTTTTCCAAACATGGCCATCATCTCTTGGTTTTGCTGGACCATTTGAGTTAGTAATTCAGTGTTCTTGTCCTCGGATTTCTGTTGTGACTTGGCATCCAGATCCTGTAGAAAATTGTTCGGATCCTTCCATGAAAACTTTTTATCTTTCCTCCATGCATAGTCATTGTTTCTATAGCCCTGTTGTTGCATGAATTTCACTTGGGCCTCCCCATCATCAGATGCATCTTCCTTAGTTAGCAGCTTCTTGGCTAGAAGATCTAGCTTGTCGTTCAGCTCCCTAACTATTCTGGATTCACTAGCAGCCTTGACATGTTCCACAGCCCCTCTATCACCCCATGACTGTTTCCTAGCCATGTTTTTCAGTATCTCCCAACACCTGGTATCCGTATTATTCAGAAAAAATCCGGAACCAGCCGAATCGAGATTACTTCTATCGTGCTCGGAGAGAGCAAAATAGAAGATTTTCACTTGGGTTTCCTTGTCCAATCCATGATGTGGACATCTCCTCAACATGACCTAGAATCACTCCCAAGTCTCATAATAAGTTTCACCCGCTTGTTGGGTGAAATTGTGAATCTTCCTGATCATATCATTGGTCTTCTCAAGAGGGAAGAACCTCTCGAAGAAAACCTCCACCATGTGATCCCATGATTCAACAAACTCGTCGTCGAGGTTATGAAGCCACTCTCGCCCTGCTCCTGCCAATGAACTTGGGAATAACTTGAGGTAGAGCACATCCTGTGGAAATCGAACTATCTTCACCATATCGCAATTTTCAACAAACTGACTAATGTGTGCCACTGGATCTTCATTTTTCAGTCCGTGAAATGCGTTTGATTTAACCAGGTTAATCAATGCTGGATCGATCTTGTAGGTTGGAATGTTTAGCCCCTATTTCTTTATAGGCCCCTTTGATGCCAAGGAAGAAGACGCCTTGATCTTCTCCCAAATTGTCTGTGCTTCAGCCATTTCTTCTGCTTGTTCTTGCTAAGATTCAGAATTTATATCACTTTGGTGTTCCTCCTCGTAGTAGTCCTCGTCCTCTGGTCCCGCAGAGGGAACCTCAGGTGTGTGATTCACGTAGTCTCGACTACGTGTGTGCACCATGCAAAGTACCTGAAATATGAAAATCGGGGTTCAATACAATGCTTTAAATGAGTAAACACAATTATAGAGAAATATAGGAATTTTTTAAATTGTTTTAAAATTAAAAAAAAATGTGGCCTAGAGTGGCCGCTCTTAGCACTCAAAGTGCCAATAATTCGCCGTATCCCCGGCAACGGCGCCAAAAACTTGACGTGTATTTTACTACGCGCTTAAACGCAAGTATACGCGTCGAGTAATATAGGCCTTGTGAGGCCCGAGTCGAACTCAGGGATACGTGAATTATTGGAGACTTCTACTAACTAATCGCAATCAGCTAGACCGATTAACAAAGTAGGGTTTTGTTGTTGAAATTAAAAGAAAATAAAAATCAAACAAAGAAAACAATCGATTAAAGGTTAATTTAATCAATTCAAAAGGATATCTTTAGGATGGCGGTTTCACCGCAGGTCAACATTGTATTAGGTTTTATATAATTCCTCACACTTCTCTCTCTATCCGGGTAGTGGCCTGAATACAGAATTACCCACTGTCGTGGTGTAATTCACTACTTAGGTTTAGGTTGATTCCACCGTCGTAGTAATCATTCCCCTAAACTAAGCGCATTAAAAACGGTCTCTCAGTTCCCACCATTAATTTTACAACTCCTTTATCAAGGGTTTTATTAATTAATGTAGATTTCGTCTCTTTTCAACCGTTAATCCTTCTGTCGAAGTGATTAAGGGCATTAAGTTATTATTATGGTGATCAAGCATAACAATAGAAATGGAGAAAACGAATCTATACCACGGATTTGAGAGAAAAATATGAATTATTGATATAAAAATGCCATACAATGCATTCCCGGGCTACTCCCGGTCCTAAAGATTGAGGGTTTTAGCCTCTCATGTTCATCTCACACAAATACATGGTAGAAATTGGAGAATTCATAAGAAAAATGGGAAATAAATGGGAAAACCCCTGAACGGAGAAGAACCGGTGGATCCTTGGCGTATAACACGAGCTTCCCCGCCTGTCGGTGGTTGAAATCATCTTCGGCAGCATCCGAATCACCCGGGATGAGCTTCTCGGCCTCCGTTCTCCTTTCTCTCCTCCTTGGCACTCGTGCAATCCAAAAATGAGATCCCAATCTCGTGTGGGCGGCCGTCATTAGGTATAAGTCCCTAATTAGGTCGTCAATTAACAACAGCCGTCCGATCGAGATCAAAACAGATCCAACGCATATCTGCCGGCGTCGATACCATCGACGCGGGTCGATGGTATCGACCCAGCGGATTAGCGGCAGCTTTCTTTTCTTTTATTCTGAGCGTCTGTGGTGATCTCGATACCATCGACTTGGGTGTCGATGGTATCGACTCTTGTAGCGTCGGTTTTGTCTTTTAGCGACGCTGTAGCTCTCCTTGTGTCGATGGCATTGACTTTCGTCGATGGTATCGACTGCATCCTCGCCAGCAACCTTAAGTGATCTCGATGCCATCGACTTAGGTGTCGATGGTATCGACTCTGTATTGCTCTTCTCGGCTGACAACCTGTGGCTTGGTCGATGGTATCGACTTCCGTCGATGGTATCGACGGAAGCAGATACTTGTTTTTCTTGAAATTTCACAACAAGACCAAGTAAATCCACACAATTTATAATAAGATGATAAATAATGCTCAAAATAGTAAAACAAAGGGGATTTGATATAATATGATGGCAAAGACCAAATTAAGTGAATTCTGCAATATTATCCATAAAAATGAGTAATTAGAGCACAAAACACATATGAAATAGGTCTATAAATGTGAGTCAAAATCATCGCATCAAATATCATACCATTAAGCCACATGCCATGTTTGTATAGGTGCATTCTACTAAATCTGCCACCTTACTACTATCAACATATCAAAGGTTCATAAACCATAAACCTAACTTCATAGCAATAAGGATAAAAATCACATGATAAGGAACTAACAGATGATCTTCCGGGTGAGGCATGACCCTCACCAAAAGTGTCCACTACCCTCACAACACTAGTACAGAAACAACATTCAATGTCACTTTTCTAGGCGTCAGTTATTTAGGAAATCCGACGCCTATAACATTCAACGTCGGTGATGTAGGTCATCCGACGTCTATAGTCAAGACATGGGTACCGCTTTGTATTCAGCGTCGGCTGGGTAACAAAAACTAATGCCTAAAACTGCCCGCAAAATCCAATTTTCGAGCGAAAACAATTTGGCCCCAAAGTGTCACATACAGCGTCGGTTGTTTACCATCAAATCGACACCTATATAAGATGAAAATTTGCGTGAAACGTTCTAGCTTAGGTGTCGGTTATCCTTTGATAACCGACGTCGATAATGGTTCCCGCCAAATTATTCAGGGCAAAATTTGTCGAATTGGACGTCGGTTGTTTAAGTGAAACCGACGTCGAAGACGTTAGGTGTTGTTTGTATTTGATAACCGACGCCTTTTACCAACTTAATAGACCCACGAACAGCAACTGTTCCCCTTTCTTCTATTTCATCGTCTTCTCTTTCATCGCCCGCTGCTGCTCGCCGCCTGGTGCCTGCTGCTTCTCGCTCGCTGCCGACGCTGCCTACTGCTTCCTCGCCGTCGACGACACTATTGCTGCTCTGCGTCACCGCTGCCGCCTGCCGCCTTCCTCCTTGCATCGCCGCCGTGCTTCCTTCCTCCTTGCTCATGCCCTACTGCAGCTCCTTCCTCCCTGCGTTGCCGTCACACCACCTTCCTCCTTGCGTCACCGCCGCATCATCTTCTTCTTTGCCGCCGCCCACTTCTTGTTGCTCTGTTCTCTAGGTAATAGCCGTAGCCTCTGTTCTTCTTTCTCCGTAGCTCTTTACCTACAGCAAACATGGCCATGGCTGTGTTGGCCTACCACGGCCGTGCTGCCCAGCACGGCCGTGGTAGGCCAACACAGCCATGGCCGTGTTTGCTATTGGTAAGGATATGAACAAATCTATATGTAATGGTTTATGTAAATTCTAGGATATGAACAACTCTTTTGCTTGCATATATTTGTGCTTCTAATCCTAATTCTTGACCTAATTCAGTAAATTTTGATGTAGGTTGAAATAAGATTTAAACTTGTCCATTGTAGCATCCTAATTTGATTTGATTAAACCCTAACATTGATGAAACCCTAACATCAATTGTGATGAAACCCTAACATGTACATATCTATTATTGTGTTTGTTGGCCTAGAAACCCGTCCAAGATTTACTCATTAGGAGTAAATCTTGGATAGTCCCCGGTTTGGGACTATTCTTGAACACCTAATCTCACTTAGGATGTAAGTGTATAATGTGTATTGGGTTTTTGAGAAAATTTTGGTAGCAATTCCTCGTTTGTTCTCTAAGTACATATGTACTTAGAGAACAGCGGCGAAATGCTGCCGAAATTTCTTTGAAAACCCAATACACATTATACACTTACTAGTGAGATTAGGTGTTCAAGGATGGGATAGGTGGTACACATTTATTATATATAAGAATGACATCACATGTGTTTGTTGGCCTAGAAAGTGAACAATCTTGGATAGTATGTAAGTGTATACCCTAATCTTATCCTAATATATACTTGTTTTCTCTTTGATCATAGAATGGATAGATCATGGATGTCCATTCGCAATCGCTGCACCCCAGAGTTTATATCTAGTCTTGATCAGTTTATTAGATTTGCCGAGGAACATAGGAAAAAACCTACAGATAGGTTCTACTGTCCATGTAGGCATTGCGGTAACAACTTGAAAGTCAGCACTGGTGAGGAAATCAAAAGTCATTTCATGTGCAACAGGATTGTACAAGGCTATACAGAATGGCACTGGCATGGAGAGATTTCAAACTCGAAATCAGTAGATGTCGATAGCAGTGCTTGGGTGGAAGAAGAAATTGCCTCCGATGACGTAGATGTGAACGAACCAGTTCCAGTAGACATCGTTGATGCGATGCTGGATAGTTGTAGGGTAGAGCACACCGATCCACCTCCTATCTTTAGAAACATTATGCATGATGCTGAGATACCGTTATATACAGGTTGTGCTAAATTTACGAAGCTTAGCGCTGTGTTGAGATTGTATAAGTTGAAAGCTAACAATAGATGGAGTGACAAAAGCTTCACTTCATTGTTGACTTTGTTGAAAGAAATGCTTCCTGAAGGAAACGAGCTGCCAATCTCAACATACCGGGTAAAGAAAATGTTGTGCCCAATGGGAATGGAGGCCAAGAAGATACACGCATGCCCGAATGATTGTGTATTATTTCAAAAGGACTATGTGGATTTGAAAGATTATCAAAAATGTGGTGTGTCACGGTATAAATTGATGACTTCGGGGGAGTCCAAAACTGGTTCTCCTACCAAGGTGTTGTGGTATCTACCTATAATATCACGGTTTCAATGCTTGTTTGCAAATCTGAAAGATGCTAAGAATTTGAGGTGGCATGCATATGTTAAGAAAAATAATGATGGGATCCTACGACATGCGTATGATTCCCCATAGTGGAAGAAGATTGACCTATTGTACCCCAAATTTGGTGAAGAAGATAGGAATCTAAGACTTGGGCTTTGTATAGATGGGATGAATCTGTACAGGACATTGAGCAGCCAATATAGCACTTGGCCAGTCATGCTTGTTATATATAATCTTCCTCCCTGGCTGTGTATGAAAAATAAGTACGTTATGTTGTCGTTGTTGATATCGGGCCCTAAACAACCCGGAAATGATATCGATGTTTATCTTGAACCTCTAATTGATGACTTAAAAAAACTTTGGGTTGAAGGTGTGATGACCTATGATGCTTCAGAAAGAGAGACATTTCATTTGCACGAGCAGAGGAAACAAGGCACGTTCATCCCTCAGGGCACAAGGGATGAATTGATAGTTGCTCTGGGTAACCCAGAGCATCCTGGACATGTTAGGCGTGAAGGTGCTGGTGTGGGCATCAAAGCATTCTTTGGGCCATCCCAGTTCAAACCCAGAGCGGGACTTTCACAAGAAGAGGTAACCTATTCTTTTTTAAGAATGTTACTGCAAAATAGTTGCCAAGAGAATAAGAGAGTCGAGGATATAGTTGTCAAGAAGGTCAATGATATAGTTGTTGAGAAGGTCAAGGAAGAATTGTTGCGGTGGCATGCATCTCAGGCTTCCAATCAACCTATGGCGACCCACTCTTCTCCTGATGTACAGACTACAAGAAATCATGTAGACCCACCGCCTAACACGTCTACTGTAAGTATTGTTTATGACATTGTAGCTAGTCTTTTCAAGATGATATGTTTTCAAGATGATATGTATATATGTATAATATTCTTTATGTAAATTTGTAAGCATTGAAGCCATGCCGCTTAAGAATGCAAGACTATGTTGTTGCAGAGGCGCAGGCTTACTCGTCCCTTCCTGGGGCAATGTTTCACGAGACTCCAATGCCACAGGGCTACGTTCGTGTGAGCCTGATACGTGTGTTACCTGATTGGAGGGAAGCTACATTGCCATATCCCCACTCGGATATTGATACACTTGCTGAGGCAGAAGGCAGGGTGATATTGTGGCCCAAAGCAGATGTTGTCTACACTACTGAAATTGTAAGATAAATTTACATTACTTTAGATTGTTAATGTGTATATATGAGGTCAACTGATCTGAAATTATATATACAGGTTAAAAAGAAGACACTCGGAGCACCTAGGCCTCCACCTCCACTTCCTGCATTACCAAGTTGGGTTCTAACTGACCTAAAATACCCGTTAGGTCCTGCTTGTAGGGGACTGTCATGTTGGCTATGGGCACATAATATACATTGCCCTATAATTGTTTCTTTAGAAGCAGATTATGCAGGTCAATCATACGATAGCTCTTTATTTATACCAGATATTATTGAGTTGTTTATGTATGATTGGCTGAATACATCAATGATAGAGACATGGATAAGGTGAGATCTTGTTTATACATCCATATACCTTGTGTAAGATCTAGTGATCTGGTTTCTTATATATTAATGCATACGTAATACATGTTTTGCAGCTACTTAGTCGAAGATCAATGCAAACAATTTGCATTTGATCATGTGGGATTTTTGATTCCATCATTGATTAGTATGGTAGGTAAAGACCCTAATAGTGTTCAAAAATATTGTATAGATGCCTTTACAATTTTTGGTCAGTAAAAGAAGATGATAATAATAGCTCCATTCAATGTCAAGTAAGTTTACTTTATTTATAATTTGGACTTAAGAAAATTCCATTTTTATTGTGCATTTTGAGTTATTCATTTTTAACTTTTTTACCTCTAGTGGTAGACATTGGGAGTTACTAGTTATTGTCCCCGGGACGTTCACTGTTTATTATCTAGATCCTGCGGGAAGTACATTGAACACTAAAATTGGACACGTAATGAGAATGCCATTATTCTGGTGAGAAATATTTCATTTTTATATCCATTAACATCTGTTATTACATTACTATTTAATTATGCAATTTACTGTGTTATATTAACATGTAGGGGTTTAGATGCATTCAAAAATGCTGGAGGAAATGTCCCAAGGAGAAAGAACCAGCCAATAATTTGGGATAACGTAAAAGTAAGTTCCCGACTCCAATGTATATATTATTTATGTGAACTGTGCTTAGTTGTATTTTTTAATATTTTGTATGTTTCAATTTATAGTGCGCTACACAAGGCAACGACTGGGCATGCGCATACTGTGATGCGATTTATGTAGATGATTATCCGACATGCCGCATTGGATATTAATACCATATATGAGGTATTATATATAGTCTCATTAGTTAGTATGAAATATATCAATCTTATTTTTATATTATTACTTATATATATACATCATTCTCTTTTCAGGTGTTTAAAACTGACCACACTATAGGTAAACGCTTAAAAAATGTACATGCTCCATATACGATGGAAGCATTAAATGAAGTAAGAGAAGAATGGGCAAAAGCCATACAAGCAGTGGTGATTGTAAGATATAATTGGGATGTTGATAGCGATGTTGAATGATATTTTGTAAATGAATATTTCTGAATGTTTATACATGTATTTGAATGTTTCTACATGTGTGAATGTGAGAATTGAATTGATGTCTGAATGTATCTACTTGTGTGAAAAAATATTTGTTGATTTTGCAGGTTTGTGGCCTGTTTGTAGGCTGATATCAATGGATGTCGTAAACCTGCAGTTCAGAAAACTGAACTGCAGGTTCTCATCCTGCTGACCAGCCACAGCAGGCCTGCAAACTGATAAGAAAAAAATAATTAAAATATAGGTGTTGGTTATTTATAGAAAACCGTCATCAAAGGCCTACAGCGTCGGTTTTTGGATAAAACCGCCGCCTAATGTGACAAACAATCCGACCGTGCAGGAAACCACAGCCGTGGTGGAAATGGCATCGCTTATTCAAATAAAACCGACGCCTATAGTAATAAACACGGTCTTTCAGCGAAGCACGGCCGTGTCGTTTGTGAGTATGGTGTCGGTTGTTCAGTTGTTAACCGATGCAGAAAGGGTCCTAGGTGGTGCCCTTTTTTGTGGCGCGAACCCTATAGACATCGACCGACTATATATAATCGACGCCTATAAGTCATATAGGCGTCGGTTATAAAACCGATGTCGAAGAGTTTGACCTTTAGCGGCGCCGACATAGGTGTCGCTTGAAAATCGTCGCTAAAAGGGGTTAAACAACTGATGCCAAAGGCGTGTTCTGTAATAGTGCAATAAGTGTGACGGGCAGGGCACCCTCACTAGAAGTGGTATCGGGTAGGGTAGACTTCCCTCATATCGCCAAAACATTCTAGCCACATAACAACTAGGCTAAGGCAAGGGTGTTGGGCTACCACCTTAGGGTGTATCGTGCATCCATGTGTCGGGTTGGGGTTACCATAGGACACCATGTCGTGCATCACCACCAAACCATGACGCCCACTAGAGATGAAGGTACCTATCGGCATCCACACCACTCGCACGCCCAAGGCCTTCACTATCAGCACATAACGCTCAACACAACATAGGTATCGTCCAACACTAAGGTATCTCCTTGAGTTCTAAAACATCCAAGGTGTATTGGGCACCAAGCCACTACCTTAGATGGGTGTATCGGGCAGGGCACTTAACAAAACCTAACACCCAACACACAAGGGTATCGACCAACAACTCTACTCATCTAGGCGCAACGGCCAGGGGTACAATTCAAACAGGCTGTAAAGAAAGCCTATCGTCCAGCCAGGCTAGGCTCATCCTATCGGCCAACACACAAGGCCAGGTCCAAGGTGTGACGGCACCAAGCCACCACCTCAACTAAGTGTATTGGGAATGGCACTCAACAAAACCTAATGCCCGACACACAAGGGTAAAACCAAGGTGTAACGCTCAACACACACTCCTCATGACAACCCATAACTCAAGCTAGAGAGAGGTATCAGGCAGCACCATCCAAAGACCATATCGTGCAAGATGCAACTCAACAAGGTCGTTAACATCCTCAAGCACAAGGGCACCAAACCCTAATGGATCAAGAAGATGACTCACCTATCAACAATCAAGAGAGAGGGGTCTTGCACAACTTCTTATCACCAATCGGGAAACCACAAGGATCAACCCAAACCAAGGTCTACATCCACCATAAAGCTCACCCTTCAAGTCCATGGTGAGAGGAGGGTGTTGCTCAAGCAACTAGAATACAAGCTCACCTCTCAACTTAAACGAGAGAGGGGTATTGCCCATATTACTAGAACTCAAGCTCACTCCTCTAGACCAAGAAAAGAAAGGAGTGTTGCTCAATAAGAAAACCCTAAGACATGGTTCGGCCAACTACGGCATAACTAAGCAAGAAACTTAACTAACAACATACATAGTCGATTATGATCATAAGAACATATAAGAACATAGAAGAAGGTAGTATAGTTAGGGTTAGGAGTTATGTAACCTTCCTTAAGCAAGCTCCAAGCTTAAGCACCACCACAAGAAGAAGAAGGAGACTCCAAGATAAGGATCGGCCACCAAGCTTGCAAAGGAAGAGGGTGTTGTGCACCAAGGGAGAGGGGAAACTAAGGAACTAAAGGGATCCTTAGCAAGAGAAAGGGAACACACATATAGGAGAGGATGGAGGAGAAACCAAGGTAAGACAAGGCAAGGTGTCACCCACCAAGGGAGACTTGTCCATGAGCAATGCCACCACTCAAACATGCCCTAAACACATGTCCAAGGCCATTGCCACATGCAAGCATCAAGCACTAAGTGTCCACTAGGGGTGACACAAACGAGGTCAAAGGGTCAAAGGGGTCCATGGGTGACACTCCTCCACTCCATGCCCAACACACATCCTGTGCGACACACCCAGGCCGACACAGCCATGGCTGGCACACCCATGGCCGACACAAGGTCCAACCATGCCAAACTAGGCACAACAAGGCCCACCAAGGCTCATACAAGCCCAAGGCAACTCAAGCAATGAGCCCAACCCTTCCTCTCAACACTTAGAGGAATCAAGGAGAGAGAGGAACACCTCACAAGGTGACAAACGTGCTCCACAACCCTAGACTTGGGTTAATTGCAATTAGCACCTCCAACTCTCAACAAAACACAAACAAACCCTAATCACCATTAAAGATGATTAGAAAACAACTAAGCATCAGGGTTAAGCAAGCAAACAGGATAAGCCCTAAATGGAGGTCAGGGTCCTTACAAGCACAGTCGTGGCAGTGGGCTAGACACCATGGCCGTGCTGGCCAGCACGACGGTAGCAGCGGACCAGACACCACAGCCGTGTTGGCTAGCACGGTCGTGGCAGTGGGTGAGATGGCATCAGTTATCACTAATAAACTGAAGTCGATAGTGCCCCAGATGGCACCCTTTCTGTGGTGCGAAGGTATATGGTGTCAGTTTCAAAGCTAATAACTGATGCCTATACCCCCCTGTTGGCGGATTTTCGGTGGCGCATGAATGGTTGTGGCGTCGGTTTGAGAACCGACACGTAACGGTTGGGCTTTTAGCGGTGCCCACATAGGTGTCGCTTAAAAACTGACACTAAAGGCCTTAAATAACCGAAACTAAAGGCCGGTTATGTACTAGTGGTTATGTTGTTCAAGACTAGCTTTTGAGGGAAGGAACTCGAATAGAAGATCAATAAATTTGAATTTGAGTCTATCTAGTTCTAACTCAAGATCAGTAAGATAGATTGAGTGAGGGCAAGTGGAAAATAAACTTTAATAACTATTATCAAAATAAGCCAAACATCAAAAGGAACATGTATTGTCTTCTATGAAAGTTACTATTTCCAATATATTGATCCAAAACATATGATTTTTATTGACTTGTTGATTATTCTAGAGTAATTATGATTCCATATAGACATTTTCAGATATAGAATTATTTTCTATGAATTTTTAGTGAATGTTAATGATATAAGTATAGGCACTGGAACCCTAAGTTCTACCCTAGTTTTCACAATATTGCATAATATCATTAGTTTGTCATATAATCAATGATTGTTTCCCATTTGATACTTATGAAGTTTAAACAATATTTCCTTCTAGTAGTTATTAGTATGCACAATCTATCCATTCAAGAAAAATACTTTATTGTTTCTAATGATTTAAAATATGTTTAGTGTTCAGAAAATGTAAATTGAATCCTTAAGAAGAAAGAAAAGATAAGACTAATATAGTAGTAAGCCTATAAGTTAAACTAAAGAATAAATTTGACATTAGATGCCATGAATGTTGTAGAATCTATTATAGGGGATTGCACCATGAAGTAGATAATGTGTCTACTAACTACCATAGTCCATGATGAGGTAGCTAGAGCATAGTAGAGAGGAAATAAGGACTAAGCCCAGTAAGGATGGTCTCTTCAATTCGTAGGGTAACCAACATCAAGTGGAGATTTCGGTGGCACCTAGTATAGTTCTGTTAGTTCAGATACTAATTAGTAGGTCAGTCCTTATGTAATTCCTAATGCATGTACATAAGTCAAGCATTTGGACTTAGAGAAGTAGACTAGTTTATCTGTTCAGTTGATTAACCTTCAAAACTAGATGGGGTTGGCCTCATTACAGGCCAACAAACTAGTGTAGTAGACCTAGAGTCTGAATTCTACTCTAAATCTTGTATGGTGAGATCATAGTTTTTTGTATACTTCAACATGATGTGATATACTTCATGTTGGTCCAGAGAATAGTAAATCAGATCATAGTTTCTTTAAATTGATCATGATGTAAGAGTAATATTGTGGCATACAACTCATAAAAACATAATTAACTAATGCGGAAGCATTCATCAAGCAGCGGATTAGCAAAAATCACTAAAAATTTAAAAATTTTTGCAAAGAGATCCACACATAGGAAATCTTTTTCTTCAAGAGCCAAAGTATAACACATTCACATTCTGGGTCAAAGGTACATATCATGCATCATCTCTTTATGAGAATTACAAGCATCAACTGTCCTGTCAAGCTAAACACAGGCAATATAAAAATCTCGAGGCACTGAGCCAAAATCTCGAAATCACTAACTACTACTACTCCGAGGACCTGAGAGTACAGAGACGACACATAGGACTCTATATACATCTAAACTTGACATAACATTCAATGTCTCCACCTGAGACTTCACAGTTGTACCTGCTGTTGCTACTGTCCTTCACCTACTAAAGGGTTCCTGTCTCTTCATCCACATCCACCTAAAAATGTTGTTCCCACGGGGGTGAGACAATTATAAAAATTGCCCCAGCGAGAATTATAACTCTCCGCCAGTAACATTGTTATTGCAACTTAAGAAGATAAATATGAATGGAAGAATCATATTTGTATAGAAGCAGATATTTTAATGTCTAACAAATTAGAACATTACTCTATATTAGAAGCATTGCAACAATAACTTGATAGAATCAATATGTCATTTATCCTTTAAGGAATATAAAGAACATGTATAACATCTATTCAAACTACAAAATCATTACCACTGCTTTAACTCTCTTCAGGAGTAGATCATATATCTAAATCCTGGTATTATCATTGTGAAGTCATGGCCCGTAGCCATATTCTTTTCATAAAGTGTTGGGATCTTATTCCCTTAATTCACCACTGGAAATTCTCATCCTTTCACAATTTCAATAACCTAACCATGGGATTCTGGGTGTTTAAACCCTTAGCTCATCACCTGAGCATTTTTACCACTTCCTTAGGTAACTAACACCTTTAGGTCATTTGACCAAGGTAAGTATGATACTTGATGCCTATTAACTCTCTTGCTACCTCTTATCAAACAACAAGATATATTATGGCACACAAAGCCCAATAAACAAATTCAAATTAATAACATATCACAACTCATACCTGGCTATGCCCATCATCTCATGATACCTGCATGGTTAGCACATATGATAGCAGCACATCAATTATCTATCAACATCATGCAAAAACAATGTATTAATAATTCAAGGGTATTACCCTTAATCCTTTACCAGGATTAGGATTTCCATCACACATCTCATGTATCATTCATCCAATCATATTGGACTTATATCACAACAAGGTATACCAGTATTTGGGGTGTTGGATATGATATCTATCATATCTTGATGTCTCACTTCCCTCAACACCATTAACTTTCTTAAGTTCACATACTTAGCTTGTATTAGGGTATTACCCATCCTAATACTTTATGCACCAGTTTATCACATTCATCATGTAAAGTAGTGATCAATTGTCACTTACTTGGAATATACAACTATTGCCAATACTATGGATTCATACATAAGTCAGGAATTAATAAAAAGACCATACTAGGTCCTTTTCAAAACAACTCTAAGTCAAGCTTAGGTCGTGCTAAGGGAAGCCACCACGGTCGTGCAAAGTGAAAATACCACGGCTGTGCTACCTAACATGGTCGTGCTACAGGAGTTCACCTCTTGAATCATATTCAAGCATGAATTCTATTCTCTTATTAGGGAACTATGGTTTCACATACCATTTCCCTTCATTAGAATAGGGATTGCATATAGCATCACCCTTCATTAGGGTTTCATATTACATTACCCATAATTAGGGTTTACTACTCAATCCTCATTAGGGTTTCTCATAGAATCACCATCAATTAGGGTTTTACATGGATACACCTTCAATTAAGGTTTGAGTTCAATAACCCTGTCAATTAGGGTTTATGTTCATGTTTAGGGTTTCATGATCTCTTTGCTTAAGGATCATAAACCTTAATAATCACATGAATTATATTCATGTATGAATTCATACTATCACTTCCCAACTTGATTAGGTCATATCAACCCTTCAGTCGAGTACATACAACTATGATTAACATAGTGTACCAACTTCAAGTGACGAATCAAGCATGTCAGCAAAGATTGATGTTACACATCTTTGGAAAGTGGAAGGGGCATTGCACAATCCAAATGGCATTCTTCGGTAGGCAAATGTACCACTTGGACAAGTGAATGTCGTCTTTTCCGGATCCGCCAGATGCACAAAAATCTGAAAATATCCTGAGTATCCGTCAAGAAAACAGTAGAAGCTCTGCCCGGCCAATCTCTCTATAATTTGATCAAGGAATGGGAGGGGATAATGGTCTTTCTTCATCTTCTCATTTAGTTTTCGATAGTCCACACACATACTCCACTTAGATTGTTCTCTCATCGGCATAAGCTCACCATCGACATTTTTTGCAACCGTAATCCTGCCCTTCTTGGGAACAACTTGGATGGGATTCACCCACGTACTGTCAAAAATGGGATAGATAATCCCTGCATCAAGCAACTTTACAACCTTTTGAGTTACAACGTCCTTTAACTTTGGATTTAGCCTTCTTTGCATTTGGCGGGTCGGTCTCGCATCTTGTTCTAAGTATATTCGATGCACACAAATAGAGGGGTCAATCCCTCTCAAGTCAGCAATAGACCATCCAATGGCTTGGATGTTCTTCCTCAAGACTTCCATCAAGGCATCTTCTTGCTCAGGAGAGAGAATGGAGGAAATAATCACCGGGAGGGTGTCATTTGAGCCAAGGAAAGCATACTTCAATCCTTCAGGAAGCGTCTTCAACTCAAGAATGGGGGGTGCTTCAAGGAAGTTCTTCAATGGTGTAGAAATAGAAGGAAGGTCCTCACTTGCAGCCACTAAGGCAAGCTCACCCTCTTCACTTTCTTCATCATCATCGTTAGGGAACTCAAAAATTGGTTCAAGACCTCTACCTTGGGTGGCAGTCTCAATCCACACAGGTAGGCACTCTTCAACAATCTCTTCTAGGCACTCCACCAAATAACAATCCTCTTCGGTGGCCCCTATCACTTCAGCTGTAGTAGAAGACTTGAAGATGTTCAACCAGATCTTCATGTGCATGAATGTAACATACATGGCCCCAGTCCTCACATGGATCACGGCATCAGCTGTGGCTAGGAAAGGTCTCCCCAAGATGATTGGCACCTTTCTAGCCTCTTTTTCCATATCAAGAATGATAAAATCGGCTGGGAAGAAGGCAAAAGTAACCTCATCAAGACGGACCAGCACATCATCCACACGCCCTCTAGGCGTCTTCACAGATCAGTCGGCCAACTATAGAGTGCAATGGGCTGGCCTCAACTCCCCCATTTGGAGCTCAGCAAATAGATCATACGACATCAAGTTTACGCTAGACCCCAAGTCAAGAAGAGCCTGGTCTATGCGATGTGCCCCGATGTAGCATGAGATGATGGGAGCACCGGGGTATTTTCTTTTTCGGGGAATGGTGTGTTGGAGAATGGAGCTCACTTGCTCAGTGAGCTTGATCTTCTTAGGCGTCCTCCATGTTGTCTTTCTTTTAAAGGTGCACAATTCTTTAAGGAACTTCGCATAGGACGGAATTTGCTTGACTGCATCTATAAGAGATACATTGATTTTCACTTTCTTGAAGATCTCCAAAATATCTTCCGCATGCTTCTTTTTTTTCTTTGCAACAGAAGGCTCCTCGAGTGCATCCAGATATGGAGGGAGTTGGGATTCCAATCGGTCCAAATCAACAGTATCATCCATAGGTATCACTAGAATCACAGTATCACAGCTCGGTATCACAGTATCAATGCTCGGCGTCACGGTATCAACACTGCTTCTTATCACAGTATCATCAATCTGCATCTCAGTATCAACCTGCTCAGCCTCAGTGTTGTCTCTGCCAACAACTGTACCATGGGGCCTCTCCAAAGTCCTGCCACTTCTCAAAGTAGTCACTGCCTTCACATGCTCATGGGTGGTAGGAGAGGGAGCTTGTAGAGGGGGTTGTGGCTGTTGGGGTGGTGGAGGCCTTTGGTGAGGGGATTTGGGATTTTGAAGAATGAATTGGGGTTGCGGTTTTTGTTGTGGTGGGGGGTGGTATTGTGGAGGTGGTTGTTGGTAGGTGTGAGGTGGAGGTGGGGCATATTAATAATTGAGTGGTGCTTGAGGAGGCAGAGGAGCATAGGGATTTGGTGGGGCTTGGTAAGATGGTGGAACATAAGCGCTCGAAGTGTTCGCTAGAAAAACCCCATCATTGTTCGGATTTGGCAGTGGTTGAGATGGAAGTCTACCTTCTTCCCTTCTAGCCAAAGAGAGAGAAATCTGATCCAACCTCTGCTCAAGACGGTTAATAGACTGCCCATGTGCATTGACATCCTTTTTTACTTCATCCAGGCTTCTTAGCCTTCCTAGTACCTCGTCCTCAAACTTGGAGCTGTAGCGTGGCTTTTGTTGCCCCTGTCCTTGTCCATCCTCATTCTGTTGTTTCCAAGAGAAGTTGGGGTGGTTCCTCCACTCGGGAGTGTAGGAGTTGGACATTGGGCCCTGGTTATTGCGGCCACCAAAGGAATGTAAAGCGTTGACTTCCTCGTCTACAGTATCAATAGCCATTGCAGGTTGGCTAGAAGAGCCACCCACTTGATTCTTCATCATCCGCATCATATCAGCCATCATCTTCATCATATCGGGGTCGGTGGCATTGCATGCGGGAGCCACGGAGGAGGGTGGAGGAGTGTAGTTCCAGCCGCAATGCCCCCCTTTAGTGGAAGCTCGGTAGAGAGAATTCTCAGCGAGATACTCAAACAGCGGCCATGATTCCTCGGGCGGCTTTGCCATGAACGTGCCCCCACAAAAAGAATCTATGTTGTTTTGGCTTTGCTCCTCAAGCCAGGTGTAGAAGGCCTGAACTAGCTGCCAAAGAGGAACCTCATGATGAGGGAAGTCACGAAGCAGATTCCGGAACCTCACCCACGCCTCGTGGAAGGGCTCGTTCTCTTTCTGGGCGAACGACGTGATGCACCTTCTCATATAAGATAACTTGGTGATGGGGAAGAACTTCTTGAGAAACTCGTTCTTCACCTCATTCCAGGTGACCAACTCTGGCCTCGAAACGTACCACTCCTTGGCTTTCTCCTTGAGGGAGAAAGGAAAGAGTGTCCTCCTGATTGAGTCATCAGTGGCAGATGGAGTGCGGAAAGTAGAGCACGTTTCAAGGAACGCGTCTATGTAGTAGTAGGGGTTCTCGTTCTCCATACCGAAGTATGTAGGGAGAAGCCCCAGGAGTGCCGGCGGGATGGAGAACTGCTGACCGGGCATTTAGTCAACCCGCATGGCGATAGGGGAGTTGTAGTTCCCTAGCGTGAAGTATTCATGAAGCGGGCGATGTGGCTGAGCGTCGGCATCATGGTTGTTCTCGGTCATCTCGGCCTCTCGGTGTAGGTTGTGGCGAGCTTGACGCCTTCTTCTCCCAATCTCGGGGTCGTAAACCACCAAGTCGGTGCAAGTCGAACGCGTGCTACGCATGCACATCTGTCACCTGCGCAAGTCGCAAACAAACAACAAGGATCCAAGTTAGCGAACCAATATGCAAGAGTAACACAAAGAATAAATAATAGCAATGGTGAGGGCAAAAGGAAAGGCTAAGCAACACTATCTAACTAGGTTGAGTGCCTCTTTCCCCGGCAACGGCGCCAGAAAGCTTGGTGCGTCCCCGCTAGTGGTGCTTTTACATCCCATGAGATCAGAGCGCATGGGATGTGGGATCTTATGCTTTCAAAATTTGTAAGACCTACACTAACTACCTACATCTACTAAGACACTACGCCCGCAAGCGCACGGGGTCATGTCGTAGTATAGGTGAGGCGGCAAGTACAGGGTCGATCCGCGGAGATAGAGGGGGCACTAGAGTTAGATGATGTATGCTACGTTCCTATTGCAGAGATTAAGGTTTTTAGGGTTTAAAGGTTGGTTGTTTGTTGATTAAGCTAAGTGAGAAAGTAGGAAATGCAATATGAAACTAAATTACCAAAAGGCTAAATTAGCAATCTAAGTCAACAAGCTATTTGAACAAGAGCAAGAACAAACTACACTGGACTAAGCAAGCAACTAGCAATTGAGAGCCTAAGTTAACCACTAATAAATATCAAAGACCTAAATTAACACTTAGCTAGCAAAACTAGGCAATCAACTAAGTTAACTAAAGCAAGCGAACTACACTAGCATTAACAAGCAAACAGAACAATTAAGGTTTTAAGCAATTAGATGAAGGAGGTGGGCCATTTGGGAATGTGACCTTGACATTAATTGGGGGATGTCACCATAACAAGCAATTAGCATATTTCATTCTAGACTACCAAACCAAATAACAAGGTGGGTGCTATGAGGATGTACCCTATACTACTAGTTAAAGAACTAGGGCTAGGTGTAATTCTCATAGGACTTACCAAGTCTAGGTCTCTAGGATAAGTGGTATTAGTCAATTGAGGATCAAGGGTAAGGATGGGAGTATAGATGAGGATATTTGACCTCATGCCACTAGCCACCTCAGCCTTTAGGAAATCCTAGGCAATTGCACTAATCACACTTATACTAGTCACTTAGAACTCACATTTGCATGTAGGAAGAAGGTGATTATGTAGGAAGATAGGGGGCTAGGTAGGGATCTGAATTAATGACCTAGGAGCCAATCCTATGATAGCTACATAGAAACCAAAACATCCTAGAGCCAAATGTCTTCAAACACCACAAGGCAAGCAATTAATGTAATTAAATAACAATCACATGCACAAGTAATGGGAAATGAGATACAAGAAAAGGCAATCATCATAGAAGTGAAATATGTTCATTACAAATTATATTCCCCCAATATGGTATCAAAGTCACATTTTTGTCCCAAACAGCCCACCCAAGGGGGGCTTAGCTATACATGGTCAAAATAGAAACAAAGGAGAAGGGAAAGAGAGTAGGAAACGCCATGGATGCTTGATGAAGCTTGACTTCTTCACCTCCTTGCTGCCAGCCACGATCCTCCTCCTCCAATGGTGCCCAAGAGCATGGAAATGGTGGAATGGATGGATAGAAACCTAGAGAAACTAGGCTTCTATGGTGGAAATGAGTGGAAAGTGGGTGGAAATGGGATTAAATGCAAGCAAGTAGGTGGATGGGAGTAATGAAGGCAAGGGAGCAGCTGGGTTGTGGCTAGGAAGTGCTCTCCCTCGAGCCCTAGAAGCAACTAGTGCTTATATAGGAGCTAGGGCTAAGTGGGGGTAAAATAGGAAAAACAGTGAAAAGTTGTGTAGGGTAGGTGATCACCACGGTCGTGGTGGGTGTGCCACGGACGTGGTGAGGGTAATGGGGAATGGTTGTGGGGGGTAAATATGGTCGTGGTTTGAAGGAAGTGGTGAGATGGTGGTGGCCACGGCCGTGGCAGAGTGCCACGATCGTGGTGGGTAACATGCACCACGGTCGTGTTGGGTAACACGGCCATTTTGGAGGTGGAGGAGCTGACCGTGGGGAGGGGCCACGGGCGTCTTGAGCATCTTCGGCCACGGTCGTGGCGTTCCGGGCAAAAACTATGTTGGCAACTGACTTCTTGCAATTAATAAATGCACGACCGTAGGAGGATCCCACGGACGTTTTCACTTCTCGGGGCCACGACCGTGCTGATGGCCACGGTCGTGGTGTCTTCACTGGCCACGGTCGTGGTTGGGGGGCCACAATCGTGGGGCTCTTTGGAATTTCCCTGTTGCAACATGTTGAAACTTGGCAATAAAGCCACGACTGTAGCATTGTGGCCACGACCGTGGTGAGTCTTGTCTTCTTGATTTCACTTCTAACTTTGCCATTTTTGGATGTCTTTGCTTGGGGATGATTCTTGGCCACTGGAGGTAGGTTGAGGGAGACTTTGGGGCCTTCTTTGGGTCCCTCCTTGAGTGGGGGAACCCTAGAACTCCCTCTCTCTCTCTCTCTCTCTCTTCCATCTAAGCATGGTCCAAGTACCTAAAAAGAAGTGCAAAGAACATCCATAAGCATATTTGCAATGATAATCATATTGGGGAGAATAACATGTAATTCTAATACATTTGAATGTGATAAAAGTACAAAATGACACAAGATACAACCCTAGAATAGGGTTGGATCACACCTCCATAACTATTTCAGTCAACCCAACAAAAATAGTGGACATACACTGCTAGAAGGTGGCTAGGGCAATGCACAATCAGAGGGCATTGTCCTGAATGTATAGGTGTCGAATGGGAAGATGAAGGTCGTCTATTCCTGATCGTATGGATGAATGAGAATTTGATAAAAACTTGAATAGCCATCAAGATAACATAAATATTATTGACAGGAAAGGCTTTCTAGTACTTGATCTAGGAAGGAAAGACAGAAATGATCTTTTCTAGTGGCCTTATTCAGCTTTCTATAGTAAATGCACATCCTCTGTCATGTAACAATTCGGGTGGGAATGAGCTTATCTTTATCATTCTTCATAACCATGGTTCCCCCTTCTTGGGAACTACTCGGACAAGGCTAACCCAGGGGGAGTCAGAGATGGGGTAGATGATTCCCAAGGTCAAGAGTTTGATAACCTCCAATCAGACAACCGCCTTCATGTTTGGATTCAGTTTCCTTTTAGGTTCCCAAGATGGTTTGTATTCTTCTACCATAGGGATTTTATGCATACAAATTGCTTGATTAATCCTTATCAAATCGGTCATTTTAAACCCTAGGGAAACTCTCCTTTTCTTAGGCTCAGTCATGAGCTTGGTTTCCTGTTCATGAGCAAGATCAGAATTAATGATAACATGACAAATTTGTTTCTCATCAAAAAAAAAATATTTAAGTCCTTCTGGGAGAGGTTTCATTTCTGGGGAATTAGGGGGTTCATGTTTTACTTCTAGAAGAGAGACCATATTAAAGTGCTCAAATTCCTTGTTATATAATTCTTCAAAACTATCTAAATGGGCTTTGTATTTATCTAGTTTCTCATCTTCAAAGACATATTCAGAAGTGTCCATGAGGACAGTGTGGAGGTGATCTTCAAGTAACTCCATTCTTGCCTTAATTGGGATAGCTTATCAACATAATCAAGGAGATATACCTCCTCCTGAAAGCTATGGCCTCTCATTCTTTTAAACAACATAAATTCTAGGTTCTGCTTCCGTAACCGTAAAAGAATGGTTTCAGCCTCAACATCAATCAAGGAACGGTCACTGGCTAAGAAGGGATGGCCGAAGATAAGCGGATAAAGTAGATCTTCCTTGATGTCCACGATCATGAAGTCACATGGAGCATAGGCGTCTTTCCTAAACGTAACATGTATATATTCAATGATTCTTATAGGTTTTGTCATAGATGCATTTGCAACTGGATGATCATGGCAGTGGGAAGCATTTCAACAAATCCTAATTTCCTATCAAGACTATAAGAATAATTGAAATGCTAGCGCCTTAGTCTACAAGGCCTTTTCTTCAAGTATTATCACCAAAGTAACACCCAATCCCAAGGGAACCATGGTCTTTCTATTTCTTAGACATCTTGCTTTCAATGATATCTGAATTGGTCCTAGCAAGTTTTATAGTCTCATACTCTTCTGTGGCATATTTCCTAGTCAAGAGGGATTTCATGTACTTGGACTAGGCTGCCATGTTAAAAAGAGCATCCAATAAGGGAATGTCTACACGTAGGTTTGTCATGGTCTCCCTAAATTGCATGAAACATACATCATCCATATTTTGGTTTAGGCGGGCCTGGTATGGTGGATGAGGCTTGTAGATAGGGACTTTGGTCTCATCAACCTCCTCTTATGGGGGTTCAAGGATAGGCATGGTAGATTCTTGGGAAGTTTGGGTTTCAACTACCACTGTGTCAACATCCTCAAAATCTAGGGGTATCAAAGGGGTTTTCTCTGGAGGAGGGCGATGAGCATATACCTTCCCTGAATGGGTAGAGACAACATTAAGTTGTTTAAGATGCTTGGGGTTATTTTTTGGTTGCTCGGCAAAAGTGTCGACATGAGTTAGAGACGAGTTAACTGGGCATCAATTTCCTTTTGATGTGCTTGTTGTGCAGGGATGAGTTGCTCTAAAGCAACTATTTTTTCATCAGTAGATGGGGTGAGGGCATTCTGTTGCATTTGTGTTGGTAGTTGGACTAGAATTTGATATTTTTGTCGTGGTATGGCCCACAATTTTGGATATTACTCATGTAATTCCCTTGATTCCCAAAATTCCTCTAAATGTTGCTGTAAGGAAAGTCGGATGGTGGATGATTGTTGGCTTGAGGATGATGGGATATTTGTTGGGAAGCAAGTTTGGAAGCATTCACAACACTTTATGAATTTTCATATTAGAATCGAGGATGGTTTCTGATTTGGTTTAGGTTGTAATAAGATTGACCCGGTATTCTATGAATGGTGTTGAGGTCATTCATTTGTTGTACAATTTCTGACTGTATAGGAATATTTTAAAGATATTGACAATGTACATTGTAGGGTAGAGTGATCATAGCCTTGGCAAATTTCATAGAGAGTTTGTATCCTTTATTTATGGAGGTTGAACTCTCCTATCATACATACTAATATAAGACTCTATGTGATCATGTTTCAAGGTAATAAGCTTAAGACTTCTGGTCATATTTTTGATGTTAGGATTCTCCTCAGCCTTAGCTACCTTTAGGACTCCACTGATTCCTCATCATGATTGGGTTTCAGAAGTGCGTTTTACAACCTCCAAAGTACTACCTAGACTTTAAAACATGAAATTTCCCCCAAATGAGGAATCAAGGAAGCCCTTGGTGTCACTGTCATTGCCATAATAGAATAGTTTGATGAGTTGGGCTTGGGTAATATCATAGTGGGGGAAATGTCGGAGAAGGTCTTCAAAAACTCTCCCAAGCTTCTCCTAGTTTTTCACTTGGGACCAAAGAAAAAGAAGGATATGTCCATTAATTTTGTAAGTAAGGGAAGGAGGGTAATATTTTTCTAAAAGTTTGATTTGTAGTGCCTCCCAGGTGGTGACACGTTCTCCACCTTTTATGGAATTATACCAACTACCGGCTTGGCCATAAAGAGAGTATTTGAATAGTCTAAGTCAAATGGTTTCCTCAAAAATGCCTGGGTCTTATGCAAGGAACATAGATCAAAGAAACACTGAAGGTGATTTTGGCAACTTTCTCCTTTGTTTCCAGAATATGGATTGGCTTGAATCATAGTTATCCATTAGGTGCAGATCTTGAATTGAGAGGATGCGATGTCAGGTGGCACAACAACATGTTCTACATATTCAATTTTGGGGATTGATAAGTCCTTTAATTATTTTTTTCTTTTAGTTTCTCATTGAATGCTCCTAAGGCCTCCTGTTCATCCATGTATGTTGCACGCAAAGTGGCTTCTTGAGCCTCTTGCTTGACCATCATGGAATCTCTTTGAGTAGTGAGCGCTTGCTCAATCCTATGAGTTACTTCCTCCTCGTCCATCCTAAAATGATTTTTTCGATTTGAATGATGGAATGGACTTTCTATTTATGGGTCAAAAACTTGCGGCACAAAATAAGCATCTTGTGAACACTTCATGTGCAGTTATAATCAAACATATACTAGTGATTACAGAAAAAATGGACTTCTAGAATAGAAACTCGGCAGAAGGAGGAGTAGCACTTCCGGAATTGTAATCAGAAGGCAAAAAAAGAAAAACATTGTTCAAAAATTTAGGGAGTTCGAAAAAAAATGATCCTTATCCTTGGCAATGGGATCAAAATTGATATGTGTCATTTAGCACAGCAATTGACTAGGGAGTTTTATCCTAGAGTTTAATCTTGTTTACAACAAAACTATCAATTAAGGTTGTTTATTAGCATAGAAGGGTCAATCCCACATGACAATGGTATCAAGATTGATTGTTGAACCCAAATTAATTTGAAAAGTATTCTTGGAAGATTTTTATTTATTTGAACTAAAAAGTAAAATTCTATTGATTATGTTGTTTGATTATACTAGAATAATTAAGTTATGATGGAAAAAATTATGTTAGGAACAAGTAAAGAAAGTTATGCTAAGGATAAAATAAAGAGAGTTTCGGTTACAACAATAAGAGAAAAATTGTCTAGGAGCAAGAAATAAATTGTGAGTAAGAAAAGGAGGCGATTAAAGCAAGTGTTAAAAAAAATGAGATTGAATCAATGGGAAAGGATATCAAGGTTATGGGTTTTACCACCATGGCTGGTGAAAAACTAGATCAATGAAAACTTTATGATAAAATAAGATAAAATAGGGTATGATCAATCATTCATAAATGCATCTATAAAAGATGAACTCCCTATGAACTCATTGGTCTTGGAGTTCATAGCTTCCAACCCAATCATCCCAATAAAGAACCCTGCCAATGTCCCATCCAGATACTTATGCAATGGTTAGTTCTTCCAAGCCTTGGGATCCACAGTCACATCCCCCACGACTAATGTTTGATAAAAATGAGAGATCAAGTCATTTAAATTGGGCGATTATCCAGACCAAATAGCATGTAACAAATAAAATCATAATAAGAAATTGATCTATGTTACAACATGGCTATGAGACTACTCCTCATGCTGTGATATGAAAAAATACTCACGACCCATAGATATTAGATAAGAAGCAATGGAAGGAACAGATGAGGTTGTGTACTAGAAGACCAAGAATTTAAGAAAGATCTTTATCTACTGGAAACTAAACAACATTCCCTCTTAGTTCCTTGCTCCCAAAGATGACCAATAATAAAAGAACAACAATTGAGAATCTTGAAAAGAAAGGCTAGCTTTATTGAAGAATTAGATAGATTAAAATGCGAGAATGAAGTAACTAGTGCTCAAAGTAAATGTGTGGGTAAAAAAAGTTGGATTCTTTTCTTGTGGAGTCCCCCCTCATTTTAGATGGGAATGAGGGGTGGAAACCCTAAACAATGGGGAGTGAAATGAGGGTGGCGGTTGTTGAAAAGCCTGTCTACGCAAAGCAAACCAATCAGTTTGCTAAGTGAACCGCCAGGTTCATAGCTATTGGGGCGCGGATCAAGGGAAGCACCCACACCATAATGAGAGTGGGGTGGTGGCACCTCTATTTGTCAAGTCTTGGTTGTGACGCAACCTTGAAACAGCCATCTTTGGAAGTAAAATGCTCGGTTGGAATTTGAGCATGCATGGACCAAGGGAGAAACCCTAAGGCAAGTGGATGGCACACGCTTGACCATAACTTGGTCATGAAGTAACTTGAGACAACCTTTTGAGTAGAGGAGACACTCAGGTGGTAACACAAGACGAGCGGTTCTGGAGGTTGTGAATGCTCATCTTGCCAGCTTGAACAACTAGTATGAAGGGTGAAAGTGAGGCTCAAAACAGATGTCTGGGTTCTGAGTTGTGTCATCCTTATGCATGAAATGATTGTCTCAGTTCAAGAGTCGATCGACTCATGCACTAGGGTGGTCCAATGATGCTCTCAAGGAGAAAGTACACATATAGATGAAAAGTGTAAGAATTTACATTATTGGTCAAAAGCGACTATTTGTAATTATTTTTAAATAAATATCAAAAAGAGAATAAAATCCAATGAAAAATACTATAAATTTATATCTAAAAAGAGATGAATGTACATTCATAACATTGATCCTCAGAATAGTCTTCTAATGTTTGCGGATTTTGATTATCATTATACCTACTTTGGTAAGAAGACATGAGTTACAAGGTGCCACCATAATATGAGGGGATACATTTGGACAATCTAGTGATGTATGGCTGTAATACCCACACAATTGACATTGTGAACCATAATATTTTGATCACTCCATTTGATTTTTTAAATGGAATTAAATTACAAAAAGGAATCTAAGATAGAAAATAAAAAAAACATCTAATTAGAATAAACTAAAATTATGAAAAAACTAAAACAAGTTGAGGGGTTATCTAGAATTTACAAAAGAACTAAAATTAAAGATAAGTTAAGAAATTGTGACAAGATAAAATTACAAAAATAAATTAGAAAGCAGTATTACTGTAATGAAAACTCGGTAGAAGGAGGAGATAAACTACCAGACTAGTTCTCAGTTGGAAAATAATTTACAAGAATCTCAGAAATAAAATTATGGAACTAGACTAAAAATTATGAAAGTAAACTACAAGATAACCAAAGAGATTATAATAGAAAAAAATTACAAACCAACAAAAATTACAAAAGAAACTAGAAAGCAGTACCACCAGAATGGAAACTCAATAGAAAGAGGAGAATCACTACCAGAATGAAGCTCTGTAGGAGAAAGAAATAGGGAATATAAGTATACAACAAGTCTAAAAGCTATAAATAAGCTAATGAATTATGAAACAATATTAAAATTATAGAACAAACTAAAAAATTTTAAAATCGAACTAGCACATGTCGTCCCCGACAACGACGCCAAATTTAATGTGGTCGGTTACACACACATGAAATAAATAGGAGAAGTCTCATAGTTTAACCTTCTAAATAGGTTGCCAATGTGATGCAAGCACCAAATCAACTCTGTTATGATAAGGTGTCGATCTCAAGATATGGAAACAAGGATGGTTGGTATTCAAATCTAATTGCAAAAACAAGTAAGTAAAAATTTGATTTTGAGAGGTTGATTATAACTAAAAACAAAAGTAAATTACTGAAATAAACTTAACTAACAAATGATAAAGAGAACTAAGGATTTGGGAAAACATCACCATATCCAAGCCTTTACTCAAGAATTGAGTCCTAAGTTTCAATGATCAATTTAGGACCTTGTGGATTCATGTCTATTTGGACAATTTCACAAGGGTTAGACTTTCGACAAATCCATTGATCTGAATCTTTGCTGATCAACACATCCCTATCTGAGATCTCATCAAGAGACATGTGCATTCCATTCCAAAGTTTGAACTCATGGGTCAGATGATCACTTCAACATAAGTTATAACAAATGAATCAAATAAGAAGAAAGATCACATAGTCACTAAGAAATCATGGGTTTGTTCTAGTGGGGATCTGAGATCCTGGCACCTCCAAAAGAATATAATCATTCTCTTAGAAAGATATATACAAGCTCAGAAGGATGGAAATATGATAATCACAGTTCAGGGGTTACGAGTTTGTTCGTGTGGGGATCTGAGATCACATCACCCACAAGAATATATCAACTGATCCAACAATAAAAAAAGAAGTGGAAGGAAAATAACCTTTCATTGAATTAAGGGAGTCAAATACATCGAATGATAGCTGGCTATGTGGCTAGTTTCCATGCTCCAGAAGAAATTACTTAAGCATAATGTTGACACAAGGTTGAAAAAAAGAAGAGGATCCATAGGCTAGTAATGAAAGAAGAATTTGAATGGACTCTGAACTAGCGACAATGAAATAACAATCCTTCTTCAATCGTTGTCCAAGTACAAAAAAATTAACTAATATTACAAGGATAGAAACTAAAACAAAAGATCTAAGACACAAAATGTCTCCTAAAGGAGAAATTCCAAAAGAGATGAAATTTGTGCTTGGACTCCTTCTCCTTTCATACAAGGGGAGTGAGGGCTGAATGCCCTAGAAAAGGCTGCTCCTAGTGGTGGCTGGAACTTTTTCGATGTGGTCAATGGTGGTGGATGGAACTTTTTGGATGTGGTCACTGGAGTAATCTTTGACAAATTCATTGTTTGTTTCAATATACAATAGAGAAAATTGTTTCCTTACTTTAATTTACCATTCAACTACTTTGACTCTCCTTACTACATATTTTTGCCATAGGAGTTTTGAACAAATTTCACACTAGTCATAAGTTCAAAAATTCTCCAAAAATATATTTTTCTTGTATGTAATGAAATTTCCTTTCCAAAACATGTTTGGACATTAGATATGAAATTTATATGGAGAAATTATGGATGTTTTGGTGGGGTGTATATTAATCATTGCAGGAAAATCTACAAGCGAGTTGATCGGTTGGAAAGCAAGTGACCGACTGGCCAAGCCATCCAAAAATATGTTTTTCCTTTAGATAATTAATTTCCCTTTCCTAAGTATACTTAGTCATTAAATCCCATGTGGGAATGCAAAAATGTGGTCATTTTGATGCGGGATATATCAGGCATTGTGAGAACATCTACGCGTAAGTCCATCGAGTGGAAGTGTGAGAGGTTGAAATTGGAATTAAGGCCTCCAACTTTCTAATTCAGTGTAGGTTCTTGTATTTGGGGTTCAATGAGAGTGAAGCATAAAAATATGAATAAAAGCGATAAGAATTCTCATTAAGGGGAATACAAGGAAATTGTAGTTACTTCCTACAATTGTGAAAAATCAAGATATTATCCTAAATAATTGAATTAAAAATGAGATAAAAGAGAATGAATATGAATTCATCAATGTCATAGTTCATAGTGGAAAATAGATATATCATTTGAGTTGGAAAGGTAGAAAAATAATAGAAAAAAAAACTAGATGATTCAAGTCAGGTGATCTTGTTATGAGTGGGGAAGGATGAACACCCCATCGCACCTGGTAAGACATTATCATGCCATTTTCACACAATTGGGAAAAATGTGATTTTAGGTTTACTAAAGTGAAGCAATTATAGGTTTTTTATGGGAGGAACTTTAGGGTTGGATATGTCTGCTTCCTTCACAACATTGACCTAAAAGTCCTATTTTTAGGTAGATTGGCGTCCTAATCACCTCAGGACTACCTACGGTGGAAACCCTACATGGGATAATTAGGAAAAATTCACATGATAGTGTATAGGATGATAAGCATATCCAAGTTATGAACAAGATCTAATCATTTGTTCATGATCATATCAACATGAATAGATAATAGTATCACATATGCAATATTAATTAGATATGAAAAATTAAATAGGTTGGAGAAAAAGGTAGTTAAAGTAGACTAAATAGTTAAGAAAAAGGTCATATTACCACTTTTATAGCCTAATGACATTAAAAAGGTAGGTGGTGTCATAGGTTGGATTCCATGATCATGAATAATCTAGAAAGTAAAGAGAAAGGTAGTTTGATCCTATGGCTTTAGGAGGTTCAAGAGGGGCTCGAAATATAGTGGATATGGGGGTATTGATAAGGAGGAATTTGGGTTTGTGGTTTAGGATAAAACCTTTTAGAAGAGGTGGTGGATCACTTTTATGCATCACTTGACACGGAATGTGAAATTAATGTAATCTTCCACATGGCACATTGCTGATGGGTCAGATCCAATGGATGTTCTAGGTTGGTGAAAACATGTTTTCCAATTTTCTAGTAATTTTAAGAAAGTATTGGAAAAAGTAACAAAAAAAGCACATAGAGCCTAAAAATTTGGGATTATCCCTCATAACTATCTTAAAAGAAATTAATTTTCTATGGGGAAAAAGAAATATTTTATTCAAGATAATTCAACTAGGCAACTTACAAAAAAAAGGCTTGTAAAGAAGCATTGATGAGCTAATTGCACTTTGAGTCTGAAAAGAAGGTTTCTTCATAGAAATCTTTGAACTAGGTAAAAGTGAACAAAATTAATGGGCTATATTGGTGAAAAATGTGCAAAATGTGGAATGGACTCCATCATTAGCAAGAGAATTATCATTAATTAAATTTCCGCTAAGTGAGAGGAAATTGAGTGTCAATAGTTGATATGCTCAACTATTCTCTTAAAGTTATTATGGGTGGCTTATGTATTTTTGGAAAATATCTCAATCAATGTTTTTTCTTTCTCATAGTGGTTCTTATGAGATGTGTAAAATGTAGATGAGTTATATCTCAGGAGAAAAACCCATTATGGTCCATGAACGTATTGTATTGGAACACAAAGTTTGTAAAAATGGACTAAAAATTAACAAGGAAAATCTAGTCTAATCTATACATTGACCATTCCTTCTATCATAAGACATGTCCACTCTCTCTTGGGGAATTCTAATTTCCATCATGGATTTATCAAGTATTTTAGAAATATTTATTACCATTTATGCTTCCTTCTAGAGAAAGATGTTGAGTTCCACATTGATGATCTGTGTGTAAAATCTTTTGATGATTTGAAGTCAAGATTAGTTTTTTCTCCTACTATAAACCCCCCTTACTTTTGTATGCCATTTTTCATCATGACTGATGCATTAGATATGATAGTGTGGTTTGTTCTTAGTCAAAAAGTTGTTCATGTACCACGTGACATTTATTATGCTGGCAAGAATTTGGATGATGCTCAAATAAATTAAAGTACTATAGAGAAATATATCTTGCCATAGTGTTTTCTCTTGACCAATTTCATTTATATGTTTTGCAAAATAAAGTGACGATCTACACTGACAATGATGTACTCAAGTATCTTATGATTAAAAAAGTTCTAAAGATAAGGTTCATCTGATGGATTATTTTTCTTTAAGAAAAGGACATGGAGATTTTTGATAAAAGGAAGATTGAGAAATCTATAGTAGAACACCTTTCTAACATAAAAGACCCTTATGATGAAGTGACATAGATCAACAAAAAATTCCACATGAGAAACTCCTGATGATTGGTACATGCCATCAAACATGGTACAAGCACATAGACAACTTCTTAATTAGTGGAAGGGTACCAAGCATATGGTCAAGGGAGGAATATTATAGATTTTATGCTATGTTTAAAATATTATGTGTTGGATGGATTTTATGTTTATTGCATAATAAAAATCACCTAGGAAAAAGACTTTAGATTTTTAAGTAAGTACATACAATAATTACCACCCACAAGAAAGCATATCTTCTTGTGGTATTGTTTAGGATTAAACCTAAGAAAAATGATTTTAAGAATTAGTATGATAAAATTAATCGAGAAAGAACTAGTATCTAACCCTAAGTTTGGATGGGTAATTGATTATACTAAGATTGGAAATAATAAATGGGTTGAATTATGTTTGGATTATCAAATGGATGGGAACACTAAGATGGAATGGGTTTTTCCACCACTACCACATATTCACTCTCTCACTACATCATATTAATTGTGAAAATACATATGTTGGGGCTAGGTAAATTTCTCTTTCAGAACTAGGACTAAAACCAAAATCAATAACACTCTAAACTCTCCATCGCATTACTTAGAAATGATTCTCCAATAGCCTCAAAGAACACCTCTTTAAAATTGTCACCAAGGGTTTAACAAGAATAAACAGACATCCTAGATCCTATTTTCAAAGTTCTCTTCATTGAAAATTTAAAAAACGTGTAAACTTGATGATCATGTTAGATTAAAATCATGAAATGATTAATTCTAAACATATAAAAGTCCATATAATAATATATACAATTAAGAGAACAAAATTTGGGTAGTGGGTCTACTCCCCACACCCTAACAAGAGGACTACCCACTCATGGAATCAATAATAAGTCTAACAAGGGAAGAGAGGGAGCTAGCCATCATCACAAAACAAGAATAAGACACAAACATGGTGTGTAGAAGTGTTTCTTGAACTTGGAGATAAGAGCATGTAACAAGCACTAAGAACACCCCTTGACATTCATCAGAGGTAAATCAAAATGCATCGTTATCCTTTATAGCCCGAACTTGTTGTTTCAAGAGTGGAGTAAATGAATGATTCAGACAATTGGATTGTCTTGGCGGTCTATGTATTCTTCTAGGTCAGGACCTTGGACCCTTCATGCAGTAAGAAGCCCCATCAGTTGATTGGTCATCAACAGATGGAAGACATTGATGGGAATATGGAGCGCTTGTTGAGTATATATTATGTCTTCCTGGAGGATTTGGGAATGGATCCCTTTTCTAGAAGCAATGACCTTATATTTATAGGCAGAGGCTATGGTATGGAACCCTCACAACCACCTATTATTAAGTGGCCAGATGCCACGAATGTGAATATGAAACTGTGCAAGGAAGATGATGAGTATCAAGATGTTTAACATTTTTATCATTTTATGAACAAGTAGGAAGAACATTATTAGGCGATCAAATTCTTTGTATGTTAGGAAGTCAAAAGTTACATAGGAAGGCATGAGAAAGAATGTCATTAGAAGATGGATTCTGAATTTCCATTGGTAGGCATAGTGTAGAACTTTTGTCAGTTTATCTAAAGATCCATTAAAAGATGGACATTGGTAGGTAAGCACAATATTTCCATTTGTAGATGATCATCAATCGTCAAATAGTCAAATGTTTTTTTGTTGGGAAGGCTTGTAGTGTTTCCACTCGAATATGATCAATGGTGGGAAAGCGTTGAGTTTTCATTAGTTGAAACACACATGAGTTTCTTTATTTCATGAGTGTTGGGCTTCCATTGGTTGTCAACAAAATAAAGGATAGAATGAGAGAATGATAAGATTTAGGAAAATGCAAACCCACCCCGAGACTATTGCCGTGTGTCATTGGGTATGTTCCTACAAAGCATCAAAAGTCTAGTCTATTTATCAAAATGTTCTTGTTCCTTCTGGTCAATTAGTGAAACCAACGTATCTTATGTTGGTGCATAAGATATGAAGCGTAAAGATTCCATTAAAACTAGGGATTTAGATAAACAAACCTACAATTAACATACAAACTACTAAAGTCAAAATTTAGGCTAGTTGTAAAGTAAAATGATAGAAATGAATGCAAACCTAGTTTGAAAATGCAACTAAAACTAGGATGTATATACATTCACTAGGGGCGACTCACATCTCTTCAAGTATTATCCCAATCAGTTTAGAAGGAGTAGCATTCCACAACATGAACAAAAGGTATACTCTACATGTGTCACTCCGGCACATTTGGCAGTCATTTCATGGCAACGAGAACACATGTGAAAATACATCAATGTGGTTTTGTTTGGCCTACCAATTCAAGGACTATGATTATTGTAAGGCTTGTTTGAATTTGTAAAAGGTGGAAATAACTTCAAGGAGACCCATGTTTCATGTGTCCCCTATTTTACTCATGGAGGTGTTTGATGTGGGGGCATTGCTTTAATGGGATTATCTCCTCCTTGATTTGAATTTGTATACATCTTAGTGTCCATTGATTATGTGGCCAAGTGGGTTGAAGCCATATCAAGGTGGGAATGACCCAACCAAGTCAAGCATGTGTACCTCTTCAGAGAGATTGTGATTAAGAAGGCAATGATCAAGAGAATTGGTTGTTAACTAATAAAGGTTGAAGTCTATTGCTGATATACAACCTGGAAAGGTCAAAAAATTTTGACATAGTCATGTTGATTGAAGAGATGTTCATTAATGATGATCCATGATTGAATGCAATTGAGATATGAATTTACTACACTAAAGATGCCCTTATATTCATGAAAGAATGATTAATGATGAGTGGAATGGATCTCAGATGGAGGAACTAAACTTAGTGCTAGTGGGAGGCAACCTACATAGTTTTGAGAACATTTTTGCTCTAGACTTGCTTTTTTACTATACTTCTTACAGGTTTTGCTTACATATTCCAAAAATTATACATACATGCACACTTTTATTTTGACAGTTTTGTTGTTTTGGGTTGTCCAAGGGAGTACAAATTGATAGAAGTACCATGAAATGGCTTAGATGAAGGTGTGAAGTTCGAAAAATAATTGAATAAATATGGACCAACGATGCTAAGAAGTAGAAAAAATAGTCATTATAGCAATGGAAAAACCATTCTTTTTGTGGGAGATTCATTGAAAATTTGTGATCTCTTGATGAATGAAATTTTTTTGAGATAAAACAACCATCCTAGGCAGACCAATCGTTCCACCTTAAACAATCAAGGTGACATTATTGAGAAAAAATTGAAAAGAGAGACATGGAATCTAGATTAAAGGGACAAATAAAATATTCATTCTACACTTAGAACTACCATGATGGCACTGAGTTAGAATAATTATTTCACCTAGAAAAAACATTCTATGTAGATGTTGTAGTGAGAATTGTTTTTTGTTTTGAGTAGTACAACCATTTTTCACCCACAATGGCTGTTCTCGCTTAGTTACATCCTCACTTAATGGGATTCAGTGGGGATTTCATCATGAAATCCCCTCTCAATCCCCAACAACCATAATGGGCATGGTGCCCATGAAGCACAATCAATGACTACCAAGTTTGCCCCAAGCATTAGCCAATGTTTGAAAGGCCTTATCGAAGCTTCTCCAAACTTCCTCAACATTCTCCAAGGCTTCCTAAACATCCAACATCTATCCACCATGCTAGTCCACCTTCATTACATCTTCTCCATAGCCAAACCCTACATTACCAGTAAAATATGTCAAAACACAATTTATATCCATGGAAAATTTGGAAAGGATTAGAAAGGGTGTTGTATACACCACCAAGAAGTCTCTCACTCCAACATGTCGCTTAAATAATGCTTCCCTCATCACTCCATATTCAAATTCCCCATCCATCTAAACCAACTTCCACACCCAAATGTAATAATGTATTAATGACGATTCAGCTGATTTAAGTTACAATATAGGACAAGAACAATCTTTGAATGACATGTTGTAAAGTTAGACTGATTCCATAAATACAAAAAGATGCCAACAGGGAAGAGGAGTTTTTGAACCGTAAAAGTCACAAGCAAAGAGGTCCAACTTTGGAGCCTAGACATATACACTGACACCAGTTTCTCCCACAAGGCAGTCTACATCCTAATTATGCCTCTCAGTGCACATCAAAATATCCAAAGACATGAGGTGCATCATCTTCTAAGTATAATTGACACACTCTTCCCCATAAAAGGAGGACACTCCTTGTTGAAGAAGAATATGATAAGGAGAGGGTTGGGGGAAACACCCCCATTTGCATATCTAAAATCTCAGGTTCACATAAATACATGGGAAATTCCGATGATGAGGATGATGTAGAGTGGATCATGACTGAGAGAAGAATGTTCAAGTTGAGCTTGAAGCTTAACGAAAAGGTCCACATTACCCATATGAGGAATTACCATGCAATGATGATTCAACGCCCCTTCCTCAAAATCCCCATAGTGGGGTCCTACGTACAAGATACACTTGTTATAAGACCATTAATAGCCTTAGGTTGAGTATTCTCTTGCTTGGTATGTGGAAGATGGTGGATTAGAAAAAATCTTGTTCAAGGTACAACCACCTACACTGAGTTGAGACAAGAATTCTCTTGCACAATTGAGAAGACAATTTTGTAGAACATGCAATCCAATTTAGGATGTTCAGTTTTACACATTACATTACATCCTCCAAATTGAACACCATCTTTTCACATACACTGAACTTGGCAGAAAAGAGGGACGCTGAGGATATAGAGATAAGCACTAAACATTTCTTCCCCGAATTATATTGGGATGAGTTGACTAGAGAGAACAAATTAAAACCTAAAAAATTTAAGCCTAGCAATATTGCCAACCCATTCATTCACTATTTCTAAAAGGTTCCGACATACACCATATGTGTTGGGTATGACAATCAGGGTTGTTGTTCACACATGAACTGTTTATTATTTATAGCATGATGCATACAAGGGATATGAATCTTGGATAGGTGTTATATGATTATTTCAAATAAATTTCCTTAAAAAACTAATGAATTTATAATGAGGGAGATGTGACATATATTGAAATTACCTGGGATTACACTTTGGACCATCTTGAGAGCATGTAGGTTCCCAACCGATGGATACTATGTATTTGACTAGGCACACGTGATCAAAAGATTTTATCTATGTTACCATGCCACTAATCCATATTGCATTGCACATAATTTTTTTCTAATTTCTTGTGTGTGATTATTTAGAATTGCATTTTATTTCATTTGCCACTTTGTAGCTTAGGTCTCGATGTTAATAGGGTACTTGGCACCATATTATCTAATTTGGCCAAACTTGAGATAGTTTTACCTAAATATAGTTCTAGCTAAATTATTGCCTTTTTGTATTAGAATTGAATTGAATGAACATTGATGAATGTAATTCACCCCACCTCTCATATGGGAATTTGACTGATAAAGTTGCATGCTTTATTTTATACATTTGCTTTACTTCTCTTATTGGTAGGATTAAATGGAGAGAGGAAAATAAAGCATTCCATAGATGTTTAGGTTTTTTATAATGAATTGTGAAAAGAATGCAGTTGACATAATTTAAATTTGATAATGAATTGCATTTTTTGTGAAGATTGTGGGACTAATTTCCATGTAGGAACCCCTAAAGGGAGATTTATGTTGCTTGAACCCACTTGGATCCACTATTTCACAACCATCGTGCATCTCACCGCCCAATAAAAAGATGCCAAACAACACATACATCTAAAAGATTTGGGTGTAGAATCCCTCATCTTCCAATTTCATCCTACCATCACTTTCCCTAGTCACTCAAAGGCCAAATGAAAACAAAAGAATAAAAAAAGAAAATAAAAAGATCCTCCTATGTAATAGTGTCTAAGGAAAGAAAATAAGTCTTAAAGAGGGGCATTCTCACTCCCCTCTCCCACACCCATGGGAAGAACAGATGGGCGCTCCTATGCTCCTATGTCATAGAACCCCAATTTCCTCCCACAACTCTCTCTTCTAATTGCATTATTTTTGGCCTAGGGACTATCAACTCTAGTCCTCCATTCCTCAACATAACCAAGTGGTCCACCAAGTGTGGATTGAACTCTAGAAGAGATAGTATGTGAAATAAAACCACATTCCTAATTTCTTAGGTCAAAATTAAAAATGAAATGGTTTTGTGTGGAGCCTTGGAGAATCTATGTCTGAGTTGTGAATATGAGAAATTCATGTGCCTTTTCCTACATTTATATAAAAACTATGAATGAAAAGGAGAGAGAATTGAATGTATATATTCAAGGTTGAACATTTCTAGTCAAACACCCATTTTGATGAGTGAATTTATCATTTTTTAATTGATGAAATTGAAGAGATATTGAGTTGGAGCATATTGAGGACAAGTATGTTAAAATATCGGGGTGGTAATGGAACCATAGTTTGGCTCTCCATCTTGGTTCTATTTTCTCCTATTTGACATCAAGATGTTTCATATATGCATAATATACCCCAATAGATGGTTTTATAGTCAAATGTACTTGTCAAAGATTTTTTTTATGTTTTCCATGTACTTTTGGATGTAACTTGATGGTTGGAGAAGATTGAGGTGATCCATTGAGACTTCACTAAGCATGAAGGAACCCATGGAGTCACTGAAGGCAAATCCAACAAATGTTAAGCATATGAGAGATGTTGAAGTGAAAGGATATATCAATTAATAAAGAATACTCAAGTGCAGACCAAAACCCCAAAAACATGATTGTTTTACATCAAGAATGGATACTCAAGAGAAAATAAAGAATCCAAGTAAAAAAATCCTTCCAGTCTAATTTCACCACCATTAAGCCACAAAACTCCCATTCTACCCTTAAAACATTAGAGCTACTTTGGCTAAATTCCACCATTCCCTACCATTTGGTCTTAAAGCCCACAAAACATACCCCCTACTTAGAACATAGAAAGATCATTTTGTGCTCATAATGTTCACGCCATTTTGGACAATTCCACCAGATACCTATCCATTTCACCTATATCCCTACATTTCCCCTTTACCATCTAGCGCGACCATTTTGATAAGAAATAATATTCCAACTCACAAGGAGAACAATCATTCACTCTTTAGAATGGTCATTCTACTTTCCCTTTTTCATTCACTTGCCTACCATAGATACACCTATAATGGTCGTTCCACTATGGAATGGTCATTCCCCCTAGTCTTCCTATACCCACACCCATGGAAGGAATAGGCTTTCTAGTCCTAGAACGTTGTCTACTCTGATAATGGTCATTATTCCATGAAACACTATCATTTCATGTAGTATAACATCTGGACTACCCTCCACTTAACCCTAGACACCCTAGCTCGCTACATATACATTAGAGATAGCCAAGAGGCAAAGGTTACTATCCCCTAACACTTATTTATTCATCTACTACTCCCCTACCCATTCCCACTACCATTTCACTTCCTCCACCTCCATAATCCTAGAGTCCTAGGGTTTTTACAATTTCCATTCCATTTCCAATTATCTTGGACCTTGGAGGATCATGGTAATTTTCTTGCTATAGTTGGATGTGAAGAAGGAGAAGTCTTTACCAAACCCATGGCATTTAATTTCTCTACTCTTTCTTCCAATATATTTTATATTTCTTGCATCATGTGTAGCTAAGCCACCTATGGGCTATCTGGGGGAATAAATTGTGACATTGATACCATATTGGAGAAATATTATTGTAAATACTATGATTTTTTAATACTACCTTCTTTCCTGCTTCTCATTGCTGATTTCCTTATGTGGTAATTGATGCTTGAAATCACCTAAGTATATAGAGAATGGTGTATATGTGGCTATTTGAGGAAAGGCTTCCACATCCACATAGTGGATCCTTTGGTATCTACCTCTCTTCTGACATATACTTCCACTCCTATATCCCTCTGTATGAAATCTAAGTGGCTAGTATTGCCTCACATATACTTAGTGATGAATTTATATTCATTATATTTTTAGTTGCAATTTTATTCTTAGGTTTACATATGATTCTCTTATTTTACCTTATAAGTATCTTGCATTGAGGATTTCCTCATTTTGTTATGATTTTTAAGGTTTTGATATAGAATTTTGGTTTACAAGGAAGGTTGTAACTTCATTTCATGATAGGGGTGTAGGACATGGTGGTCCTTCTACAATGGACTAGATTTTCATTGATCCAAGCCTTCACGCAGCCACATTATCGAGCCATATATCATTGATTGGGAGCTCCATCAGTGTAACCCCGACAACCCACACCAATAGCTCCCCCTGAGGGTCGAGTTATCTCTAAATTGGGTTGCCCTCGGCCACCATCATTTGATATTCATGTTGGTCCACCTCTGGTGACAAATACTCCAATGGGAATTATTGCTAAGAGACCATTAACTCCTCTTCTTCTTCATTACTCACCCTCCTATGGGTATTCTTCCCAACTGGAATCATGATTGATGAAGGCATGCGCCAGCGCTCTTACAAGAATCCTACATTCACTGACTGATGAGAATTCTATAAGCGACACCTCCGATGGCTGGGAAGACCCTGATACCAATGTAATTGTTTCCTTTCCAAGTCGATAAGTGAGAAGTCCATTGGAGACATGAGAATATGATTTGAGTTTATATGGATGGTTAGTACTCCAACTCGACACCACCATCTAATGGCCAAGAAGACATGGGCCCTGATGGGAATCTTGAAGGTCACAAAACTCTTTGTCTACCTCCCTCTATCGACCCTAGTCTGATCTATAGGTAACATGATAATCAACTCAAAGTGATATCTTTTGGGTGTTAATCTTAACATCGAAAGGGGGATTTTCCTAGCCTCAATTTATGTATCTCCATGCTTAATACAATGCAATGAGGTATTCAATGATAGGTAATGGTGGTGAAACTCATTCCATCCTAGTCTCTCCATCCATTAATTTATCAACCCATAATTTTTTGTTTGCTATTACAAAATTAAAGTAATCAACAATCAGACATCTTTTTCTTAAATACTAGTTCTTGCTCAGATACATTGATTAGATCATTCTTAAAAATGTTGTCATTTTGGTTTGATGCTGACCTATACTATTATAAGATTTGTCCACTTGTGAGTGATGATTGTCATACTTGTTCAGGTAAAAATATAGGGACTTTCTCCTTACGTGATTTTTTTGTGTGATAATACACGCATCACATAGAAAAGGGCATGTCTAAAGGATGGAAGGTAATAGGAGTTGAAATACCTCTCTCCTAAACTCCTCACCACCTTTTCCCACTAAGTAATTAGGAGAATCACTTTTATAAACATATACTTGTGTGGTCATGATTGAATTATACCTAAACCCTAGTTAATTGAAGCTTGCAAGGTTTTATTGGGGGTGATAGGGACTACTTCCATTATAAACACCTTATTCAACCCATAGTAAACTGGAAGAAAATGATAACAGATCCTAATCCCAATGTGTTGTTTAGTTTGATGGCATGTTTTGCTTATTTGTATTTAATTATATACCCCTACCTATGTTCATAGTGACATTTCCCCAGACGGCCCACTACCCTTATCACTTTTCAGAACCCATATTACCTTCTTGCTATCTAATTTTATTTAACTCCTCTTTCTCTCTAGTGTTAACTAAATAATAAAAGGTGAATTCCTTTGTTAGTGTTAGTTAATTATTGTTAGTGATTGTTAGTTTTTTATTGGGTAGATAATTTCTTAGTGTATAGGTGATAACTTGTTCCTCTTGGTCAGTTGCTTTACTTAGTGTTAGGATTTACATCTCATCATCAGTGATAATTGCCTTCATTTGTTAGTTACTTAACTTACATTCCTTTCTTGCCTTGTCAGCTGAATGTTTGTCAAGTATAATCAACCCAAATCAATTTTGAAACCCTAAAAAGACTAATCTATACTCTAGAAACCTAATCAAATATAGTACCTCTAGTTCCTTCTCCACTCACTGTTGATCTAGCCCTATACTTTCCACTCTCATACTCCATCCTGAGCATGTGTACTAACAAATCATGTATTGCAGTGTTCCTTACTTGCACTTTATAAGCCTGGTGTTCCCTTGGAACATCATGGAGACCATGAATATGACCTCCACCCTTATACTAGTGTTTTCTATTTTTAGTATTCCAAATGCAACACAAAATCCTCTAGTTAGAAATTAGATCCTTATATAAGAATGCTATTTGGTAATGAAGTATCACTCCATTTCATGAGGGGGATTTATATCCAACTAAGATATATATCACATGGATTCCTTTCTTTTCCCCTCATATGGAGGGATGTAGAGATGTTGATCTCACAACTAGGTGTAGATATAATCATCTTCTACCCACTAGTACGAATGAAATCTTTTAGAGAAAGCATGTGCAATTATCAAGGGATTCGTGCAAAGAAAACATATCTTTAGTAGACTCAATATTAAACTCAACATTTCAAATAGTATGAGGCTAAATACAGTAGGCCAAATGACACTCAATAACCCACATGTCATAATCCCTATGTCGACTACATACACCAAATATTGGCATAGATAGGATCATCAATACAATGGCCCACTATCTACGTAAATGATTTTATATATGGATCTCCTCGAAAATATAATAAATCATCCAATAAATTGTGTCATTTTCAATTATATATTCATCTCCTATGGTAATCATTTTCCACTATATAATCATAAAATATAAATCTTTTTATGAGTCCAAAAACTAACATCAAAGGGCAACCTACAAATACTCCATTGTATCTTTCAATCACCCTATAATACTCATGACACAAAATCTCAATCATTACTCAAACTTATTAAAGGTTTTAAACAACCTTCCTCATATCTTTGTATAAAGTTTGAGTTTAGTCTCACCTCGTATGGGCACGTACATAGATCCTATCATATTCATATCTAGCAAACTAGGTCATACAAATTAGTCATTCTATTTACACATGGTATGGTTAGTTTGTTTACTCCAACATTATCATCCCTACTTCACTATGTGCGTAGTATGTTTATTCACTCAAAACCTCTATAGATAGGTTTATATGTATTCTACATATTCATAAAATATCTAACAAGGTCTAAAATTTTGTAAACTTCTAAATTTATCTTTCTGAATAGTTTATCTTTCTTATGATTCTTTCTATCTATTTTACTCAAATACAATTTTATGAAGTGTTAACATATTTTTTTTGAAAATCCAAGTCAGTGAAGTTAATTTTCATAATTTAGAGCATTAAAAAAAATCAAATATGATACACATACAATTTCCTAGAGAGGTGAAACTATGATATTGGTCATAGGTGTAACAATTAAAATAAATAATGTCAATGAAATACTTCATCTCATATATTAATAATAATAATAAAAATAAAATATTAAGAAAAATAAGACCTCATTGTATTATATATGTATACATGATTCTCAACTTAACTACATGCCCACTAATACATATTAAAATATAGAGTTGATAAATACTCATTGATCTTATTACACTTCTAATATAATTAGACCAAGTCTACAATTATCATTATTCATCTATGAGTGAGAAAATGTTCAATCTACAAGATTCTTACAAATAAAGATACTAAGAAACAATACTAATAGAATTTCAATATATCATCTACTGTCATGTCATCCTTTATTGTAGGTAAAGAAAATGAAATGATTGATAACCTAATGAACTGAGAAGATCCAATTGTTCAATTTAACATGAAATATAGAGTTCCACACATTAAAAATGTGATGTTGTCAAGTTACATATCAGTATTTTATACTAATTACTGAAATATGTACAACTATCCATATTTAGATATTGAATGTTCTTACCTTATTATATAAATTTTATTCAGATGGTGTCTAGTCCTATTTTGAGATGAATCACAAGAAACACAAAAATTGCAATCTTGAGGGGTATACATGATAATATCCCACCAAAACATAGCTCCAAATAAACTTTTGCACAACACCTACAATATTGATCATATATACCATTTAGATTACACATTCACATAATCACAAACAACACACAACCTATATAGAAGACCAAAGCCAAAATGGTCACCCGACTAATGTAATATAGTCAAATACCAAACCACATATGCTAAGGGTTTTATTTGGGATATGAATTATCAGTATGTGCATGATTTAATTCACATTTACATGAATTGGTTTAGCAAACACATTAAAATCCTATGCAAAAGCAAATGAGTTATTTATTTAGTTACACAAAAGAATCTATTTTTAAGAAATCCTACTGGATTTAGACTTGATGGTTCTTGTATGTTCATGTCCACCTTTTACTTATAGAAAATGTATGTGTATTAATGTCTGGACTGGGTTATACATAATTGTTGTTGGTTCGAATGAAGTTGTATCTATTTAGTTCTCACTCACCCATAGTAACTTTATATCATAAATTGGTACAAAATATAAACCAAAAGATATTTAACTATGTATTTGAAACTAAGGCTTCATGGAATATTAATTATAATTTTAAAGGATCTCATACTGATAATTGGAATTTGAGATATCTTTTCATGGATTCAATGAACTATAAGGCCTTATATTACTCAAAGTTATAAGATGTTTCACATACTAAAAAGATGGAAAAGAGTCAACTTATATTTGAAATAGAAAAACACAATTTGACCTAGCAAATAATTACTCAAAAATCCAAGATGATTACTTTTTCAAATACAAAGCAAGTGTGGAGGCTCAACTGTGCATGAAAACAAAAAAGGTACATTAATTGGCTAAAAGTTGTGATGACAACACAATATTGTCTCATGCTTATGTGAAGTTTTCAAGACAAAGAAACAATATTACCACATTACTTGATGAAGACGGGAATCGGGTTACAAATCCTTCCAAGCCTAAATAATTATCTTTGCAATTTTATACATCCCCATTCATACCTCCTATCATCATAAATTATGATGATATGATTCTCCACAAAAGAACTTATTTGTATTCAAAAAATACATATAGCCAGGGAGATATTTCAGTCTTTAGAAGATAAGGGAAACAACAAAGTTGGGGGGGCAATGGAGTATGTGCTCAATTCTTACATTCAAGTTAGACTATTGTAAGAGATTTATTAATGCATTTTATGCAAAATGATATGATGGGCCTCCCTTTAACATAAAAATTACGTAATGTAGATAAATATTTAATCTATAAAAAGAAAAATCCTACATCATGTAATCATGTAGGAACGATATACTTGAATAAAACTTTTTTGAAACTTATCACAGATTGTACTTGAAAGATGGAATCTCATATGGAAAAGTGGATTTATACTACACAGAGCAGCTTTGTTCACATGCAGGGTTGTCAATAACAGAATTCTATCACAAGAGTTCACACACATCATGTGACATCCTGGTTCATCTACATATCTACATATCATGTTCCTTGATAGATTTTGTCAAATATTTGAGAGAAGCGTTGGTGAAGGGAAACTAGTGAAACTATCACAATAAGGTCCTCATATATAACATTTTCTTTTCTACTTAATTTAATATTGATTGACAAAGAAGAAATAACACATATAAACATCATAATTTCTTTTAAATCACTGAAGGGGCTTTTAGTCAGTCTTTTTGGGTGGATAAATCAATTATACTTCTCTTTCCTTCTATTCCTACTGCAATGGAGAACAAAGTATGTTCAAGAACGTGAATGCAAACGATCAAATCTTGGAAAGTGCTTAGGAGTTCCAATTATTTATGGTCTCTTATATAAATATACATTTGAGGACTATACACAAATTTTAAAGTGAAATTTGTAGATGGGTGGCTTGTACCTAATCCTTATCTTGAAATATATGTCTAGACAAGATAATACTAGCTCCAATTCCATAGGCAATTCAAACTAGTTCACTCGCCATCAATATGTGTAGTAGATTTTATATATTGATCCATTGTTTTTTTTGGAAAAGATATCAATCAAGACAACCTTTATCATAAGTTGTGTGGGGTTAGGTTATTATAGGTAAAGAAAATGGTGGTACTTGAATTTCTTCCAAGCAAGAGTAGAATAAAGCCACGTTAATGAAATTTACATCGAACATTCACTCATGAAGAGTATCCATGTGGTCTGAGGGAATACAAATTAAACTTAAATCTTTTAGAGATCAAGTGTGTTGTAGATATAATTCATTTTGAATAACTAATAAATTTCTAAAACAAGAGTTATGTCTCATAGTATGAAGATTATAAGTAATGGAGAGTATATCAACTTGAAATGATATTTGAGTCCTAGGTGTGGGTAAATTATTACACCAAGCAATATAAAATGTATGACATGAGACTATAGATCTCAATGTTTCTTTGGTGTTGACAATGGGAAATAATTGGGCTACTAATTTTATTAGAGAATACTTCTTTACATATATTGTTTAAAAGATGAAGCTTACCTTCGCATGATGTTGATTATCCGGATAGTTTCTCGTGGTCTTTGAGTCAGATGGTCAATGACTGACAAGTTCTCCATATTTTACCTTAATAAAGGACAACACAAAAATTAAATGGAAGTTACACTGGGATCCTAAATATCCATTCGAATACAAGATATTTGGATGGATAATAGAACAAAAAGCTTTGATGATAAGTACTAGAAGAATGCATAGATATGACAACCATAATTCCCTTATGGACCAATCACCGCCATAATTTTCCTTTATAGGCATGTTAGCCGTCATCTAGTAATTAACTAAGGGTTGGTTTGGTAACCTCAAAAAAAAAAAACTAAGGGTTGGTTTGGTAGGGTGTAGTTGAACTCCAAAAGATAAGATTCTAGAGTATCATTTACAACACATTTTTTCTATTTTTTGTTCTATTGTGGCCAACCAAACTAGTGTAAATTATTTTACTTATATGCCTAAAGAACACTGCTGAGGCGTAGTTTAGATGGGTCTTTCCCATTGGCGGAGCCACGTGAAGGCACGGTGAGGCACATGCCTCACCCACCTTTCTGGAGAAAAGAACGAAAGGCCCCGTCAAACCTTATTAGCAAACTGATTAATCGTTTTTAATTTATCCTTATCGCGACTTATCAGCCATCCAGTAACGTAAATTCCGGTTATGTTGTGAAACAATATATCGTTATCGAGCCTTATTTTCATAGCGGCAACCTTAAATGAACAGGCTGGGGCAGTAAGTAAATGAAAAATCTTCTTTCTATCGCTCAGCCACCGCCACCACGCAGCCGATATAAGTTTTATGCTTTGTTCGGCAAAGCGTCATACAGCGTCCGATGGAAATAGGTAAACACGGGCAGCTTTAAGGAGAGCACGGGCAGCGCAAACGCAGCAGCACCTAACACCAGTGGAGTGTGTCGCTAGCCGGATTATGATTCTGATACAAATCAAGCGGCCAGAAGCAATCAAATATGGGCAAAAGCCACGGCAACAAAATGAAGCAGTGAAAAGCAGCAGGGTCTAACGCCTTGCCGAACACTGCATTAGTTGTACTAGAGCAACCATTACGAAGCATACAAAGGAATCTGGCAGTACGGGCAGATATAGAATCGCATAGTGTGGAAGATATCAAGAAGATGGAGGTTCTCCGAATGTGCCGTCAAGATAAAGTTTGTAAAGATATGAGGTTGCTGCATGGATAGTTCAGGTATACATCGAGGTATTTATCTAGATCGACATGACTGACGGATTGCCTACAACTTGCCGTCACTCCCCACAGGTCAACCATTAAGGTGTTTATCTAGGATCTATGATGAGTGGGAAGCCTTTGTTTGGTCTACATTCTAATGGTTCGGTCATGTGAGATTATAGTGATTTCGCTTGTATTCTGACGGCCTATTCGTTAAATGTCAACTCAATACATTAAGACCGAACAATCCTTCACATCTTTGAGCAAATGGAAGTTTATGACACAGACTATATATATATATATATATATATATATATATATATATATATATCAAGTGTGTACACATTCAACTATTCCTTGTCGCTGCTTTCTACTATTAGTTAATATAATTTCACTTGCAACGATGGTAACTCTTCTCTTTTAAGTGGAGAATCGTGCACACAACTTTTTTCAGAATTAAATATGTGTTGAATTCTATTACTGCTATACTGGATTTCTACAAATCAACATAGGAAGCACGATTGCTGGAGATTACAGAGCTTGTAGCAGCAACTTAGCATGTGTGTACCAGTTTCATCTTCTTGTAGTGTTTAGGAGGTCGTAGTCCCCATTCAAATATTTACCGGGAATTATTTGTAACTCTCCCTATGTTTTTCTACTCCTTGTGTATATATTTTTCATATAATAGGAATCAACTAAAATATATCACTTTCAATTTTAGAAAAAAAGTGATCCATGAAATATTGGTTGTTAAAGTAGAGATTTGGTAGTTCTTATACTAATGATATTGTTTTAAAGATTTCCCAATGAGTTGTAATGTCAACTATAGTGCACCTTCTATGTAACATCCATAAGCATGGAAGAGAATATTTTTCAATATTATATACTATTGATTGTCAAACTCCTACTTGGGCCTCACCCACTTAAGAATTCTGGCTCCGCCACTGGTCTTTCTACTAATGAAAAGTGAACAATGTCCATGGAATGATTTGAGAGGTATACCTAAGACAAAACTGATTCTTATCGGCTACACACCGCACCAACTACATCATACTGAACGGCCGACTCGCGCGGATGGGAAAAGATATCTAATATGATCGTGTTTTTCTTTGTGGCCCACCTAACAACATAACGACAGCGTGGAATTGTGCATATTTACATAAAGGATTACGTGAGGAATTAGGCACACAGTGCCGCCTCTTTCAATATAAACGTTAACACAGGTGCAGTTTCATAAATCCAACGGCGCTAGCAGTCGTGTTGTCTTATTAACTACCAGGTCCACCACTAACTAGAAAACGGTGCGTCGGATTTGTTATTCCTATCCAGAATGTTGACCCATGGTGGGTTCCCTAGCTCAGTTCCATCACAAGATGTTTATATGCTACTATCGTTGCTGAATGCTGAGGTGTCCAATGGCCCACTACGGCAACTAGAGGGGCCAATTTGGTTGGAAGGGGCCATGGGGAATGGATCATAGTAGTCGAGGGTATCAGAATTTTGAAGGATATTGTTATTACAATCGGAACCTTAGATTACTACCACACCTTTGGTCCACATTCACTAGACCAAAATGAATCTCGAGACGACGTTGGGTGGGCTCGTCTGAAAACGACTCACCTACTACGGAGGGAACAACCGAAACTTCTCAGACACATACAATTTCCTTCGAACATTATTAACTAGTTGTGACCTTGCTTTTAATATTAAGTTAGACACCATTAGTATCGACGCTAACTTGTTAACCTTAGGACACCCAACTTGGTTGTTTGTCTCAATTATGTAATGTGCACCTCTAATCTGCCTATACTAGTTTCAAAAATGGATCATTCAAACGTAAAAACCTAGATTTGATGTTGACGGGTAGCAATGGAGCCTTAACTTTGCTATCTCTGCTAATACAACAACGGAGCCTTAATTATAAAAGCTATGCTTGTCGATCGAGTAGGTGATTTTGGATTAGTTCTTGGGATTTTTGGTTGTTTTACTCTCTTTCAAACATTAGACTTTTCAACCATTTTTGCTTGTACGGGGGACTCCAGAAATTTTTGGATTTTTTGCAATATAAGATTGAATGCCATCGGTCTTATTTGTAATTTACTTTTTATTGGTGTTGTTGGAAAATCTGCACAAAAAAGATTGCATACTTGGTCACTCGATGCCATGGAGGGATCCGCTTCAGTATCTACTTTGATTAAATTAAGTTTAGTATTTTCTTGGGGATGAGAAAAATTCTAAGATAGGAGTGGAGGGTGGGTGGTACATACTCCTTTCTAGTCACACCTATCTCTTTCATTTTCTTGTTTTATTTCAAGATTTTTTTTCTTTGTATGCATCCATTGTATATAGTTTACTTGCATTGCATGTAGCTTAAAAATATCTTATTTTAGTTCATAGTTCTTGCAATGTTAGTTGAACCCATTATCTAGTCAGCTTAGTTTACCTTCATGTTGCATTGCATATAGAAATTGTTATACAACCCCCTTATTTGAAGTAAGTCCTCAATGATAACTATATTTCTAAAAACATACCAATGGTTAGAAATCACCCTTTGTAAACAATAAATATAAGCATGGTGTTCCCTATAAATGATAGAAATTCATATGAGATTGAGCAGAATGAAATACATCATGTTTCTTTACTGATTAGCATATATGATCGTGGAAATGTCTTAATTCTACATATGGCATTATGTGATTGAATTATTTTGTAAGATTGCCCCTATGCTCTGAATTTCAATACTTGAGATGCACAAGTTCAACCCTCTTCTACATGTCTTACATCATCCTATCCTACCCTACCATTCGTCAAATAAAAAAGATCACTAGAATCTGTCAATCTCTATGCTCATGGTGGCACACCCTCTATCTCCCTCTATTTCAAGAAATCTAGCTTGCTTAGCTATGCTTGGTGGTTGGGAATGAAACATGATATGAATAAGAGAAATGCATATTGGTTGAAAATATTTATTTGGACATTGACTTAGATTTTGTATTACTCGAGGATGAGAAATGGTCAAGCTCGAGGTTGAGATGAATTTCTATTCATCATGTTTTATAATTGCATTTTAGATTTAGTTTAGCATATTATACTTGTATTTCACTTGATTTAGTTTTTAAGTTGTTTATGCAATTTATTTGGTATTTAGTTATGTTTATATTTAATTTGTAGGTTGATGCAAGTAGAAGATGATAAGTCATGAACTCCCCATTAATATCCAATAAAGAAGTCATACAACTAAGGCAAGGAGAAGAGGATAAGTCATAAATACTCTACACATTCCATTAAATAAATCAAAATATTAAATCCTCTTGATTAGATTAGATGACGCTACCGAGTGCAAACCCTACAATGGCGAACAATGGGGAGACAAGGGAAGCGAGTGGCAGTGGTGATGTAGCCACATGGAGATGAACTACTATTCCTTTGGGATGGTCTGGTATCTTCCTAAATTATGGTGGGCATGGAATAAAGCAGGAGAATATACTAAATAGGAAGCTTCTCCAGAAGGAAAGAAGATGGAGGTTGATGGTGGGTTAGGACAAGATGTTTTCCCTCTGTTAGTAGGGCGTATAGTGCAGAGTCAGGGGAAGCATGAGTCAATATAAAATTATATAAAGATGGTGTAGGTGGATCCAAAAAGTAAGCTAGTCATCATATACACATTACGTCAAGGCACTTGATCTATGACTGGAAAAAGAAGACATCATTGTGTGCTCTAATGATGGGGTACCATAATTGGATATGAAGGATGGGACTCTAGAAATCTTGCTAAAATTGTGGAGGTACTCAGTGGTTACTAAGATGATGTCCTAAGATATTCAATATTTGATCATATAAGATCAAGCTCATGTGGAAACCCAATGGAGAATTTTATATGATAGATCTAGATAGAGACTACTACCTAGTTTATCTATTGAAAGAGGAGCAATACCTTAAGGTGTTAATTGGAGTTCCATGTCCCTTATTTGGTTCCTATCTATCTATTTACAGGTGGAATCCCCTCTTCTTTCTGAATAGTAACAACCCAGATAATATGGTGGTATGGATCAAGACATTGAACCTTCCATTGTTTTTGTATTGCGAGAGGTTCCTATAGGAGATAGGAAACTCCAATGAAAGACCATCAAAATTGACATAAATACCACCATGCAACATCAAGTAAGGTTTTCTAGAGTAGCTGTAAAGATTTAACTGTGAAAACCACTAATTTTTCCAATCAATGTTCTGGTAAGGAAGCATATCATATAATACAAAAACATACCTTTAATTTGTTTGAGACGTGGTCGATTTGGCCATGATGATAAGGATTGTAGATGGAGATGGTAGTAAGTAGGGAGACTTTTGAGAACTCTAGAGAGGAAGGGGAAGCACAAAGTGTAACGTCTCAGGATTTTAGGCCTCAGACAAAATATTTTTTAAAGGAATGATTGGACTATCTATATCACCAAGCTGCACCTTCTTTTTAGGGAGCCCATCACTAAAGAAATCTATAGTTAAGTGTGCTTAGCTTAGAGTAGTACTAGGATGGGTGACCAGTCAGGAAGTTTATCCTGGTTTGTGTGTGAGTGAGGACAAAGAGCATAGTCAAGCTAGTGGTGGTCTGGAGGGCCATTCGTCATTCCTAAACTCCACTAGAGCCTTGGGTAGTGGGCCCATGTGTTACAAATGGTATTAGAACTATAACCCCTTCAGTAAGTGGGGCCCACATGGGCATGTGATATGCCAGTCTTAAGTCGTGCAGTCTAGGCATGTTGGAAAGGGTTGCCCATGGTGATGTAGCCACTCTTGTGCTGGTATTCTGTGATCAAGGGTTGAGTGTCCATGGGCTATTCTGGGCCTGCACTGAAATGGGGAAATATTATGAGGTCACATAATTGAGCCTTGATGAGGATGTTAAAAGTCTAAGTGGGGGAGATTGTAACATCCCACGATTTGAGGCATTGAATAAAATGATCTTAAAATGAATGATTGGACTATCCATATCATCAAAGTGCACCTCATTTTCAGGGAACTCATCACTAAAGAACTACATAGTTAAGCGTGTTCATCTTAAAGTAGTACGATGATGGGTGATCATTCGGGAAGTTTATCCTAGTTTACGTGTGAGTGAGGAAAAAATACACCGTTAAGGCTAGTGGTGGTATGTGGGTCCAGTAGGAAGCTGGCTGATTCTCAGAGTCGACGCATGCTCAACCATTGCAATGGAAGCCAAGGAGACAAAAATAGAAGAAACAAGCTAAAAATATTATAGAGGTGGTAATCGAATTGGATGATTGAATCTTTTTTTATGGTAGTTCGAAATAGATTTTGCTAGCCTTAATATTTGCATCTATATCACATCGGGGAGAATTTTAGCGTGTTGGGCGTCATAATGCACAATGTGAGTAATGATTTTGCTTTTTTCCATGTTATATATTTGAAGTGGATCAGCCTTCTAGAGAAGTGTACACAAAATGAATTGTCATGCTCATATCAGTACGTATGGAGTTGGTTAGACCATATGTATTTCTAATCTATACAAAAATAGAGGACTATACTTTGACATTGAAGATGCCATAACCATGGCTCGAGTTTCATTTTAGTATGTGTGACTAACGGTTCCGAAACACCATAACATTTGTCGTGGAAGGATTGGTAAATGTATTACGGGGCCTACTACATGGGGATGGACCAATTATATTCTATTAACACCACGCGTTGTTTGTGGAAGCACGTTATAGACTATATGGTCCCTTTCTTTATGTATTATGGACCTAGAACATAAAATACCAAGATTTTACTTCAGAGTATTGGATAGAGATATATCCAAGGAATTGAATATTTTAGGGACATGGAGTTTTTTTTTGCCATGAGTTGTGAAACTTCAGAAATCTACAAGCCAGACCCATATTGGAGTATTCTAGGAATATCTTCCAAATCCTAATTCCTAGTCGTAATGGTTTTGAAAACCCTTAAACTCAACCAATCTATATACATTACATAAAAGAGGTCATCATAGACAACATCATAATTTCGTTCATTGTTTCCCCCAATATGAGAACCCATAAATAATTAAAAGAAAGAGATAGAGAAAGAGAGAGAGGGAACAAGTTCCCAATACCTTGTCCAGATCAATTACAAGATGAAATTTAATATATTATTACGTGATGATGAGAGTTTAAGCATTTTTGCTGTTGTAATCTCGATGACATTTTGTAATATGTTGGTATTGAGGTTCATAATGAAAATGTATGCCTTCTGCCGATGGGACTTTTCAGAAGAAAAAAAATGAGTAGGAGAGGAGGAATGTGGAAACCTGTTATTTCTGATGTATATACTTTTGTTGGGGTCCCCCCCCCCCGGATATCGGATAAAATATTGGCATATCTTCTTCTCTGCTACAGTCATCTCAATAATTAACACCTGCCTATTACTGCTTGTTGGCATAGACATCTTTTTACTTCATTAATATTCACACGGTTCTTGATGAAAATGTAAGAGCCATCAGAGAGCTTTAATTAGTTTGTATCTAGATACGGGACATCAATCCATAACTCATAATTAGCCCTATCTAAATTGTATTCGTTTATGAACAGTCTGGTACTATTTTCTTGCATATAAAAGGGATTATTTGGTAATACGGTACTAGCCATAACTAGTTGACAATGAAACGGTTACTGACTGCTATGATTTTATCGCGATGGGGAAATGCCAATCCTCGGTTGCATCCTTTCCAACGGCCTATTCAAAAGTGTAATGCAAGTGTAGCAGTGGTCCTGGTTCTACCTGTTGATGCGATTTACCACTGACAGGACGCCACTCGCTTGTCGAAACTCATTGCATTCAGACATCCACAATTTTTTTGGTTATTCTGGGTTCTTTCTAAATTCCACCCTTTTTCTTACCATCTTCTCCCATCCTTCTCTGATGGACAACAACATGTTACTAACTTCACAGTGGACTTTCCGGACATGAGGCATTGACGTGTTAAATATTTAGTTGCCACAGACCATAAAGGACTGTGTGGGGGCCCCGATCTTGAGTTCTTAACTGGATTCGTCGACATGCACATGGAATTGCCGAATGCGGTTCTAAGAAATAATGATTTAGCACTAGCTGCTGTTTGTCAAGGAAGGTCATGGCTGGAAAAAATGGGAGCATATACAATGAAACGTCATCTTTGATGCTTTCAGTTCATGAGATACATGCAATCCCCCTTTCAACTTCACCGTGAAGCTATTAGTAGAGAAGATTGTATGGAAACTTACAAGCACAAAGTATGTACACCTAGGCGGTCTACAAACAGCAATAAACGCATGGGATCTACAAACAGGAATACAATATTGGAAGTTGTTTGACATGTCCCCATGTTAAGCCTGAAGTCATAAGAAAATTCGTCAACAAGTCTTCCTGGATGTATATATATGTAGCCCACATATGCGAGCGACTTTGTGGCTAACAAGTTCCCCGTCCAAAAGCAAAGAAGATTTTGAATACTAGATGACTGGAATGGCTACTCCTGCAACGGATGCCAAAGAAGATGGATCGGAATCGGATCATCTAATCTATCCACATACATATACACATTGACCTGCAACTTGGTCGTTTACTTTGCAGATCTGTAGCCACTGTGAAAACTAAGCTCGAAATCAAAAGGCACTGGTTAATTATATATTTCCCTGTAGTACATGGCATGTAGGCACTCCAGCTCTCTGGTAGTGTTGTGATTCCTCTTTCTTTAAAGCTCCACCGCTCGTTCTTGGGGATAGCAGTGACCGCTACTTTCTATCAGAATAACAGCGTGTTGTACTGTTTTCAATCAAATAAAACTTATTATCTCATACACTGGACAGTGATGTCACGCCACCAATCTTTTGGAATGCTATTCCAAAAAATGAAAATCGAAATATTAATTACATTCCCTACTATCACGATTAGAAGGAAGCATTCGTAATCACATTTAAAATAATTAGACGTAAATGATGTTTGAACCAACATTGCACATTCAAGATATATGAAACAAATCAGTAGCCATGATTAGGAAAAAAAACTGATATAGCACATTTTAAAATCAAAATTACCAATATAGCACTCCTTATGAAATATTTTACAGAATAGCACACTTTATGTGAAATCCAACACTGATCAAAGTGACGTTTTTCATATCCCAAGTTAAGAAATGCCACCATATTTGGCTTTTTCATTATTAAACTTTACAAAAATAAAAAAATCAAAAGCAGCACATTGTGTGCCATTTTTAGTTTGACGTTCCAAATTGAAAGCGCCACAAATGTGGCATTTTATGCTTTTCTTATTTTTTCATTTTCAAAATGATTAGATCAAATATGGAAACGCTTTTTGATCCAGGGTGCATAAAAAGTTTAAAATATGATATTTTCTGATCAAAGTATGTTATTTTAAAAAATATTTACAAGTTTGTTATTGGTAAATTATTTTTTTAAAATGTGCTAAATTGGTTTTTTCCCTGAGAAATTGTCCAAAAGCCATCTAGGCCAGGGCTATGATTGAGGAGAAATTATCAAAAGATAACAACTTATTTGTGCGGCCAAATATTTTTTGATTGAGCTTCATTTATCACTACTATAAAAGAGACAAGTTTTCTTTCAGATTAAGATTCTTCCATTTTACGTCTACAAAGGAAAAAAAATGTCAACCAATCACATTGCAACTTTTCAAAATAGTGCCTTCTCCTTGATCCTCTCTCTTCTAACATTTTTTTTAATTTACTAGTGAACGCACACGTGCACATGCATGTGACATAAAATTTGTTAGAAATGTGCGTGGAGAGAACTCGTCCGTGAAAGGGTCCCTACGGTAAAAGATATTTATTTGGGTTGTTTGAAAGGAGAGAATAAAAAACCATTTCCGTGGGATGGAGAGAGAAATACAGAATTAAAGATAATAAAAGTTAATAGAAGAGTGTGGGAATAAATATTTATAAGAGTAAAATTCTTTGAAAAAAAGAGAGAAGAGACTGAATAAAAAATAACGCATGTTAAAATTTCATTACTCGCAACACCGATCCCCACGTCTTTGCATGGTCAGAGAAATATAAAGCACTCCCTGTAAACATGCCCTCAACCAATATAAATGCAAAACACAGTCATGCTCCAACCTCCTTTTACACAAAAGTGGAGGTACGGTTACGCTCCATGTCCCACACGTTAGAATATAACACAAATATTATCAAAGCCAACCACGTTGGGCTTATCCTCCTTTATCCTTCAAATATAACATTTATATACAACATAATTGTCACTAGGCATCTACACAAGATAATCACTAATAATTCAGACAAGATATAAAAAGAAGTTACAACAGCAGCGAGAGTCACATCCACACTCACATCCTCAACCATTCCATTCAAACACCTCACTATAAAAATGAACATTCCTAGACCACCTCTCACCCACCAATTTGTTATTACTACTAACCACGGAGCATGTTCCTTCAATTTTACTTTACACAACTGTTATAAGAAAGTACCTCCAGATTAGGATATTAACTGATGCATTAAATACATCCCCCTTTTCTCATCACTTACAACTTTAAGTATTAAATTAATCAGCAAATCAACACACCTATTGATCTTCACAGAAAACCGGACACCCACCTATTGATATTGCCGCTACCTAAAGAGCCTGTTGTCATGCTTGGATTCCCTACTTCAGAAGACAACACATTCATGTTAAGTAAAGATATAACCATGTGTTTAGAGCCTTATTGGACCTCTTTCCGCAATAAAATTATATACATGAGGCCACCAATTTGTTATTGCTTCTAACCACGAAGCAAGTTCCATCAATTTTGCTTGACACAACTACTAGAAGAAAGCACATCCAGGTGAGGTTATTAACCGATGCATTAAATACAATCCCTTTCCTTGTCTCTTTCAACTTCACATATTAAATTGATCTTCACAACCTATTGTTGTTGTTGCTATCCATGGAGCATGTTCATCATTCTTTGATGCTCTTCTTCAGAAGATAATACATTAAGGTTAAGTAAAGATACAATACATACATTTAGAACCTCATTGAACCTCTTTCCGCATAAAATTTTATTCCTTAGGCATTTTATACGAGCTTTATCACCTCTTTATAACTCAAGTAGTAAGTAGAACTGCCAACATATTTATCTTCACATAACACTGGACACCCACTTGTTGTTGCATTCGTGGATAACAAAATTTTGCTATTGTTGTTGTGGTTGTTGCTATCCGTGGAGCATGTTCCACATGCTTTCATTCTCTATTTTAGAAAACAACACTTTTGGGTTAATCGAGATAGAATACATGTGTTTGGGACCTCATAAAATCTCTTTATGTATGCAATTTTATACTTTATGCATTTTATACAAATTTTCTCACCTCTTTAAACCTCAAACAGTAAGAATAACGGGAAACCTATTGATCCTCATATCCCATCAGAGGTATGGAGGAAGACAAAACATGTTGGTGAAAATAGACATGATACATGTTTTTGCAATATGTTGTGTATAAAATTGTATTATAGTCATACACTTCTTCCTATTGTCATTTATTTTATATGTAGTAAAAAAATTGTTCACTTTATACACAGCAAATCAGACACCCACCTATTACTATTGCTACTACCCATGGAGCATGTTCATCATGCTTTGATTCTCTGCTTTAGAAGAAAACACATTCAAGTTAAGTAAAGCTATAACACACGCGTTTAGAACATCAATTAACCTCCTTTTGTATAAAATTATATACTTGAGTCCCACCAATTTGTTATTGCGATTAGACACGAAGCATGTTGCATCCGTTTTTCTTGACACAACTGCTAGAAGAAAGCACTTCCAGGTGAGGCTATTAACTGATGCATTTAGCTTAAGATAAAAACATTCAGCTAAGAAGTACATTGGCCCAAAACCAAATCATATGAGACCTAACCCAGACCGCAGTAAACTAAAGTATTGAATTCGGGCTGAAAATCTAAGTATGTACACACACCGGGGTGGTGTATATGTGTGTAGTGTAAGAATGTTTATACTCAACAATACGTTAAGGCTTGATTAATACATATGAGGAAAAAATATATTATGAAGTGATTTTTAATTTGATAGAGTTAGTTTTGGTATTACCAGACCAGTCCAAAATCCAATATGATGAAAATCATTATTAATAGTATAAGTTGGGCTAGACAAAATTGTTATGTAGGTTTTAGATATGTCATTGGGTGCCTCTGAGTGGGATAAGTACTTTGGTCTGGTTTGACAAAATCAAGGCTACATTGGCACGAATTCATTAGAATCAAATCTTTTGGTACAATGTTTTTCTAAAGTGTAGCAAAAATGCAAATAACTAAATGGTCAAGCTAGGCTTTGCATCAAGTACGACACAAAAGATATTATCTTGAGGCAATTATAATTTTCATCAAACATATTTCTATTTTTAGCTTTCTTTATGAAAACAATATTAGTTTGTGTTGTTTAGAGGTATATTATACATGTTTGAGTCATGAATAATTGTATTTTAATTTATATTATTTGAGACAACCACACACTATATCTTAGTTTATACTGGAGGAGAGAGCTAAAAGATATCTACACCAATGTACTTTCAAATTTTATTAATGATATACAAAAACAATTCATGTTTTTTATTTTCATACCAAACATTTTAGGTATAGTATAGAAAAATGGTGATGCTATCGTAGATGACATGGCATCTAAGATATAATAGAATCAAAAGATGTTAAACCATTGTTTATTGTAGCAGGGGAGGCCAACAACTACAAAACAAGTTGTTATAGTTATAGATGTAGTTCATTTAGACATTCAATAAGAATTTATGAGTCTTTTATTTGAAATAGACGATTCAATTGCATTGTAATAGTTTTCAGTACCTATCTTGAACTTTAAATATTACGTTTTTTCTTACGACTACTTTCATTGGTGTGACTTATGCCATTTTATATTTTTAATTTATTTTTACATTTATTTTTAGAAAAAGTCATTTGAAAGCCTGTGGTGGCAACAAATACAAATTACCAAATTTGTAAGTTTGTTGACTTGTATGATAATTTTTACACATCATCAAAACTCTAATAATATGTGTACTAATTATTTTGTTCATATGTGAAAGGTTTAAATCTATTTATGATTAAACCCTCAAAATATGAGGATTTGCATTAATGACAAGTAAGGTACTATTCCATTTTAATTGTCATTTATCCATTTGATTAGTTTTTAATAAATCATTAAATTATTACTTATTTATTTCAATAGGTATCCACAACATTTTGATGCAGCACATTATGATGAACTCATATCACTCTAGTATTTGATGAAAAAACACACACCTCACGTCATCTGCAACACCTATAAATTACTGTAAAAAATCATGATATATCTATTACAAAATGAATGTTATATTTTAATCATATCAGAAATTAAATATCTAATCTTGGCAACAATTGAAAAAACAATTCTAGCTTTTTTCTAATATGTCAATATTATAATTTTTTATATTAAGATCTAATGCCACATGCATGACACATGTGTGTTCACTAGTATATGTTAATAGTTGAAATAGTTTTTTTTCATATTCTATCACCCCACGTTGATGCACATTTTTTATCATATTTAAATGATATATCTTATTTCTCTTCTTTATATATAGAAGTAAGAGTATAAAAGAAAGAAAAATATCCTAATAATGTATGTTGTATTCCATACATATATTGGATGTATATCAGAACTTCTTCAGTCATCTTTAGCCCCTACATTGCTTACTTATAAATTAAGAGGGATCCACTTATGTGGGAGTGGAGACTAAAGTTATGTGACCCTTACGTGGAAATTTTGAATATAAGGATGATTAAATAAATGTGTGCATGCCTCACCATGCCACGCCTTGTCCCATACGGATCGACTAGGCCTGTTTCAATGTGTTTCGTGTGATTTTAAATTTTTATAATATAAAGTTCTTTATTTTATTCAAATAGTGTTTTTAGTTGTTGTCATTTGGCATTCCGGAGTTGCATAATTTATCATTTTCTTAATCTCCTTTGGAAAGAAATTCTTTTGATCCAACCAAACTTTAATTCTCCTTTGAATAAATCATATACTTTTCACATCGAGGTTCATTAGCATTTTATTTGGCTAGTCCAATTCTTCATGATATCATTTTTATACCCACAACGAACCATACAAATGCTAACTCATTTGTCAATTAATATTAGAGAAAAAACGTCTAGTTGGGCATCTATCTTATTGAATATGCCCAACTATATATAGGACATTCTTGAGACATTACATCTAGAAATATAAAAATCATTGGAGAACAAGCAGAGGGTTAATGGGTGTGAATTGTTCTTTGTTTTGTGTTGGTTATAGATGTTGTGGGCATCATCCACCACCTTGCCAACAATCCACTACATCACTTTGTTCCATCTCATCTTCTTCCTTCTTCTCCACCTGCTATTACCAACTATTGTGCATCTAAAAGTGATTCCCATCTTTCTAAAGACATCAAGGGCCATTGGTTATAAATGTTGTGTTCATCATCCACCAACTTACCATTAACCCACTATATCACTTTGTTACATCTCATCTTCTTCCTTATTCTGTACCTGCTAGTATCCACTATTGTGCATCTAAAAGTGATTCTTACAATGTGTCTTTTGGAGCATCGAGGGCCAACTAACTATGGGTTTGTATGTTCTATTGGATTTGATAAAAAATTCAAACCCACATGTATGAACGCAAGAATGCATGCCTCCCCTTGCCATGCCCCACCTAGTTCATTTTAATTTAGTGTGTTATGATTTGGAATCTCAAACTTTACCATTCCTTAAAATATCTTGAAAAAGTAATTGCCTTGAGCCTCCCAAATCTCAATTTTCTTTGAACAAATTTTGTCCTTTTCCCATTTAGGTTCATTATCCTTTATTAGGATGGTCTGAGCCCCCTCAATAATTATAAGTGCATCCAAAAAACTATACACAAGGGAACTCATTTATTAATTAATATTAGAGGTGAAAATGACTAGTTGGATGTCTATCTGGTTGGCTATGTTTGACTATATATAGGACCTCTTTGAGTCATTTCTAAGAAACCTGGAAATAATCAATTCACTTAAGAACAATAAGAGAATTGTTGTGTGTAAATTTCTCTTTGATGTGTGTTTCTTATATGTTGTGTATCACATCCTCAATTTTTCCATCAACTCACTACATCACAATGTTCCAATTGATCTTCTTCCTTCTTCTCCACCTTCTTTTACCTACTATTATGCATCTAAATGTGATTCCTAGGATGGATTTTTCTGACGACATCGAGGGTCAAAGGACTGTTTGACACTAACCTCTTACAAGAACCAAGAACCAATTCCTTATATGTATGTGACTGAATTTAGGAGACAACCTATTGATCAAGCTCGAGCATAGGAGCAGTGGATTTTGTCTTCATTCCTGCGATCTTTTTAGCATGCCTTCACCCAAACTATCTTCTAAACTCATAATCACTTATTACTATTTTTTGTTGGATTATCTACTTCCTAATCTAGTAAAAGAATTTCTAAGTTTGTAGCTTAAAATCGACATATATCCAACATTGGTGAAGATAAAATCATATATCAAGTTATTTCTTCTATTTGTTAATCTGATTCATTGTGGTTTTTGTAATATGGATCCTAAAACCATGATGGCCATAGAATACATAACTAGACTAAGGCCTAAAAATTTCCTGAGATTACAATTTTATCACTGACAATAAAATATGAAATTTTAGCTCTTCTCCTTAGGTTTCTAACCGACCACCTGAGGAATGTGAACCATCTGTCAATTCCATTCCTAATGCTTTTGATACCTTGATTGCAACCTGTAGTGATCCCTCTTCTTCATAATCGCATGCACAAATACTAAAAGAAATATAGTATATTTATCATGACAGGATCTTGTCAACTCTTTCTAATAAACTTCATGGAATTTACCACAAGAAGCCATCTACTCTTGAGTTTTGTCTAGCTTTGGAAGACAAATTTGGAATGTAAGAATTTAGTCTAGAACAATATTATTTTGTTAAATGGTGTGAGTATAGTATGGTGGATAATAAGCATGTCCCAATCTAAGTAATTGAGTACTAAAGCCTCATAAAAAATTCCATTTTTAGTGGCTACAAAATTGTAAAGAATGTGAAAGTATCATCCCTAATTGAAAAGTTCTCTCCATCTAGGAAGAATTTTTCCAAAACTCTTAGTCATAGGTATGGTTGTTTAACCATTTCCTCCTTAGTGAAATCCATTTAATTGACATTCCACTATTGGGAAAAGGATGTTAAGGTCAATACCTCTATCAACCTAGTGGATTATGTCAAATCCAAGAAGAATACAAAAAAAAAATCAATCCTAAGTCCATGCAATATTTCAAGAAAGCCAAGCATTCTGGTCATAATAAGAACTGTAATTCTTGGGGGGCACATCTGGTACACATGCGACTATCGTGGTCATCTCGTCAATGTTTGTGGGGACCGTAAGAGTCAAGGTAAGCAAAATAACTAGGCCCATGTGAATGTATAATCGAACATGATCAATGTAGGGGTTGATGCATCCTATTCTAATAGGTTAGATACCACCAATCATCTTGTTGTTAATGTTAAACTTTCTTCTAGGGATAATTTGTGGATGAACTCTGGAGAGGTTTCTCACATGTTCTTTGATTGTTTTGCTTTTTCTACATATTAAGTAGAAAACAATAGTGTAATCTCTTGGGGTGATGATGAGTTTGTGAAACAGATTGTAGGCCATGGACATGTGGATCCTAAGCTCACATTTGGGAAGTCCTTAGACTAAAAATCATTTTGCATGTTCATAGTTTTAACTAAAATCTATTTAGTTTAGTCTTAATCATGTTGTCTTGTTATACTCTCTTCTGTCAAGGGAACAAAGTTGTAATTTCTAGATATAATTCTAACATAAGTGTTGGGTAAACCACTGGGGATTTAATTAATCTCAATGTCTCTTCATGTAATGGTACTTCTCATACTAAAAACATTGATTTAGTAAACTTTTTACTTCCAATCCTTGTGATATTTGGCATGCTCGTTTAGGACATGTGAACAACAACACTATGATCCATTCACGTGGACTAGATTCCTAGGACTCCTACTCCAACGATGTCAGATGCCAAATATGATTTCAAGATAAATTACTTATGAAACCCTTTAGATCCTAGAGAGGAACACATATTTGCTTTTTCTTGTTCATACTGATATATATGATTTAATAGTATTCTTAGTCATGATGGCATGTGCTACTCTGTTACTTTTATTGATTATTTTTCCAAATATTGTTGCATATATTTGTTGAAATATAAAGATGAACAATTCCAAAAACTTAGAATTTATAAGTCACACGTAGAGAACTAAACCAAGAAGAACCTTAAGAGGAATAGATCCAACAAAGGAGGTGAATGTACTTCAAACAAACTTAAAATTTTTTGTGAAGAATATTTCCTTATTCATGAAATTGCTACCCCATACAATCCACAATATAATGGTGTAACTAAAAGAAATAATAGAAAGTTGACCAATATGGTAAATGACATATTGGCCAGATCTAATCTACATCAGAAAAATGTGGAAGGGAGGCTCTTTTAACCCCTAACTATGTGTTGAACTATATTTCTCATAGAGAAGATACCTTACGGACATAGGGTTAATAGGAAACATTTTTAAAGTACCATAAAGTGTGGGAGTGCTTGGCCCAAAGTTAAAATCTGTGAAAACAAGAAGAGAAAACTTGGTCCCATATATAATGATACCTTTTTCATAGGCTATGTTGAAAATAGCAAATGCAAATAGATTTCTAGTAATATAGTCAGATATCCCTGACATTAGAACAAACTCCATACTAGAAAGAAGACATGTAGATGTTGTATACTATGAGAACATATTTCCCTTCAAGCCTAGTGCTCCCAAGAAAGTTGGTGAAGGTCCTTCAAATGTTTAAACTTTAGAATCTTCAAGAACCAATCAAGATAGAATACTATTATCGACAAATCAATATTAGAACCTAAACCATTAATGTTGAAGTGGTTGATCCTCCAAGTGTCTTTGGACAAAGTAACAAAGAACATTGGTTCCGACCTCTACACCTCTATAGTATAAGAAGATCGTAAGACCTAGCTATCAAGATGCCCTGAAACCCATATATGTTGGTTTCTAGAAAGAAATTGATGATAGTGAAATATAATCCATTATAAACAATAATACTTATATTCTAAAAAATCTACCTCCAGGTTATTAAACCATTGTATGTAAATGGGTCTTAAAAAAGAAGTTAAGGACAGATAGTAGCATCCGTAAGTTTATGTCGATGCTGGTGTCCAAAAGTTACAAACAACAAGAAGTAATTGAAAATCTTGATACCTATGACCCTATAACAAAGATCACCTCTATAGGTATCTATGTTTCCTTGGTTGTGATCCATTATCTTTAAATTTATCATGTGGATATAGAGACTACTTTCCTTAATGGTGAACTGGAGGAAAGATCTATATGGATCAACCTGAGGGATTTGTAATCCAAGTAAAAGAACACAATATTTATAGACCTATAAAATCCGTGTATGGTCTAAAACAAGCACATAAGTAGTTGAATGACAATTTTGATCAAATTTATATCTCTTATAACTTTACTACAAATGAATTCAATAGATGCATTTATTCCAATATTTCTTGTAATGCATCTTTGATTATGTTTTGTATTTTGATGATATATTAGTATTTGGATCTAATGCTTCCATTAGTGGTGATACTAATTATTTTCTCTCCAAAATTTTGATAGGAACTTTACTACAAATGAATATGATAGATGCATTTATTCAAAGATTTTTGGTAATGCATCTTTGATTATGTTTTGTATTTTGATGATATATTAGTCTTTGGATCTGATGCTTCCATTAATGGTGATACTAACTATTTTCTCTCCAAAATTTTGATATGAAAGATATAGGAATTGTTGATGCTATTCTTGGTACAAAACTGAGTAGATAAACTTCAAATTATACCTCAAATTGGTCTTATATGTACAAAAGTTTGACATAGATTTTATATATATCATTTTGTTCCTACTAGTACTATGTAAAACCTCTCTTTATATTTTAAGGCACTTAAAGACAAACCTGTGGAACAATGTTGATTTATCCAAGTTTTAGGAAGCTTGAAGTACTTAGCCAACTATTCTAGATATGATATTATTTTTTCGATAAGTAGGCTAAGAAGGTACACTAGACGTCCTAATGTCAATCATTGGAAGGATCTGGTAAGAGCCTTTAGGTATCTTAAAAGTATCGTGAGTTATAGTCTTCATCACACTAGTTTCCCAACCGTGTAAGAAGGCTATACAGTTGCTTACTCTAATGAAGCCAACTCAAACTAGAGGCTATGTGTATTACCAAGTTGGTTAGACAGTTTCTTAGAAATCATCTATGTAAACTTTAAGGGCTAGATCCATTAAAAGGGATCAGTTTGTAGACTTAGATTTTACTTGTTGTTAGGATAAATGGCTCAGACATTTTTTCTCAATTTACCTATAATTTCAAAGTCGTTCCTTCCTATGTCAACTCACTGTGACAGTAAGTCAGACATAAAAAAAAGATAAAAACAATCTAAGGGAAACATGGTAAAGTGCTTTATGGGAGTTGATGAGGCGAGAGACTTCATTATCTGTGGTGTTATGTCTCTATAGATTGTTAGGTCTATAAAGAATATTATTTATCCTCTCACAAAAGGTCTAGCTAGAAAGCTAATACTCAGTACTTGATGGGAATGAGTCTTCTTTCCATGAGTTTAATACCACAGTGGTAACCCTACTGTTATAGAAGAATGGATCAGAGGGACAACAAAGTTGTGCATGATTTTGGCAGAAGCACACCATTTCGAGTTCTACTCGTGACCCTCCCTGTGGTGATTTTTGATTTGGTCCTATCTTTGTAGAGGAAGAGTTGTGTTATGAATGAGGTCGAGGTCAAATATTTGGTAGGGTATAATACTAGATAATACACACATGGGAGACTCCTACTGTGTGAGTGTAACCCTGGGTCAGGGTTTATGTGATTTGGGCATCCTCACTAGAGCACTCATAAAACAAATTCTTGCAAAGATCATAATGTGCATACCGATATGAACATGTCCTCCTACGCTCACTTTGTTTGTATGTTTTTTTGAAATCTAAATCAGAGAGTCTGGTTCAAGATATAGTTTACCACGTCTCTCTAGATGTAGATTAACCATTATTAGGCGAGGTTCAAAATTACAAGTTACCTAAGTTACAGAAGTTGAAAAACATAGTTTTAGTCACTTTTCTTTTATTTTGTCTGTGTAATTTTTTATGGTTTATGAAATATGTGGGGCAATGTTGTATTCTGACTACATATTGGATGTATTTTAAAATTATTGAGCCATTGTTAGTCCAACATAGATCACTTTTAACGTAAGAGAGGTTCATTTAAGTGGGATTCAAAACCAAAGACTCGTGGGCCATTCTTGGGGATTTTGAATTTAAGGTTGATTGGGCTTGTATGTGTTTTAGGCTTACACGAAATTATAAAACACACACACATGCATAACTCACCTCGCCACACCCCGCCCCAATTTGATTTGGTGTGTTACATTTATGCCATTTGGTACTTTTATAATAAAAAATCATTTTTTTCTTAAACGACATTTTGATTATTATTGTTTAAAATTACAAAGATGTATAATTTACAATTCCCGTCATTTCTTGAAAAAACAATTGCCTTGATCTATCCAAATACTGATTCTTCTTTAAATAAACTCTTTTTTTTCTCATCCAAATCCATAGCCTCTTGTTTGGCTGGTCCAAGTCCCCACTATTTCGTTTGGATGTGCCCAATAAACCATGTACATGAGAACTCATTTACCAAAGCAGTATTAGAGGAGAAAACGTCTAGAATTTCTCTTCTGTTGACTATATCCGAATATAGAAAGGACTTATTTGAGCTATATCTAAGATGCCTAGAAATATGAACAAGCAGAGAGTTGTTTTATGTGAATTACTCTTTGTTGTGTGTTACATATAGCTATTGTTTGCGACCTCCACCACCTTGCCATCATTCCACTACATCACCTTGTTCTACCTCATCTTCTTCCTTCTTCTCCACTTGCTATTATATATCCACTATTGTGCATCGGAACGTGATTCCAAGGATGTGTTTTTCTAGACGATATCAGCGACGAACAGATTGTTCAACACTAACCTCTTTCTAGCACTGGGAGGTTGAACTTGAGTTGGAGGATTGACGAAATCTGGGAGGCAAGTCGTTGTTCAAACTAAAGCATAGGAAAGACAAGTTGTCTTTATGACAATGATACTTGGACGCGTCTTCACACATACTCTTTCAAACTTATAATCTCTATTCTGAATTTTTAATCGGATTATCTACTTCCTATTATAGGATTTTTTTTGCCAAATTGTAATTTAAAATCGACATATATCCAACAATCATACTATATCGATGTTTGAAGTAGAACAAAGAATTGAGTACATAAAGCAAAATTTCGATATTTCATTGAACAAGTGGCCATGTAAGAGTCACTCGCCCCCACCCATCCTCACCCCAACCACCACCGCCACCACCTAAATCTAACGGAACAAATGCATATGCTCAAGTAGGTGATGATTGATGTGTCATATCTTTCTTGATTTAGATATCAAGTTGCAGAGCTTCATAGTTTTAGAGTTTATGCTTGACTGGAGTAATTGTTCTCCGCCTCCATCATTCGTACGCTGGACAACATGAACTCGAGCTGACTGAACACTACAGTGAAGTCTTTCGTCTATCTGCTTTATTTCCATAGCTTTTCTTCCCACTCATGGCATAGACTATAGCAGATCTGCACCCACTTTTCATATTAGCTACTTTGATTTACCCTTAAAAGATGAACATGATCCGACACTAGGGACACTGATTATCGCCGACACTCAGCATAATTGACGGGTACTACTTTTGGCTGTACTCTACTATCATTTTAAGAAAACTTCTGAACTGATAAGGGAATAAATTGGATGATCAGATTCTTTATCACGGTATAGCTTGTAGTAGCTCTTTGGTTAAAGATTCCCTATAACCAACTTGTAGACCGTTGTGAGGCCCAGTTTCCGCGGCAGGAAAAGACGCCAACCTTCGAGGAAATGAACCTAACATTCAATTCCGTATAGGCTGTCCAGCGCATGCAAACGAGTAATTGTTCCTAAAACCCGCATCATTCCAGGAAATTCAGACAATCTACTATAATGTTAATAATCCAATATACCCCGTAGTCCCCACACTCAATGACTCAAGTAAGGTTCATTTATAACAGAACAAGCGTTCAACAAAGTGTGACCTTTAACAGACACCATATAAACCAGACATCCAACAATGTACTAGCTCTAATTACCAAATGTTAGTACAACAAATTAAACTATCTAATCACGAATCGAGGTTGCTCAAAACTAGGCGAGACGATGTGGTTACAGGAAGAGATAAAAAGCTGAAGGGTTGATATTTGACATCATTATCCATATACAATGTGTGTGGATAAATGGGGAGTAAAATCTATGCCAATTCTAACCGTGTTATGATTTTGTTTCTTTCATAAACAGTACATAGCGAATTCAACATAATGGAAGTAGTACAAGTCAATTTTTCCACTTCAGCTACACAATTATTATTGATAATGATTTATAACTTTCCCGCTTACCTAAAGGTATAGTCGTTACCAAATTCATTTCAGGTAAAATAAATCGTAATGGGTCAGTAACTTTTTGTTTATTGGGAGACTGTAATGCGATTTCTCATGCTTTGTCAATCATATGTAAGAAATTCATATTAATGATAAAGTCTTGAAACCCATTAGGATTATATTTATGCTATTATGCATGATCGTTCCATTATATGGATTATATTTATGCTATTATGCATGATCGTTCCATTATATTAAGATGTAGAATGCCATACTCGTATTAGCAAGAAGATGATTATGCTCAATTCCTAGTCAGGTTTATTTCTTGGTTAATCAGCTCTGACCGTTAAAATATAGTTTATGTTGGGTCTTTGATAAGTCTGTTTTCTAGACATGTGCTTCGTTAAAATGGATTTGTAGTTGGATTTGTTCATCCTCTCAATGGGGAAACGGCACAATGTCCAAAAGAATCGGAGACGATGCAGTGAAAGAAATAAGAAAAGAATCGGAAGGTGCACATCATTGTTCCACACAGGGGTGGTCCCTGGCATGCCAAAACAAATCGAATGCACTGGTTGAAACTGAAACAGTACTTTGATTTGGATGGAAGAGGCATCTACATCATTTTCATCGACCAACGGAGCTTTAAAATATTGTTTCTTTGACGGGAAGGTTCAAGATTAGGGAGTTAAGCACTGCAAAAGTTGCATGAATTCCATTAAAACCACCAGGAGAATAAACTAAAAATAAGTTTTATAATACAAAGAGAAAGTGGTTTTTGTACTTCAACCGAGACAGATTAGCTAAGCGATATCTACAAACAACTGACTTATGATAGGATATAAGAGTTGCCATGCTATCTGTATCCTCATAATTGAATACTTTTGTCAAAACTGTATTTTAGATAGTTAACAGTAAACAGTTTTCTTAGAATGCTCAAAACTATTCTTTCTTATATACGAATCATTTTATGCTAGGTAGCAAGAGGCATCTATTGACTCAAGATCTAAATTGACTATCTCTTATTTTGATGATAACTCAATCATGCCACTTCTTTCTGTCTAATGCTTCTACTTGAGTGATTAGGTATAGACACACTCTAAATCCTTAACTTGTGCATCCTAACTTGGAGAAAAATAAGTCAAAATCAATGCAAGTGTACTTTTGTGGAATATGTTCTATACCTATGAGAATCATGTTGTAAATCACTTCTAATGATTGTATGACTTGTAGTTAAGCTTAAAAAAAATTAAGAACACTTAATTTGAATATTTAATCACTTTTATGTACTTTCTAAAATTCATCACAAGGACTTTTTTCGGTCGAGTTTCATCTAGGATAAACTCGACCGACACCCTTGATGGATCTTGGTAACTGTAAGGGTCGGCTGAGTTTTCCTAGGACAAACTCAACCGACACCCCTGCACGTACAAATCAATTTTAAGCCATCAACCGAGTTTCAACTAGGATAAACTCGACCGACAACTCAAAATTAATTTGTCACATAGTGTCATCGGTCGAGTTACCTTTATTGAAACTCGACCGAAAACGCTGTACAAAATGTGTAAAAATATGTTTCTAACCGTTGGAGTGTTGTAACTCAAAAATATATCCCTTACAACACCCAAGCGACTAGAATTCATTTCTAAGTGTCTCTACTGGCTAGTAGGCAACTTCAACTATAAATAGGACCCCTTGGGCTTCATCTCATGATTAGCCATGCACTATGAAGGTCTCTATATTATAGTTGAGTGTCTCCAAGAGCCTCCTACCATTCTTAAGCTTAATCACTTGCTACATAAATTAAAGTGAGTAAGAGATTTGTAAGAGAGCTAGTCTTACATGTATATCTTGTGAGGCTCTCACTTCCTCCACCTCTGAATCTCTCTTTTTATCATGAAGATGAAGGTTCTCTCTCTTAGATAAGAGAGGTGCAGAAGAAGGAAAGGAGTCCCTTGGTGAAAGATTCTCCTTGGTGAAGGTGAATTCAAAGGCGGAAGAACCAAGTCAAGTATGGGTAAATCCTCAAGGCGTAAGACTTGTTGCAAGAGTGGGTATGTCCTTCATAAAGATGAAAGATTCGTTACAAAAGTAGGTAAGTCCTTAGTGAGGTAGAAGACTCTTGGTCATGGATAGGTAAGTCCTTTGTAATATTTTCCTCTTTGTATTTAAAAGACAGGTTAGGTATCCTTATCATAGAAAAGGAAGGTCATATGTTGTAACTCCTTTAATGGAATATAAAGAGTTCAGTAGTTAGACCATTCAATTAGGTTCTATTGGCCAACATAGTAGTAGTCAGTTCAGTAGTCAGTCAAGTAAGAGTTATTGAAAGATCAGAAAGAGAGTAATGAGGAATATGTTTTTATATTTGTATATTGCTATTGATGCATGTTAAAATGTGAAATGTATATTTTTTGTAGCATGTCTTTGAAATGAATTACTACTCTACTTATTTCAAATGTTCAAGGATGATAAATTCATAATTCAATGATTTAAACTATTTCATTATTTTACTCATTCACTAATAGAGTAGGCTCACCCATCTACTTACAAATTTTTTAAGGAAACCATGTGGTTTGAAGATGTCGACGCATTAGAGTAGAATTTCCATAAGAAATTAAGTATGAGATTAGTCAAGTTTAGTGGGTCCTCATCACTCTAGTTCTTTGTAAAGAAATAAGGGAGTTGTAAATGATGATGTGTAACATTATTTCTCTATTAACAATGTATGCATCCAATTATCAAGTTTTGTGCACAATGAAGTGTGAGAAATAAAATGAGTGTTTAGATATGTATCTTAATTATTGAAATCAATATAGAAGAATCTATGTTTAATTTTCCCTTGTATAGTTAGTTTATGTGATTGAATGTGAGAAAATGAAGAGCATGCAAAAAAAAAAGTTAAGGATGACGTTTGTATTATGTTTAATCGTCAAACTATGCCCTAATATCATGATTAGTGGCTATTGTGAGATGGGGGTGTGATATTGTTTTAGGGAAAGAAACCCCTCCTACTATTTACCTCCATTAAATGTCTTTCTTTTAATACCCACATGGGTGGTAGTTCCCTCTTCTATGAGAATCCTTGTTATATTTGATGCTCTTTGTTCTTATATAGCTCAATCCATATTACATGTGTACATATTGACATTTTTTCTTATAACTTCTACTTTGTCTTCTCTTTTGGGATTATTCTTCCAACCCTAAGTGTAGGCCTTGGAAGAACGTACATGGTGACATGGACCTTCTAGGTGGAGATCTTTGGGAGATATACTTGATATAGTTGGATATCCCTCTACTTAGATCCTTTTGTTGTTGATTTCATGTAAATCTCAAGTGGGAGAATATTATGTACACTTGAAAATTTGAATATAGTCATGATTCATATTCTACTGCTATACTTTAGTCTTTTGTTTACCATCATTTGAGAAATGAAAGAAAAATTACACGTATTCCAGCATATGTTTTTAGTATGTTTGGAATAGATAGATTTAATCCTTAAATTTAGTACGAAGTAAATCCCTTCTCATGTCCCACTCTTACAAGATGATATTTGAGCCATAGTGGTTGTATTCTAACTATTTCAATTTTGTCTCCCTAATTAAAATCCTTAGCCTATACAGTCACCCTATAACTGAGATGCTTACTTTAGGATTAACCTATGTTATTCATGAGATAGTGAAAAGATTATTTAGAGTCATATGAGGTACACATAAGAATCATGGTTGGGAAAACCTAATTCGATGAGGTTCTAGTCGCTCAAACCCCATGATGTAGGTTAGTTATGACATATATTTTTTAATATAAGGAGGTTTGAATTTTTGATAGAGTTAGGTTACGTGGATGTTGAGGTAGTAAGATAAGGAGACCATAAATATATATTTTGACTTGGCTTTGCATCAATTTTGGCACCGATTTCAGTTTTACATCACAAAGTTTTGTCATAAATTATTTTTCTTAATTACATTATATGTCTAAGAAAAGTTTTAAAATATTTATCGAGGTTTTCTTGAACTAACTCACAAAGAAGAGATATATGAACTCTAGATAGAGAAATTGAAGAATTAGTTTGAATTGATATCTGAAACCCTAGTTTTGTTGTTTGGTGTGATGCCTAGGAGGATGTGTCTTGTAATAAAGGGTTAGTTCTAAGACCGCTGACCTAGATTAATGGATGAACATGCTTTTTTATCATAATTACATAATTAAAACCTTAATATAACCCTAATATATGCATTTATATCATGTGACACACTTAAGTTTCATGTTTGGTCCAATTTGGAGACTTTTTGAGCAAGCTATGCAATTTTATGCTTATTTTGAACTTTTATGTAATTTACCCATATCTAAGGTTTTCCTTCCAATTTATCACATGGTTGTCATGCATCACATATTTTATTATTATTCTTGAGGTATTTGTACCATGGGGTGCCTTATTTCACCTTGGTTTGATGGTGACACCTATCTAGGGTTGAGTTTAGGGATTGCTCTCATGGATGAGCTATCTTGGAGGCCATAACTCAATGGTTGTCCTGGTTGGTTGGGATCCAATGGTTCTCCTTATGAGTGGGGAATCTATGGTGGTCCTTATAGATGTGAGGGTTGATGTTTTTCCCTCATGAGACCCCATGATTGATTGTTTACCTAGTGACGTGCTCAATCAATGGTATTTCACCTTTGTGACCTAGGGAACCGATGGTTCCCCTACTGATGGAGATAGATAGAAACCCTAGGAGTCAAGATTCAATGGATCCACTAGATTCCACAGCCAATGGACCTACTTCTTTGCATGTAACTGATGCTTTTTGGCCATGGACACTTGATAACCATGGTAGGACACCTTAACCTTATCTTCTCTCTCACCCATAGCTTTACATACCTTCCACCTCCCATGCAAACTATTTTTTTACACACCTAGATCTCCCTTTATTCCTAGATCTCTTCCTCCTTGCTTGGTGGAGAATAAGGAGCCAAGGTAAAAGAAGGTGTCCGATTTGCTTGCATGTGCACCTAGGGTTTAGATCTACCCTCGTTGAGGTTGTTTTGTGCTACCTTGCTTGGTTTCTTGGCCTAGTGATGTGAGGTCTCCCTTCCTTCCTTTGTTTTCATTTATTTCCTACCTTCCTCTCCCTTCTTCATGGTCGTACCCATGGTTTTCCATGGTGGAGTTTAAGCTAGATCTTTAAGAACACCTCGTTCTTGCTTCTTTGACCTAGGGTTTGCTTCCTTTTTGGAGAAGGAGCTAGCTTGGTCGAGTGGAGTTCTAAAGCTAGGATTTTCCCCTCTTTCTTCGAGCTACCTTTCTACTTGATCTTGTTTCATCTTCCTTGAGGTGAGTTATATAACTATCTCCATGTTTATTTCTTATTCCTAGCTTGCATGTACTAGACCTTGCTCTAAAATGTAGCTCTATGTAGAAAGATGCCATCTTTTGCCTAAGGTTTATGCTTTTATGGTAGTTCTTGGGTGGATGATCTTCCTATATGCCTCCTTAGCTATGTGCACATTTCTTCCATGAATATGAGTGCTCTAGACCTTTCTTGCATGTGGAAGTTGATGGGTTTCGTTCCTTGTAATTAGAGTTTTCTTTGAGGTGATAAATGATGGTTTTCTCATAGTGTCTTGGATTGATTTCTACCTTGATGATGATCCGATGGTTGGGCCCCTTATGCCAACTGATGGTGGGTGCCTTAGTTTCTGTTTAGACTTTCCTTTTTGTGCTTGAACTAATGGCTAGGTTTCCTTTCTCAACCGATGGTTTTGGTGCTCTCTCAAGTGGCTAAATCGATGAATTTTGCTATCAACCAATGGTAATGTCTTAGGGTTTTTGAGTAGATTCTCCTTCTTGTTTTGCAACCCGGTGGTTTGGTTCTTGTGCTGTTTTTCTTGAATTTCTTGTGCCAACTGACCGGCCTAAAACGCACGTCCGAAAAGTGGAGGCGGATTTGAAGTAGTCGGACTTTTACATTTATAACTCGAAACCTTCTAGGCCCCCACAACTTTGTTTACGGGGTCGAAGTAGATATATGGGGTTGAACAATAGGACAAGGGTGGTAGAGTTGAGAACACTGAATCGACACGTTACACTCCGGTAAGGGAAAAGAGATGACAAAATCCCACAAGGGGACATCTGGTTAAGGTCGATAAAACAAAAGAGATCTATCTCCAACTGGAGCTACAAGGAAGATTAAGGTTTTAAGCAATTATCAGTTTTTAGGGGTTTTCATGCAACAGAAACAGAGAGTTAACACTAACACTATAGTAAGGTACGAAGGAGAAAACTTCAGTAAACAAGCGGCAGAAGAAACATCCTGTACCCCTTCTCTCAAAGCGGGTACCTCTAACCAAGCATCAACACCCCTCTCGAGGTTGCTGGACTTAAGTTAGAGTGGAAAGGTAACTAAAGCGACTCCAATTCTGGGCACTCTCGTACTCCAGAATTGGACCAAACACTAGAGCTACAACACCTCTCTCGAGGCTGTTGCGACGGGAAAACACGATTCGGTAGCTAATCGGAACGCGATCCAAACATACAAGCTAGAGTTCAGATGTTAAACATAGCAATCATCCAACAAAGGTACCAAACATAAAGCAGTAGGTAATTAAGCTCTTCTATTTCCATTAACAAATAAGGTTCTGATTATATTGCATAAGTAAAAGAAATAAATGACTGAAATAATAAAGATAGATGTCACCTTCTTGATTTAGAAGGACGACAGACAACAATAGACTCTCCAGCCTGATACTGGGAAGGAGCCTAGCCTGATACAACCGCGTCGGGCGGCACACCCTCTCAGGCGACACACCATGATCGGCAGATTGCATCGTGTGAGGACCCTTGCCCGATACGATCATGTCAGGAGGCACCCTCTTGGGTGACATGCCGCGATGGGCAATGCGTATCGGGGTTCGATATCGTATCGGGCTAGAGCAATGCTCCTAGTATCGATCACTTATGTCGGGGATCCTTGTCGCCCGATATCGGCCTGTAGTGTTGCCCGGTGCGACCCAAAGTGAACCATTCCCTCCCTCTCGGGATGGGGAAGTGCTCACCTAGAATCACCCGACACAAGCACTGAGGCACAATACACTAGCTCTTTGTAGCTTTCCTGAGGTGACTTGCACAGGGTTCCAACCTATCTTTTCGGCTTCCCGTAGCTGCTATTTATAGGCTGCGGTTGGGGAAGTTATGGTGCTCAGGGCGCCACGTGTCCTTCTTTAGTTCTTATTATCATGAAGTCGGTGGACGGCCGATATCAGTATCGCCCGACACAAAGATATCGACTGTCGGTGGACGTGACGAGTGGAGCCTGCTGGTGGGTGGCCTGTGTCGCGTGACAAGCTTCGGTCGTCGTGGCGAGCCCGACTTCCTATCGGGTAGATAGGCCTATCGTCCGTTAGTCCCTTCTTGCGCGGCATCCTCATGTCGCGCGTCCGTGTATTGTGCTACCCTTCCGGGCAGTGTGCATATTGGTCGGCTGGAAGGCCGATGTAGGTGGAATCATGTTTGTGGGCCGGGACAGGCCTTATTGCCGAAAAATGGGTAAAAATTGGAGGAAAACTCTGTAAAAGATGGAAATATTGAATTAAGAGTGTAGTTTGGCCTGTTATTGCAAAAGTACATATAAAAGGAGGAAAACAGTTTAAAAGGGCAGTTTTGATAACAAAATAAGGGTCAAAAACATCACAAAATTTGGTGTTATCAACTCCCCCAAACTTAACATTTTGATTATCCTCAATCAATATTTAAACTTTATTTGGTGATGCTTCTTCTTGCCCGGTATAGTTTTCAGACCATGGGTTAGAGCGAGTATTGGGGTGCCTTTCTGAGAATACGGCCTGGTCACGAACAACAGAATTTATTTTCTCCTGCCTTATTTAAGAAAAAAATTTCTCTACAGCTGCGGCGAGACTTTGGTGCATGATTCCGAAGTTCGCTTTCACACCAAACAGCTTTAGGGACAGAAAGTTGTGTGTTGGGTAGGCTAAGGCTTTTTGGGTTTTTCTTGTTTCCCATTAGTCCATCCAGGTATGGGTCCGTTAATGGGCAAGTGGTCCCTGCAGCCAAGCCAGTTGGCTTTAGAGCAGTGATTTCACATCCTACGTACCACTGCCCCGAATCTACCATGCCTAAAGATGGGTACTTTTGGAAAACAAGTGTGTATATATTTATTTTTTTCTTTTCTTTTCATTGGGCACAACTCTCATGCTTTTATTCACTCTCATAAAGTTGCTTTCTCTTTTTGGGATTTTTGTTGGGTAAGGGAAAACAAGAGAATTTTTTTTGCTGTTTGGGCAAATTTTTCCTTCTGCATACACGTCTCTTAGATGTTACAAGATTATATTTTGCAATTTTTGGCGTGGAAAGTTCGTAGTCTTTTGTTGTTTGAGGCTACATTATCATAAAGACATAACAAGACTTGCATCTCCTTATGCACATAGAAAACAAACTGGTAAGAAGTCGTATCAGGTTTTTACTATATAATGTCTTTGTACATAAGAAAGGGAACAAGATAAGCAAAATTTTTGTAGCAAAATTTATGAGTGTACACATATTGAAGAAAAAAGGACAAAAAGGACAAAAGGGATGGAGCTAAAATTTTTTGAATTTGTGTACCTCCCTCACTGGTACATGGTACCCCCCCAAACTTATTTCACACTCTGTCCCAGAGTTGTGAAGAAGATAAGGTAGGGTAATGTCAACCCAGTGAGGGTTAGCTGGTGAGCGCACCTGTGCCAGATAGAAGCTCCCACACATATTCTCCACATTTGCTATGATAGTCGATGTGGTGGAGCTAGTCAGGCGTGGCTTCATTCGATATCCATTTCAGCATGAAGATGCCGCAGTCGTTGGATAGAGGAATCTGTTGTGGACTGCGGTGGCAGAACTGGAGCTCGTGCCATTTGCTTGCTGCTGTGTCTAGGAATGGTTGTATCAGCATTGCCACGTCCTCATAGTATTTTCATACTAGGCGCTCGAGGGAGGTCAACGCTGTCGATGTACACTGTACTGGATGGTCCTTGTCGCTGTCCGAGCTATTGTAGAAGATTCCTGCTCGTTGGCGAGTGTACACTGTTAGGAGCGTCTAGTGATTGTAATGTAGGATGGGCAGGAAGATTGTGCGTGGGACCTCGCTCTCCAACTCTGCCAGAAATGCTTGCTTTGCTCCTGTTTCATCGGCGAGGCAAATGTCGTTGAACAACATAGGATGAGCTATGTATGCGTGTTCGAGCCTTGGCTATATTTTTTGGATGTAAGCGGCCTCCACAGATATAGCCAAGCATCCTCCTTCTTTTACCATGTCCCTTAAATCATCGACCGGGACTACGACATCGCCTACCTCATAGATGACATCCGTCGGGGTAGAATCAGCCAACTTCAGAAGGATTTCCTTGACCTACTCCTGCGTGAGTGTAGTGCATGTGAAGCGGTTGAAATTTTTGATCGGCCCTTCTGCAGTTTCAGGGGAAGCAGTGTCTTCAAATCCGTACACTTTCCGTAGGATCTCCAACAGCTTGCCTGCCCCATAGGTGTCAGTTGTCATCTCGGCTTCTTTCTCTGAGGAGCTGCTGGGTTGTGAAGAGTCATCTTCTTGATTGCTGTCCAACAGCCCCTCTGGTACCCCTGCGTCTCGGAAATAACGCCCATCTTTGATTAGCAGCAGGGCGTATACGATCCTGAGGTGGTAGAAGTTTTGGCCCAAGAAATGCCTCATATATCCAAATATGTTGAGTAGCTCCATGGCGCACAAGATGACGAAGGCACTGTTTCCACTTCCCTCTTCTGCTTGGACGGGGTAGTCTCAGATAGAATAGAAGTTCCAGACACCTTTGTGACATTGGGTTCCTTGCTTGATAGCTCGTAGAAGATGCAGTGATAGAAGCCTCAGATTTTTGTCCTCCGGGCGACTGAAAACAAGCCCGGAGCGTGGCACCTCCCTATTGCTGCAGCTCAACAGCTGGACGTCATGGCTCCTGAGGTCTGCCACATAGAGGAATCATACGTTGTGGTTCTTGTACGGTGCCAACACGAGGTTTGGGTTATGCATATCTATGTGTTGCAGCATGTTGGCCACCGTAATGGAGTCTGATTCTCCCCACATCAGTCTTCTTGCCACGGTCGGGGTGGCGTTGTATACTGTCTTCTGACCTGTCCCGGTGCTGATATTCTCTATGATTGCACTCTCAAGGACCCTGAACACCCTTTTGCCAATGACGGATGGTGAGCGGAACATGCTGCGGAGTACTCCCCATCAGACGGAGAAGTAGTCGTCGCTCCATACGACGTCTTCTTCATCTGCCTGCGATCTTAGGACCTTGTTTAGCAGTTTCGAGTCTCTGATCGTCAGGTAGCCGATGACCCTTCTATCGAAGTCGGCCATCTCAAAGGAAGGTATCTCCGATGGCTCAGTGAACTTGTTTGCCATCGAGCGTCTTCCTCGGGGAAGGTGTCTTTCATTGGCGGCATAAACATCCCCCTTTTCTCCCTATGATTCATCAGAAGAGTCCACCCCGATGCTGATATCTCCATTATCATCTTCAATTTCATCCAGGGGGACTGAGGGATTTTATTCTTCCAGGCCTAGGGAGCTCTCCTGTCCTGCTGGAGCTCCGTCGGTCGACCTTGGTGGCGTCCCCTCCTCAGGCATTGTGGGTGTCCTGCTAGACGAGGAAGAGGACGGCGATCTCGAGGAGGGTGTTGATGAAGAAGGTGGAGAGCCAGGGCTAGGGGGCGACGGGGACCTTCTCGGCTTCCTTCGGCGCGGATCGTCGTCCCTCCTGTTCAGCCTCTCCTCGATCTCGTCGAGGCATTGGAGGGCTTGATGAAGCATCGCAGTTAAAGTCTCTATTTGGCCGGGAAGTCTAACTAGAGTCAACAGCTCTCGTTCTTGGCTATTCAACTTTTTCTGGAAAGATGAAAACTTGTGGGTTAAGGAAATACATGTAGCTGATTTGTTCTCCGTTACCTCCCACAAGTAGTCGAGCTCGTACCCTAGCATCTTCCCGAGCGATGGACGGGTTCCTGTGGGTCTCCCTTCCGTCCTCGCGATACCTTGCTCATGAGATGGTCTACCAGATGAGGTAGAGTCTATCTCAATTGTTCGCGATGCAGATGCCGCTAGGCGAGGTGTCGGCGCTCTTGTGGCCGTCACCGCCCCACCTTCTCGTCGTGGTGGAGATGGCCGTGGTGTGGGCAGATGCTGCTCCACCTCTACACTATCGGCGATCTCCTCAATAGCTGCAATAAGGGACACCGGCGGCAGTGTCGGCGTCAGTTGTGCACCTTCGAGCTCCATTCTTAGGATCTCATTGAACACCCCATTACTAGCATCCGGCTGAGGTGCTTCCTCTGCCTCTACAGGCATTACAGGGATGTTGGGGGCTGTAGCTGTCTCTTCTGTAGCAGCTCCCGTAGTTATTGTCTCAGTGACCTCAACGATAACCGGTTCTTTTTCAGCCACCACAGTTGTTGTTGTGGTTGTGGCTGGTATAGTGGGAGAGAGGACAACTCTATTAACATATGTCATCGGTAGCTCTGGAATCGCGGATGGCTCGGTGAGGGCTTTTTCCCGCCTTGGGTCGAGAGGAATCAGTTCTCCTCTCGTGGCCGCCCTTTCCTGAATTCTGGTGGTGGCGGCGTAAGCTACGTCTACCACCACAACTTCTATCTCTACTGCAGTGAAGACCAGCTTTTCCGCGTCATAGGTGGTGCAGCGAGGGAGAGAGAGGAGGATGTTTGTCCTTGCAAACTTGTAGAAGTAGTCCCTTCTCTCTCTTTTTATGATGCTTTCCCTCATCAGGTATTTGATATCGATCAGCTCATCGCCCTTCATCCTCGAGAGGCTACGCAGCTCCTTTGGGTACCCGAGCGCTTCCGCGATCAGGTTGACGATGCCACCCATACAATATTCTTTGGTGGCATCATTTATTGGGTGCAGCCTATTTAGCAAGAACCGCCCGAGGTTGATCACTCTTCCCTCCATCATGTGCCACATGATGTGGAGTTCTTCGGTGTAGATATTGCTGGACTCGTTCTTGCTGAATAGCAAGCACGCTACCAGTTTGTGCACAATTCTCCAAAAGAATGAGTGCACGACCGCCACCTTGTTTCCCGGCTTAAATGATGACTCGCCGGTCAGCCTATTCTACAGCTCCACGGGATTGAACCCGTCTCCTTCGGTGATTCTTTCACCGTTATACATCAGATTCTTCTCCTCCTCGCTGGAAGAGAAGATCTCGTTCAGCAGCTTCTCAGAGATGGCGTGCTCCGAGTTGTATAGCCGGGCTTGGAGCCTATCTGCTCCACCGTATTCTCCCTTTTTAGCGGCAGAATTCTTCACTCTGTGAAGAGATGAAATGAACTCCCTCGTGAGTTCGGTGTAGGAGGAAGATCAGTTGAGGCAGATCTTCCTCAGTCCTGCCGCGGCGAGGACGTTCTCCAGTCTTCCAAAGATGCCCAGCTAATCGAACGAAGACCGTTGACAGAACCTACTCGGCCTGTAGAGATTGGTCGCCAGCTCTGCATAGCGGCGTCTGTGCTTGTCATCTCTCGGCACGAACCTTCCTAATGTGTGATCCAGGGGTTCTGCCGCTGCTATTGGTGCTGAGGTTGGAGAAGCCACCTCCCCTGTCCTCGTCCTCTTTTCCGCTGTTGATGGCCCAGCCGCTTCTGGATTCGGGTGTTTCTACCTGACAGTGGTCACTTCAGCTGTGGCTTCGTCGTTGATTCTTCAGCCGTGCTCGTCAACTCAGACAACAATCTGCTTGGTACGGGCCATTTCTATTAATCATAAAACAAATTCCTTGATCAATTAAATGTGTCGATGTTTAAAAAGGGAAACTGAATGCACGATAAGATATGACCCGATACAAAAATGATCCCACACCACTACATCGGGCGATATGAGGTTTTCAGAGATTAGGGCTCATGCCCGATATGAGATATGAGTATCGCCCGTCACGTCGAAAGAACTTATAAAACAAGACGAACGGCTAGAACTGTGCTTCTGGATAGTCTCCCGACATGAGTGTGTCAGGCGATACGGTTGCGAAGGACAAAACGCCTGATAGGGCTCTTTTGAAAGAAAAGCAACGTGCCACCCGACAACAAAACAAGCTAGGTGGTGCAAAGGTTGGCGACATGGCGTATCGGGAAAATGTGAATAAAAGGTACGTTGCACGACATATGTATTGGGCGATACAAGGTTGCTCAGCTGAGAAACTGCAAGCCCGATAAGTTATTCATGAAAGGAAGGTCGTGTCGGGCAAGGTGGACGATACGGTCTGTCGGGCTATACCTTTGCTATTTTCTTAAACTTCTGCGCGACACGAGAGCAGGGGAACGTTGCACGACGCGGGAGCTAACTCAGAAAATCACAGCACGATACGGGTAGGTGAAACAGTAAAGGCAGTAGCCCGACACGGTAAACTCTCCATGCTATATATAGAGATCTTGACCGGGAGTAAAACTGGTAATTCCGAGGCGCGTGTCGGCCGTTGGGGTAAGTCATTCCCGAGACGGGAAGTCCATCCGTCGACACAAGGGTAATTACTCCACTTGCACGATACGAGTGTACGCCGCCCAGGCATGCCATCTGTCACGACCTTTGCGATGCCTGAAATACCATTGCCCAATACAGGCGCGTTCAGCGTGCCGGATGGGATGCTACCCGATGTGACCTTTCAGAGAAAAAAACTAGGAGAAAAACTTAAAACAAAACTAGAAAAAGCGGTCGATGAGCAAAACATCATTGGCCTAAGGTTAAGATCCCAGCCTCAGATGGTATTACCCATCTCGGTCTATTAAACTGAGTGGTGGCCCATAAAACAAAAGAGTCAGCGCATGTGGCACATGCACTAACTCGGGCCTTATTACAGTCCATAATTTTTGTAATGTTTGTTTTACAGGAAAGTAAAATGCATCCTATTCTAGGAAATAAAAGAAAGCTCAGGATGCCTCCTGAGAAGTGTTGTAATCTTGATTTCCTTCTTGATGTCTTTTAGCTTCGTCACTCCTTAGTCTCTGCCATCATCCTCTCATGCAACTCAATCCTCGTTCCTCTTGATCATTGTCCCGTCTTCTTTGCCGTTTCAGTATTCGACGAAATTTTTCCTCACAAATTCTTTATTAGCTCGGCCATTTGATCTAGTTGCTGATCAATCTGGTGTTGATGCGTATGCATGTCCACCATTTGTACCTGCAATGAGTTCAAAACACCCGAATTTGATAGTGCGCTCTGTGCTAACTGATTGTTAATAGTGTCTTGCCTTTTCACAAAATCAAACAGTTGGCGAACCACATCCGACTGGCTAGAAATCTTATCATGTTCCTTGGTTGATCCTTGGTACTTGACTTGACCTTGGAAGTTACCTTTGTTTGTCTGGAAGGGGGGTGTTTTTAGTGTACTGATTGGGTCCTCCCCTCTTCTCGAATGCTTGGGGCGGCTTAGACGAGCTATGTAGCTGATGTGAATTCTCGGTTGCATCCTTGTTGCTGTAGCTGAGACCAGGGTGGTCCGACCTCTTAAAATTTACAAAAGAGACATTTTCAGTCTCTTCGGCCTCGGAGTCAGAATCGCTTGACGCTTCCGGTCGGGTGTAGATGCATTTATCTACCCCATGGCCTCCTTCTCCACAAGTCACACACTTCATTACTTTTTCCACGTGCTTCTTCCTTTTACCACCAGATTTCCTTAGCTGTTTGACATCTGTCGCTATCCTCTATATTTAAGAAGTTATAGACTCTAGAGCCTTGGATTCAAGAGAGGGTGCTTCACTGACCTTCTTAGCCTGCCCTCTGTCAGATCTATCATACTCAGCGCCGACCTGCAGCTCGGCCATGTTTTTGATGATCCTTTTAGACTTGCTCGACTTTTTTCCTAGGAAGTCACTTCGTGCTGCAACATTTAGTGAAACCGTTTCGTCGGGAGTTAGACCATTGTAAAAGGTGGTTACTAGGAAACCTTTCTTGTAGTTATGGTGAGGGCAGTCCCTATGATATTCCTGGTATCTTTCCCACGCGTCGTGGAGGTTCTCGTTGGGCTTTTGCATAAAGGAGGTTATCTTTTGTCTGTTCCTCACTGTCTTCTCAGTCGGATAGAATTTATTTACGAAGGCATCTACTAGTGCTCCCCATCCATTTAGAGATTGGTGGGGAAGTCCCAGATACCATGATAGAGCCTTGTCTTCCAGAGAGAAGATGAAGCCCTTGCAGTAAATGACTTCCTGGGGTACACCTCGCATCTTAATTGTGTCGCAGATATTCTTGAAGGTGTCCAGGTGATGATAAGGGTTGTCATTCTTAGAGCTCCCTCTGAAGCTCTTATTTTGGATCATAGAGATTACAGACGTCTTGAGCTCAAAGTTAGTGGCGTTGAAACATGGAATGATGACCGGGCACCGGGAATTGTTAGCCTTTGTGGAAGCTAACCCCCTCAGCATTTTCTCTTCTTCTTCCGAATCTTCACTGTCACTCCCTTCCTGGAGCTGGTTCTGATCATTGTGATTCCTTTTGTGCCTTCGATGGTGACAACGTCTATCTCGGTGTTGGTTATCCTCGAACTTCTCTCCTTCTGGATCTTCATGTTGATCATGGCCGTCATAGCGGTCATTTTCTTCAGGTGGAGGGGATTTAGGTCTAGCCCTCCTTTGACGTTCACCCTCTTAAATAGGTTGTTCATCACGAGGAGGCATGTTAGGTTATGTCGATGCTCAAGTGAGCAAGGTGTCTTCCTTCTGAGTAGCTGAGACAACGTGAAAAAGAATCAAGTTAGAAAACTTGTTATTAGATAATATGAAATATTCATTTCAGGCAAAGAATAATAATAATAATAATGAAAGGAAAAAGAGTGCTGTCAAGCTCATTTCTAAGCTTGAGGCACGGGAGTGTAGTTAGTGGATTCGGGTTCGTCAATAGTGCCGTTTTGCCTTGTCCCCATCAACGTCGCCAAAAAGTTGACCAGCCTAAATCGCACATCTGAAAAGTGGAGGCGGATTTGAAGTAGTCGGACTTTTACATTTATAACCCGAAACCTTCTAGGCCCCCGCAACTTTGTTTATGGGGTCGAAGTAGATATATGGGGTCGAATACAGGGACAAGGGTGGTAGAGTTGAGAATGCTAAATCGACACGTTACACTCCGGTAAGGGAAAAGAGATGATAAAATCCCGCAAGGGGACAGCTGGTTAAGGTCGATAAAATAAAAGAGATCTATCTCCAACTGGAGCTATGAGGAAGATTAAGGTTTTAAGCAATTATCAGTTTTTAGGGGTTTTTGTGCAACAGAAACAGAGAGATAACACTAACGCTATAGTAAGGTACGAAGGAGAAAACTTCGGTAAACAAGCGACAGAAGAAACATCCTGTACCCCTTCTCTCGAAGCGGGTACCTCTAACCAAGCATCAACACCCCTCTCGAGGTTGCTGGACTTAAGTTAGAGTGGAAAGGTAACTAAAGCGACTCCGATTCCGGGAACTCTCATACTCCAGAATCAGACCAAACACTAGAGACACAACACCTCTCTTGAGGCTATTACGACGGGAAAACATGATTTTGTAGCTAATCGAAATGCGATCCAAACATACAAGCTAGAGTTCGGATGTTAAACATAGCAATCATCCAACAAAGGTACCAAACATAAAGCAACAGGTAATTAAGCTCTTCTATTTTCATTAACAAATAAGGTTCTGATTACATTGCATAAGTAAAAGAAATAAATGACTGAAATAATAAAGATAGATGTCGCCTTCTTGATTTAGGAGGACGACAGACAGCTGCAGACTCTCCGGCCCAATATCGGGTAGGAGCCTAGCCCGATACAACCGTGTCAGGCGACACACCCTCTCAGGCGACACATCGTGATGGGCGGATTGCACCGTGTGAGGACCCTTTCCCGATACGATCATGTCGGGTGACACCCTCTCGGGCGACACGCCGCGACGGGCGATGCGTATCGGGGTTCGGTATCGTGCCGGGCTAGAGCGATGCTCCTAGTATCAATCACTTATGTTGGGTATCCTTGTCGGCCGATATCGGCCTGCAGTGTTGCCCGATGTGACCCTAAGTGAACCATTCCCTCCCTCTCAGGATGGGGGAGTGCTCACCTAGAATAGCCCAACACAAGTACTGAGGCACGATACACTAGCTCTTCTCAGCTTTCCTGAAGTGACTTGCACAGGGTTCCGACCTATCTTTTCAGCTTCCTATAGCTGCTATTTATAGGTCATGGTTGGGGAAGTTATGGTGCTCAGGGTGCCACGTGTCCTTGTTTAGCTCTTATTATCCTGGAGTCGGTGGATGACTGATATCAGTATTGCCCGGCACAAAGATGTCAGTTGTCGGTGGACGTGACGAGCGGCGCCTGCCGGTGGGTGGCCTGTGTCGCGTGACAAGCTTCGGTCATTGTGGTGAGCCCGGCTCCCTGTTGGGTAGATAGGCATATCGTCCGTTAGTCCCTTCTTGCATGGCATCCTCATGTCGCGCGTCTGTGTATTGCGCTACCCTGCCAGGCAGTGTGCATATCGGCCGGCTGGAAGGCCGATGCAGGTGGAATCATGTTTGTGGGCCGAGACAGGCCTTATTGCTGACAAATGGGTCAAAATTGGAGGAAAACTCTGCAAAAGATGGAAATATTGAATTAAGAGCGTAGTTTGGCCTGTTATTGCAAAAGTACATATAAAAAGGAGAGGAAAACAGTTTAAAAGGGCAGTTTTGATAACAAAATAAGGGTAAAAAACATCAAAAAATTTGGTGTTATCACCAACTGATGGTCTTGACTTAGATTCTATCTTGGATTCTCTCTTGTGCACACATCTGATAGTTATGTTTTCCCTCACAAACGATGGTTTGACTTCCCCTCAAACAATGTTTTCACTTGGGTTTTGGATCTATTTTTCACCTACTGACCCCAACCAATGGCTCCACTGGGTAGATGGTTCATCAAACAATGGCTCCATTTATTTGATGGTTCATTAACTAATGGCTCCACTGGGTCGATGGCCCATCAACAAAGGGTTCCAATGGGTCGATGGTTCAACAACCAATGGTTTCCCTACTCCCAAAGTTGATGGTCTTCATAGTGTAACTGCCGATGGTGGACCTGAAGTCCACAACCGATGGTTCTTTTAAGACAAAAAATTATGGCTGTTCTATGTTTTTTAATCCTATGTCTTCTTGTGATCCAATAGGTGTGGTATGGAATATGATTCAATGATCTTTGTAGGTCATAACTTGATGGTTTTACTAGGCATGTAGTTCAAGGTTTTACTTGTATTTCATACAATGGTTTTGCTATCCAACATCTGATGGTTTGGGTTGAAGATCATAGTTTGATGGTTTGGTTTTGATGACATAGAATCTATGGTTCTTTGATATAATTCTGTATTCTTACTTTTTCCCTCATATGAATGTAAACTAAAAGTCACCATAATGAGCTGGTGTGTAACACTAATCCATCTTATCTTGTTACACCTAACCCTAATACAAATAGGTGATGATGGTTAATCATACTTAGCTTTCTTGTATGAATAGAATGATGAAGTAATACTCTCACTATGTTGTTTTAACCTTAATATGTTGCCCTATGAACATCATAAGCCCCTTATTGCAATGTTATGTTAAACCTATGTATCATAAGTATGGTGATGATTTGTTGAGCCTTGTATAAGGTATGGAAAGATAATGATGCTATTGTAGGGAATGTTGTGATAGTCTTAATGGCCTTTGGGCATGGGTTGATCCATAAAGAAGGTGTAATATTCTTACTGATGTAATAAGGATTAGTATCATGTGATGATGTGATAAGAATTATCTCACATATGTTCTATATCTTCTAGAGGTGTTACATACCCCTATTTTAAGGTTTGCTTGTAACATGATTGATGCATTCAAAAGATACCCAATTAACATCAACTAATCATGAGAAACCCTAATCATGTAGTGCCTTGTGTCATAGATTCATTCCAGTGTCAGGGCTTGCTAGATGGTGAAATGATTATTCCTTTAATGGAAGCTCAGAGTTGTGAACTGTTGAGTATATGCATGTCTTTGAGGATGAATGCGGCCTTTCCTTGGTAGGAGAATGGTTGTGGTCATATCTTTGATACTTATATATATGATGTGCTTGAGGACAAATGTAGTTGTACCTCAAATGTTAGGGATTGTATAGCTTGATTACTAGTGCCATGACCTATATACCAAGGTCAGACTAGGCTATTTTGTAGCTTGACTTATATGTCTCCGTGGCAGCCTCATACTGACTGAGGGCATATGAGATCTTAGGATTTTAGATCTCCTAGATCTTGTACAAAACATATTTTGACCAAACAATGGTTAGTTAAACTTTGAGTGGTATGCCTCAAACTCCCCACGATTTAATAAAAGGCATAATCCATCTGTGTAGTACACTTATTTAGGGATAAATATGACTCACATTGGTTGATATCCTAGCCTTGTTTCCAGTAATGTTTTCTTATTATGCTTTGTGGTAAAAGAAATCAACTGTCATGGAAATTTTTGTTACCCTAAATCCACACTCTTAATGGCTAGAGAGCCATAGGTGAGTGAAAATGGGCACCCGTCCATAGAATGGCACAAATATTTCACACATGCAATATGTATGTAAAAGCAGTAACAACATGATATTACAATATACTAAAACTGGAGATAATAGATATGAACGCATTTCTAGACTCAAGCATACCCATTTTTATTGCATTTCAGAGATTAGAGTCTTGAGTACAGTAGATCTTCATTTGGGAACTACAAATTTGATAAACAAAAATATTAATGCAAAAGCATTAAGTACACTATGAAAAACATGTGACCATAGTTTAAGAGTAATATAAAAGCTGCTTGGCTAGAAATATCATAATAAGAAAGAACTAGAAACAAGGCAAAAACACTTAACGACTTTCTTTTATACAAAGAATGTTTTAGGTTTCTTTATCCATTATATTAACCATAGGCCTTTAGACTAACTTCTCATTAGAAGAGTCAATAAGGGTGCTCAACATTAGCTACCATATCTGTAAGGGGCCTCAAGGTCATCGCCAAGAGGTAACCCTTGTATCATAATGATCCACCTTATCAAGTAAGATGCCCGACTTGGTGTCCTTACCCTAAAACCACAGGTAGGTGCACTAGGATATTAATGGATTTCTCCAAATTAGGTTCAAGGTTTTCCAACATAGTATAATCAACATGAAAATAGTATTTTTAGGGAACAAAAGCTCAAACAATTATTTATCTATCCAAACATTTCATACGATCATACATACAACCAAACCAATAACATAGTAGGGTCAAGAGAAAAGTGTACCATGGGAGTAGTGAGAAAGTTATGATAAGATCCCTAGAGATGGTTCATCCTGAGGGGACTTAAGATGCATAAGATATAACATGGAGTCTTAGATAAAAAGTATTGTGATAATAAAATCATCATATGATTCATGTGGATGATCCCTTAGACCTAGGTTTCAAATATTTCATTATTAGTTTTAGACATGTATACAAGTATTCAATCATAGAACAAAGGTCATAACAACACCTTAGGTCTAGGTGATACATCCACATATGAGTAATGTTACATGTAGATAAAATTGGATTTTGAGATAGGGGAAACATAAGATTTGGTTTATCATCATGTGCTATTCATGGGAGATCATACTTACTCACTTTCGATTCATTTTCATGTGATAGTTTCACACTATGAAGTCATAGGAACATTAAGAGCATAAGTTCGATGATGTTGGCATTTAGCACTTCAAGCATGATTAGACTACTGATACAAATTAGATAGAGTAAGAGAATTGCATGAAAGTCATATTTCATCATATGAGATCAACTAGATCAATTGAGTCATTTAGTACTTGGGGTATCAAGAGTAAAATAAGGGGCAACTTAGCATGAGATCTTAGATTATCATAGGACAAAGTATAGAAAAAGTTATTGATCTTGAGTTTACAAGAATTATATGATATCAAATTAAGCTAAGGACCAATATTTTCTCAAGTTATATCATGCATACACTTAATTGAATCCTTTAGGTCAAGGGTAAAATAGCAAGTCAAAAATATCTTTAAGGGCGCATATAGATGGTCCAAGATAACATTACTAAAAAGGATGCTAGAGTTTACTGATTTTCATGGGTACAAAGTCACATGTCATTCAAAGCACAAGGATAGTATCATAGGACATAAAACATCATTAAGAAGTCCTTTAAAAAGGAGTAAAAGGATATATATGAGTAAATAAGTTCAGAATTAGGTCCATATGATGGTTTTAATGAGAATGTGGCATTTTTCTGATCAAAATGACATATTGTATCATTGGGGTAGAGCAAAGGATCTAGGAGATATGATAGTTTGATTAAAAACCCCTAATTAGAATTTTAAATGAGGATTATACCTCTCTGGGCAAAGAATAGGACGCATAGGAGGTGGCCTTCACCCCTCCTGGAGCTGCACAAAAGAGAGGGTAGGTCAAGTTGAGCTCAGGTAGTTGGTAGTGTTCTCAAGCAATTGGGGGAGTCTTCCAGAGGGTCAAAGTGATTACAGGCAAATGTAGGTCTTTCTCAATAGCAGTAGGGTGAGAGTGAAAACATTCGTGGGTGAGCCAAGGGTGATTGGGGGAGTGGCACCTAGCAAGACAGATCTGTGAGTCCAGTCACTGTGTGGCGCCCTACGAGTGGGAACTACGAGTGCGTCCTATTCCAGTGAGTGTGAGAGGGTTTGGGAGAGACAAATTTTTGAGATAGATCCACTATGTAGATGTGATTCGACAGAGTGGCCATCATCCCCTTTGTGGAGATAGACCCACTATTGGATGAAAATCGGGTGGAAGAGTGGCTCACCGGAGCATGTAGGCGATGCCCACTGAGGGTACGATCTAACATAGGAAAGGGCCACCTCAACTTGTCGGGCCCTCACAAGCACAATGGTGGGTTTAGTGTTCCAGGAGGAGCCATGAAGAGGAGAAACCCGAAATAAGGCAGCGACATTGCTAGGCAAGGTGAAAGAAGGAAGGGAAGAAAGGGGGAGTTGTGAGACACAAAAAGAGCATGAGTGAGCGGGGAAAGAAAGAGGGAAGTGAAACCGAGTCAAAAGAGGCATCAATTGAAGATAATGGATAAGCATAGGCGGGGTTGGTGAAGGGAACCTCCACTATCACTAACCTATAGTATGACAAGGCTGAGGCAAAGTGAAAAGGCGAGGGATCAGAGGCATTGATCTGGGCGCGATCTGAGTAGGTCGAATCCAAGGGTCCAAAGACATTATTCAAAGAATGGAGGCTTGTGATTGGTTGAGGAAGGAAGAAAATGATCACCAATGAGAAGGGGGAGGGCTTAGCAGGCCACATCGATTTTAGGTCCAATATGGGTTACAAGCAATAAAATCCAAATAAAACACATGTAATTGACCCAAAATTCAAAGGTCCAAAACTTGGGAACTGAATGTCCAATTTATGTTATTTTTGAACCGTTGGATTGACAACTTAATGCTCCACCTCATGAAATATATTTGATATCAATAAGAGTTTATTGTATAGGTTCAAAGTTGGTTACACATAATGAGCATGGTACTAAGTTCAAACTCAAATTAAGGGTTTAAATATGTATGATGTGAAATTTAGTCAAATCCAACTCATTAATTGAGAAAAAAGTGACTCAAAGTCACCACACTGAGGGTGAGGAAGGCGTTTTGGTGAAATAGAGTATCTAATGAGTCAATATGTATATGAATTTAATGAGAGTTGAAAACTAGGTTGTCACATGCTCCCCAACGTAAACAGAATTTTGTCCTAAAATTTAATTCAATCCATCAATTGAGATTGGGTATTCAATGTCAAAATCATCACACTATGACATAAGGTAACATCACCACTTACCAAACCAAGCTCATTCCAAAATTGAGAAATTGAGCATCAAAGTCAACACATAGTCACATGGATCATCAAATTGGGAAAGATCATCACACAAGTCACATATTTGGAAAGATTGTCATATAGAACACCAATTTGGAGAAATCACATTTTAGGTCAATGAAATAGATTCCAAGACTAAGTCATGACTTTCATTCCCAAAATTTAGGGTTCTAGCTTCTACATTATCCTAGGTGGGGTCAATGATTGATATTTTACATTTCAACAATTCCAAATCAACATGATATTCCCACATTGTGATTTCATTCTCAAAACCAATAGAGGGTCCCAACCTAGTCCCCATGGAGCTCACACCTAATTCATATATGAAGCAAATAATCATAGTCATTATTCCAATTTTAAGATTTGGGGACATGAAAGTCATTAGTCATATATCGAAGGTGATCTCAAGATCCAAATAGGGTGATCATAGGAGTCAAGTCAATGTCAAGGTCATTAATCATCAGTTAAGATTTCATACGTAAATATTGAGAGCCGAGTTTGGACATCAAATTCATAGGTCCAAAAATTTCTATATAGGTTTTAGGTTCCTATTTAGACATAAGGGGTAATCATTCATCCATATATTTTAATTGAGTAACAATCGAGCAACAATTCATTATATCAACTTCAAACTTCATTTTCATGGTGTCAAGGTTGATGGATGATCTAAACCTAGGCCTTTCTATGAAGTCAACCACAAGCTATAGTCAATCATTGTCATGTTTAAGATCATCGTTCAATCCCTATTCTGAGATTGACTATGAATATCATCATGTCTTTGACCTACTAGAGACTTAGGTCAAGAAATCAAAATTGGGTGGAAGGGGTAATTACCTTCCCAAACTCTAAATAATCAACAAGATGGAAATTTAGAGGATCCATAATAGGGATGTTACATAGGTTAGGGAAGTCACATGAGTCATGAGTCATCAAGAACATTCAAATAGGGTGATTCTCAACTAACAAATTGTATTTCACCAGGTAAAGAGTCAAACGTCAAGATCATTAGTAGGGCAATCCATATGTCAAGATTTGTAAGATCAAAGTCACAATTTTCATTCCCTTCCTTTTAAGATCAAGATAAGGGTAGATTTTGGAAATAGAGAAGTCAAATTGAGAACTTAAGAGTTCCAGTATAATTGGGCGATATTGAAATCTAGGTCCATCATATTATTCAATTTGAGTCTACAAAGAGGTATAATAGTCAATATGGGTGATCCCTCTTATAACTAATCTTCACATCATAATCTAGGGTTCCAAAGGCATGGTAATTTCGTGGCATGGTCATTTCATACATCAAATAGAGGGAAAATTTTGCTTAATTATGTTTGAGGTTTGATCAACAATAGAGAAACATGAGTTTAATCAATAGGGACATCATCCATCATGAGGTGTAAACATGAGTTCGACCGTATTCCACCATGTCAAGAGTTTACCTCAAACATAGAAAGACATATATTTTCTTCAGTAGTATTGAGTACATCACTTTCAAAAGTAATTTGATACTTCAATTATGGTTTTCAAATTAAGGTCAGATCATGGCATTATAGTCTTAATCAACTTTACAATTTTGAATATGTTTTACTTTTCCCATGCATAATCAACCTATAATTGAGATGTCATGTGATTAATGGTTGTGAGAGAAGAATCACATGAGGAGATAAGAAATATAACTAATCATGTAATGGGTGGCTTTGGTGGTCCATAGAGAAGAGATGAGATTCTAGAAGACTCTCTAAACTCTGAGGAAAATAAGTTAGTCCTTCCTGGGTTCTTAATATATGATCACCTTAAACACGTATAGAGACATGTGTGTATGGATCTGATATTATTTGTAATAGAATTGTTTCTTACCCTAAGTCCACACTCCTAATGGCTACAAAGATAAAGGTGTCCGAACTTGAGCGCCCATCCATAGAATGGCACAAATACTTCACACAGGAAGTATATATGTAAATCCAATAACAACGTGATATAATAAGATACTAAAATTGGAGATAAGAGATATGTACCCATTTCTAGATTCAAGCATACCCATTTGTGTTGTATTTCAGATCTTAGAGTTTGATTGTAAAAGATCTTCATTTAGGAACTATACATTTGATAAAAAATATATATTAATGCTAAAGAATTAAGTACGCTATGAAAAACATGAACCACAACTTAAGAGTAATATAAAAGTTGATTGGAAAGAAATATCATAATAAGAAAGAACTAGAAGCAAGGTAAGAACACTCAATGACTTTCTTCTATGCAAAGCATGTTTTAGGATTCTTTATCCATTATATCAACTATAGGCCTTTAGACTAACTTCTCACTAGAAGAGTCTATAGGGGTGCTCAACATTACCTATTATATCCATAAGGGGCCTCAAGGTCATCACTGATAGGTAATCCTTGTATCATAATGGTCCTCCTTACTTGGTAAGATGCCCAACCTAGTGTCCTTACCCCAAACCTTTAGGCAGGTGCACCAGGGTATATAATGGATTTCTCTAAATAATGTTTAAGGTTTGCCAACGTAGTATACTAAGCATGATTATAGTATTCATAGGGAACAATATCTCAAACAAATATTTATCTAGTCAAGCATTTCATATGAGCATACATACAAAAAACAGTTACATAGTAGGGTCAAGTGAAAAGCGTACCTTGAGAGTAGAGAGAAAGTTACTATAAGATCCCTAGAGATCGTTGAGCCCAAGGGGTCCTAAGATGCATAAGATATAACATGGGGTATTAGATAAAAACTATTGTAATAATCAAATCATCATATGATTCATGTGGATGCTCCCTTAGACCTAGGTTTCAAATGCTTAAATCTTAGTTTCAAAAAAATATGCAAGTATTCAATCATAGACCAAAGGTCATAACAACACCTTAGGTCTAGGTGACACATCCATGTATGAGTAATGTGACATGTAGATGAACACTAATTTGGAGATAGGGGAAACATAATATTTGGTTTATCATCCTATTCTATTCATGGAATATCATAGTTAGTCACTTTATATTCGTTTTCATGTCATAGTGTCACATACCGAGTCATAGGAACATTAAGAGAATAACTTAGATGATGTTGGCACTTCAAGCATGATTAGACTACTGATCCGAATTAGATAGAGAAAAAGAATTGCATGAAAGTCATATTTCATCATATGAGATCAACTAGATCAATTAAGTCATTTAGTGCACATAATATGTACTTTGGGTTTCAAGAGTAAAATAAGGGGTCACTTAGCATGAGATCTTAGATTATCATATCACAAAGTATAAAAAAGGTTATTGATCTTGAGTTTACAAGAATTATATGATATCAAATTAAGATAAGGCCCAAGACTTTCTCAAGTTATAACATGCATACACTTAATCGAGTCCTTTAGGTAAATGGTAAACTAGCATTTCAAAAAGATCTTTAAGGGTGCATATAAATGGTCCAAGATAACACCACAGTAAAAGGATACTAGAGTTTACTTATTGTCATGGGTGCAAAGTCACAGGTCATTCATGACACAAGGATAGCATCATAGGACATAAAACATCATTCAAAATTCCTATAAATGAAGTAAAAGGCTATATTGGAGAAAATAAGATAAAAATTAGGTCCATATAATGGTTTTAATGAAAAGGTGCCATTTTCCCAATCAAAATGACATAGTATATCATTGGGTTTGAGAAAGGGTGCTAGGAAATATGGGGGTTTGATTAAAAACCCCTAACTAGGATTTCAAAGGAGGATTATGTCTCTCTATTATGAGAATGGGCCGCATAGAAGGCAACCTTCGCCCCTCTTGGACCTGCTTGAAAGAGAGGGAAGGTCAGGGTGAAATTGGGAGTTGGAGGCACTCTCAAGCATCTGGGGGCATCTTTAGAGGGTCAGAGTGGTGGTGGGCTACTGTAGGTCTTTGAGGCTAGCGTCAGGGCACAAGTGACAACATTCATGGGCCAATTGAGGGTGATTGGGGGAGTGGCGCCTCGTGAGATGGATCCACAAGCCTAATCACTGTGTGGTACCCTACTGATAACACTCAAATTTACACATTTATTCTAAGCATTTATCTATGGTTTTGTGTTACTATAGCCTTAATATTCCTTAAATATCCCATGTTCCTTATCTTCCAGTAACTTATATCTTTTCATAGATAACACTGCTCAAACTAGCAATGTTGGGACTTGTAGGAACCGAATTGGAAAAGTCATCTATTCTCCAACTAAGCCTCCCTAACGCATGGGTTTTTGTAGAAGCTAGGCCTTCACCACGACTGCGACCAATGGGATACACCGTGACTGCAATCACAGTAATTATATTCATTACGACCACGACCAACGTGATACACCACGACCACGATCACAATATCCATATTCACCTCAACCATGACTGTGGTATCTGCCTCTACCAAGAGTGTGGTCTATGAATACACCTCGACTGTGATCCAAGCCACTATCGCAACTTCTAAACTAACTGTGACTAAGGCCTACACCTCAACTGTGGATCGGGCCTCGACCATGGTGAACCCACAACCTCAACCATGACTGCGGAAGATACCTCGACCAAAGATTGCAACCTAGTGAGGACCGCAACCCGTGGTCACCACCACGGCCGTGGTGGTTAAAGCTACGACCTGGATTAGAACTGTGACAACCTCACCTATAAATACCCACCCCTCTCCACCTGAAGGAGGGTTCCGATCGCGGGAGTTTTTCCACCTTGTGGTTCTGACCTGGTGCGGTTCCCAGAGCCCTGTGGGAGAGTCTGGAGGTCTGAGAAGGCTGAAGCGCTTGTTCTATGCCCGTCTCTTCAGCATGCTTCCATACCCCACCATCTTCCACCTCCGGTCTTAGATATCCAAAGGAAGAAGTTGAGGAGAGAGAAGACTGATGATCCATCTTCTTCGAGAGAAGGAGAACGTCCACACCATCATCTCTCACCCCCATCCACCAACCAAGTTGCTATTTGGGGTGGATCTAGAGATAAAGGAGGCCAAGGAGTCAAGAAGATCAAGGAGGACAACCCAAAAGTAAGATCCGACCTATACGGAGGCTAGGAAGTGTGAGCCACCTCTTCTCCACGGGTTAAATCTCTTCTTCTTCTCCTTTCTTCTACTGTTCTCCTCTATTTCTATACAAACGATGTTCTTCCATCTTTGTTCGGTGCCAACTATGCTTGTCTATGGCTAGTTGAGCTCCTTCTTGGCTATGTAGCATGTTTTGGGCATGTTTATGTACTTTTACATTAAGCAAGTAGTTTATGTACTTTTATGTTCTATCTTCTCTTTCTGGTTATGTTTGCTAGTTTGGTTGATCTCTTTCTTGCTTGAACTACTATTTCTACCTATATCGACAGATTCATTGTAGAAATAGACAAGAGAAGATAGTTTGGATCAAAATATTAAAGGAGGACGGTTCAATGTCATTTGTTCCTAACATCCTAGAATAATCTAGACCTGAGAAGGTATCTAGGATATTCTAGGATGTTGGTTTGTCATCCTCGAGAGAGGTTTCATATCATCGATTAGTTTTAGTCACACTACAGGAGAGCAAGTTGGATGACCCCACATGAATAGATACAACGGTGCGTGCTATGTTTGGATGTAAGTGGGTTACTAGGGTGTTTGAGGGTTGTCTACGCCCGAGAATGGGTGCATAGACTGCCAAACTTGTGGTTACATAGCCAGGAACTCCTTCTCTCTAATTAGTAGAATCTCACATACTCTGTTTTGTTTTGTTTTCTTTGTTTTGTTTTAATTCATGATAACCCGCTAGACTAGTTCTAGTTCCTTACTCTTATCGACTATTGTCTTGGCTTATTTGACTCAAGAACAAAATCTCAAGCATCCTAAATGTCACCACGTCCTTGTGTTCAACCCCATATATCTACTATGACCCCCTAATAAAGTTGCGGGGGTCCTTGAAGGTTTCAGGTTATAAATTTAAAAGTTTGAATCCTTCTGAGTCTGCCTCCCTTTTTGGACACATGATTCGGGCTGATCAACTTTTTTGTGTAGGCAGTAGGCTACTCCTTTTGCACCAGTGCCAAACCGTCTCTCATTTTGGATGCTCAGGGTAACATTCATTGTATGGGCGGAGCTGTAGGAGCTTCTACTTCTGTACCACCAATGCCAGAGGCTCAAGAGGGTGGGCAGCAGACGGGGACAAGCTTCCATGACATACCTTATTGGAGGATCCTACAAAGAGATGCCTACTGCAAATTACCTGCAACCCCATCAATAGGAGCAACATGAGCCAAATCCTTATTCAGAGAGCTTCTACAAGTTCATGATGGATATCAGAGCTGACTTAGGTAGACGATTTGATACGTTGGAGCAGGATGTGCAGTACCTTAGAGAGAGAGGTTCGACATAGCCTTTCCTCCACAGCCTCAACTGAATTATCAACAACTATACCAGCAACCCCTCAGGCCCTTCTATCATCCGACTCAAGGCTTTGACCAGTCATTTTATTTTCACCAGTATCTAAACCAGAACTATGAGAACACATCAAGTGGTTTAGACAATCTAGATCAATACTTAAATAATGACTACCAATAGCAGCTGCATTTCTTACTATCCAAGGCTTGAAATTTGCTTTGGCATGAGCAAAAAAATTTAAGCTTGGGGTGGTGGTCAGGGTGTATCCCCCACCTTCCTCTTTTATTTCTTTCATAGCTTGCATACATTATTCTTCTATGTCCCTTGCATCTAGTGTAAATTTAAATGTAAATTTTAATTTTTTTAGCTTTGTAAGACTTTGTTTCGTAATTTATAGCTTTGCAATTAAGGCTATGCAATGCAAATTTTATAGAGAAATGCTTACTGCTTGATCTTCTGCTTGACTTGCTCATTGACTCTTTCCTTAAGATTGGTAATAAATCTAAGGTTATGCACCTTTTTCATAGCTTAAAACATTATTCCCTTGATCTATGAGTGAATGACAAATCCAAGGTATAGGACTGTTGGAATGAGCTAAAGCACGATAAAAGACTCCTAGCTGTGGTTTCACAAGCTTGCCCCTATTCTAAGGATCCTTGAATCATAATTGCTACTTTTCACACATGTGTCAAACGGATAATGATAAGTTTTCGAGCCATAATCAAGTTGAAATGTTTTCCTTGATGGACTACGCGCCCTCTCACTTTAGATTGAGTCAAAAAAATGAAAAAAATTAAAATTTGCAAAAGAGGCTTGGCCGCTCACAAAATCCCAAAATATCAATATAGTTCTCACCCAAGCCTATAAATTAGAATGCGGAGAATAAAAGCTTGAGTGTGAATAAATGAGCACTTGGTTTCTCTTTTAGGAGAGTTCAGGATGGTGCCCAACCGGTGTATGACTGTGCTCATGAACGCAGATATGTCGTGCCTGTTAGTGCCACCCTGAAAGCTCATTAGAGAGGAACCATAGGAGACCTATGAGATCATCCCAGTAGTAGGGTTGGTTCGAGCGTAGTATGAGGAGTTCGTCTCACTGCTCGGTGCCAACTGGCTTGGACTGTAGGGACTGTTGCTCGCTACATGGATCAATCTGACACAGATCGAGATTCTCAGAAGTCATTAAAGTCTTTTTTCTTTGCTTCTTAGGACCTGAATAAGTGAGAGGCGTGTAGTCCCTGATTGGTCTATGTGGATACATGACGATGGCTCTTGGCTCATCACCCAAACACTCATCCTTGTGACAATGCTTTTATGTTGTATAATTATGATTCAACCCTCATGAGTATCGACATGTTATAGGTGGCTAGCTTAATTTTCCTGGTTGCTCTCTGATCTTACTTTGGCAGGATTGTGCTCAATTGGTGGGGGTTTTCTTTAAAACAACATAGATCAAGAGAATTGATATTTTAAACTATTTTTCTTAGCCTTAGAATTTATCGCCAAGCTTAATTTGGATGTTATCTTTTTGTTCTTTGAGCACAATCTTGCTTGATGACAAGCAAATGTTTAAGCTTGGGATAGTTGATAACACCCAAATTTACACATTTATGCTAAACATTTATCTATGGTTTTGTGTCACTATAGATTTAATATGCCTTAAATATCCCATGTTCCTTATCTTCTAGTAATTTATATCTTTTCATAGATAACGTTGCTCGAACTAGCCAATTTTGGGACTTACAGGCACCGAACCGGAAAAGACATCTATTCTCCTACTAAGCCTCCCCAACACATGGGTTTTTACAGCAGCTAGGCCTTCACCGTAGTCGCGACCAACGAAATATATCGTGACCGCAATCGCGGTAACCATATTCACCGTGATCGCGACCAACATGATACACTGTGACTGTGGTTGTGGTATCCATATTCACCTCGATCGCGACTATAGAATCTACCTCTACCAAGATTGCAGTCTACGAATACACTTCGACCGTGATCCAAGCCACTGCCACAACTTCTGAACTAACTGTGACTGAGGCCTACACCTCAACCGCGGATAGGGCCTCGACCATGGTTAACCCACAACCTCAAATGTGACTACGGAAGGTACCTCGATCACAGACCATGACCTAGTGAGGACCGTGACCTGCGGTCACCATTGTGGCTGTGGTGGTTAAAGCCACGACCTAGATTAGAACTATGATTGCCCCGCCTATAAATACCCACCCCTCTCCACCCGATCATGGGAGTTTTTCCACCTTGTGGTTCTGACCGGGTGAGGTTCCCAGAGCCTTGTGGGAGAGTTTGGAGGTCTGATAAGGCCAATGTATTCGTTCTATGCCCATCTCTTCAGCATGCTTCCATACCCCACCATCTTCCCCCTCTGGTCTTAGATCTCTAAAGGCGGAAGCTGAGGAGAGAGAAGACTAAGGATCCATCTTCTTCAAGAGAAGGAGAACGTCCACACCATCATCTCTCACCCCCATCCACCAACCAAGCTACTGTTCAGGGTGTATCTACAGAGAAAGGAGACCAAGGAGTCTAAAGATCAAGGAGGACGACCCAAAAGACGAGATCTGACCTACACAGAGGTTAGGGAGCGAGAGACACCTCTACTCCACGAGCTAAATCTCTTCTTCTTTCCTTTCTTCTACTGTTCTCCTCTATTTCTGTACAATCGATGTTGTTCAATCTTTGTTCGGTGCCAACTATGCTTTTCTATGGCTAGTTAAGATCCTTCTTGGCTACGTAGCCTGTTTTGGGCATGTTTATGTACTTTTACCTTAAGAAAGTAGTTTTATTTCATATCTAGCATGTTTTATGTTCTATCTTCTCTTTTTGGTTATGATTGCTAGTTTGGTTGATCTCTTTCTTGCTTGAACTGCTATTCCTGCCTATATTGAGATATTCATTGTAGAAATAGACAAGAGAAGATAGTTTGGATCAAAATCTAAAAGGAGGACAGTTCAAGGTCATCGATTCCTAACGTCCCAAAATAATCTAGACCTGAGAAGGTATCTAGGATATTCTAAGATGTTGGTTTGTCATCCTCGAGAGAGGTTTCATATCATCGATTAGTTTTAGTCACACTACGTGAGAGCGAGTGGGATGACCCCACAGGAACATATACCATGGTGCGTGCTATGTTTGGATGTAAGTGACTTGCTGGGGTGTTTGAGGGTTGTCTAACCCCAAGAAAGAGTGCATATACTTCCTAAATTGTGGTTACAGAGCCAAGAACTCCTTCTCTCTGATTAGTAGAATCTCACAGACTCTATTTTCTTTTCTTTTCTTTGTTTTGTTTTAATTCATGACAACTCGCTAGACTATTTCTAGCTCCTTACTCTTATCGACTATCGTCTTGACTAGTCTGATTGAAGAACAAAATCTCAAGCATTCTAAATATCACCACGTCCCTGTGATCGACTCCATATATCTACTTCAACCCCATAATAATGTTGCGGGGGTCCTTGAAGGTTTTAGGTTATAACTTAAAAGTTCAATTCCTTCTGAGTCTGCCTCCCTTTCTGGATGTGTGATTTGGTATGATCAACTTGTTGACATGGTAGAAATCGGTGTTGCTACTCCAAGATACTCCAAGCTTGGCCATGGTCTGGATTGCCACCTAGGTGAAGATAGCAATCGCGGTAGCAAAGACCGTGACCTATGTGGTTGGTCTTGGCACCACGACCTGTGCGATCACGATCACCATGACTGAGGTGCAAAAGGTAGCCACGATCCAAGCGACTGCAACCGTGTAATAGAACTAGACACTGTGACTTAAGTATGTTGGACACTGCGACTGCGGTATACAACATGACCTCGATCTACGTGATCGTGACCTTGAAGACCGCGACCATCCCCACCAAGGCATCTTGATCACCAATCCACTCGTCGTGGAGGAAACCGCAATCTGAAGGATCGTGACTGTGAAGACCGTGATCAAGACCATAGAACTTAGCGTAGCCCAAAGCGTGCGGTTGGCCGAGTTTCTAGGACACTTCTTAAAGACCACGATCGCGGTCTAGCTAGCAGTCCATGGTCACAGTCCTTGACTTGAGACCGCGATCATGGTCCCAACTTCGCTATGTCAGGAAAGATGAGGGAGGGAAGCCTTAAGAGGATAGAATTTGAATTGAACACCATGGAAGAACAACAAGGAATGACGTTAATCCTCTTACAAGATATGGACCAAAGGTAGCTGTTAGGGTGCCAAGATGTAAGCATATGAAAAATTAGATGAAAACTAGGTGATGCAAAATATATTTCTAGAAGTTAGGGGAACGATAAAATTTAAATTGACTTTATTTGCAAAAAATATGAAAAGTAAAGATCAGAGAAAAATTGTGTAGGTAGTAGGGGGTGGATGCCCTACGATTCCTATACTTGGATCCCAAATCCATAGTTTTTGGGTCTGAGTTACCTGTATCTCGCTGCTCAGGCTCACCATGTAGTGGAAGAGTATGAGGAGAGGTGGCCCTTCCTGATTCTGGTAGAGAGGGATAAAATTTGGCGACACGGTGAAGTCATCCATGCACTGTAATTCACTTGAACTGCACTGAGATGAATTATTCAGCAACTCATCTTCAAGGTAGCCTTCAAAATATGAATCCGAATAGGAAGTTCCTAGGATGTCGTCACAGGATGAAATGGATGGGAGGGGTTGGGTGTCCTCTGGAGTTCTCATCTCTACTCCCTCCAAACTAAAGGTTGGATACTTAGATAAATTTTCATTTACTGTGTGAGTCGTCCAATGATCTTCTGAACAAGAAGTACCCCCTGAAGAATTTGTTTGTCGTTCCTCCACCCCAAGCTTATCGCTTTCTTTGTAGTCCAGGGTATACTCATTCTTAGAAACGATGTTGTAGCAGATTGTCCATCCTGATCCATTAATATCTACCAAGCCTTTTAAGGGAATGGTCGTAAATGTCAGCTCATGCGGTTCCAACTCGTCATCCTCAGTATATTCACTACATTGAGAGGAATGGTCTTCATCATCTTCATAGAACAGATTGTTCCAAACCATGATTGGCGTACTGCTTAAGGGTAAGTGACAAGTCTTAATATCAAAGATATCACTCTGGTCTGAATCAATGTCTGACTCTAGTTCCTCAAATCAACCTTTTTTCTATGAGGTGGTTTGGATATTATAGTGAGGATAAGAATCTTCATTATCATTGTCATAAAACCATTCATGTGTGTGGCTTGCATTTTCCATTGGTTGATCAACTAAGACATCTGAATAGAATGAAGGGCTTTCCCAGGTGGGTCGGTCTTCACAAAAAAATCCTGATGAATCCAATTGATAGTCTGAATCAGATGGTGAGGCATACTCTGCTTCAGGCCCAATGGAATGGTCTTGATGAATAAGGTCTTCATTGTAAGGAAGTGGTGCTTGCAACTATGTGGTAATCAAATTGATGAGCTCTTAAAGCTTTTTGCCCTATCAGACTTGGGTATCTAGGCTTCTGAGATCTGTCAATTGCGTCTTGCATTTCTATTGGAGACTCGCTATATCAAATTGATGGGCTTGGATGAATCCTTGCTCAACAATTTGAAGTATGCTTCTACTGTGGTTTGCAATCTCTGTGGCTACATGGAGTTGGTAATCTTGCTTCTCTAGTAGCTTTTGGAGTGGATCTACCTATTCTTGGAGATGAGGAGCTAAGGAGGTGAGCACGCTAACACTTTCTCCAACTAATTCCACTGTATTAATTAGTTCTTGATCCCATGATAGCACGGAAGTCGGGGGCTTATTGGTAGTCTCCGTTGTTGGAGCATCTACATATGATGACAGTGGGGGTGAGTATAGCTCGACGAGTTGTAAGGCACGACTTTCAATTATTTTTCAGCAGTCAAAGCTGTGAAAAAATTCAGGAAGACATGTGGACAAGATGACTTGTCTTGCAGAAGCAAGATCCATCGCTGAAAAAGTATAGGAAAAAGGAAAGCTATTCTATATATATATATATATATATATATATATATATATATATATATATATATATATATATATATATATATATAGACAAGTATGTTTACAACAAAAGAAAATCTATGCATATATATATGGGATTAAGAGTGACAAAACAAAATCTTTTAGGCGTGTAAACGTGGAAAACCACGTCCTCGACAACGGCGCCAAACAGTTGATCATCTCAAATCGCACGTCTAGAAAGTGAGGCAGACTCAAGAACAAAATCACAAGCATCCTAAACATCACCACATCCCTGTGTTCGACCCCGTAATAAAGTTGTGGGGGTCCTTGAAGGTTTTAGGTTATAAATTTAAAAGTTTGATTCCTTCTGAGTCTGCCTCCCTTTACGGATGCACGATTTGGGCTGATCAGTTATGAAATTTTAATCATAGATTTATCATCACTCTATACATATTCCATTGAACTTTGATGTCAAGATACCACTTCTGACTACCTATTTATATGTTGAAAATATCATATGTACTTAGGAGCATAGACATAATATCAATATCATTTGTACCCTCAACTTCACTAAAACTCTTGGAACCCTTAATTTAACACTTGAATACACTTATGTCATTAGGTAGCCAGATACTATAAAGTTCACACCATCACATCCTGCACACCTTAAAAGAAATTTTGTCATCAAAATTAAGGCAAAAACCACTTTGACAGACATTCTCCCTTCTCTTTCTTCTCCCTTATTGAATCTTGTAATGAAACAAGGTTTCTTAATATGCCTTGTTGAATGTTGAGATTGTTATTGGTGATTTTATCTTGTTATTTGTTCATGTATGCTAAGCTTTACGCTTAGGCATTTGTGCTTTTTTACCTTTCTATGGATGGACACCTAGGTCCAAACACCATTGACTTTGTAGTCATTTCGAGTTAGGATTTGAGTAATAAACGGTTCTGTGACACATGTGAAGATATTCATGGTATCTATAATATAGTATTTTTGTTAAATTTGTCTTAAGTCAAAATAATGACAACAAATTACCAAATTGATTTTCCATTTTTGAGAAATTGCGAAGGAAGTGTGGTAAGTTTTTTAAGAAAATAGTACAAAAACAATTGTTGTAAATTTTCAATTAGTATTCATTTAGGTTTTAGATGTGTGTTATGTTGTGACATATTTTAAATGGAATGTAAAATTCATAATGGAAGTCTATATACTTTATGATAGGCTAGAGAGGATAATTCTACATGCATGCTATTTTACATATAAGAGAGTGAGATTCCAAATTAGGTTTTTGTGAAATTATATATTGTATTAAATGGAACAATGCCATTGAATTCCATACACAATCACCTATTTGGAAATGAAAATTTTATTTGAAATCTTTTATGACAAACAATTTCAAACATTTACAACACTAATACATTAGTTTCTGTAAAGAAATTTGTTAGCCGGGGCATCATATGTTTTCTCACTTGTATGAAATACTCATTAATATTTAATTACATGTTTATGAAAGTTTTTAACATAAATATATACACATCTATATCTTTATATCCATTGCTTCATTTCTTGTAAGAAACATTTCATGTGTTTATTGAATCATTGCATAATTGTATGTAAATATAAATTTATAAATTAAAAATTTAATTTTATTATGTTGTTGTGTGTTACACTAAATTCATAAAGTCTTATATTCCTCTTTATTCAAATTTTCTATATATTTTTTATTATTGTAATTCATGTTTGAAGTAACAACAAATTTCCCAACTTGTGTTAATTTTCTCAATAATAATAAACCGACTTCTATGAACAATAAGAAAGGAGAAAACTACTTTTATCACTATTTTCCATTTTTGACGTCATTCAATAATTCTTTTAACATATTTGGCATTAACTTTTATTTCCTTTTGTTAATGCAATTAAGATATTTATTATTGTTCAAATAAAGCAAAACTTGGCACCCAAGCTAATTGGAACCAAAGGAACGTGATTTTACCATAATATTTTAGTTTTGGAATTTTCTTTTATGAATTATGGGACCATTAGGATTTTTGTCTCGTTGCCATTATATCTATAAAAATATAATATATTTATTATCAATACACACTTAATTGAGTCATATTATCATCAATTTATTTAAAGTAGGATTTCCTTATTTATTATGCATGGATTTCCATATATTACATATTTAACATTTTTAGTCCATTACACCAATATTTATTTTAGAGGATAACACATCATTATATATTTATGTGATCATGGAAACAAGATTGTTATCCCAAAGCAAATTATATCTCTTACTAAACATAAATTATCCATAATCTACATTTTAATTAGCAAAATGAACCAATGTGACATATTTAATGAATTTACTTACATGTTAGCACATAATTAAGTTATTAGTTAATATGAGTGTATTACGATACATGTTGTTGATTATAGAGCATACTGCCACTAAATATGTGACATGAATCATGAATCAACAATGTTTGTTAAGGTGGAATTTTATCCTTGTTTGGTCAAATTTGAAAGACTAAACTTTGCAATCTCCTAATCATGGGAATAGGAATTCTAGAGTCAAGATGCTAGGTTTGGGTATCTTACAACACTCCATCCCTTAAAAGAGGATTTCATCACCAAATTCTAGCCATAATAACTTTAGTAACCAACTTCCCTCCACCCCTTAAAAGGTTTAACCTAATAGGCTAAACTAAACAACTCTGACAAATAATAGGGTTGCATATATATATTTTAAATTGTGAACCTTTTTATGGTGTTCTTCCATGCATGCCATACCCACCTCGAGTTGATTTTAGGTCCTTGTGTTTCTAACCTACTAACCCTAAGGTTCACATATCCAAACTCAAAATCATATGGTGCACAAGGGTAGATCAACTAATGTGACACACCATCACTCTTTATGAGATTACTCATAACCAAAAACATGACTGATCACTAAACAAACCACATAGCCAGAAAAGATGGTAAATTAAAACCAATTTAAACATCACTAACAAGTTTAGAAACATTTACATATCAATCAAGCAACATGCATATAAGCATATACCATATCACATAATTACATATCTGTCTAGTGGCTGAGGCCACAACCTATAACAAAAGATGTGTTCCACATATACTAGCCATATACAAACAACGAATACTACTAAAAACTCGTTTCAATATACATATCATCTACAAATCATCCCCTGCCCGAACTTGAGAGTACATGGATGGCTCTAGGACACTTCTAACTACTAGTCAACCTCCATCTCTACTGCTGTCCAAGCTACTCTTCTTCACCTCCATGAACCGAACCATGCGCTGACAACCGCCTAAAATGATGTGGTGACCCATGAGGCGAGACCCATGTCCCAATAAGAGATATAACTCTCAACAAAGATTATTGATTACAAAAAGTTATGTTATTTTAAATAATTTAAATAAATTAAGTAAATTGAGCAGGATAAGTAACTAAAACAGACTAGACATGGACTATCATAGTACATGGAGAAACAAATAAAGCTATCACTTCTATACAATTGATCTGACAACTTGGTTTTCAACTCATTAAATTTATATACATCTTCACTCATTAGATACTCCATTTAACCTAATAACCTTCCTCACCCTCAATTTGGTTACTTTGAGTCACTTTATGCTCAATTAATGAATTGTATTTGACTAAATATCACTTCGTATGTACTTAAACCCTTAATTTGAGTTTGAACTTAGTACCATGCTCATTATGTGTAATCAACTTTGAACCTATCTAATAAACTCCTATTTCTATCAAATAATATTTATTGATGTATAGGATTCAATTGTTTATATAATGGTTCAAAAATCACCTAAATCTGACATCCAGATCCCAAGTTATGACCTTCAAATTTTGGGTAAATTACATGTGTTGTATTTGGATTTTATCATTTTGTGACCCTCATTGGGCCTAAAATTAGTGCAACTCACTAACACCCCCCCTCATTGGTTATCCATTACTTCCTCCCTCAACCAATCTCAAGCCTGCATTCATTGAATAGTTTGTTTGGGCCCTTGGATTCGACCTACGCGGATCACGCCCGTATCAACGCCTCTGATCCTTCACCTTTTCACTTTGCCTCAGCCTTGACGTACTATAGCTCAGCAAAAATGGCAGTGCCCTTCACCGACCTCACCTATTATTGTCTGTTCACTTCAATTGATGCCTCTTTTCAATTGGTTCACTTCCCTTTTTCTTTCCCCAATCACTCTTACTCTTTTCACGTACTGTAACTCCCCCTTTCCACCCATCCTTCTTTCACCCTGCCTAGTGGCTCCACCGCCACCTTGTTTTGGGTTTCTCCTCTTTAGAGTTCCTCCTGGAACACTGAACCACCATCAAGCTTGCCAAGACCCAGAGAGTTGACACATCCCTCTCATGTGGTAGACCACACCCTCCTCATCCATCACCTACGTGCTCTGGTGAGCAACGTGGCTGCCCAATTTTTGTCCAGGGGCGGGTCTGCCTCCATGAAGGGTACGATGGCCACTACGTGGGATAACATCTAGACGGTGGATCTACCTCAAAAATCCACCTCTCTCTCACCCTCTCACACTCGCTAGATCAAGGCCCACTCATAGTTGATCAGCCCAAATTGCGCATCCGGAAAGGGAGGTGGACTCAGAAGGAATCAATTTTTTTAAATTTACAACTCAAAACCTTCAAGGACCCCCAAAATTCTATTACGGGGTCGAAGTAGAAATATAGGGTTAAAATCAGGGACGTAGTGATGTTTAGAAAACTTGCGATTTTGTTCTTGAGTCTGATAAGCCAAGATGATAGTCGATAAGAGTAAGGAGCTAGTACTAGTCTAGCTGGTTGTCACAAATTAAAACAAAACAAAGAAAAGAAAAGAAAACAGAGTCTGTGAGATTCTACTAATTAAAGAGAAAGAGTTTCTGGCTGTGTAACCACAAGTTGGGTAGTTTATGCACCCATTCTCGGGAGTAGACAACCCTTGAGCACCCCACCAAGCCACTTACATCCAAACATAGCACACACCGTGGTATCTGTTCCTGTGGGGTCATCCCACTCACTCTCGCATAGTGTGACTAAAACCAATCGATGATATGAAACCTCTCTCGAGGATGACAAACCAACATCCAAGAATATCCTAGATACCTTCTCAGGTCTAGATTATTCTGGGATGTTAGGAACAGACGACCTTGAACCGTCTCCCTTTCATATTTCGATCCAAACTATCTTCTCTTATCTATTTCTATAATGAATCTCTTGATATAGGTAGAAATAACAGTTCAAGAAAGAAAGAGATCAACCAAACTATCAATCATAACCAGAAAGAGAAGATAGAACATAAAACATGCTAGATCTGAAATAAAACTACTTGCTTAAGGTAAAAGTATATAAACATGCCCAAAATGGGCTACAAAGCCAAGAAGGAGCTCAACTTAGCATAGACAAGCACAGTTGGCACCAAACAAAGATGGAAGAACATTGTCTGTACAAAAATAGAGGAGAATAGTAGAATAAAGGAGAAGAAGAAGAGAGTTATCCCATGGAGGAGAGGTGTCTCTCACTCCCTAGCCTCCGTATAGGTCGGATATCATCTTTTGGGTCGTCCTCCTTTATCTTCTAGACTCGTTGGCCTCCTTTCTCTGTAGATCCACCCTAAAAAATAGCTTGGTTGGTGGATGGGGGTGAGAGATGATGGTGTGGACGTTATCCTTTTATCAAAGAAGATGTATCCTCAATCTTCTCTCTCCTCAGCTTCTGCCTTTGGAGATCTAAGACTGGAGGTGGAAGATGGTGGGGTATGGAAGAACGCTTAAGAGACGGGTGTAGAACAAGTGATTCGGCCTTCTCAGACCTCCAAACTCTCACACGAGGCTCTGGGAACCTCACCAGGTCAGAACCACAAGGTGGAAAAAATCCCCCGATCAAAACCCTACTTCAGGTGGAGAGGGGCGGGTATTTATAGATGGGGCTGTCACAGTTCTGATCTAGGTCACTGCTTTAACCACCACAGTCATGGTGGTAACTATGGGTCACGATCCTCACTAGGTCACGGTCTGTGGTCGAGGTACCTTCCGCAGTCGCAGTTGAGGTTGTGGGTTCACCATGGCTGAGGCCCGATCTATGGTCAAGGTGTAGGCCTCGGTCACTGTTAGTTCAGAAGTTGTGGTACTGGCTTGGATCGCGGTCGAGGTGTATTCGTAGGCCACAATCTTGGTAGAGGTAGAGACTATAGTTGCGGTCGAGGTCTGTATGGATACTGTGATTGCGGATGTGGTGTATCAGTTTGGTCGCAGTCATGGTGTATCCCATTGGCTACGTTTGTAGTAAAGACCTAGCTGCTACAAAAACCCATGTGTTGGGGAGGCTTAGTTGGAGAATAGATGTCTTTTCTGGTTCAGTGCCTGCAAGTCCCAAAATTGGCTAGTTCGAGCAACTTTATCTATGAAAAGATATAAATTACTAGAAGATAAGTAACATGGGATATTTAAGGCATATTAAGGCTATAATAACACAAAACCATAGATAAATGCTTAGCATAAATGCATAAATTTGGGTGTTGTCAACTACCCCAAGCTTAAACCTTTGCTTGTCCTCAAGCAAGACTGTGCTCAAAGAACAAAAAAATAACATCCAAATTAAGCTTGTCGATAAATGCTAAGGCTAAGAAAAATAGTTTAAAACAACAATTCTCTTGATCTATTTTGTTTCAAAGTAAACCCCCAACAATTGAGCACAATCCTACCAAAGTAAGATCAGAGAGCAACCAGGAAAATTAAGCTAGGTCACTGTAACTTGTCGATACTCATGACGGTTGAATCATAATTATACAACATAAAAGCATTGTCACAAGGATGAGCATTCGAGTGATGAGCCAAGAGCCATCATCGTGTATCCACATAGACCAATCAGGGACTATGTGCCTCTCACTTATTTAGGTCCTAAGAAGCAAAGCAAAAAGACTTTAATGACTACTGAGAATCTTGATCTGCGTCAGGTTGATCCATGCAGCGAGCAATAGTCCCTACAGTCTGAGCCAGTTGGCCCAGAGCAGTGAGACAAACTCCTGGTACTACGCTCAAACCAACACTACTACTGGGATGATCACATAGGTCTCCTATGGGTTCCTCTCTAATGACCTCTTAGGGTGGCACTACCATGCACGATATATCCGCGTTCATGAGCGCAATCATACAACGACTGGGCACCATCCTCAACTCTCTAAAAGAGAAAACAAGCGATCATTTATTCACACTCAGGATTTTATTCTATGCATTCTAATTTATAGGTTTGGGTGAGAACTATATTGATATTTTTGGATTTTGTGGGCGGCCAAGCCTCTTTTGCAAATTTTTAATTTTTTCATCTTTTCAACTCAATCTAAAGTGAGAGGGCGCATATTCCATCAAGGAAAACATTTCAACTTGATTATGGCTTGAAAATTCATCATTATCTATTTGGCACATGTGTGAAAAGTAGCAATTATGATCAAGGATCCTTAGAATAGGGGCAAGCTTGTGAAACCGTAGCTTGGAGTCTTTGATCGTACTTTATCTCATTCCAACAGTCCTATACCTTGGATTTTTCATTCACACATAGATCAAGGGAATAATGTTTTAAGCTATGAAAAAGGCACATAACCTTAGATTTATTACCAATCTTAAGGAAAGAGTCAATGAGCAACTCTAGCAGAAGATCAAGTAGTAAGAATTTAGCTATAAGATTTGCATTGCACATCCTTAATTGCAAAGCTATAAATTACGAAACAAAGTCTTACAAAGATGAAAAATTTAAAATTTATGATAAATTTTACACTAGATGCAATGGACATAGAAGAATATTACATGAAAGATATGAATGAAATTAAAGGGGAAGGTGGGGGATACACCATGACCACCACCCTAAGCTTAAACTTTTTTGCTCGTCCCTGAGCAAATTTCAAGCCTTGGATGGTAAGAAACGCAGCTGCTATTAGTAGTCACTGTTTAAGTATTGATCCAGATTATCTAAACCGCTTGATGTGTTCTCATAGTTCTGATTTAGATCCTGCTGAAAATGAAATGACTAATCAAAGCCTTGAGTCGACTGATAGAAGGGCCCGAGGGGTTGCTGGAACGATTATTGATAATTCGACTGAGGCTGTGGAGGAAAGACTATGTCGAACCTCTATCTGAGGTACTACACATCCTGTCCCAATGCATCGAATCGTCTACTTGAGTCAGCTCTGAAATCCCTCATGCACTCGTAGAAGCTCTCTAAATAAGGATTCAGCACGTGTTTCTCCTGTTGAGAGGGTCGCGAGTAATCTACAGTAGGCATCTCTTCATAGGATCCTCCCTAATAAGGTATGTCATGGAAGGTTGTCCCCATCTGTCACCCACCCTCTTGAGCCTCTGGCACTGGTGGTGCAGAAGTAGAAGCTCCTAAAGCTCCGCCCATACGATGAACGTTACCCTGAGTGTCCAAAAGAGAGACGTCCATGAACGATGTTCTACATCCAAAATTTGTATTTGCTGGCAATAAAATTATATGCTTGTAGTGACCGAAGATATATAGATATCCTGTGCTACACTGTTTGATCATCCTGAGCAGATCAAGTGGTCTAAGTCTAACTTGGACCACTTGACTATTTCTTGCATAAGTACCAACTGTTCATCTCCAATTCCCAGATGGCGTTCCATAAGAGTTATAATTCCTACCATCGACATGAATTGGACTTTTTTCTTGAAAGAGTTGTGGATGTGGTAGATTATGAAATTCCCCACATTCACTTTCTTTCCTACTATCACACACCACAAAATGTAGAGGTCATCTGCACTGAGCGCTCCTTGACTGCCTTACTTTTCTAAGATGCAATTTTCTATTACCCGATGTAGATAATGACTTGTCAGGTTGTGGCTGTGCGAGGCCTTAGCACCCTTAGTGACATACTTATCTTACCCCGTAAGCATTTTCCATGCTTGGACAACATTAAAATTGTGGTCTGATGCCTCCAGCTGGCCTCTAGACATCTCAGTGCAGTCTTGAGCAGAATGTGACAACCATCTATTGAGTTGTTCCATAGTAACCTTGTCGGGCTGGTTAAGGGGATGAAAATGTAAGGCAGTGTGTTGGTGGTCCTTAGATGTCTCTAGCATGGCATAAAATTCATAAGTGAGTCTATGGTAGGCATTGCACTGTGCTTAGGTGAGGACATTAAGGCCAATGACTGTAAGATATCTATTGACTTGCTCTTGGATCCTATCTAAGGAGTGTTCTTGAATCAACATATCTCGGGCCCACCAATCTGTTCTTGTCTCAGATTAGAGCATCAAAATTTTGCTTTTTCTTTATACTCTAGAATAAGGGAGAGGGGAGTGAGCTTTGATTGGCACTACCATAAGTGATGTGGCATCTGTTCCCTTAAAAAGAATCACATGAGGAAGTCAAAACATTGCAAGGATGTAAAACATACGGCTGACCGTCAACATTGGTCTCCTACTAGATGAAGCTCTGTGCAAAATTGATGAGATTTTTTAGGTACCCAGTCAAAGTATGGAGCTCAGCGTCATGACGTTTTGTCCACATCCTCTTACTCGAGGCTTCTTGCATTGACTCACCGCTATAGGTATCCATAGGAGTGTCGACCAAGTAACAGTAGTCTGAACCGATCTCTTGCGACCTGAACCCTGGAGTATAAAACATCACCTCATCTTCATATATCGCATTCATAGTTCAAGAGGCGTGGTGTGGGTATGGGCTCCCGTAGTTTGATGGTGACATGGAGCTTCCTTCCCCTTTCTTTCTCATAATAGACTTTTTAAGCTTTTTGAAGCTATTTTTCATAGAATCTATGGTGTCAATTCTTCTGATGCAGATTCAGTAGGCTTGACTGTGGTGGAGATCGGTGTTCGTGCTTCAAGATACTCCAAGCTCGCCCGTGGTCTAGATTTCCACCTTAGTGAAGACCGTGATTGTGGTATCCAGGTTTGTTCCACGGTTGCAATCGCTTGGATCATGGTCACCTTTTGTACCTTGCGCATGGTGTTAGTCCATGTATGCTCCACATGTTTCCATATCCGGTACGGCCTCAGAGCCTTATACTTCTAGTTCATCCTCTGGTTCTATTTCGGGCTGTAGGTTGGCCGTTGTACCCTCCTCGTTTGCCGCCTCTGGCTCTACTATAGATGCTTCCTTTTGTGGCTCTAGAGGTGTGGGTTCTGCATTCTCCACTAGTTTTTCTAGAGTTATAGCCATAGGGATTGGTGAAATATTCAGAAAAAAAATGAAATAAATCAAATAAAGGACTTGTGTTTCTATAGATTTCACCTTTGCGGTTGGCAGATTGGTTGTATCTACTGTCTTCTTTTTCTGCACCACCAATTTCTTCCATGGCTCTGTGCTCTTTTTCTCTTTTAGTTCAGCTTGGGCACTGCTCTCCTCGACTATCTTTGCCGGTTCGGTGTCAGTTCGCAGTACCTCGAAGCACATCTTTTCGATTTCTTCATGGGTTGGCCATAGTTTGTGGGTGTCGTAAAATGCCATTTTTGGAAGGGGAAGGAGCCTCTTTGATCCTCTCTACTTGAAGTACAATTTCTCCCCCTTCTGTGTTAGGATACCCATACTGAGAAGAGACTTGATGTCTATCCTTTGTTTCCCATCCATCTCTTTGTACTTCTGGACCTCTTTTGTGTCCTTTATGTATTCAACAATCTTTGTTATCTGGCCACCCATGTAGTACACAGAGTTCCTTTTTGCTTCCCCTCCTACTATCATGGATAGATGTAGATTAGGAATATATCTCCTTTGCTAACTATTCTCAATTCTGACCTCATGTAAATTTTGTACGCTGTAATTTTCTGGACTGTACAGATGAAGTACGAGGTGATCAATGATTACTTGGAGTGCTTAGAGCTTTACTCGTCTTCTTCAATTAGCTCTTCCCACAGTTGATTGCTCTCATAGGTGACTGATTTTTTTTCACTTGGGGTGGTGGAGCAGTGATGAATGCATATTCATCATGATTTTCAGTCGCTATCTTGGACCCTTTTTGACTCAATACACCAAATTTCAGTTTCAAAATTTCAAAATGTGCAAAATTACTTAATTGGTCCAAATATCATGATCTTAACTGAATTTATGTTGATTTGATGCAAGTCTTGATGAGGTTGAATATTCAGCTGGGACCCACCTTTCACTCACCATTCAGTCTCACCATCGGTCTCACCATTCGGTCTTGATCGTTCGGTCTCATCCAATCGGTTTCTAACTCCATACGGTCTTCAGGATCTGTTGAGCAACCTACTCGAAACCATTTGGGAAACTCAACAACATTGGACATGTTTCCCCTCCTCTTGCTTTCCCTTCCTCCACCAACAACAGCGTCAACACCCACACCTCTGCCTCCTTCTACCTCCAACAACCCTAAACGCTACCTGTAACACTGCCGCTCCCACTCCGTGGTCCCCACATAGAAGCCCTCATGGTCTTGAGACCGTGAGGCATTGATCAATCACATACTGATTGGAGGAGATCACACACACCGGTTGGATGACGCCCAGTCCAAGACCATTTGGAAATCGACATGAAGACCAGCTGAACTTTGATGCAGAGATCATTTGAAAGCCATCGGTCTTCGAGACTGTTTGCTTCTCCAAACCGTTTGGACAATGAAGATCTGAGACCGTTTGGATGAAGACCGTTTGGGACATGCAAGCACAGACCATTCGGTCCTAAGACTGTTTGGAGCCATTCGGTCCCAAGATCGTTTGGAACCATTCATCCCAAGACCGGTTGGAGCCATTCGGTGCCAAGACCATTTGGAGCCATTCGGTCCCAAGACCGTTTGGTCATTCGACCGATCTGCAAGACCGTTTGAAGGCGGATTTCCAAGACCGTTTGGAGCCATTTGGTCCCAAGACCGTTTGGAGCCATTCGGTCCCAAGACCGTTTGGAGCCATTCGATCCCAAGACTGTTTGGAGCAGGTTCATGCAGAAAATGTGAAGACCCCATCCGAGCCTATAAATAGGACCACAAGGGTCCTCAATTGGCATCGGTTCTGGGATGCCGACAAGCTGCATGTACAAAGGTCTGATCCAATTTTTCCTACACTGCCACTCCACCATCCGTTCCTGCTGCAACTCAAGGAGACTGAGAAGAGAAGGAAGGAGGAGTGAGAAAGGCAACCCAGTATGTCTTGGAATCCCTCGTTCTTCCAGATCTGCTCTGACACGATGTAGAAGACCACATCATCTTCACTGAGTTGTGACTACCGTCTACACCATGTTCATGGTGGATTCCTCTCTCTTTCTTATTCTTCTTATTTCTCACACCATGAGAGAGTAGTCCCTTTTCACTGGGGTGCGGGGACTAGCCCCGCTGCCCATGCAATCATGTTCTTTTGTCAAACTATCCATGGCAATGTATATAACTTTTCATTTCATGGTTAATCGTTATGTTCATAGTTAGATTAATTCCTTGCTTTCATCTTTGTTCATCCTATGTTGTGAGAACTTCTATATGTAGGATTGAATGTCATTTAACAGGTTGACTCCCTAACTAGAAGTAGAATGGGATTCCTTGAGGTTATATGTGTATGATCCGTGAGGGGATGAGCCATCTAGCCTTCGGTGACGCTTCTGTGCACCTAATGCCTATATAGGGGGTTCACATCCTTAGTTGGATTTTGTATCATCTTCTTGATCATCGATGTTTGCTCATATATTAATCACCTACTTGCTTATAGATTAATGTAGTTGAATCCCAACCTAGAAATAGAATGGGATTTCTTTGTGGTCGTAAGTGTATGATCTACGAGGGGATGTACCATCTAGCCTTCGGTGACGCTTCTATGTGCCTAACGCCTGTATAGGGGGCCCACAACCTTCGTTGTATTTCTATATCTTCAGAGCCGTAAGTAAGTGATCCAGATGGTGACGAGACATCTGATGCCTAAGGTGATGCATACGCGAACCTAACACCCGTACGGGGGGTTTTGCAGTAGCTCTATTTGGTTTGTTATATCTTGCCTGGTGTGTTTGCCCGTGTAGTGGTGGTGAAACCCGATACCATCCCAGCAATTCCATATCATTGATATAAATCCAACTTTAATTCAACTTTTACTTTCTTGCAATTAGTTTAATTAACCTCAAATCAACCTATCATTTTAAATATTAGTCTTAACTCAAACTGGATTAGACTGACAAGGATTCTTAAAATTGTTGTCCTTTGGGTTTGATCCTTAACTATACTGCGATAAGACTCATATGCTTGTGGGTGGTATTATTGCACTTTAGTTTTGGTAAAATCTTGGGGATCTCAACCCCGAGTGAGTTTGTTAGTGCGATAAAATCCCACGTCAAGCAGGCTTTTGCTTCTTCTTCCGTCTTCGTAAAAATCTTATTCAACATTGCCTCAATGATGATGTCAGACTCACCTCCTAGCCTTACTTGTAGTTGATAATCTCTGCCTCCTGCATGTCTTGTCTCACTACTAGTGGGGATCTTCTTTAGAGAAGACAGGAACTCCATAGTTAGCTTTTTGTAGGTTTTGGCCTCAGATGTGCACAAGGTGCATAAATTTGCACTTTCCAAGAATTTGACCACCCTGTCATAGATTCCCATCTTCTTAAAATCTTCTACGTCTAGGTAATGGGTTGGGCATAATTCCTTGTTCTGGTACATCCAGTCATAGGTATACTGGTGTACGAGGTTTCTTAGCATGAATGGGGGTTCTCTGGACTCCACGGATGTCTCCCTTGTGACCTGTTTGGTCTTGCCTGCCTCTTTCTCCCTTGGCTTCTCAACAACTAATGATTTTGCTTTCTTGCTGCACTTGGTATCCTTGGGTGCCATCTTTATTTTCCTCCCCTGCACCCTACTCTCTGATTCCCTGAGTTGGTACTTAGAGGTCTCTGTCTAATCCATTTGTCCTGTTCCTTGTGTAGATTCCTCCGATGTCTGGTGAACCAGTATTCTTTGAAACTGCTCGAGTTTCAGTTGCAACTCGACCCGTTTGGTTATTGATAGGGAGATGACCTTCTTTAGAGCTATTTTCAGGCTCTGTACTATCTTGTCTACCTCCTTCAAGGATGTTTCCTGCTTGTAGATGGGGTCACTTGTTGTTGGAGAAGACATTATGCAAAGTTTCAATGAATCACTTTATAATTGAATTAACAAAGAATAGTCATCTTGCAATTATTTGGGGGAGGCATTCAAAAAAGTTTTTAATAATGAATTATTAAGTTCTAGAATGTATATAGGGACCGCGACCCACTGTCTTGTTAGTTGTTCAAAGGACACCGCGGTCGCGGTCCCTGAAGGAGGTCCTGGTCACGGTTGAAATGAGTGGGGGGTCACGGTTGTTATCACGATCGTAGTCTTCTTTGATGTTTTGGCCAGGTCATAGTCGAAGGGACCACGACCTCGAGTACCGTTCTTCCACACCGTGACCCGCAGTGTAAGCCTAAAGTTTGAGTGAACACCGTGATCGGGTTAGGGTTGATGAGTATACCACGGTTGCAGTTGTAGTGGAGATGGACCGTGACTCACGGTCTTTGTGGTCCAACCGTTCTGCTTCCCTTCTTCATCTGTCAATATGCTCTTCAATTGTAGACTTGCTCGTCAGTGGGCGGTTGCCCCATTATTTGCATTTTTAGGGTTTTTAGTTATTGTTTGAAAATGTCGCCATTAGGGAGGTTTGTGTATCTAGATAGCAAGAGCAATTGGTGGCGGCTCTATATATACATGCCAACCAAACGAATCAGAAAAATGACACGAGGCGTGGGGAGAAATTGGCGGCGACACAACGACGGGTAGAAATCAAAGAATCTACAGTTAGAAGTCTACCTTGTTTGTCGGATGAGACAGAAAAATCATTGAAGGCTGGCACGGTGGTGAGTTTGCTACGGTGGCGGGTCGTCAGTCACAGTAGAGTGGTTCTTTGGAGAAGCATGCTTTAACTTAGACTTGGGAAAGCTAGAAGCAGAAAGAGTCTGAGAAACTGGGGTTTTAGAATATATAGTAGGGTGATCATGACCTGTCGATCATAAGGAATAATTGCAATTGCGGTGTACTCATAACACAACTATGGGTCGCAATTGAGGTGTCTAGTCATGAGCATTGTGGGTCACAGTCTTGCGTGATGCAAGGTTATACTACGACCGCGGTCCAGACCACGATCAGAGAACTTGATCAAAATTAAACTTGTTTCTTTAATCTATTAATCTATTCAAATGAAGATAGCTATGTACAACACTTAAAAGATCAAAAAACTAATCAAATAAAAAGAGTAGAGAAAACAAAACTTAAGAAAATAGCAAAAACTTGGGTTGCCTCCCAAGAAGTGCTTGCTTTAAAGTCTCTAGCTAGACTTCATAATTCTTCACTCCATTAGTCTCGTAGCTGGATGTGGCATCTCCTCATTCCTTTTCTTAGGTAGCTGATCTGGTTCCTCCAAATTAACTTCAGACCTTCATACAAAAGCCTCATCTTCATAAAATCTTTTTACCCTATGGCCATTGACCTTGAAAATTCCAATTTTCTCTCCTTGAATCTCCATCATTCCTGATGGGTATATCTTCACCGCTGAGAAGGGCCCCAACCAGATTTTCCTAAGCTTTCCAAAGAAGAGCCTGATGCTTGAATTGAAGAGAAGTACTTTATCACCTTCACCAACATCCTTGTTCTTCAGGTGGGCATCATGCCACACCTTAGTTCTTTGTTTGTAAATTTTTGCATTCTCGTAAGCATGCAATCTCAGCTCCTCGAGCTCATGTAACTACATGAATCTTTTCTATCCTGCCTTCTCTAAGTCCATGTTTAGAAACTTGATCGCCCAAAGGGTTTTATGCTCGAGCTCCGAAGGTAGATGGCATGACTTACCATAGATTAAACTTCTACAACGTCATGCCTATTGGTGTTTAATAGGTTGTCCTATAAGTGCATAGAGAATCATCGAGTTTCATAGACCAATCCTTTCGAGTACGGTTGACTATTTTCTCCAGAATATGTTTAATCTTCTAGTTGGATACCTCTACTTGTTCTGAGGTTTGAGGATGATAGGGTGTAGCAACTTTATTCTTTACCCCATATTTCTTTAATAGCACCTCAAATTGCTTTTCTCCAAAATGTGATCCCCCATCGCTTATGATAGTGTGAGGCACTCCGAAGTGTGGGAAAATGGTTTTCTTGAATAGCTTGATCACAGATTTAGAATTGCAAGTTTGGGTCACTACCGCCTCTACCCACTTCGACACGTAGTCAATGACAACTAGGATATAATGGTATCCTTTTGATGATGGGAAAGGACCCATGTAGTATATTCCCCAAACATCAAAGATTTCTACTTCCACCCAGTCAGCCATAGGCATCTCACTTCTCTTACTAATATTTCCAGTAAGTTGGCATTCCTTGCATGCCTTGACAAAAGATGTCGCGTCCTTGAATAGTGTGGGCTAGTAAAACCCAGATTGGAGTACTTTTGCAACCGTTCTTTCTTGAATATGATGTCCTCCATACGGAGAAGAATGACATTCTTTTAGGATTGAGGGGACTTCTTCCTCAGGTATACACCTTCGATAAAGATTGTATGAACACCTCTTAAACATCAATGGGTCATCCTAGTAATTGTTAATAACATCGAAGAAAAGCTTCTTCTTCTGGTTATATGTTATGTCAGGCGGTAGCTTGCCATTGGCCAGATAATTACATATATCTACAAACCAAGGCAAACTCTGCTCATCAGACTGAGCCATCAATAGGGATTCATCATCATAATTGGCATTTACAGGAAATTGATTCTCTTCTTTGAAAACTATTCTAGACAGGTGGTCTGCAACCACATTTTCTTTTCCTTTCTTATCAACGATTTCATGATCAAATTCTTGTAACACCAGGGCCCACCTTAGCAGTCTTGGTTTGGTGTCCTTCTTTTGCATGAGATGGCATATAGCTTCGTGGTCAGTATAAACCTTAACCTTGGCTCCTATAAGGTATGATCGGAATTTATCAAATGTGAAAACAATCACTAACATCTCCTTCTCAGTGGTGGTGTAGTTCACTTGGGCTTCATCAAGGTACGACTGGCGTAACATATGACATGGTGCTTTTCAACATTCTTTTGCCCTAGAACTGCACCTATGGCATAGTCACTTGCGTCACACATTATCTTAAAAGGTAACTCTCAATCTGGAGCATACAAGATTGGTGCAGATGTTAAAGCTTCCTTCAGTTTCTCAAAAGCTTTTGAACATTCATCATCAAACTCAAACACTGCATCCTTAATCAATAAATTTGAAAAGGGCTTTGAAATTTTTGAAAAGTCCTTGATGAATCTCCTGTAATACCCCGCATGGCCCCGAAAACTTCTTACTCCAGTCACAGACTTTGGTGACGAGAGTTTAGAGATGGCTTCGATCTTTCTCAGATCTACCTTGATGCCTTTCTTGGAATATTGTGTACTAGGACAATGCCACTCTGAACCATAATGTGGCATTTCTCCCAGTTCAGGACTAGATGTTTTCCTCACATCTTTGTAGAACCAGGGATAAATTTCTTAGGCAAGCATCAAAATCCATTATGTATACAAAGAAGTCATTCATAAACACTTCGACTATGTCTTCTAAGAAGTCTGAGAACATGGAAATCATGCTGCACTGGAAAGTTATAGGAGTGTTGCATAGACCAAAAGGCATTCTTCTGAAGGCGTACATGCCATAGATGCACAAAGACATGGTCTTCTCCTGATCATCCAGGTGGATCGTAACTTGATAGAATCCAGAATATCCATCTAAGAAGCAGTAGTAATCTTGGTGGGCAAGTCTTTCTAGGACTTGATCAATGAATGGCAAGGGAAAATGGTCTTTCTTTGTGGCTGAATTTTGCTTTCTATAATCAATGGACATTCTACATCCTATGACAATTCTCGTGGCAACTTCTTCACCACTATCTCCCTTTACCACCATCATCCCACCCTTTTTAGGTACTACATGAATGTGGCTCACCTAGTTGGTGTCGCTTATTGGGTATATAATCCCCACATCACATAGCTTTACTATTTCCTTCTTGATGACTTCCTTCAACATTTGGTTCAATTTCCTTTGAGGTTGCACCAATGGCCTTGCCGATTCTTCTAAGTTTATCCTGTGCATACAGAGGGCTGGGTTTAGTCCCCTGATGTCTTCAAATGAATATCTGATTGCTCTCTTATGCTCCCTCAACTCTTCCATGAGTCTTTCCCACTATTCTTCTATGAGGTTAGCATTGATTATGACATGATTCCTTCTCTCATCATCCAGGAACTCGTACTTCAGCCCTTCTGGTAGTGGCTTTAGTTCTTGCTTTGGATTTGGAGCTTCTAACTCTTCGTTTAACTATTCCAAAGAAGTGTACTTCACTGTCGCTATCACTTCTTCGGCATCACTGAGACTTTCTTCACCTTGGTTAAGATAATCTAGTATCTCAACCACTTTGGGGTCTTCTATCAAAGGGTTCTGGTTATTCAGGGCTCTCTTAAGTGGGTCTACAAGGGCCTTTTCTTGTTGAATCTCTTCACAATACTGGTTATAGTTGTCCATGAAGTAGACTGACTCTGAAAGATATGGTCCCTTCATGACATCCTTCACGTTGAAGTCAATGTGGTCACTTCCAACTTGGAGGGTTATGACGCTTTCAACAACATCTATCATGTCTCTTCCAGTAGCTAGAAAAGGTCATCCAAATATTATCAGACACTTCAGGTCCTCTACAATATCTATCACAATGATATCACAGGGTATGAAATATCGTCCCACACAAATCAGGACATCTTCCACTATACCCACATGTCTCTTAAACGTGAAATCTTCTAGTTCAATCTGCATACTTTTCTTGACCATGTCAGTTAATCCCAATCTTTGTGATAAACTTATGGCCTTCGGGCTTATGCTGGCTCCCAAATATGCTAGAAACTTCCTTTCAACGTTGTCACCAATGCAAAAAGGGATGTCGAAGGCTCTTGGGTCTTTCTTCTTAGTTGGCAGTTCTGCTTGAACAAAGGCACTGGACATGTTTTCCAGGTGTACCATTTCGACGTGGTTCTCTCTCCTTCTCTTTGTGATAAGGTCCTTGAAAAACTTAGCGTATGTCGACATCTCCTCCAAAGCATCAAGAAATGTGACATCTATATGCAGCTTCTTCACTGCTTCCATGAATTTTTCGTATCTTTTCTTCAAGTATGCCTTGATAAGCTTTTATGGAAATGGAATCCTTGGGGCATACATGCTCCTCTTCATAAAGATTTCTTCAACGGGATCATTATCCCTAGCTTCTTTATTTTTCTCATAGCTTTCTTCAGTAGGCCTCTCCTTGTCAGCAAACTTCTCAAAAGAAACTTCTCTCTTAGGTTGATGTCCTTCCTCTTTTCCATCCTCATTCTAATCCTTGGATCCAGAGTTGATCAACGTCCTCCCATATTGGAGGGTAGCCATTTTTGTAGTCTCTGTGTTTGACGAAATCTTTCCTGAGGGATTCTTTACTAACTCTACCAATTACACAAGCTGTTGGTCTATTTGGCATTGATGCGTCTGCATATCTGCCATCTGGACTTGCATAGTTGTTAGCACGCCATAATTGGCTAGGGCACTTTGTGCCAGTTGATCGTTCATAGTAGCTTGCCTCTTAGAGAAATCATAAAGTTGAGTTACTAAGTCTTGTTGGCTATTATCTTTGCCTTGCCCCTATCCTTGACCTTGACCTTGACTTGGCCCTTGGCTTGGTCCTGCTCCTTGGCGAGTTTGGTTCTTACCTTGTGTAGAGTAGTTATTCATATTGGTCTGATAATTGGTTGTTTGAGTATATGGCGATTGTCGACCCCTCTTTTCAAAACCTGGCAGCGACTTTTGTGAATTTCTTAGCTAGTGTGAATTCTCAGCTACATCCTTGTCTCCGTAGCTAAAGCTAGGGTGATCTGGCCTTTTGAAGTTGGCATAGAAAACATTCTGTGTAGTCTCCTCTTCACTTAAACTGTCTTCACTCTCTTCAGGTATGGTGTAGATACAGTTATCAACCCCGTGTCCTCCTTCTACACAAGTGACACACTTCATCACTTTCTCAGTATGCTTCTTTCCTTTGCCTCAAGTATCTTTTAGTTGTTTAATGTCAGTTGCAATTTTCTGGTTTTGGGCTATTACAGTTTCTAAAGTCTTGGCTTCCAAAGATGGTCCTTCATATCCTACCTTCTTCGATGGGCCTCTATCATTCCTTTCATAGTCTACTCCTACTTGGAGCGCAACCATGTTTTCTATTATCTTCATAGTCTTTCTTGGCTTTTTTCCCAGGAAGTCACTTCCTGCCACAACATTCAATAAAGTCCTCTCCGTATGATATGTGCATTATAGAAGGTGGTCACCAGGAACCCCTAATGGTAGTTATGATGGGGGCAATCCATAAGGTACTCTTGGCAATGCTCCCATGCCTCGTGCAAGTTTCCTCCTAGCTTTTGTGGAAAAGACGTAATCTTCTGCATGTTACGGATGGTCCTCTCAGTAGGATAAAACTTAGTGATAAAGGCATCCGCCAGGGGTCTCCACCCATCTATAGACTGGTGGGGGAGATTTAGATACTAGGATAGAGCCTTATCTTCTAAGGAGGAGTTGAAACCCTTGTAGTAAGTCACTTCTTCTGGGAAATCCCTCATCTTAATGTTATCACAAATGTTCTTGAAAGCATTGAGATGGTGGCACATATTCTCTCTTGAGTTCCCACAGAAAAGCTTGTTCTGGAACATAGATATGACTACTGGTTTTAGCTTAAATTTTGCTGTGTTGAAGTTCAATACAACGATCGGACATCTTGACTTGTTGGCCCCTATTGCTGCCAACTCACGAAGGGTCTTCCCTTCCTCATCATCCTCGCTATTGTTGTCCCTATGGTTGTGATTTCTCTCAACTTCATGCTCATGGTTGTTATGGTTTCTTCTATGCCTGCGGAGATTACAACATTCCTCGTAGTGAAAGTCATCCTCGTGACGATCATCTTCATGTCACTCTTCGTGCTCTTCCTCATGTTCTTCATATTGGTGATCGTCATTGTAACGGCCATCTCTATCTTCATCTGTGCCTGGTGGCGATGGGTTGTGTTGATTCCTTATGTTCTGATCGTCCCCTGAGAGGGTAACATACACACGAGGCGACATGGTGTTGAGGAGTAAATTTGAACAAGTTTGCTTCTCCCTAGGTGCCTGAATAGACCGTACAATCGAGTTAGCAAACTGGACATGTTAAAACAAACTATCCCACACAAACTCAGGGTAGCAAACTTAAAGTAACAATGATGTCAAGCTTATTGCTAAGCTTGCGGCATGGGAGTATAGAAAGTGGACTTTGAGTTCTTAACAATGCTGTTTTTCCTTGTCCCTGACAATAATGCCAAAAAGTTGATCAGCCTGAATCACGCGTCCAGAAAGGGAGGCAGACTCAGAAGGAATCGAACTTTTAAATTTATAACATGAAACCTTCAAGGACCCCCGCAACATTATTATGGGGTCAAAGTAGATATACGGGGTCAAACATAGGGACATGGTGACATTTATGACACTTAAGATTTCATCTTAGAGTCAGATAAGCCAAGACGATCGTCGATAAAAGTAAGGAGCTAGAACTAGTCTAGTGGGTTGTCAAGAATTAAAACAAAACACAGAAAAGAAAACAAAACAGTGTCTGTGAGATTCTACTAATCAGAGAGAAGGAGTTCCTGGCTATGTAACCACAAGTTGGGCAGTCTATGCACCCATTCTCGAGTGTAGACAACCCTCAAACACCCAAGCAAGCCACTTACATCCAAACATAGCACGCACCATGGTATATGTTCTTGTGGGGTCATCCCAGTCACTCTCACATAGTGTGACTAAAACCAATCGATGATATGAAACCTCTCTCGAGGATGACAAACCAACATCCTAGAATATCCTAGATACCTTCTCAAATCTAGATTATTCTAGGACGTTAGGAACAGACGACCTTGAACTGTCCTCCTTTCAGATTTTGATCCAAACTTTCTTCTCTTGTCTATTTCTACAACGAATCTCTTGATATAGGTAGAAATAGCAGTTCAAGCAAGAAAGAGATCAACCAAACTAGCAATCATAACCAGAAAGAGAAGATAGAACAGAAAACATGCTAGATCTAAAATAAAACTACCTGCTTAAGGTAAAAGTACATAAACATGCCCAAAAGGGGCTACATAGCCAAGAAGGAGCTCAACTAGCCATAGAAAAGCATAGTTGGCACCAAACAAAGATGGAATAACATCGTTTGTACAGAAACAGAGGAGAATAGTAGAAGAAAGGAGAAGAAAAAGCAATTTAGCCTTTAGAGGAGAGGTGTCTCTCACTCCCTAGCTTCCGTATAGGTCGTATGTTGTCTGTTGGGTTGTCCTCCTCGATCTTCTAGACTCCTTGGCCTCCTTTCTCTCTAGATCTATCCCAAATAGCAGCTTGGTTGTTGGATGGGGGTGAGAGATGATGGTGTGGACGTTCTCCTTCTCTCAAAGAATATGCACCCTCAGTCTTCTATCTCCTCAACTTCTGCCTTTAGAGATCTAAGATTAGAGGTGGATGATGGTGGGGTATGGAAGCACGCTGAAGAGATGAGCATAGAATGAATGCTTCAGCCTTCTCAGACCTTCAAACTCTCCCACGGGGCTCTGGAAACCTCACTAGATTGGAACCACAAGGTCAAAAAACTCCCCTGATCGGAACCCTCCTTCAGTTGGAGAGGGGCATGTATTTATAGATGGGGTTGTCACAATTCTAATCCAGGTCGTGGCATTAACCACCACGGCCATGGTGGTGACCGTGGGTTATGGTCCTCACTAGGTCATGGTCTATGGTTGAGGTACCTTCCGTGGTTGCAGTTGAGATTGTGGGTTCACCATGGTCAAGGCCCGATCCGCAGTCGAGGTGTATGTCTCGGTCGCACTTAGTTTAGAAGTTGCGGCAGTGGCTTGGATCGCAGTCGAGGTGTATTCGTAGTTCGCGGTCAAGGTGAATATGGTTTCTGTGATCACGGTGACGGTGTATTCTGTTGGTCGTGGTTGTGGTGAAGGCATAACTGTTGTAAAAACCCATGCATTGGGAAGGCTTAGTTGGAGAATAGATGTCTTTTCCAGTTCGGTACCTACAAGTCCCAAAATTGGCTAGTTCGAGAAAATTATCTATGAAAAGATATAAATTACTGGAAGATAAGGAACATGGGATTTTTAAGGCATATTAAGGATATAGTGACACAAAACCATAGATAAATGCTTAGCATAAATGCGTAAATTTGGGTGTTATCAATAACATTTCGATATACCTAGAAGGAGCTATTTAGGTTTGTTTTTCTTTAAATATTTGATGCATTATAATTATTTAAGAGGAAGATATAATTCATTTGTCCTAAGTTTCTACGCACACATCATTGGGCTTTGTTGTGAGTCTATTTTCATGGATTAGTCAAGTGAAGGGTCCTTTTACAGCCCTAGGATGTAATCGAACATCTGAGGAGGCCGTCCTCTTTGCAGTCATTGAGGCGAGCAGAGACACAATGTTCGTTCAGCCCCCACATTGTGTTCGTGGTTTGATGAAGGAAGGGAAGTGGGCAGTTGGCCTCACATCCACCCCGACCCTCAATGTGTGTGGCTTTTAGTGCTGCATAGATAGAGAACAAGCTTGTCGTCCCATATGTAACTGCTTCTCCTCCCCAATGAGGTGAAATCTAAGTTGGTGCTTCCTTAGCAGACGATGATGGCACGGCGGTGCTTAAGCACAGGCAAGCAGTGTAGTAGTGGAGCCACTCGAGGCTTCACAGGCAGTTGAGGAAGAAGCCAAGAGGTTTATTGCGAGGAGGATCATGGGGCGGAATGACGCCGTTGTGAAGGAAGGTACCTTGGAACCTTGGTGGAATTGGAATCTATTCAGGAGGAGCGGGTGTTTCCCACACAATGGCGAACTCCACAGTCCGTGAAGAGGAGTCCTATAAGAAAAACCCTGGAGGTCAGCAATGGTAGGAGCACGCATAAGAAACCTAGGTCGGGGTGTGAGGAAGAAGTAGACGTCGGGGAGAAGAAATCATGGCAGTCGATCACACGCTGGAGCAATCCCAGGCAGTGGATGCATCATGGAAGTAGGGAGTCCCGTGGCAGACTCAATGTGAGAGAGATGAAGGTGAGAAGAGCACATCCGACCTCTTGCCCATGTTATAGCCAAGCGATAGGGGAGAAACATAATCTGTGTGGAAGAAAAAGTCCCACTTGGGACTAATCGCGTGAGAGGGAAGAGGAGAGTTGAACCAGGTCCAGGCATAAACCGACAGGGTTGATGTTGAACCAGGTGGCCAACAAATGAAGCCACACCCCACGTGAGCCACATGTCAGCAGGGCATTGGGCTAAAAAGGTAAATTGCCCAATAATATCAGCAAATACCTAGATCTTGTATAATTCATAGAAATTAGCTCGATGATAAGAAAAATACAAATAAAGTACCAAAATGTTTAGAAAAATGAATGCAACAAGATGCGACCATGATATTAGTCTTTGGAAGCTTAAATGTCAACAATATCATGTAAGATGCTATATACTTGTTTAATGGATAATAAATATCAAATGAAGACCTAAAGTTATGAGAATGCATTAGTAACTCTTACATGTGTTTTAGAATCCATGGGACATCAGATATGATCATGTTATGATACATAATCATGTAATTTGCTTAGAATATCTATCTAGGGCTAATAACCCTAAATAAAATACAATTAATTTATACATGCTCAATAAATGTTGAAATTCACAGGAAACCCTCATATCATTAACTGGAAGATAATATGTAAATATGAGATCAATTTTATACATGAAATCCATGTTATATGAAGATGACCCTTAATATATGGGTTGCAACCCTAATTTGAATAATGTATATAAACTAGGGTTATTATGTGCACAAAAAGGAAATGGAACCTAATGTTTAGATAATGAACTATAATTGGGAAACTGACATTAGTAAAATAAATGTAAGACAAGAATGCAAGTAATGATGAACATGTCCTAATGAACTAATCTAAACCCTAATGGACATAACTAGGGTTAAAGATGATGAGAACTTGATGGTGATATGTTATCCTGTCTTAACTAGGGTTTGACTAAGATATAGTTGACATGAGGAAAATCTGATGATTAGGTTTGTCTTGATCAAGGTACTCCATTACCTCTTACTTGGATTATTATACAATATGATTGTCTTATATGGGTAGCAAAAGACTTGGCATATGATATTGAATGAAATAATTACCCTTGTATGATATCTTGCTTGACTTTCTATATGTATAGTTTTGAACACATGCAAACATAATATATTTGATCCATCATAGAAAGCACTATTTCTCTTGGTAGTATAGTGCTTGGAAAGTGATCTCAAACTCTTTGGTAGTAGATCACATGTAAATGATCTCAAAATATTTGGTAGTAGAACATAAAGGTCTTAATGCATTAGTGATCTCAAACTATTTGGTAGTAGATTAAATGTATAATGATCTCAAACTCTTTGGTAGTAGATCATAAGGCCTAAAAACATCAAAGCCCTTAGTGGTAGATGTATGAGATATATGATGGAAAATGTGCCTAAAATATGTGTTCACTTTTGTTAATGAACATCTTTGTGCAAGTATATGATTTTTCTTATATTTCTTTATAACTGCCAAGTATTAGTTTTACCTTATTTCCAAGCTTAGTAATGAGAGGTATATAAAAAGACATGTAGGCATACTCAGTACAATATTCTTGAATATTGTGCCGACATGTACCACATGTAATCTTTTGTTTAGGTTTGTGGACATATGATCTTGAATATCCAAGATAGTTGAGAGTTGTATGGCAAGCTGATGTACATGTGGACCTGTTGTCTTACGATCCTGTAGTTTTGCGGTAGTACATGTATATGTAGAAGTTTGTTGTTCAGTGTGTAATATCAAATGTTGTAATAATTCATGTTGTAATTATCTATTTAATGGTGAACATGTGTTGCATGATTTTATTATTGTTCATGTACATGTGCTAATGATTGTTTCCTTCTGACTTCCTCTGATTTTCTTCTTCTTAGCCTAGTGTGGAGTGTTTAAATTGGAATTTTTACTGAGGTGAGGGTTTTAATTTTGACGTCACACATCAGATTAAGTTTTAAAAAATTCGGGGACGTCAAAGGTGGTATAAAAGCATGAACAATAGCAAAGCCTGACATTTGCTCATTATGAAACTCAAAACTAAAGAACCTTGAACTTAATAATCTTTTAGATACTAGATCTTACCTAGACTCTAGGTTAGCACCTAGATGTCTGAGAACTAGGTCTAGACTGGTGCTTGTTGTAGCGAAGGTCCATAGATGTCATTCTTTCCTTATAGTATAGAGGTATTGGATGTTGCATTATTTAGAAATGATGTACATTAAGGGAAGAGAAACCCTAGACATATGGTGCACATTGTCTAGAGTAGCTACACTAGTCTAGACTTAGTTCTCACCCTTTTCACTAGTTTTCATGGCACTGTACTTTCTACTATGTGTGGGACACTCATGTTCTGGATTTGGTTTTTGATTCCAATCAGATCGGACCTTGATAGTTTTCTCTGACGCTTGTTTTATCGGAGAAAAAATATATCATATTTTATTATATAAGTATTACAAAAATGTGTCCCCACACATGTACGATTAGGAGGTGGTCATGCAACCTAAGTGAAAGTGAATGACATTAGTCTATATGAGAGAGTAGTTCTATATTAGATGTCTAGAGCCTTGTTGGAATCTATGATAGATGAAATAGCTCAATTAAGATTTGATGATATGATGTAAGTCTTATATAGATGATATAAGAGAGTTTATGATGATCAAAAGGATTAAGGTTCAGTTTTGAGGATATTAGATAAGTTTTGATGATGCAAGTATGTGTACTTTTCTAAGTTGAGATAGGCTAAGTTAAGACAAGGATGTGAATCAGTAAGAACCTCAATCTTGTTTACGAAGGCAGATCTCTAGTGTTGGGACCGGTTATAGGGTTAACTCCAGAGAGAGTGGGACCTGTAGGGAGAATGTCTGAGAACCTGAACTCTAAGATATGAGAATTATGAGAAATATGTGTTATGATATGTCCTAAACTAGACTACTCCTAAGTGAATGAGTTGAGTTGCTTAATTCATGATTCCTATAGATATCTTGAACCCTAGATGGCCATGAGGGGACCAAACCCTAGGGTTAGAAAGAGGCTAGTTATACATGTACATGTGAACATTGAATATTATAACCTACCATTTGGGTGAGGGAGAGAGTCCCAATACCATGGATAAGGTAACTATGTTTTAGTTTCTATGAAGCCTCATGCTCGGGTTGGTGGTAACTTATAGGAATCTAGTGGTGTATATAAGAGAGTTTTGGGTAAGTATGTCTCATGGGTAGAAAATCTATGAAAAGAGTGTCATGTTGTGGTTTGGTTTGTGCCTATGTGGCTACAGCTTGGAAAGTTATCACTAGTGCCAATGAGGTATACTTGTGTACCCTAGACTAAGAGAGGAAAGATAAAGTATGTGCATATGAGATACTCATAGAGTTGAGTGAGCTCAGAGAGACTGAGCATGGCACTGCCCTCATGATATGGGTCAGGAGAACCTCAATTGGGCCAGATAAATCTTTGATATATGTTTAATAAGCCACTCACATAAGTTTTTGTAGCACAACCATGATATATTATATGTAAATTTGATCATAATATGTGATCCAATCTTGAGATATGATAGTGGATATGACATGATGGAAAACTTAAAGATGGTTTAATAGATATTAATGCATAAAGTTTTAATCATATACATGAATCATGATAATGATGTGATATTGTCGATTAATCTTGTGATGAAATCACTAGTAAATGTTGCAATTTATTATGAGCAGTGAAATAAGATCATATGAATGAAACATGTTACATGTGGAGTTAATTTTAGTGCATAATAAAGATGAAAATATAGTTTGACAGTTAGCACAACATAACGATTATGAAACCTTGATATAATCTGGATGGATAATGTGGGTTAACTATAGTTAACTCCCTCTTAAAAGGCATATGTTAATGTTGAACATGTTCTAACAATTAGCTCAATAAAATGTTTATGACACCTTAATATAATGGGCTAACTTTAGTTAACTCATTTAGAACACGGTAATATGAAGTGGGAACCCTAATGCGTGGATAAAGATAAGAATGCAACCCTAACATATGAGATATGTCATGACATAACCAAAATTTCTAAGCCATTTTCCAATCTTTGATGAATGGGTGTTTCACCCAAGATGTTTTAAAACCTCCTAACAGTGGTTTCAATATGATTATGGAGATTTTTTTTGGATATGTTGCTCATAGAGTGGTGTCCTACATATGGAAGAAGATCATTAGTTTTCCCTAGAGTAAAAGAATGGCTTAATTTTAGGACAAGATTTCTTTTAAGTTGTATATGATTTGACAAAGTGGTTTTTGGCTTAATTTTGTGGACAAAATTTCTTTTATGGTGTGTAGTATGTGATGGAGTGAACTTTATAGTATTTGGCTACCTAATGACATAAGTGTATTCATGTGTTTAATTAAGGGTTCCAAGAGTTTTAGTGAAGTTGAGGGTACAAATGATATTGATATTATGTCTATGATCCTAAGTACATAAGATCTTTTCAAGATATAAATTAGTAGTCAAAAGTGGTATCTTGACCTCAAAGTTCAATGGAATATTGATAGAGTGATGATGAAGCTATGATTAAAATTCCATAATGTTTTGATATACCTAGAAGGAGCTATTTAGGTTTGATTTTCTTTAAATATTTGAATCATTATAATGCTTTATGAGGAAGATATTAGTCATTTGTCCTAATTGTTTCTAGGCTCACATCCTTGGGCTTTAGTGTGAGTGTGTTGTCATGGATCGATCAAGTGAAGGGTCCTTTTACAGCCTTGGGATGTAATCGAACTACTTAGGAGGCCATCCTCTTTGTAGCCATTGAGGTGAGCAGAGACACAATGTTTGTTTAGCCCCCACATCGTGTTTGTGGTTTGACGAAGGAAGCGAAGTGGGAAGTTGGCCTCACATCCACCCTGACCCTCATCGTGTGTGGCTTTTAGTGTTGCATAGATAGAGAACAAGCTTTCCCTCCCATATGTAACCTATTCTCCTATGCAATGAGGTGAAATCTAGGTTGGTGCTTCCTTGGCAGACAGTGACAACACGGTGGTGCTCGAGCATAGGCAGGCAGTATAGTAGTGGAGCCACTCAAGGCTTTGTAGGTGGGTGAGGAAGAAGCCAAGACGCTCATGACAAGGAGGATCATTGGGCAGAATGATGCCATTGTGAAGGGAAGTAACATGGAGCTTTGGTGACATTGGAATCTATTCAGGAGGAGCAGGTGTCTCCCACACAGTGGCAAACGCAACAGTCTGTGAAGAGGAGTCGTGTTAGCAATGGCCTGGAGGTCTGCAGTAGTGGGAGCACACATAAGAAACCTAGGTCGGGGTGCGAGGAAGAAGTCGACATCGGCGAGGGGAAATCATGACAGCAGATTGCACACCAGAGCAGTCCCAGGCGGCGGTTGTATCATGGAACCAGGGAGTCCCACTGCGGACTTGATGTGAGAGAGATGAAGGCAAGTAGAGCACAATCGACCTCTCGCCTGCATTTCAGCCAAGTGGCGGCAAAGAAACACGATCTGTGTAGAAGAAAAAGCCCCGCTTGGGACTAATCACGTGAGAGGGAAGAGGAGAGTTGAACTGGGTCCAAGCACGAACCAGGTAGGTTGAAGTTGAACTAGGTGGCCAACAAGTGAAACTGCACCCTACGTGAGCCACGTGTCAGTAGGGCATTGGCCTAAAAAGGTAAATTGCCCAATAATTCTAGTAAATACCTAGATCTTGTATGATTCATAGAAATTATCTCGATGATTAGAAAAATACAAATAATGTACCAAAATGTTCAGAAAAATGAATAAAACAACATGCAACCTTGATATTACTTTTTTAAAGATATATACTTGTTTAATGGATAATAAATATCAAATGAGGAGATAAAATTATGAGAATGCATAAGTAACTCTTAGATGTGTTTTAGAATCCATGTGACATCAGATATGATCATGTTATGATACATAATCATGTAATTTGCTTAGAATGTCTATCTAGGGCAAATAACCCTAAATAAAATGCAATTAAAGCATGCATGCTCAATAAATGATAAAATTCAAAGGAAACCCTCATATCATTCACTGGAAGATAATATGTAAATTTAAGATGAATTTTATATACAAAATCCATGTTATATGAAGATGACCCTTAATACATGGGTTGTAATTATAATTTGAATAATTTATATAAACTAGGGTTACTATGTGCACAAAAAGGAAATGGAACCTAATGTTTAGATAATGAACCATAATTTGGAAAATGACATCAGTAAGATAAATCTAAGACTAGAATGCAAGTAATGATGAACATGTCCTAATGAAATAATCTAAACCCTAATGGATATAACTAGGGTTAAAGGTGATGAGAGTCTGATGGTGATATGTGATCTTGTCTTAATAAGGGTTTTGACCAAGATATAGTTGACATGAGGGATATCTGATGATTATGTTTGTCTTGATCAAGGTATGACATTACCTCTTATTTGGCTTATATTACAATATGCTTGTGTTATATGTGTAGTAAAAGACTTGGAATATGATATTGAATGAAATAATTACCCTTGTATGATATCTTGCTTGACTTTCTATATGTATAGTTTTGAACACATACAAGCATAATATATTTGATCCATCATAGAAAGCACTATTTCTCTTGGTAGTATAGTGCTTGGAAAGTGATCTCAAACTCTTTGGTAGTAGATCACATGTAAATGATCTAAAACTCTTTGGTAGTGGATCATAAAGGCCTTAATGCATTAGTGATCTCAAACTCTTTGGTAGTAGATTACATGTATAATAATCTCAAACTGTTTGAAATTAAATCATAAGGCCTAAAAACATCAAAGCCCTTAATGGTAGATGTATGAAATATATGAAGGAAAATGTGCCTAAAATAGGTGTTCACTTTTGTTAATGAACATCTTTGTGCAAGTATATGCTTTTTTGTATATTTCTTTAGAACTACCAAGTATTAGTTTTACCTTATTTCCAAGCTTAGTAATGAGAGGTATATAAAAAGACACGTAGGCATACTCAATACAATATTCTTGAATATTGTGTTGATGTGTACCACATGTAATCTTTTATTTAGGTTTGTGGACATATGATCTTGAAGATCGAAGATAGTTGAGAGTTGTGTGGCCAGATGATGTACAAGTGGACATGTTGTCTTAAGATCTTGTAGTTTAGTGGTAGTATATGTATATGTAGAAGTTTGTTGTTTAGTATGTAATATCAAATGTTGTAATAATTCATGTTGTAATTATATGTTGAATGATGAACATGTGTTGCATAGTTTTTAGATTGTTCATGTGCATGTTCTACTGATTGTTTCCTTCTGACTTCCTATGATTTTATTCTTCTTTGCCTAGTGTGGGGTGTTTAAATTGGAATTCTCACTGAGGTGAGGGTTTTGATTTGGACGTCACACATCAGATTAAGTTTTAGAAAATCTATGTACATCACATAATGGCTTCCCGACAAAATATGTTTGGCTACTCAGTGGGCAATAGGGTAGGAGAAGATGGGTGTCGCGGGTCACCTCCTCCTTCTTTTGATCTCCACTTATCATCAAATAAGTCTTTTGATTCTAACTCTGGTGGCAATACAGAATCATGGGTAGATTTGATGAAACCTAAGCAAAGAGATACTGCTATAGAGAAAGTGGCTATTGAATTGAATGGTCAAAAGCTTATATACACACAGGAGGAAGCCACGAGGAATGTCAAATGATGGAAATCTTGCCTGTCTTGTTATGTGGTAGGAATTAGTGTCCATTTACCTACTCTTCAAAACAATCTCTCCCAGGTCTAGATTCTAAAGGGCACCATTGAAGTCATGAGCTATGTTAGAGGTTTCTTTATAATGAAGTTTTCAGATGACATGAATCTAGAGAGTGTGCTAGATAATGATATCTATTTTATTAGAGGGAAGCCGTTGATCCTTATTAGGTGGAAGCTGGGAAATGCTCTTAAAAGATTTAAACTCACTGATACGCCAATCTGGTTCTGAGTACATGAACTTCCTCTTGATCTTTGGGATATGAGCATATTGGATGATGCCTAGAGATGCCTCTCCGCACAGACAGGCTCACATTTGACATGAAGAGGCTTGATTTCGCTAGAATTCACATCTGTTTTCTAGATAATTATGTATTTCTCAAACAACTTGAAGTCACTAGTAGAAGTGGAGTTTCTCATACTATTTTCTTCGAATACGAATGGATTCCTAATACCTATCCCGTTTGCAAATTATTTAGACATAACAATTGCAAGGATAATGCCAAAAGTACTCAAAAGAGAAGAAAAATGTTGATCCACCACTTGTGATGGTCCCTCACAATACTAATCAACCATTGTCAAATCTAATTGAGAAAGCCTACAATCTAAGAAGGAGGAATTTCATGGGGCGAGTGACTAGTTTGAAGGAGATAATGCTTCAGATTCGTCTAACTCTATGGTAGTTCTGATAACACCTCCAAACTCTACAGAGTGTTGTAGTCAAATTGAGAGCCAAGATTTTGATGGCCACAAATTTCAAAACCCCAAAAGATCTAAGAAAGCTAAGAATAGAAACATGTCAAATAGCAAGTCAACTAAATGTTCGTCAGTTACTACCTCTCTTGACAATCATTTTTAGAGTCTTGTGTTGGATTATGTGGGTACTCTATCTGAAACCAGTGAAGTACTGGAAAATAATGGTTCTAATGAATAATCCTTTTAACATTATTTCCTAGAATGTTAGAGGCCTTAATCTTAAAGCCTTGAAACTTCAGGAGGAAAGAAGTATATTAGAACCCATCTTTTCATTCTTTTTTAAACCAAATTCAGATAAGAGAAGATGCAAAAACTTGTTGACTCCCTTTTTAATGGCTACTGCTAGATTTCTAATCACATTTATCACAAATTAGGAAGAGTTGTTATGCTATGGAAGAAGGATGATTGCTTTGTTACAAAGTCTTTTGAATCTAACCAACTGATTCACACTAAGATTTCCATCTCTAAGTTTACTTTCTCTCTCTTAGCAGTCTATGGGCATAACCCAGACTCTGATAGATCTTGACTTTGGTTTAAGATTGAAGATTTAAACTTTAAAGTGGATGAAACTTGGGTTATTTTGAGTTATTTTAATGCAGTTAGGAAGGAATGTGAAACACTAGCTAAGGACCCCAACGAATAGATCTATGTATGAATTTAATGGTTGTGTCCTTAACTGTGGTCTTTTCAAGCTTTGTCTCAACTGGTTCTCTTTTCTCCTAGGATATACATCAGGGTGGGGGTGACTTCATCACCTCTTGAATTGATAGGATTTTTTTACTATATCTCCTTTTTTGTTTATTTTCCTAATTTCAAAGGTATTCTGCATCCTATCCTTTCTATGGGTGAGAAAATGAAGTTGAAAACCCCTTTTAGGATTACCAATGCTTGGACTGAGAAGAGTGGTTTCTGTGATGTTGTTGCTAAGGAGTGGTCTTGTTGTTATGAGTGCTTTCCTATGTTCAAAGTTTACTCCAAGATGAAAGCTATTAGATCCTCTCTTTCTATTTGGAACAAAGAATCTGTTGGGAACTTTTCAAAAAATACAAGGATTTTGGAAGCTAAGGCTATGGAAGCTAAGTCTATTGCTGATACTGAATCATGATTTACAAGGTAGAGCTATCTCTTTAATGAAAGAGGCTCAAGCTGCTGTGTTAGCTGAAGAGTCTTTCTTTAGACAAAAAGCCATAATTAACTGGTTGAAGGAAGATGACTCAAACACAATTTTTTTTTACAATACTATGAAAGTCAGAAGACACATCAATCATATAAAATCTATCAACATTGATGGGTCTCTTTGCACTAATATTGACACTATCAATAGTTACATAATCGATTACTATTATGGTACTTTCAACAACAAGCACTCCTCACAACATTGGATGCTCTCTAACCTCCATTTTTCTTCTATAAATGATGTCCAAAGGTTAGGTGTTGATAAGTTTGTCTCTATGGAGGAAATTGAATCAATTGTCAAGCATTTGAACTGTGATAAATTCCCTAGACCAGACGACTTTAACAGTAATTTTTTTGTAAACTATAGGGATATTATTAAAGGTGATCTTTTAGATGTGATTTTGAGCTTCTTTAGGAGTGGTAGGCTCCCTAAGGAAGCCAATTGGACGTTCTTCACTTTGATTCCAAAAAATAATGATACATTCAAGCTGAAGAACAGGCATTCCATTGCCTTGTGAAATGTCATTTTCAAAATCATTTCAAAATTTATAAGCAACAGACTTCAAGACGTTCTCTCCTCCTTAATTAGTAGGAGTCAATGTGCCTTAATTAATGGTCATACTATTCAAGATTCCATTCTTTTTTCTAATGAATTGCTTCATGATTTTGATAAGGTTGGTTCAAAGCCTAAGGTATGTTTGATCTTTTTAAAGCTTATCACTCTTATCTCCTGGGATGTTGTTTTCAATATATCATGAATTTTCTAAAGTACTGGCTTGTTTGGATCAAAGAGATTTTCTACTCCACCTCATATGAAATTTAAATCAATGGAAAGCCCTCCTACCCATTCATACCATCCAATGGTATTCGATAGGGAGATCCCTTGGCTCCATATTTATTTGTTCTTGTTATGGAAACATTATCTCAGCTTATGAATAAAGCTATTCAGGATGGAAACATCAAGCCTTTAAAAGCCTCAAACAATTTTGAAGTGTCCCACCTTATTTTCACAGATGATTTTTATGGAATCTAATCTTGTTGGAGCCTCATGCATTAGAGATATTCTTCATGATCAGTATGCTATTACTGTTCTAAAGGTGAACATTGAGAAAAGTTTCACTATCTTTATTACTAATGCAGATAAAGGTAACTTCTCTAGCATCTTAGGGATTGTGGAAGGGAAGTTACCTCAAAACTATTTAGGCATCCCTATTTTCATGGGTAGGTTAACTAGGAACCATTGTTCCCCTCCTCTAGATAAAATCAAAGGTAGACTTGAAGGTTGGAAGGCAAAGTGTTTGCCCATGGCTGGTCGAGTAGAATTGGTTCAATCTACCCTCACTGCTATTTATCAATACTGGTCTTCCTCTTTCCCTTTGTCCCTATATGTCTATGATGCGATTGATAGACTGTGTACGGACTTTATATGGGGCAAGACTAAAAATAAGAAGTCCCTCCATGTTGTTCAGTGGACCAAAGTCATAAAACCTAATCTTGAAGGTGGAATAAATATGAGGTCTGTGACAGACATGAATATTGTGCCCACTATTGTTCATGGATGGAATATAGTTGCGAATAAAGACAACCTGTGGATTAGATGGATACATGAAAAGTACTTCACCAAAAGCTCCTTCTGGACCACTATTGATAGTAATAGTCCTTCCTGGTTACTTAATCACATCATTAATTCTAGGCACTTCTTAAAAGATCATATTAGCTATATTATTGGTTATGGTAATAACATCTCTGTCTGGAAGGATCCTTGGGATCCTAGTGGTAAGCTACTTACTGACTTTCTTGGAAGGGAAAACATCATTAAGATGGGTATTCACAGTGATGCTTTTCCTAGTTCTCTTATCTCTGGTGATTCATGGAGCTTTGAAGATTTGAGGGTCCACTTTGACTTAGTGTCCCTATTTGGTAGCCTACCTAAACCAAACCATGATTTCAATGAGATTCTTTTTGGTAAGAAGAAGCATGTTAGGAGTAAGGATGTCTGGAATGTAACTAGAGACTAGGGTTCTTCTGATCCATTTTTCAAATTGTTGTGGAAGTTCAAGTGTCCTAGTAGATATCATGTCACTATTAAAAGATAGGCCATGCGAGGTTGATCCCCCCAAATTACTTGAAAATGTTGGGTCTTCCTATGGCCTCTATATGCTTCCATTGTAAGAAAGACGAAGAGAGTATATGGCATGTCTACTTCAACTATCCTTTCCCTAGCCATAATTGGTTTAAAACACAAAGTCTACTACTTAATCATTCTCCCTGCTCAAAAGAGGATCTCCTCTTCTTTCAGAATAGGAAGCAACACCGTCTTTGCATCATCACTCTTTAGTGGCTTTGGTGAGAAAGGAATTAAGGAGTCCATGAAGACAAAGCAACTCAGGTAGAAGGACTCTGGAAGATTATAGTGAATGATTTTTACATGCTTCTTTCGTAGCTTTTGTTTGCATCTTGGCTTGTATGATTCTTGGTCTTTGGCACCTTGTACATATCTTCTAAAGATTTTTTCCTTTTTCTTCGGCTAGATACATAGTTATCCTAACCATCTCTCTTGCTTTACTTGTACATTCAAAAAATCATAAATAGAAAGGATGAGCTTTTCAAGACCAAAAAGATTTAATTAAATATTGAAGTGTCACATTGTACAAGCCTGCTCATGTAAACTTGGGATCTTACAAGTACACCTGACATAGCTCACCAAGCCCATCAACTTCTATCAATCTCTAAACCTATAAAATACATGAAACTATGCAATTCAACACACGAGGAGCTTAGTACAGGATTGAAAGATATATATATATATATATATATATATATATATATATATATATATAAGTTTTGCATAACTTGAAAAGAGTTGTAGAAGTAACTAACAAGAATAAACAAGTTAAGTACGTAGAAAAGCATCCCAAGTTTTATATCATTTTACTCCAATCACACCAACAATATCATATATCATAAGGCCTTTTTGACTAAATTCCCATTGTAAGAGTCCATATGGGTGCTCAAGATTAGCTAACCATTTTCTACATTAGGGACCTCAAGGCCATCACCAAGAATTAACCATTTTATTGACATGGTCTTCCCTATCTTGGCAACTCAAGTAGGAAACCCGACCTCATTCCCTTTCCCTAAAATACGTGTAGGGGCACGGGGTTTGTATAATGGAGTTTCTATATTATCATTGCAAGTTATAAAACAATGGCATGAAACAAAGATCGAGTACAATACTAGAGGACTACATGGAAATATTTGAGCAAGTGAACAAGAATACATATGTGTAACATTTCAACCAAGAAATCCATAGTCACATAATTATTAAAGTCCGTACACAAGATTACATAAATGTATTAGTTCTCATCTAACCCTAATTAGCTTCATTTTAGGGTTTTGACCAAGTTAACTTCAAGATTTCTTATTAGTACATTAGATGTTCTTTTACTAATTTAGATGTCATCATGATGGTACCAAAGATGTGTCACCCAATTGGTAAAAGTATAGATGTATGACCAAAAGGTTGCAAGTTTGAAACCCCCGCCCATGAGATGAATGGTCATTTAAAAAAAAGAGGTCATCATGATGATGTGGCTCAAGTTTCATGTCATTTTGAGGTTTCATACATTATGTATGATCATTACAATGTTTAAATCACTTATTTGAAATCTAGGGTCAAAAGACTCAGAATAGAGTGACCAAGGTCAAGACTCATCAAGACATGAGGACCAATCATAAAAGATGATTTACATCAACAACATAAGGATGTTATAATCACTTTTAATATAGGTGGACGTCCCCTAGGTCAAGGAATCAAAGTCTAACATTGGCATCAACATATCCAATTACATTCAATCATCAACATGGTACATACACGCCATTGAGTTTTAATATGAGATGAAGGTGGGACATAAATGTACAAGATATCATGAGGGATAGAATAAAGATTGATTTCATAGAGGGGGCCAAGGGAATTTGATCGACATTAGAATCATGGAGAAAGACCCAAAATTCAAGTCACATAGGTCACATTAGACAAACAAGTTTTTCAAACACCATAAGAGGGAAGAGGGTGGATCATAGGCACTAAAGTCACCACTCATCACATTATTACTGATATTTATGATCTAATATGATTTGATGCACAAATAAGGCCAGAGTCATCATTTGATTAAAGTATAACCATTCAATGCCATATATAAGCCACATTCATGCAAATCATGGCATAAGTGCCAAATAAGAAATATAGTGACCATGGGTGTGAAATTTATCATGAAGGGGACATATGCTACTATTTTCCACACAAATTGAACAATAGGTGTCATTAGATAGCAAGAATAACCAATGAGAACCAAGTTTGTCATTAAAGTCCAATATTAAGCCATATTCATGTGTTAGGGTCAACCATAGGGAAAAAGAGATTATTTGGATCGACATTAGAACAAGGGTACATATAAACTACATATTTGATGATTAAAGATGCTAGGCGGCATAAAAGGTCCCGACATTATCATAATAATGCGTTAAATGTAGCCAAATATAGGCAAAGTTCTTATTTTAGGAAAAAGGGAGAAAGCATAATTTTTAGGGTCTACAATTAGGTCAAATTTGTAGATATTTTTGAGAGGATCCATTTGATATATAATTTTATATACTTAGGGTTAAGGATAGCCAAATACAATTTTTGGAAGTTTTGCATTAGGACTATATTAGATCAAGGGGTTTTACCTGTATTATTTTGAGGAGGACTAGATACCTTGGATCGGTATCAGGCGACCGACAAGTGCCCCACCCACATAAGCCAAAATGATAGTAGGCCAGTCAGCTGTCTTCGTCGACTGTGGCAAACACAATGCAACAGTGAAGGGCAATGGCTGGAAAACCTCATTCAGATTGATTGCCTAAGATCACACAACATGCAAGGCCCATATCAGCTAGAAGAAGGACACAAGGGATGGGGAGATGGGGCGACGTGGCACCCGTTGGTTGGGTGGTTTATCGCCTTGACTGGTGGAGATGGGGGATGTTACAACCTCAATTTTGCATTTGTTTTCATAATTGAAATGTAAAGATTTTATGAATTGGACTTATTTAAAAAGATTATATGCTTTACTTCAAACAATGGATTACTTTGCAAATATCCCTTTTGATAGGAATTTCGTGATTCCTATTATTAGATTAATCCAATAATGGTTATAAAAGAGAAGAAATGAAAAAAATTCCAAATAATAGAAAAAGATACAAGATAATGAATATTAAGCAAACTATTTATAAAAATACATAGAAATCTCTAGAAAGTGGCATTAATTGCCACAATTGAATAAATTTCGTTCATATGTGATTTCTATTGAAAAAAATAGGAAATAGGAAAAAGAAGATGAAAGATAAAGAGAAAATCCTTGAAAAGACATATCTTAATAATGAAATAAGTAAGATAATGAGAAATGAAGAATGTAGATGCATCTAGAAGGATAATAAGTATCCTTAAAAGGGAATTTCGAGATATTAGGATTTCTTGGGATCCAAGGAGTCCCAATAGAGAAGAAAAAAGAGAAAATGCAAATAATACAAAATAAGAGGATAATGTGATACATAATTAATGAATTTTGTGATATTATTAAAAAGAGGTATTTTCTACTATACGAAAGTATAATTTCGTGGCCAATGGATTTAAAGTCAAGCATAAAGATGATAAGAGAGATGATTTTTGAATTCCTAAATATCTAAAGAATATAGATTATTAAGAAGATAATGAAGAGAGAGAAGATTGCTTCTTAATGAAGGAAATTGGTTTCCTATTGGGAAAGGGGCTTGGATCTTGTGGATGGGCATCCTAGGGCTTTGCTACCCTCCCCTATATAAGGGGTAGAACCCTTGGCCGAATCCAAGAGGATTCCATGCTTCCTTCACTCTTCTCCTTCTTTTTCTTCATCCAAACCTTAGACATGTGGATGGTGCTTTCCCTAGGGTAGCTAGGGGCCAAGAGGTCGTCACGTTTGAAGTGCAATGCCTCGCATTTCCAGAGTGGAGCTCGACCGTAGTCCTCACACTTTAGGCCACACACAGCACCAGTAGTGCAGCTGCCAGGCTGGCCGTGGGTTGCACGCCCGACCAGCTTGGACCAGCCGCCTTGGCTACGGGCTGAGGGCACCCAGAGGTGCGCGAAGGCACGGCAGAGGTTGGGGAAGGAGCCGTAGGGGCCGTCGGGTCCAGAAAGGGAGGAAGAGCCACATCAAGAGCAGCTAGGGCGACAACATTAGGGCTGCGTGAGGTTGAAGACGGATGGACACTTTGGACAGTTTTACCCCTCTGCTCTGTGAAGGATCGACATGTTAAGCAGGGGAAATACAGTCATTTGGATATGTTTGAATCAGTCGCGGCTACGTTGCATGAGTGGGATGACGTGGCAGCCTGCGATTGGTCCAAGTGAGCATTTTTTTGTAAAAATCATATCTAAATATTGGTAGATCGGAATGGTACATATAATTATGTATTTTTCTCAAACAAATGTCAGGAATCCAATAAAAATAGATTTAGAAGCTAAATCCTCTTGGAATTTGAAAAGTAGTGGACGTTATCAACTTTAGTGCATTAATGATTAAGAAACCCTAATTTAAGATGATTAATGTGTTTAGAAGGGTTATATGGATGATTAATGTTGATATTAACATGTTGATTATAAAAAGATGCATTAGATCTAAAAGGATGAACTTTATGCATAATTTGATTAATTTAGGGTTCCATGTACATAAATAAGTTTTAATGGGCCTTGAAACCCTAATGTTAGTAATTATGTTTCTTAATGGCTTTAATTGGTCAAATTCATGTATAAAGCTGAGATTTGATGGTTCTAAGCTATTTTGAGTATAAAAGTTCCTAATTGTGGATGAATACCCTTAATTTAGTAATTAGGGTTTTCTAGTGGATTAATGTGGAATTAATGATAAATAGAGCTCATATATGAATTAGATTATAATGAAATATGAGTTGTTAATTTGAAAGAAACCAAATGTTATAATTGGGTCCAATGATCTTGAAATAACTTAAAAGGATAAAGATGGTGATTTTAGTATAAAAGAGAAATAATAGACTTGAATTGGGCTTATGATGTTGAAATTAGGGTTTGTAAACTAAGAGAGCATTAAACGTAATAAGGGTATTATGGAGGCTAAAACCCTAATAAAACCCTAAAGTGGCTTAGAAAGTCTAAGGTGGAATCCAAGTCTATCTTGAGAATGTTTTGGATAAACTATAATACTTGGATGTATTGCATTAATTTCAGGATATTGTTGATTGCTTGTTTGATTGTTCTTTATAATTATTGCTTAGACATCAAGTTGCTCTGGATCAGGTATGTGGTTAATTATGGTTAGTCGCATTAGTTTCCCCAAGGTTTTCCAGATGATATTTCACATTGAATGCAACCTATCAGTTTGGATGTTCATACTTGAAAATCATAAAGTCACTATGATTATCACAATTATGATATAAGTGTGTATTCTCACATCTACATGCCACCCTGATGGATGAGGAAATAAGGTCAAGCCCAAGAGGGAAGACCCATGGGAACCATGAGAGGTGACCCCATGTACCAAGCTCAGGATAGAGAAGGTGGCATTTATTGCATGAATAATAGGCACCATGATAGGTGACCCCAGGCTCCAAGCTCAGGATGGAGAAGGTCGCCTTAAGTCAATGGCAAAAGAGAAACCCTAATGGGGGTATTCCAGGGTTAGGGCAAAAGCGGTGGAGATTGACACATTGAAAATGTAAATTGAATTGTTAATTACCTTGATTGTGATAAATAGGTTGTTAGCCTTACATGTGATATTTTGTTTGTCCCCACATCCCGATATATTTATTTATGCTGACTGATGTTTTGTTTGTCGGTGTTATTGAAAAGGACAAATAGTAAAGTGGCATATTGTGAAATTAAGAAATAAAGTGCAAGGAGGACTAGTAAGAATAGATTCCAGATGTGGATAGAAGTTAGAAATCCAAGTTTTTGAAAAAGGTATGTAAAGTTTTATTTTATTCCAGCTTTCAATATATTCGTGGGAGAATTTAATAATTATTATTGATTCTTTGTCAAACATTTGATCCAGGAAATTGGGATAACGGCTCTGACCTCTTGGTCTCCCTTAATTGGGGGTTACTAGGAGGTAGGGTCGTTACAGGGGAAGTAGTTATTTTTTGGATCAACATCCAAAGGCTGCAACCCCATAACAACCTTGCGTCAAGGTCGTGGACTCCATGGTGCAACCCAAAACTACTTTTTCACTCGAACCTTGCACTCGTGCTAGTACGGTGTGGGGCAAGGATTAGGAGGAAGTTGTCCATGATCCACACATGCTAGTGGGCTCGAATGAGTGCTTGAGGTGGGATGGTAGCCAATGGGGGAGAAGCCCAACCAGCATGCCGCAGCAGCGTCACCCTACCAGGGTAAAAGGGCACAACTAAGGGGGAGGTTTTAGGGCACTAAAGGTCATGGAAACATGGGGGAAAAGACTTGAGAGAAGAAATAAGATAAAATGGATGTTAAATTGGAGAGGAGAAGCAAGGTAGAGGTGAGATTGGGTGGGGTGGTTGGCTAAGCTGGTTGCTGCATGGTAGTGCCATAATTTCTATGTGTGTGCATGGTGAAAGACTAAACATAGGCCATTGGATTCATGATCATAGATCTAATGACCAACACGAATAGACCTATTAGGGTTTGGAAGGAATGGCTGGTGGATGGGCTGCACCCCCTTTTATGGCCCAAGGGTGGCCTGCCCAAAACCATCCTAAAAGGGTAAAATGAGCCTACAAATTCAAGATAAATCAACACATCTTTGTAATTTATAACTTTGGCTACAAACGTCTGATTGAGGCCATTGTTACATCAATGGAAAGATGATTAAGGCCTCTTCAATAAGAAATTCATTATAGAATATGTCGGTCATAATTATCAGATTGAATTTCACTTGCAAGATGGATACATATTAAGGAACCGTACATAGTTCAACAGTCAAAATTAATGTCATATTTAGTAAAACTAAGCATTGGTGTAATTAGATTGGAGTATCAAAACCCCTCACTTATGAAATTGATATCAATTCGAGTAAAAAGACACTAGATGGGAGTGGAAGAGTACAATTGAGGTGGGATACGTATAGGGTGTCACATCCTTCCCTCTTTAAAAGAATTTTCATCCTCAAAATTCATCTAATATTGTTAACAAGGGTCATCGTTGATCTTCATTATGTATAGGCAACCATACCTAATTGTCAAGGCATCCATCACCATGGGGGCACACTTAGGTTGTCCTTATAAATGGTGTATTCATCCCAACTATAAACATGTTACTTGGTGTTACAACATAATATGACCTCATCTTGGCATTAGCATTTTCCCCTCCTTTATTATCCCTACATTAGGATTTGTTCATGTCTTAAAGTGAGCTCACTCATTCAAAAAAAATTTGTGTTAGCAATTCCTCAAGAAAAATATCCATCTTTTTAAATGAGACTATCATATAATGTGTATTTCATCAATATTCTTGATTTCTTGCTTGTTTTAGTTATCCCCTATAATTGTAAAACTATAATAAATTATGTTAATTAATTTTCATTTTGGATTTGAAATTATACCCGGTATTCATGATGTTCAATACAAGACCTCAAGGCATCATTCTATCAATCTCATGATTTAAATTTGACATCTTTCACATATAGTGTGGTTCTATATAAGGTATATCTTCTGAGAGCGGCTTATCATGCATATGTCAAATTTTAATGTAAGTGAGATATTTCAAGTATTAAGCATCATTAGAGGAACAAAATTATCAGCAACATTGATATTTTGTAATTATCTCACTTGTATCTAGAAGGAACTCCACAATATCAAGACACTCAAGCTAAGATGTATCCAAATCCCACTAGGCATGCTAACCACAACCATCTACATATAATGAAATTTCTATCCAAATACAAAGAACAAGGGCAACCACTAGATTCCTTTATGTGCAACTATGAACCTGAGTATGAGGGTCATCATGGATATCACACATCATATACATCATCTTAGTGTCTTAGGACGTCTCCCTCACCAATATAGTAAACATTATATATTCGTTCCTCTTTCTATAGGGTTAGATATTTTGGTAGGAAATCTAAGGTTCAACATTTTCAAGGGACCACACACTAGGTAACTCAACTCATATACTTAGAACTATTCCATCTAGGGACTCATCATCATGTATTTTTTTCATTCATAATTATCAAAATTTCACAGATATTTTGGAGTTTTGGTACTCTGACTTTGTCCCATTTCGGGTTGACACATACCAAGAGGTCATCTTTATTGTATGTCCCATGGTAGAGGTACTTCGTTGTAAAGATCTTGAGGCCTATGTTGGTCTAAAACCATATCTCAGACATCATGTCTCATCATACACAAGATTAGTGTAACATACTGAATCTTGAACCCTACCCTAGAAGTTTGACCTTTTGGGTTTGACCAAACATAGTTGATGTTAGATTGATCCTAATAATCAAATGCATGAATAATGTAATCTAATATGTCATATAATTTATTTGGAGATAATAAGATGATAAGGAACTTAATTGGTTAAGTAATTAAGATAATGGGACACTAATGGGCCATAAGGCATATCTCATAAAAGGAAATCCCAAAAGTGAAAAATAAGTTAAATTTCATGTTCCTTGAGCCCCAATTACCTTGGAAGTCAAGTTTCACATTATTCACATAATAGTAATTCATTTAATTCAAATTGGAAAAGAAGATGTGTGTTTCCCCAAAATATCAAATAAAATAATAAATAACTCCAAAAGAGGAAAATAATCTTATATTCGTAATCTACAAAATAAATATATCCTTTGGGTGATTTTTATCCAATTTGGAGAAAGTTTGCTTGAAAGGTAAAATCAGGAGAGAGAAAGTGTGTAGAACTTTCAAAATATTAAATAAATGCTCAAACACCTACAACATGTAAAATTGATAACAAATTCATATCTAACACAATAAATATGAATTGTGGGTCAAGTTTCATAAAATTTCGATAATCCTAATGCCATTAATGAAGGAGGAAAGAGAAAATATGATTTGATATATTTGACACATTAAAAGTCCTCTAAAGGTAAACCTAATTGAGAAATCAGAATCTACATGCCTAATTTAACCTATGTGTAGATTTTCATTTAATTTGGATAGCTTGTGCACCCTCAATTTAAATTGGAAAGAAAACACATAATATTTATATGTCACTTTACCTGGTATTTCGATTTCCTATGGTACTACGATTTTATTTTGTCACACTGGTTAAGAAATTGATCTCTCTATGACCTTCAGATTTAGATCAAGCAGCAACGATATCTTCTTCTTTCCCCATTTCCTTTCTTGTTTACAAATGATTAGTTTCAGTTTTTCCTTCTTTGATTTTTCCCTCAAATCTCTATCTTCTTCTTCGATTCTTTCTCCCACACCTTCCTTTCTATTTCCCACACCCTCCCAAATCCAGAGACCTTATATAATGTAAGGTTTGTCTCTTCTAGTTTGTTAGCAATGACATTGCCCTGGTTCCCCTATTTTCACTATGTTTCCTCTGCTTCCCCCTCTTCTCGCCCATCCAGGCTCTCAGACCAAGAGGGATTGGTCCCCTGACCTCTGATGAGGTCCAGGATGCTTCTTGCTCACCTTGGTTCTAGACTTATTAGGATCTGGGGTATCACCCCTACTTCGATCACCTCGCTATAGGTGCTCCGGTCAGAGGTTGACACCTTGGCCATCGAGAGGTCTGGATAGGTCTTAGAGATCGGCTGTGCAAATTTTCCATGGATTTGCGGAGCTCTATGCTCCTCCACGACTTCCAATTCGAGGTATACCATTTTTCCCCAAACCTGGCCGTGTGATGTTGTTCACAACTTTGGTGAGAGACCGAGCAAGGGGATGACCATCCCAATTATTTCCCAGTTCTACCCCTCCGTCGTTCTTCTTTCTTTCATTTTCTTGGTAAGGGCATTTGTGACCTTTCACGTCTTGTTTTCTTTGGTTCCCTACTGGTCTCATGAGCTTTGACCAGATTATGCAGCCGTGGCCAATTGGGCCATGTCGTGCGGGACTGGACTGCCCATTCTCCCTATCTCTCTTCTCTCTCACTTGAATCGCTGACATGGATTTTCTTTGGTTTCTGATTGGCTGATGCTTAAAAATCGATAACTAATTATTGGACGATCAGAAAAATATGGAAAAATACTCGTTGGATCAAAAAAAAATAAGGGATTTCTAATGGTGTTAGTTTTTTATCTTGAATATAATGTTATGAAGAGGTGATTTTTATGGTTTAACCTAAATATAAATTAACTTCTAACAAAATCATAAATAATAATTTATAAGTCAGAATAATATAATAAAATATGTTTTGGACTCCTAATGACATATACTAAAAGGTGGCATGGTTTTGGAAACCTAATTCACATATGTTTAAAAAGGAGGTTTTTAGGGTTTATGAAATTAATATAAATCTAACCCTAATCCCACATATATGCTAATGGGTGCTTTGGATGCCTAGGCTTGGACCAAGAAGTGACTTTGGATCATTTGACTCTGATGTTGAGGTAAGTTTGCATCCTCAATTATTCTTTTGAGCAATTATCCTATGTTTCTTCCATCTCTTGGTCCTATGGATAATAGCCTACACATATGTCTTTTCTTTTGAAAATCATTGTTCGTGTGAACTACCTTATTTGTTATTGATCATGTGATCAAGATATTCTTTTAAACTCTTATATTATGCTTTGATAATGTTGAAACTCTATATGATGACATGTGATGTCTTTTTCCCCCTTATGAGGTGGATGTATATGTTGGTAAGCTATGTGGTGACTTCTTTTGTATAATCTGACTATACTTTCTACTTGCTTCTACATTTTACATGCTATGTGATTGAATAGCACTAGAGTTGTTTAAATTGCATTGGTTCTATTTATAGTAGATGTGATATTTCCTACTCTTTTGGGATGGAAAGGAACCTCGTACCCTAGGCAAGATGTGTGTCTTGACCCATTTTATATATATTTAGGAGATTGGCAGTATTCCTTTCTCTATCAGGTTTCAACTTTATGAGGTTTGGTCGCCAATTGTGTTTATATTGTTCTAGGGCTATTTTTAACTCACATGCATGTAGGTTGATGAAATTGATGATGGGTTATGTGCCCAAAAATCTTGATGGGTTATGTGCCAAAATCTTGATATGTGCTTATGCGGCACCATTGTTATTGTTTTGTTAATGGCAAGTATCTTCTTTTATGATGATGATGATTCTTTTCTTTTATGCCCGATTGGGTAATCCTTTTCTTTTCTATGGGAAGCCTTCATTTATTTGATATCCTTTACTCCATATATTGCTTAATTTTCTTTTTCGTATGCACATACCAGCTTTTGCTGATGTTTCCTTTTCTTCTCTTTAGGTGGGGTATGCTTCCAACCCTAGGTGGAGGACTTGGATGACCAGATGTGATGACCTGGACTTAGATTGAGAAGTTAAAGCTTAGCGACAATCTTGAGGTGGTTTAGATTTCCTCTACATGGATCCTTGTGATGTAAGTTTAAGATGTTCCCTATTTTTAATTGAATATAGTCATGATTTTATTCCAATCACAAAGGTTTTTAACAACAAATTATTTTCCATATAATACTATACATATAAAACAAAATGTTTTCTCTAGATTTTTCGAAGTTTTCTTGAACTGAGTTACAATGAAGAGAAACTCTAGTTTGAGTAGAATCTAACCCTAGCTTGTGACTAGGATTGATATGATGGTGTAGTTGACCTACCTTATGACTTTTGGATGTTCGTGTAGGGTTGACAGGTTAGAGACACGAGGACCTATAACTCAGCCCTAGATGGATCTGACTCTAGTTGGATACATGAGAAGCATAAGTCTCTAAAAACTTTCATAACTAAGAGATGTGGGTAGCTCTAAAAAGTTGTTTAGTTTGACTTGTTAGGTTGATCCTTTTTAAGGGGTGGAGAATAGTTGATATTTGATGTTGGATCTATAGATTTTGAGGACAAAATCCTTTTTGAGGGGTGGAGTGATGTAACATACCGAATCTTGAACACTACCCTAGAAGTTTGACCTTTTGGGTTTGACCAAACATGGTTGAGGTTAGAGTGATCCTAATAATAAAATGCATGAATAATGTAATCTAATGTGTCATATAATTTATTTGGAGATAATAAGATTATAAAGAACTAAATTGGTTAAGTAATTAAGATAATGGGACACTAATGGGCCATAAGGCATATCTCATAAAAGGAAATCCCAAAAGTGAAAAATAAGTTTAATTTCGTGTTCCTTGAGTCCCAATTACCTTGGGAGTCAAGTTTCACATTATTCACATAATAATAATTCATTTAATTCAAATTGGAAAAGAAGATGTTTGTTTTCCCCAAAATAATAAATAACTCCAAAAGAGGAAAATAATCTTATATTCTTAATCTACATAATAAATATAGCCTTTGGGTGATTTTTTATCCAATTTGGAGAAAGTTTCTTAAAAGGTAAAATCAGGAGAGAGAAAGTGTGTAGAACCTTCAAAATATTAAATAAATGCTCAAACAACTTCAACATGTAAAATTGATGGCAAATTCGAATCTAACACATTAAATATGACTTGTCGGTCAAGTTTGATAAAGTTTGGATAATCCTAATGCCATTAATGAGGGAGGAAAGAGAAAATATGATTTGATATATTTGACACATTAAAAGTCCTCAAAAGACAAATCTAATTGAGAAATCAGAATCTACATGCCTAATTTAACCTACGTGTAGATTTTCATTTAATTTGGATAGCTTGTGCACCCTCAATTTAAGTTGGAAAGAAAACACATAATATTTATATGTCACTTTACCTTGTATTTTGATTTCCTATAGTACTGGGATTTTATTTTGTCACGCTGGTTTAGAAAGTGGTCTCTCTATGACCATTGGATTTAGATCGAGCAGCAACTGTATCATCTTCTTTCCCCATTTCCTTTCATGTTTACAAATGATTAGTTTCAATTTTTCCTTCTCCGATTTCTCCCTCATCTCTCTATCTTCTTCTTCGATTCTTTTTCCCACACCTTCCTTTCTATTTCCCACACCCTCCCATATCCAAAGACCTTATATAATGTAAGGTTTGTCTCTTCTAGTTCATTAGCAAAGCCAACCCCCTGGTTCCCCTGTTTCCACTCTATTTCCTCTTCTTCCCACTCTTCTCGCCCATCCAGGCCCTCGAACCAAGAGGGATTGGTCCCCTGACCTCCGATGAGGTCCAGGATGCTTCTTGCTCACCTCGGTTCCAACCTTATTAGGCTCTGGGCTGTCACCCCTAATCCAGTCACCTTGCCGAAGACACTTTGGTCAGAGGTTGGTACCTCGGCCATCGAGAGGTTTGGACAGGTCTTGGAGATCAGTTGTGCAAATTTGCCATTGATTTGCAGAGCTCTATGCTCCTCCACGACTTCCAATTTAAGGTATACCATTTTTCCCCAAACCAGGCCGTGTGCTACATCTATTGTTTGCAACTTTGGTGAGAGACTGAGGAAGGGGATAACCTCCCCTGTTATTTCTCGATTCTACCCCTCAGTAGTTCTTCTTTCTTTCATTTTCTCGGTAAGGGTGTTTGTGACCTTTCTCATCTTGTTTTCTTTGGTTTCGTATGAGTCTCGTGAGCTTTGACTAGATGATGCGGCCGTGGATGATTGGGCCATGTCGTGTGGGGCTGGCCCACCCATTCTCCCTCTCTCTCTTCTCTCTCACTTGAATCACTGACATGGATTTTCTTTGGTTTCTAATTGGGCGATGCTTAAAAATTAATAAATAATTATTGGATGATCAGAAAAATATGGAAAAATACTCATTTAGATTCAGAAAAATAAGGGATTTCTAATGGTGTTAGTTTTGTATCCTGAATCTAATGTTATGAAGAGGTGATTTTTATGGTTTAACCTAAAGAAGAATTAACTTGTAAAAAAACATAACTAATAATTTATAAGTCAGAATAATATAATAAAATATGTTTTGGACTCCTACTGACATATACTAAAAAGTGGCATGCTTTTGAAACCTAATTCACATATGTTTTAAAAGGTGGCTTTTAGGGTTTATGAAATTAATATAAATCTAGCCGTAATCCCACATATATGCTAATAGGTTCTTTGATTGGCTAGGCTTGGACCTAGAAATGACTTTGGATCGTTTGACTCTAATGTTGAGGTATGTTTACATCCCTGATTATTCTTTTGATCAATTAGCATATGTTTCTTCTATCTCTTTGTCCTATGGACAATAGCCTACTCATATTTCTTTTCTTTTGAAAATCATGGTTCGTGTGAACTACCTTATTTATTACTGATCATGTGATCATGGATAATCTTTTGGACTCTTATATTATGCTTTGATAGTGTTGAAACTCTATATGATGACATGTGATGTCTTTTGCCTGCCTATTGGGTGGATGTATATGTTGGTCACCTATGTGGTGACTTCTTTTGTATAATCTGACTATACTTTCTACTTGCCTCTACATTTTACACGCAATGTGATTTAGTAGCACTAGAGTAGTGTAAATTGCATTGGTTTTGTTTATAGCAAATGTGATATTTCTTGCTCTTTTGGGACGACAAGGAACCTCGTAGCCTGGGCAAGATGTGTCTCTTGACCCATTTTATTTATATTTGGGAGATTGGAAGTATTCCTTTCTCTATCAGGTTTCACCTTTCTAAGGGTTGATCACCAATTGTGTTTATATTTTTCTAGGGCTATGTTTATCTCACATGCATGTAGGTTGATGAAATTGATGACGAGTTATGTGCCCATAAATCTTGATGGGTTATGTTCCCAAATCTTGATATGTGCTTATGTGACACCATCTTTATTGTTTTGTTTATTGCAAGTATCTTCATTTACGATGATGATGATTCTTTTCTTTTATGCCTGATTGGGTAGTCCTTTTCTTTTCTATGGGAAGCCTTCATGTATTTGATGTCCTTTACTCCATATTTTGCTCAATTTGCTTTTTAGTATGCACATACCAACTTTTGCTGATGTTTCCTTTTCTTCTCTTTAGATGGGGTATGCTTCCAACCCTAGGTGGAGGACTTGGATGACAATACATGATGACCTGGACATAGATTGAGAAGTTAAAGCTTGGAGACAATCTTGAGGTGTTTTAGATTTCCTCTACATAGATCCTTGTGATGTAAGTTTAAGATGTTCCCTATTTTTAATTGAATATAGTCATGATTTTATTCCGCTGCTATACTTTGGTCTTTTGATTACCATTATATAAAGATTTGAAAATTTACACCCACTCCATCATACCTTCTGAGTGTGTTTGGACTGCAGGTTTTGTTCTTCAAATTTTTAGTAGAGAGGTGATTTCACTTCTTTACAATTAGGCACAAGAAATCATATTAACCCACTAGCTATGTTTTGCACATCAACCAAGTCATATACATCAAACATGGTGCTATATTGTCTAGTGTTGCATAATCAAACACATTTCATATAATTAAATGTACTTTCATTCTCCAACATCAACTTATATCATCATGAAGAAAATCATGACATCATCATCATTATCACCATCACCATCACCATCACCATCACCATCACCATCATCATTGTCATCGTCATCGTCATTCTTGTCTTCATCATAGGACATCTAGGCTACTTACTGTCCTAACCTTTATCATGGCTCTAGACAAATCTATAGACTAAAACAATCATCTAAACTATCTCATCTAGACTGATTTTACATCTTTTTTCCTTAGGTGACATGGAAACTCACTACCTTTCTGCGTGTGGTAGCATTTTCATATGTACATATACTAATATATGAAGTAGTTTTTCTCCAACATTGAAACAAATGATGGAAAATATCAAAATCCATTCGAATAAAACCAAAACCAAAACAAGTTGCCACACTTATTAGGTAGTCTAGTATCATGACAACTAGAGAATTAGCAAGAACATGGTGCACACCTGTGCATCTACCCTAAGCACATGTCCCAAACATATCTCTAGTTTTGTAGTAAGATCTCCCTTTTCTCTCCCTCTGAACCTAAAACCCATACTACATGATAGAAGGAGGAGAAAAGAAATGATTATAGCGACTACACAAGTCTATACTTGGTTTTAGAACATCAAGGTTCTAACATAGAGGCCAAGTCAACTTAGTCCACAAGGACAACTCATTAAGTTTCTAGAGTTGATATGTAAGGTTGGATTAATTTGTGTTTCATGAAAGCAATATTTGATCTAGTTATTGTTAATGCTCAGATACCATCTATCATGAAACCATTGATTACCAAATCCTAACTCCAAATGACTATAGAGTTAATGGTGATAGGACCTAGGAATTCGTCCCTATCATGGTATTAAAAAAGCACAAATGAAGCGTAAAGGTTAGCATACATGAAAAAATAACTAGACAAAGGAACCAATCATAGTCTCAACATTGAATAAGATATATTAAGAAGCATTGATTCATTACAAGATTTAATTACATATTGAGGTGTCACATTGTACAAGTCTAGTCATGTATATAAGGGATCTTACAACAAGTACACCTGACATAGATCACCAAGCCCATCAACTTATATCCATATCTAAACCTATAAAATATGTAAATCAATATGGCTCAACACAAGAGGTGTTGAGTACAGGGATGAAAGATATATATATGACAACTTTGCATAATTTGAAAAGACTTGCATAAGTAACAAACAAGAATAAACAAGTTAAGTATTTAGAATAGTCAGATCCCAAGTTTGATATCATTTTACTCCAATTATACGACCAACATTGTATATCATAAGGCATTTTTTACCAACTTCCCATTGGAAGGGTCCGTAAGGGTGCTCAAGATTGCTAACCCTTTTCTATGTAAGGTACCTCAAGGGCATCACTAAGAGCTAACCCTTTTATCAACATGATCCACCCTATCTTGACAAATCATATAGGACACCCAGCCTCGTGTCTTACCCTGAGAATATAGGTAGGTGTACAAGGTTTGTATAATGGAGTTTCTATATAATGTTTGCAAGTTATAAACAAAAAATGAGACAAACATCAAGTATAATACTAGAGTACTACATGGCAATATTTAAGCAAGTAAGCAAGCATAAATATGTATCACATTTCAAGCAAGAAACAAATAGTTATATAATTATTAAAGCCCAACCTGACTAGAGATTCAAACCAAACTTATCCTTGATCATCTAGCCACAAGCCAAACCTAATTAAGAACAAGATTACATACATGTATTAGTTTTCATCATTAACCCTAACTAGCTTCATTTTGGGATTTTGTCCAAAATAGCCTCAAGATTTCTTATTATTATATTAGATGGTCTTTAACTGATTTAGAGGTCATCATGATGATGTGGTTCAAGTTCCATGTCATTTTGAGGTTTAATACATTATATATGGTCATTGTAATGTTTATATCACTTACTTGCAATCAAGGGTCAAAAGACTCACAATAGATCAACCAAGGTAATGACTCATCAAGACATGAGGACCAATCATATAAGATTATTCACATCAACAACATAATGACTTGATAAGCACTTTCAATATAGGTGGACATCCCCTAAGTCAAGGAATCAAAGTCTAACATTGGCATCAACATATCCAAATACATTCAATCATCAACATGGTACATATATGACAGTAAGTTTCAACATTAGACTAAGGTGAGACATCCACATTCAAGATATTATGAGGGATATAGTAAAGCCTAATATGAGAGAGGGTGACGAGGGAAAATGATCAACATAAGCATTAAGGTGCAAGAAACAAAATTCAAGTCACATAGGTCATATTAGAAAAACTAGGGTTTGAAACACCATAAGAGAAAAAAAGGGAGGATCATAGGCACTGAAGCCATGACACATTTCAATATTACATATATTAATGATCTAATATGCTTTGATGCAAAAATATGGTCATAGTCATCATTTGATTAAAGTATAATGATTTAATGTCATGCATAGGTCACATCCATGCATATCATGGGTTAAGTGCCAAGCAAGAACAAAAAGAGATCATGGGTGTAAAATTTATCATGAAGGGGAAATATGTTAATTTTTTCCACACAAATTGGACATTAGGTGTCATTATATAGGTACATTAACCAAGTTGAACAAAGTTCATCATTAAAGTCCAATAATAAGCCACATTCATGTCTTATGTTCAACCATAGGACAAAAGAGATGATTAGGACCGACATTAGATCAAGAGTACATATAAATATTGATTTGATGATTAGAGATGCTAGGGGCCATAGAAGGCCCAAAATTTATCATAATCATGCATAAAATGTAACCGAACATATTTGAAGTTCATATTTTGGGAAAAATAGGGATAAAGAATAGTTTGTTTGGTCTGAAATTATGTCCATTTTGTATATATTTTCAAGAGGATCATTTTGATGTATAATTTTGTATACTTTGGGTTAAGGATGGCCAAGATAAAAATTTTGGAAGTTTTACATTAGGATTATATCAGAATGGGGGGCATTACCTATATTGTTTTTAGGAGGACTTGATTAATTGGATTGGTACCAAGTGTATGGCAAGCGCCTCACCCATTTGAGACAAATTGGCAGTGGGGCAGTCACCTGGCTTCGTCGACCGTGCCAAATGCAGTGTAGTGGTGAAGGGTGGTGGCTAAAAACCACATCCAAGACATTGGCCTAAGATCGCATAGCTTGCAAGACCTGTGTCATCTTGCTAAAGGGTGAGAGGGATGAGGATACGAGGCAACATGCAGTCCTTAGGTTGGGTGGTTGACCATATTGAATTGATGAGAGGGGGAGATCCATGAATGGGCATCTCTTCATTGAATCTACATCCAACAACCACAACCCCATCAACAACCTCGCAGCGAGGTCATGGACTCCATGACAACGATCTACAATGGCTGGATCGCTGGAGCCTTATGCTCGTGCCTCAATAGTCGGGACTGAGGATTAGGAGGAAGCCACCCATGCTTCCCACATGCTAGAAAGCTCGAGTGAGTAGTTGAGGAGGGCCTAGAGGTGCATGAGGGTGAGACACCCAACCAATAAATCACGGTGGCGCCTCTTGACTATGGAAAAAGGGCACCCCTAGGGGAGAGGCTCTAGGGCGCCAAAGGTCACAAACACATGGTGAAAAAGGCTTGAGAGAAGAAACAAGGTAAACTGGATGTTCAATTGAAGAAAAGAAGTAAGGTAGAGGTGATATTGGGAGGGGATGGTTGTCTCATCGGACTGGTGCATGGCAGCGTGACAACCACATTGTGCGTATAGGGAGAGAGACAAAACATAGGTCGTCAGTTACACAATCATAGATCTAACAACACACAAGAGGGGACATGTTAGGAATTTTTAAGGAATCGAAGGTGGTTCGGCTATGCCCCTTTGTTGTGCCCAAGGGTGTCTAGCCCAAACCCAACCTAAAATCATAAAATGAGCTTACAAAATCAAGATTAATCAACACATCTTTGTAATTGAACGACATTGGCTACAAAATTCTGATTGAGGACATTATTATGCCATTGGAAAGACAATTGCACCCTCTTCAATATGAATTTCATTATAGAGTAAGGTGGTCACTATTATGAGATTGAATTTCACTTGCAACATGGATACATCTTAAGAACTCATACATAGTTTAATCTCTCAAAGTAATGTCACATTTAGTAAAATTGAGCATTGATGTGATGAGCTTGGAGTATCAAAACCCTAAAATTATGAAATTGATATCAATTCGTGTAAGAAAGACACTTAATGGGATTGGAAGAGTATAATGGAGGGGGTAAAATACAGTATGTCACAAAATGTTTCCTCTTATAATTTGTTTTTATAATTAAATTTCTGATATGCATTTTTTGAATAATTTTGGGGAGATTAAAAATAAAAATTAGAATCTATCTTTAAATTAATTATATACATGTCTTTTTTGTAGAGAGAAATTGTATTGCAAATAATAAATGCAAAATTTACATGAAAATATGTATTTAAAAAAATGATATACTTCCTTCGTGAGTAGATATTTTTCAAAAGGATCATAAAAATCAAATATAGTAACACAATATACATTTTTATAATATTTATTTAAATAATAACAAAAATCTTTATATAATAAATATTCCACTAAATAATATAAAAAAACAATAACTGATGTTAAATGTGTAGTTAGTCAGTTTATAATATTTCACATCAATTATATAATTCTAAGTTCTTATAAATAAACTTTAAAATAAATTAGCATTATACTTCTAAAAGGACACAAATAAATTAATATACTTGTTTAAAAATTTCATAAAAGGAAAAATATGTTCAATTTGTACAATACACATCATAATTACACTACAAGTCAAATTTACTTTTTTTACTTAATGTTTGTTTCCTTATATATAATATAAAACAAATGATGAAAATACTAGTATATAAGGAAACATCGCTGCTTTAGTTGGATTATATTTTCCTAAAGATTTCATATAATAGTACATTATATATCGTGAAAACAAAACCAGACAGACAACAACCCCTCTCATTCTTAATTCTATAATATCTCTTACCTCCTTTCTCTATTTGTAACCCTATTAAGTTAGGTTTAATGTGGAAGGCTTCATAGGATTTCCTTTTCTCTTCTCCCTTCCCTATTCTCCCCTTCACCATGACTATGAAGCAACACCTCCTACCACCATGTTGCCCTCTTTCCAAAGAAGCAAGGAACATCATCAAAGCATGATGTTTGCAATGCACAACCAAGCTCAACTAGTTCCAACATCTATTGTTGGTTCTTTTCCTCACATTGAAGGACTATTCATCCAACTCCATGACAATACATGGTGACTAGTGCAAAAGACCTAAGAGCACCTGCAAGAAGCTACGACCACCAAAACCATTGAACTACAACTCAAAGAGTTTGGACACTATAGAAAACCTAGATTCATGGACATTGGAAACTTGAACCAAACCCTCATCCTTCCTTGATCCCTTTGGCATTCCATAGATTTTTTAAAGCCAACTACTGATTTTTGGTTGTGTCTTCTTCTTCAAAAACTATCAAGAATACTAAGATCTTATTCCATGTTACTAGTCAATGGTTAACAATGTTTGTGACTGGAGAATATCATCAGTCTAGTTGGGTAAGGCTAGTTTCAACCCAACTTGTTAAAGATCTAATTCCTTCATATCTAAGAAAATAGATCAATATGCGCTTGTTGTAGTTTGAATTCACCAAGAGTTTAGTTAAGTACATGAACAAAAAGAAGAATGAAAATATTGATATCTTATTTCATATAATATATAATGAATATAGGTTTTAGTGTGATCATTACCCTGATCTTTTGGTGGATTGGGTAATTAGGATTTCAATTAAGGTATGTTGCAATCCATACTATTTATACTCAACAATCAAATACATTCACTCTTCATCTTGGTACTTTGGGACATAATACCACTATACACTTTTCACTCTATCCTTTGAGAGATTGACACAAGTTACTTATATGATATGAATATTTGTTGGATATTATTATTGGACTCTCATTTAGATCTTGTTCTTCTTATTCCTTGATGAATAATAATTTTAGATTTTGAATTAAATGTGTACTCCTATGAATCTTATTTGTGGAGATTATTAATGTAACAACCCCACTTCCTGATAACCCCCAATTAAGGAAGACCAAGAAGTCAGAGGCGTTATCCCAAAACAGGATCAGTGGTTTTGCAAATAATAAAAAATAATTAATAAATTCTATAAAAGATTAAATTGAAAACTGGAATAAGATTTTTCTTTTAACATTCCTTCAAAAACTAGGTAACTGGGACTTCTACCCAAAGTAGAATTCTATCTACCTAAATCCTCCTTTATTATTTTAACTTGAATCTTCACATGTGCCACTTTTCTATTTGTCCAATTTTTGATAATACCTAAAACACCGGCAAACAAAATGACAGTTAGTATAATGAATTATACGGGTATGTGGGGGAACCAATGATCTTGCATTTAATTGTAACAACATATTACAAGAAATTACAATTTAACAAAACAAACTTTACATTTTAAACATGATTACTCAATCCTTACATACCCTAACCTCTGTGTTGTCCCTGTAGTGGACACAGATACTACCTCTCATGTGGTAGATCTCAACTAACCCCCATGATCCTACCTTAAAGGTAGATCAATACATAGGGTCGTGGAGTCGTATGGTTCTACCCAACGGTAGACCAACACGTCGACTCATGATAACTTGATGATCCTACCTCACGAGTAGGCCATGTACTAGCTCATCCATCTCATTATCATCAAAGCTACAAAGGAGGACCATGATCTGAGCTAGTCATGAAAGTATAATTATGGTGATAGTCATAATCACTTTATAGTTGCATGAAATAAAAGTCAATCAAGCAATTATTTCCAAGCAACTGAAAAAACCTCGGGAATCACCGTGAAACAAAAGCGACTTAACCATAAGCATAACCACATACTTGTTTTAGGATCTCAAAGAAGGAATTTATCCAAATCCAACTAGATGTCCAATTGAGCAAGCCAATCAATCAATCAAGCAAACATTGATCCTAAAAACATGTATAATGTCTAATTATTACAAACATATCCCAAACAATTCCTTTTTGACCTGAGACACCTTTCCAAGGTTTTGAGGTCCCATTACGATTCATTAGGGTTTCTTAGATCAATTTCTCAAACTTTATACTCTTTAGGTCAACAAACCCTAAAATAGATTTTCTACTCATAAAAACCCTAATTACTCAAATTATCCACATTAAGGATCCTTTATACTCCAATTGGTTGAGGATCATCATCATATCTCTATTTTATTCATGATTTTGCACAATTAAAACCATTAAAAGTCATAATTATCAAAATTAGGGTTTTAGGTCCATTAATGCATATTCATGTACATGGAACCTTAAATTAAGCCAATTATTCATAAAGATCATACTTTTAGATCTAAATCTTCCTTTTATTACTAATCGGTTAATATCAGCTTAGATTGTCCAAAGAACATCATTAAATCCACTAATCATCATAACTTAGGGTTTTTCATTAATAGCAACATTAAAGGTGAAAACTTTAAGTACATTACGAATTTCAAGTAGAATTAGGCTTCAATTATATTTTTAATGCACTCCTTGCATTCTCCTAATCAATTTTCATATATAGTTTGTCTTAATCGGAGTTACCAATAATTAAGTATGATTATTCTAAATAATTTACCTTTGGACCAATCGCTTGCCGCCACGTCAGCCAATTGAGCCCTTTTTTTCACATGGGTTTGCTCCAAAAATTAGTGCCAGTCATGTGGCGGTCTCCCCCATGCCTCCTTGCTCGCATCCTCTCCACGCGGTTTGGGCCCAAGCAACGCAGGAAAGACACTCCTTCCCTTTTGCTTCTTTATTGGAGTCAGGGGCAGAGGGGTCTTTTCCCCTACTTCATCTCCTTCCTTCAATGCTCATGTTCGTGAACCAACACCTACCCACGGTCAATCCCAGGATTGACTCTGAGCATCTCACCTCTCCAACATCCGGTGCAGGCTGCCGCACCTCCTCTAGGTCCTACCGAACATATTGTCAGTCTCCAATTGCTCCACCATGGGCTCGACTAGGGTAGTCGATGAAGGGAGTAGTCCCAACAGAACTCGGGAAGGAGTCAGATCCATGGATTAACTGTGATGCCAAATTGGCAGTAGAGAAAAGGGCCAAAAGTCAAGAGATGACTTGCGAATGTCTGGGTATTTTTGAAGGGATGGGTTATCTCCCTTATATACTTGTTGGCCCCAATAGGATCTGATGAGAGTCCAACAAATTAGGGAAACCTGTGATACCCTTCCAAAGGGGGTAAAAGCTAGGCTTGTCTGGTCCGATTTGGTCTCACAAACACAATGGGAAACTTCCCATGGTTTCCCGGTCCTTATGGGAAGATCAAACATACCCGATAAAAATCGGATATTGTTCCCATCTTGCCTAACTAGGCGTGAGGAAGGTGATGAGTTTGCTACCGTCGAATCCACAGATCAATGGTCCTCATCACATGCATCAAATTAACCAATGATCCTATTTGAATAATAAATCTTTACATTATCTGTTATCCTCTTCACTTTAGGAAAATTTCCAAAAATCATATCTCCCAAACCACATGTCCAATTAATACCAAATTTTAACAAAAAGTCCTTAAGGATTTAAATTACTTGTGTATCAAGTTTGGGATTCAAATACGAAAGTATGAGAGTCTTTTCTTCACATGCAAGTTATCACTTATTAAAGTGAATTTTATATATATTCTCTCTCTCTTATTCTTTTATATTCCTTATTTAGTTTTCTTTTACCAATATAAACCTTGTGAACTCAAAATCTCATCCATGATGAGTCAATCACACATCTTTCCACATATTTCTCATACTTTTATTATGTTCTCAATTTGTTTCTTATTTATGCATTATTTGATTTCCTCCAATTTTATATCTCTTTTTATCATCTTGGACTCGCCAACATAATAGGGTCCACAAAATCATATATTTAAAGGAAATATCATTAAAGAAATCCATTCACTGCACATAAATCATACAATTTCATAATCATACCTTTTATTGTAGAAATTGCATTTCCAACCATATGAACCCAAAAATTGGGGTTGTAACATCCTTCCCCTCTAATAGGAATTTTGCCCCCAAAATTTCCCCCTGACATACAAACAAATCAGGATAAGACTTTTCCATTTTCATCATTGGCTCCCATGTGTCTTCATCCTCTCCATGGTGCTTCCAAAGAACATTTGTTATCTTATATTCTTACATCTGAGTTCTCTTTCACCTTGGCATCTTGAACCCTCGTAGGTAACTCAAGATATGTTAGCCTCCCTTGAATATCAATGGGTTTAATGCTCAACACATGGCTTGGGTACATCACATAGTGCTCTAGATCAAACACAAGGAAGACATCATACATCATATTATCCTGAGGGGTAACGATAAACATAAGAAACTCCACCAATCCATCTCAAATGGACCCATGTATAGGGGAATCAGCTTTCTCAACTACAGCTCGGAGGGGTCAGGTTTTCATAACACATATTCACCCACAGTGAACTACATGTCAGTCTGCTTTGCATTAACTTATGACTTTTGTCAATCCTGGGCTTTCTTAGCCTCTGCTGGATCAAAGCAACTTTGTCTGCATACACCGTGGTTTCTCTAACCCTCTCAAGTTCCTCTTACTGACATCACCCTAGTGAAGCAGTGATCGACACGACCTCCCTGATAGAGCTTCTTACATCCTAATATTGGCTATAGTGGCTATCATAATAAGCAAACTCTGCTAGGGGCAGGAACTACTCCCACAAATCACTATGAATGAGCACACATGCTCTCATCAAACCCTCTAAAGTTTTGATCATACTCTCTTGACTGTCCATTAGTCATGGGTGAAATGTTGTACTAAATTTCCATCTAGCACCAAGTTCTTCATGTACCTACTTCCTCAACATGGAAGTGAACTTGAGGTCATGCTCAAGATATTGAACTCAGATCATTATGCAGTCAAACTATCTCTCTCTCTCAAATATATGGTTCATCCAGATATTTGTCATACTGGAATGTGTTGACTTGGTAAGGTGATCTACCATAAATCGAATTGCATCATGTCCTCTCTTGGTCCAGGGGAGACCCACCACAACAACCATGGTGCTCTGCTCCCATTCCCTCTTGGGGACTCCTCATTGTCTGCAGCAACTCACTAGGTTACTGGTGTTCTACCTTCACCCTCTAGCATGTATGGCGACATGCCACATGTAACTCTATATACTTCTTCATCCAAGTCTTCAAAGTACTATTGTTAACCTTAGCCATTTTGGTAGTACTACGGTGTATGACATACTTAACACATGAGATTCTTACATGACATGATTCCTCAAGGGTGACTTCTTAGAAACCCTAACATGCTCTAGTAGTTGGTTTCACCACCTTCTTTCTTGATAGGTGTATCTGAGGTTCTTATATCAATCATTTCATCACATCAAGCCCTTGGCAGGCTAACTGGGCAAACAACAACTTGACCAGTGGGTCTTGTTGTATCTGGGTGTTAGCCACACATGTCAAGTCTTATAACGATCATAGGGTTCACCTAGCAACCTCTTCCAGTCTCTCTACTGGCTATTCAAGATAGTTGTGCACCTGAGTTGTATTCTACTGATAACATCTTGCTACCACATAAGCATCCTTACAAACTAGGTGATGGTGAAGACATAAACCCTCATATACTTCACTCATCATCCTCATCTTGGGTTTAGGTCTAACTGAGTCAAGAAAACTTCAAGCTCATCATCTCAGTTATCAAACCCAAACTAGTAACTCAAACATTCCAAACTACTCTGGATAGGTACGTCCTCATATTACCCTTATTCTTCTTATGCTATGAAATCACATATCCAATATATTCTCCAAAGGGTTTGGTACTTCCTCTATCCTCAAACATAGTAGAAGGGATTCAACTCATCTCACCTCTATCATTAGTATATGGCATACAATTTTTCCTATCTCTCACACTGATAACAAGATGAAATAAGCATTTGGCTGTAGTCCCAATATAGAGTTCATCCTATTCTAAGAGTAGAGATAGTGCATCACACATCAGGTCTTGGAACTCTCCTTTCTACACCTAAAAGGTAGGCACTTATATTATCTATGTGTTTGTTCACGAAGCCTCTCTCTCATTCTAGGGTTTGGTTCCTATATAGGAAACCAAGGTATGACAAGCCATTAAGGATCATGGATGAGGCAACCACAACTATCTACTCAGGGTCATCTAAACCAGGTCATAACATACCCAACTTCACATGATTCCTCATGTCTCGATGTCAAGGTCTCCAACCTTCTTCATCGAGTCTTACTCTCTCTCTAGAGATAACCCTTCAACTAATCCTACCACTTAAGGTTCTTTCTAAGAAGATGGGTCAAGCTCATAAGGATACACATCTATCCCTACCTGGGTAAAACGTACTATCAAAACTTATATCCGGCTAAGACCATCCAAAGCTCTACATGCCTATCTCATTGACCATCAGACCCAACCTTCCAGGATCAGGTCTAAAACCTATTACCATCCTTGTTGCCCCTCTCTTATATGTAGGTATGTGCCTCTTCCTATTCCTATATGCTCGCTAGGGTTCCTATATGGTCAGCACTAACCTTCTCAATGAGGGAGCTATCCCTCACCCTTAACAGGCATGACCCACCCAAGGTCGGTTCACCAAAATGCATTAAGATCAAACAACCACACATAGTTAATTGTCACAAACATATCCCAAACTATTCCTTATTGACCCAGGACACCTTTCCAAGGTTTCTAGGTATCATTAGGATTCATTAGGGTTTCTTAGATCAATTTCTCAAACTTTATCCTTTTTAGGTCAACAAACCCTAAAATATCTTTTCTACTCATAAAAACCTTAATTACTCCAATTATCCAAATTAAGGATCTTATATACTCCAATTGTCTTAGGATCATCATCATATCTCTATTTTATTCATGGATTTACACAATTAAAACCAGTAAAGGTCATAATTATCAAAATTAGGGTTTTAGGCCCATTAATGCATATTCATGTACATGGAACCCTAAATAAAGTCAATTATACATAGAGATCATCCTTTTAGATCAAAATCTTTCTTTTATTAATAACAGGTTATTATCAGCTTAGATTATCCAAAGAACATCATTAAATCCACTAATAATCACAACTTAGGTTTTTTCATTAATAATACCATAAAGGTGACAACTTTAAGTACTTTTCGAATTGCAAGTAGAATTAGGCTTCAATTATATTTTTAGTGCACTCCTTGCATTCTCATGATCAATTTTCATATATAGTTCGTCTTAATCGGAGTTACAAATAATTAATTATGATTATTCTAAATAATTTACCTTTGGACCAATTGTTGGTCGCCACATCAGTCAATCGAGCCCTTTTTCATGCGGGTTTGCTCCACGAATCAGTGTCGGTCATGTGGCAGTCTGCCCCATGCCTCCTCGCTTGCCTCCTCTCTATGCGGGTTGGGCCCAAGCAACGCAGGAAAGACACTCATTCCCTTTTGTTTCTTTACTGGAGTCAGGGGTAGAGGGGTCTTTTCCCCTACTTCATCTCCTTCCTTCAGCGCTCCTGCTCGTGAACCAGCACCTGCCCCCGGTTAACCCCAGGGTTGACTATGAGCATCTTTCCTACCCAGCAGCTGGTGAAGGCCGCCACACCTCTTCCAGGTCCTACCGAACACATTGGCAGTCTTCAATTGCTCCACCATGGGCCCGGACAAGGTAGTCGATGAAGGGAGTAGTCCCAGTGGAACTCAGGAAGGAGTCGGAGCCATGGATGAACCACGATGCCAAATTGGGAGTAGAGAAAAGGGCCAAAAGTCAAGAGACAACTTGCGAACTTCTGGGTATTTTTGAAGGAATGGGTTATCTCCCTTATATACCTGTTGGCCCCAACAGGATCTGAGGAGAGTCCTACAAATTGGGGAAACCTACAATACCCTTCCAAAGGGGGTAAAACCTAGGCTTGGCTGGTCTTATTTGGTATTGCAAACATAATGGGAAACTTCCCATGGTTTCCCGATCCTTGTGGGAAGAGCAAGCAAACCCAATAAATGTCGGGTATTATTCCCATCTTGCCTAACCTAGCGTGAGGAAGGTGATGAGTTCACTATCATTGGATCCATAGATCAACGATCCTCATCACGCACATTGAATTAACCAATAATCCTATTTGAATAATGAATCATGACATTATATGTTATCCTCTTCACTTTAGGAAAACTTCCAAAAATCATATCTCCCAAATCACATGTCCAATTAATACCAAGTTTTAAGGGAAAGTCCATAAGGATTTAAACTACTTGTGTGCCATGTTTGGGATTCAAATACGAAAGTATGAGAGTCTTTTCTTCACCTGCAAGTTATCACTTATTAAGGCATATTTTATACATATTTTCTCTCTCTTATTCTTTTATATTCCTTATTTTGATTCCTTTTAGCAATAGAAACCTTGAGAATTCAAAATCTCATCCATTATGAGTCAATCACACATCTTTCCACATATTTCTCATAATTTCATTATTTTATCAATTTCATTTCTTATTTATGCATTATTTTATTTCCGCCAATTTTATTTCTCTTTTTATTATCTTGGACTCGCTAACATAATAAGGTCCACAAAATTATATATTTATACATATGTATATATATACATATGTATGTATATATATATATATATATATATATATATATATATATATATATATATATATATATATATATACATATGCATATTTTTTTTTAGGGAAGTCAGAGGGTATTTTTTATTCATCTCGCCCCTCTCTTGCAAGATGAGTCCATAAACTATTACATTCCAAACTACTAACAACAGAATCAAAATTGGTAGTACTACTACCATTATATCAACAATAAGACTAGGTGGACTCCTATAGTAATAAGAGCCACAATTGTTTTTTAAGTGAAACGGCTAGTTGGTCGACATCTTTATTCCCCTCCCGTTTGGTATGCACACAGTACCAACCCAGTTTAAGCCCTCTCCTCATAGAAGTAATCCATCTGGTTAACCTTGGGAAATTTACGCCTTTGTCCTCAACAGCCTTCTTTGCATTCACAGAGTCAGTTTCGATGCATATACTATCACAGCTTAGACCCTGACTGACCTCCACAACAAGATCTATAGCCCGAGTTTCGGCTTCAAGAGTACTGCCAGCTTTGACAATCCTGCCCCAACCTCCCCGCCAGCGGCCCCTTTCATCGCGGCACACTACTGCAATAGTAGCTTTCTTGGAAGTTAGGTTAAAGGCGGCATCAATATTAATCTTCAGAGTACCTTGCTTCGATTTAGTCCATCCAACGTGATACATATGTATATATATACATATATATGTATATATATATATACATATGTATGTGTATACACACACACACACACACACACACACACACACACACACACATATATATATATATATATATATATATATATATATATATATATATATATATATATATATATATATATATATATAGAGAGAGAGAGAGAGAGAGAGAGAGAGAGAGAGAGAGAGAGAGTCAGGCTAGTGTACACTCGAGTGTACTGGAGGCACCGTACACCTCAGTCATTTTTAAAGATGCAGTAACTTTTTAAAATTTTGAAACTGTTGATCTTCTTAAATATCTTAAGAACATAATATATAATAAATTTTAGCTCATTTGGATACTTATAGGTCGTGCATCTAAAGGAGGCAAGAATCATGCATTTCAAATTAGTTTTGTGCATCGATTTTGTTGTCCTTGGATGAGTGAATTACACTCATCCAAATGAGCTCAAATTTTGTATGTGGCCTAGTATTATTGTAACGATGAAGATCAATGGATTGGATTTTAGAAAGACAATGTCTAGATAGGCAAACACCATTAAGATGTACGGCGTAATCTGTAGACTCGAGTGTATTCTAGCTTGAGATGTATATATATATATATATATATATATATATATATATATATATATATATATATATATATATATATATATATATATATATATATATATCATTTTTAATACCCGCGCGGGTACTTTCCTATTACTACCCGTGCTTAAAGACACGGTGGCAAGTATTGTAAATAAAAACAATATGTAAGCCTGTCTCCCTTATCTGAATTCCAAATTCTATCAGACATCCATCCAGAATCGGTGATCTCGTCATCGTGTTGCCTCTCACTACTCCCAGGTCTACTGTATGGTCTGAACCGTTTAGGTTCAATTCCTACATCAACTATCAGAACAAAAGTGAGGTGAGCCAAGGAACTAGCGACCACTCTGGCGCCTTTCTATGAAGACGTCGTTGTTGACGCCGATAGGTCTGGCATCCTCAGGGTCTCCATTGGCCTCTCAGACGGTAGTAGGTTCGAAATTTATGCTTTCCTAAATGGGTTTGAGGTCATTGCCGTGTTAGGACCCTGGAAGCCCTCAGAATCGGGAACCAAATAAGAAAAGACCATTTGTTACAGTTCTTATCTTAATGGATGTGGCTGGAGTGGGGATTATTTCCTCTACGACATTCATGTTACTAAGAAAGAAGTAGGATACGGAGGGGAAGACGTATAAGCCAACGATGAAGATAACTTCTGGCACTCCATCCACCTCGCCTTGGGCGTCATCAATCATGAATGGCACTGACACGGGAACCAACAGGTTCATGGACTGGAGCTCTGACACCTGAATCTTCATGGAGAATACTATATCAATTGGGTCGCACTGCCAGTTTCTATTATGTTCGGAATGGTTTCTTCTCATGTGTTCATATCCTTGCTGTATAGATGCCAGATGAAGTGGAGCTACGCACCTGTGCTTACGATTGAGATCTTTGTCATACTGACATCATATAACCTCTTTGTCATACCACCAGGTGGTGATCTTACCACAAGTGCTATGGAGGTTGCTTACGGTAGCCCTCTAGTACTAGAAAGAAGGCGTATCAGGCCAGCATATCTTCTGTCGCTGAAGCACTACTTTGGAGAGCTAACAGTCATGATGAATTAAAAGGACATTATAAATTTGGAACATTAGAAGTTCATCCAAAAGTAACTATGTGATTTAAAAAGTAAGTAATAAGCACAAAAAATAACCACTAGATATCGAAAGCAACTTTGAGTCATCAAAAGTATTTAGCACAAAAAGTAACAGATCCTCTCTATGCATCCAATAATCTCCATTCTCAACACACAAATGCAGATCAATGTCGGGACCATCATCCACCAAAAGCACCCCTTCTTCCCCATACTACTAGTTTTGATATGCAGATGATGATACCGGTGTCACCGGTAAGGCTTGATGCCCATCGCAAAGGAGGGTCTGATGGCAGAAGGGATCAGATAACGGCCAAAGCGGCAAGAAGAGAACATGTATTTAACATTACCGCAAAGCAAAAGGAGAGGCAGAGGTCAAGGTTTAGATTTGAGAAAGGGAGCAAATGACTTCATGCTACTTCACAAGATAAACTGCCAAACTGATACTGATTATTAGGGATTTCCATCCGCATTCACCTCTACCATCAAAATCAAATTCATTTCTCCAGTAGATTTATTGATTTGAATCCTTTGTTGTAGCGTACAAAATTGGCCAACAATCTAAAATGGAGTTGGATGCAACCCACACCCAGCTCCCCAATTTCTTGGTGGACAATATTGGAAACAACCTATGAACCTTAAAGTGCACAACACCCTTCTGATTGTTGATCTCAAGTGACATTGGAAGAAGAGGTCTCCTGAACTGATACATCAATTGGCTAGGTGGTGTTCTCTTATGATAAATAGAAAATATGTGGTATTTTGTATTGTGCAAGATGCATCTGTGACAACGATGTGGTATATGAAACTCAAAATTCTAGTAGTCATGTTTTTAAGGTACCAATTACAATTGTAAAATCCAGCAATAAAAAATTTAAACTCTGAAAAAGACTTGTGCATATGTGCCGCCTACACATGAGTATTAATGGGATCATTGGCTCATCAGATTTGTTATAATATCCCCTGATGCAGATGATATATTGATAATCAATTCAGCTGATCGATGTCCATTCTTAGCTGATTTCACCGTGTAATGGTAGCCTTCCTACAGGATGTTCAAAGGATTAACTCTCATGCTATACGATTTTGCTCTTAGATTCTCACAAGAGGTGAAGAGGAACAATATGGTGGAGATCAAGTCTATCCTTGATGTGAATCAGGATAGGTATTTTATTGGCCAACAAGCCAAATACTCCTGTCTGCTCACTACAAAGGAAGAATTGGATACATGCCCAAATGGCTATTCGCAGAGCCAGGTTCAAGTAATATGGTCATTAGAAGATTTCTGTATGGGGCATTATTATGTTCATTCATATTGACCATCTTGTTTAGGGACAATTGCCAGCTGTAGACATGGGTCACTATATAAAAAGTAACTATCCAATACTGAAAGTAACATAAGAACACAAAAAGTTACTATTTGGTATACAAAGTAACTATCCAATACTGAAAATAACATAAGGACACAAAAAGTAACTATCCAATACTGAAAATAACACAAGGACACAAAAAATAACTATATGGTATGAAAAGTAACTATTTGACATAAGAAGTAACATCATGACACAAAAAGTAACTATCTGGTGAGTTTGTGCAGGTTAATAAAATTATAGAGATCATCCCCTTCCTTGACGCGAGTTTGTCCGTAGTAGCAGTAAGATTGCCTAGATGTGATAATGGAGGAGTGAATTAAAAAACACTAGAGTGGGGTGAATAGGGTTTTATGATAATTTTAAAAATTATTTAAGAAAACAACCACAAAAAGATTGGAGAAGGAGGCAAGGTGTTTAGAGTGGTTCCACCCTTAGCAAATACTAAGGGAGTCAATCCACTACCCGATTGTTCCCAACCGGGATTTTTAAAGCAATTGTATTTTATTACCTCACAAGGATATTACATAAGATACAACTCCTTCACAACCCTTAGGATAGACTTCACCTAGAAGTAGTCCCACCAACCTTGAAGCAGCCTTCCTCGAAGTAACTCCAAGCTCCCCCTTGAAGTAGCCTTCCTGTTGAAGTAGCTTCCCATTGAGACAACCTTCTTGAAGTAATCCTAAGTCCACCGAGCTACCTTCACCACCTGAAGAAGCTCCAACAATCTCCTTTCCACAACCTCCAACCTAGGAGTAGCAAAGGAGAACAAAATACAACAGAAGGAACAAGATTGGAAGAAAGAAACAATGTTACCAATTGAGTACAATGCTTTGATCCTATATCAAGTGTATTGATCTCCTATCCACTTTGGATGAATGTGGTAGTGTGGTGGCTAGGAGATACTAAGCTATAGGACACTAATGTAGAACTCAAGTAAAACAGATTGCAAGTATAGCTCAACTTGTGGCTCACAAAGTATGAATCTCAAGTGTAATTGTATGCATAAGTGACGCTTTGGGTGTCCTAAGGCATGTCCTATTTATAGGAATGACCTACTAGTGCTTAGGGATGTTCTAGACACTTTCTAGGGTGTTCTTAGTGCTCAACTAGCCATTAGGTGTCCACTAATTACATTGCAACGAGTAGTTGTTTAATGCTGAAAAGTGCAATCCAGAACCTTTCTCGGTCGAGAAGGTTGTCGACCGAGAGTCTCTCGGTCGAGGAATTTATCAATCGAGGGAAGTTCTAGAATGAGTGTATTGCAACATTCATTTCCAACTACCAACCACCTTTCAACTCAGTCTTACATCTATAGAATTTTCTAGAAGGACTATTCTCGGTCGAGAATATTGTCGACCGAGAGTGTCTCGGTCAAGGAATTTGTCAACCGAGAATGTCCCTGTTCCAATGTGTTGAGCCATGTACTAAGTGTGTGTATCAATGTGTAATTGTTCTTATAACTTAAGGGGGGATCTTTGTAAGTGTTGTGAGTGGATAGGGAAGATCTAACGCTTGATTTACATGATGTCTTAGTACTTGTACATTATATACTTGTACAAGTTTTTACATTTAGTACAACCATGAAAACAAAAGCAATCTAAGTGTGTTGATCTTCCAATTTGTATATATCTTCAACTATCCACTTCCTTATTTGTTTATCCCTGAAACACTCAAATAACAAGTTAGATCCATAAGAATGAAATGTTTGTCAACATCAAAACAAAGGGTTTGATAATGTCAAATTTAGCCAACAATCTACCCCTTTTTGAAGATGACTAACATTTCTAAAATATAAATCAAGAAAATTTAAATTGCATGAGTTTCATACCTGATGTTTACCTTATGTAAGTATTCTTTTTTTTTTTTAAAGAGGTATAGAACTCTTTAGAGGAATATAGCAATAATTTATGTGAAGCCAAGAGATTATGAAACTCATTTATTTGATTTATATTCTTTCTCCCCCTTTGTCATTTCAAAAAGATAGCCATATAACCAATTTGCTCCCCCTGAATGGGATACTCCCCCTTAATTATATACTATAACAAGAATGTCAAATTTAGCCGTAGTTCAAAAATCATGATTTATTTCTCAAACATTTGCAAGGGATGTTAAGCCCTGAAATGACATGACAATCCTTTAGGCTCATGAGTATATTTTGATAGTTTCTCAACCATTTACAAGGGATGTTAAGCCCTGAAATGATATGAGATTCCTTTAGGCTCATAGTGGAATCAATTGATATATCTCTTAACCAAATACAAGGGATGTTAAGCCCTAATTTGTTTAGAGAATTCATTTAAGAGCATCATATTCAAGAATATTGTAAGCTTCCTTATTTGAATTACTTTAAGGATACAAATGTCATAACTAGCTTTAAAGTGCAGTAAAATAATGAATCAATTTGTTTTGAACACGTGGAGAAAATATACTAAGGTTGAGTGCAGATGAATGATTTACAAATAAGCATTTTGTCAGGCCTATTTTAGGTCAACCATGACTTTGACTGCGGCGCCCCTCGGTCGAGCTCCTTTTTCAACCGAGAGACATTTCTATAGATTTCCAATGTATGCATTTTCATAGATTGTTCAAAGGGACACTTGATCTTGTTGTGTACGATTAGTATTAGTTCTTCATTTTTCTCATATATGAACTTATGAATGTTGAATAGTCTAAGATAGAACCTTTTTATGACTTAAGTTTGTCACTTGTGAGAAATATTTTTTAGAAGATATCTTGTCATAATTTCTTAGGATGCTCAAACCTTTTCAAAATGGTGATGATCATATTTTAACCAAGTTCCTTGTATTATCACTTATTTTCTTTTCAATTAATGTTGAACAAAGTCTCCTATGCAAATAGATTTTCCATTAGTACTTTTCTTGAATAAAACTAATCTTTTCCTCAAGTATGCTTGTTTGAGACAATTAATGCAAAATATAAAGTTTTGATGCGCACATATTCTTCCTTTTGTTCAGTGTCATTCAGACATTTAAGGTAATATGTAAAGTCCATTGCATAATCCAGTCACTTAAGTTGATTGCAATTGAAGTATCTTATTCTAATAAAACAATTCTGACAGAGTTTTCCTGGGTCGACAATTTTATCAACCGAAGAATGTCTCGGTCGAACTTGTTGTCGACCGAAATAGTTTATTTTGTGTTTTTAGTAATTATTTGAAAATAAAAACATAAGGTATTTCCAATGCAATTACAGAAATATGAAAATTAAAGCTCAGTTTAGTTGAGATAAGACATTTTGAATATCAAAGTAATGTTTTAGGTCAAATCTCATAATCATATTCAAATCTCTAAGTTTTAGGAACCCAAACTAGATCAACATCCTTTTTATTGTATGGGCAAGAAAATGAATAATGTCCAAGACGTAAACAGTAATAACAACATATAGAATCAATTTCATTTCTCTTCTTAGCTAGATTGTCTTTAGGCACATACATAACTTTAATCTTGGGCACTTGTCTCCTTCTCACTCTAGTTTTTTGATAGGATTTACCTTTAGGCTTATAACCTAGTCCTCTCCTTCAAATCTGACCAGAAGAATCTTTTAGGATCTTATCAAGATACCATTGTTTTTCAAGCTACTAATTTCCTTTTGTAACTTAGAAATTTCATCCATTCTCCTTTTAACATATAACTTTGCTTGTTCTAGATTAGATAACAAACTATATCTTTCTTTGATAACAACATCATAATCTAAATGAGTACACAAGATGGTTGAGTTTGAAGATCATTCAATTTTGCAAGTAGTTCAACCTTTTCTTGAGAAAGAAAACCATAATTTGTTTCTAGAGTAAGCATCTTTGTATTACAGTCTTTAAGAGATGATTTCACAGTATAATTTTTAGAAATAATACTTTCTTTTTCTGAAACAAGATCATTTTGTTGAGCATACAACTCCTCATTAGTTTTAGTAACTCTTTTTAGTTTCTTTTTACAAACAATATATTTATCATGCTATTCATTAATGCTATCAACTAACTCTTCTTTAGATAAATAAAAAAGACTTACCTCTTCTTCTTCATTTGTTGTAGCAATAAGGCACTCCACCTCTTCTTCTCCGTCCTCACTATCATCACTTGAGTCATCCCATGCAAATTTGTAGGCGTTTTCCTTCTTCTTGTGAGATGATTTCTTTCCTTTTTTGAGTTTAGGACAATCACTTTTTAAATGTCCCATTTTTTCGTATTCAAAGCACCTAGAGGAAGAAGAAACACTAGAAGTTTTGTTAGTTTTAAATTTTCTATACTGCTTACCATTTACAACGAGAGTTTCTTCTTCACTATCTTCTTCACTTTTTTCATGACTAATTTTGGTTGATTCCTTTAATGCAATGTCCTTTCTTTTCTCCTTGTGTTCAACTGCCAATCTTTCTTCTTCTTTAAGGGTGACCTCATGAGTCTCCAAGTTGCCAATGAGTTGTTCCATCCTCAATCTTATGAGATCATTTTCTTCTTCAATAGTCATCACATTTGGTTTGTACTTTGGTGGAAAACACCTAAGAATCTTGGATACTTGATCCTCTTCACTAATGGCTTTACCTAATGCATTCAAACCATTAACAATAGAAGAAAACTTTGCATACATTTCACTAATAAACTCATTTGGTTCCATATGAAATTGTTCAAACTTTTGTTTAAGCATACTTATTTTGGAGTTCTTTACTTGAACAGTTCCTTCATAAGTAATAGAGAGTCTATGCCATATTTCATATGCAGTTTCACAATTTAATATTCTATTAAACTCACCTACGGAAATTGAGCAATAAAGGATACTTACAAAGTTTGCATTCAATTGGGCTAATTTTACCGTATTTGCATCCCATGTAGCATACTCCATTTGAGGAAGAGTGTAGGTATTTGAAACCATTCTCCAAAGATCCCAGCTGATCCCTTGAAAGTAGAATGCATCCTCCTCTTCCAATAGTTATAGTTGGTGCGATCAAATGGTGGAGGCCGAGTTACAAGTGTTCCTTCCAAGTTGAGGTTGTTTAGTACTCCATCACCCATTTTCTTCAAGACTTGTTAAAGTTCCTTGAAGCCTGCTCTGATACCAATTGAAAAACACTAGAGGGGGGGTGAATAGGGTTTTATGATAATTTTAAAAATTATTTAAGCAAACAACCACAAAAAGATTGGAGAAGGAGGCAAGGTGTTTAGAGTGGTTCCACCCTTAGCAAATACTAAGGGAGTCAATCCACTACCCGGTTGTTCCCAATCGGGATTTTGAAAGAAATTGTATTTTATTACCTCGCAAGGATGTTACATAAGATACAACTACCTTCACAACCCTTAGGATAAGCTTCACCTAGAAGTAGTCCCACCAACATTGAAGCAGCCTTCCTCGAAGTAACTCCAAGCTCCCCCTTGAAGTAGCCTTCCTCTTGAAGTAGGTTCCCATTGAGACAGCCTTCTTGAAGTAATCCGAAGTCCACCAAGCTACCTTCACCACCTAAAGAAGCTCCAAAAACCTCCTTTCCACAGCCTCCAACCTAGGAGTAGCAAAGGAGAACAAAATATAATAGAAGAAACACGATTGGAAGAAAGAAACAATGTTACCAGTTGAGTACATCACTTTGATCCTATATCAAGCGTATTGATCTCCTATACACTGTGGATAACATAGTAGTGTGGTGTCTAGGAGATACTAAGCTATAGGACACTAATGTAGAACTCAAGTAAAATAGATTGCAAGTGTAGCTTAGCTTGTTGCTCACAAAGAATGAATCTCAAGTGTAATTGTATGTACAAGTGATGTTTTGGGTGTCCTAAGAAATGTCCTATTTATAGGAATGGCCTACTAGTGATTAGGGACGTTCTAAACACTTTCTAGGGTGTTCTTAGTGCTCAACTAGCTGTTAGGTGTCCATAATTACATTACAATAGTTAGTTGTTTAATGCTGAAAAGTGCAGTCTAGAACGTTTCTCGATCGAGAAGTTTGTCGACCGAGAGTCACTCAGGCGAGGAATTTGTCGACTGAGGGAAGTTCTAGAATGAGTGTACTGCAACGTTAATTTCCAACTATGAACCACTTTTCAACTCAATCTAACGTCCATAGAATTTTCTAGAAGGAGTATTCTTGGTCGGTAATATTATTGACCGAGAGTGTCTCGGTCGAGGAATTTGTCGACCGAGAATGTCCCTATTCCAATGTGTTGAGACATGTACTAAGTGTCTTTATCAATGTGTAATTGTGTTTATATCTTAAGGGAGGATCTTTCTAAATGTTGTGAGTGGATAGGGAAGATCTAACATTTGATTTACATGATGTCTAAGTACTTGTACATTATATACTTGTACAAGTTTTTACATTTAGTACAACCACAAAAATAAAAGCAATCTAAGCGTGTTCATCTTCCAATTTGTATAGATCTTCAACTATCCACTTCCTTATTTGGAAACACTCAAATAACAAGTTAGATCCACAAGAATGAAATAGTTGTCATCATTGAAACAAAGGGTTTGATAATGTCAAATTTAGCCAACTTGAATTATTGACTCATCCATTGTCAATAGTCTGGTGAACGGATCATGAGCGTCGTGATCAGGCCTGACACGAACGACCTTCCCTCCGTGGCTGCGGAACATGCCGGTTGTTGATTTTCCAGTGTTGTTGTTGTTGCCGACGTAGTTTGCTTGATCTTATCTTTCTGCTACCGCAATGGAACATCCGGTAGTGGCTGGTTTGCTGTTTATTGTTAAAGTCACCGCTCCATACGTTGGGGCTCCAAACCCCGCATTATTGACGCAGTGCAAACAACTCAAAAGCACGAGAAAAAACCAGATGACAAGAAAAAATTCTCCTAATACAAAAAATCTTTCGAAGCCTTTTTTGTGTTGTCCTCCCTAGCGAGCGCACAAGGAAAGGGAAAGCAAGAACTAAGAGCACGAGGCGTGCTACCCTATTCCTTCCACCACATAACGTGAATCAAAACTTGCCTTTCACAATAATTCACATGAGCACACAAGTGCCTATCCTCCTCATCATGTTCATCCTTTGCTCTGTGCCCCTGTTCATGTCATTATAAGGGGACTGTCCGTTGGGCCAAGAACGTCATATGTATCAGCCTTAGGAAGCCTGCTAAAGAGAGCCATTGCAGACCAGATCAAGACAACACAGAAGTAACAATATACTACCATTAAAAATGTACCGTCGATGGATTTGTTCTTTGGCTTGCAGATGTACTTGAATGTCTCGCACTGAAATTGGATACCGTCGGAAAATTCGAACCCGAACTCCTTGGTGGCCTTCTCGAGCATGGCCCCAAAGGCCGTCTCAGGTGAGGTGAGAACCGCCTGTGCTTCTCAATTTCCTTGGGGGCATCTGGAAGTATGAGGACCTCCTAAACGAGGTCGCACGACGGGCAGTTGCATAGGGAACAAGATGGAGGCATCATCAGCAAACCTGGAGCATCGGCGGAAGAGGAGCTAAGGTGGCGTCTGCAAGTTTGGGTCACTTCCCAGAGATCGTCCGATACTTCCAATGCTCTAGACAATGACGCCAGGCTATTCTCAACGAGCGCATATTCGGCGAAGAAGACAATTATTCTGACTATTTACAAAGGATGTCACCATCTCATGGCACATGTAGTTGACCTAAGATACCCACACGGGCAATGAGTTAATCTCCATATATATATATATATATATATATATATTTATATATATATAGTCTAATCCATTGATCTTCTTAATCATCTTGTGAATAACTCATATGCAAAATTTGAGCAGATTTGGATATGTATAGCTCATGTTATGAAGACCGCAAAAATTATGTATTTCAAATTAGTTTCGCGCGTTGATTTTGGTACCCTTGGATGGGTGACTTATATTCATCCAAATGGGTTCAAAATTTGTATGTAGCCTATTTATAGTATGACGGTGAAGATAAATGGTTTATATTTTGCAAAAAATAGTCTTGATATGCAAACACACTTGAGTGTATTCTAGCCTGACTATATATATATAGGTGTGTATATATATATATATATATATATATATATATACATATATATATATATAGGTGTATATATATATGTGTGTGTGCATATATATATGTATATATATGTATATACACACATACATATATATACATACATATATACACACACACACACACACATATATATATATATATATATATCTATATATATATATGTATATATAGAGAGTCAGGCTAGAATACACTCGAGTGTACGGATCGCACGAATACACTCAAGTGTGTTTGCATATCAAGACTATTTTTTACAAAATGTAAACCGTTGATCTTCACCGTCATACTATAAATAGGCTACATACAAATTTTGAACCCATTTGGATGAATGTAAGTCACTCATCCAGGGGCAACAAAATCAACATGCGGAACTAATTTGAAATACATAATTTTTGCGGTCTTCATAACATGAGCTATACATATCCAAATCTGCTCAAATTTTGCGTATGAGTTGTTCACAAGATGTTTAAGAAGATCAATGGATTATACTTTCAAAAAAAATATTGCATCATGAAAAACTACTTGAGTGTATTCCGCTCTGGATACACTCGAGTGTACGGATCGCACGAATACACTCAAGTGTGTTTGTATATCAAGACTATTTTTTGCAAAATTTAAACCATTAATCTTTACCGTCATACTATAAATAGGCTACATACAAATTTTGAACCAATTTGGATGAATGTAAGTCACTCATCCAAGGGCAACAAAATCAACGCGCGAAACTAATTTGAAATACATAATTTTTGCAGTCTTCATAACATGAGCTATACATATCCAAATCTGCTCAAATTTTGTGTATGAGTTGTTTACAAGATGTTTAAGAAGATCAATGGATTAGACTTTCAAAAAAAATATTGCTCATGTTATGAATACCCACTTCACAATCTAGCCTGACTCTCTCTCTCTCTCTCTCTCTCTATATATATATATATATATATATATATATATAGGTGCATTATTTCTGCGAAGGGTGCCCTTTGTTTCCACTAAATATTTTTAGGATGAGATCCTATGGTTTCACAACCCTGCTTGAAACAACCTTAGTCTCTATTTTTTGCATGCACTTCTTATATTTGAGATATTGTCTTAAGGAAAGAAGCCTCTTACTACCTATCTCCATTAAATGTCTTTATTTTAATACCCACTTAGGTTGTATTTCCCTCTTCTATTGGAATTTTTGTTATATTTTAATACCCACTTTGGTTGTACTTCTCTTTTGGGGTATGCTTCCAACCCCAGGTGTTGGACTTTGAAGACTGACTATACATGGTGACATAGACCTGCTACGTGGGTCTCTTGGGGATGTAGACTTGAGATAGATAAATATCCCTCTACTTAGATTCTCTTGTCATTGCTTTCATGTAAACCCCACATGGGACAATATTATGTATACTCGAAAAATTGAATATAATCACACGTCATATTCTGGTTCTATACTTTGGTCTTTTGTTTACTATAATTTGAGAGTTGAAAAAAAAGTACACCTATTCCAACAAATATTTTTAGTATGTTCCGAATAGATGGATTTATTCCTAAAATATAGCAGGGATTGGATCCCCTCTCGGGTCTCACTCCTTACAAGATGGTATCAGAGCCATAGAGATTGTATTCTGACGATTTTAATTTGTCTCCCTAATTAGAACCCTTACCCTACATATTTATCATCTAAGTGAGATGCTTACCTTAGGATTAACATATGCTATTCATAAGATGGTGAAAAGATGATTTATTATCATATTAGACACACATAAGAATCATGGTTGGGAAACCCTAATGTGATGAGGCTCTGGTTGCTCAAGCCCTGTGATGTAGGATAGTTATGAAATGTATTTTTTGAATATAATGAGGTTTGACTTGATGATGGAGTTAGGTTATTAGGATGTTGAGGTAGTAGGATAAGGAGATCATAAATAGAAATTTTGACTTGGCTTTGCATCGATTTTGGAACCAATTTCACTTTTACATCACATTGTTTTTCCATTATATTATTTTTCTTTATAGTACTATATGTATCAAAAAAAGATTTACATGATTTTATCGAGGTTTTCTTGAACTAAGTCACAATGACTAAATGTGTGAACTCTTGATAGAGTACCCTGAGTATTTGTTGGAATAGATATCCTGTACCCTAGATCTGGTGTTTGGAGTGATGACTAGGAAGATGTGTCTTGTAATAAAGGGTTAGTTGACCTACCTTCTACACCGAATGATCTTTAGTTTGGATGTGTGAACCTTAGATTTGGTATGTTGGAAATACTAGGACCTAAAATTCAACCCTAGGTGGGTATGAAATGGATGCAAGAATACCATGAAAATGTTCACAATTAAAATAATGTACAAGTAACTCTAATATCTTTAAGAGTTTTTTTAGTTTGGCTTATTAGGTTAAATCTTTTAAGGAGTGGAGAGAAGTTGGTTAGTAAAGTAATGATGGCTAGATTTCAGGGATGAAATCCTTGTGAAGGGATGGATTATTGTAACATACCCATTCCTAGCATGTTGACTCTAGAAATCCTATTCCCATGATTAGGATATTACAATTTTTGTTCTTTTAAATTTGTACCAAACAAGTATAAAGCTACACCAAAATGAACATTGTTGATGCATATCACATATTTTATGTGGCAATAGGTTCTATAATCAACAACATATATCATATTGTACTCGTATTAACTTATAACTTAATAATGTGTTAATATATAAATAAATGTATTAAATATGTCACACATTTTCCTTTTTATAACTAAAACGTAGATAATGGATAAAATATGTTTCGTAAGAGATATAATGTGCATTGGGATAACAGTTCTTGTTCCCATGACCATACATATAAAAAGGTGTTATTATCTAAAATAAATATTAATTTTAAGGACTAAAAATGTTAAAGAAGTAAAATATGGAAATTAATGCATAATAATATAAGAAAATCCTTTTGGAAATGAATTGATGATAATATGACTCAATTAAGTGAATGTTGATAAGAAAGATATAATATTTTGATAAATACAATGCCAATGAGACAAATATCTTAATGGTACTATATATAATTCATAAAAGTAAATCTCAAAACTAAATTATAATGGTAAACTTTTATTCCTTGGGTCCCAATTAACTTGGGTGCCAAATTTTGCTCTATATGAACAATAATAACCCTAATTTCATTTTGAAAAGAAAACAAAATATAATGCCAAATATGTTACAAGTATTACTAAATTACTTCAAAAATGGAGAATAGTGAGAAAAACAACTTTCTTCTTTCTTATTTGTCATAGAATCCAGTTTCTTATCATTGATAAAATTAACATAAGTTGGGAAACTTGTTGTTATTTCCTAAATGAATTAAAATACTAGAAGTCCTAGTGAATATTTGAATGAAAAGAAATATTACTCTTTATGGATTTGTATTTAGTGGAAATATAAGTCTTTAGAAGTCCTACTTGAAAACTTACTTTTGTAATTTATATTTACATACAATTATGCAATGTTCAGCAAACACATGCAATATTTCTTTCAAGACATTTAGAGAAAGATATAATGATATACATATGTATATATTAATGTTAAAATATGCATACATGTCTAACTAAATATTAATGGGTATTTCATACAAGTGGGACAATTTATGTTGACATTGACTAACAAATTCCTTTATAGAAACTAATGTGTGATGTGTAGTGTGGGAAATTGTATGTGATAAGAGAATTAAAATAAAATTCTGATTTACAAATATGGTGATTGTATATGGAATTTCATGACATTGTTCCATTTAATACAATATAAAAATTTCACAAAAATATAATTTTGTATCTCTCTCTCCTATATATAAAATATCTTGCTGACTATAAAGGATGTACACTCCGATTATGAAGTTTACATTCCATTGAAAATATGTCATAACATAAAACACATCTAATAAGTAAATCAATGTGAATTGAAAAATTATAATAAATTTGTTTGTACTCTTTTCTTTAAAAAAATATCAATTTCCTCCACAATTCCTTAAAAATAGAAAACCATTAATTTGGTAATCTCATCGTCACTTTTTTGTCTTAAGACAAATTTAAAGAAAATGATATACTATAGATACCACAAATACCTTCACATGTTTCCTCTTATAAGTTACTAATATAATAAAATTTGATATGCATGCTTAGAATAGTTTTAGGTAGATTGAATATTAAAAGTGGTATCTATTTTACAATAATTACACAGATACCTTTTTCTTAAAAGTAAATTGTGTTACACATACTTAATGGAAGATTAGCATGATAATATGTAACATCTGGGCCCACTTACACTCTTGATGTCCTTGGCAAGGATCAATATATGGCCTCATAATTTCTACCCATTTTAGTGCAGACCCAGAATGGCCCATGGACACCCAACTCCCATCCAAGGCTACCAGTGCAAGGGCGACTCTATCTCATCTCAGGGGATAGTCCTTTCCAACTTGCTTGGACCGCACGACTAAAGATTGACATGTCACTGGCCGATGTGGGCCCCACCTACTGGATGGGTTATGACTCTGATACTATTTGTAACACTCGGGCCCACTGCCCAAGGTTCTAGTAGAGTTTCAAGAATGACGATTGTCCCCACAGACCACCATTAGCCTTAACTGCATGCTTTGTCCTCACTCACACACAAGCTAGGATAAACTTCCCAACTAGTCACCGATTCTAGTGAGCACATAACTATCGAGTTCTTTAGATATGGGCTCCCAGAAAAGGAGGTGCATCTTGGTCATATGGGTAGTCTAATCATTCCTTTAAAGATCATTTACTCGAGGCCTCAAATCTTGGGACGTTACAAACTCCCCAACATAGATTCTTGACATCGTCGTCAAGGATATCATTTGTAACACCAAGGCCCACTTAGACTCTTGACCCATCCAAGGCTACCAGTGTAAGGGCAGATCCATCTCATCTCAGAGGATAGTCCTTTCCAACTTGCCTGGACCGTACGGCTTAAGACTGGCATGCCACATGCCCATGTGGGCCGCACATACTGGAGGGGATTTGGCTCTGATACGATTTGTAACACATGGGCCCACTTCCCAAGGATCTAGTAGAGTTTCAAGAATGATGAATGTCCCCACTAGTCAACACTAGCCTTAATTGCACAATTTGTCCTCACTCATGTGCAAGCTAGGATTAACTTTCTAACTGGTCACCCATCCTAGTACTACTCCAAGCTAAGCATGCTTAACTGTGGAGTTCTTTAGTGATGCCCCCCCTGAAAAGGAGGTACACCTTGGTGATATGGGTAGTCAAATCATTCCTTTTAAGATCATTATATCTGAGGCCTCAAATCCTAATACATTACAATCTACACCAATTAGACTCTTGACATCCTTGTCAAGGCTCAACTATGTGGCCTCATAAAATTTCCCCATTTCAGTGCAGACCCAACATGGTCATGTACACCCAGCTCCCAACCACGACTACAAGCGCAAGGGTGACTCCATCACCATGGATAGCCCTTTCCAACATGCGAGAACCATACGTCTCAAAGATTAGCATGTTGCTGGCCCATGTGGGCCCCACCTACTAGATGGGTTATGGCTCTAATACCATTTGTAACATCCGGTCCCACTTCCTAAGGCTCTAGTAGAGTTTGAAGAATGACGAGTGTCCCCAAAGACCACCACTAGCCTTAACTCCCACTTTGTCCTCACTCACTCGGAAGCCAGGATCAACTTCCCGACTGGTCACCCATCCTAGTACTACTCCAACTTGAGCACACTAAAATATTGAGTTCTGTAGTGATGGGCTCCCTAAAAAGGAGGTGCACCTTGGTGATATGGGTAGTCCAATCATTCTTTTTAAGATCATTATATCTGAGGCCTCAAATCCTGGTACGTTACACAATATGTATTTAAAGAAATATAAAAAGTAGATGCTTCCCTCGTGAGTAGATATTTTCCAAAGGATTGTAAAAACCAGAATTAGTGACACAATATAAATTGTGATAATATCTATATAAATAATACCAAGAACATATTTATATATTAAATATTCCATTAAGAAATCTAAATACAAGAACTAATGTTAGATGTATTAGTTAGTTTGTTTATGATATTTTACGTCAAGTGGATAATTCTAAGTTGTCATAAGTAAATTATAAAATAAATTAGCATGATAATTCTAAAAGGACACAATCAAATTAAATAACTTGTTAAAAAGTTTCAAAATAGGATACTTATGTTACATTTTTTTTATACACATCATAATTGGACTACATGTGAAAATTTACTTTATTTATTTAATGTTTTCTATCTTATATAAAATGTAAAATAAAGGATAAAAACTCTAGTAAATAAGGAATCATTGATACTTTATCTGGGTTGTATTTCTCTATTTCCTATCACACCACTTTATATATCTACAAAATGAAACCAGATAGACAACAACCTTTTACTCTCATTCTTAATTATATCTCTTGCCTCCTTTCTCTCTCTACAATGTTGTTAAGTTAGGTTCTATGCGGAAGTTTTTTCACGATTTCCTCTTCTCTTCTCCCTTCCCTATTCTTCCCCTCCACCTTGACCATGAAGCAACACATCCTGCTGCCATGATACCCTCCTTCCAAAGAAGCAAGAAACATCATCAAAGCATCTTGTCAACAGTGCACAAGCATGCTCCACTAGTTCTTAAATATGTCCTTGGTTCTTTTTCTCACGCTGAGGACTATTCAGAGCTAATCATGACAATAAATAGTAACTTGTGCAAAAGACCTAAGTGTACCTACATGAATCTATTAACACCAAACCATTAAACTAAAACTCAAAGAGTTTGGACACTATAGACAACTTAGATTCCTAGGCATTGGAAACTTGAAACAAACCCTCGACCTTCCTTCATCCCTTTGACATTCCATAGATGTTTTGAAGCCAACTACCAATTTTTGGTCATGTCTAGTTGTTCAACAATGATCAAGAATACAAAGATATTAATCCCTGTGACTAGTCAATGGTTAACCTTGTTTATGATCGGAGACGTTCTTGAGTCTATTAGGCTAACTCTATTTTCAACCCAATTGTTAAAGATCATATGCCTTCATCTTCAAGGCAATAGGTCAATATTCTCTTTCTGTAGTTTGAATTCATGAAGAGTTTGGTTAAGTAGATAAACAAAAACAAGAATGAATATATTAATATACTAGTTCATATAATGTATATTGTTAGGTTGAAGTGATCTCGTACTAACGTTTTCCTGGTAGAAATGCATGACCGAATAATTCAAGGAAGGGCACACTTCAAGGAGGGTCCTTTTTTGTGGATGAGTCTTTGGGTCGTCATAGTGGGGCTTATTTGGTAAAGAAGAATTTGAATATCTTTGTTTTTCTAAGGGAGTCGTCATTTGTGTGACCATTACCCTAATTTTATGGTGGATTAGATATTTTGGCATTCAACTAAGGTATGCTACATTATATATTATTCATATTGAGAAATCACCCACATTGACTCATTCTTTTGTTCCTTTGGGACAAAATACCCTTATACACTTTTTGCTCTGTCCTCTAATAGGTTGACTCATGTTACTTAGATGATGTGAACATTTTTTGGAAAATATTGTTGGACTATCATTTATATCTTAATCTTTCTATTCCTTGTGGAATCCTAATTTGAGATATTGAATTAAATGTGTAGTCTGATGCATCTTATTTGTGGAGATTGTTAAATATTGGTTTACGAGTCATCTGACCCTGCATGATAATTGCTGGATATTCACATGTCTTATTTGATAAGAATTGAACCTATTATTGACTATACATCGTTCATGAATTAGATGGATTTTATTTCATGTACTAGTACATGAGTGGAACCCTACAAAGAGTGCCCTTTTCCTACACTGAGTGTGTGTTTCCACTCGTTGTGTATATATAGGATGCACTATTTTTGCCCTGGGTGTGCTTTTTTCCACCCAATATTTTTAGGCTGAGATCCTATGTTGGAATAGCCCTATTTGAAATAACCTATGTCTATGTTGTTTGCATGCACTACCTAAATTTGTGATGTTGTTTTAAGGCAAGAAACCTCTTACTACTCACCTCAATTAAATGGTTTTCTTTTCATACCAACTTGGATGGTACTTTCCTCTTCTATTTGAAGCCTTGTAATATTTTATGTCCTTGTCTTTTGTTTCTCAATCCATATTTTATGGGCACATGAGGATATTTTTTATGAGAACTTCTACTTTGTCTCCTTTTCTGGTGTATGCTTCCAATTCCATGTGTTGGACTTCGAAGACTGAACATGGTGACATGGACTTGCTAGGTGGATCTCTTGGGGAGATAGACTTGAGATATCTAGATATCCCTCTACTTAGATCCTTATGTTTTTGCTTTCATGTAAAACCCCAAGTGGGAGAATATTATGTATACTTGAAAAATTGAATATAGTCATGATTCATATTCCACTGTTGTACTTTGATCATTTGTTTACCATCATTTGTGAATTGAAAAACATTACAACTATTCCAAAATATGGTTTTAGTATGTTTGTAGTAGATGGATTTATTCCTCAAATTAAGTAGGGAGTGGATACCCTTTCAAGTCCCACTCCTTACAATATGGTATCAGATCCATAGAGGTTGGATTATGACTATTTCAATTTTGTCTCCCTAATTAGAACCCTTACACTACATAGTCACCCTCTAAGTGAGATGCATACCTTATGATTGACCTATGTTATTCATGAGATGGTGAAAGGATAGGATAGTATGAAGTACACATAGAAATCATGGTTTGGAAACCCTGATATGATGAGGATCTAGTTGCTCAAACCCTATGATGTAGGTTACTTATGTCATGTATGTTTTTTATATAATGAGGTTTGACTTGATGATGGAGTTAGGTTATGAGGATCTTGAGATAGTAGGATTAGGAAATAATAAATGGGAGTTGTGACTTGGTTTAACATCTATTTGGATCCAAAGTTTTTCCATTAAATATTTTTCTTTATAATATGATATTTATAAGAAAAGGTTTCATAAGATTTTTTTTCAAGGTTTTCTTGAAATAAGTCACAATGAAGATGTGTGTGAACTTTTGATAGAGAAACCTAAGAATTAGTTGGAATAGATATCTCAAACCCTATTTTTGATGTTTGGGGTGATGACTAGGAAGATGTGTCTTGCGATAAAGGGTTAGTTGACCTACCTTTCGACACTCTATGATCATTAGTTTGGAGATGTGAACCTTAGGGTTGGTAGATTGGACAAACAAGGACCTAAATAATAATCCTAGGTGGGTATGGCATGGATGCAAGAACAACATAAAATCTTCACAATTAAAATAATGTACATGTAACCCTAATATCTTTAAGAGTTGTTTAGTTTCACCTATTATTTTAAACCTTTTTGGGGTTGGAGGGAAGTTCATCAGTAAAGTGACGATGATTGAATTTTGAGGATGAAATCTTGTTTAAAGTATGGAGTGTTGTAACATAGCCAAACCTTGCATCTTGACTCTAGAAATCATATTCCCATGATTAGGAGATTACAATGTTTGGTCTTTTAAATTTGACCAAACAAGGATAAAGTTACACGTTAATGAACATTGTTGATACATATCACAAGTTTTGTGGAAATAGGTTCTATAATCAACAACATATATCACAATACACTCATATTAACATATAATTTAATTATGTGCTAACATGTAAATAAATTCATTAAATATGTCACATATGATCCTTTTATTAACTAAAATGCAGATAATAGCTAAAATATGTTTATTGGTAGATATAATGTGCTTTATGATAAGAGTTCTTATTCCCATTACCATATATATAAATGTGTGTTATAATCTGATTTAATGGATTAAAAATATTAAATAACTAAAATATGGAAATTAATGCTTTTAATATAATGAAATTCTTTTTAAAATGAATTGACTATAATATGACTCAATTAAGTGAAGGTTGACAAGAATGCTACAATAAGATTCTAATGGTGGCATAGTTTATAAAACTAAATCTCAAAACTAAAATATAATAATAAAATTGTGTCCCTTAGGTTCCAATTACCTAAGGTGCCAGTTTTTGATTTATTTGAATAATATTAACCATCCTAAATTCATTAAGAAAATAAAATAAAAGATAATAACAAATATCTTGCAATAATTATTAAATTACTTAAAAATGGAAAATAGTAAGAAAAGTAGTTTTCTTCTTTCTTATTGGTCATAGAAGTTGGTTTCTAATTTTGAGAACACTAACATAAGTTGGGAAGTTTGTTGTTATTTTCTAGATTAATTACAATAATTAATGTCCTACTAAAAATTTCAATTAAAATAAATATAAGACTCACTAGTACAAATACTACCTTTAACATGGGTTAAAATAGACTTTTTACGTCAGTTTCCAAACGACACCCAAGTGGGAGACACTAAAGGTAGAAGCCTATGACGTCGGTTCCAAAAATGATGACACAAAATTGGCCCCCATTACAACCAAAAAAGAACCAACACCGGTAGGATCCATAGTTGTCAGTTGTCTACAGATAATCGACGACTATCATCATAAATAAACAAAACACTGGCTCGGGTTACAGACGTAGTCGTCAGTTATTGTAGTAAAACCCGATCATTAACTATGTTTCAAAACAAAAAGTGATCTCATATTTGGTTTATAGTCGTCGGTTCAATATAAAACCGATAATACAACTAAAAATTGTCATCGATTATGATTTCAATAATTGATGCCTATCTCCATATCCAAACAAAAAAGTTTAGTCCAAGTTAATGACCGACGACATTGACCTACATTGACGGTTCTTTAAAATAAAAGATGACTAAGTGCCATTTTTTTAAAATATCAGCTTGTTGGCCTACTTTCTGGATGGTCAACAAGATGTAGAACCTGCAATTCAGTTCTGAAGTGTAGATTTACGACATCCTATGATTTCAACCTAACAACAGGCCAAAAACCTACAATAACAAGATGATCATGATTATCTATATATCAAGACTCTATATACATCATGTGATTTGCACACATTATAAGCATAAGTAATTCATTCACATGATTCACACACATGTAGAAACCTGCACTTCCATTCAATCATCCATTTTCACATTCACACACATGTAGAAACCTACAATTCTATTCATTCATCTATTTTCACATTCACACACATGTAGAAGCACAATTCATTCGTCTATATTCACATTCACATACTTGTATATAGATCAAGTTTCAATAAGATAATTAAAAAAAGTCATTCACACATGTATATATAAGCACCACATTTATATAGAAATAATGACATCGAAGTTTAGAAATGTCATTCTTTATCATCAGTACCCCAATCATAATAAAAAATTGCCTCCCTTTCAATGAATTTTGCCCATTGTTCTCTTATGTCATCTAATGGTTCTATCGTATAGGGCATATGTACATCTAATAGCCTTTTCCCTGTATTGAAGTCACTAGTTTTAAGCACCTACAAAGAGAATGACATATATATATATATATATATAAGTTTGTTATTTTCATATTATCTAATAAGGCCATGCTTATGATGATCAAGAATATATATTACATGTTGTATGTTTTCGACGTTTTGTGCAGCATATCTGACAATTATGTCCATATACTGCATCACGTAGTATCCACATGCCCAACTGTTGTTTTATACAACACACTATAAATTTCAACATACAAAATGTTAATAAATAAAAATAAGCATATTTCATATAAATAAAATATGCATTGGAGTCAGGAAACTACATCCACATTCTTCCAAACTGTCACTTTTTTTCTTATCTACATTCTCTCCAATTTTTTTGTAATCTTTGAAAGCGCTATGCATTAATGAACACATTGAATTACATTAGTAAATAGTTATGTAATAATATTTGTTAACGAATATAAATTCAAAATTTTTATTATGTGTATAATGGCATCTTCAAATCGTGTCCCAAATGGTATAATTTGTTCCCCTTAGGATCTAGATAATAAACAATCAACTTCTCGGGGACAACAACTAGTAACTCCCAACGCTTACCCCTAGTGATAAGAATGTAAAAAATATATAACTCAAATCCACAATGAAATATAATTTTCTTAAGTAAAAAATATAAGCAAAGTAAACTTACCCAACATTATATGGAGCTATTATCAAACTCTTTTTCTCTTCATCAAAATATTTATAAGCAATAGAGCAATATAAGGTAACTGATGTAGGGTCTTCATTTACAAGACCAATCAAGGATGGAACTAGAAATCCCACATGAGTCATTGAAAAATCTTTATAGAACCTATGTATGTCGATAAAAAACATATATTACATATGCATTAATGTATAAGAAAACAAATAACCATATATAAAATGAGGTATATAGATATATAAATAAGATCTCACCATATTCATAGTTCTAACATAGATGAATTCAGCCAAGGATAACAAAACAACTCCAAAATATCATGTCGAAATATATTATTATTATATTATTGACCTATATCATCCTCCTACACAAAAACAATAATAGGTGATGTTTTGATATGTTCACCTATCCATATTGTCATACCCCTGTATTGAGGACCTATCGAGTCGAATAGGTCCTTTGCAAGCAAACTAGGTACTTGAGGAAGAGGTGGAGGTGGAGTTGGAGGTGGAGGAGGATGACTTGTACCGGGTTTATTCCCTTTGTCCAACATATATAATTTCATCAATTTCCATGTATATACATATAGCAATTAACGTAATGTAAATTTACCATACATGATCAGTATAGATGACTCCTGCTTCGGGCCATAAGACCACTCTGCCTTCTTCTTCTTCACCAGGTGTGTCAGCATCTGGGTGGGCATATGGAAATGGATGCTTCCTCCAAGTAGAGAAGACAAGCCTTAGGCTTACATGAACCATACCATCGGGTATTGGAGTGCCATGAATCATGTGCCTTGGAAGGTGTGGGTAAGCCTCGCCCTCTGCAACGATGTATTCTCTCAATTTTAGAGGACATGGCCTCAACCCCCACAAATTTACATAGAATATGTTATATATACCTAAACATATCATCTTGAAAAGACTAGATACTATGTCATAAAATTACTTACAACAACGTGCTAGGTGGTGGGTCTATAGGATTACTCCTAACCACCTCTATAGGATTACTCGCAACCACCTCTATTGTAGGGGAAGAGCGGCGCGTCACATGTACTATTTGAGTGGCAGCTTGAAATGTCTACCACTTTCTCATTGCTTCCTAGACTCTCTTATCAATTAACTCATCTACCTATACATGGCCAAAAGAAACATTTTTTTATTCCCGAATTCCCTTTGTGATAACATTCTAAAAAAATAATAGGTCACCACAGCTTTTGAAAATCCCTCTTTTTGGACATGTTTGCACTATGATGGCCCAAACAACACTCTTAGGCCTACACCAGCTCCTGAAGTCCTAACATGTCTAGGATGGTCTAGGTTACTGAGAGGCTCTGTCAATTTATCCCTTGTGCCCTCACATATGAACGAGCCTTGCTTCCTATGCTCATGAAGCTCCCGCTAATCATCATCAATAGAAACTGGTAAGTGCACATAACAATCATCAATACTAATTCCTCTGAGAGTTGATTTTTACCCTTATTGCAACTGCCTCAGTAGTTACGGGGTTGGTTATATCTCCTTTATTGTTTTTCCTCTCAGCTATCCTAACATCATGGTGATGCAGAGGTGCGGAAGTAGTAGAGGACTCAACAGTCTCAACAGTAGGAGCAATAGGCTACTGAATGGAAGACGCTTGTAGTTTTTTATGAAGGGTTGCATAGCCAGCTAGACCCATCATGTGGTCATGCCCATTTAGTGTACACATTGCTCTTTGAGCATCATTGGTAGCCTTGTTAGTAAGCACATTGAATTGGTTAGTAATAATCAAGGTCAACTGTAAAATAATGAATTAATAAGAATGTATACTAATTAAATTGGGAGTGGTGCTTAATACCTTGAATTCATCAGTAGTTCTCTAGGTTACAAACACCTCCCACTTAGTCGGATTCAGGTAGTTCCATTACTTCGTGGCTGACTTCTTCCTCTTATTAGCATCTCGTACATATTATCAGTTGATAGTTGTCCTATAGTTCCTTAGGACCCTTCCACAATGTTGCATTACCTTTTTATGATGTAGTCTTTCATCTAGTTCAAATATACTCTGCAAAATTTCATGTATTTAATAGAGTATTAATAAAAAATAGAATTGGAAATAGATTTAAAAACATAATTTCAAATGATAATATATCACACATAGTTCTTTCCATACACATTCTTTCTTTCTTTTAGGAACTATATGCCAAGATTTTGCATTTACATTACAATGGACATGAGTAAGAACCCCAAGATATAAAACAAACAAGTTGTGATTCTTTCCAACTGTATTTCTGATGGCGAGGCATTTGATATTTTCAAAAATATTATTTGATGTTTGAGATAGTTTATGTAAGACTATATCTTTAAACCACTTAATAAATGTCTTGTTGTTCTCTCTAGCAAGCCACATTGAATTGGCTCGAGGATATTGTTTCTTGATGAAATTGGTTTGCTCCGTGATATAAACACTCACTTCATCAATGTTGTGTAAAATATAAAAGTGAGCTTGTTCCCATAGCTCACGACTTATTACTTTCATTCCTTCTCCTAAAGTCCCTTTTCCAGAATAGTCCTCAATATTTTTGTCATTTACAGGAGTTTCATTACCACTCAGAAAGTCATTGCAAAAATCCATAACCTCTCTCATCATATAACCCTCAATAACACTCCCTTTAGGCCGATAATAGTTTCAAACATCACCTTTAAAAATGCTCATGTATCATTCAGAAGGATACATCCAATTCAAAAAAATTGGCCCAAACATTTTTACTTCCCTAGTCAAGTGGACAACAAGATGTACCATGACATCAAAGAATGAAGGAGAAAAATACATCTCAACCTGACATAGTGTAACAACACTTCTCTTGTAACTTATCGAGATTCTCAGGATCAATAACATTGCTTCATAGATTGTTGAAGAAGAAAGTTTGGTGAGTGCAAACCTTACATACTTTGAAAGTATAGATCAAATTGCCACAAGCAATATTTGTTCATTAGAGTGTGACAATCATGAGATTTAAGACCTACCAGCTTCAGATCTTTCATTGATACCAATCTATGGATGTTGGAAGAGTAATCCTATGGTACCTTAACATTAACCAAACACTCACAAAAAGTTTTCTTCTCCTTTCTAGACAACGTGTAACAAGTAGGAGGTAAATATGTTCTCCAATCACTACTAACTACTTCTGTTAATTTTTTCCTTATTCCCATTTCATGTATGTCCATTCTAGATTTGATGTCATCTTTAGTCTTACCTGGTATATTCAACAAAGTACCAATGACGTTATCATAGACATTTTTCTCAACATGCATGACTTCGATACAATGCCTAACTACCAAAGAACTCCAATAAGGAAGATCCCAAAATATTGACTTCTTCTTGAATAAATTTTTGTCACTTTGTGTGGGAATGGTACATTGTGATCTCTTCCTTAATTCATTGACAAAGACTTATACTCTTTCATAAACAATCCCCTAGTATAGGTTTAGGGGCACTCTGTTCCTCATTCCATCCATTGAATGCTTTGTGCAACCTTCAATAGGGATGGAATTTTAAAAGAAACCTTTGATGAATAAGATATACAGTCTTCCCTCCAGTCGTATTGAATCAATGTTCTCTTCACATATAGGGCATTCTTTGGATCATTTTACACTGTATCCAGACAAATTCCCATATGTTGGAAAGTCATTAATAGTGCAAAATAACATAGCATGCAAAGCAAATGTCTCTCTACGTGAAGCATCATAGGTCATCACACCTTCACCCCAGAGTTTCTTTCAGTCATGAATCAGAGGTTTAATAAAAACTTTGATATCATTTCCAAATTGTTTAGGGTCCGATATCAACAAAAGCAACATAATGTACTTATTTTTCATACACAACCAGGGAGGAAGATTGTATATAACAAGCATAAAAAGCCAAGTTCTATGTTGACTGTTTAATGTGTCATATGGATTCATCCCACTGGTACAAATCCCAAGTCTTAGATTCGTGAGTTCTTTACCAAATTCAAGGTACAATAAACCAGTCTTCTTCCACTATGGGGAATCAAACACATGTTGTAGGATCTCATCATTATTTTTCTTAATCTCTGCATGCCACCTTAAATTCTTTACATCTATCATATTGGCAAACAAGCATTGAAATTGTAGTATCATAGGTAGATACCACATCACCTTAGAAGGAGAGCTAGTTTTGGAGTTCCCCGAAGTTATCATTTTATACCTTGACGGCCCATATTTTGGACAATCATTCAAATCCACATAGTACTTTTGAAATAATACACAATTATTTAGGCATGCATGTATCTTCTTAGCCTTCATTCCCATTGAGCATAATATTTTCTTTAGCTTGTATGTTGAGATTGGAAGCTCGTTCATTCAGGAAGAATTTCTTTCAGCAAAGATAATAATGATGTAAAGATGTTATCACTCCATCTATTGTTAGCCTTCAGATTATACAATCTCAACACAGTGCCCAACTTTATAAACTTAGTACACCTGCATATAATGGTCTCTTAGCATCATCCATAATGTTCCTAAACAAGGAAGGTGGATCGGTCTACCTCACAACTATCTAGCATCACATCAAAGATGTCTATCAAAATCAGTTTGTTCACATCTACATCATCAGAGGTAATTTCTTCTTGAACACAAGCATTGCTATCGACATCTACTGATCTCAGGTGTGAAATATCTTCATTCCATTACCATTCTTTATAGCCTTGTACAATCCTGTTGCACATGACATGACTTTTGATTTCGTCACCAATGTTGACTTTCAAGTTGTTACTGCAATGCCTACATGGACAATAGAACCTATGTCCTGGTTGTTTCCTATGTTCCTCTCCAAATCTAATAAATTGATCAAGACCAACAATAAACTTTATGGTCCAACAATTTAGAATCAACATCCATGATCTATAAATTCTATGATCAAAGAGAAAACAAGTATTAGGGTTTAGGGTTTACATATTAAGTTAAGGATTTATAGTTAGATTAGGGTTTACTATTTTAGATTTAGGGATAAGGGTTTAAATATTAGGGTTTAGGGTTAAAAGAGTAGGTTTTAGGGTTAAAATATTAGGGTTTAGCATTCAGTAATGAATGTGTGTGCCATCTATCCCATTCTTGAACACCTATTCTCACTAGTAAGTGTATAACCTGTATTCGGTATTTAAGAAAATTTCAGTAGAATTTCCCCGTATTTTTCCAAGTATACCGATATATATGGGAAAATGCCCACTAACAAACGGGGAAGTGTTGGACAAACATCTTGAAAATTGAATATACATTATACACTTACATCCTAAGTGAGAATAAGTGTTCAAGAGCAGTACCAAACTAGGGACTATCCAAGATTTACTCCTACTGAGTAAATCTTGGATAGGTTTCTAGGTCAACAAAATACATGCACATATGTTGTCATTCTTATACCTATGATCATAGTTTCATCATTCATATCCTAGGTTTTTTCTAACATCAATTAATTCAATTCATTCTTCCATTTGGGTTATTTCATTCATGCATCATTGAAACTAATTAATCAACTACACAATCTTGAAGAGAAAATATTGAACTAAGTTAAATCAATCACTAACAAGAGAGAAAGAAAGCAATATTAATTACTTTAATTTTGATGCATCATTAACCCTAATTTATCAATATTAATCAACTCCACTATCTTGAAGAGCAATTATTGAACTCAGTTAAAGAATCACTAACAAGAGAGAAAGAAAGCAATATTAATTAATTAAATCCATTCAGGCATTATTAACCCTAATTAATCAATATTTATCAACTACACAATCTTGATGAGTATTTATTGAACTAAGTTAAATCAATCACTAACAAGTGAGGAAGAAAATAATATTAATTAATTAAGTTCATTAATGCATAATTAACCCTACTTAATCAAAATCTACTTCTAATTAACCACTCACCGCAATGGTGGAGCAGGCTGCAGCAGTGGAGGATGGAGTTGGAGGTGGAGGTGGTCGCAGCTAGACAAGAAGGAAGATGGGGTTGTGACGATGGATGGAGGTGAAGCAGACTATGGTGGTGGTGACTGGAGGAGTCTGGAGTGGTGGCCGGTGGTTGGAGCAGCAATAGAAGCTCACTAGAGCTGCCTCCAGTGATGGAGAGCACTACAATGGCACCTGAATCATGAGGACAACAACTTCTCAGGCAGTAGTGTCAGCGTGAGCACAATAGCTGGAGCACAGGAGCGGCGACTAGAGTAGAAGAATCACTAGATCTAGTTTAGGTATAATGATGAAATAGAGAATGGGAAGAAAGTTTCATGTGGGTGCTTTTAAGTTACCCATAGTAACTCCTAAAGTTTGCCCATGAGTTAGGGGTATAGTCATCAATTACTTGCGAAAAAACTAACAATTAAGTCCAAATCTAAACAAAAAAGTTGCCCTTGGTTAGGGTTTTAGTCATCTGTTGATAGAGAAAAATTGATGACTGACTCCTAAACCAAAAAAAGTAGTCTGACAAAGTCGTCAGTTATCAATGGAAAAATTGAAGTCTATATACATATTGAAACAAAAAAAATTGATCTAGTGTTAGGACCACATTTGTCGGCTGTCCAATAAAAACTTACGAAGAAGAAGCAAATTGGGGGGGGGGGAATATTTTCATGGGGATAAGGGAAGAAACACCTAGTCGTCAGTTTCTATTAACCAACCATTGCTATAGACCCATCCTCTTAAAAAAGTTTGTCTCATGAAGGGTGATTAGTTGTGATGAATGTATATTCATCATAAAATTCAGTTATCACTTCGGGACCAAGTCAACTCTATACATACTATTTCACTCAATATGAATCATTATGAGCAAAACTACTTAGTCGATTCGATTATCAAGGTCTAACTAAATATTGTTCATTTAATGCAGGTTTTGACAAGGCTGATCAAGTAGTCAAGGCTCACCTTCATCTCTGGCCCCCATCAAGAAATCTAACCAAGCAATTCCACCCATTCAGTCTCAAAACCGTTTGAGCCCATGCGGTCTCAAGCCCGTTTGAGTCCATGCGGTATCAAGATCATTTGAGTCCATGCGGTCTCAAGACCGTTTTGAGCAGCAGAGACCGATTGGAGGCATCACTCAGCCGCAAGGAATCGAACAATACATGAACTCAAGGTCGCGAATCAGAGTCCTAATCACGGCCGTGGTGGCCCAAAACGGCTGTGGTGTTCTGCCCTCACCACGACTGTGTGATGTGGCCACGACCATGGTAGACCTGAGCCTTCACTCGCCATGACCGTGGTTGAGGAGCCATGACCATGGCACCCTACCTGCATCAACCCTCTCTCACTCGCTACGCGCGTGCGAGGCAACACGGCCGTGTGGCAGCTACCTCACCATGATCGTGGCACCACACCACGACCGTGGCTCATCACCATCAGAGCCCGATTTCTCACCCACCACATCCGTGCAAGGCGGCACGGCCGTGAGACCATAACATCACCATGACCGTGGCGCCTCGCCATGACCGTGGTGCATCGTCATCTACCTCTGAATCTCCGTGCAGCAACACCAATTTTTCTTCGATTCTGGCAACACCTTGTTCCCAGAGCTCCACCCTATCAAGCAGTGACTATGACTCCGTCACACATACTACTGCACTAGCCTCCATACTCCTTCCATCCTCAGAATCACCTTGACCTATCCTCCACTTTATTGTGCTAATCACGCAGACCGTTTGGTCTTCTAGCTCACCTACATATCGTTTGCCAAGCAACCTAGTTGACCGTTTGAAGAAGATTGTTTGGAGTGATCGTTTGGTAGCAAACGGTCTCCAAACCATTTGGTAGCAAACGGTCTCCAGACCGTTTGATAGCAAATGGTCTCCAAACTGTTTGCTCAAGACCGTTTGCTCAAGACTGTTTGGTCTTATGTAGTTTACAGACCGTTTGGGCTATTTTTAGTGAAACTGTTTGGGAAAAAATATCTGAGACCGTTTGGTTTCCTTTAACCCCGGACCGTTTTGGGTCAGTCCTGTGCCTATAAATAGGACATCAAGGGTCCTCTTTTGGAGGGGATTCCGAGACGCTGACAGGCTACTTGTATATAGATCCGGTCCGAAATCAGCCCAGTCCACGCCACTTTCATTTCACGTACCTCCCGTGTTGCAACCAAGGAGGCTGAGGAGAGAGGAAAGATGGAGCAAGGGAGACTGTCCGGTCAGTCTTGGCAACTCCCGTTCACGTCTGGATCTGCCCCGATACGACGTAGGAGGCCGTATCTACTTCATCGAGCTGCAACCACCTTCTGCACCGAGTCCATGGCGGATATCTCTATCTTTCTCATTCTTCTTGTTTCTCACTTCATGAGCGAGTAGTACCTTTTCGCTCGGGTGCGGAGACTAGCACCGCTGCCCATGCAAACCATGTTCTTTTGTTAAACTCTCCATGGAAATGTATATAACTCTTCATTTTGTTGTTAACTATTATGTTCGTAGTTTGATTAATTGCCCCCCTCATGGCCCCCCTCTTATATAGAGTCAACAACCTATGTTGTCCTGCGTATTAGGAGAAACCCACACACGCTATACGAGGTCCCAAAACCTGGTATGGTTGGGATCCTTAGGACTTCTCAAACCTAATGAACCTATCCGTAGGTTTTCTCATGCCCAGAGTCACGAGAAAATTGGAGATAGTAATTCTCCAATTTCCTAATCCATTTGGAACTCGATGATGAGCAACCATCATCAGATCTGAGATCAACGGCCACCAGGCCTCATTTATAAATCAATTCAAAATGTGAATCTAAAGTTATCCTTTACACTTTAGGAAAATTACAAAATTGATATCTCTCAAACTGTTTATCCAATTGATCCCAAAATTTGAGGGAAAGTTAATAATAACTTAATATTTCATTATGCCAAACTTGGGAGCATTATTCAAAGAAATCATTCCATTTTCCTTAGGTGGAAGTTATTACTCTATTACGCATATTTCTCATATTTTCTCTTTCTTATTTCCTTTTATTTTCTTGATTTTGATTTTTTTCCATTAGAAAACATGTGAACAAGAAATATTTTCAAATATGGATCTATTATCCATATATCCACATATTTCTTGTAATATTATCATTATCTCACATTTCTTCTAAATAAATCAATATTTAATTAATCTTTTCTCTTTCTTGTTGCATTATCTTTGCAACTTGGACTCCTTGAAACCAAGGAACCCAAAATGCACGAAATCCACCTTTAGAGAATATTCCTTTGCCTTCTAGTGGCTTCTACCCTTTCTTTTCTCCATTTTATAATTATACATTTAATAATTGAATTTCCTTTGCCAAAGAGATGGCACCCAGATGGTAAAAGTACTGATGTAAGACCGAGAGGTCTCAAGTTTGAAACCCCCCGGCCACGGGATGAATGAATGGCCAATTTTTTTTAAAAAAAAATAATTGAATTTCCTTTTTCTTTTCATTATTATTGGGCCCAATAGCCAATAAAGCCCACAAAGCAACCAACAAGGCTATTGTAAACAAAATTCATTCATTTCAAATCTAATCACACCATTATTTATTCATATATCTTTATTATGAGAAATTACATTTCTCATCAAAAGAACCCAAAATTGGGGTTGTAACAAAAGCTTTATTATATTTGATTTCCTTTGATCTTATATTGCTACGTCCATACTTTACTATGTACATACCGACATTTTTTTTTATAACTTCTACTTTCTCTTCTCTTCTAGGGCATGCGTCCAAACCCACGTGTAGGTCTTCGACGACTGGACATGGTGACATGGACGTGCGAGGTGGAGATCCTGGCTAGATAGACTTCAGATATCTGGTTATCCCTTTATCTAGATCCTTATGTTGTTACTTTTGTGTAAACCCCAAATCAGATAATATTATGTACACTTGAAAAATTGAATATAGTCATGTTTCATTATTCTTCTTATATACTTCGGCCTTTTGCTTACCATGATTTGAGAAACATATACATCTGTTCTATCATATTTTTAGTATGCTCGGAATAGATGGATTTATTCCTCAAATTTTTAGGGAGTGGGTCCCTCATGGGTCCCACTCCTTATAGGACTTCTCTCTACTTGGAGTGGCTTGCACACACCCTCGGTAGTATTGTCTTGTTATTCTTCTAGACAACCACAATAACTTCAACATTTTTTATTAGTTTCTTTATTTTTTTATTAAATAAAGAAGCCAGAGTTTTGTAATGATTTTTATTTTTGGAATAAAGATATTTGATTCATGAAATGCATCACCAGTTGTGGGTAGTTCCTCTATGATCTGTAGAGAAGTGCATTGAACTTGGGTCCTTGAGGTGCACATTATTCTAAACTCCTTTCTAACAAATTGTCTGATCGTGGACAATCTAGTGCTCATGTCTATGCATTTTAGGACTCCATGGATATGTGTAGGTTTTCAAATGTTGGGATCACCTCGTCCTATCTATGTAGATGGAAGGTTGAAACCCTAAGCACTTTAAGCTACCAATCATCTTGGCATAATGATAAATGTCTCCTCTCTTAGAATGTTTGTGACCATTTATCTTATTAGGAGTCCTACTTCTAGGGGAGAGATTGAATAAGCTCTACTAGATATGGACATCATGAGAAATGGTAAATCAGTCTCGTGTAATGGGTGTGTTATTGGTGATTCCTCTTGGTATGTATGCCCAGAGAGCCAATCATACGATGATTGTAATGGAAAATTTTGTAATTGATTTGATTATTGATAAAAAGCAATTTTGTTATTTTGTTTTATTGAGTTATGAGACAATGATGTAACATAACAAATGTCTCAAGAATGATGATAACCAATGACATATGTCTTTCGGTTGAGGACCTAAACCATGAGATCATATGGATGTTAAGAGTATATACAATCTTGTTATGTCCCTAGTCGGTTGTTATTGTGGAAGTCGATAGACAGTAATTACACATAAGACTAAAGTGAGTGTTGGTTGATGAGACAACATCATTAGTCATGATATGCGATATCAAACCAAACACATAGATACTTGTTAGAGAATAGTGTTTCACACAAACCAACCTTGAAAATGATGCATGGAAACCATTGGATGGTAGTCAGAATAAACTCTCATAGTGATGGTGGTGATTGTAATTCTTAGACATGAAATCACTACACTCATAACATGTTGTTTAATGTATTTTGACATCATCCAATGTGACCTTGAATAAGCGTTACCATAAAGGTGATGCTCGAATACAATCTGACACATGAGGAAAGGTTGTGAGTGATATGGATTAGATTTGTCCCTCCTATAGGAGTTTGATAACATGACCACTTGATAAGAGAGACTTAAAATACATGACCATTCTCATGTCAATCGATATGTGATATTGAGCTCACATGTATCTTACAGAGTCTCCTCTAGTTCAAGGAACATGGTTTGAATGTTGAAGAGGATGACAATTCCATGCCTCGAGTCCAATCTAGATATCAAAAAGAAAGGAATTGTACGATCATTGTAACACTAATCATAGATTGTAGGTTGAAGTTGTTTTCCAACTTTGCAATTACTTGGGTAGAAATTATGTGTTTCTAGATATCTCTCCTTTCTTGTGATGTGATAAATCAATTATGGTCATTCATTGCAAATGTAACTTGGGACCTATAGGGTCACACACATCAGATACACCTAGAAAAGGAGTTTACTCGTGAATATGATTTAAACTTGATTTCTGAAGTGTTAGGTATTCAATTTAAATAAGATTGGTAATCAGAAGAGATCAGTTCAATAAGTGAATACATCAATTCAGATGTATGAACTGACCGGTTCAGGTTGTGAAAAAACTGGGTTGGTTGATTGATGAGATTAGAACAAGGAATGATGCTGACGTTATGTTGTGCATTAATCAAATATTTAAAGCCAATATTAAAAGTGAATAGGAAACATGGTGAACTGATATACTCAAGTGTTAACCCGATCGACACACATGTGAAATGACCAGTTCATTGTTCACATATTTAAGAAAATCCACAAAATTATGTCACTTCAACTCTTATTTGATATGGAAATCATGACATTGATCCTTCTATAAATAGATGGGTAGTTCGGGCTTTTAAAAGACACAACAATAACCTGACAATTGTCATCTTCTCATATTGTGGAAACATGAGAACCCAAGCAAGTGTTACCCTTTAAAGGGAGAGACCGCAAGGGAGAGACAACTAGGGAGAGAAAATCAATTCTAGAACATTGACTAGAAGGGAAAACTCCTTCTTGTATGTTCTAAAGGGATAACAAGAGTTCCATGTGGTCTGCTTGGAGTATGTAGAGGAGAGGAGGCCTTTTCCATCTGCTAGGAGAATGTTTTCAATGGTCGTTCATGGTGATCAACAAGGAGGCTGCCATCGATAATCATCTAGGTGTAACTTGAAGAAAGAAGCATGCTAGAACAACAATAGTCGTTGGACTTGCTCTAAGATTAGGTATATGTCTTGCAACCGTTCTTCCCAGTTTATAGTTATTGACATGATATGTTGTCTAAGGAGACTATGGTAGTAAAATTTTTGTTTCAACTACTTTATTTGTTGCCATATTTCCATACATTTGTATCAGAGCTACGTCAATTTACTAAGTAATGATATTTGGTCGATATGATTATATTTTTGTTTTATCATTTGTTTATTACATGAAATGCAAATATTTAAGTGATTAATATATATATATATATATATATATATATATATGATAGGATATAAATTCCATTTTTATGTTTCGTCCTAAAATGTGTTTTAATGATGGATGTAAGCATTGTTATGGACAATAACCCCATGAATCTTTGTGCTTGGTTGGATGGTTGTTTTTCATTTAAAACTTGATTTGTGTATTGGTCCTCTTTATCCTTTTTCCATAGGTAAAAGTATTAATGCTTTCCTTCCTATGCTCCCCTCTAATGTAACTTGAGGTTTCTCAATAACAATGTAATAAAATAAATACGAATAGGATAGTTTTATTTCCTATTATCCTAAATAAGGTGTTCTTCTCCAAACGAACCGACAAATTCAGAAGTCGAACTAACTGACTGGTGGACCGAGAAGGCCAGACAACAGGAGCAACTAAGAAATCAGTGAGTGGGTCAACCAATCGACTAGAAGAGTCTGGATTTGACTTGTACTGTAGACCAGTCCATAGATTGATGAGACCAACTGACCAACCTAGAGGCCAACCGATCATTTCAAGATTTCAATTGATCGACCTTGACTGGTTCTAGGACATATCCTAATAAAAAATAGGTAGCTACATATGATGTGGACCTTAGGTGGTAGAAATTCCATGTCCCTCTAAGAAATTACAATAGTACAGACAAAACCATAACTCATATTTGATAATTGAATGTTTCATTTGTGGATATAGTATGTATATGATACATATAAGTATGTGGTGATTGGATATATATATGTACTAATATAAATATATAATTCCTCTACATATATTAAGTCTTATATGCTTTCCATAAGCAACACACATGAAACGTTTGATCGACTAAGTGTGGGCACGCCTAGCATGGTGCATCACCTCTTTCATGGAAGTGTGGTGGTAGTCATGTGGGCATGTCAAACAAGGTGCATTATTATTGTGTTGGCTTTTGGGTCAGACTTATAGGCAACCTTAATGAGATTAAGTCCCTAGAAGCATGCAAATGAGTATGTAAAAGAGTTGTGCATAGAATTGCATGAGATGTAATTGGAAAAACATGCATACCTTAATAATTAGTTATTAATAATCGTGTTGGCTATGTAATAACTCAACTGTTTTGGGTTTTGGCTCACTAGAAGGTTGCATGTTGCGATCTTCCAAAATGATATTTGAGGGGTATCAATTTGAACAAATTAGTGGGATCCTAATAAAACATCATAAAATTTTATTTCAATCAAATCAAATTAAAATGTAATTTGACAAATTGCAAAATTTTCTTGTAGAAACAAATGGCAAACAAATCATCATTTTGATTAGTCCTTAAGAAGGACAAACTTAACTGGACAAACTTCCACCACTGGTTTTGGACTTTGAGAATGTTTCTCAATTATGAGCATAAGCTCTATGTCCGAGATACACCAGTTCCAGAAGAACCTACTCCTGATGCACTAGGGTTGTGGTGGATCCTTATTGGACACATGTCAACGAAGACTTAGAGATTAAGCACCTTGTGCAATGCTATATAAACTATGAATTTCATGAGCATCATGAAGACATGGGGATTCTTAAGATGATAACACATCTTAAGAACATGGACCATAATTACACAGTGTGAGAAAGGTACAATGTCTCAAATATGCTCTTTGAGTGCAAGATGACACAAGGAGATGAAGTAAAACCCATGTGTTCAATATGATCTAACATGTGGAACATCTCGAGAGATTGGGATTCCCTTTGAGCCAAGAGTTGGCCACACATATTATTCTACAATTGTTTCCTAAATCATATAGTATGTTCATCTAATGTTTTTACTTGAGTAAGTTGGTCAAACCGCAATCAGAATTGTTTGGTATGTTGCTAAACATTGAAGCATGGATGAAGAAGGACAAACCCATGATGATGATCAGTAGAGTGGATTTTGTGGATGAAAGGAGGGACAAGAAGAGTTATGAGGCGAATATGCTGTCCAAGTATTCAACATTCAAGGCATGGAGAAAGATAAGTGCAATAGGAATCTATACTTTGCACTTAAAGGGATTTTTAAAGAAGAAGCAGGGTATGGAGATCTTCACTTTAGGTATATATGTTATTGAGATAAATATGTCTATTTATTAATCATGGGTACTAGATAACAGATGTGGATCTCACAGATGTTCAAATATGTAGGATTTGAAGAGAAGTAGCCTTTAAGAAAGGGCAAGGTCAAATTGAGCGTTGCTAGTTGGGAAAGAGTTGTTGCCACTCTGCCTGGAACTTATAATCTAACTCTACCCATGGGACTTCTAATAGAGTTAAGGAATTGATATTTTTTACATCCCATTAATAGAACCATTATTTATGAATCTTGTATGGACAAGGATGGATATGAATTTATATAAAGAAAGGTGAATGATCTATTTCAAAGTATGAAATTTTTATGGTCGTGCCCCAATGTATTATGGTATTTATTTGTTAGATATAAATACAAATGTTTATAATGTAAATACCAAAAGATTAAAACTTGATAACTTGAACAAATCATATCTTTGTCATTGTATCGGGGGAATATCAATGAGAAACACATGTATAGAGTCCACAAACATGGATATCTAGACTCTTTTGATTTCTAATAAATAGAGACATGTGAGTATTGTTTGTTGGGCAAGATGATAAAGACTCCCTTCACTGGTAACAATGAGAGGCTAGTGATCTATTAGGAGTTATACATACTGATGATTGCGATCCTTTTAGAACAAATGTTAGAGGTGGGTATCAATACTTCATTACCTTTAATGATGATTTTATTAGTTATGGTTATGTTTACTTGATAAAAAAAATTCAAAAACTCATGAGAAATTCAAGGATCCCATGTATAATGTACAAGTTCAACTGTGTAAAAGTATTAAGGTCTACATTCTAATCTAGGTGAAGTATACTTAAGCCAAGAGTTTTAGGGTTTTTATAAGACGGTCTATATCGTATCACAATGGACTCCACCTGGAACACCATAGCATATTGGTTTGATAGATATAAGGAATCACACATTTCTAGATATGGTGAAAACAATGATGAATTTATGTGATCTTTCAACTTCCTTCTAGGGTTATGCTCTAGAAACTAGAACATTTACACTAAATTGAGTAACATATGAATCGGTTCAAAAGACACCATACGAGATATGGTATGTGAAGCATCCCAATGTGTCTATGAAGATTCAGGGATGTGAAGCTTATGTGAGAAACAATTTTCCCAAAAAGCTTGGACCCAAATTGGATAAATGTTATTTCTTTGGATATCATAGGAAAACAAAAGGATACTACGTTTATACTCAATCTGATAATAAAGTGTTTATTTCTAGGAAAGTGTATTCCTAGAATTCATTTCTAAAGGAATCAGTGGGAGGAAAGTAGAACTCAAAGAGGTTTCAAACAAACAAGAAAGCATTAAACCTATAGAGGTACAAGAGAGACATAGAGAGTCACAAACTATTGTGGAAACTCAAATTCCTCATGTAACACATGAACCTTGTAGATCTAGTAGGAAACCTTGAGCCAGATTGATTTGGTTTACTTGTGACTCAAGAAGGCAATGAGACGGTCATTGATGATGAGGAAACTACCTACCTAGAAGCTATTAAGGGATCAAAATTTGAGAAGTGGCTTGAGGGCATGAGATTGAGATGGAATCTATGTACACCAACAAGGTATGAATCTTATTGGATCCACCTAAAGTAGTAAAACCCATAGGATGCAAGTGGGTCTTCAACAAGAAGACTTACATTGATGCTAATGTGCAACTTACAACGGTTAATTGGTTGTAAAGGTTTTTAGACAAGCTCAATGTGTTTCCAATGTTGATACCTTTTCTCTAGTTGTCATGGTTAAGTCCATCAAGATCATGCTTGCCACTATAGCTTATTGTGACTATGAGATTTGACAGATGGATGTTAAAATTGTATTCCTTAATAGACTTCTTATTTAGGATGTGTACATGACACAACCCAAGGGTTTTATAAATCCAAAGGATACAAGTAAAGTCTATAAGCTACAAAGGTCAATCTATGGATTGAAGCAAGAATCTCAGAGTTGTAACCTTTGATTTGACAAAACAGTCAAAGAGTTTGGCTTTAGTCAAAATGAAGATGAATCATGTGTTTGCAAAAATTATAATGGGAGCATAATTGTATTTCTCATATTGTATGCGGATGACATACTATTGATGGGGAATGGCATTCCTACTTTATATATGGTAAAGACCTAGCTAGGAAATACATTCTCTATGAAGGACTTAGGTGAACCATCTTATATCTTAGGAATCAAGATCTATAGAGATAGGTATAGAAGGCTTATTCGCCTAAGCCAGATCACATACATTGACAATGTGCTTAAAAGGTTCAACATGGAGAACTAAGAGAAAAGAAATTTACCCATGTCTCTGTGTCAGTATCTATAAAGCTCAATGTCCCAGTTCTTGTAAATCAAGGGATTGCATGAGTAAGATTCCATATGCATATGCAACTAGATCTATAATGTATGCAACGTCATTTACACATCATGATGTCTCATATGCCTTGAGTATGACTAGCAAGTATCAATTAGATCATGTGAATGTCATTGGAATTCTATAAAGAACATCCTTAAGCACTTGAGAAAAACTAAGGATCAATTCCTTATCTACGGTGGTGAGGAAGAGTTTATGGTAAATGGTTACACTGATGCAAGCTTCTAAACTGACAAAGATGGCTATAGATCATAATATAGATTTGTGTTGTGCCTAAACAAAAAAGTTGTAAACTGGAAGAGTTCCAATCAAGAGACAATTGCGGATTCTACAACTTAGGTTGAGTATATTACTGCATCCAATGCAGTAAAGGAGGTTATTTGGATTGAGAAGTTAATTTCTGAACTTGGGGTGCTTCCAAGAACCAATGATGCAGTAGAGCTATATTGTAACAAAAATGGAGCTATTGCACAAGCTAAGGAACCTAGATTGCATCGACGTTCCAAACACATACAATGGCGATCCCATCTCATATGAGAGATCATACAATGAGGAGATGAGAAGATTTTTAGAGTACCAACTGAAAGAAATGTGCATGACCCTGTCACAAAAGCACTTTTGCAGTAGAAGCATGAAGGTCATTTTAGATCAATTGGGATTAAGTTCATGGGTTGTTGGCTCTAAGTGCAAGTGATAGTTTATGGGTATGTATGCGCATAGAGCCAATCATATGATGATTGTAATGAGATATCTTGTAAACAATTTGATTGATAATATAAAGAAATTCTATTTATTCTATTTTATTCAATTATGAGATAATTTTGTAACAATATAAATGTCTAAAGAAAGGTGATCCTCAATGACATATGTCTTCAGGTTGAGGTCATGAATAATGAGATCATATGGATGTTAAGAGTATATACATTTTTGTTATGTCCCTAATTAGTTGTTGTTGTGGAAGGTGATAGATAAAAATAACACATAAGACTGGATCATGTGTTGGTTCATGACAAAATCACATTAGTCATGATATGGGATATCAAACCAAACATATTGATAATTGTTAGAGAATAGTGTATCAAATAAACCCACCTCGAGGGTGGTGCATGAAAATCATTGAATCATACTCAAAATCAACTTTCATAATGATGGTGGTGATTGTAGTTCTTAGACCTTAAATCACTACATGCATTACATGTTATTTAATTTACTTTGGCATCATCCAATGTGACCTTATATAAGAGTTACCATAAATGTGATGATCAGATACATTATGACTCATGGGGAATGACTGTGAGTGATGTAGATGTTATTTGTCCCTCCTGCACGAGATTGATATTCCAACCACTTGATAAGAGAGACTGAGAAATGTGTGTCTAGGCTCATGTGAATCAATATGTGATAATGAGCTCACATGTATCACAAATAGTCTAGTCTAGTTCAAGGACCATGGATTGAATGTTGAAGAGTATGACGATTCCATGCCTTGAGTTTGATGTGGATATCATAGATAAAGGAACTATACAAATAGTATAACATTAATCACATATTATAGGTTGAAGTTGTTCTCCAACTATCCAATTACTTGGATAGCAATGATGTGTTTCTAGATACCACTCATTACTTGTGATGTCATTAATCAGTTATGGACATTCACTGCCAATATAACTTGGGACATATATGGTCACACTCATAGGATACACATAGAAAGGATTTAACTTATGAATATGGTTTCAACTTGATTACTAAAGTGTTAGGTATTCAACTTAAACAAGATTGGCAATCAAAAATCTGAAATGACCAGTTCATCTAGTGTACTGATTGGTTAAAATATATGACCGACTAGTTGGTTGATCAATGAGATTGTATCAAGGATTGATGTTAAACAAGATTGGCAATCAAAAATCTGAAATGACCAGTTCATCTAGTGTACTGATTGGTTAAAATATATGACCGACTAGTTGGTTGATCAATGAGATTGTATCAAGGATTGATGTCGACATCATGTTGTGCATTAATTGAATATTTAAATACAATATGAGTGTGAATAGGAAACATGGTGAACCAAACTATTCTAGATTTGAACTGATCAACTCACATTTGAACCAATCGGTTCAGTAGTTAACCAACCAGTTAATGGTTTGTAGGTTCTAGAAAATTCATGAAATTTTGTCTCTTCGACTCCTAGTTGATATGAAAATCATGACCTTAACTCTCCTATAAATAGAGGTGTGGTCGAGTCTTTCAAAAGACACAACAATAGGCTCTGACAATTGTTGTCTTCACAGAGTTGTGGTAACGTGAGAACCTAAGAAGGTGTTATCCATAAAAGGGAAAGATAGTAAGGGAGAGACAATAAGGGAGAGCCAGTCGATGCTAGCATGTTGGCGAGAATGGGCAACTCAATTTTTGTATGTTCGAAAAGAATGATAGGAGTTCTCAGTGGTTCACGTAGACTAAGTATAGTGGAGGATGCCTTTACCAACTGCTATGAGGATGTTGTCAATCGTTGTCTATGATTATCAACTAGGAGGCTTCTATCAACAATCGTCTAGTTGCAATTTGAAGAAAGAAGAACACTACAACAAGGATAGTTGATGGACTTGGTCCAGGACCAGGTCTATGCCTTACTACCCTCCTTTCCAGTTCATAGTCATTGACAAGATCTGTTGTTTAAGGGGAATATGGTAGTAAAAATTCTATTTTTGCTGCCATATATGTTTCCATATTCCCTACATTTCCCTTCCTAGTTGAGCCAAGGTGCTAGATGTCATAGAAATTCCAGTAAGCTTTACTCCTGACATGCCTCAGAAAAATGATCCACCATGAGCATGTGTCTATCCCTTTAAATGGATTTTTAGATTATATCTATTGTTTTGTAAGTTTCCCACTCATCTTGGGTATGTTTATCAAAATTTTTTATTCAAATTTATTCTTAGATACTTAGTATGAGCTAAGGGTTTTGTGGGGAATGAATACGGTTTTCCTAGAAAGGGCTTAAAGACTTAGTATGAGCTAAGGGTTTTGTGGGGAATAAATGAGGTTTTTCCTAAAAATGGCTTCCCTTCTCATGACTCCTGGGTTATCTCGTATAGAGTTTGGTCCCACCTCAGTTTGAGATGAGGTGAGAGTAGGTGCAAGGAGTTTTGACATTCATCCTTCTCTGAAAGGTCCTTTGATTTTAGGTTAACCTTGACAAATGTAAATGGTATGCATATCCATGGGTATGGTTATCAGGATGCTGATTGTGAGGATCATATATGACTTGCCTATAGGGACTCATAGCATATGCCTTCCTCTTGTCATGTTAATATGGGGTTTCACCTAGCATTAGCCTCAATCATGAACATTTGAAGTGTATTTATTAGGGTGGACCTATTTTGAGGAGTTATTTTTAGGTTGGTGAACCGTTGGACAGTTAACATATTGATCTTTATCCTTCTATATTAGGCCTTAGGTTCTACTTTGACCTTTGTGTTTCAAGGTGCATGGGGGTACGCATTTAGGTTCTTAAGTAGATTTTAAGCATTTGGGAAGGGAGAGAGCATTTAGTTCCCCTACATCATCTTCTGGTCATTATTTCCATTTAATCAAAGTAGTAGTGTTTGATGAGGTTGGCATTTGTGTGATGAGACTTATATTCAAGTGTATGCCACCCCATTCGTAGTAATCATGGATGATGTAGGGTTCCTACCATTTACCATTGAACTTGTCCCTAGAATCAAAATTTGGGTTTCTTGTAATACATGGTTTCCTTTCTAGAAGTTTCATGGTCAAATCTTCTTGTTACATACTCAAGTCATTCTTACTTGGTAACAATTTTCATGTCATAGGGCTCTTATCTGTCATTCTTCAAGAGTGTTGAGGTTTACCCCCTGACTTGAAGACATATAGTCTCCAAAATATCTGCTTCATGTCATATATATAATGAATGGATTTGTATTTCAACTAGTAGGACTTTTCCATTCCATATACTAGGGAGTATGGTGTGGCCACTATGCAAGTCTTGAAGGAAGTGTGGTAGGCCCACAAAGCCATTGGAAGATATTCATGCCAGTTGGCATGAGAGCTGATAGTCTTCTTCAGAATCTTGACCAAGTTTGTGTTAGTAGCTTCTATGTCTCTATTTATCTAAGGATGATATGGTGACATTTGATGATTTTTTATCCTAAGATAGTTCATGTACTCCCTAACAATCTTGGTGGTGAATTTTTTCATGATGTCTGAAATGATCCCATACGGTAGTTCATACCATCTTATGATATTTTTTTTGAGGAACTTCATGACTTGCTAGGATGATATGTTAGTGATGGACACCACTTCTACACACCCAGTGAAGTAATCAATTGTGGTAATGATGAAGCAATTTATGTTTGATGCCTTAGGGTTGATCTTTCTGATCTTGTCGATACCCCATGATGGGAATGACCACGACATGTCATGTTGTAAAGTTGATTTGTAGGTGAATGGATGTAGTCCCCTTGGATTTGACAGACTGAACATTTGCACAAATTGACAATAGTCTATTTTTGGGGTATTATAGTAATACCCCAAGAGCTGCATTTTCTTTGCTAGTACCACACGACCCTGCATGCATCTATTTCATGAGAGCTTCATGTTATATCTTGTCGACACATTGATGAAGAGTCAATTGTAAGATATGTGATATAGTCATTCTTCCCTTAGAATACAGTGTGTGAATCTTTGCTTTGTGCCAATTTCTCTCTCCTAAAGAGGTTCTTGGTAATGACTTAGTTTGATAAATGCATCTTGATGTCATCTAATTAAGCATTTTATTTGCCATTGGGCGCATTGTAAATGACCATGTAGTAAGCGAGTTCAGAAAGTACCTCAGCTTCAAGAGAGAAGGTCTTGCCTCCTTGGATGTTGATCCATGAAGCAAGGGTTTCTAGAGAATTAGTGAAGGCATTGTGCTCATTTATGATGAAGTGGAAGGAAATTTGCTCAAAAACTCTATCTAGATAGCAATATGCTTCTATTATAGTATCAGATTCTAATGGTGCATTCTGCTATGCTCAACCTAAGAGAAGACAATGAGGGATTCACTATAGACCTTTAAGCATCATGTCCCTTGATATTTGGTGATCTAGTGTCCGAAAATATTGACTGCATATTCAACAATATTGTTAGTAGTGTCATATTCTAGTTCTCTTGCTAAGGATAGTTGCTTTCCTCAAGTATTTTGAAGGACCATGCCAGTTTTGACTCCTTATTTATTTACAACTCATTTGAAGAATATTATCAACATTGCATTGTTTGGAGGGATTCCCATGTCCTTTGGGTGGATTATACCTATATCTTCATAATGGAAATCATATTCATCAATAACTTCTTCTAGAAGTGAGGAATCTACTAGTTGATTTGTGAGGGCTTGTGCTCTTGTTTCCTTTATTGGGACGTAGGTACTTGTTGGTATGTATGCCAAAAGACCCAATCATATGATGATTGTAATGGCATACCTTGTAAATGATTTTATTAATAATTAAGGAAATCTTCTAGTTTATTTTGTTTTATTTAGTCTTGAGATAATGATGTAACATAATAAATGTCTCAAGAATAATATTACTCAATGATGCATGTCTTCGGGTTGATGACCTAAACAATGAGATCATACGTATTCCAAGATTACATACATTCTTGTTATTATCCCTAGTCAGATGTTATTGTGGAAGGCTGATAGACAACAATAACACATAAGACTAGAGTATGTGTTGGTTGATGACTAAATCTGATCAGTCATGATATGTGATATCAAACCAAACACATTGATACTTGTTAGTGAACAATGTATAGGATAGACCCACCATGAGAGTCACACATGGAAACCATTACATGGTAGTTAAAATCATCTCTCATAGTACTGGTGGTGATTGTGGTTCTTAGACCTGAAATCACTACACTCATCACATGTCGTTCAATGTACTTTGACATCATCTACGATGACCTTGAACAAGGCTTTCCATAAAGGTGATGATTGTATGCATTGTGACACATGAGGGTCACTATGAGTGATGTAAATGGGATTTGTCCCTTTATAGGAGTTTCTTATCTATATCACTTGATAAGAGAGATTGAGATATGCATGGCCAACACACGTGAGTCAATATGTGATATTGAACTTACATATATCTCAGAAAGTATGCTCCAGTTCAAGGAACTAAGAATGCATGTTAAAGAGGATGACTATTCCATGCCTCAAGTTCAATCTATATATCAGTGACAAAGGATCTATACAAACATTATAACACCAATCACATATTGTATATTAAAGTTAACCTCTAACTTTCTAATTACTTGGGTAGCAATGATGTGTTTCTTGATACCTCTCATTGCTTGTGATGTCATAAAATAGTAAGGACATTGACCTGGGTTTTGGGATAACCATGTTTATTTTTCCCAAGTAAGCTTCTTAGAACTTTAATCTAATGAGTTGAAGTGTTTTTCTATCATGTGACACGTTTATGTTTCAAGCTTGGTCCTGTTTGAATGATGTTTGAGCAATGTTTTCTTATTTTAGACCAAAGTGCAATTTACACAAGATGAGGGGTTATATTGCAATATGTCACATGATGAGTGTTCCCTTAGTTCTTTAGCATCATAAGAGAGATAATGATGCTAAGGGGCAACTTGTGGAAAGTCTGAGTTCCAAGTTTAGCTTGTATGGTTGATGCTTGTGTTTTATGTGATAGTTTTGGTGTAAATTGCAATTTACCAAAAGTGAAGGGTCAATATGCAATATACCATCTCTAGAGTGTTCCTTACCTCTCTTGGAATCATATAGAGTAGAGAGTAATATATGGTTACCTTTTGTGGTTCTTGGTTGTGTGGTACATCCTTGGTGATGTTTAGAACACATGAGTGAGATGTGTTTTTCTCTTAGATGGGTTATCTTGGGTTAGAGAGCCTTGGAGAAGCTACCGATCGCTTTGTGAGTGTGTACAACTATTCCCTATTAGTTTGTGAGTGTGTAGGGTTGTTCCATATTAGTTTGTGAGTGTGTATGGTTGTGCTCTATCGGATTGTGATTGTGTTGGGTTTTGCCATATCAATTTGTGGGTGTGTAGGGTTTTGGCTTATCGTCCATGACCTTGGAAGAAGACCAAAAGGGTGAGATCTAGCCTAAATCTTATCACCATGTACTGAATTTTGTTTCATGTGTCCCTTTCTTGTGGACAAGTGTCACCTAAACTCCTAAGGTGATGACACCTCTCCTTTGATCTCTCTTCCTTTTCTTAAGTATATAACCCCCTCCTTCTTCACACAAGTAAACCCTTTCATCCATTGTTGTTCCTCTCCTCTTGGTGGATGATCTTGGGACTTAAGGAGCTATAGGAAGTCTTCATGGAGCTTGGGAGGTTGAGTTCCTCGCTCATAGTGATTTCTTGTTCAACTTCCATCTTGGTGAGTTACGTTTCTTTGATGGCCATTCTGTTGAGCTCTCTTCTTCATCTTCTTGTTCCTCTCTCAACCATGGATCATACCTTGGATGAAGGTTGATTAGGATGTGGTTCTCCTTATTTCCTTTATTCTTGAGATACCATAACCATGACATCTTCTTCTTCATCTTTCTTGAGGTGATGTTGAGATTGAGTTGGGACTCTTGGTGGATCATCCTCAAGTTAAGGAATGTGTGTTATGGATCTTTGATCTTGGATCTTGAAACCTTGATGATGACTTTCTTGAGGAGGGTTATATAACTCTTAGCCTTCTTTGTTATTTCACTCTTTCATATGCTTATGTTGTTCTTCATATCTAGATTGTTTATATCATATATGCTAGTAGTTGGTGATGATTTGGGAACTGTTTTAATTAAGGAAATTCATTTGGTTTGCTGTCCATACTTTGCACCTTCTTGCAATGATAGTAGGTTGACTAGTTTCCAAGTTTCCTAAGGTTGAAGATGAGAAGGTCTACACATAAGTGGTGAGTGGTTGTCATTACTCATGGTGCTTAAACCTATACACTATGTGACAAGTCGTCATGACTTGGAGAGGTTTAGGTCGACATGTCTTGTAGATGCTAAACCAATATGATGGCTAGACCAACATGCCTTGATGAGGTTAACCTGTTATTCCATAGAAGGTTCCTAAACCAACATAATCTGAAGAACTAACTCATCATGCCCTAGCTGCACTTAAACATATATGTTGCTTAACCGATAGGATTTGATGTTGCTACCTGACATGCCCTAGATGGGGTTAGACCAATATGTCTTGCTAGCCCGTCATGACCATGAGGACATCTTGTGTGAACTGGTCTGTTTTTGGTGCTAACCCATGATGCCCTTATTTTTGAAAAAGGATGAAATGTCCTAACCCTAACCCTAACAACCCATCACCCCTTGTGTTGCTGGACACACCTAGTGTTGCCCTTCATACTTCAAGTAGGGTTGCCCGATACACTAAAGGTGAGCTTGCATGACACACCTTGATGTGGTCAAGCTGATATATGAGGATGGTGAGACCATGATCCTCCTAGCCATGATAAACTGATATACCAAGCTGACCCAAGAGGTTGCAACCGATACTCACCATGAGTGCTAAACCAATACACCACAAGAGGGTCTAAATCAATACACTACAAGAGGGTCTAAACCGATACCTTGGATGAGCTCACCCAACATACCTAGATGTCTTAACCCAACACATCATGATGTAGTCAAGCCGACACTTGTGGATGAGGTGAAATTGATATCACATGATGAGGGCTGAGGGGTATGCTCGGATACTCAATGATGTACACATATGAGCAATGAATGATATAGAAAAGTGCTATTTTGGATAATGTATGATCAATTGTAGTTGCTTCTCCTAAACCTTGCACCATAGGATGATGTTACTATGAGTAGTACATCCTTAACTAAAGAGCTTAGCCATAAACTCTCGAGCAATGTGGGAAGTAATGGATGTAGCTTTGATTGGTTAAATATCCATATGTTAACCCAAATCATGGAAGGATATGACCCTTGTGCTTTTCTTAACAAAAAATTATAATCGATGACAAGAACTTACTATATTTCCTTTTTATATAATCTTAACTTGTGGAGTAAGGATAATGACACAACTATGTGAATATATATATATATATATATATATATATATATAGAGAGAGAGAGAGAGAGAGAGTGCTGATCCTATGTGAGGCATACACAGTGTGAAGATGTGAAGGTTAAACCTTCACCACACATTTTGATCAGCCTACCATTCACATTTCCTCTTTCTAGTTGATTGACAACAAAGAGTAAAATAATCTACCGGGAATCCTCCTTTTCTCTCACTTATTGTCTCAATTCATACGTTGATCATGTCAACCACCAACTTGATCCTCCCATTTATAAAATAATCAAGTGCACTATTCTTTTGGGTCCCACACGACTTGAAAACAAAGAATTAGAACTTGTCGATCAAACAAACTAAGGCTATGTCAGCAGACAATTGTTTTTACAAAAATGAAACTCCTCGGGTATGAGTAATCCAAGAATAGATATTCACTGCTCAACATTATTAATATGCTTCAAGGTTTCAGTTTTAACTGTCCAATTTCATCAAAAAAGAAACCATTTTGTTTCATTTCATGGTTATATTAAACCATGTTCCACCTTATACTCTTTGACCAAAGACTAAAAAATAAGTCTTGAGTTAGTATGAGCAGACGTAATATCTAAATTTATGCAAAAATTAAAATCTAATGTTAACATGGACCTAAAAATTTAGAAATATTGAGCATGCAATCGAATATAATTTTTATATTTTGCAACCTAGTACTACACATATATTTTAGTTTTGTAAATTATACTTTTAGACTCATGAATTGTGTGTCATCCATCTCGAGAAAAACTTGTTCCAAGTTCTAGTCTTGATAGTCAGATTCGGTCTTGGTTTTAAACAAATTAACTACAATTTTTGTATATGGGTTGGTTATGGGTTCTAATTTTCACAATCACTTGGTTCTACATAAGGACAAAGGTTTGATTCACTTCCAACTACACTAATTAAAACCTAATTTAGACAACACTAGGATTTTAAACACATATGTTGGAAGTTCAATCTTGATTCATCCAGACTTATTCTAGGTTGAATAAAATCAGAGTCCATGTCAATTTTGGGTTCTATTTTTAACAATTGTTGTCTTCATGTAGAGTAGAGAAAATTAGGGCCTAACCTAAAATAAACCTCAACCAAGAAGACAAATATCTAAGTTTATATAAACAATCCAAACTAATACTGGCTTGAACCTAAAACTATTAAAATTTTGAGCATGTAACTGTACACAAGTACTATATTTTGTAACCTCAAACTTGACATAAATTTTATATTTATCACTGATATATTAGAACACATAAAATTGGTCTAGTCTGACTGGAAAAAACTTGTTCCATATTCCAGTCTTGATAATCTAGGTTGATTCCAATTTGAGACAAATTGGTCAAAGTTCAGGCATGAGTCGGTTGTGGGTTTTAAAAAAATCTTATTTGTGGTTGAATTAAGTTTATGTCTGTGTTGATTTTGGGTCCTAAGTTTAACACTCAAGTTCTTAGTTTATGGTTTGAACTAGCGAACCAAAATCCACATTTGAGTTAGTTTCGATCAGGCTAGAAAAATCTATTTAGCTTTTTCTGACCTTGAATTGATCTGAGCCCAGGATTTTGACAACCCTTATAAATATATCATTTTTATACTTATTTGAAATATTATTGGAAAAATTATAAATGGTGAATAGATATTCTAATGTTTTTCTAGTATGTTGATTTCTTTAAACTTTTCTATCACTTTAAGATGATAGATAAATCATTCATAATTAAGGAAGTATTCGAACTATTAGAATTTATTTCTAGCTCAAAATCATACATACCAAAAATATATTTTCATGTTCATAGTTGGAAAAGAAGTTTTGGTCTAAGTCCATTGTGGGTTAGACAATTTGGCATAAACCTAAAACTAGTATCACTAATGAAGTCCTTCCTTGTAATCCAAGGATTTGACACTTTCAGTAAAATGATCTTAAAATGAATGATTGGACTACCCATATCACCATGGTGCTCCTCCTTTTCAGGGAGCCCATCACTATAGAACTTTGTGGTTAAGGGTAATCAACCCAGAGTAATACTATGTTGGGTGACCAATCTAGAAGTTAATCATGTCTTATATGTGAGTGAAGTTAAGACTAATGGTTATTTGTGGGGCAAGTCATCAATCATTAAACTCTACTAGAGCCTTATGCTGTGGGCCCAGACATTACAAATGGTATCAGAGCCATAACCCCTCCAGTAGGTGGGACCCACATCGGCATGTGGCATACCAGTCATGAATTGTGCAGTTCAAGCATGTTGGAAAGGGTTGTCTAGGTGATTTAGCCACCCATGCAATGGTATTCTGTTATCAGGAGTTGGGTGTCTATGGTCCGTTTCTGGTCTGTATTAAAATGGGAAAATATTATGAGATCACAGAGTAAAGCCTTGAGAAGGATGTCAAGAGTATATGTGGTGGATAGTATAACATATTAGGATTTGAGACCTTGGATAAAATGATCTTAAAAGGAATGATTAGACTACCACATCACTAAGGTGTGCCTCATTTTTAGGGAGATCGTCACTAATGAAGTTGGATAAAAGTCTTTGCTATTATTTTTTACCTTTCTCCTATAAGATTCTTATCGGTTACCTAAGATTTGTACCGATCACATGTTCATGGTGTAAAACAAGGGAGGACCCCAAATTTATAAAAGGAGAAAGGTAGAAAATAATAATGATTTTTATTACAGGACGTTCCATGTTTATTTGTGCAACAACTTTTGTGACTATTTGGCAAACTTTTAAGTTAATTAATTTTTGACACTTGATCTTATGATCTAATCGATATTGTTGTTAGATGAGTAAAAGTGTGACAACTATGAAGTTGAAGAGATCAATGAAATAAATATAGAGATGTGATCAACTTTAAAAAAACTAATAGTGAATTATGAGCATCATGATAAACACCAAAATTTGATTAAAAGGTATTAAAATCATTGTGAATGTGAGAAAAGATTTGACATTAGGTTGATTACCATGTGGAGGCATGTGAGTCTATATATGCTTGTGGTTCACATAAAGGTACAAGTTTGGGGTACAATGTATGGGGTTGAAGTCGAAGAGCTCATTTTTTATGACATGAACTAGGTTACATAACTATCCTTGGTTTGGGCATTTGTGATTGGGATCGGAATGCCCATTGATTAGATTTTTGTTTTTATAAGAATCCTTCCTACTCTAAGATTTTTATGTTCAAATTATAAGACTATGTCCATTAATCATAAAATACTTTGGATCATTTGAATAAATAAGTTGAGGGTTGTTAATCGCATTGATGTTCAAAACATATTTTGAATATTGATCACAGATTTAGTCTAAATTCAAGTGATCAGTTGGAATCATTGAGTATTGCTTTGAATCATATTTCACAACCTAACATCTATAGGGAAGTCACTCGTAGACTTAAGATATTTGTATTTCTTTGTCTCATTTGAAGTTGACTTTTAGCACCTCTCGGCCCGATTATACAGACTATAGTGTCATTGGGTCTCACATTCAGCTCACATCTTACCAATGTAGCAAAAGAAAATCCCAAACTTATGGGAATTAAAAAAATTTAACTTAATCAAATGTGATAAAATCAAACACATAGTTTAAAAACTCCAATTGAAGAAAAGGAAGTAATATTTATTCTCTTTTCCTAAAAACTCCAAATGGTTGATGAAAAATTCTCAATAGGTGTGGTAAATAACTTAATTTATTGTAGCACGCATAATTACACATACTATTATCATACTATATTGTAGAATTAAAATTTAAACTAGACTATTACATAATTAGTATTGTTCATCAATTGTCCTGCAATAGACAAATTGAAATGAAAGAACTATGTAGATTAGATGTAGTGGGCAACCTGACCATCTCATATTCCTAGTAAGTAAACTAAAATGTTAGGATGGTTTAACAAGGAAGGACCAGAGGAAACCAAAGAGGGATAGAAAATATTTTCATGAAAAAAACACAAACATACAAAGAAGAGTGAAGAAAGGTGGGGTTCTACATATATAACTTTGTCTATTCATGATCTTTATAGAAGGAGGGACACAAGTCGGCCACTGATCATTTGGAACTCAACAGTCCAAAAAGTGTCTAGGAAAGAAAGAAAAAAGGAAATCTGAATGTGATAGAAAAATATATGATATAGGATAAAATGAAATGCATTAAAAGAAATAAGGACAAAATTCGAGTATTCAATTATTTTTTCCTTAATTAAATTGGATTCAATGTCCAATTATTCAAAATACTGACATTTAATCTAAATGAGGGCGAGACATCTGATTCTAAAGTTATTTGCACTTTTAAAGATTATTTATATATTAAATCTTAACTTGTATGTGAAGTAATCCTTTTAAGAAATTTTCTCTTCTTTGAATCATTTATTTCTAAAACTTCATTTTAACTTTCTCTTTCCTTCACCTAGTCTTGGGTAATTTCTAGATGAAATTATAGAGCCAACCCCTAATAGTAATCTTATCCTAGTGAATTAAACTTATATCTCAAATAACAATACTATGGATTAAAACACAGTTTCTTGACTGCTATTTATTGTAATATACTCTAGTTCATAAAAAGAATCATTTATGACATAATTTTTTGATGACTAATATATAGTTAGCAAAAAAAAGGGTACATTCAATTTCTAGTGGCCTTCATATAGCTCTATCAGTATACAAATGGACAAATTTGTAACTTAATATAACTATAGAAAAAGTTTACTTCCTGAACCTTCTATATTCTCGCCCAATGTCTTGTTTGAATGAAAGATGACTTTGTAGCTAAAACATAAACACAGTAATATACGGTACTACTTACCTATATAGATTGGTGTTATAAGGAGTTAAGGACTAATTATTATTCAAAAAAAATGGGAGAAAATGGCATCAAAATCCTCCACATCATATCTTATATAGTATAAGATGTAGTTATTGAAAAATTATGTCCATATAAAATTACCTTTCCATGGCCGTTGTAACAAATCTGAAAAAGAAAAATGTGTAGGGAGGAAAACATGTAATTAATTGTCCTGATAATTATTCATTATTAATTGACAGTTCGTAAAGTTGGAACACACTAGTATCGGAGTCTGAATAAAGACGACATGTGAAAAGGAAACTTGCTTATTGGTCTTTATTATAATATTATTGAGAAATGAAAACTTCACCAAACGTCATTTCCATGACAAAGTTTTAAATTATGCATCATTCAATGCAATCTACTGTCTGCTATTCGGATGATGGATCAACAAAATGTTGGAAATGGTGCATATATATATATATATCATGTAGTTTTTCAGGATGCTATATTTTTTAAAAAATTTAATCTTTTGATCTTCTTTAACATCTTATGAATAGCTCATATACAAAATTTGAGCACATTTGGACATTTATCGGTCCTGTTATAAAGACCACAAAAATTATACATTTCAAATTAGTTTGTGCGTCGATTTTGTTTCTCTTGGATGAGTGACTTACACTCATCCAAATGAGCTCAAAATTTGTATGTAGCCTGGTTATAGCATAACAGTCAAGATAAATAGTTTACATTTTGTAAAAAATAGTCTTGATATGCAAACACACTTGAGTGTATTCGTGCAATATATATATATATATATATATATGAGATTGTTTTTGTTGCCCGTCGGGTACTTAAAGTTTGCTACCCGTGAAAGAAAACACGGTGGCATCATTTGTAATTAATCCAAAATCGTTGACCGAGCGGCTCCTCCACCCCAACTGCCAGAGGTTCATAGCGGAGCTTCACGGCGGCACCGACCTCCTCCGACATCCCAGCACGTGCTCAAGCTCGGGGGGAAGGGTTCCATAGAGGCCCGGGGAGTCCTTACGGCCTATGCCGAGTGTGAGGGAGGTGACGCGGAGGAAGGAAGGTCCCGGGGCGGCAGTGCCGTTGGTTGTTGTGATTGTGGCGTTGGTGTCCGTTTCGGAGGGGAAGGAGTAGAGGATGCCGGCGAAGGAGAAGCATGGGGTTAGGGACGCGGGTGTGTCGTCGTCGAAGGAGGAGGAGTTGGAGAAGTCCCATGTGGAGAAGAAGTCGGACCCCGGCAGGTCACGCAATGAGGACTTGATGGCGCGCAGTGCGGCGGCGTCCGATGGGCTCAGCGGTAGAGCCGGGGTGTCACTGGAGTACTTGGATTCATGGAACTCGCGTCGGAGTAATGTGTGGGGTGTGAATTCCAGGGATAGGGAAATGGTGGAGGAGAATACGAGGAAGGCGAACAGAGTGTGCAGGAGCGCAATCGAGGAGCTACTGCTGGCCATCTCTGCTTTTGGATTTAGTTACACATGAGAAGCAGTAGCAGCGCCCCGTGTTTTCACTACCTACTGGAACGAAGGCCCTACTGTTCCTCTTATGTGTGTGGGGTGTATGAGCGAGCGGAGGAGAGAAGACGAACGCCCTACCGTTGTTCTTATGTAGGTACCAGCAAACCGACATTGTGATTGTGATATCTGCCTCGTGCTCTCCTACCTCAGAAAAATCATTGACGCGGTTAAAATTTCTCTCTCTAGAAGACGAACACACTCTATTTTCTGTAATTTGGTGGCAGAAGAAGTCGTCGTGTTTTTATTTGCCTTGCCTCTTCCGACGGCTGAAACCCCCAATTTCGTAATGCGACCCCAGACGGGGCTGCTGTAGAGTTTTACTTATTGAAGAGATTTACCATGTGGGCTAAACAGATTTCGTGTCCTCTGTACATAATTTATCCAGTAACGCCATATGCATTATATTTTCTGACTGGTTGTTCTGAAAATTCCATTTCTGCAATACATATACTGCATTACCAAGCATGTGCTCAGGTGATTGAGGCATCTGGAATGAGCAACGACGGTGGAATCTGAAGGAAAAGGAATCAGATAATTATAGGCATTAATCATGAAGAAGAACTAGATTGGTTGTTGGGCAGCAACTCCAATTTTGCCAGGAAAACATGAGAGAATAGGAAAATATATTACGGCTTTTTGGCTCTGGTCTTTTACCCACCATACAACGGGTAATCAAACATGAGAGAACAGGAAAACAGATTACGACAAATGATTTGTCATTACATCTTGTGTATATGTGTATCAAGTTTATTTGTATATGGAGATGCATAGATTCAAGAGTTTGATTGTTATGAAATGTAACAAATCAGTTACCAAAAATAACATTAGGCTAAAAACTTCAGCATTTTCTCATTCTAGTTCCCACCATTTGAGATGAGAATGAAAAGTAACCACTTGACACTTTGGTAACAGAATGCTTGAGTAACTGAAAAGTAATGCTTGAGTAACTGAAATTAATTCTTGAGTAACTGAGAGTAATGCTTGAGTAACTGAGAGTAATGGTTGAGTAACTGAAAAAATCCTGCGAGTAACTGTCGCAACCCTGGAGTACTGAAAAAACACTGCGAGTAACTGAAAAAGGACTACGAGTAACTGAAAAAACACTGCGAGTAACTATGACAATACTGCGAGTAACTGTGACAATAATGCGAGTAACTGAAAAAATCCCTGCGAGTAACTGTAATAGCAGTTAGAGTAACTGTGAAAACACTGCGAGTAACTGAAAAAACACTGCGAGTAACTGAATTGAAAGTAACATAAAGCTTGAGTAACTGAAAAATAATGCTTGAGTAATTGAGAGTAATGGTTGAGTAACTGAGAGTAATGGTTGAGTAACTGAGACTAATGCTTCAGTTACTCGCATTGTTTTTTCAGTTATGCTTTGAATGTTGTAAGAGTAACTCTGAAACCACTACGAGTAACTGATACAACCATGCTAGTAACTGAACTGAAAGTAATAGAATGCTAGTAACCATGCTAGTAGCAGGATTTGGGGTAATGTCAAGTGTCAACTTGGGTTTTGAGGGGCGGTGAGAGTCCGGTCCCACCACCCCAAAAGCATCTCGTTACATCCGCGAGACTCGGTCGTTGGAATGAATACTGCTAACAATGTGGTATTGTGGAAGCTAACCAGCTGTATTAGAATCCAGACGCCGTAGGTGATAATCTTGATTACTTCGTATGAGTGCAACATGTAGTTGTAAATGCATGAAAGAGACAAAGCCAAAGAAAAAATAGCAAAACGTTGAAAGAAGAACAAAATAGAAAAGATAAGGTAGAAAAACGGCCTAAGAACATTGCGCTCATCTCCAAGTGATGGTCATTGGGGGCTTTTAGAATTATTTTGCACTTAATGAAGAGGTTTATGGCTGTACAACCCAGACGATACTGACCGAAAGGAAAGGTGACAAGGGAATAGAGGTGGGAACATGAAGGATTTAATAAGGATAGATGGTACCGAGAGTAACTGGTAGAACACTGAGAGTAACTCAAATAGCACTGAGAGTAACTCTGATAGCACTGAGAGTAACTGATAGAAACTTAACTGAGAGACCACTAAGAGTAACTCTGATACGCACTGAGAGTAACTATGATAACACTGAGAGTAACTGTGAGAACACTGAGAGTATCTGTGACAGCACTAAGGAGTAACTGAGAGACCACTAAGAGTAACTCTGATACGCACTGAGAGTAACTATGATAACACTGAGAATAACTGCGAGAACACTGAGAGTATCTGTGAAAGCACTAAGGAGTAACTGAGAGAACACTAAGAGTAACTCTGATACGCACTGAGAGTAACTATGATAACACTGAGAGTAACTGCGAGAACACTAAGAGTATCTGTGACAGCACTAAGGAGTAACTGAGAGACCACTAAGAGTAACTCTGATACACACTGAGAGTAACTATGATAACACTGAGAGTAACTGCGAGAACACTGAGAGTAACTGTGACAACACTAAGGAGTCACTGAGAGAACACTAAGAGTAACTCTGATACACACTGAGAGTAACTATGATAACACTGAGAGTAACTGCGAGAACACTGAGAGTAACTGTGACAACACTAAGGAGTAACTGAGAGAACACTAAGAGTAACTCTGATACGCACTGAGAGTAACTATGATAACACTGAGAGTAACTGCGAGAACACTGAGAGTAACTGTGACATCACTAAGGAGTAACTGAGAGACCACTAAGAGTAACTCTGATACGCACTGAGAGTAACTATGATAACACTGAGAGTAACTGCGAGAACACTGAGAGTAACTGTGACAACACTAAGGAGTAACTGAGAGAACACTAAGAGTAACTCTGATACACACTGAGAGTAACTATGATAACACTGAGAGTAACTGCGAGAACACTGAGAGTAACTGTGACAACACTAAGGAGTAACTGAGAGAACACTAAGAGTAACTCTGATACACACTGAGAGTAACTATGATAACACTGAGAGTAACTGCGAGAACACTGAGAGTAACTGTGACATCACTAAGGAGTAACTGAGAGAACACTAAGAGTAACTCTGATAGCACTGAGAGTAACTATGATAACACTGATAGTAACTGCGAGAACACTGAGAGTATATGTGATAACACTAAGGAGTAACTGAGAGAACACTAAGAGTAACTCTGATAGCACTGAGAGTAACTATGATAACACTGAGAGTAACTGCGAGAACACTGAGAGTATCTGCGAGAACACTGAGAGTATCTGTGACGATATAAAATGATACATTTATGCATTCGATGGCCTCCTCGTCCTTATTACACCTATTATATAGACAAACAATGACTAACATTCATATATCATATACCCATCACAAACATTTGGATTGAAAAGAGTGGGTTAGCAAGTTTGTATTATGTATGAATAGACTGTAATATGATTGGATACATTATAATATGCAGGAGCAGATTGTAAAGACGGTGAACATTTTGTAATATACGTATAGATATCAAACTTGGAGCCGCTACTGAAGTTAAATGAATTGAATATCAAGTTTCTCATGTCTGTCAAACTTGGAATCGCTGCTAAAGTTAAATGAATTGATTCCCTCCATTCTCGACATGTCATCCCTCTTCATTCTACCTTTGAAATCTACAAACTTTTTATCTCCCCCTGTCTCGTAATTTGTACTTAAATTATGTACAACAGTTGAAATGTAATTTTTGGCGTTGATTTACTGTAATGTACTAGGAGTAGAAGTGAACATTGTGCATTCTATGGCGTTCTGCAACTAAGCAATTGTCTTTCTGCTTTAAATTTCAGGCAAGGCCACCGTCGTGGATCAAATATAAAGTAGATGCAGTCGTGAGAATTATCTCCTTTGGAGCATTGTCCATGTCATATTATGTTAATCAACCTCTAATTTACACATTTGTCTCATTGCAAGTGTTCACCTCGTCTGCCACTGGATAGATCAATATTCTTTATTTGCAGATTTCGTCCCAATTAAGTATTCATAACCTTGGGATCTAAACAGGGAGGCTACGAACCAGCAACACCAATTATAGAGGTAGCATGGATGCATGTCTGAAAAAGGATAGAAAGGGTAAGGAAGTGGGACAATCGCTCATAGCGTATTCGAAATCAGGGATCTCCCTTCTTGTGGTACCGATACGACTAGAATGTCATATTGTCCATGCAGGTGAGGCATTTCTCGTAGAAATTCCTCCTGGATGAGGTGTCTAGCACTACTAAAATGGCAGATCGTCGATGCAGATGATTCCGTCCTCACAGAAACTACCCCTGGATTGGATTAGTCAGTGGATTTAGTTCTCTGATAACATTCGAACATCTACTATACGATGGAGATACCTTGGAAAAAAAATCCCCTCCCTGCCGGGATTTGACCCGAAGAACTTCCGTGACCCGACAACTGGCTGGCGCGACCCAGCGGACTCTTCCTGGCTCGTCGCCGTCGGCGCCATGGACCACCGCAATACAGGGTACACTTTGGTTTTCCGCACCAAGGATTTCCTTTCCTACATCATGATTCCAGGCTCCTTACACAAATTGCCCACCAAGGGGATGTGGGAGTGCGTGGAGTTTTACCCCGTGTTGGCTGATGGAAGTGCCGACGGAGTGGACGATGTTCTGCCGCCGGAGACCGGGCCTCTGGTCCTACGATTACTTTCTCGAGTACTACGCCATCAAGACCTATGAACCAGAGACGGGAAGCTGTACTCCGGACGATCCGGCAATGGACGTCGGAGTCGGGCTGCGTTATGACTATGTCGCGAAGTCGTTTTACTACCAGCACAAGCGGCGTCGGGTTCTCTGGTTGTGGATCCCCGAGGCAGACAGCAAGGCTGCTGGCCTAGCAAATGGAGCGCCGCCTGCAGACAGAGTCCCGCGTGCGCCGGGTAGCGAAAGTAAAATACCCGCGCGGGTAATGAACAAATAGCCTATATATATATATATATATATATATATATAAGGGTGGTGATAAGACTTATTAGATTAAAAGGGGACAACATTGTAGAAATCATATAAATAAGTCTAATCACCTAATAAGTGCCTTATGGATAGTTTGAAGTGAAACCCTCTAGTTATGCAATCTAAGGTTTGACTTCCCTTAGTATAATATGTAGTTAATGATTTGTAAGAAGCAATAATGTGTGGGTCACAAAATAATTAAAGATTGTGAATGGTGCATGGTCAACATATTTACATAATGCAGGGTTGCAATACATGTGTACACATATGCTATGCTAATACCTAGTGTTGATGACACAATAACCTATTCATATCTAATTAATGTTGTTCAAACCTAAATCAATATCCAGAAGGTGGGAATTTGTGTGATTAGGGTTTGGTGATGTAACCATGAGGTAATACCCTAATCAAATACATGTAAAGAGTATTGAACCTAGTTCTAAGGACATGTCATATCATTGAATAAGTATGAATGGAAAGCACGATATTGTTACCTCTCTTAAATTTCATGAATTCAACCTAATGGGTTAATTGGGTGTTATAACTTGTGAGTACTATGAAGATGGTTAAATAATATTAAGCTTTGGCTATGATCCTTGATAAGGAAAACATGAGAAGTATGAATATGTGAATGTGCATACTTAGTTACAATGACTAATTCATAGCCTTATGCATTCCAACTTATGGGAGGTAGTGCATGTTAGATATTTGAGGTAGAATGATGCTTGGGGACCTTATGTGAAATCAACATGAACCCTAATCCTAAATTAAGGATCTTATGATGCATTTCTTGCTTTAGTTAAATGTGTTTAATGTGTTTTAGCATATTCTCTCTCTGAACATAATGGCTAATGGTTTCTATTCAAGTACATGTGATGTGTCATGAGTAATACATATATGCTCAATGAGGCATGATAAGATAACCATGAATCACAAGTGTGATGTGATGGGAGTTAGGACCTGGTAAGGGCTTAGTGCCTGGTTGAGGTGATATTCTTTAGTACTAGAATGATGGATTGATATCCCATGACAATATATTGTTGATGATAGCCTTTTGGCAGGAAGTGATACAATATTATGAGATGATGAGAATCAATTTATAGTTTAAACAATGATATCTACTGTTGTAATAATATGTCCTTTCTTTTGAAGGATTTGTTTGTGTTTTGTATGTCATAACTTGATTGAAGCTAAAAGACACTTAAATTGGTCTTAAGTAATCAAGTTGAATCTAATTATGTAGCTTGCCCTGTTCCATAAATCCATTCCATGTCAGCATTTACTGGATGGTGACATGAGTAACTCCTACGGAAAACTCAGAGTGCATATTGTTGAGTATGCATGGACATCTTGGTACCCTAATATCATGCAATCGAGGGTGACTTTGGCCATCTGTGAGCCTCAGATCATGCCTCAAGATATGTGACACAGGATTGGCTTTGGGACATTCCCTCCAAAGTGTGCGGCTTTGGGCCGTATCTTAGTGATGTTATGTTTATGAGATTTCACTGGATTGACTGCGGGCCATACCCTGGAAGAGTGCAGCTATAGGTCGTAGCTTAGATTCACTAGTAGCGTGACCTATAACAAGGTGGGCTAGGTTTCCATAGATGGACTATATGTTTTTGGAAGTTGTTGACTCATGATGTCACTGCAGGTTCACTCGTACTGACTGAGGTGGTGAGGTTGTGGATTCTGACTCTTCGATTAGACCTTGTATGGCACTGATTTTGAGTTAGCAGTGGTCGGTTGGACTTCAGTTGTATGATTCAAATCCTCAGGGAATAATAAATATGTAATCATCCTTTTAGTGTGAAAGTATAAGATCAAACACAAAAACATTGGAGATGCCTTACCTTGCTTTTATACTATTTAGTTTATAATAGTTATACATGTTCTCCATATTTCTTTTTAAATAATTAGTTGTTCTTGTAACACCCCTGACCTGGGTTTTTATGATAACCCTATTTGTTTTTCTTAAGTAGGTATTTTAAAACTTTAATATATCCTTTGATTTGTTTTACTAACATGTGACATGCCTATGTTTCAAGTTTGGTCATGTTTGAATAATGTTTGTACAATGTTTGCTTATTTTGGGCTAGATTGCAATCTATCCAAGATAGGGGGATATCTTGCAATATGTCATATGTTGAGTGTGCCCTAAGTGCTTTAGCATCATAAGAGAGAGGATGATTCTATGGGGAGCCTTATAAAGATCTTAAGTTGTAAGTTGAGCCTATGTGAACGATGTGTGAGCTTTATGTGCTAGTCTTGGTGTAAATTGCAATTTACCCAACGTAAAGGGTTAACATGAAAATTATCACCTATAGAGTGTCTCTTCTCTCTCTGAGAATCATCAAGAGGAGAGAGAAAGGAGGGGCACATTGTTTGAGTCTTGGGTGAGTGATAGCACTGTTGGTGGTGAAAGAACTCAAGAATGTTGAGTACGTTGAACCCTAAATAAGGTTGTGCCGAGTTGTGAAGTGTATATGAGGGTGCCTATCAGCATGGAAACCATAGAGGAGTCCCATATCAGTTTAGAAACTTTTTAGAGGCAATCATTATGGGCTAAGAACTTCAAGTAGGGATGTCTATCAATTTAGATGTTCCTTGCAAAAGTTGTATCAGTTTGCATATAAAGTGATATTGGGTTGTGATATCTTGTCAAGCAAGATACCCAATGGATGATACCTCATACTTTAATTGTCCACAAGAGTTTTGCATGTCAAGATAATTGTGGATGCATGGATTCAACATGCGTGGACATGTGTCACCCAAGTGCATATGGTGATGACACTTCACATACACTCTCTCTCATGAGCCCCAACTATATTAGCCTCTCTTTTCACCTCCTAGTAAACATTTTGACCCTCATATCATTCTTTCTTGGTGGATGAACCTAGGAGATTAAGGATCAAAAAGTAGATTGAGCATCTTGCCTAAGGTGAAGCCATGGTCATCTTCAACCTTGGGTGGACTATGTTTCTCAGATCATGATTTCTTCCTTTCTTTCTTTTCTCCTTCACCAAGTTTCTAACTATGGTACCATCTTCTTGATGGAGGTCAAGCTATGGTTAAATCTTGGACCTTTGGATAACTCATCTTCAGGCTTTGGAATGTGAAGATTTGTATCTTGAAGCTCTTGTGGTGATCTTGAGGCAGGTTAGATAACTTGAACTCAGCTTTATTATTATTCACCTTCTATCATGCAATACTTTGTGATTCCTTTTCTATTTCGACTTTCCTTTGTTGAATGATGATTCTATGAGATCTAATGGAAATATGGGGTCGTTGTCCATTAACTAGAGTATTAAGTGGATGAAGGGTTGAAGCTTGTAGATGACAAAGTCAACACATAAGTAGTGAATGGTCATCATGACTCATGGTGCCTAAACCGACACAACATGTAACAAGCCATCATGACTCATGGTGCCTAAATCGACACAACATATAACAGGTCGTCATGACTTGGGAGTGCTTAGGTTGATAGGTTTGAATGGGTAAGATGCCTAAACTGATATGTTAGCTAGGTTGACATGCCTTGATGAAGTTAACTTGTTATACCCTAGAAGATGCCTAAACCAATATGCTTTGATGGTGCTACCCAACATGCCCTAGATGGGGTTAGACCGATATGACTTGGTAGCCCGTCATGACCATGAGGACATCTTGTGTGAACTGGTCTATTTTGAGTGCTAAATCATGACACCCTTGAATTTGCAAGAGGCTGACATGACCTAACCCTAACCCTAACAACCCATCACACTTAGGGTTTCCCGTCACACCCAACAAGAACATATTAGCCAATACATATAAGGTCCTCAACCATTACTGATTTGCTACATGTAAAGGACTATTGTTCTTGTAGTTGTGTAGCCTGTCACCTAAGGCTAAAGATTAGAGCAATATAATATCTTGAATATAAGTGAAGATATGTGATCAATCCAATATGCCTTAACCCTAACAACCTATCACACTTCAAGTAGTGTTTTCTGTCACACTTCAAAGTAGTGTTTCCCAACACACCTTGGCTGACACACCAAGTTGTTAGTGCGGTTGATACACTAGAATGTGCTATGGCCGACACACACATGTTGATATGCATAGGGCGATACAAGTATACATAAAGTGAAACAAGTAGAGTGTTTCATGGCCAACACAAGTAGAGAGTGTCAAGGCCGACACAAGTGATAGTGTCTATGCCAACACAAATAGATGTTTCTAGGCTTACACAAGTAGATGTGTCTAGGCTGATACACCTAGATGAGTGTAGGTTGACACATGAGGATTATAATGAAGTTGATACACTATGATGTAGTGAGATGGATATAATTTAATAAGTGTAGGCCAATACACCCTAAAGAGGGTCAAGTCCTTATTACAATCTAAATTCGAATCTCGTATCCTAATAGGGATGAGAGAGAAACTTATATCACTCACATTCGTAGCCAATTTATGATAATTTATGAAAGAAATCAAGTATGATTAAATACTTTTGAAAATGAAACACGCTCCTAAATGTGAGGAGTTATGAATTAGGGTTTGGTTGTTGAATATATCCCTAAAAACCCCAATCAGCTACAATTGAAACCCTAGCCCTCATCAAGGGATTATTCTTTTAATGGCATGGTGCTGATGTTTAAAGTGATATCTCTTTTATCATGAGATCTTGACCATGCAAGTGCTTTGAGATAATGAGCATAGACAACTATAGGTTATGGTGACATGACATTACATAGATTGCATGAGACATGCATGAGCCATGTGAAATACTTGTATAACAAGTATGATATGGGTCTTATCACCTAGAGATGGTTGTTTCCTAGTGAGAGGTGACATGGCTCAATAATGAACTAAGGGGATTGAAACCTCGTAGCATGTGATAAAGATGATGAGATGAGATTCTCAGTAATGTGTTTAAAAGAAGAGATCCCAGGCTAATTGTGATAAAGTAACAAGTATGTGTTGCAACTATTATGTGATTTCTTGAGGGATGCATTCCACTATTCATTGTAGCATTTACTTGTGTTAGTATATTTGTAAATTTATTAATGTTATGATATACCTAAGGTTTTAGGTTTCCTTGCCCATAGATCCATTCAGTGTCAAAACTTGTTGGATGGTGAAACGAGTTTAAATCGGAATGCATATTATTGAATATGTGTGGGTGCATAGTTAATCGCCTTCCAACATCCATAAAATAATTATGTGATATGGATAGCCATGAGTGAGCCAATCCTTTTAGTGAACAATGGCCATGCGTGAGCCAATTCTTTCTGTAATGTGGATGGCCATGAATGAGCCAATTCTTTTATTGAATAATGGCCATGAGTGAGCCAACTCTTTATATATTAGAATGGCAACAAGTGAGCCAATTCTATTCGAATAGCCATGAGTGAGCTATTCTCTAGTGTCATGACATGTAACAAGGTGGGCTAGTTGATTAAATAGTTGACAATGTGTCACTATCAGTAGTTGACTAATATGTATTTGCGTTGTCTCTCATACAGATCGGGAGTTGTGGGTGAGGTCTGGGAATCTGCTCTCCTTGGAGCTTGTATAGTACCATTGATGGCCCTTCGTAGGGGGTGGTTGGATTTAGGTGGTACGACTCAGATCATCAGGTCATTAGTTAGGGCATGATATAGGATCTATTGTATTTGCTTGAATGTGAATGTTTGCATAATAAGCTTGAGCATTGTGTACCTAAGTATGTGGATAATCATGAGATTGATTATTGAAAGATTCAGTTATCAATGTAGCATATTTGTCTTGAGAATAGAATACATAAATATTGAATGAGGTTGCAATTTGATTTGTATGACATAATTGGTATGTGTCATACTTGTTGTTCATATCCCTTCTAAAGGGATTACTTGATCTACTATTCAATTATAGTTATCTAAAATGCACAATTACAAAAATATTCTTACATGCTCATAATATAAGATCAGATTTGTTTAGTGTAATGAAACTTTACTTCCTGGTCTCAATAACAATATATCTGTGATAATAGTATTGTAGGCGGAGAGTTATATCTCCCATTGGGACTTTTAGTCTCACCCCGTGGGTTCCAAAACTTTTTAGGTGGATGTGTTCGAGGAAGCAGTAATCGTGTAAGCTGAGACAGGAAAGTTGTAGGAAGAAGACCTGAAGTTTTGAGGTGGTGTGTTGTCAGTTGTGTCTTATTGTAAATAGAAGTCCTATGTGTCATCCCTGTACTCTCAGGTCCTTGAGGGGATAGTCTCTCATGATTGATATGAGCTTTGAACTAATATGATGTTGTTGCTTTTAAGTTCACTCATGTACATATTTCAAGCAATGGTAAACTTGTGTTACATGGCACAATAATGCACCATATTGTAAATATATGACAGGCTTTGGGCCATATTATATAGAGTTTTTTGGCAGTGGATCTTTATGGAAAATGGTTTTAATTTTTAATGATTTTTGATAATCCACTAGTAATGGTTATTTCTATGTGATTTAGTGTAATCTCATTGTCGGTGCGATAATGGGTGTTACAGTTCTATTACTCATTGGCAAGTGCATATTACTGCTCTATTTACTACATCCATGAAATATATGTCATTTAGTTAGTTCTATTCCACCTACTCAATATGATAGTCTATCTTCTTAGTTATCTATGATAATGATAGAGTTGGCCAAGAGTTATATCTCTCGCTAGTACTATTGTCTCACCCCATTGGTTAAAAATCTTTCTAGGTGGATGTGCATGTTGAGTTAAAGATCACATGGTTGAGGACATAATACAAGGAGAAACTACACCTAGTGAAACATGGTATATGGATAGTGTCTTGTAATAGTGTCCTATGTGTCATCCCTATACACTCAGGTCCTTGGGGGTGTTCACGATGTGTTTTGTAGACATGATGATCCACACATGATTTTTGTCTTGTGTTCCTTTGGTGGTATGAATATGCATGTGGAACTATTATCCTATGTAATTAGATGATTGGAAAACAATGATGTAGCACTCTGAATATATGTTATGCAATGCAAGTATTGGCTCTTGTATAATAATTCTCATCTACTGGTGTTTGATGCAAGTCTATTTTAATTTCCTATGATTTTCGGTAATCCACTGTTAATGGTTGATCATGATTTAAGTTTTGAGTAATCTCACTTTGTGTGGCAAAGGGTGTCACATTTGGTGGTATGAGAGCTCTAGGTTTGATGAGTCTATAGGGATACTAGGACTAGGATTAGGATGGTGTCTAAGATAACAACATGATATAAAATATGGTGCATACTGCCTAATCTCAGTACTTGAGTACCATGGCCAAGTATTCAAATGTTGAAGAAAAGGTAAGTATGGAAATCTTAGATTGATTGCTCTTTGATTATTCTGATCAAATAATTAGTTTGGAACAATCTAAAGAGAATAATAATTAGGAATCATGAACTTAATACCTCCATCATATTATAAAAAGAGATAAGAACTGCAACACAATTTAGTAAAACTTGAACCTCTGGTGATTAAAAGAGAGAAATACAACTCCATGAAACCTAAATCTAAGTGTGACTATGACAAGAGAAGTTCTTGAAGATGTAATTTCAAGAAATGTATAAAGAAAAAGACAGGTGAACTTGTTCTAATAATGTAAGTCAAGGTGTAAAATTCACATAAGATGGAGAGAATTCCTAAAACAAGGATGAAGTGAGAAGGCAAATAAGAACAAATGGTAAACAAATAAGATGGAACCTAAGTTAATCTCAGACCAACTCATGAGTATAAGAAAGTATAAAGTGTAATCTCCATGATCTGTGAAAGGAAATATGGGAGATGATCCCTATTCAGTAAAGAATATGTAAAGAATAATGATCCTTTTCAGGATTTAAAGATGAAAATGTGGTAAACAAGGAAATGTTCATGAACATGATAGATAGTAACAAAGAAGGGAGTAATGGCATGTAATCATCTTTACAATTCCTATGCTAATGGTAAGGAAACCTAGGTGAAAACAAGCTAAAATGACACATAAACAATTGAAAACTTGTGTAATAATCAAAGAAAGTGATAATCCCTTAACCTTGATAAGCAAACTCTGGGTAATGATGTAATGATAAGAGAAGTATGTTCCCTGGTGATCTTTCCTTTCAAGGATATGGCAGTCAAGCGGGTCTTATGTCACTTGATGAACATGGGTTGGAGGTGATCTTAAGATGGATACTCTTGTAAGTATCAGTTGGTCTTGGGTTTTTGTTCCAAGATAGGAATACATGTGATAGGAGATGTCTCAAGATGAAAGAAAGATCCTTTTGAATTGTTTGGTTTTGGTAAAAAAATAGAAGATGGATGTGATAGGGATGTGATGATATGCTGACACATGTGATGCACACCAAGGTTAAGAAAATCTGGTTATATGTGCTCAAAATCTAGTATGGATATCACATGTTAGGTGCTTATGCTCCACATAAATATAACATCGACAAGGATTCATATGTTGAAGAGATCGTTGCAAGATCTGCTTGGGTAAAGTTCATCAGGCTAAGTATAATCCCTTGGAGTACTCCTATCAGTCTTGCAAGTAGGAAAGGTTCCAAGAAATTTGTGCTTTGTCTATAGATGGATAAGTAGGTTTTCCACTCCCTATCTAAGTTAGTTAAGGTGACATATAGTATCTTGAGTACCTCTAAGATAGCTTTTCTTGGATAAGTGGCCTCTTCTTATGATAGGAAAATGTACCTCTGAGAGTGATTATGTTGGAAGGATAGCTGGAAAAAGTAAGACTAGTGTTGAGTCAGTAGATCAGAGTAGCACAGCAGAAGCATGATAAGTTTTGTAGATCCAAGTGGATGACATAACATATCACTAGTCCTTCTTTGGCAGAGACATGCTGAGGATTTGAGGAGGGTACAATAGACTCCCACAATCTTATGATATGAATGTTGTAAGTTAAATAGGTCATACACAAGAAAGAATTGACATCTGAGTTGGATAAGTATGTATAGTGCTTATATGGCTAAGAAATGTATCACCTAGCATATGGTTGACTCCTCAACTGATAATGGAAGGGATAAGTTGAGTATATGTCCTGTGCAACTAAGATCTTGTGTTGACCTTGGATGCAAGAACAATATGTTGGTCAAGTGTTATGACATCACCCTGACATCAAGTGGCTATGTAGAAGTTTTAAGGTGTGATAGATGAGTAACATCTGTCTCCTTTCGCCTGGGATTTTGAGTGTAAAATCCTTGTTAAGGGATTATGACTTGTAAGGACCCTAACCTTCGTTTTGGGGTAACCCTATTTTTTTTCTTAAGTAAGTTTCTTAGAACTTTAAACTAATCCTTTGAAGTGTTTCGTTATCATGTGACACATTTATGTTTCAAGTTTGGTCCTATTTGAATGTTGTTTGATCAATTCTTGTTTTTTTTAGACCAAAGTGAAATTTACCCAAGATGAGGGGTTATCTTGCAATATGTCACATGATGAGTGTTCCCTTAGTGATTTAGCATAATAACAGAGAGAATGATGCTAATGGGCACCTTGTGGAAAGCCTAAGTTCCAAGTTGAGCTTGTATGGTTGATTCTTGTGTTTTATGTTCTAGTTTTGGTGTAAATTGACTTTTACCTAAAGTGAAGGGTTAATATGAAATCTACCGTCTCTGGAGTGTTCCTTCCATCTCTTGGCATCATCTAGAGGAGAAAGGAATAGATGGGAACCTTGTGTGGATCATTGTTGTGTGGTAACACCCTTGGTGATGTTTAGAACACATGAGTGAGATGTTTTTTTTTTCTCTAAGATGGGTTATCTTAGGTTAGAGAGCCTTGGAGAGGATACCTATTAGTTTGTGAGTGTGTAGGGTTGTGCCCTATCAGTTTGAGAGTGTGTAGGGTTGTGCTCTATTGATTGGTGAATGTGTTGGGTTTTGCCATATCAGTTTGTGCTTACGTAGGGTTTTGACATATCAGACATGACCTTAGAAGGAAACCAATAGGATGAGATCTAGCCTAGATCATATCACCATTTCGTTCATGTTGTTATGCCCCTTTCTCATGGATAAGTGTCACCAAAATTCCTAAGGTTATGACACCTCTCTTTTGATCTCTCTTCCTTTCCTCAAGTATATAGCCCCCTCCTTCACACAAGTAAACCCTTTCATCCATCCTTGTTCCTCTCCTGTTGGTGGATGAGCTTGGGAGCTTAAGGATCCAAAGGAATTCTCCATGGAGCTTGGGAGGTCGAGTTCCTTGCTCATGGTGATTTCTTATTCAACTTCCATCTTGGTGAGTTATGTTTCTTTGTTGGCCATTCCTTTGAGCTATCTTCTTCATCTTCTTCTTCATATATTGCCCATGGATCATACCTTGGATGAAGGTTGATTAGGACGTGGTTCTCCTTATTTACTTTCTTCTTGAGCTATCATAACCATGGCGTCTTTTTCTTGTTATTCTTCTTTCTTGAGATGATGTTTAGATCGAGTTGGGACTCTTGGTGGATCATCTTCAAGTTGAGGAATGTGTGCTATGGAGCTTTGATCTTGTTGCTTGAACCTTGATGGAGACCTTCTTGAGGTAGGTTATCTAACTCTAAGCCTTCTTTGTTACTTCACTCTTTCATATGCTTATGTTGTTCTTCACCTCTAGATCTTTTATCTCATATATTTTAGTAGTTGGTGATGATTTGAGAACTGTTTTAATAAAGGAAATTTGTTTGGTTTGTTGTTCGTACTTTGCACTTCTTGCAATAATAGTAGGTTGACTAGTTTCCTAAGGTTGAAGATGACAAGGTCGACCCATAAGTGGTGAGTGGTCGTCATGACTCATGGTGCTCAAACCAACACACTATGTGACAAGTCATCATGACTTGGAGAGGTTTAGGTCGACATGCCTTATCGTTGCTAACCCGATATGATGGCTAAACTGACATGCCTTGATGAGGTTAACCCGTTATGCCCTAGAAGGTACTTAAACTAATATACTTTGAGGAACTAACTTGTCATGCCCTAGAGGGGCTTAGACCTATATGTTGCTAAACTGATAGGCTTTGATAGTGCTACCCGAAATGCCCTAGATGGGGTTACACCGATATGTCTTGCTAGCTCGTCATGACCAAGAGTTCATCTTAAGTGAATTGGTCTATTTTGAGTGATACATTGTGATGCCCTTATTTGTGCAAGAGGCTAACATGTCCTAACTCTAACCCTAACAACCTATAACCCCTAGTATTGCTCGCCACACCTAGTGTTGCCCATCACACTTCAAGTAGGGTTGCCCGATAAACTAAAGGTGAGCTTGCCCAACACACCTTGGTGTGGCCAGGATGATATATGAGGATGATGAGACTGGGATCCTCCTAACCATGAGAAACTAATATACCAAGCTGACCGAAGAGGTTGCCACTGATACTCACCATGAGTGTTATACCAATACATCACAAGAAGGTCTAAACAAATACACCACAAGATGGTCTAAACCGATACCTTGGATGAGCTCACTCAACATACCTAGATGTTTTAAGCCAACACATCATGATGTAGTCAAACTGACACATGAGCATGATGTGAAGCTAATATCTCATGATGAGGGTTGATGGGTATGCTCGTATACTCAATGATGTACACATATGAGTAATGCATGATATAGAAGAGTGTTGTTTTGGATAATGTATGATCAATCTTAGTTGCTTCTCCTAAACCCAGTGAACCGTAGGATGATGTTACTATGAGTGGTCCATCCTTAACTAAAGAGCTTTGGCTGAAACTCTGAAACAATGTGGGAAGTAATGGATGTAGGGTTCAATGGGTGAATATCCATATGTTAACCTTAATCATGAAAGGATATGACCCTTGTGCTCATCTTAATGAAAGATTATAATCCCTGACAAGTGCTTACAATATTTCCTTTTTTTCATAATCTTAACTTGTGGAGTGAGATTAATGACAATACTATGTGAATATAATATATATATATATATATATATATGTATATATATGAGGGTGGTGATAAGACTTGTTGGAATTAAAGGGGACAACATTTGTAGAAATCATATAAACAAGTCTAATCACTGAATAAGTGCCTTGTGGATAGTTTGAAGTGAATCCCTCTAGTTATGTAATCTAAGGTTTGACTTCCCTTAGTATGATATGCTGTTAATAATTTGTTAGAAGCAATAGTGTATGGGTCACAAAATGATGAAACATTGTGAATGATGCATGGTCAACATATTTACATAATATAGGGTTGTAGTACATGTGTACACGTATGCTATGGTGATACCTAGTGCTAAAGACACAAAAACCTATTCATATCTAACTAATGTTTTTCAAACCTAAATCAATCTCAAGAAGGTGGGAATTGGTGTGATTAGGGTTTTGGTGATGTAAGAATGAGGCAAAACCCTAATCGGATACATGTAAAGAGTATTGACCCTAATTCTAAGAGCAGGTCATATCATAGAATGAGTATGAATGGAAAGCATGATATTGTTCCCACTCATAAATTACATGACTTTAACCTAATGGGTTAATTGAGTGTTATAACTTGTGAGTACTACGAAGATGGTTAAATAATATTAAGCTTTGGCTATGAACCTTGATAAGGGAAATACGGGAAGTATGAATATGGGAATGCACATACTTAATTACATTGACTAGTTCTTAGCATTATACACTCCTACTTATGGAAGGTAGTGCATGTAAGAGATTTGAGGTAGAATGATTCTTGGGGATCTTATGTGAAATCTACATGAAGCCTAATCCTAAATTAGAGATCTTGTGATACATTGTTTGCTTTAGTTAAAAGTGTTTAATGTGATTTAACATATTCTCTCTCTTAACATAATTTCTAATTATTTCTATGGAAAGTACATGTGATGTGGCATGAGTAATACATATATTCTCAATGAGGCATGATGAGATAACCATGAAATACAAGTGTGATGTGATGGGTCTTAGGACCTGGTAAGGGCTTAGTGCCTGGTTGATGTGATATCCTCTAGTACTGGAATGAGGGATTGATATCCCATGATAATATGTTGTTGATGATAGCCTTGTGACTGGCAGTGATACAATGTTATGAGATGATGAGAATCAGTTTATAGTTTAAACAATGATTTATGTTGGTGTAGTACTATGCCCTTTCTTTTGAAAGTAATCGACTGGAATCTAACCATGTAGCTTGCCATGTTCCATAGATCCATTCAGTGTCAGCATTTCCTGGATGGTGAAACAAGTAACTCCTACAAGAAACTCAAAGTGCATATTGTTCAGTATGCGGGGACAACTAGGTACCCTAATATCAAACAATCGAGGGTGACTTTGGCCATGTGTGAGTTTCAATCATGCCTCAGGATATGTGACACAGGATTCACTACATGACATACCCTCGAAAGAGTGTGGCATCGGGCCGTATCTCAGTGATGTTATGTTTATGAGATTTCATAGGATTGGCTACAGGCCATACTCTGGTAAAGTGTAGTTGTGGGCCGTATCTCAAATTCACTAGCATCGTGACCAGTACAAAAGCAAGCTAGGTTTGCACAGCTAGACTACATGTCGTTGGAAGCATTTGACTCATGATGTCACTATCGGTTCACTCGTACTGGACTGAGGTGGTGAGGTTGTGGTTTCTGTCTCTTCCACTAGAGCTTGTATGGCACAAATTTTGACTTAGAAGTGGTCAGTTGGATTTGGGTGGTGACACGCTTTTTACGTGCGTAGAAATGCAAGTATACGCGTCAATGTAATATAGGCCTTTGTGAGGCCCGAGTCGAACTCAGGGATACGTGAATTGTCGGAGACTACTACTAACTACTCGCAATCAGCTAGACCGATTAAAGAGTTGGAAGTTGTTGTTAAAATTAAAAGAAAATGAAATAAAACAAAACAAAGCAATTGATTAAATGGTTGGTTTAATCAATTCAAGATGAGATCTTTAGGATTGCGGTTTCACCGCGGGTTTTCATTGTATTAAATTCTATTCAGTCATTCAAATTTATCTCTCTATCTGAGTAGTGGCCTGAAATCAGAATTGCCCACTGTCGTGGTACAATTCACTACCTATGTCTAGGTCAGTTCCACTGTTGTAGTAACCTATACCCTAAACTAGGTGCATTAAAATCGATCTCTCGGTATCCACCATTAACCTTACACCACCTTGTTCAAGGGATTTGTCAATTAATGTGAATTTCGTCTCTTTTCAACCGTTAATTCTTCTTTCAAAGTAATTAAGGGCATTAGATTATTATTATGGTGATCAAGCATAACAATATAATTGAGAAAATGAAATTATACCACTGATTTAAGAGATAAAATATGAATTACTATGATAAATTTGTCATACAATGAATTCCCAGGCTACTCCTGGTCCTAAAGACAAAGGGGATTAGCCCCGCATGTTCATCTCAAAGAAAAACATGGTAGAGAAAAGGGGAAACATGGAGAAACACGTGATCGAGTGGTGAAACCCCTGAATGGAGAAGATCCAATCACTCCTTGGCATAGAATACATGTTCTCCCACCTTTCGGTGGTGGAAATCGTCTTCTTCAGCGTCCGGATCGACTGGGGTGTGCTTCTGGGCTCCGTTCTTCTCTCCACACCTTCTCGGGACGTGTGCAACGGCTAATGACATGATAGATTGCTCTTGGCCGCCGTCATTAGGTATAATCACCGAGTTAGGTCACCAAAATATCACATCCGTCAGATTTAGATCAATCTGAAGCAAACATGTATCTAACGGTGTCGATACCATCGACGTGAGTCGATGGTATTGACCCGACACTGTATCAGCTGAATTTCTTTTCTTTTCTTTGTCGCAACTGATGCCACCTCGATACCATCGACGCGGGTCGATGGTATCAACATTCATAGGTGTCGGTTTTGTCCTTTTACCGTCGCTGTAGCTCCACTAGTCGATGGTATCGACTGATGTGTCGATAGTATCGACTCACTCTTCGCCAGCAACCTGATGGTATCTCGATACCATCGACTCTCCTGTCGATAGTATCGAGATTTTGGTGCTCCTTGCGGCTGGCTGCCTGTGGTCCGGTCGATGGTATCGACCACTGTCGATGGTATCGACATCAATAGATACTTGTTTTTCCTGAAATTTCAACATGAAACCACATAAGCCGAAACAAAACACATTCTTGTGATAATTTATGCTCAAAATATTGAAATACAAGAGATTTGACATAGAGAATGATCATAGACCAAAGTAAATGAATTATGCAATATTAACCACCAAAATGACTAATAAATGCATAAAACTCAAATAAAACAAGTCTATAAATGCGACTCAAAATCATCGCATCAAACTCCCCTAAGCTTGAACATTGGTCGCCCTCGAGCAACAAAACCTTAGAATAGAATTGCCAGAGTCAACTAAAGAACAAATCATCACAATAGACATCCCATTTGATCCCCACCGGACATTCACGTTCCGGCCCTCGCTAACCACAGAATGATAATTACCCTAAAGGCGACAGTAATCATCCATAAAAGATTTCTACCTCAAAACTGATGAACACTATCACATAAAGCAGTTAACATAATACAATTCACCGGTTCAGACTCGGTGCATCTTGTGATCTCCTATACTACGTTGCTCGTCCTAACTACCATCTACATGGAAGAAGCTCTCCTGATATTCACAAGTGAGGAGAAAATCACGGTGGCCTACCAATTCGAGCAACGGGTGGATGAAATGGGTGGTTTATGGAAGAAATGGAAGCAGTATACGGTTTCAACATGCATAAAACAAGAATGCCCTAAATGATGCATTTGCACATGAACATGCCCAAATGCCTAAGATTGGGTGGAATGATGCATGCATTAACATCCCGTCTCAAAATGAGATGGATATCTAACTGAGCTACATCATGTACTTACTCGTCTTAAGATGTAGGTGATATGATGTTCCTTTCTCCCTCTTATTCTACATGCTTCTTAAAAACTTTTTTTTTCTTTTTCATTTTTTTTCTTTCTGTTTTTAAGCCCTTATACCCACAAATGACAATGAATAATTTATTGGGCTTGCTTTTTCTGCATAACTCAAATAGTTAAACTATTTAGAAGGTATGGAACAATTTTAATTCACCATTAAAGAAGAAATGAGGTGCATGATATACTCTATGCATAAGAATTAGGAATGCAGCTAAATGACACACACCTAAGGATAATGTGCATGTATCACTATTCTAATTTTTTTTCTTTTTTTTTTCTTGCAAAACATATGAAAGTGGTTGCAATGCAAGACCTATCTACATGATATACAATAAAAAAGGTTAAAACCGTAAAGTACTTGCAATTCTTATGGTGGATTATGAAAAACAATTGGGTGGAAAGATCACAAGACTAATTGACTGAACCTTTGAGAAGTATTATGTGTCCCTCCTTACTGACCTATGTAGTAGTTAAGAGGTTTCTCTCTCTTACTTCAAATTAGAGTCTCATTATCATTCAGTCAGTTTAGGCTCACACAACCAATTCCGTCCACTTTTCATGAACCATTAGAGATGTACAGTTGTGATTTTCTATTTTAAAGTTGAAAAAACCTATCATTTTCTTAAGTTATGTGCTCAAAGTTGAACAACACTCAAGCTTGCGAACACTCAAATTTTTTTAAGCAATTGAGATGACACAAGACTTAAGACATCCACAATTACACTAGATAGAATGTGGATCCTACGAACAAATCAGATTGCAAGAAATAAATGACAAGAACAAAATAAAACTAAAAACAGAGAAAATAAAAGATAAGTTGTTCCAACTACCCCCCCTAAGCTTGAATCCGACTATGGCCTCATAGTCAAAAACAATCTTAAAGGTTGGAACCAAGATACCGATTTACTCTTCTGGCGGGTACTGCGAAGCTGTAGGGTCCCAGGAAGGGTACTCTCCCTGAAAGCTCAGATCAAACTGGGGCATAGGAGGAGGTTGTGGATACCCCCCAAAGTAGTTTTGGCTCCAGTAGTGATCATAAAAGGGCTGTTGCATCTCCATCCTATGCAACCGGTCATGAATTTGTTGTTGGTTGCCAAGGAGGAGGCGCTCATTCTCGAAGATCACCCGCTGATTGTCAAGTAACCGGTTCATAGTATCCTGAATACCGATATACACTGTAGTGTGATGCTGCTGCGTCTGGTGTATGTCATGTAGCATAGTATGCATTCCCTGCATAGAATAGGCATCCTCACTTGGCTGCAACGGCGATGGTGGTGGCAGAGGCTGCGAAGATGAAGATGCACCCAGATGCATGCGAGGACGCTTCCTAGGTGCCACTCGTGCCCGAAGAGGAGTGTAGGTCTCCTCTTCCTCTTCAGCCTCGTCGTCATTGCCGCCGTCTTCATCAGAGTCAACAATGGCTATGATAGGCCATCATAAATGTTGTGCCCCTTCGATATTGAAGATGGGATCGGGAAGAGAGCATTCTTGGAATGCATGGTTTACATGGCAGTGAGCATAAGGTAAACCATCCCGAAGCAAGATGAGGTTTGATCGGTGAAGATGCTACAAATTAACCTTGCTTCTGCTGGAGAGAGGAGTATGCTGCTGGAAATTCAACCCAAGGTAGGAGGCCAGCTTTGTGATAATCTCTCCAAAGTGAATTGGAGCTTTCTGTGTACTCCTCTTTACCGCCAAAACATGCGTTAAGAAAAACGCGCCCCAGTTGCATTCTTGGTGCTTCAGTAGCTTGTGTAGGAAAAACAGATCTATCTCCTGAAACTTGCTGAGAGCCAGATCACCACGGCCGAATAAAGTGGTGCAGATCATGTGGTGTAGAACCTGCACGAACGGATGCTCGAAATCCGTCACCGCCGTGTTGTGGTAGCTCACAGCTTTTCCCGACAGCACCGTCACAAGCTCGGCGAAGATGGCATCATAGTCGGTCCGGTTGTCTGGCCGCCGGTAGTCATTGCGCCCATGGTTCCAGTTGTAGATGGAGTCGAACTGGCGGAAGGTGAGAGTGTAGTCATTATTGTACAGCCGAAAAGAAATATGGCCCTTGATCCACTCGCGATCTGTGGTGATGATGTCATTGGACACGACGCAGACGTCCAACGACGCCATGAATTCAACCACTAGCTCCTTGTATGTCAGCCAGTCACCAAAGAATGGTTGGCCATCAGCATGGTACTCCATCTCATTGGGCGTCCTACTCGTATGCCTCACCTGCCTTTTCAAGACGTAGGTGAGATTAACCTCGAACCCCAAGTTGTGGATCGTCTCCTGCTCAACATAGCGGGTTGGCTCGATTTTCCTCTTTAGAATCTCCTCATAGACCTTCTTGACATCCGCGGATGGGTGAACAATCCGCGGGCGTGGAATCAACACGGTCGGTGGAGGAACGAACTCTGGAATGTCCATCGGATTGGCACGCGAAGAAGATGCACCAGCAACATGCACCATGGTTGCGGAAGAAAGAGGAGTAGGGAAAGAGCTCGGTGAAGATCAGAGAAGGAAATCTCCGCTCGATGAAAAACGTGCTCCTGGATGCTCATCACTGGGCTCGGATTGCTCTTGAGGATGCTCGGTGCAAGTGAAGAAGAATTGCTCTGGGGTTGTGACGTCATATGATGACAAACCTTCTCATATATAGCTGACGCCGGCGCTGCTGTGTGCCCGTCGATACCATCGACTCGGCTCGACGGTATCGACATGGGTAGCACAATCTGTACTGCCGCTGGTATCGACGGTCTTCGATGGCTGGATTTGTAGGGCCCGGATCGCTGACGGGTCGATACTATCAACAGGTGTCGATACTATCGACATGTGTCGATACTATCGACAGGTGTCGATGGTATCGACCCGTCCCACAGATCGACTTTCTGGTTACAGCGATCGCCATTGATCTCCTCTCGTGGCTCGGTGACATGGCGCGTCGATAGTATCGACGCGAGTCAATAGTATCGAATCTCTAATTAGGGCAACTCCCTCACGAGGCTCGGCCGCCGCCTTCTGTCTGTAATGGTGTTGATACCATCGACAGGCCCGTCGATGGTATCGACTTCACTAAGACGATTTCTTTTGAAAATCCCCAGAGAACTCGATGGTATCGACTGACATGTCGATACTATCGACTTTGATTCTGCGATCAACTTGTTGGTGTGTCGATACTATCGACGAGGCCGTCGATAGTATCGACACAGTGCGATTTCTGCAGTCGTCAACCTGTACCCTGGTCGATACCATCGAGACAAGGGTCGATGGTATCGACCCTGCCTCAGTCCTGCACAATGAGCAAACGATCACGATATCTTTTTTACACTAAAAACAAAGTCAAAACAAATCAAACTACAAATGTAAAAGAAACTAAACTAAAGTACCGATGGCTGGGTTGCCTCCCAACAAGCACCCTTATTTAACGTCTTAGGCTAGACGACTTGAAGCTCGTCATGCATATGAAAGTGCAATGAGTTTGACCTCATTCACTTTCCTTGTGAAATCTTCACCAAAGTATAGTTTCAACCTCTATCCATTGACCAAAAATGTGGTCTCGCCATCGCACACCATGATAGCGCCATGTGGTATGACCTCCTCTATTGTGAATGGTCCACTCCATCGGGATTTCAGCTTCCCGGGATGCATCTTCAGCCTGGAGTTGAACAAAAGGACACAATCTCCTTTCTTGAAAATGCGCATCTAAATGTGGCGATCATGAATCAACTTTGTGCGCTCCTTGTATATCCTAGAGTTTTCATATGCATTCATTCGTAGCTCATCAAGTTCATTTAGTTCAAGTAACCTCTTCTTTCCCGCTTCATCATAACTCAAATTTAGCTTCCTCGGCGCCCAATGTGCTTTATGCTCTAATTCCACCGATAAGTGACAGGCCCGACCATAAGCCAACCTAAAAGGTGTGGTGCCTATAGGTGTCTTGTATGTCGTCCTGTATGCCCACAACACATCCGGTAGTAGGGCACTCCAATTCCTCCTCGTGGAAGCCATAGTACGCTCCAAGATCTTCTTAATCTCTCGATTGGAGACCTCCACTTGTCCTTGAGTTTGCGGGTGGTACGAGGTACCAATGTTGTGTTTGACCCCATATTTTCTCAATAGTGTCGAGAACTTTTGATTTCGGAAGTGTGTACCCCCATCACTAATGATCATTCGGGGTACACCAAACCTGCAGTAAATATATTCCTTAACAAACCTGCACACTATAGTGGAATCATTAGTCCTTGTGGGTATTGCCTCTACCCACTTCGACACATAATCAACAGCCAAAAGGATATACAAATTAGAATTTGAGGACACAAAGGGTCCCATAAAATCTATACCCCATAAGTCAAATACCTCAACCTCCTGGAATACATTAAGGGGCATCTCTTGTCTCTTTGAAATGTTGCCCGCCCTTTGGCTTGAATCACATTGCCTCACAAACTCATAAGCATCCCTAAACAAGGTAGGCCAGTATAGGCCACTTTCCAGTACTTTGGCTGCCGTACGAGAGCTTGTGTGGTGTCCGCCCGTCGGTAGTGTGTGGCAATGACGAAGAACACTCTCATATTCCACCTCAGGTACACACCTACGTAAGACACCATCCCTGCATTGCTTCAAGAGAATAGGGTCATCCCAAACATAATATCGTAGAGAATGAAAAAATTTCTTCTTCTCTTGATACGTCCAATCATCCAGGATGATTTTGCAGGCAAGATAGTTCACAATATAAGAAAACCACAGATCTTTAGATGTCACTTTCAAAAGTTGTTCATCCAGAAATGTCTTGGTAATGGGTATGTGTAAATCTTTTTCATCTACCATCTCTAACCTAGACAAATGGTCCGCGACCACATTTTCAATCCCCGCCTTGTCTTTGATTTCGATATCAAATTCCTATAAAAGCAAGATCCACCTAATCAATCTAGGTTTGGCATCTTTTTTCTCCATCAAATACTTAATGGCGGCGTGGTCCGTCCAAACCACGACTTTCGATCCAACTAGATATTGCCAAAATTTTTCAAAAGCGAAAACAACAACAAGCAATTCTTTCTCGGTAGTGGTGTAATTGAGTTGGACGTCATTCAAAGTTTTAGATGCATAAAAAATGACAGCGGGTTTGTTGTCCACCCGCTGTCCCAAAACAGCCCCAACCGCGAAATTGGATGCGTCACACATTAGTTCAAACGTCTTGGTCCAATCCGGTGTTTACACAACCGGTGCGGAAATCAATTTTTCTTTAAGCACGTTGATCGCATTTAGACATTTTTCATTAAAGTAAAAAACAACATCCTTTTCTAAAAGCTCAGATAAAGGTTTGGTGATTTTAGAAAAATCTTTTATAAAACGACGATAGAAACCGACATGACCTAAGAAACTTCGCACCCCTTTTACCGAATTTGGTGGGGGCAATTTGGAAATCACTTAGATTTTTACCGGATCTACCTCCAAACCTTTGCTAGACACTTTATGTCCTAGCACTATTCCTTCACTCACCATCATGTGGCATTTCTCCCAATTGAGGACCAGATGTGTGTCCTCGCAATGTTGTAAAACCTTATCCAGATTGTAAAGGAACTCATCAAAAGATGCACCATAAACAGAGAAATCATCCATAAAAACCTCTAGACAGCGTTCTACCATATCAGAAAAAATGGCGAGCATACAACACTGAAAGGTCGCTGGTGCATTACATAACCCAAAAGGGATATGGCGATACACAAACGTTCCATAAGGACAAGTGAAGGTGGACTTCTCTTGGTCCTTAGAATCAATCGAAATCTGGTTGTACCCCAAATAACTATCCAGAAAACAAAATTGTGATCGGCTGGCTAAGTGCTCTAAAATTTGATCAATAAACGGAAGAGAAAAGTGATCCTTTAGTGTAGCGGCATTCAATCGTCGGTAATCTATGCAAACACGCCACCCGGTTACCAAGCGGGTGGTGACAGGTTCATTTAAAAGATTATGGGTAACAGTGATTCCCCCCTTTTTAGGGACTACCTACGTAGGACTCACCCACGTCGAATCAGATATAGCATAGATGATACCTGCAGAAAGAAGTTTAATCACCTCCTCCTTAACAACCTCCATCATGCTCGGATTTAGACGATGCTGTAGTTGAATCACTGACTTGGCTCCCTCCTCGAGCTGAATCTTATGCTGGCACAAAGTAGGGGAGATCCCCTTGATATCTGCGACATACCACCAAAATGCTCCCTAGTGGTTCTTCAGCACTATCAGCAACTGGTCCTCCTCCTTAGCACTCAAACAAGCAGATATGATCATAGGCAACTTTTCTTCCTCAACTAGAAATGCATACTTGAGGTGCGGTGGCAACAACTTCAGCTCCAATTCTGGCAGGCTGATTAAGGATGATTGAAATGGTGGTGGGAGTTCACCAAAATCTTCATAGTACCTCGCATAGAAGCACGACAACATCTGAAGCATCTTGGCGCACTCCTGTAGTGATTTGCTTCTCATCCAATCATGAGTGATATTGACAAAGAAAGCCTCAAGCGGTAATTCTGGATATGCGTCAAAAACTGAATTTGCTATAGCCTCATCTTCAGCAGAGGGAGGAATGTCCTCCTCCTCATCATTTGGAAAACCTACAGCCTTGCTAAGGGATACCACCTTGGTCTGCTCCATGATGTCCACAGCCAAAGTCCCTTTTTCCACCTTGGTCATTACATGAGCCATATCTAAAAATGGCTTCCCTAAACAAAGTGAGATATTGTGATCAAAATGTTTCACCATGTGGCATTGTTCCTTGGCTTTAGGTGAAGTGGCGCTAGAAGGCATGACCATCTCGAATCGATCATCGGCTATACCTAAGGTCAAACGACCTCTTCCCATCTCAAGTATCATGTCAGCTATATCTTGGAAGGGTCGTCCGAGTAGTAACTCATTACCTTGTTCATCTTGCATCTCCATGACGACAAAATATGCTGGAAATACAAATCGATCTACTTTCACGAGCACGTCTTCACAAATACCGTATGGCTTCACCATTGAATTGTCTTCCAACTGGATTGTCATGTTGCTCGGCCGTGACTCTTTTAATCCCGGCTTCTTGAATGTAGAGAGGGGCATCAAGTTAATGCTCGTCCCTGAGTCACATAGCGCTTCACCAAACTTAACTTTCCCGATGTAACATGAGATGTTGAAACAACCCAGATCCTACCTCTTTGGCGGCAATGTGCCCATGATGAAGGCACTCACCTTCTCCTTGAGCACAACAACCTCCGTGTCTGGGATTTTTCTCTTCTTGGTAATGATGTCTTTCAGAAATTTGCCGTAAAAAGGGATTTGCTCAATTGCTTCCAATAATGGGATGTTGAATGAAAGCTTTATGAAATTATCTAGAAACTTTTTAAATTGGGCATCCACTTTCCTTGCCTTTGCACTATTCAGATATGGGACCGGGACAGCCTGTGCCCTTTGATGCGGTGGCACATAAGGTGTCCTTTTATGCATCTCCTCCTCATCTGCAATAGGAACTTCAGTAGCATCCACTGCTATATCCGCAACTGGTTCTGTGACCGGTATGGGTAGCTCTTCAGTGGCCTCACCTTCAATTTCTGCTTGGGGTTTGCTTGGGTCATTGGCTCTGGGGTTTAAAAGCTTCTTGCCACTCCTTAGCAAGATGGCCTTCGCCTGTTGGTTTCCTCCTGGAATATTAGTGTTACCCAGAAAACCTTGGTGCACCGGCTACTTCAAATTGGCTATCTCCGCTGCCATTTGCACCATGCAAGTTTTTATTGTCCTCATTTGAGCCCCATGGCTCTGCATTGTCTGCCCGAACTGGTTCATAAACTCCCCTTGTTGCTTTATGTGCTGGCCAAAAGTAGTCATTAATTCTTGATTTTGCTTTATCGCCTAATTGAGCAACTTCGTGCTCTTATCCTCCGCTACTGGCTGGGGTTTTGCATCTGGATCCTACAAGAAGTTGTTTGGATCCTTCCAAGAGAACTTCTTGTCCTTTCTCCATGAATAATCATTATTTCTGTAGCCTTGTTGGTGCCTTATGAATTTCACTTGAGCCTCATCCTCGGACTTAGTATCCTCCTTTGCAAGCAGTTTCTTCGTGAGAAGATCCATCTTCTCATTCAACTCCTTGATTTCTTTAGACTCCCCTACTACTCGAACATGCTCCACGACATCTCTATCACCCCACGATTACTTCTTGGCCATGTTCTTAAGGATTTCCCAACACCTCGTGTCGGTATTGTTCAAAAAGAATCCTGAGCCTGCTGAATCGAGGTTACTTCTATCATGCTCGGAGAGAGCAAAATAGAAGATCTTGAACTGTGTCTCTTTGTCAATCTCGTGATGTGGGCACCACCTAAGCATGATTTGAAACCTTTCCCAGGTCTTAGAGTAGGTCTCCCCTATTTTCTGAGTGAAGTTGTGGATCTTCCTGATCATGTCATTGGTCTTCTCGAGCGGGAAGAACCATTCAAAGAAAACCTCCACCATGTGGTCCCAGGATTCCACATATTCATCGTCCAGGTTGTGCAACCACTCCCATGCATTTCCCACTAGAGAACTCGGGAAGAACTTCAAGTAGAGAACATCTTGTGGAAATCTGTCTATTTTTATCATATCACAATTCTCCACAATATGACTTATATGTGTGACTGGGTCTTCATTCTTGAGCCCATGGAATGCATTCGACTTAACCAAGTTAATTAATGCAGGATCAATCTTGTATGTCAGAATATTAACTTCCTGCTTCTTAATCGGCCCCTTGGTAGCAGATGAAGAAGAAGCTTTGATCTTCTCCCATATTGTCTGTGGCTCTGCCATTTCTTCTTGTTCGGATTCTGAATCTGTTTCTTCTAAGTGGTCTTGATTGTGGCCTTCCTCGTCGTCAGGTCCCATCAGTGGAACCTCTAGTGCCTGTTGTGTGTAGTTGGTACTACACGTCTGCACCATACACAGTACCTGCAAAGTGAAAATTTAAGATCAGTACTGTTCTTGACGATTAAAAAATTTAGAGAATATACTATGAATTTTTAAAATGATAAAAAAAAATAAAAATGTGGCCTAGAGTGGCCACTTGCAGCACTCGTAGTGCCGAAAACTTGCCGTATCCCCGGCAACGACGCCAAAAACTTGACACGCTTTTTACATGCGTACAAACGTAAGTGTACGCGTCAATGTAATATAGGCCTTTGTGAGGCCCGAGTAGAACTCAAGGATACGTGAATTGTCAGAGACTACTACTAACTACTCACAATCATCTAGACCGATTAAAGAGTTGGAAGTTGTTGTTAAAATTAAAAGAAATTTAAATAAAACAAAACAAAGCAATCGATTAAATGTTTGGTTTAATCAATTCAAGATGAGATCTTTAGGATTGCGGTTTCACCGCAGATTTTCATTGTATTAAATTCTATTCGGTCATTCAAATTTATCTCCCTATCCGGGTAGTGGCCTGAAATCAGAATTGCCCACTGTCGTTGTACAATTCACTACCTATGTCTAGGTCGGTTCCACCATCGTAGTAACCTATACCCTAAACAAGGTGCATTAAAATCGATCTCTCGGTATCCACCATTAACCTTACACCACCTTGTTCAAGGGATTTGTCAATTAACGTGAATTTCATCTCTTTTAAACTGTTAATTCTTCTTTCAGAGTAATTAAGGGCATTAGATTATTATTATGGTGATCAAGCATAACAAAATAATTGAGAAAACGAAATTATACCACGGATTTAAGAGATAAAATATGAATTACTATGATAAAATTGTCATACAATGAATTCCCGGGCTACTCCTGGTCCTAAAGACAAATGGGATTAACCCCGCATGTTCATCTCAAAGCAAAACATGGTAGAGAAAAGGGGAAACATGGAGAAAAACATGATTGAGTGGTGAAACCCCTGAACGGAGAAGATCCAATCGCTCCTTGGCGTAGAATACGCGTTCTCCCACCTTTCGGTGGTGGAAATCATCTTCTTCGACGTCCGAATCGATTGGGGCGTGCTTTTGGGCTCCGTTCTTCTCTCCACACCTTCTCGAGATGTGTGCAACGGATAATGACGTGATAGATTGCTCTTAGCCGCCGTCATTAGGTATAATCACCGAGTTAGGTCGCCAAAATATCACAGCCATCGGATTTGGATCAATCTGAAGCAAACATGTATCTAACGGTGTCGATACCATTGACGCGAGTCGATGGTATCGACCCGGAACTGTATCAGCTGAATTTCTTTTCTTTTCTTTGTCGCAACTGATGCCACCTCGATACCATTGAGATGGGTCGATGGTATCGACATTCATAGGCATTGGTTTTGTCCTTTTACCGTCGTTGTAGCTCCACTAGTCGATGGTATCGACTGATGTGTCGATAGTATCGACTCACTCTTTGCCAGCAACCTGATGGTATCTCGATACCATCAACTCTCCTGTCAATAGTATTGAGATTTTGCTGCTCCTTGTGGCTGGATGCCTATGGTCCGGTCGATGGTATCGACCACTGTCGATGGTATCGACAGCAACAGATACTTGTTTTTCCTGAAATTTCAACATGAAACCACATAAGCCGAAACAAAACACATTCTTATGATAATTTATGCTCAAAATACTGAAATAAGGGAGATTTGACATAGACAATGATCATAGACCAAAGTAAATGAATTATGCAATATTTACCACCAAAATGACTAATAAATGCATAAAAATCAAATAAAACAAGTCTATAAATGCGACTCAAAATCATCGCATCAGGTGGTACGACTCAAATCCTCAGGGCATATTAAATATGTAATCATCTATGTAGTGTGCAAGTATAGGATCAAACACAAAAACATTGGATGAAGCCTTGCCTTGCTTTTATATTGTTTAGTTTATAATAGTTATACATGTTCTTCATATTTCTTTTTAAATAATTAGTTGTTCTATTACTCATTGGCAAGTGCATATTACTGTTATATTTACTTCATCCCTGAAATATATGTCATTTAGTTAGTTTTGTTTAACCTTCTCAGTATTATAGTCTATCTGCTTAGTTATTTGTGATAATAATAGAGTTGGTATAGAGTTATATCTCTCATTGGGACTATTTTCTACCCCATTGGTTAAAAACTTTTTAGGGGGACATGCATGGTGAGTTAAAGATCATGTGGCTGAGGACATAATGCGAGGAGAAATTAAACCTGGTGAAACATGGTATATGGATAGTGTCTAGTAATAGCATCCTATTTGTTGTCCATGTACACTCAGGTCCTTGGGGGTGTTTACGTTGTGTTTTGTAGACATGATGATCGATACATGATTTCTGGCTTGTGTGTCTTTGGTGGCATGAATATGCATGTGGAAATGTTATCCTATATAATCAGATGATTGGAAAACAATGATGTAGCACTCTAAATATATATTATGAAATGCAAGCATTGGCTCTTGTGTAATAATTCTCATGTCCTGGTCCTTGTTGCAAATCAATTTTAATATCATGTGATTTTTGGTAATCTTTTTTTAATGGATGATTGTAATTTAATTTTTGAGTAATCTCACTTTGTGTGGCAAAGTTTGTCACAAAAATAGTTGTGGGCATCCACTACCAACGTAACTTGGAACCTATAGGGTCACACACTTATAATACACTTGGAGTAGGATTTTGTTAATGAATGATGTTTATCTTGATTACTAAACTATTTTGGTATTCAATTTAAATAACTATTTACTGATTGAACTTTGAATTGACCAGTTCAAGTGTTAAATTGATCGGTTGGAGTGTTAGGTTGATTAAAAATTACATTGGCTGAATTTTGGATGGACCACGACATCAACCGACCACTTCACTGAATGAACCGATTGACTAAAGATCATCAAACAACCGATTCATGTGATGAACTGCCTAGTTCATGGATCAATTCGATTGGATCAATGTTTAGTATTGACATCATATTGTACATTAATTGAATTATAATTTTCAATACAATTACAATTGGGAAACATTGTGAAACAATTGGTTCAAGGGTTGAACCAATGTCTCACATGCCGACCGATTGGTTCTCATAAGAATTGACCATTTAGTCACTTTCAGGATGTGAAAATATATTAAATTTCGATACCTTCAAACCCCATTTAGACTGGGAACATGGATCCTAACCCTCATATAAATAGATGGGTATGAAGAGCTTCATAAAGACATCATCAATTGCCTCTAACAATTATCATCTTCTCTGGTTTTAGTAACTAAGAGAACCTAAGCAAGTCCTATATGATAAAGGGATGGATAGCAAGGGAGAATAGTTACAGAAGAGCATGTTGGTGCTAGTACAACAACAAGAAGGAATAGCTCCTTCTTGTCTATTCATCTAGTACGATAGGTGATCCTGGTAGTCGTATGGAATACTCTAGAGGCAAGGAGCATTTCCCACTAGGAGGACAATGTCAAGATTCTATCAATGATGATCAACCAGGAGTTACTAAAGATGTTGTTAGAGTGTGACTTGAAGAATGGCACATACTACAATGACAAGATTGTCACTGTACTTGCTTCAGGACCAGGTATATCCTTAAAATCATCCTTCCCATTATATAGTTGTTGACGTGATCTACTATTACCAGGGAAATATGAGAATTAAATTTTTGTTTCCACTACCTGCTTTGGCATCATATTTCCCTATAGTGGTATCAGAGCCACGTCAATTTACTATGTTTTGGGATAATGAATATGATCAGATTTTTGGGTTTTCCATTTATTTATTGCATACAATGCAAATACTTAAATCGATTAATGTGGATATTTGATTAAATACTACAAACAATCCCAAACATATATATATATATATATATATATATATATATATATATATATATATATATATGCAATTTACACGTGTCGCCCTAAAAGATAGTTTTGATGGTGGATGTGCAGCATGGTTATGGCCAATAACCCTAACTATTTGTTCATGGTGGTTGTGTTTGTTTATTCCTATTTTATCTCAATTTTCATATATATCCTCTACCTTATCTTTCAATTGTACAAGTATTACTCTCCTACCTATACTCTCCTCGAATGTGAGTTAAGGTTTCTCTTTTATCATGGAACAAGATGAGCCACCCATTTCAGATGACTAATTGATCGGCTGGAGGACCAAAGAGGACTAACAACGAGAGCTGAAATGATCATTTGGACACTCAACCGATCGACTAGAGGATCAAGAAGATGGTGGACCAGAGATTAGGTGAGTGGGGAGATGACCAACCGATCAACTAGGAGGTAAGTCAATTGGTTCAAGGGTTGAACCGATCAACCCAGATTGGCAAGCACATATGTTCATCAACAATAAGTTTCTGCATGATATGTAGACCCTAGGTGGTGGTAATTCCTTGTGGCTCCCAGGAATTATGTTAGTATGGCCATAACCATCACTTATGTTATATTGTATGTTTTCTTATTTGGTATATATCATACATATTGTACGTATGTGGTGATTTTAATATGTATATGTATTTATGATTACAACTCCCTCAATAACATATTAAGTCTAATATGCTTTTTATTATCAAAACACATGAAAAGCTTGATCGACTATATGTGGGAATGCTATGACTGGTGCACTTTCCATCTTATGGAAGTGTGATGGTAGTTATGTGGGCCTGCAAGAGGGGTGCATTACTATCATGTTGGCTTTTAGGTCTGACTTAATTGGATGTCATTAATGAGATTAAGCACCTATAAGCATGCATATGACTATGGCAAATAGTTGTGCATAACATCTATCTAAGAATTGTAGAAGTTGCAATTGGAAAATGTTGCCTACCTTAATAATTGATTATGGATGTTGGCGTTGGCCAATTGTTTTAGATTTTGGCTTACTAGAAGGTTGTATGGTGCAATCTTCTGAATTGATTTGTGAGGGATATCAATTTGAATAAAATAGTGGGAGTGATAATTAATTTAATTCTTAATTAATTATCATCAAATATTATTCAAATCAAATCAAATCAAAAGTGTTTTGATAAAATGCAATTTTTTTCTTGTAGAATCAAATGACAATCAAATCATCGTCACGATCAGTCCTTAGGAAGGATAAACTTAATGGGACATATTTTTGTGACTGCTTTTGCACTTTGAGAAGGGTTCTCAATGATGAGTATAAGCTCTATGTACTACATAAACTAGTGCATGAAATACCTACTCTTGATGCGCCTAGAGCTGAGGTGTATGCTTACTCGAAGCATGCCAATGATGCTTTAGACATAAAGAACCTTATGGTATGTTACATGAACTATGACTTGCATGTGTAGTGTAATGAAATATGGATACTTGAGATGGTAACATGTCTTAAGAGCATGAACCATAATCATACAACGTGAGAAAGGTACAATGTCTCGAAGGCACTCTTCGAGTGTAAGATGACAGAGGGAGATCCAATAGAGACACATGTGCTCAATATGATTGGACATGTGGAATATCTAGAAGAACTAGGATTCTCTTTAAGACAAGAGTTGGCCACGAATAAGATTCTACTATCATTGTCTGAATCATATAGCCATTTTGTCAAGTGTTACCACATGAGTAACATGGCCAGACAGTTGTCAGATTTTCTTAGCATGATGTTAATGTTGAAGCAAGAATGAAGAAGGAAAAATCCATGATGATGATCAATGGAATGGAGTCTACGGATGAAAGCAAGGCCATTAAGAGCCATGCGGCTAAGCATAAATTCATATCTTCAACACTTAAGATAAGGATAAAGAAAAGTGCACAAGGAATCTATCCTTTGTACTTTATGGAATTCAGGAAGAAGAAGATGGTTATAGATATCTCCACTTTAGGTATATATATTATTGAGACAAAGTTATCTACTTTTTCATCTTGGGTACTAGATACCGTATGTGGATCTCACATATCCTCGAATATGTAATATTTGTAAAGAAGTAGGCTTTAAGAAAGGGTGAGGTCAAACTGCAAGTTGCAAATGGAGCGAGAGTTGTTTCCAATTCAACTGGAATCTATAATTTATCTCTACTAACATGGATTGTTATAGAGTTAATGAATTTCCATTATGTACCTATTATAAATAGAAACATAATTTCTATATCTTGTATGGACAATGATGGATTTGAATTTCATATTAAGAATGGTAAATGTTCTATTTCAAAAGATGAGATCTTTTATGGCAGTGCCAAATGTGTTGCGGTCTTTATTTGCTTGATATAAAGACATATATTTATAATGTAAATACTAAAAGACTAAAACTCCACAACTCAAACAAAAAATATCTTTATCATTGTCCTCTACGGAACATATATGAGAATCACATATCTAGACTCCATAAAGAGGGTTATCTGGACTCTTTTGATTTCAAATCAATAGAGACATGTGAATCTTGTGTGTTGGGCAAGATGACCAAGAAACTTTCATGGGTAACAATGAGAGGGCTAGTGATATATTAGGACTCATACATACTGATGTATGTGACCCTTTTGTCACAACTACTAGAGGTGGATATAAATACTTCATTACCTTCACTGATGACTTCAATAGGTATACTTATGCTTACCATATGAAAAATAAGTCATAAACCCTTGAAAGGTTCAAGGATTTTATGAATGAAGTATGGAACCAACTTGGAAAAAGTATTAAGGCACTTCATTCTGATCGAGGTGGAGAATACTTCAACCAAGAGTTTGAGGACCTTCTATGAGACTGTGGTATTGTATCACAATTAACTCCACCTAGAACACCTCAGCATAATGGTATATCAAAAAGAGGGAATTGCACATTGCTAGATATGGTGCAATCAATGATGAGTTTGTCTATACTTCCGACTACCTTCTAGGTTTTTCTCCTGAACTGCTACATTTACGCTAGACCATGTACCATCTAAATCAATTCAAAAGACAACATATGATATATGGTATTGGAGGCATAGCATGTGTCTTTTATGAAGATTTGGGGTTGTGAAGCTTATGTGACAAATAATTTCTCAAAAAGCTTGGAGAAACATCTCGTAAATGTTATTTTGTTGGATATCCTAAGGAAATCATAGAGTATTACTTTTATTCCCTATCTGAAACCAAAGTGTTTGTTGCCAGAGATACTACACTCCTAGAAAAGGAATTTATTTCTAAAAAATTAGTTGATGGAAAGTAGAACTCAAAGAGGTTCCCTACACTAAGGAAATGTTGATCTAATAACTCTACAAGAAGAACAAGGATAATCACAAGTCGTTGTGGAATCTCAAATTACTCTAGTGACACAGGAACCTTGTAGATTTAGTAGGACACATGTTGAACCTGAAATATTTGGTCATCTTGTGACTCGGGAAGGTGGTGAGTTGGTCATAGATTATCAACCAACAACTTATCTAGAAGCTACTAAGGGAACATAGTCTGAGAAATGGCTTGAGGCCATATGATCTGAGATGGAATCTATGTACACAAACAAGGTATGGACCTTTCTGGATCCACTTGAAGGGGTAAAACCTATAGGGTGCAAATGAGTCTTCAAGAAGAAGACCAACATGGATGCTAAAGTACAAACTTATAAGGGTGGATTGGTCGCAAAGGGTTTCAGACAAGTTCAAGGTGTTGGCTATGATGAAACCTTTTCTCCAATTGCCATGGTTTAGTCTGTGAGGATCATTCTTGCCTTTGCACCTTATCATGACTATTAGATTTGGCAAATGGATGTTAAAATCACATTCCTTAATGGGAATCTTATTGAGGATGTGTATATAACACAACCTAGTTTTTTATCAATCTAAAGGATGCAAATACAGTTTGTAAGATACGAAGGTCAATCTATGGATTAATAAAGCATATGGAATCTTCGATTTAACAAAACAATTAAAGAGTTTGGCTTTAGTCAAAATGAAGATGAATCTTGTGTGCATAAGAAGGTTAGTGGGAGAATGATTGTATTCCTCATATTATATGTAGATGACATACTATGGTGGGGAATGACATCCCTACATTACATGTGGTAAAGACCTGGCTTGGAAATACATTATCTATGAAGGACTAAGATGAAGCTTCCTATATATTAGGAATACAGATCTATACAAATAGATCTAGAAGGCTTCTTGGACTAAGTCAGAGCACATACATTAAAAAAGTGTTGAAGAGGTTCAACATGGAGGACTCAAAGAGAGGAAACATTCTCATGTCTCATGTAGTTTTCATCTCTATATCTCAATGCCCCAATTCTTATCAATAAAGGGAACGCATGAGTAGGACTCCATATGCATCTGCAATTGGATCCATCTGAAAACTACTAGAGGGGGGGTGAATAGAGTTTTATAACAATTTTAACAATTATTTAACTCAAACAAACAACCACAAAGATATTGGACAAGAAGACAAGAGTTTAGAGTGGTTCCAACCTTAGCAAACACTAAGGAAGTCAGTCCACTACCCGGTTGCTTACCCAACCGGGATTTGAAAAGAAATTTATTTTATTACCTCGCAAGGATTTTACATAAAATACAATTTCTTTTCCTAAACCCTTCAAGCAGCCTTCATCTAGAAGTAATCGCCCAACCTTGAAGCAGCCTTCACCTAGAAGTAATTGCACCACCTTGAAGCAGCCTTCCTCTTGAAGTAGCTTCTCGTTGCAATAGCCTTCTTGAAGTAGCTTCCCGTGCGATAGCCTTCTTGAAGTAGCTTGAAGTCCCCTTCTCCACCTGAGAAGTCAAACTCTCTCCAATCCGCAGCCTCCAACCCTAGGAGTAGCAAGGAGAATACAAAGGATAAAAAGGAACAAGAAAGGAAATAGAAATTACAACTTATCCTTTTAAGCACAAGGCTTGATTTGCCTATATCAAGCGTATTGATCTCCTAACCAATGAGTGTAGAAGTGTAAGTGCTGTAGTAAGGAGATGCTAGCCTATAGGACACGAATTTTAGCTAAGGAGAAAGTAGGCCAATGATCACAATGCTCAAATTGCTTGCAACAGATTGCTCAAGTATGCTCAAGTATTTCTCAAGTGTAACAAGTGTAAAACAAGTGAGTTTAGGTGTCCTATGGCTTGTCCTATTTATAGGAATGGCCTAAGGATGCTTAAGGACGTTCTAGACAACTTCTAGGGGTTTCTAAGTGCTTAACTAGCCGTTAGGTACAAAGTTGTTGCTTTAACAACGACTAATTAATTAATTCTGCAGTTGCTGTCAGAGACCATCTCGGTCGACAAATGGTCGACCGAGACACCTACTCCGTCGAACTTTTGTCGACCGACAGGCTCTCTGGAACAAGTGATTTGCAACGTCTTTCTTCAACTGCCAACTAACTTGTCTGTTGTGTCTAATGGCTACTTTGGTTCTTTCTCGGTCGAGAAGATTGTCGACCGAGAGTGTCTCGGTCGAGGGGTTTGTCGACCGAGATTGATCCTGTTTCAAGGTTTCAATTTAGGCACTAATTATGTGTGTGAGTGTGCAAAAATAATCCTATTTGAATGGGATGACTTGTCTAACTGTGGTGTTTAGCTAGGGAGAATCTAACGCTTGATTTACATGCAATTCTAAGTACTTGTACATTATATTTTTGTACAAGTTTTTACAATAGTGATTACATTGCATAAAAATGTAAATATGTAAGCTTGTAGATTTTCCCTTGATGCTTTGTCATCCTGCACACTCAAGTAGCTCGTTAGATTAATAAGAATGAAATGTTTGTCATAATCAAAACAAAGGGATTTTATAGATGTCCATTTAGCCAACACCATCATGTATGCAATGTTATGTAATAGTCTAGATGCCTCATATGCCTTGAGCATGATGATTCAATATCAATCAGATCCAGATGATGCTCACTAGATAGCTGTGAAGATCATCCTTTAGTACTTGAGAAGAATTAAGAATCAGTTCCTAGTCTATGGTGGTAAGAAAGAGTTGGTGGTAAAGGGTTACAATGATGCAAGCTTCCAAACTGACTAAGATGATTATCGATCACAATCAGGATTTGTATTTTTCCTCAACAATAGAGTTGTCATCTAGAAGAGTTCCAAGTAAGAGATAGTTGCAGATTCTACAATAGAGGTCGAGTACATTGCTGCATAAAATGCAACAAAGGAGGTTGTCTGGATCAAAAAGTTTATCTCAGAACTTGGGGTGGTTCCAAGCATCAATAATTCATTTGAGCTATATTATGGCAACAATGCCCAAGCTAAGGAACCCAGATCACATCAGCATTCCGAGCACATACAAAGGTGTTTCCATCTCATATGAGAGATCATGCAATGAAGAGATGTGAGGATTTGTGAAGTACCAACCGAGAACAATGTGACTGACTCCTTGAAAAAAGCACTTTTATAGTAGAATCATGATGGCCATGTTAGATCACTTGAAAATAAGTACATGGGTGATTGGCTCTAACTACAAGTAGGAGTTTGTTGGTATGTATGCCCAGAGAGAAAATCATATGATGATTGTAATGGCACAACTTGTAAATGATTTTATTAATAATCAAGGCAATCTTTCAACTTCTTCTATTTTATTCAGTTATAAGATAATGATACATAATAGTAAATTTATATAGAATGATATTACTCAATGACATATGTATTTGGGTTCATGACTTGAATAATGTGATCATACAGATGCCAAGAATACATACATTTTTGTTATTGTCCCAAGTTGAATGTTATTGTGGAAGGCTAATAGATAACAATAACACATAAGACTACAATGTGTGTTGATTGATGACAAAATATCATCAGTTATGATATGTGATATCAAACTAAACACATGGGTACTTATTAAAGAATAGTGTACCAGACAGACCCACCATGAGAGTAGCACAAGGAAAACATTACATGGTAGTCATAATCATCTCTCATGGTGTTGGTGGTGATTGTCGTTCTTAGATCTGAAATCACTACACACATCACATGTCATTCAGTGTATATTGACATCATCCACCATGACCTTGAATAAGGGATTTCATAATGGTGATGATCGGATGCACTATGACACATGGGGATGAATGTGATGTAGATGGGATTTGTCCCTCCTATAGGAGTTTGATATCATATCCACTTGATAAGTGAGACTGAGAAATGTATGGACATGCACATGTGAGTCAATATGTGATATTTAGCTTACATATATCTCAGATAGTCTTCTCTAGTTCAACAAATAAAGATTGAATGTTGAAGAGGATGATTATCACATGCCTCAAGTTCGATATGGATATTAGTGACAAAGGATCTATACAAATACTATAAAACCAATCATAGGTTTTAGGTTGAAGTTGTTCTCCAACTTTCCAATTACTTGGGTAGAAATGATGTGTTGCTAGATACAACTCATTACTTGTGATGTCATAAACTACTTATGGGCATTCACTACCAATGTAACTAGGAATCTATAGGTCACATACTTAGGATATACTTGGAATTGGAGGTTGTTCATGAATTATGTTTAACTTGATTACTAAAGTCTTTAGGTATTTAATTTAAACAACAACAGACTGACCAAACTCTGAACTGACCAATACAAGTGTTGAACTGATCAGAAGTTGATTGGAAATTGCATTGACTGAATTTTGGATGAACTAGAACATGAAATTTCTGGTTCATTGAATGAATCGATCGAATCAAGATTGTCAAATGATCGGTTCATGTAAGGAATCACCTGGTTCATGGATACATTCTATTAGATCAAGGATCAGTGGTGACATGATTCTGTGCATTAATTGAATTACAATTGCCAATACAATTGAGATTTGGAAGCATGATGAAATGACTGGTTCAAGGGTTGAACCAAATGTCTCACATACCAAATGGTTGGTTCACTTATGAACCGACCTTTTAACTGCTCACTGGATGCAACAATTCATGAAATTCTAGTCCCTTCCACTTCGACTCAGACCGGGAACCCTGACCCTAACAATCCTATAAATAGAGGGGTATTGGGCGCTTCTTAGAGGATTCATCAATTGTCTCTGACAATTGTTGTCTTATCTAGTTATGGTAACCAAGAGAAACCAAGAAAGTCTTACCCAATTTAGGGAGGGATATCAAGGAAGGACAATTATGGGAGAGCAAGGTTGTTCCAGTACACCAATGAGAAGGCACAACTCCTTCCCGTCTGTTCATCTAGAATGACAGGAGTTCCCAGTAGTCTGTGTGGACTACTTAGCTTTTTGTGTTGGTAGAACAACATGAATCTGTTGTCCATGGTGATCAACCAGGAGCTACTGTAGACGTTTTTTGAGTGTAACTTGAATAATAGCATATGCTGTGACAATGGTATTATCACTAGACTTTCTCCAGTACCACATATATTCTCAAAACTATTCTTCTCATTATATATTTGTTGACACACTCCCCTATTATAAGGGAAATATGGTGGTTACATTTTTGTTTCATCTTCCTACTTTGCCACCATATTTCCCTATAGTAATCTCAAATTCTATCAGCATTACCTACCTCTTAGCACTTTGCACGGTTAGAATTGGGTGATTGCATAAATAGCGCAGTGGATCATGCTTGGCAATCAACAGAAGAAGATATGTCATTAGATAGTGACACAACTTCCTCATTGTGTGAATTAGAGAAAACAAATAAAGTATAATTGTAGTGTACTAAGAGTCTTTTTCAATGAATTTCTTATACAAGTAATAAATAGCTTGCTCTCCATCAGTTCCTTCTTGAATCAAGACTTCACTCATCAACGTCTCACAGATAAATAGGCTTTGGATGAGAAGATAACCAGGCACATTTTGTCTCAACACTAGGGGAATGGCAAGGTAATTCTTGAGATTTATTAGTGTGGCATCGCATGATTCATTCCATTTTGGATCATAGTTTTTGTTTAATAGATTGAATATTGGCTCAAATACATGTTTGATTTATGTGATGAAACATGAGATGCAAGGTAATTCTTGTCTCTCCTTCTCAATTTTGGGTGAAGGCATTTCTCATATGGACCAGGCTTTCCTAAGATTGATGTTAATCCCTCTCTTGCTGACAATGGATCCCAGTAGGTTAGTGGTGTGGTATTACATGAATGTATGATCTTTTGATATTTATAGGTTTCCCAAACTAGGTTCACTCATAGCACTAAAATATGCTCCCTCAAGTGCACAAAATCATGTTATAACATAGATGAGAGGCAAGCAATGGGGGTCGAACCACAGGGACAAAAGGGGAACTAGAGCTTAGTTGGTGTAGGCTACATTCCTAATGCAGAGATTAGGGTTGAAGGGTTTAAACCTAACTAGAAAGACTAAGCAATTGATAAGAATGAACAAAGGCAATTAAGCTAAACTAGCATTTACAGTAAAAAAGGATAAGGCGGGCTTAGAGAAATGGATTAGATAGGTGGTCCATGTGGGGTGTGATTTGATATTAGTTGGGGGAAGGTCAACATAACATGCAATTATCACAAATCAATCTAGATTACCGAACCAAACAACAAGGCAAGTGGTATTAGAATACACCCTATACTACTAGTTGAAGAACTAGAGTTAGGTGTAACTCTAGTAAGACTTGGCAAGTCTAGGTTTCTAGGGTAAGTGGTATTGGGTCAATTGAGAGCGAAGGGTAGTAGTTCAAGTAGAGATGAGGGTGTTTCACCTCATGTTACTTGCCATTTAGACTTTCGAAAGCTCTAGGCAATTGCACCAATCACACTTACACTAGCTACTTAGATCTCACACTCCCTTGTAAGAGAAGGGAGATGTATTTAGGAATAAAGGGGGCTATCTGGGATCCACTAATTGGACCTAGGAGTCATTCCTAAGATTGCCACATACATTCCAATTTCTCCTAGAAGTTAAGTGTCATCAAGCCTCTCAAAGCAAGAAATCTATGTTAAAGGCACAAACCACATGCAATAAAATAGGAAATGAGATAGAAGTAAGAGATAATCATCACAGAAAGAAATCATGTTCATTATAAGTTATTTCCCCCCAACATGGTATTAAAGTCACATTTTAACCCCAAATAGCCCACCAGTAGGGGCATAGCAAGGCATAACCAAAGAAAAGATAAAAGAGAGGGGAAGAAGGGGATAAGACTCCATGGAGCTCGAAGTAGATCCTACTTCTTTACCTCCTAGCTACTATAGGCGACATCCTTCCTATAAGGAGGATGATGGCATGGAAATGAAGGGGGTTATGGTAGAAAACCTAGAAAATTAGATTTCTATGGTGGAAATGAGGTTGAAATGGTGGGTGGAGAACATAAATGCAAGGGGATTGCAATGAATGGTCAAGAGTGTGTAGAGAGGAGTAATGTCAGCTCACCTAGTGTTGTGGCCACCACTCATGTATATATAGGTGGTGGTGGAAGCACTAGGGTAAGTAGGGGCATTATTGGAAAAATAGTGTAGAAAATTATAGGGTTTAGGTGGTAGCACAGCCGTGCTGGGCAGCACGATCATGGTGGGTAGATGTGGGAATGATCATGGTTGTGTGGAATAGTTGTTCCAAGAAAGTGGTAAAATCACAATTTGAAGTTATGAAATTGAGGCTGGTAGCACGGCCGTGCTGGGCAACACGACCATGGTGGAGGCTAGGTAGAACGACTGTGTTGGGTAGCACGGCCATGATGGTTCAGTTGGAGGTGAGGTCATTCCCTTTAGCATGCCCATTTTGTCTTCAGCTAGCACGGCCAAGCTGGGCAGCATGACCATTTTGGGGGCTTCATGGAACAACTGTGCTAAGTAGTACGGACATGGTGACAATGTTGTTGTAGGTTGCATTTTTTAGATTTTTTATGTAACTTGTGCATTGGCCAACACGACCGTTCCTTGGCACCACGACCTTGCTGGGGTTTTCAATATTAAAATAAACTTCAAATTGTATGATCAATTGACTTCTCTTCTTGATGTCAAACCTTGGCCATTAGGGGTAGGTTGAGGGAGCTTTGGGGCTTTCTTTGGACCCCTCCATGAGTGTAGGACTCCTAGAATTCCTTCCTTCTCTCTCATCCATCCAAAGCATGGTCCAAGTTCCAGAAAAGTATGCAAAGAACGTCCATAAGTGCATTTGACAATAGTACTCATATTGGGAGATTTAACTTGCATTCTACTATGTTTAGATGTGATTAAAGTACAAAATGGCACAAGATGAAGACCTAAAATAGGGTTGCATCACCAAACCAAACTTAAAACATACTTGTCCTCAAGTATGCTCCAACTAAATCTCTCTCTTATGTTTTCTGTCAATAAACAAAAATGACAAATGCATAGCAAAAAATGATTATAGACTATATGGCCTTGGAAGTGACTAAGTGCATGTGTTCCACCTCTCTCCTCTCCTCTTTAACATACCAATCATGAAATAATCACTGAGCATACAAACTTCAAATATAAAGCATAGAATACACAAGCTTTCCATATGTCCTTCATATCATTCTGGGTAAACTATTTCATGTTGGCATTAATCAAAGATGTCTAGTAGTATTGTTTCACTTTCATGCATTCAATCTTATGCCTCAAACCACACCAAATGACCCACATGGTTGTAGAAAGGGTAAAGCGAGCTATATTTGATGTTTTCTATCTTAATATGTACGAAAATGGAAGAAAGGATTGTGGTAAGATTTTGAAGTGCTTTTATACACTCATCTTTTTTTATTAGATGCTCTTAAACAGGAGCATATTTTTATTTTCCTTTTTATTTTTCTTTTCTTTCCTTTTCTTTTGCCCTTGGTATAGGTAGGGCATATGGTGATAGAGTGAAGCAAGGAGATATAGATATGGCTACCCCAAACATTTAGAGGTGGCCAAGGCTAAATATATGCACTAAGGCATCCTTTCATGAGGCAGAGAGGTATGAAGATGGTGAGAAAAGAGTCGGATCAAAGGGGGGTCATTAGCATAGTCCTCAACATAATATTTCCTGCATGAAAACTACTCCAACAATTCATTAAATGATAACACACTCATGATTGAACAACATGAGATTCACATTTATATCAAGTTATTCCATAGGCTCTATTTTTTCGTAGCTTGCTCAGATAATTTAACCAAAACATTCACAAACTTGAAAAAAGTGATGCACATATAAAAAGTAAACAATCAAGACCATATATCAATAAACTCTAAGAAAATGGTATGCATTTCTCAAAGATCAACATTTTCATTTCAAATAGTGGACATTAAGTTAAAACATGCTTTGAGGCAAGAACATTCAAATTTGGGAAAATTTGGCCAAAATGGTGCCAATTTGCATTCAATTACACCTAAACCTAACTTTAGGGAAATTAAAACATAAAGCAAAAAATCCTACTTAAAAACACACAAAAATTACCAAAATCTTCATGAGAATACAATGCATGACATGGAGGAGTAAAACGAGAAAATATTTTGAAAAATTGCACAAAATGCATGAAATTGAACTACATGTATGCATAGGTGCAAGTAAAAGGAAATCCACACTAAAAAGAGAAATCAACAACTAAATAGAGATCAGGTGAGAAAGACATCAACAAAATAAAGCTAAGAGAGAGGGCATACTGCCCTACCACCCCAAACTTTTAAATCATGTTATCCTCGACATGAAGTTAAAGCTTAGGAATGATAGGGTAGAAATCACTGCTCTAGCGGTGTGGGATCTTGTAGTGGGCCTGAATGTGGAGGTGGATGTTGGTAATAGTGGCCCTAGTAGTTTTTCTTTGGAGGCGGGTATGTCTCCTGATAGCCAGACAATCCTCCCCAGAGACGCTCCCCCCATTGGGGGTTCCTCTATACCTGCACATGTTGATAATGGTACATGAGGTTGATCTGATGATGCATCTGCTGCTGATTTAACAACATGGTCTGATGTGTGTGCTGAATCACCTCCAACTGTGCATGAATGGATGACATATCTTATGCATTTGTTGGAGGTGGTTGTGCATCAAAATACTCAAACTTCAATCGTGTACAGCGTGACTTCTCAAGAATGCACTAATTCATTGTCACATTCATCTCTCCTCCTTCTTCAGGTAAGTTCACATTTGGTGTTCTGAATCCCTCTCTTAGATGCTCCTCCTCATAATGTGCTATCACCTTAGAAAAGTTCTCCTATGGTTCCACATTCTTGAGAAGAGAGGTGGTGTGGTATGGGAGGTCCACAGTGATTCCATGGTACTTGGGGTTTAGAGCATAAAAGAATTTTTTAATCTCTGAGGGAGATCATTTGTGACCTATGAAGATAGTTTAGATCAACATATTTGCTTCCTTCTACCTTGGTAAGACCATCTAGATTGCATCCCACTACCTTTTCCATTGTGGTGATAACCCCCCCCCCATGATGAATGGATTTTTACTCTTAGAGGAGATTGTCTTCAAGTGGTCAATCCCCATGATTCCAATGTTTACAAATCCTTTACTTTCTACTGTGGCCATCACATACAAATCTTTTTGTGAACAAGAACCTTGATTTTCATAATGGCCAAACAAGGTGTTTTCTAGGACCTTCTGTAGGTATCTCGTGAAGGGATTGTAGATCTTGCTGGTCTTGGATTTTCCTATAGAAAAAGTTGCTTGCCCAGTAATAGCCTTCCACTTCTTGGAGTAATCATCTTTCCCATTCTTATCAATGCTTTCCGCATTGAAATTCTTTGCCATTTATGAATAGGGGGAAAAATAGCATTGATTTGTTAAACTTTTAGCACATGTGTTGAGCTATTCAACTTGAACATGATGCCTTCTTCACCTTGGTATTGTACCTTTTCCATAGTTGCAAATAACTCATGAGTTAACTTCAAGTAGGTTTCTTCAACCTCGATCAAAAAAAAATTAGAGCCCACATCCTTGCATTCGATGCTGAAACATGTAGTTGATCCCCATAGCTTTCATGGTAGCCATACATGCATATCTAGTGGGCATCACCCTCATTGTCAAGAACTCAGGATGGAGGGGTCTTGAGAACAATTTCCTTGTTGTACCTCTCCCATAAGAACTTTCCTCGGGTTGCTTCCCAACCCACTTCATCATGTCCTCCTCTAGTTTGGATAGAAATCCACTGGCTCATCTTCCATCTCCTCACTCTCTATGTCATCTACCTCGTCCTCCTCATATGTGTGTGACCCCGAACTTGTGTCCAAATTCAAGAGAACCATTTGGACCAGTGCATCTTCAACCTCTTCCTGAATCACCAATCAGTGCCTAATGAGAAGTTGAGTGGCGCGTGGTTGTGCTGACGATGTGGAGCATCTAGCTGGAGTCGGGCTTGGAGGTCGTGAAGATGACACATCAGTAGCCTTCTTGGCCCTCCTCTCTTGGGATGGTGCATTGATACCCACTGAGTCGATGATATTCTCCAACTCTTCTTCTTCCTCCTCCTCTTCTTCGTTGTGGTTGCTATAGCTAGGGTCCGACGTGTGGCAGCTGGAGGAGGATCGATGTCGGGATGCACTCATCAAGCTGATCGTCAGAGTGATTGTCAAATTGAATTAGACCACAATGACCCACTATGGGACTGTTGTGACAAATTGGAGGCCCGCTTTGTGCAGCTTTTGCCCCCGGTGAGTATGTCCATTGTCTTCTCTACCCCCTTCCTGATTGTTTTGCCTATTCTCTTCATCTTTTGCGAAGATCTTTGGTGAAAAATGAGCAAGAATAGCACCAAACATGCTTCCGCTCTATAGGGGCTGATTCTCCTTGTAGATGGAGAAATAAAGGGTAATGGAGAGTGAAAAAAATGGAGCTTGAGATTAGGGAAGATGATTGGGGACCAAGGGGAACTAAAATCCAGAGTTTGGGAGCAAGAGGAGGTGATTTGGGGGTGAATGGAGGTCGCCCTAATCACCACTCCGTGTGGAATAGCCATTCTAGGTCGCAAGAATGAATTTTGGGTTGTGCTGGGTTGGGCAAAATTGAGCAACTTAAGTACTGGGCCCAGGCTAGCACGATCGTTCTGGCCAACATGGCCATTCTAGTGAGGTTCCAGCACGGTCCTGTTGCCCATGTCCAAAACTCAAAAATTCACTATTGAACTTGGTGGACCTAGCACCGTCGTGCTGCTAGGTCCACCAAGTTCAAAAATCTTCAAAATTCGTCAAATCATTCTATCATTCATACTCTAATCATTTTAATCGACCCATTTGATGTTGCATCAATTTTTTTGCACTGAATTGTGCCTCCTTTCTCAACGTTTACCTATCTCACCTGTAAAATCATCAAAACTAAAACAAAACTATCAAGCACAAGTGTGTGCTTGTATTCTTAGAATCATGTGAAAACATAGTAAAAGTATCAAAAAATGAAGATTGGGTGAAAAACTTCTGAATCCTAGGTGGGTTGCCTCCCACTAGAGCTAAATTTTACGCCATCAGCCAGGCTTATTGATTCTTGAAGTCGATCACTCTCTCGGGATTTTCAATGCATCATTGAAGTAAATATCTCTTTCATGTGCATTCAAGCACATCTTCTCATCAAGCTAATCTTCCTCCATTAGCATCATGATATCAAAACTTTAATTGGCTTTGTATAGACCTATTTCCACAACTACTTTCAACCTTTGACCATTCACAGTAAATTCCTTTTCTCCTTCTTTCTCACAAATAAACACAGCTCTGGGTGGATACAACTTTTTTATTAGATAAGGTCCTTCCCATCTAGACTGGAGTTTTTTGGGAAAGAACTTCATCCTTGAGTTATACAGCCATACCCAATTTTTGGGCTCAAAGTCTTTCTTCTTGATCATCTTATCATGTAGAAACTTTGTTCTCTCCTTGTAGCACTTGAACATTTCATAAGATTCATGTCACATCTCCTCTAATTCATTCAACTGAAACTTCCTCTACATCCCGACATTCTCTCCAAAAAAGTCCATGGCCTTCAAAGCCCACAATGCCTTATGTTGCATCTCCACCGGTAGATGGCAACTTTTGCCATAAACAAGCTTGAATAGTGTGGTGTCAATTGGGGCTTTGTATGCAGTCCTATAAGCCCATAAAGCCTCATTAAGACATAGTGACCGATCCTTGTGGTCCGGTCTCACTGTATTTTCTAGCATGAGCTTTATCTCCCGATTGGCTAACTTAACTTAACACTTGTTTAGGGGTGGTAAGGAGTAGCCACACGATGATTCACTCCTTATTTCTTGAGTGGCCCTTCAAAAGTGTGATGGATGAAGTGACTTCCACCATCACTAATCATAGCTCTTAGTACACCAAACCAGATGAAGATATGTGATTTCACAAAATCACACACCATTGTATGATTATTGGTTCCTGTTGCAACAACCTCAATCCACTTTGACACGTAATCCATGACAACTAAATGTAGACATATCTGAAGGAGGGAGGGAATGGATGTATGAAGTCAATCCCCTAAACATCAAACACCTCCACCACAAGGATGAGTGATAAAGGCATCATATCCCTCTTTGAGATGTTTTCCACCTTTTGGCACTTCAAGTAGAACTTGAAAAATTCATCAGAATATTTAAACAAGGAGGACCAATAGAATCCACTCTGGAGAACCTTGACAGTTGTGCGTTTCCCACCAAAATGACATCCACATACTCTGAAATTACAGATAGATCAAATTTCTTGTTTCTCCATCTCTGGGACACATCTCCTAATGAGTTGGTTGGGGCAATATACGAATAGGTGAGGATCATCCCAAACATAATTTTTGACCATAGAAAATAGCCTTTTGCTTTCCTCCCTTATCCATGTGCTTGGTATTCTTCCACTAGCTAAGAAACTTGCTATATTTTTATACCATGGACTTTGAGTGGATGAGAGTAGGAAGAGTTGTTCATGTGGCATTGTTTCTTTAATTTGGATTGTATCATCAAAGGGTGCTTCAATTCAGGAGAGATGGTCGGCGGCTGAATTTTCCACTCCCTTCTTGTCCACAATCTCAATATCAAATTCTTGAAGCAACAAAATCCACCAGATCAACCTTGGATTTAAGTCTTTCTTTGCCATGAGATACTTCAATGTAGCATGGTCTGTATATATCACTACCTTGTTTTGCAAAAGATATGATCGAAACTTTTTAAGAGTAAAGATAATCACAAACAACTCTTTTTTCAGTAGTCGTGTAGTTTCATTGTGCTTTGTCTAGAGTCTTGCTAGCACAATAGATGGTGTGGAGAATCTGACCAACTCTTTGGCCCAGCATAACCCCCATAGCCATGTTGGATGCATCAGTCATGATCTCAAATGGAAAAGAGAAGTTTGGGGGGATGCATTATAGGAGCAAAAATGAGATTTTTCTTCAAGTGGTTGAAGGTTTCAACACACTTGTCATCAAAGTGAAATTCAACGTCATTCTCCAGCAAATGACAAAGATGCCTCGATACCTTACTAAAATCCTTGATGAAACGGTGATAGGAACCTACATGTACCAAGAAAGACCAGACATGTCTTATAGTAGAAGGAATGGTGAGAGTAGAAATGAGGCCCACCTTGGCCCTATCAACCTCAATACTGTCTTTTGAAACCTGGTGGCCCAGAATGAAGGCTTCGAGCACCATGAAATGGCTCTTCTCCCAAGATAGCATGAGGCAAACCTTAAGAAAACTCTCAAGAATAACAGCCATGTGGAGCAAACACTCATCAAAGGTTTTACCAAAAATTAGGAAATCATTCATGAACACTTCAAGTGACGAATCAAGCATGTCGGTGAAGATTGAGGTCATACATCTCTGAAAAGTGGAAGGGGCATTACACAACCCAACAAAATTCTCTGGTAAGAAAAAGTACCACTAGGTCAAGTGAATGTCGTCTTTTCTTGGTTTGTAGGATGAAAAAAAATCTAGAAGTACCCAGAGTATCCATCAAGAAAACAATAGAAACTTTTCCCTACCAAGCTCTCTAGAATCTGATCAAGAAATAGAAGAGGATAGTGGTCCTTCTTAGTCTTCTCATTGAGCTTTCTATAATATACACACATTCTCCATTTGGATTGTTCTCTAACAGGCATCATCTCACCATCAGTAGTCTCTGCCATTATGATCCCACCCTTCTTTGGTACAACCTATATGGGACTTACCCATGTACTATCAAAAATCAGATAAATAATCCCAACATCTAACAACTTCAAAACCTCTTGAGTCACAACTTTCTTCAATTTTGGGTTCAACTACCTTGGCATTTGGCGGGTTGGCCTTACGTCATCCTCCAAATAGATCCTATGCACACAAATGGAGGGGTGAATACCCCTCAAATCAGCAATGGACCACCCAATGGCCTGAATAATCTTCTTTAGGACTTTCATCAATGCCTCTTCTTGTTCCAGAGAGAGACTAGAAGAAATGATCACAGTGAGGGTGTCATTTGAGCCTAGAAATACATACTTCAACCCTTCGGGGAGTGACTTGAGGTTAAGAGTTAGAGGCTCTTCAAGAGAGTTCTTCAATGGCTCAAAAATTTATGGGAGGTCCTTGCTTGTAGCCACCAAGGCTAGCTCATTCACTTCATGCTCTTCATCATCATCATCAGAGAACTCAATAATGGGCTCTAAACCTCTACCTCGAGTGGCAGTCCAAATCCATGTAGGTAGGCACTCCTCGATAATCTCAACAACACATTCAACAAGATACCAATCTTCTTCTATAGCTCCTATCACCTCGGTTGTAGCTGAAGACTTGAAGATGTTCAACCAAATCTTCATGTGCATGAATGTCACATACATGGTGTCGGGTCTCACATGGATTACTACATCAGATGTGGCCAAGAATGGCCTCCCCAAGATGATAGGTAGTCTTCTGGTATCCTTTTCCATTACTAGCACAATGAAGTCGACGGGGAAGAATGTGGAAGTCTCATCATCAAGTGGAACTAGCACATCATCTACATGCCCTCTAGGCATCTTCACCGATCGATCGGCCAATTGCAAAGTGTAATGATCTGGACCTAATTGTCCAATTTGGATCTCAACAAACACATCATATGACATCAAGTTCATGCTCAAGCAAATAAATTTTTATCTTTACTTGTTTGAATGTTTCCACGATATCTTCAATATGCTTCTTCTTTCTTCTCTCAACAGAGGGCTCCTTAAGAGCATTAGGAAATGGGGGAAGTTGGTCTCCCAACTAGCTCCAATCAACAGAATCGTCAACTGGAATCATGAGAATCATGGTATCACTACTCAGTGTCATTGTATCAACTCTAGTTTCTGTCACAATATCATCAATCTGGATCTCAGTATCAACCTGTCTGATCATGGTATCACGAAGCTGCTCCAAAGTCCATCCACTCCACAAAACCATCACTGCCTTCACATGCTCATGGGTAGAGGAAGAGGAAGCTTGTGGGTTTGGTTGTGGCTGTTGAGGTGGTGGTGGTCGTTGGTGGGGTGAGTTGGGATTTAGAAGGATGAATTGTGGTTGTGGTTGTTTTGGATGGGGGTGATATTGCAGAGGGGGTTGTTGGTATGAGTGAGGTGGAGGTGGAGCATATTGATAATTGAGAGGAGCTTGAGGAGGTGGTGGAGGATAGGGGTTTGGTGGTTCTTGATATAAAGGTGGAGCATATGAACCGTGAGCATTTCCCATGAAAGTACCATCATTGTTTGGATTTGGCATGGGTTGGGATGGGAGTCTTCCTTCCTCCCTCTTAGCAAGTGAAAGTGATATTTGATCCAATATTTACTCAAGACAGTTAATAGACTTCCCAAGAGAGGACACATATTTCTTTATCCCATCCAAACTTCTCAATCTTCCAAGCACTTCATCTTCATATTTTGAGCTATACCTTGGCCTTGGCTACCCTTGTCCTTGACCTTCCTCATTTTGTTGTTTCGAAAAAAAATTGCCTCCACTCAAGAGTGTAAGTGTTGGACATGGGACCTTGGTTTTTTTGGTTGCCAAAAGAGTTCAAAGCATGAACTTCTTCTTCTTCATCTTTAACTGCCATGGTGGATTGACTAAAAGAACCACTAGCTTGGCTCTTCATCATATTCATCATGTTCGCCATCATCTTCATCATGTCAGGGTTGGCAACAGTCTGACCTAGAGCTATATGAGGAGGTGGAGGGATGTAATTCTGGCATCACTGTTCCCCTTTAGTAGAAACTTGATGGCAAGAATTTTCAACAAGGTGCTCATACAATAGCCTTGACACCTAAGGTGGCTTTTGCATGAAGGTACCTCCACATGACGAGTCAACATTGTTCTGGCTTAACTCTTCTAGCCCGATGTAGAAAGCTTGGACCAGTTGCCACAAGGGTACCTCATGATGAGGGCAGTCGCACATGAACTTTTAGAATCTTTCCCACGCCACATCTAAAGGTTCATTTTCCTTTTAGGATAAAGTGGTGTTACACCTTCGCATTTGGGTCACCTTGGCAATTGGAAAGAACTTCTTGAGAAACTCATTTTTGACCACATTCCATGTCACTAGCTCTGGCTTTCATATGTACCATTCCTTTGCCTTTTCTATTAGGAAAAATGGGAACATATTCCTCTGGATGGAGTCATTAGTGGCATTGGGGGTGCGGATGGTGGAACAAGTCTCAAGGAAGGTATCGATATGATGGTAGGTGTTTTCATTCTCCATCCCATAGTCGGTAGGGAGGAGTCCAAGAAGTTTGGGTAGAATGGAGAATTGTCGAGCTGACATTTGGTTAACAATGGTGGCAATGGGGGAATTATAGTTCCCTAGGGTGAAATACTTGTGGAGGGGGGCGGTTGGGCTGTGGTTGAGCATTTCCATGAGGTATTTCAGCTTTGTGGTCACCCATCTCGATTTCTCAATATTGTTTGCGGTATCTTTTCCATATCCTCCTACCAAGCTCAGGGTCATACAACACTAAGCCAATATAATAGAACGCATATGACGCATGCACAATTTTCACCTGCACAATATACAAACAAGAAACCAAGTTAGAATGACAGTACACAAAAGTGAATAAAGAATAAAGAATACCAATGATGAGGGCAATAGGAAATGGCTAAGCTACAATAACTAGCTAGGTCGTACACCGCTATCCCCGAAAATGATGCCAGAAAGCTTAGTGCGGTATTGCACGCATGTATGCTCTTTCAATATTTATAGGTTTCCCAAATTAGGTTCACTCACAACACTAAAATATGCTCCCGCAAGCGCAAGGGGTCATGCTATATCATATATGAGAGGCAAGAAATGGGGGTCGGACCAGAGGGATAGAGGGGGCACTAGAGCTTAGTTGGTGTTGACTACATTCCTAAAGTGGAGATTAGGTTGAAGGGTTTAAAAGGGGTTTTGGTTTGATTACACTAAGGCTCCTATTGGTTTGGTGTAAGTCATAAGTTTTGTGGAACTCATTTGCGGGGAACTCTAGTTCAGTTTTCGGAACTTACGTTCTATTCACTTACATGTGATTGGTTTGTTGTAAGTGTAAATTTTAAAATTGTTAGAAACATTGTTCATTTTTACTTTGAAAATTCATAATATTTTAAAATCATAATAACCTCAACAAGTGTTTATGGTGCAGATGTCGCTTCTTTGAAAAATAATTTATTATGGTACAACTATAATGTTAATAAAAATATTATGATTAAATCACACACAATATTTTTATTTCATTTTGTGTGTACAAAATATTGTAATAGTATCTGCATTTCATGTGCTTGTAAATATAAATTTTGGTTCATCATTGTTTAACACGTTGTAGAATATTAATTTTGACATTTTTTGTGGGGAATTTTTATTATATTATGCATACATGGTCATGGTTAACTATCATTTTTCACATCATATTATTTAAATTTGAATAATAAAAATATGATAGATAAATCACATTGTTTTCACATGGTGCGGCATGTATTTTTTCATGATTTTTGTATTTTTTATTTTGTAAATCAGACTGATAATGGTAGTTATAATGTAAAATAGTTTACATAGTGTTATTATAGTGTATGCTATTTTTTCATATTATGTTATGGTTTTTTTTTTTTAAAAAAATGGCCATTCTATTCATCGTGTGGCCTGGGCTCGATCCTGGGACCTCTCGCTAACAAACCGAGTGTCTAACCATCTTGGTGTCTTCTGTTAGACATATTATGTTATGGTTTTAGCAATGAACTATATCCACGTCGCTAATATTTCTAGTCATAACTATTTTCCATGTTTCATTTATGACAAATGAAGAGCATAATTGTATAAGGATTGTTGTTAATTGTCTCGGAACTCGTTTTCCGCTTTTTTTAAGAGGGAAATCAGGAATTGTGTTTTGTATGTAAGTTTGTAACTCAATGAAAGTCACAAAACTCAAGTTCCAACACTTACTTTAAACTAATCATACAAAACTACTTCAGGAACTCCAGTTCATAAGTTTTCCAGACCAGTTATGACAAACCAATCGGAGCCTAAGCACACAAGCAAGTAAAGGAAAAATGAAAACTAGATTACCACAAACTAGATTATCATAGGAAAGTTAGTTCTAAGCAACTAGATTAAGCTATCAACTAAACAAGAGCAAGATGATCTACACTACTCTAGGAAAGCAATTAGCAACTAAGAACTAAGCTAAACACTAGAGCAAGTAAGAATCTAGGTTAACCCTAACTAGCAAGACTTAGCAATTAACTAGAATGAACAAAGGCAATTAAGCAAACCTAGCATTAATAGGCAAGAAGGCTAAGGTGGGTTTCGAGAAATGGTTTGGATAGGTGTGTTGTTTGGGGGTGTGATTTGATTTTAGTTGGGGAAGGTCAACATAACATGCAATTATCACAAATCAATCTAGATTACCAAACCTAACAACAAGTTAAGTGTTATTAGAATATACCCTATACTACTAGGGAAACTAGGGTTAGGTGTACTTCTAGTAACACTTAGCAAGTCTAGGTTTCTAGGTTAAGTGATATTGGGGCAATGGAGAGACAAGGTAGTAATGCGAGTAGAGATGAGGGTGTTTCACCTCATGTTGCCTGCCATCTAGCCTTTAGGAAGCTCTAGGAAATTGCACCAATCACACTTACACTAGCTTCATAGATCTCACTCTCACTTGTAGCAGAAGGGAGATGTATGTAGGAACAAAGGGGAATGTCTAGGGATCCACTAATTGGACCTAGGATCCATTCCTAAGATTGCTGCGTACATTCTAATTTCTACTAGAAGCTAAGTGTCTTTAAGCATCTTAAAGCAAGCAATCTATGTTAAAAGCACAAACCACATGCAATAAAATAGGAAATGAGATAGAAGCAAGAGATAATCATCATAGAATGAAATCATGATCATTACAAGTTATTTCCCCTAACATGGTATCAAAGTCACATTTTAACCCCAAATAGCCCACCACTAGGGGCTTAGCTAGACATAATCAAAGAAAAGATAAAAGAAAGGGGAAGAAGGGGATAGGACTCCATGGAGCTCGAAGTAGATCCTCCTTCTTCACCTCCAAGTTGTTGTAGAGTGACCTCCTTCCTCCAAGGTGGATGATGGGCATGGAAATGAAGGGGGTTATGGTAAAAAACCTACAAAACTAGGTTTCTATGGTGGAAATGCGGTGGAAATGGTGGGTGGAGAGCATAAATACAAGGGAATTGCAATGAATGCTTAAGAGTGGGTTGAGAGGAGAAATTGCATCTCACCTAGTGATGTGGCTGCCACCCATGTATATATAGGTGGTGATGGAAGTACTAGGGTAAGTAGGGACATTGTTGGAAAAATAGTGCATAAGATGGTAGGGCTTAGGTGGTATAGAGGTGGCAACTGCTGCGGTGGTGTGGAACAATCGTTCCAAGAAAGTGGTAAAATCACTGGTTGAAGTGGTGAAATGGAGGCTAGTAGCACGACCATGCTGGGTATCATGGTCGTGGTGGAGGCTAGGTAGAACAACCATGCTGGATAGCACGGTCGTGGTGATTGAGTTGGAGGTGAGGTTGTTCCCTACAGCACACATGTTTTGTCTTTAGCTAGCACAACCATGTTGGGCAACACAGCTATTTTGGGGGCTTCATGGAACGGTCATGCTGGGTAGCATAGCAGTGCTAGGAATGTTCCTGTAGCTTGCATTTTTTGGTTTTTCCCTATAACTTTTGTATTGGCCAGCACGACCGTTCCTTGGCACCAGTACCTTACTGGGGTCTACAGTCGCAAAATCAACTTCAATATTCATGATCAATGGACTTCTTTGCTTGATGTCGAATCTTGGTCATTAGGGGTAGGTTGAGGGAGATTTGGGGCCTTTTTTGGACCCCTCCATGAGTGGAGGACTCCTTGAACTCCTTCCTTCTCTCTCATCCATCCAAATCATGGTCCAAGTACCTCAAAAAGTACGCAAAGAACATCCATAAGTGCATTTTACAATAGTATGCATATTGCAGTATTTAACTTGCATTCTACTATGTTTATATGTGATTAAAGTACAAAATGGCACAAGATAAAGCCCTAAAATAGGGCTACATCAGTTATCAAACATAATCCCAAAGGTGCATTTTGTAGGATTATGGTGTAGTGAGAATCAGAGTAGTCGTTAAAATGATTTCTCTAGGTTGTCAATGTGATTATCATGACCTTTCGATTTAGCAATCATGTTGTGAACATTGACCTCCACCTTTTTGTGCAATATGTCTTGAAAAGATGGCAACAATTTCCCTTTATTATGTGGATTCAGTGTTCTTGAGATTGAAAGACATGACTCAATAGTAGAACACTCCACATTCGGTGATGAAGGAAACCTTTTCTTTGTCCTCTTTTGTCTTTTTGATTGGATTGTAGCCAACTTATCCGTCGATGACTCAGTAGTGAATGCTTAGATGTGTTGTCAACAAGTACGTCTATGTGAGGAAGTAGAAAGTCATTTGTTGAACATGACTTGTTGAGGTCATGATAGTGCATGCACATTTGTAATTTGTCACGTTTCTTTAGAATTGGTACATGTTGGCAAGCCATATGAGGAAGTGTCTGGCTCTTAGAAACCAGCATTGTATTTCTTTTGAACTTCTTCTGTAATATTAAGGATCCATTCTATCTGTAGTAGTCTAATCTTCTATTTGAAGGGTTGTACACCATGGATGATAGGTAGTCGATGGTTGGTGATTGTAACGTGGTTTTTACTGCACTAACAAACTCACTTAAGGCTGAAATCCCTAAGTTCTTACCAAAACCTTGTGCAATAGTACCACCCGCAAGCGGACGGATCTTATCATAGTATAGTTAAGGATCAAATCCCAACGGATAACATTTTTAAGAATCTTGCTAGCTTAATCCAGATCGGCTAAGACTAACATTTAGAACAAGAGTTGATTTGAGTTTAATTAAACTAACTGTAAGGAAAGTAAAAGGGTAGGATTAAAATTGAGTTTAGATTAATAATGGGAATCACTAGGGTGGAATCGGGTTTCACCATCACTACACATGCAAACACATCCAAGCAAGATACAACTATCCAAATGGAGTAGCAAACCATATGTTAGGAAATAAAGTTTGCGTAAGCATCTCCATGGGCTCAATGTCTCCTTACCCACAGGTCACACACCTACTACTCCAGAGATATCCCTTTAGAACTTCTCATCTGAGAATCAACCATGTTAATTGATATTCAAATCCTAAGTGTTGAAGTTCTCTCAATAAAGGAATATAATAGATCATGCAAGGTAGGTGATCAATCCATAAAGCATGCATTAAACTATTAACAATGAAATGGAAAGTTATATACAAGCCATGGAATGTTATAATATGAACATGTAAGCAAAGGTAGTGGGTCTAGTTCCCGCACCCCAGCGGGACCACCACCTCCTACACTTGTGCACCTAGTGCAATGCTTAATCCTACAATGGAGATGAAAGGATTTGAGAGCAACTAGGAAAATCAGATATATGAGCAGATTCAGGGGGCATATGAGAGCTTTCAGTGCAAAGCTGGGCAAAAAATGGAGACAAAAGCTAAGATGAATATGCATTCATCAAAACATCGTGAACTTAAACGTTTCTCATCCTCGAGTGGCACAAAATTTGAAACACTCGCCAACTGAATACTTTCAACACTTGTGGTTTCCTCATCTTCACAATATGATTGTTTCTTTACTGCTTTGTATGGATGAGCATCTCAACTTCTTGAGATCATTGAACACATCTTACAATATCTTTGTTCCTGAGTTTGTTTCCCAAAAGCACTTCCTCCCCACTTTTTCCAACATCAAGCATGTCTAAGAGCTTCATAAGAGTCCATATATACTCATAGAACAACAAGTGTGCATCTGATCTGACACCGGTGTTTTTCAAGAGAGTAGCAAAAAGGAGGCATTCATTGTGCCTGTAGGTGGAAAAGGGAGTGAAGGGGGTATGGAAGGAACTATTAAATCTCTCCTCTATTTTTTTTAAGAAGTGAGGGGTCACTTTTATTCATCCCACACCCCTCCTATGGGCCAAAAGTCAGCAAACAATTACATATCCCGCTCTTATAACTCAGGTTCATATAAAAAAGGTGCAAAGACAAAGAAATCATCAGAACATCAAGCAACCTAGAGAGAAAAGGACAAAAGACAGTAGAACCATATGACAACCAAGGAAGGACGTGCACTATTGATTTCTCTGAAAACTGGTCTCCACGTAAGGTGTATTTCTTTTCTCAAGAATGATAATGCCTCTAACCTTCATGGGCAGCATAGCAAAGTCAGAGCACGTAAAAAATTCAGGTAAACTCAAACCCCAGATGTTGAGTTCCCTAGGGGCAGAGTTAACTAGTCTGGATACAAAATGCCCAATTATCCCCTGCTCGTTGAGTATCGCTCAAAGCACTCGTGTGAAAGAGGTGTCTTTCCAAGGTTCAGGTGCCTATTTCCATAAGATATCAAAAGTATGAGGATCATCTATCTCAATCACAGAAATGTTTAGATTGTGCTCATCCAAGATCTTGAGCGCAACTGTGCAAGCTACAAGATACACAACAGTGAATCTTCATCTTTAAGCCATGATCTGAAGGCCATCCGAGTTCTACACTTAGAATCTCTAACCAGCCCTGTTGCCCACCTTCTTGTGTGACCAGAGGGGTCCTTGTTCAATCCAATATGATATTCATTTTAAGATTAGCTATGTTGGGAGGGAACCATCTGACCAAATTAATGTATCTGGTCTTCAGGGATTCCATGATCATTCAGAGTGTTGTAGAACTCAACTATCTCCAGCTTTGTGAATCTAACCTTCTTTAGAAAGTGGTTCAGAATGTGAACGATGCTATGCCATTGAGATTGAAGGTTGACTCTCCTCCCTTCAAATTTGTTCGTGCATCTGCAACACCATATACTCCATACGACAAGGGCATTAAGGAGGTCGTGAATCCATGTTTAGGGAGAGTGAAGCCGGTGTGATCGTCCACAAGAATTGGTGATGTCATTGATGTTTTCAGGAGGGGGCTTCCCAGTGACAAGAGCGACCTTGTGCCAGAAGAAGGTGGCCATCTGACTTTGAATGAAAAGATGAGGAGATGACTCAATGGAAGGATTATCGCAGCAGGAGCATTTTTATTATATGGTTGCAATTTCATTAATTGCAACTCTTTTTTTTATGTAAATCTCTCCTCTATTCAACTCGATATTGCATTTTTTTCTTGTGTGCACGTTGGCATCTTTTCTTTTTCATTTTCATGATACACCCCTATTACATAGAGAGGGGTATGGAAGAAGTAAATAAAGAGAGGGATGGTGTGCCACCCCAAACTTAGGGTTTGACACTATTTTTATGGAATTTTGTTTCTTTTTTATGGATGGAGGGGTAAGAAGATGGTAGAAGAAGTGTAGAAGAGAGTTCAAATCATAATGCAACTTCATTTAAAATTCAGTGCACTGAGTTGTTTTCTTTATCATACTATGCTCAAATAATGAATTGGTGAGGACGCGGTGGAGATTCTATGCTAATGTTCCACTAGTCAGTTAGGAAGAACAATGTGTTTGATCCCTCTCAGTTTGACAGATACTAGCCATCTATACTGAAGGATCCTAATGTTAGGATTCATAAGCTTCAAATGGTGATTTCTAACCATCAGATAGTTTCATAAATTGCCCCCCTTGAGGCTTTGCTTTGAATAAGGAGGGCATAATGATTCAAAATTTCATGGAAAAAGGTACTAGCTGACTAGGTAAAGGCTTTGATTGAAATAAAAGCATCAAAAGCTCATCAAGTTTCTTTACAAAACTACTTTGAAAACATAAGGATTTTGAAATTTTTACTCAAAATGCTTCAAAATTGAATGATGGAATCTTAAGCTTGAAAAAGATAGGTGTGGGTGGAAAGTAAATTACATACCTCCCACCCTCCACCCTGAACTTAGAAATTTTCTCATCCAGAGCAAACTTTAAATCTGAGATGGAGTGGAAAAACCGTGTTGATTGGCCCACCAGATGTGGTTGCGTTCCTTTCAGCAATGTGTCCTCCATCTAAAATCTTGGAAATGAACACTATCAGGACTTAAGATTGCATCTTGCGATGCATTATCTACTAGGTGCAAAATTTTCTAATTGAAAACTTAAAGTAAAAGCTAAGATAAGGATCGGGTTGCCTCCCGACAGGCATCTTTATTTTATGTCATTGGCTCGACATGCTTCTTTCAATTTTCTAGTAGATATGTTGTTTTAGAAAGAGTCAGAGATTCTTCCATACTTATGTTAGTTGTGGTGAAATATCTCTTCAAGTGTTGGCCATTTTCCACAAACTCGTCTGACTTTTCACTCCATAGAACGAAGGCACCATGTGGGTAGATGTTGTTGATAGTGTATTGTCTAGACTAGCGAGAACATAGTTTTCCTGGGAACAATCTCAGTCTTGAGTTAAACAGTAGAACTTGGTCTTCGACTTGTATGTCCTTCCTTTTCATATGACCATCATGCCATAATTTTGTGTGTTCTTTGTAGATTCTTACATTCTCATAGGCTATCATCTGAAGTTCTTCTATCTCCTGAAGTTGTAGAATCCTGGCTTGGCCTACTTTCTTCATGTCCAAATTTAGTTGTTTGATTGCCCGCCAAGCTTTGTGTTCAAGTTCTATGGGCAAGTGACATAATTTTTTATAGATTAATATAAAGGATGTTGTTCCAAGAGGAGTCTTAAAAGCAGTCATGTAGGCTGACAAGGTATCATTGATTTCTACTGACCAATCCTTTAGGTTTCGGCCTACTGTCTTTTCTAGGATAGCTTTGAGTTGATGGTTTCACACCTCCACATGTCCACTTCTTTGCAGATGGTAGGGGGAAGCTACCTTGTGTGTTACACCATATTATCCCTATAGAGCCTCGAAACTTCTTTACAAAAAATGAGAACCTTTGTATGATATCACAGTGTGTGGAACTCCAACATGGGGAAAAACAATATCTCTAAATATTTTGATGACAAGTTTTGAATCACTATTAATGATTGGTATGGCCTCTACCCATTTAAAGACATAATCCACCAAAACTAGAATGTAGCAAAATTGATATGAGGCTGGGAATGGGCCCATGTAGTCCACTCCCCAAAAGTCAAGAATCTTGACTTCCTTCCAGATCTTAAGGGGCATCTCATCTCTTTTTGTAATGTTACCTGCCCTCTGGCACTTGTCACAAGACAAGACAAAGTTGTAGGCAACCTTGGATATGGTTGGCCAAAAGAAGCCGCATTACATAACCTTTAAAGTAGTTTTCTTGGAACTCATATGGCCTCCAACAGGGCCTGAGTGACATTGATCTAGAATAAGATGAGCTTCTTCCTCAGTGATACATAGTCTATAAAGACCATCAACATAAAGCTTGAAGTGGTACGGCTCATCCCAGTGATATTGCCTCACATCATGCATGAATTTCTTTAGTGTGATGCCCGTGCATTCAGGGTGGATGACACTGGCTGTAAGGTAGTTTATGTAGTCTGTGAACCAAGGGATAGCTTTTGAACCTTTCATGAGCTAGTCATTTGGAAGAGAGTCATTAATTGAGATCTTTTCGGTTTCTAGGGTGTCGATACGATTCAAGTAGTCTTCCACAACATTCTTTGTGCCTTTCTTATCTCTTATCTCAATATCAAATTCTTTCAAGAGGTGGACCCATCTGATTAGCCTAGGTTTTGCATCTTTCTTTGCTAGGAGGTAACGAATTGCATCATGATCAATGTAGATGATGACCTTCGAACTAATGAGGTAGGATCTAAACTTGTTAAAGGCATACAAAACTGCTAAAAGTTCATTCTCAGTAGTTGCATAGTTCCTTTGAGCTTCTTCAAGGGTCTTAGATGCATATTAGACAACATGATGTTTCTTTTCTATATATTGGTCCAAAATAACACTGACTTTGTAATCACTAGCATCACACATTATTTCAAATGGGTTCTCCCAATCTAGGTCTCTGATGATAGGGGTTGATGTAAGGGCATGCTTTACATTTTTGAAACTTTTGATGCACTCTTCATCAAAGTGGAAATCATCGTCCTTCAGTAATAAGTTCTTCATAGGCTTGGTTATCTTTGAGAAATCCATAATAAACATTTTATAAAATCTTGCATGACCAAGGAATGTTTGGACCTCTCTTACATTAGTTGAGAGACCAACTTTAGAAATCACTTCTATCTTTGCCTTGTCCACTTTGATCCCTCAATTGCTGACCCTATGGACGAGGTCAATGCCTTCTTTTATCGTGAAATGTCATTTCTCCCGTTTTAGCACTATATGAGCTTCTTCACATCATTTGAGGACTAGGGAGAGGTGCTTTAAGAATGAGTTGTATGAATCTCCATACATAGAGAAATCATCCATGAAAACTTCTATAATGGTTTCACTGAGTCTACTGAATATGGCTTCCATGCAATGTTGGAAAGTGGGATGTGCATTGCAAAGTCCAAATGGCATCCTTCAAAAGGTGTATGTTCCAAAGGGGCAAGTGAATGTTGTCTTCTCTTGATCGTCTGGATGTATAGGAATTTGATAGAATCCAGAGTAACCATTGAGATAGAAAAAATATTCCTAGAGAGCCAATCACTCTAAGACTTGGTCTAGGGAAGGCATCGGGAAATGATCCTTACCCGTGGCCTTGTTCAATTTCCTGTAATAGATATGCATCCTCCAGCCAGTGGTTGTTCGAGTCGGGATGAGTTCATTATTTTCATTCTGTATCATAGTAGTTCCACCTTTCTTCAGTTCTACGTGTATCAGAATTACCCATGGCGAGTTAGATATAGGATAGATGATTCCTGTAGTGAGCAATTTGATGACTTCAAGGCGGACCACTTCTTTCATATTAGGATTCATCTTCTATTGATGTTCGACAATCGACTTGTGGTTTTCCATCATAGGTATTTTGTGCATGCAAAGAGCTTGACTGACCCTGGTGAGGTCACTCATTTTGTAGCCGAGAGCCTTTCTTCTTTCCCTTAATTATGTCAGGAGTTTATCTTCTAGTTCAGATGTTAAGTCAGAATTTATGGTAACTGGGTAGACCTTGAGATCATCCAGAAACATGTATTTCAGTCCCTCAGGTAGGGGCTTCATTTCAGGGGCCTCTGGTTTCTTGCATAGGTCTTTAGTTATGTTCACAGCCTTGAGTTCCTCAAATTTAGCTTCAGGATCTTCTCCTATAGCGTTGAGTTGGATAACACAATTCTTTACTTGTTTGTTGATGGACTCATCAATAGTTGGGTTTGTTAGAGCCACTTTTAAATGATTTGTTGATTCATGATTCTCTTCATGAGGAGTGACATTTTCTCTATGCAATAAATCAAATAGACTTCTTCTTGCATGCTTGGTCTTCGCATACTTTCAAAAACTATGAACTCGAGTATTTCCTTGCCCAGTCTGAGGAGCAAGGTTCCAACTTCAACATCAATCAAAGCTCTCGCAGTGGTAAGGAACGTACGGCCAAAGATGAGAGGGTATCTAGAGTCCTCTTTTATGTCCATGATTACAAAGTCACATGGGACATAAGAGTCTTTTCCTACCTTCAGTGGGACATCCTTAATGATTCCCAAAGGGAGAGTCATAGAATTGTCTGCAAGCTATATGGTCATGCCAGTTGGGAGAAGTTCTATAAATCATAGACTCTTGCAAAGGCTAAGTGGCATGATAGAGATGCTAGCACCGAGGTCGGCTAACCCCTTCTTACATGTGGAGTCACTGGTAAGGCATGAAATCCCAAAAGATCCTAGATCTTTTTGCTTCTTGGGCATTTTTCTCTAAATAATATTGGAGGTAGTTGTTGCTAATTTGACTGTTTCATATTCCTCGGTTATATACTTCCTTGTGAGGAGTGATTTTAAGTACTTTGACCAGGATGGTATCTCATCCAACACATCTAGAAAGGGTATATCTACATGAAGCTTCTTCATTACTTCCTTGAACTTTGTGAAATGAGTGTCGAGCTTTGTCTGCTTTGGTCGAGCTTGAAAAGGAGGATGAGGCTTGTATACTGGTATAACTGGCTCAAGCATGTCTTCTTCTTCTGCAATGACAAGTTTCTTAGAACTTGATTTGTCTGCCTTATTAGTGGTTAGCAGTTCTTTCGATTGAGATTAAGGTACTTCAGTGTCTTGAGCAATCACCAAGTCATGCTCATCTGTAACTACCACTGATGTCTTGACAGGAGGATCAGAATAGTCCTTTCCAGACTGAGTGGAAACAACTTTTAGTTGTTCTGGATGTTTAGGATTGTTCTTTAGTTGACCAGCAAAAGCTCCAACAGGTGGTTTGAGGGTAGCTGAAAATTGAGCAAGTTGGGATTCAACAGCCTTCTAATGGGCTTGCTGATTTGCTATCATAATCTATTGTGACTTTAGCATCTTCTCAATGGCTGACAGTTTGTTGTTAGAAGAGATGGGATTGTCTTGTTGTCCTTGTTGTAGTTTTGGATGTGGGACTTGGTTGAGATTCTGGAACTGAGAGGTGTTTTGATACTGGTTATAATTTCTATTCTAAAAGTTACCTCTGAAGTTCCCTTGATTCCTAAAATGTTGTTGTTGATTATACTGGAATTAATCCCGACAAGCCTCATTGTTGTTTATCTAAACTGAGTGGTTGTGAGTTTTCCACACCCGAAGGATTTCCATACAGAAAACCACGATGATTCTAGTTATGATTCGAAATATAATACCCTTGACCAGGGATGGTGTTGATGGCATTTAGATTTTCCATCTAACCATTGCCTCCTTGGGTACAAGCATTGCCCAGAATGACATCATAGAGAATATTACAGGCTACCCTAGAATGATCACTTCCTTTACATGCTTCACAATATAGAGAAGCCGACTTATAACATACCTGACCTGGGTTAAGGCTCACCCTATTTGTTTGGCTTAAATAATTTGTTTATAACTTTAATATAATTCTCTAAAGAGTTTTGTTATTGGGTGACAAACTTATGTTTCAAATTTGGTCCTATTTAAATAATGTTTGAGCAATGTTCTCTTATTTTGGACCAAAATGCAATTTACCCAAGATGAAGGGTTATATTGCAATTAGTCACATGTTGAACGTGTCATAAGTATTTTAGCATCATATGAAAGAGAATTATGCTAGGTGGTGGTTTGTAGAAAGTCTAAATTCCAAGTTTGAACTTGTTTGAATAATTCTAGTGACTTATGTACCAATTTTGGTACAAATTGTAATTTACTCAAATTGTAGGGTTGATATGAAAATTATCACCTCTAGAGTGTCCCTACTCTATCCTAGTATCATCTTGAGGATATAGAAAGAAGGAGGCATCATTTTTAAATAATTTTTTAATGATAGTATTCTTGGTGATGAAAAGACCAAGAAAGGGTTGAATGTGAAACCCCAATTTGAACTTGTATCGGGTTGTAGAGTCCATATGGGAGTTCCTATCAGCCAAGGAGCCATACAGGGGATCCCATATCGATTTTTTAACTCTTGTCTTTGTCCATGATGAGACAAGCACCTCAAGGAAGTGAAGTGTATCGGTTTTCAACTTCCTTGAAAAAGTTGTATCGGGTTGTGAATAAAGTGGTGATTGAGTTGAGATATCTTATCCAACAAGATAAGTGATGGCTGAAATATCATCTCTAAGTTATCCTCAAGTTTTTTTCATGTCAATATAAATATGAGTGCATGAAATTACAAGTGTAAACCATGCATGGACACATGGCACCTAGTAGCTTAAAATGATGACACCTCACATACACACTTTTTCATGAACCTCAAATATATATACCCTTTCTTTCACTCATAAGTGCAATTTTTGAAATTTATCACCCCCTTGCTCTTAGATATCGTGCATAGAGTCTTAGTTTTGTGCATAGGTGAAGTATTATCATGAATAGAGCTTGGGTATCAGCCATAGCAAAGTGATTTTTGCCAAGTTAAGTGATATCGCCCAAGTGAGGGATATCGACCACAAAGTGGTGATGTATCGTGCATAATGATGAGGAGCTCAAGCCTTGGACCTTTTATAAGATCATATTCAACCTTGGGAACATGAAGCTTTGGATATTGGAGCTTTGAATTTGCTCTTAAGGTGGGTTATATTACTTGAACTCAATTATGTTATTATTTACCATCAATCTTGCCTTAGTTAAATGATTCACTTTCAATTCAAAATTTCTTGCATAATTGATGAACCCATGAGCTATAGTAGTAACCTAGGACTATTGTCCATGAACTAGAATAGTAAGAACAAGATTCTAGAGGTTGATGATGATGACATCATCATGGTGCAACCCGATACTGGGTTGAACCACCTCTAATACACTTCTTACCCAATATGATGTTGAAACCCGAGATAACGATGGTTATACACCTCTAGAACGATATGGTGATGAGCATATACCTCATGGATGATATGTGACACACACATACACCTCAAGGTTGATATGGTGTGAAGCACACACACACCTCTTTTCTCGATATGGTGTGGAGCACACACACACCTCTTTGCCCGATATGGTGCGAAGCACACACACCCCTCTTTGCCCGATATGGTGTGGAGCGCGCACACACCTCTTTACCTGATATGGAAGCAAGCACACACCTCTTTGCCTGATAGGGTGGAAGAAGCTCAATCCAATACACTTGATTGAGTGATACATGTAGTATGTTATGTCGAATGATACTTTAAGACATGAATGGTTTAATGCATTTTGATAAACATGGGCCAATGTACCTTGAGAGAAGGGTTTAGCCAACATAATGGAGTAGGATGCAATTAATAACCTAGTGAGGATGAAAGAGAAACTTATACTTGTTTAATACTCATGTAATGAGTATACATTGATACTCCTATTATGAGTGGAGTCTGGATTAGGGTTGTGATTCTTGATGAATGTACTTAAAAACCCTAGTCGACTTAAAAAGGGAAACCTTAACCCTAATGAAGAGTAATGATATGATTTGAAGCTACAATAGATTAATAAAGGGAAACCTTAACCATATTAAAACCATGTTGGTAGCATGAGATAATGAGCATAGCTAAGAATGAAGCTATGATGTTTCATATAATACCAATTATATAGGTCTTTTTGACCTAGAGATAGTTGTTTCCTAGTGAGAGGTAACAAGATGTTCAATGGGACTTGTGAGCCATGTGATTAGTTGTTGGCTAGTGAGAGGTAACAAGATGTTGAATGGGCCTTATGAGCCATGTGATTAGTTGTTGCCTAGTGAGAGGTAACAAGATGTTTAATGGGCCTTGTGAGCCATGTGATTAGTTGTTGCCTAGTGAGAGGTGACAAGATGTTTGATGGGCCTTGTGAGCCATGTGATTAGTTGTTGCCTAGTGAGAGGTAACAAGATGCTTAATGGGCCTTATGAGCCATGTGATTAGTTGTTTCATAGTGAGAGGTAACAATATGTTTATAAAAGTCTCATTTAAGAAATGATAATGTTAAAAATAAACTAGGAAATGGAAATTCAGTAATATAATAATATAATAAATGGTTACAATATTAGTAATGAAATGTTGATTATACATGCTTTATGCTTATAGTCAAATAAGGGCTATAGTGTTTTTAATATGCTTAAATGAGATAAGAGGAATACTTGTATTACATAAAGGATGTGAATAAGTATGATGGCTTGGCCAAGGTATAATGCCTAGTAAAGGTGATGTGTATACAGTAATGAGTTTAAGGGATTGATATTCCATAATGAAAGTGAAAGGGGAACATAAAGGTATTCCACTACTATGGAATCCTTAGCAACATGGCAATGATATCATAGGATTGGTATCATCCAATACTTGGATTTAGTTTCATAGGATTGGTATCATCCAATACTTGGATATAGTTTCATAGGATTGGTCACATCCAATACATGGATATAGTTTCACAGGATTGGGATCATCCAATACCTGAATTTATTTTCACAGGATTGGATTGGTATCATCCAATAATTGGATTTAATTTCACAGGATTGGTATCATCCAATACCTTGATATAGTTTCACAGGATTGGTATCATCCATTACTTGGATATAGTTTCACAGGATTGGTATCATCCAATACCTGGATTTAGTTTCACAGGATTGGTATCATCTAATACCTATATATAGTTTCATAGGATTGGTATCATCCAATACCTGGATATAGTTTTATAGGATTGGTATCATCCAATACTTGGATATAATTTTGTAGGATTGGGATAACCCAATACCTGGATGCAACACTCATATGATTTGCATAATCCAATACCTAGATGTAATTTCATAGGATTGAGATAACCCAATACCTGGATGCAACACTCACATGATTGGCATAATCCAATACATGGATATAATTTCACAATGTTGGGATAATCCAATACCAGGATGCAACACTCACAGGATTGGCATAATCCAATACCTGGATATAATTTCAAAGGATTGGGATAACCCAATACCTGGATGCAATTCTCACAGGATTGGCATAATCCAATACATGGATATAATTTCACAAGATTGGGATAACCCAATATCTGGATGCAACACTCACAAGATTGGCATAATCCAATACCTGGATATAATTTCACAAGATTGGGATAACCCAATACCTGGATGCAACACTCACAAGATTGGCATAATCCAATACCTGGATATAATTTCACAGGATTGGGATAACCCAATATCTGGATGCAACACTAACAGGATTGGCATAATCCAATACCTGGATATAATTTCACAAGATTGGGATAACCCAATACCTGGATGCAACACTCACATGATTGGAATAATCCATTACCTGGATATAATTTCACAGGATTGGGATAACCCAATACCTGGTTGCAACACTCACAGGATTGGCTTAATCCAATACCTGGATATAATTTTACAAGATTGGGATAACCTAATACTTTGATGCAAACCTCACTGGATTGGAATAGTCCAATACTTGGATACAAACTTCACAGGATTGGCAAAGCCGAATACATGGACGAAATATAATGATGTATATTCATATGACTGGTACAATGCAAGACCTAGCTAGAAGATTGGCTAAGACCAATAGATGGAAATGAGAATGATTCATGGATGTCATACCATGATAATAAGTATCATAGGATAAGCTTGAGATGTTGATTTAGTATGATAGGTAAATATTACACATGTTCTTCATATTCTTTATAAAGTGAATAGATGATTTACTGCCCTATCATAGATAGTTACAATGCATTAACAGAAGAGAAATGTTTTAATCTACTTATCCACAGTGATTAACCTTGCTTAGTAATATAAAAGAACCTCTACTCAGTTTAATTTTATTTACCTATGATAATAACATTGTTGGTGGGGAGTTATATCTCTCACTGGGACAATTGTCTCACCCCGTGGGATCCACAATTTTTAGGTGGATGTGCACGTGGAGGTAAAGACCATTATGTAGAAGAAGGACAACAACAGTAGGGATAGTAGTAACAACTCATGTTGAGTGCACTGTCTGTCGTGTCTTGTAGATAGAAGTCCCATGTGTCATCTATGTACTCTCAGGTCCTTGGATTTAGTACGTGATGGTTTTATGAACAATCTGAGAATTTGGCTTGTATGCCTTAAGATTCGATGTCTCTTTAGCATATATTTTGACAAAGCAATTGTTATATGTCAACCTCGAGATGATATGGTTCAATGTATGTACAATGTGAACCCTGATGTATATAAAGTTTTGAAATGGATCTCTTTGCAAAATGCCTTTAATTTTTAGTGATTTTTTTAATCCGCTGCTTATGTTTATTCTGCATAATTAGTATTGACTTGGCTATCTATTTGATGGTTGTCGTTACAAAGTTTGGTATCGGAGCCTAAGATTTGCTGAGTCTATAGAGACAAAGGACTAAGGTGTTGAGTCTGTTCTACTATTCTCCAATATATCTTATAGTGACTTCTACTTATGCAGAAGGAGGGATATAGCTTAAATATGTCTAGAGAACATGAGGATCACGTCGTTGAGAGCAATGTTGTTGCACCAGTTGGAGGTGTAAGGAATCAGAGAAGAGAGGAATCAGTGCCTAAGAATCCCCATTTTGATGAAGCTATGATAGAAAACCCAACCTTTCATGCTCTTTTTGGGCAAGTCATGACCACAATGATGCATATGGCAGACCGAATGCCAGCACCAGCACCTAGGGCACCAATTCCCAATGAGGAACATGGATCTAGTAAGACTTTTGAATGAATATGCCATGTACGAGCTGTAGACTATGCTGGGACAACTGACCCAACATATGTTGATCTATGGCTCACTAAGTTAGAAAAGGCTTTTAAGATCCTTAGTATCCCAGATGTTGACAAAGTCAAACATTTTGTATACCTTTTGAAGGGTAGTTCTAGCCATTGGTGGGCCATAGAAGAAGTAAAAAGGAATGATGAAGAGGTTGGTTGGGAGAAATTTTGTTGAGAATTCATACAATAAGTATTTTCCAAGAACATACTTAGATGAAAAGATCTCACAATTTGAGAAGGTTCGGCAGGGAACCATGTCAATAAATGAATATGAGGCTAGGTTTACGGAACTTTTGCCGTTTTGTCCTCAAATGGTTGTTACTGAGCAGGAGAAGATTCGATGTTTTGAGAAAGGATTGAATGTTGAGTTGTCTATTTTGATAGTTGTGTTAGAAAGTAGAGAGAGATTTGCCACATTTATGGAGTCAATTCGGAGGATAGAAAGGTCTATGACAAAGAAACATGAGGAAAACCTCAAAAGGAGGTCTACACAATCACAAAAACAATGGATTGGTGGTACTAAACAACAAAGTTTTTAGTAACACCAGTTCACCCACAATATAGTACACCAATGCAGTGGTCACCAAGTGAGGGTCGAGCTTGCCATAAATGTGGACATATAGGACATCTTAGGTAGCAGTGTCCAAGAAGAAATAACGGCGTGACCCAATAGTCAAGGCATAATCTGTAAAACCCACAAGGACCCTACTTTAGTGGAGCAGAAGGCCAAGGATGAAGACAAGTCTCACAGTTTGGTCCATCTACTTCTGATGGTAGAGGAAAAAGGCAATACCAGATGACAACTGATTCCATGTATTGAGTCAGACTAGACACTAGATAACTCGTAAGAGGTAACATGTCAAGATAGTACTTTTTATTCAGAATTATCTTTCCTTTTCTACTCTCTTCCTACTAATTATAAGAAAGGTAGTTGTCGTTGAGCTTCCTTTATTTAGTTCCATGAGGACATAAGGAAGAGATGTAAAAAAAACACCTAGAGAAAATTTGAGATATTAAGTAGTAAAACATAAAGAGATGAAACACAATATAATTCAAATGCATATTGCCTAATTTCAATTCTTGAATACCCTAGCTAGGTATTCATCTATTGAAGGAAAGGTAAGTATGGTACTCTTAGATTACTATCTTTCTGATTACTCTGATCAAGTAGTCATTTTGAGACAATCTAAAGAGCATAATGAGGTAGGAGATGTGGCAAGGATATTTCTACCATATCCTAATTGTTATATGAAGGAATCTGAGTTAATCATAGATCAACTTATAAAAAAAAGAAGATGTTAGCATAATGTATACCTTGGTCTGGTGGCCTAGAGGTAATAGTTACATGATAAAAGGTGACAATGTTCAGTAATAAACTAAGAGTTTGAATACCCATATGTAGTAAGCATGAGGATGATAATGCTAAGGGATGATGACATGTAATCATCCTTATAATTCCTATGCTGAAGGCAAGGAACCTATGAGGAAACAAGATTGAATGACACATGAATAGTTGAAAGTTCATGTAATAATCAAAGTAGGTGATAACCTCTTTTCTTTAATAAACAACCCTGGATGATGATGGACGATAAAAGGACTATATTTCCTTATGTTCTTTCTTTTCAAGAACATGACAATCAAGTAAGTCTTATGACACTTGATGTGAATGGATTAGAAGTAATCTTTTAGATGGATACTTTAAAAAGTATCAACTAGTCTTGGATTTTAGTTCCAAGACAAAGTATATGTGATAAGTAATGCCCCGAGATGAAAGAAAGGTCTGACTATATGTTTTGTTTTGGTAATAACAACATAGGATGGAAATGATAAGGATGTGATGTATTTTTGACACATGTAACTAATACTGAGGTAAGGAATTCTTGTGTCTAAGATTTTTTAAAGGTATGAGATGATGAGGATATGACTCCTAATAAGATGAATAATATTTGGTTATCTAGAAGAGCCAACTTTGAGATTAGTCTAGTTACATATTGTAGTATGCATACCATATGTTAGGGGTTTGTGTTCTGCATAAACCTGACATCATCAAGGATTTATGAGTTGAAAGAACAATTGTAGAATCATTTTGTAAAAACCTTATCAAGCTAAAAATAATTCCTTAGAATATCCCAATCTAGATCTGTTGAGGCAGCTATACATAACATCTACAGATACCTCCGAGATAAGTTCTTCATTGATAAGTAGCCTCTCCTTATGATAAGAAAATAAACAACTAATGGGATAGTTGATACAAGTCATAAGAAAGTTTAGTGTTGTGTCAGTAGATTAGAGTGGCACAGTAGATGTATGATAAGACTTGTAGTTCCAAGTAGGTGACAAAACGTGACTCTGGTCTTTCCTTGAAGGTGAAATGCTAAACTAATTAAGGAGTATGGAAGACTCCCAAGGTCAAGAATCTTATCACATAAGTTGTAAGTTGAGAAGGTGACAAATCAGTGAGGTTTGACACCTGAGTTAAATAATGTATGTATAATGCCTCTCTGACTAAGAAAAGTGTTACCTGACATAGAATTGACACTACAGTCATTAATGAAAAGGACAGTGGAACATGTGTCTTGTATGATAGATTCTATGATTACCTTGTATGGAGGAACTACATGCTGGTCAAAGTTCTATGGCATCTCCATGACATTAAGATGTTATGAGGAGGCTTGATAATATGATGCATGAATAACAATTGTCTTCCTTCATCTGGGATTTCGGGGACGAAATCCTTGTTAGGGGTTTATAACTTGTAACATCCCTGACCTGGGTTAAGTCTCACCCTATTTTTTTGTCTTAAATAAGTTTCTTATTACTTTAATATAATTCTCTAAAGAATTTTTTTATCAGATGACAAACTTATGTTACAAATTTGGTCCTATTTAAATAACGTTTGAGCAATGTTCTCTTGTTTTGACCAAAATGCAATTTACCCAAGATGAAGGGTTATATTGCAATTTGTCACATTTTGAACGTTCCCTAAGTATATTAGAATCATAATAAAGAGAATGATGCTAGGTGGTGGCTTGTGGAAATCCTAAATTCCAAGTTTGAACTTGTTTGAATAATGCTAGTGACTTGTGTACCAATTTTGGTACAAATTATAATTTACTCAAAATGTAGGGTTGATATGCAAATCACCACCTCTAGAGTGTCCCTACTCTCTCCTAGTATCATCTAGAGGATATATAAATAAGATGGCATCATGTTTGAATAATTTTTTGATGATAGTATTTTTGGTGATGAAAAGACCAAGAAAGGGTTGAATGTGAAACCCTAATTTGAACTTGTATCGAGTTGTAGAGTCCACATGGCAGTGCCTATCGACCAAGGAGCCATAGAGGGGATCCCATATCAGTTTTTGAACTCTTTTCTTTGTCCATGATGAGATAAGCACATCAAGGAGGTGAAGTGAATCATTTTTCAACTTCCTTGGAAAAGTGGTATCGGGTTGTGAATAAAGTGGTGATTGAGTTGAGATATCTTATCCAACAAGATAAGTGATGGCTGAAATATCATCTCTAAGTTATCCTCAAGTGTTTTGCATGTCAAGATAAATATGATTGCATGCACGGACAAGTGTCAACAATGCATGGACACGTGGCACCTAATAGCTTAAAATGATGACACCTCATATACACACTTTTTCATGAACCTCAGGTATATATACCCTTCCTTTCACCCATAAGTGTCATCCCCTTGCTCTTAGATATCATGCATACAGTCTTAGTATTGTGCATAGGTGAAGGAGTATCGTGCATAGAGCTTCGGTATAGGCCATAGCAAAGTGATATTGGCCAAGTTAAGTGATATCGCCCAAGTGAGGGATATCGACCACAAAGTGGTGATGTATCATTCATAGTGTTGAGGAGCTCAAGCCTTGGACCTTTGATAAGCTCATCTTCAACCTTAGGAATGTGAAGCTTTGGAGCTTGGATCTTTGAAGTTTCTCTTGATGTGGGTTATATAACTTGAACCCAATTATGTTATTATTTACCATCAATCTTTCCTTAGTTAAATGATTTACTTTCAATTTGAAATTTCTTGCATAATGGATGAACCCATGAGATCTAGTCGTAACCTAGGACTGTTGTCCATGAACTAGAATAGTAAGAACAAGAGTCTAGAGGTTGATTATGATGACATCATCATGGTGTAACTCGATACTGGGTTGAAGCACCTCTAACCTGATATGGTGTTGAGGGATACACTTCTTACACAATATGATGTTGAAACCCTAGATAATGATTGATATACACCTCTTTTCCTGATATGGTGTGAAGCAAACACACACACCACTTTTCTAGATATGGTGTGGAGCACACACACCTCTTTACCTGATATGGAAGCAAGCACACACCTTTTTTCCCGATAGGGTGGAAGCATCTCAATCCAATACACTTGATTGAGTGATACATGGAGTATGTTATGTCAAATGATACTTTAAGACATGAAGGCTTTGATGCATTTTAATAAACATGGGCCAATGTACCTTGAGAAAAGAGTTGAGCCAACCTAATGGAGTAGGATGTAATCAATAACCTAGTAAGGATGAAAGTGAAACTTATATTTGTTTAATACTCATGTAATGAGTATACATTGATACTCCTATTATGAGTGGAGTCTGGATTAGGGTTGTGATTCTTGATGAATATACTTAAAAACCCTAGTCGGATTAAAAAGGGAAACCTTAACCCTAATGAAGGGTAATGATATGATTTGAAACTACAATCGGTTCATAAATGGAAACCTTAGCAATATTAAAACCATGTTGGTAGCATGAGATAATGAGCATACCTATGCATGAAGCTATGATGTTTCATATAATACCAATTATATAGGTCTTTTTTACCTAGAGATAGTTGTTTCCTAGTGAGAGGTGATAAGATGCTCAATGTGCTTTGTGAGCCATGTGATTAGTTGTTTCCTAGTGAGAGGTAACAAGATGTTCAATGGGCCTTGTGAGCCATGTGATTAGTTGTTTCCTAGTGAGAGGTAAAAAGATGTTCAATGGGCCTTGTGAGCCATGTGATTAGTTGTTTCCTAGTGAGAGGTAACAAGAAGTTTAATGGGCCTTGTGAGCCATGTGATTAGTTGTTTCCTAGTGAGAGGTAACAAAATTTTTAATGGGCCTTGTGATCCATGATATTAGTCCTAGTGAGAGGTAACAATATGTTTATAAAACTCTCATGTAAGAAATGATAATGTTCAAAATAAACTACAAAATGGAAATTTAGTAACATAATAATATAATAAATGGTTACAATAATAATAATGAAATTGTGATCATAAATGCTTTATGCTTATAGTCAGATAAGGGCTATAGTGTTTTGAATATGCTTAAATGAGATAAGAGGAATACTTGTATTACATAAAGATGTGAATAAGTATGATGGCTTGGCCAAGGTATAATGCCTAGTAAAGGTGATGTGTATTCAGTAATGAGTTTAAGGGATTGATATTCCATAATGAAAGTGAAAGGGGGACATAAAGGTATTCCACTACTATGGAATCCTTAGAAACATGGCAATGATATCACATGTTTGGTATCATCCAATACTTGGATTTAGTTTCACAGGATTGGTATCATCCAATACTTGGATATAGTTTTACATGACTGGTATCGTCCAATACCTAGACATAGTTTCACAGGATTGGTAACATCCAATACATGGATTTAGTTTTACAAGATTGGTATCATCCAATACCTGGATTTAGTTTCACAGGATTGGTATCATCCATTGCCTGGATATAGTTTCACAAGATTGGTATCATCTAATACCTGGATATAGTTTCACATGATTGGTATCATCCAATACCTAGATATAGTTTCACAGGATTATTATCATCCAATACCTAGATTTAGTATCACATGATTGGTATCATCCAATATGGGCACATTAGGTTAGCTGGATTTACTGAAATCCTGTATTTTATCCATCCTGCATTACTGAAATACTACATTCTCAAAATCCCACAAAATAAGATTTTTTGTTTGGTTTGTTGCATTTTGTAAGTGTGGGATTTTTTTTTCATGTCATCTGTCTTGCCAATGTTGGATTTTGGGGTCCGGGAGAATTTTGATGGAGACCAAAATGTGGATTCCTATTCCGTCTGGAAATCCCGTGATTAGCCAAATTTCTCCAATGTCAAAAACCAAACATAAAATTTGATGAAATGGAGTCCAAAATACAATCCAATACGGTAAGATCCAGGTAACCAAACATACCCTACCTGGATATAGTTTCACAGGATTGGTATCATCCAATACCTGGATAAAGTTTCACAGGATTGGTATCATCTGATACATGTATATAATTACACAGGATTGGGATAACCCAATACCTGGATGCAACAATCACAGGATTGGCATAATCCAATACCTGGATATAATTTCATAGGATTGGGATAACCCAATACATGGATGCAACACTCATAGGATTAGCATAATCCATTACGTGGATATAATTTCACAGGATTGGGATAACCCAATACCTGGATGCAACACTAATAGGATTGGCATCACCCAATACCTGGATATAATTTCACAGGATTAGGATAACCCAATACATGGATGCAACACTCACAAGATTGGCATAATCCAATACCTAGATATAATTTCGAAAGATTGGGATAACCCAATACTTGGGTGCAACACTCACAGGATTGGCATAATATAAAACCTGGATATAATTTCACAGGATTGGGATAAGCCAATACCTAGATGCAACACTCACAGGATTGGCATAATCCAATACATGGATATAATTTCACAGGATTGGGATAACCCAATATCTAGATGCAACACTCACAGGATTGTAGTAATCCAATACTTGGATATAATTTCACATGATTGGCATAACCCAATACCTGGATGCAAACCTCACAGGATTGAAATAGTCCAATACCTGGATACAAACCTCACAGGATTGGCAAAGCCCAATACCTGGACAGAATATAATGATGTATATTCACAGGACCGGTACAATCCAATACTTGGCTAGCAGATTGGCTGAGACCAATAGATAGAAATGAGAATGATTCATGAATGTCATACCATGATAATAAGTATCACAGGATAAACTTGAGATGTTGATATAGTATGATAGGTAAATGGTACACATGTTCTTCATATTCCTTATAAAGTGAATAGATGATTTACTACCCTATCATATACAATTACAATGCTTTAATAGAAGTGAAATGTTTTAATATTCTTATCCACAGTGATTAACCTTGCTTAGCAATATGAAAGAACCTCTGCTTAGTTTAATTCTATTTACATGTGATAATAACATTGTTGGCGGAGAGTTATATCTCTCACTGGGACAATTGTCTCACCCCGTGGGATCCACAATTTTTAGGTGAATGTGCATGAGGAGGTAGAGACTGTTCTATAGAAGAAGGACAACAACAGTAGGGTCAATAGTAACAGCTCAGGTTGAGTGCATAGTTTGTCATGTCTTGTAGATAGAAGTCCTATGTGTCATCTCTGTACTCTTAGGTCCTTGGATTTAGTACGTGATGGTTTTATGAACAATATGAGATTTTGGCTTGTATGCCTTGAGGTTTGATGTTGCTTTAGTATATATTTTGACAGAGAAAATGTTATATGTTAAGCTCGAGATGAGATGGTTTAGTGTATGTACAATGTGAACCTCGATGTATATAACGTTTTGAAATGGATTTCTTTGCAAAATGGTTTTAATTTTTAGTGATTTTTTAATCCACTACTTTTTATTATTCTGCATAATTAGTAACAATTTGGTTGTTGGTTTGGTGGCTTTAATTACATGACTTGACTTGCTCTTGTTGTCGAGGGGACGAGCACTACCTTTCATAGGCGTTGAAAGACGATACAAGGTTGTCTTTCTTGGCAACTAGTAGCTTTAGAGATTTGGCGATAGACTTGTACTCAGGACTACTTTATGCCATAGCTACCTTCAACACTCCTTTGCCCACATATCTACCCCAGTTGGATTGATTTTTAGCTCCAAGGGTGATAACCTTCCATGCGCTATCATAACTTTGACGCATGAAGTTTCCCCCAGATGAGGAGTCTAGAAACTTCTTGATATCATCATCCACACCTCTATAAAATATTTCAATGAGTTTATTCTTAGGTATGACATGGTGGGGACACTTGCATAGCAACTCATTGTATATTTCCCATGCTTCTTCCAGGGTTTCTCTGGGGACCAGAAAAAATTGTGTTATCCGGCCTCTAATATCATAGGTGAGGGAAGCAGGGTAGAATTTTTCCAAGAATGCATTTTAAAGTTGTTCCCAAGTGGTGATGGGGTTGTATTGCAATGAGTTATACCAACTCATGGATTTATCTGCAAGGGACTATTTGAAGAGACAGAGTCTGATGACATCATCTGTAACTCCATTATGCTTTGTCATAGTGCATAAATCTATAAACCTCGGAAGATGTTCTTGACTATTCTCGCCTTCCTTGCCATAGAAAAAGTTATTTTGAAGTAGTGTAATTCAATGTGACTTGATCTCAAAATTTGGAGCAGCGATGGGAGGAGGTTGTACTGGGTGTTGAATGTCAGTAGTCTTAGGGATTGATAACTCTCTAAGTTCCTTCTATGACTCAGCTTGTTGAGCTGCTACTTGAGCTGCTGCTTGAGTTGCTTGGATTTCTGCTTGAACCGCAACTTGGGCTTCTTGCATAAGCCTTTTCCTTTGTGCATTAAGGTCTTGATTTACCCTTCGGGAAATTTCCTCCTCTTTTGCCATCCTATCTTGGTTCTCTCTACTCTGATGACAAAAGGTTCATTCTGTCTCAGGGTCAAAAGCTAGCACTAGGGTGAAAAGTGTCTGAGTGGTGCATGCACTAGTCTTTAGGGGTACTTGGGATGGAAAGATATTTTGGAAGTTAGATGGATGTAGTAGAACTAGATTCAAGTATATGATCAATAGTATCAAAGATAAAAGTAAAATACTAGATTAATATGTGGTTTTTACTGAACTAACAAACTCACTTAAGGCTGAAATCCCTAAGTTCTTACTAAAACCTTGTGAAATAGTACCACCTGCAAGCACACGGGTCTTATCATAGTATAGTTAAGGATTGAATCCCAAGGGACAACGTTTTTAAGAATCTTGCTAGCTTAATCCAGATCGACAAAGACTAATATTTAGAATAAGAGTTGATTTGGGTTTAGTTAAACTAATTGCAAGGAAAGTAAAAGGGCGGGATTAAAATTGAGTTTAGATTAATAATGGGAATCACTGGGGTGGAATTGGGTTTCACCACCTATACACATACAAACACATCCATGCAAGATACAATTATCCAAATGGAGTAGCAAACCATCTATTTGGAAATAAAGTTTGTGTAAGCATCTCCATTGGCTCGATGTCTCGTTACCCACGGTTCACACACCTACTACTCCAGAGATATTGTAATAACCCCGCCTCCTGGTAACCCCCAATTAAGGGAGACCAAGTGGTCAGAGCCGTTATCCCAATTTACGGATCAAAGGTTTGACAAATAATCAATAATATTTATTAAATTCTACGAGACTATACTAAAAAGATGAAATAAAATAAAATTTTTGCATACCTTTTAAAAAACTTGGATTACTAAACTTCTATCCAAATATGGATGCTATTCTAAGTAATCCTCCTTGCACTTTAATTCATGTATTCACAATATGCCAATTTACTGTTTGTCCTTTTGGGTTTGTACCTAAAACGCCGACAAACAAAATGTCGGTCAACATAAATGAATATGTTGGTATGTGGGGGGAAACAGAAATTTTGCAACTATGATAACAATGTAATCAATCAAATATCATTCAACAGCCAAGATTACATTTTAAGAAATACTACTCAATCCTTACATATCCCCTATCTCTGTGTTGTCCCTGCAGCGGACTTGGATACTACCTCTCTCACATGGTAGATCCTCACCCCCATGGCCATACCTCATAGGAAGCCAATACTTAGGGTTGTGGAGTCGCATGGCCCTACCCAAAGGTAGCCCAATCCCTGACTCGAGGTGACTTGATGGACCTACCCCATTGGTAGCCATGTATTAAGTCATCCAATGACATGTTGGACCTACCCATAGGTAGCCATGTACTAGGTCAATCTATCAAGCTATAGTGAGGACTAGGATCTGAGCTAGTAGGCACGTATCTTAGGTGATAATCATATCCACATTAGGTTGCAAGAATTAAATTCATCCAATAGTTTAATTCAAGTCACCGATGAAAACTTCAAAAATTCTCAGAAAACTGATTCGGGATATTCATAAGCGTAACCACATACCCGTAACTATAGTTTTGGTGACAGATTCAACTAAGCAGAGAAACCCAATCAAGCAAGCAAGTATGCCTAGAAATCATGAAATAAATGTACAAATTTCCTTTTATCATTATTTATCCAAACTCATCTTGTTTCTTAGCATTTCTATTCCAATCTTAGGGTTTCCTTTGACATTAGGGTTTTGCCTCCACTTTTAGTATTGTGAACCCTAATTCAACTAAACTACATAAAAACCTTAAATTTCTCATCTTAATACTCCTAACAGAACTAGGATCATTATTTAGTAACTTATTTCCTTAATCCGAAATAAACATGGTTTTTCTCCTTTTTCACCCTAAATTAGGGTTGATATATGTATTATCCTCGATTTATAGATTAAAACCCTAAATTAGTCATCTTTGCATGCAAAACGGATTGAAACTCTATTTTAATATTCAACAGGTTAATACTTATCAAATTAACCTATTAAACCACAAAGATTCATTCTTTATACTCAATTGGGGTTTCCAATTACCTTTTAATACATTTTTCTATAAAATTAATACGCTTTTGCAAAATGAGATAGAACTAGCTTACCAAACCATTTTTATATTGTTCCTCGTATTCTTCTAAGCAACTTTCATATATAAACTTTTCTCATCGGAGTTTTCTAGCAACAAGTATGATTTTTGCAAAAAAAAAACATTTTTCTATAATTTTGATTAGAAAGGGTGAATTACCCAATTTTTGCTGTCGTTCGATCAATGTGTTGCTGGTCCGCCCTTTAGATCCGACGCTCTGCATCACGCACCTCCACTTCGTGAGGCAACTTAGTGTGTCGACCCTGGGATCGTTGGATCTCCTCGCGAGTCCACGATGGTCCTTGATCGTAGGGTATTTACTCGTCATCCTCTCCTTTCCTTATTGTTCATGCGGTGGTGCTGAGGTGGATCCCTCACCGGAGAGAGAACAATCCAGCAAGAGAGAGAGAGATGGGGCTTGGGAAATAGTCGTTAGGGTTTGTGAGGGTGAGAGGAAGTGAGTCGGGGTCTTTATATAGGACTAGGTGGGATCCTACTAGGGTTTCTTATCCTCTCCGCCAATTGCTCCCTAGCCCAATTGGGCATTTCATCTAGTCGAGATGAAAACCCACCAACATAGGGTCGGGAAGCTTCGGTCCCCTCTCCCGGACTCGATGGAACAATTTCCATGAGTGCACATGCGCTGGATCAAGAGGAAATCAAAGGGGAAAGTTCCCCCTGTACTCGGCCAGAGTCTGAGTTTCCCTGGAACTTGATGATGAGCGGTGCCCGTTGGATCAAGATCCAACAACCCACATCTTACGCGTTCAAGCAAAAGGAAACAATTTTCCTATTTTTCAAGATAAAACACATTTTTGAGGATAATTTGAAAAATCCATAACTCTCAATCTATAACTTCTTTTTATCTCAAATTCTAAGGGAATATCGTTTATGATTTAATCTCCCATCATGCCAAAATTGGGATCATTATCTAAAGAAAACAAGTCTTTTTCTTTAGTTGCAAGTTAACACTTAAATATTTATATTTTCCACATATTTTCTCTTTCCCTAGCCATTATATTATTATCCTGAGTTCCTTGAACCTCAAGGAACCTTAATATTTCAAAATTCCAACTTGGGAAATATTCCTTAGCCTTTTATTCTTCTTTAATCTATTTTCTTATTTATTCCTTTATCCAATTGAATTCTTTTTTCTTTTCTTTTTCTTTTTCTCTCAATTGGGCTCAATAGCTAATAAATCCCATTAAGAAAACAAACAAGGCTATTAGGCATCAAAATCATTCAAATCAAACCATAAAATCAACCATTGATTTCATTTATCTTTTAAAATGAGATTTGATCTCATTACATGGTTTAGGAAAATGGGGTTATAACAGATATCCCTTCGGATGTTCTCGTCCGTGAATCAACCATGTTAATCGATATTCAAATCCTAAGTATTAAAGTTCTCTCAAAAAAGGAATGTAATAGATCATGCAAGGCAGGTGATCAATCCACAAATCATGCATTAAACAATTAACAATGAAATGGAAATTTATATACAAGCCATGGAATGTTATAATATGAACACGTAAGTATGGGTAGTGGGCCTCGTCCCCGCACCCCAACGAGACTGCCGCCTCCTACATTTGTGCACCTAGTGTGATGCTTAATCCTACAATGGAGACGAATGGATTTGAGAGCAACTAGGAAAATCATATATATGAGCCTATTTAGGGGGCATATGAGAGCTTTCAGTGCAAAATTGGGCAAAAAATGGAGAAAAAACTAAGATGAGTATGCGTTCATCAGATTTCCATGTGTTGCCCAGGAGTGTAAGCATAGCTCCATGAAAATACAAAGTTGTAGTGGCATATAAGTTATATTACATGTTCTTTGATGTTTAATAGTGGACGGGCTATAGTTTTGACTTGTGTTGCTCGGAGACTGAGGTGAGGTTCATTGTCTTTGTCTTGTCTTCAACATGATAAGGTTGGTGCTCCTTTGCAACATACTCCAAGATAGGGATGTCTCTAAACTCGACATACTTTTTGTTGTAGATTTGTGCTACCTCGCTGAAGTTGCTGGACAACTATTGGATAGTCTTCTTGTCTTTAGATACTTTTGGGTTTTTTTATATTTGTAATTGTTTGGGTTTTTGTTTATTTAACATTTTTTAGATCTTACAAGGTTCAATGAGGATATGGTAGAGCGTGACTGAACAACCACTCTGAGAATTCTAAAACATTAGGGTGTTTATTTTCTAAAAAGATTTTTTTTGGGTATGTGGAGAGACCTAGTCCTTATTATGTTAAGATCTTCCTCACAATAGTTTTGGCATTCCTCTCCATTATAGAAAGGACTATTGAAAGTTTGTAGTTCTTCTACATACTTGGTATTAAAGATGGTGTTGGCATTCCATCGTTCAGTCATGTCGTAGACATTTTTGTATTGGTCATGTGTGATACCATAGTCTTCTTCTTGGACCTTAGATTCAAAGGTCTCTGTGTTGTCTTTCCTGGGCCAGTTGGGGAAAATCCACAGAGGATCACAGTTTCCTACTTCTGGTGGTCTCTCCACCCCTTCTGGTGTTGGATAAATGATTTTTTTCCAGAGAACATGTCATCTTTATGATATGTGATGCTCTTATCAATGTCAAAATGCTCAGGGCATGACTCATTAACAATCAGAGTAGGCATCCTTTTAATTGTGTCCTCATCTAGAGGAATGACTTTGTTCTTAGATAGTTGGTTGTTCTAAGTGGTTCAGATTCCCTGGTCTTTGTTAGTTATATAAGTGATCTCCCGATGCTGGTGGTGATCTTGGGATAGTCCTCATGGTTTTCATCATTGACCTCTTACATGTAGTAAGGTAATGTCACGAGAATAATTTCCATAGATGGATCTGGATAGTCTTCAGTGATAGATACAGTACATGGAAAATCTAGATGGGGACCCATTGCTTGGGGCCAAGATCCCACTTATATAGTACCCTAATTCGATTCTCTTCTTCTAGACGACTACATTGACCATGACAACTTAAATCTCAAGTCAGCTGTAAAATGTTAAGAAAATATCTTCAAGTTAAGTCATTTGTAGTGGGCTACAACATTGTGGGATTCCAATACAATATCCACCCAGTTATCCAAGGTCATTTATAGGATGCTCCATTGAACCTTAAACCCAACTCTTTCTATCCAGGTGGGCTATGGATGATCTCTATCTGTCCTTTTCATAAAACTCTACTCCTCTATTAGTATGAATCTTCATCTCCTAATATCATCTTCATTAAAGCATGCAATAGTGTTAGGGTTTTGGACTGAACAATGATGACGGGGTGGCCTAACTAGTATTTTATCTTTTGGTGTAGTAATGAGGGAATAATTCATCTTTGATGAATCCATGGCCTCCTTTGGGGAAGGGGGGACTCGAGTCCATGACCAAAAATGGGACATTGAACATTTGAGGTATTGTTTGCATCTCTCGAGTGATTTCTCCCAGAGCATTTTTAATTAATCTGTCAAAAGAGGTTTCTTTCTACATCATATATTGCAGGTCGTATGAATCCTTCTCCTAGTTGATTAGTATCTTTAAGGGACACACATCGAGGTAGACTCCATTTTTTATAAAGTAAAAGGGTTACTTTAGGACGGTGTATATTGCAGTGATACAAAAGGGCATGTTGTGACCTCCTCCCTATAAGATCTCAACTTCAGATAATAAGATCAAGTGTTGGTTTGTGATTGACCTAATGGTGGATATAAGATATTTTGTTGCTTGTCTTAAGAAACGTACACCCCTTCTAGAGTCATCATGACTGCTTCTCAATGTGCTAGGGAATATTTCATCACTTCCACCAGAGATAGTTGCCCTTTGAGTTCATTGAGGAACTTGATTACATATGAGCCTTTAGGGTCAGTCTCACTATTCCTCAGGTTTCGGTGGTATCTTCTTGGTATCAATGAATGGAATGGGGATTTTGCTAACCCTATCTTCTATAATGCTTGATGGGACTCTTATATAAGTAACCACCTTTTCATTATCCTTATCAAGATTCAATGGCACCTCTAGTGTGAGAAAGAATGAATCTTCCTTTTTCATGATGAAAGAGGATGTTGATGCTGACACATAAAGCATAGGGCAAGGGATTGGAGGGAACTATGTCTTTGGGACCCAAACCTTTTGTACTTGTGGATGTATAGAAGCTTTCCATGTGTTGGTTGTTCATTCCCTCTATCCCTAGTGGGCCCATGTATGATGATTGGAACACTTTCTACCCCTGGTGGGCTCTCTGTATTCAAATCAATCTTTTGATGTGTGTAGGAATTATTTTCCTATGTTCTCAGACCGAGGCTGTGATAGGAACACTTTGTGACCAATTCTTGATTTCTTACTCGAGAGGGAGGATGAGTCAACAGGGCAAGTCTTCAGGTGATGAGATCGTGGTCAGTATTTTGGTGGACAAAGGCCCCTCCTCTTATGTCACTATGTTGACTTTGCCATCATCTATCAAGTCTTGTAAGGCCTGCTTGAGCATGATAAGGAAATCTATCTTTTGGTACTTTGCTTGGAGGAAGTCACAAAAGGTGTCAGTGTTGTACCTCTTTGGAGAAGGATGCAACACATCCCTCATGAATGGGAACTTGAGTAGATGCTTGATATCCTACAAGATAGTACTAATAGAAGCTCCCAAGGGAGTAAACTTCCTTTTTGGTTTAGGTGGTTCTCTAGGGATGGAGTTGAGGTTTCTATATTGGCATGTGGTGTCGAGTTACTGACTACTAAAGGTGTATTTGTGATGTTTTCTACATTGATGGCTGGAAAGGTAGTATTACGTGACCATAGTAGTTTATTGGTGAACACGCATACTGCGGGATAAGGTATTGAGGTTTATAGTTGGGTGGCATCATATGAGACAATTGTTGTTGATGCGTTGGGGCATGATAGTTTGTGTCATTTTTGGATGCACCGATGAGGTCTATAATGTTGGTGGCTTTAGCTTACCCATCATTGGAGGGATGAGTATTACCCATACCATGGAATTTGCTATATTTCTTTCATCCACCTGGACTCCAAACTAGGTGTTGAAGATGTGGTCACTGGCTGGAAGGTGAGGCCTATGTTTTGACTGCCCCCTTTCTTGGTTGAATTTATTATTTGTATACCTACTTATATGATCTCACAAAAGGTGATTTAACATTACAAAGATAAAGGTGAGTGAGAGCTTCCATGGTGGCTCTGATCACCATGATAAACACTTCCATATCTATAGGCTTGAATTCCAACTAAGAAGCCACTTCTCTCCACCGTCTAACAAACTCAAAGAATTTTTCATCTGCCTTTTACTATAGTTCTCTGAAGTCTTCTCTAGATAATATTTGGTTCATATTCGAGGCATACTGATTGATGAACTTCTTTGCCATCTTTTCCCATGTGATAATGGCATGCATGTCCTTCTTATTATACTAGGAAAAAGTAAGACCATTAAAGGTCCATGTGAAATAGCATATTAGTACCCTATAGTCATTATGGACATCCACCATATCTGATAAATATGCCTTGACGTGGTCCATATGATAAACCTTCTTGGATTACTCATGGAACTTTGGCATGTTGAAGTATTCTGGAATTTTTGCATTGGAAAGTGGCAAAAATCAATGAATGTTTTCTTATTGTCCTTCGTCCCTTCTAGTTGTTGGATCTTTTGCATGATGATGAGTAGTAGGGCATCAACAACAGATACTTCTTGTGTAATATCTTTTGGGTGTGTGACCACCTCATGTATCACATTCACTTAGTGGAGTGGTGATACAGAGGGTGCATGCTAGGTACAAACCCTTAACCATTCAATATTGCATTTGAAACTTTGTGATGGTGTCAGCAATCTTGGCCACTTGGGGGTTTCCCTGTGCGGTCACAACTTCTTTTTCTTTCTTTTTCCCTCTAGCTTCTCCCTTAGGATTGAAGAAGTACAAACTATCTCCAAAGGTATCAAGACTCCCCCAATGTTCTTAAATGGATAACTTTCATAGAGCCCTAGCTCAAATGTTTCTAGTTGAGGTGGATGGGAACTCCACATGTTGTATATATGGGAAGAATGATGTGGATGACCCATTCTATGTAGCTCCTTTCCTAATGAATCTTGGATGGTACAATTTTCCTACATATGCTAAATTTGATGGAGGTAGGAAGGGGTTGTTGAGAAACTTATCTTGCACAATTCCTTCTTGAGTGACAATCATCTCACATACAAAAGTTGCTTCCATGCATTTCCCCTCCTTTTTTGATTTCTCTTGCTTGATGTGTATGGAATCCTCCATGGAGCACCATTGGAAAGAAAATTTGTATTGCTCCCCTTATTCATATGGAATAATCGTTGGAGAGACCGACTGAAGTATGAGATTCTTGATTTTCTCATAATGCCTTGAAATGCACACTAGAGGGATTAAAAACATGGTGCCACAATATTAAAAAATACTCCATGTTTTGGGACTGGTCCCTCTACACGCATGACATTAGACACAAAATTAAACTGACTTCCCCTTTAGTCAAGGAAGTGTATAAAGAGGAGTACTCCTATTATTCTTGCAACATTCTTGTGAAGAAAGACACCTATAGTCTTGATTTTAAAGTAATTGTTTCTTTTGATGGCTTTTCATACCCCTAGCTTGTGTTATATGAAGGAACTTATTCACTTTTGTATGATACATGCTTCTCAATGCCATGGAAGAAGGAAAAAGATGGTGGTTGTGATGGGAAGTGCTCCAAAAAGGACCGTTCAAAATGGGGTCAAATGTGGGTATATGAGTGGTTAATTAATATCAAAGTGTTCCTCATTGGGTCAGTTATTGTGCTTAAGAAATCACTTTTATTCCCTAAGGTCTCATTATCTAACGGGGTTACCAAACTGGAAACCTTGGTAGAATCCATGACACCCAAGTTTCTTCCTATTTTTAGGGGTTCCTTATAGGAGTTATAGTGATTCCGATGTAAGAAACTATTAACAATGTGAAAGCCACATATTGACTTTTCCTTCATAAGAGGTTGGGGTCCAGTTCTAGGTTGTAGTTTGGGACTCCATTTTAGGAAGATGAAGTGTGATTTGGCTAGTATTAGTTTGTGGTTCATGACTGAAATAGGATTTGAAAACTGAAGTGGTATCCATTTAAGTTCATAGCCAATAACATCATAGGGTGGAGTCAGCATTGGCAGATGATGTTTACATGACATGGAGTAACTCCTCTTGGTTTCTGAAGTTCAGAGGACAAGTTGGTTTTTAGGGAAGGGTTTGTTTTTCTTTTTAATGATTTTATGTATCAAGAGCCTAACATATGAACAATTGTCACTCTTTGAGTTGATTTATCAAGATGGCCCTTTTAGAAATGGTGTTGGGTTTGACATTGCTAATCTTTGAGAAAGATTGTTTGTATTGTTAATATTTGAGATTATAAATCTTTGGTAAAGCATGTTTTGAGTTTGAGGTTTTTAATATTTGAAAAACATTGTTTAGAGTTTGAGATTGTTCATCATCTAAGCCTCAGTTCCAACTATGTTCGGGTCGGCCACATGGATCCTTCATTTCCATTCTTCTCTATCATGGTTCATATTCTTTGGAGATGTAGAGATTCAAAATATCTCTTTATACGATCTTTCCATGTTAATTTAGGCCTTCCTCTTCTTCTATTAATTGTGCTTGACTCAATAGCATTACTTCATATAGGCACATTAGTCGATCTGCATTGCCCATGTCCATATCATCTGAGTTCACCCTCATGCAACTTGTCCTCAATGTCATTGCTCAATGATCTTTTCTTGTCTTCCCACACATCCATCTCAACATACACATTTTTGCCACATTCATATTGTTGAGACCCTATTTCTTCACAATCCAACATTCACTCCCATAGAGCATGGTTGGTCATATAGTGATAATGCGTCAAAGTGCACTACAATCACTAATATTTTAATCCTAGTGTTTGACCTATTTTATTGTCCAATTAAGCCTAGTATATAAGGTTCGATCCCACAGGACAACGTTCTTAAGAAAGTAGACTCTAATCCCAATTGTTTTGTTGAACTTTTTATTTCTTTTTGGTATTTTTATTTTTTGGAACATGAAGTAAAATTAGACTGGGGTTGATGATTTATGTTATAATAGGAAATGAAATGCAAAAATTAAGATTACACTAACAAGAAGTAAAATTACTCTATCACAAGAAAAAGGAGATGATTGTTAGCACAATAAAATATTATTAAGGGAAAGACTGGAATGTAAAAATAAAAGTAGATCAAATGATGATTGAATTCAGATGAGGGAATATCGAGGCTTGTAGGGGTTTTCACCACCTTAGCCTAGGTAAGAATCAAACTAAATCTTTCAAACGAAAAAATGGATGAAGGTATGTGAATTAACAAAAATCCACAAAAGATGAACTCCACATGAGCCCATTGGTCCTGGTGCTCATGTTTGTTAGTCCATCATCCAAAAAGAGATAAATTCATGGTCATTTAAAAAACTCTATGCAATTGATTTTATTGTTCTAAATCTGGGTTTCCATGGTCATTTTCACCTGGATTAACAACTGATCTAATCGAGTTATTAGTTCAATAAACCATCAATTTTTAAAACCAAAAGCCATCTAACAGAAGTCATTCTTAAGATTTAATTCGATTCAAACCATGGCTAAGGGGCTATTCCCCATGCCTCGATAGAAAAACTACTCGCTCATGATTGTAGAGTAAAGGAGACGGAGAAAGAAAGTGTTCTATCCATAGTCTAGACTTATCAAAGGATTAATCCTTAGGCTAGAGACTATTAAATGGCTAACTCTTAATTCCTTGTTGTGATCTACAAAAGAAGAAGAAGGAGAAGAACTAGATCTAAAATAATTGAAGTAAAGGAACAAACAAATTAAAAGAACACTTATCTTGCGAACAAATAATCTTTATCGATGAATAAAATATAAGAACACAAGCGAACATTTTCTCGGAAAGTCTTCGTACAAAAGATGATAGTGAAAGATGGATAACCCCACCCCACCTTTTATAGGATAGGGATGGGGTAGGATTCCCTCAAAAGAGGGGGAAAAAGGGGGGTGACAAATTGAATTTTTTAGATCTAGTTAATAAACTCTTGATTGTTTTTAATTATCTTGATCATGTAACTCTCTTTAATACAGATTCTCACAACAACAATTTCGAGAAAATTTCCACTGTCCAAAGAACTTAAAGTACACCCAAAAATATTATTTTCAGGTTGGCATTTGAATTTCATTTCGAAATCATATTTGAATATTAAATTCTGGCTTGGGATGTGAAAGTTATGCCAATTTTGGTGCATGATATATATTTAAATCAGACTACAGCTGAAATGCATCTTCCCTTCATCTCTTCTTATCTTCAATAATTCCTGAAAATTGAGAGAAATCTCATAATAATTCGTAAAAGAAACATTAATAGGATGAAAGTGCAATTTAATTCTGAATTAAAATAAAATTACCAAAAAAGTCTTGATTAATTATCCTAAATGATGCACAAATAAATGATGAATCTGCATGCATCAAAATACCCTGGACTTGAATCTTTGCATGTCCTCAAGCTAATTAAATTACAAATAAAGTCCAATTTATACTCCCAATATGTCATTCCTCAACCTTGTAACATCACTATAATCCTTACCTCCAATTTTTGCCCAGTGACCTAAACTCCTATAACCACGTAGCATAAAGTTCTATATTCCCTATCAAATAGTTATCACATCTTACTTCAAACATGAGATTTTGTAGAAAAATAGGCTTCATCTTACTTTCACTTTGACTCTCTCAATTTTTTATTTTATTTTGGTAAGTTTTTGCACAAGAACAAGACAAAATTGGGAGTGTGAAAATAGAGAAACAAATTATGAAAAAATATTGATCCCTCCTCTATTTGACTCGGGATATGAATTTGTGGAGTTGTGGCTACATTAGTCACAATTTTTTTTTCATGTGCACTTTTGGCATCTTTTGATGGTACGCCCCTTTGTGGGGTATGGAGTTTTTATTTTGGGAAGCATGCCACCCCAGACTTGAATTTTTTTTGGTGTTGATTCTTTGCTTCTCTTTTCTAGAAAAAATAGGGGGAAGGAAGAGATGTTCTAGTTCTTATAACTTCCACATTTTTTTTATATTTTTATCAAAGAGTGTCATTACTCTAGTTAGAGTATTACTATAAATCACATCATGCAAACTTTATAACAAGATAAACCATTTCTTAAATATAGGGAAAAATTATGCTTGGTTCTGATCAATTTCTTATGACTTGTCAACTATTCCAAAGAGTGATGTATTTAGGGGTCCTAGGTGACACAGTGGTTTCACACATGGCAATTTGTATTCAGTTTTGCAAAACGATTGACTAAATTCAAGGGGGTAAAATGATAAACATCTATTCAAACTGGCCAACTATGTAATGGCCTTTTTATAATAAAAGAAACTAAAACATGGTCGACTAGAAAATGGCCATAAAAAAAGAAAATATAGAAGAAACTATATGCAAAACAAAGGAAAACAAGATGTTGAAAGAAAAAGATAAGGGGTGGAAGCATACCACCCACTCCCACTGCAAACTCAAAACTTTGCTCGTCCCGAGCAAAATCAAAATTCATTATGGGGGAAGAGGAATCACTGTGGTTGATGATGAAGGATGGTAGTAGAGGCTCCCCCAAGAGAATGAGAAAAAAGTAAAAAAAAGTGGTGATGTTAGAAAGAAAAAGAAAAAAACATAAACATACAAAAATTGTTTGGGTTTCCTCCCAAAAAGCACCCTGTTTTACGTCGAAGGCCAGACGCATGCAAGAGAAAATCAACTTGCTGGTTTGTGCTGAGGTTTTGGGAGGGACGGGGGGGGGGGGGGCGATTAAATTGAGGCCATCTAAGAATGAGCGTTTATTGGTATCTAAATGACAAGGTCTTCAATGGTAATGTATCTTTTGAGTTGATGCCCATTTACTTTAAATTCATCTAAAAGCTTATCCCAGAGGAGAAAAGTACCATGTGGATAGGCACATTTGACGAGGTAGGGATCATACCATCTTGACTTAAGCTTTCCAGGAAAAATCCTTAACCTGGAGTTATATACTAGAACATGGTCACATTCTCTAATTTCCTTGCATTTGATGTGACTATCATGCCATAGTTTAGTTCGGTCTTTATAGATTCTCACATTCTCATAAGCACTTATTTTAAGTTCGTCTAGTTCCTTCATTTGGAGAAGGCATTTTTCTCCAGTTGTCGAAAGATCTAAATTCAAGCTTTTGATGGCTCAACTCGCTGTGTGTTCTAATTCTATCGGTAGGTGGCATGATTTGCCATAAATTAGCCTAAACGGGGTAGTACCTATGGGTGTTTTATAGGCAATTATGTATATTCGTAGTGCGTCATTGATTTTCAAGGCCCAATCTTTTCAAGTGCGACCAATAGTTTCTTCCAAGATGAACTTGATTTTCTTATTGGATACTTCAACTTACCCACTAGTTTGAGGATGGTAAGGGGTGGAGACTTTGTGGTAGACCCCATATTTTTCAATAAGGCCTCAAAACATTTTTCTAAAAAATGGGTCCCCCATCAAAAATGATGGTGCGTGGGACTCTGAATCTAGGAAAAATAATGTCTTTAAATAGTTTTGTAATGGGTTTGGAATCACAAGTTTTAGTAGGTATAGCTTAAACCCCCTTTGACACATAATTTACTACAACTAATATGTATGCATACCCATAAGAAGAATGAAATGGGCCCATGTAGTCAATTCCCCAGACGTCAAAGATTTCTAATTCCTTCCAAGAAGTTAAGGGCATTTGGTCATGTTTGGAGATGTTACCCATTCTTTGACATTGGTCACATTAGAGCACATATTCATAAGAGTCTTTGAAGATGGTGGGCCAAAAGATCCCACAATGTATAACTTTCCTAGTTGTTTTCTGGGAACTCATGTGCCCACCATAGGTGCCAGAATGACATTGTTCCAGAATGTTAGAGCTTTCTTCTTGGGAAACACAATGACGATACAGACCATCGACACAAAAGTCTAAACGGATAAGGTTCATCCTAATAGTAGTTTTTAATGTCATGTAAAAATTTAGCTTTAGAATGTCCCTTGTATTCAGGGTGCAGTACACCGACAGCTAAATAATTTACAAAATCTACGAACCAAGGAAATTGGGAGTCTACCTTAAGCAATTGATCATCAGGTAGGGATTCATTTATGGGGGTATCATCGGGTTTTCTATATCTAAGTCAACTTAGGTGATCAGCCATGATGTTTTCAGACCCCTTTTTATATAAGATTTCTAGGTCAAACTCCTGCAACAACAGAATCCACCTTATGAGTCTAGGTTTGGCATCCTTCTTAGTCAAGAGGTAGAGAATGGCTGCATGATCAGTGTAAACAATGACTTTGGAGCCAAATAAGTATGAGCGAAATTTATCAAAAGCATAGACAATGGCTAGCATTTCTTTTTTCTATGACAGTGTAATCTCGTTGAGCTTCATCTAAGGTCTTGTATGCATAGTATATGACATGATGTTTCTTATCAACTTGCTGTCCTAGGATGGCACATACAACAAAGTCACTATCATCACACATGATTTCAAAAGGTAGGGCCCAGTCTGGTGCACAGATGATGGCAGTGGTCGTGAGAGCATTTTTCAAACATATAAAACTATCCATGTAGGCTTTGTCAAAATTGAAGGGAACCTCCTTCTAAAGAAGGTTGGTGAGAGATTTGGTCATTTTGGAGAAGTCGCAGATGAATTGTTAATATAAGTTGGCATGTCCCAAAAAGGCTTGAATGTCTTTGACTGAGGTTGGGAGTGGAAGCTTGGTGATGACCTCGATTTTAGCCTTATCAAATTCTAAGCCTTAGTTTCTTACTCTATGGCCTAGAACAATGCCCTCCTTAGTCATGAAGTGACACTTCTCCCAATTAAGGACTAAGTGTGACTCAACACATCTATTAAGAACAAGGGAGAGATTTCTAATGCAAGAGTCAAAATGGTCTCCATAAATAGAGAAGTCATCCATGAATACTTCCATTATAGTTTCGGTCAATCCTACAAAGATGGATGAGATACACCATTGGAATGTGCCTCGTGAATTGCATAAGCCAAAGGGCCTCGTCTGAATGCATAAGTTCCAAAGGGACATATGAAGGTATTTTTTCTTGATCTTCAAGATGGATAGGAATCTGATAAAATCCTGATTAGCCATCTAGATAACAAAAGTATTGTTGATGGGCTAAGCGTTCAAGAACTTGGTCTAGGAAGGGGAGTGGGAAGTGATCTTTCCCGGTTGCCTTGTTGAGCTTCCTATAGTCAATACACATTCTCTGTCATGTAACTGTGTGAGTGGGAATAAGTTCAATCTTATCATTTCTAATGTCAGTGGTCCCCACCTTTTTGGGAACAACTTGAACTGGACTGAACCATGGGGAATCGGGGATGGGGTAGATGATTCCTACCGTCAAAAGTTTGACCACATCTAGACAGACAACTTCCTTCATGTTTGGGTTGAGTTTTCATTGTGGATCCCGGGAAAGTTTGTTGTCTTCTATCATTGGGATTTTGTGAATGCAGATGGATTGATCTATCCCAACTAGATCATTCATTTTTTACCCTAAGGCAGTTCTTCTTTTTCTAAGTTCTCCCATAAGTTTTTTTTCTTGTTCAAGGGTAAGGTCAGAATTTATAATGACATGGCACAGTTGTTGTTCATCAAGAAAAACATATTTCAAACCTATGGGAAGAGTCTTCATTTCCTGGGCCTTATGTGGTTCAAATTTCTCTTCTATGATGGAGATCATTTTAAGCTCCTCAATTTTAGCAGTAGGAATCTCCTCAAAATTGTCTAAATGAGACTTACATTGGTCTAATTGTTTACTATCAAAGTCACATTCAGGAGGGCCAGTGAGAGATGTGTGTAGGGGTTCATCAACTAACTCACAGTCTTGCCTCAATTGAGATAGTTTAACAATATAGTCAAGGAGGTAGTCCTCTTCTTAGAAACTAGGCCCTTTCATGCTTTCAAACACCCTAAACCCTAGGGCTTGCCTCCCTAATCTTAACAGAATGGTTCTAGCCTTGACATCAATCAAGGTCTGGGCTATGGCTAAGAAGGGACAACCAAAAATGAGTGGGTACTGCAAATCTTCTTTGATGTCCATGATCACAAAGTCATATGGGACATAAGCATCTTTTCCAACCTTAATTGGAATGTCTTCTATGATTCCCATTGGTTTGGTCATAGACGAGTTCGCCGATTGAATGGTCATGGATGTGGGTAACATGTCATTGAATCCTACCCTTTGGAAAAATTGTAGGTCATGATGGATATAGTGGCTCCTAAATCATCTAGGCCTTTTCTACAAGCATTATCACCTAAGTAGCATCATGTTCCAAAAGAACCAGGGTCCTTCTATTGTTTAGGTATTTTACTTTGGATTATGTCTGAAGTGGTCTTAGAAAGTTTGGCAGTCTCATATTCTTATGTGGCATACTTCCCAGTCAAGAGGGACTTCATGTATTTGGACCACGGAGGCATGTATGTTAAAGCATCAAGGAAAGGAATATCAACATGTAATTTTTTCATGGCCTACCTAAATTTCATGAAATGGGTGTCGATCCTGGTTTGTTTAAGGTGGGCTTGGTAGGGAGGTCATGGTTTGTAGATGGGTTCTTCAGCTTCTACTGGTGGGAGTTCAGGGATGGTTGGTTCAGGTGTAGTTTTGAGTTCAACAACTACCATGTCTTCATCCTCAAAATCTAAAAGTATGGATGAAGGTTTTTCTTGAGGAGGAGAGGAGTGCACTTTTCCCGAATGAGTAGAGACAACCTTAAGTTGTTCAGGATGTTTGGGGTTGTTTTTAGGCTATTCGGTAAAAGTGCTAGCAGGGGGTTTCTGTTGGGCAAACAGGTGAGCTAATAGGGTGTCAGTTGCCTTTTGATGAGCTTGTTGGGCAAGGATGATTTGTTCCAAGGTGTTTATCCTTTCATCAGCCAAGGGAGGGGGAGTAGGAAGATTTGGGGGTGGTTGAGGAGGTGGTTGATTGATATTTTGAGGAGGGAAGTTCAAGTTTTGAAATTGTTGTCCTTGGTATAGTGGTCGGTTTTGGTGATTACCTCAATAGCTCCCTTGGTTCCCAAAGTTTCTTTGATTGTTGTATGGGAAATCGGGTGGTGGTCGATTATTGTTTTGAGGATAGGGGAGCCTTTATTGGGATTTGATTGGCTAGAGTTTTCAGCACTAGAAGGGTTCCTGTATTGGAATCCATGATGGTTTCTAGTTTGATTGGGGTTGTAATAACCCTGGCTAGGTATTGTGTGAATAAAATTTAGGTCCTCCAATTGTTGTCCTGATTCAGGCTGCATGGGGTGTTGTAGAGATATTAGCACTGTAAGGTGGTGTGATCATATCCTTGGCAGATGCCACAAAAAGAGTCTACAACTTTTATTTGTTGGGGTAACTCTCTGTAGGTGCCTAGGGATGACTCTAAACGATCTTGTTTTAGAGCAATTAATTTAAGGCTTTCTATTATGCTTTGGATGTCAGGATCAACTTCAAATTTGGCTACCTTAAGGATCCCACCAATTCCCCGTCTAGCCCTTGTTTCAGAAGCACGTTTAACAACGTCCCATGCACTGGTTAAACTTTAGTGCATGAAATTTCCTCTGTATGAGGAATTAAGAAAAAAATTGGTGTCATCGTCAACATTGTGATAAAAGATTTCTATAAGTTGGGCTTAAGAGATATCATGATGAGGGCATTTTTTAAGAAAGTCTTTGAACCTTTTCCAGGCTTCTCCTAGGGAGTCTCCCGGGGACATAGAAAAATGAGTGATTTGTCCCCTGAAATCATAAGTGAGAGAAGGGAGTAAAATTTTTCAAGAAATTTATTTTGTAGGATCTCCCAAGTTGTAACATATTCCTCATTGTCCATGGTATTGTACCAGCTACTAGGCCGGCCAGTGAGAGAGTATTTGAACAATCTAAGGCAGATGCATCTTCAGAGACGCCTGGGAGTTTGTTCAAGGAACAAAGGTCAATGAGCCTTTGAAGAAGATCTTGGCAACTTTCTCCATTGTTGCCAGAGAATGGGTTTGTTTGGATCATGGTGATCCATTGGGTTAGGATTTCAAATTGAGGGGCAAGAATGTCAGTAGGCATGACTAGATGTTGTGCATAGGTGGTTTTGGGAACATAAATATCTTTTAATTGTTTTTGCCTTTCGGCTTCCCTCCTATTGGCCTCTAATGTTTCTTATTCAACCATGTAGGCTGCTCGAAAAGTGACTTCTCTAGTCGATTGATCGGCTAAGATGTGCTCTCTTTGAGCCGAAAGAGCCTGGTTGATCCTACGAGTGACTTCCTCCTCGTGAACCCTAATTCATTTTTGACGGTTTAGACGATGAAAAGTTTAATATATCTCAGGATCAAACGATGTAAATCTGGCATTCACGTGTCGCATGCACAAATAAGCAGTTAATCGTGTGCAGAAAAAATGGATTGTTGGACTAAAAACTCAGCAAATGGAGGATTAACACTTCTGAAATGTTACTTGAAGGTATAAAAAATGAAAAAAAAGTTTTTCAAAAGTATTTGGAGTTCGAGAAAATAAATTGTTGTCCCCGGCAACGGTGACAAATTGATAATGCGTCGAAGTGCACTACAATCACTAAGATTTTAATCCAAGAGTTTAACCTTTTTTACTATCCAATTAAGGCTATTATAGAAGGGTCGATCCCACATGACAACATTCTTAAGAAAATAGACTCTAATCCCAATTGTTTTGTTAAACTTTTTATTTCTTTTTGGTATTTTTATTTTTTTAAACATGAAGTAAAATCAGATTGGGGGTTGATGATTTATGCTAGAATAGGAAATGAAATGCAAGAATTAAGATTATAGTATCAAGAAGTAAAATTACTCTATCACAAGGAAAAGAAGATGATTGTTAGCACAATACAATATTATAAAGGGAAAGACTAGAATGTAAAAAGAAAAGTAGATCAAACGATGATTGAATTTAGATGAGGGAATATCAAGGCTTGTAGGGGTTCTCACCACCTTATCCTAGGTGAGAATCAAACTAAAACTTTCAAATGACAAAATGGATGAAGGCATGTAAATTAACAAAAATCCACAAAATATGAACTCCACATGAGCCCATCGGTCCTGGTGCTCATGTTTCTTAGTCCATCATCCAAAAAGAGATAAATCCACATTCATTTCAAAACCTCTATGTGATTGGTTTTATTGTTCTAAATCTGGGTTTCTATGGTCATTCTCACCTGGATTAGCAAATGATGTAATCGAGTAATCAGTTCGATAGACAATCAATTCTTAAAACCAAAAGCCATCTAATAGAAGTCATTCTTAAGATATAATTCAATTCAAACTATGTATAAGGGGATATTCCCCTTGCCTCGATAGAAAAACTACTCACTCATGATTGTAGAGTAAAGGGAGATGGAGGAAGAAAGTGTTCTAGCCATAGTCTAGACTTATCAAAGGATTAATCCTTAGGCTAGAGACTATTAAATGGCTGACTCTTAATTCCTTGCTCTATTATACAGAAGAAGAAGAAGAAGAAGGATAAGAAGAACTAGATCCAAAACAATTGAAGTAAAGGAACAAACAATTTAAAAGAACATTTAGCTTGTGAACAAATAATCTTTATTGATGAACGATATATAAGAACATAAGAGAACATTTGCTCAAAAATTCTTCGTACAAAAGATGATGGTGAAATATGGAGAACCCACCCCCTCCTTTTATAGGATAGGGATGGGGTAGGCTTCCCAAAAAAGAGGGGGAAAAAAGGGGGAGGGGGACTGACAGTTTCAATTTTTTAGATCTAGTCAATGGACTCTTGATTGTCTTTAATTATCTTAACCATGTTACTCTCTTTAATGTAGATTATCACAACAGAGATTTTGAGTGAATTCCTATAGAGAATTTAAAGTAACCTGAAAATATAATTTTATTTTAGGCCTTTGAATTACCTTTCCAAATTGTATTTGAACATTAAACTCTGCCTTGGGATGCGAGAGTTATGCCAATGTTGGTGCAAGATATATATTTAAATCAGCATTGCGGGAAAACTAAAATGCATCCTCCCTTCATCTCTTCTTATCGTCAATAATTCCTGAAAATTGACAGAAATCTTATAAGAATTCATAAAAGGAATACTGAGAGGATGAAAGTGCAACTGATTTCTGAATTAAAATAAAATTACCAAAAAAGTCTTGATTAATTATCCTAAATGATGCACAAATAAATGATGAATATGCATTCATCATATAGCAGTTATATATAACTTGCATTTTAATCTGAGAGGGATCTTTTGATCACATAATACTTCAATAGTAGTCCTCCATTTCAACCATCTTGTAGTGATCCTTTGGAAAATGACATTTTGAACATTGCCATCTATTTGAATAATAGAACCCAAGTAACAAAATTTATCACATTTTTGTATGTCTACTCCATCCAGTTTGGCTCCATCATTGACACTATGAGATTGGTTAAAATGGAAATGCATATACTCAGTTGCTCCTATTAATCATCAATCCATTTGATTCCAATGCCTTTCTCAAAAGTTTAACTTTATCATTCAATCCATCTTTAGTTTCATTAAACAATACAATATCATCAACAAATAACATACACCAAGGAATTCCATCCTAAACATTCTTTGTCAACTCATCCGTAACAAGAACAAATAGATATGGGTTGGGAGTGGATCCTTGGTTTACCCCAACTGTGATAGGAAAATTTTATGTCTCTCCTCTAAGAGTCCACACTTGTAGTAGAACTATCATACATGTCTTCAATCAAATCAATGTATTCATTTGGCACATCCTTTTTCTTTAAAACCATCCACAACATTTCCCTAGATACTCAGTCATAAACCTTTTCCAAATAAAAAAACCTTATGTCGATCTCTTTTGCTTTCTCTATACTTCTCCATAAGCCTCCTTATTAGAAATATAGCATCTGTTGAAACCAAATTGGTTGTTTGATATCTGCATTATAGATCTTAGCCTCTGCTCAATAATCCTCTCCCAAAGCTTCATTTTGTGACTCATTAACTTGATACCTCTATAGTTTGTGTAGCTTTGAACATCACCTTTGTTCTTATAGATGAGGACTATAGTACTATGTCTTCACTAATCTGGTATCTTCGTGGTCTTCATGATTTTGTTAAAGAAATTTGTTAACCACATAGCTCCTTCGTCCCCCATACTCTTCCATACATCAATGGGAATACCATATGGTCTGCATGCCTTTTTAATTTTCATCTTTTCAAAGCATTCTTGACCTCAAATAGTGAAACTAGTCGCGTGTAAATGATATCTCTTATATTCATGTCACATGAGTCGTTAAACTACTTTGCAATATCTCTATAGAAAAGCTTATGAAATTAATTTCTCCATCGATTCATGATATCATCATCCTTCACCAACAATCTACCATCTTCATTCTTAATGCATTTTACGTGACTCAATTCTTTTCCTTTCCTTTCTCTTATATGATCCATTATATATATATATATATACATACATATATATGTACATATATATATGTATATATATGTATATATATATATATATTCCCATTCTCTTTTGTTCAACTTCTTATAAATATCATCAAAGTATCTAAACCTTGCATCCTGAACAATCTTTTCAGCTTCTTGTTGAGGAGGCAAGGTCTAGATACTTTAATAATATTTATGAGAATATGGACACAAGAGAAGGGGGAAAAGAAATATATATAAAATGGCTCTAAGAAATGGTTATTAAGCTTTGAAAATGATAATTTGAATTATTAATCTTTGAAAAATATTTTTTGAATTGTTAATCTTTGTAAAAAGACAAATTTTGACTTTGGAATTGTTAATCTTTGATAATGATTGTTTGAATTGATAATCTTTAAAAAAGATTGTTGGAATTGTTAATCTTTGAAAATTATTATTTTGACTTTCAGAATGTTAATATATAAAAAAATCTTGTTTATTATATTTAAGATTTTTCATCTTTGGAAAAAGATTGTTTGAATTGTTAATATTTAAAAAGATTATTTATATTGTTAATTTTTGAACAAGATTGCTTGAATTGTTAATCTTGAAAAGTATTATTTGAATTGATAATATTTACATGAGATTGTGTTGATTTTGAGATTGTTAATCATTGAAAAATATTGTTTGAATATGCACATGGAAAGGGTTAGCAACAATATCAATAATTTTTAGTAGCAAAGACAAGACATAAGCATAGGAAGAAAACAACCCTCACCTTTTATCCCATGAGTTTAGATACATGTTATGTCCTCATTCAATCATGACCTACATATGAGAGTTTAATAGTTATCTTCTCTATTGATGTATGACGCTCATTGATGGTCATCCTGAGTTCAGTGAATAAAGGTATTTCTCCCAATACACCTCATGACGAAGACGTCCATAATTAGTCATGAATTCTAGGAGAGTGGGGTGTTTTCAAAGCCTATGAATGTCTGACTTAACCTTACGTCGATACATTTATTGGCATCCTGTATCATTTCTAGGTCCAACATGAGGTTGGCACCTATTCCATGACAGATGGGTATATAGATGTGTGAAGTACATGTAATGGGTTTTGATATCTTCGGGAGCAAGCCTGCAATTGTAAATAAAGAAATACCAACAACATGTTTTCAAGAAAGACCAGCTTCCATATGAGTAAGGAGATGGGAAAAGGCGGCGCGGGCGATGTAGGGGAAACCCTAAAAGACGATGGTAGATCGGCCGACGGAGGCAAGGACGGAAGGAAAAGTCCACTACGGAAGGCTGTAGGGACAAATCGCCTGATAAAAGAAATAGGATTGAACTTCACTTACAGAAATATGCGAGGGACATCTCCAGAACCTGAACAAGAAACTGCACAGGCGGATGATACTAACATTACGGGCATGGATATGGACGTGCCGCTCAAGGATGACGGAAACCTGTTTCCCCCAAACGACTCATCTCAGAGTAAAACTTTGAACTTCAAGCAGGCTTGCTTAGGGCAAGGTCAGGGAGGCATAACTAATCTAGTGTTCATTGACGACATACCGGAAGAGAGTCTGAATCTGGAGGACATAGAACTGATTAATGTACATGGCTACCCTGAAATTTATGTGGCTCCGGAGGCGGAGGAGATCCTCAGTAGGCCATTTAAATACCCGGTGATCGTGAAACTCCTGGACAGATCGGTAGGGTTTCTTACTATGTCTGAACGACTGAAGCTTCTCTGGAGGCTGACGGGGAGGTTCGAACTGTATGAATTATCTGATAAATATTATGTGGCTCAATTCTATAACAAAAACGACCATGATAATGTGCTGATGGGAGGCCCATGGTCTCTGTTTGGTGGTTGTCTCATGGTATGGCCCTGGGATGGATACTTTGAACCATCCAAGGGCATACCAGATCATATTGTTACCTGGGTACGGGTGATAGGGCTACCCATCCATTATTACAATTTGGAAATCTTTGAAAAGATTGGGCAAGCAGTAGGGAGGCTGATCAGAGCGGATAATCACTCTATCAACAGAACGCGGAGTCGCTTTGCCAGACTGGCAATAGAATTGAATACCAACCTACCTATTCATCCAGCAATTCTTATTAACGGGAGGGAGTACAAATTGGAGTATGAATCATTACCAACCTTATGTACGAGATGCGGACGCTTGGGTCATGAGGATCTACATTATAACGGCCTATCCGAAGCACCAACCAGTCTGGAAACTAGTCATGCGGAGGAGGCTGGAGTGAGATGGGTGGATGAAGAAGATAAATGGCAAGTATACTATGGTAAGAAAATACTGGCTAGCAGACCACCGAGGAAAAAAGAGAAAGAGTTGGGATGTAAAGGCAAGAATCAAGAGAAGGATAACACCAATAAATTTCAGATCCTAGACAAAGATGACGAGGAAGAGGCTACTAGGGGAGAAGAAGCTCATACGGTCACAGAAAAGACACAGCACCAGGAAACGAGCCCGAAGATATGGAGGAAGAAACAACACAGGGATAAAGATGTTGATGTATCCACTACAGGAACAGAAGATAAAACTATAGAAGCTACACTTCCAAGCAACGATAGGGTAGAACAGATTATTGTGGTACCTACGGAACAACCAAAACATACAGTAGTCACACCGGTTGGGGATGAAGTCATTATGGGCAGACCTGCAGCAGAAACAGAGATGAACACAGTTGTTATTATAGTTGAACCGGAAAGTCCGACAGCGATGGAAGATAATCCGTCCACCTCAACCTGAACATCTAATAAGAAAGCATCAATGGTAGGGAGGAAAGTGAAAGAGAAGGAGGTTACTTCGATAGTAGGTAATCCAACCAGACAGCATCCCTATCACACTAGAGGAAGATCAGGACGAGGAGGCGATGAGATAGACGGCGCTTCTGCCGTTCCCAGCCAGTAACTGTATCTCCTTTATCTGTTTAATGATTAATACACTGGCATGGAACATTAGGGGTGCTGGCAAGAGGAAGGCTCGGCACAACCTCAAAAACATGATCAGGAAATATGCTATTAAGATTGTTGCTATATGCGAACCCCACATCTCTGGAGATCAGGCAGACAAAGTGATCAAAGATATCGGCTTCTCGAGCTCACACAGAGTGGAAGCAAGAGGTTTCTCAGGTGGAATATGGGTGCTTTGGAATGAAGCGGATTGTGATATTGAAATCATCCAAAGTAATAGGTATTTCATCCACTGCCTTATTAACAACAACTACTATACCACTTTTGTGTATGCTTCACCGTCTCCTACTCGCCGTCCTATGATTTGGAACCACCTCATTCAGTTGAGCACATCCATCAACAAACCCTGGATTGCCTTAGGTGACTTCAACTGTATGCTGAGCCCAGACGAGAAGATAGGTAGCAATCTGTTCAATCTTCGTGAAGCAACATTGTTCAACAACTCTCTCATCCAGGCGGGCCTCACTGACATAGGCAGTACTGGATATAAATTTACTTATAAGAAGGGAGTTCTCCATGAGCGTATTGACCGAGCTGTTGCTAATGCAACATGGATTTGCTATTACCCCAACTATGTTTGCGAGAATCTACCACACATAGGGTCTGATCACAATCCGATAGCTATTCTCAATAAAAAGTCTTTTTTCTATAACGCTCGGTTCAAAGCTAAAGCATCATGGCACAATCACCCAGACTTCCAGAGGCTACTTGGTAGAGGATGGAATCAGGAATGTCAATTCCATTCTGCTATGAACAACGTTAAGGAGACACTTATCAGCTGGGACAAAAAAATCACCAGGAAATTTCATCATAGGAAGGACGATCTAACGAAAAGAATTATTTTTGCCCAAAAAGAAGTGGAAGCGAAATATAACGTGGAGACAGACAGACTCAGCACTCAACTTGAGATGGAGCTGGAAAATCTTATGCTGGAGGAAGAGGAGAACTGGAAACAGCACTGCCACATCAATTGGCTTCAATATGGAGATAACAACAGTAAGTTCTACCATGCTTTTGTCAATAATAGAAAGAGATTGAACAGAATTTCATCGCTCCAGAATAGTGAGGGGGAACGGATTACCAACCAAACGGATCTGGGAAATCTCGTCCAACAACATTTCATAGATATGTTCACTGCTCATTCCACTCCTACCCGGAACAATATGAATACTATGCCGGCGTCTTTCAAGAAACTTAAAAATAACCAAGTAAGGCAGATTGCAGCAGTGCCTACTGAATACGAAATCTGGAGAATCATTAAAAACACAAATCCTTACAAAGCAGCGAGGCCGGATGGAACTGGCAACCTGTTCTTTAAAAGGCAGTGGAAAATTATTAAATCTTCTGTTGTAAGGACAATACGGAGTTTGCTGAATGGCCAACCTATCGAAGACACCTTGGTTGATTCGAGTATTGTTCTTATTCCGAAATGCAAAAGCCCTACGAAGTGTACTCAATTAAGACCCATATCCCTTAATAACACCATCATGAAACTCGCATCGAAAGTAGTAGTGGAACGGGTGAAGCACCACATGCCAAATTGGGTCTCTAAAGTACAAACCAGCTTTATTCTAGGAAGAAGCATTACCGACAATATTATTGTGGTCTAGGAAATCATTCATAATATGAGGAGGAAATCTAGTGCACCCTACATGGCGATTAAAGTAGATCTTTCTATAGCCTACGATAGGCTATCCTGGGCATTCATTGACACTGGAGCAGATGAACTGGCCCCACAATATTCATCAATATGTCATGAATTCACTACAGGCAGGTGATACAAGTATTATCCTGAATGGCACTTCTCTACCTAAGTTCAAAGCTACCAGGGGACTCCGTCAGGGAGATCCCCTTTCCCCTTACATCTTTGTTCTCTGAATGGAAAGACTCACACAACTTATCAACAACTTAGTGAGCGAGAAAATCTGGAAACCGGTGAAAATGTCTCAGCAAGGTCCGAATGTTTCTCATGTTATGTTCGCAGACGATATAGTACTATTTGCGCAGGCTTCTTTGGACCAGATTGCTACTATTAATAACTGTTTTAAAAGCTTTGAAGATGCTTCTGGCCAGAAGATCTCTATTGACAAGTCAAAAATCTTCTTTTCTAGGTCTGTGAATCGAGGCTTACGTTTGCGGATATGCTCGGCCAGTGGCATTGCAGAGACGGAGGACCTGGGAAGGTACCTTGGAGTGCCTCTGTTGCATCATAAAATCAATAAGGACACATATGCTTATATCACGGAGAACATCTCCTCAAAGGTCAATGGGTGGGCGGCGAGAACTCTTTCCCTTGCAAGCAGGATATGCCTTGTGAAATCTGTGGTTACTTCTATTCCTACGTACTCTATGCAGACAGCTAATATACCAATCTCTGTGTGTAAAAAGATGGATAAAACAATAAGGCAATTCATTTGGGGTGGTGGGCACAAAGATCACCCGATATCTCTTGTATCCTGGGGGAAAGTTACCGAGAGCCTGGACAGGGAGGGTCTGGGTATAAAGTCTATGTCTGACTGGAACAAAGCGCTTCTCTGGAAGAACACGTGGAATTTCATTAATGCCAGACCTTCTCTTTGGCAAGAGGGAATACATAACAAATATAAGAAGAGCTATGCTCGGAAGGGAGGCAGATCCACCCCAGTTTGGAAATCAGTCAGTAAAGGGGTTGATTTCATTACATCTAACTGCACTAAAATTATTGGAGATGGTCGAGAAACCTCTGTGTGGTATGACTGTTGGGTTCCCAATCATGGTAAGCTGGAAGATATCTGCATCAAACCTATTAATGAGGATATCAAGGATATGACAGTATCTAGTATTATCAGCCTTGATAATAACTGGGATACTGAGTTTCTGTTATCTTATTTGCCTACAGAATGTGTTGACAGCATCACAAGTCTTTCGACCCCTCACACAGATAATGGTGGTGATCTTTGGAGTTGGAAGCACGACATTACAGGGAGATACTCGATTAGTACGGCCTACGAGATGATACATTCTACAGAAGCAGATAATACTGACGCGGTATGGGGCAGAATCTGGAAAATTCAAGTTCCTTCCAAAATCCGTATATTCCTTTGGTTAGCTGCTCATGAGGCCATCATGAAGAATGTTCGAAGAGAACACTGCACTTTCACTAATTCTGCTATATGTCCAAGATGCAAAAACAGTGACGAGTCGACCCTGCATGCTTTGCGGGATTACCAGCATGCGGCCGAGGTGTGGAATCAGATAGCTATACGAGGGGATCTCATTACCAGCACGGGCATGGTTTTTAAAAGTTGGCTATCAAAGATACTACAAGAAGACAATAGCACCCAAATCAAGGTAGCTATAACGTGCTGGGTAATTTGGAAAGCCAGGAATGATGAAGTTTTTAACAGTCTGAAACAACCGAAAAGCCATCAGATTAACCTGATCACGGAATTGTAGAGATCTATTCATACTGCTTGGAGTAATAAAGCTTGCAGACATCAGGAGGAGGTGTTCCAAGAGTGTGCACAGATGATGAATGAAGACGAAAGAATGTTTTGGATGACTGATGCTTCAGTTCACGGAAGTTGGGCAGCCATTGCGGCAGTGGAAATCGACCGGAACGGGCAGTGGCTTGGTGGCTGTACAAGGAGGATCAAGGTAGCCTCAGTAGTCGAAGCAGAAATCTGAGCAGTTCTTCTTGCTACTGAAGTAAGTAAACTCAATGGTTATGCAAGGTACACTCTAGCTACAGATAGTGAGATGACTGTAGAAATTTTGGAGAAGAACGCAGCCAGTGCACCGGCGGTGAGACACTGGATTAAGGAAATCCGATGTAATTTGAAGGAGAGTGAAGATGTTATTATAAAGAAAGTCAACAGAGGTAAACTCCATGTGGTGGATAGCCTTGCTAAACACCACTTCAAAAATTACCAGGAAGATCGAATTTACATCGATCCTCCACTCGACCATGTGGGTCAAACCCCTCTTATCTCATATGTAATAGTAGGAGTCCTACCAAATTTATTTTTCCATTAGGTATTTGCTGTAATCATTGGCGTTTCCCTGCAAGAGGAGAGCAGGCTGAATAATATTATCTCCTGACTTCACCCAAAAAAAAAGACCAGCTTCCATCTCCATCCCACAACTATTTTTCATACTTTATTATTATATTTTGTTTTGATTTGATTTTCTTTAGAGAAAAGAAAAAGGAAAGAAACAACTAAATCTTGGATGAGAAGTGCGGCCAAAACCCTAACTCACTAGGAACCAAGATACTTGAAAAGAAAAAAATAAAGCATGATAAAAATCAAGAATAAGAAAAGGAAACATAGAATGAATAGGGATAATGGATACCCTAGATCTACATTCCTAGGGCTAGCATATCAGGGTGATGTGCCACCCACTCCCAAGCAACAATGATAGGAAAAGAAAAAAAGGTGGAAAATAAAAATAAAAATAGAAAACCAATGATTCTGAAGATGCTCAATATTTGAAATAAGGTATTGAAGTTTGGAAAAACCATCTTAGAACTACTCCCCAACATATTTGTCAATCAATCATGCACTACCTAAAAAGAGAAAAAGAGAAATATTTGATTATTAAAATTCTAACCTTTTTAGTTGCATAAAGAAGAGAGTTTGTACTCGCCACCACATTTTGTGTGAAAAATGAGGAATAAGGATCAACCTTTGAAGCTAGTATGTCTATATGAGCAATTATGTATGCTAGATAAGAATAGAAAAATAATAAAAAGGGAAAATAGAGATCAGGTCTTGTGGTCGATTTACGTGCAGGGATGGAGTAGCAGCCCCGTCTTCCCCGATAAACCAGTATCAAAATACATATCTTATTGTGGAAAATTGAGTGATTCAGGATAGTCAGATTAAAGAAAAGTACACAAAAAATGAATTTTATTGGTGAGTGGACTTTTGGGGTTGGGGATGACTATGTCTTTCCCATCAGTACCCTAAAAGTCCTAATTTTGGGGTATATTATGGTCCCAATCACCTTAAGACCTCCAACGGTGGAGATTCTTCTTTTGTAATTTGGGTCGATGCATAGGAGTTTAGAGGATGACTAACATGTGTATGGAAAGAGAAACTAGATCTAATTCTTTCGATGTCAATAAAAATGATTGTTATAGTATCAATAGAGCAATAAACAGCTAATAGATGCCAACATATCATGTCAGGTGTAGTAGTGTAAGGAGGGCGGGATCACCCCCTTACAAAAAATAATTTTAAAGAATTAACATCCATTCCAAACACACTCAAAGTTATGTTGGAATAGGTATAAATTTTCCAAAATTTATTATAATGGTATGCAAAAGACCAAAATGTAGCAGTGGAATAAAAATAACTGACTATATTCAACTTTCATAAAAGATTACACAAGTACATCAAAATCTCTCATTAGGGTTTACAACAAGATACAACAAAAAGGATCTAAATAGAGGGAAGTCTAAGCTACTTCAAATCTTGTCTCCGGAGCAACATATTTAAGTTCTAGGTCCATGCCCAAAGATATGTTCTCCTAATTCAACTCAACAACCTGTCCCAACCTGGGTGGTTGGGAGAGCACCCATCAAAAGGGAAAGGAAACAAGGTATGTGTCAAAATATTAAACAAGTACAAAAGATAATGATAACATTGAAACATAAATATATGGATTCATCACATGATGAGAGGTCCAAGAGGATGAGGCATACAAAAAAAATAGATTCTTGCCAAAAGCCAACAAATTATATTGAATTTCATGAATGATCAATATTGGACTACATTAACTAAGTAGGATTGAGGCACCTACCGGACCTCAACCTATAGGTGAGGGGAGAATTAATACATTCCTAATCCCCTACACATAATTTTATAATGGGGAGAATAAGACATTCCCTAGGGAAAATTAGCACATTCCCTACTATGGGTGGTTGTACATAAGTACCACTTATATAGCTAAATAGTAAAATAAACGATCATGCATAAGAAGTAGTAAATTGGCAAGATAAATATTCATATAATTGCAATATGGTAGTGGGGTTCCAAGACCCATGAAAAAAAACATCAATACTAATTTTGAGGCAAGTACATCAAAAGATTCATGAGTAGACAAAACCAGGTTCAATAAAGCCTAATTAGGGAAAGTAAGGTTGGTTCACAACTATCCCAACTAAAGGGTTAGATATGCACATAAATAAATAGGGCTTGCACATACATGAATAGGGATTGCACATACATAAATAGGGATTGCACATACATAAATAAGGATTTCACACACCTCTCTTACTGATATCAATTACTAACTTTCACCACTTTAATTGAGTCCAAGTTCCACTTTGCCTATTTTCAATGTATTAATATGTATTAGAGTACATAATGCACACTAATGTATAGAAACCATAATTTCATAACTTTTTAGAAATATTTGGATTTATATTTTGAAAATATCACCAATGAACTTATTAAGTTCACTTGATCCAGAAAACGTATTTTTATGTTAATTTTGGAGCTATGATGATTAAGATGTAATTTTTATGGATTTTATGCTTTAAATTCATTTTACAAAAACCACCCTTCATAAAACCATGAAATAATACATTGAAAATATTTTTATTAGATAGAGATTAATGTTCCAATTCCAAAACATATTTATTTGTCAAATTTGGATAAGCGAATTAGAAGATATGAATTTTTCAATGCTGGCCAACAGGAAATTGCCACATCATCAAACCGATGGAGATAAGCGAAGAGAGAGGGGAGATAGAGATAGAGATAGAGAGAGAGAGAACACCATTTGACGCAAAATTAGGGTTTGGAGTTGCATAGATAAGAAAACTAGAGCTTCTAGTGAAGGTAAAACAACTAGAATTCAAAACCCTAGAAGAACATGGCAAAAAGAGATGGAGATCATCGATTTTAAACATAGAAGCATGAGTTTTAAGCATGTAGTAAGCAATATATGAGAAGGGCGTTAAAAAAACTCTCCTCTAGGAAGGTAAGAACGTCCAAACAGTAAGGATCTTGAGATTACAAGGTCTGGTTTCTCCAAGCCAAGCTCCTTTCTTGAACAAAGATCACCTTCTCCACTTTAGAGATAAAAAACCCTAGCTAAAGAGCATGGAGATGAGATGTTTTAGGCTATAGGTAGGGTTTCACCATGGAAGGCCATGGTTACAACCTGTAACAAGGTGGGAGAAAGACTAACAACATTAAATTAGGGAAGGAAAGGAGGAAACTTACCACTTTTGGTCAAAATCACCAAGACGGAGCTTTAGAAACCCTAAATAGAGCAAATTTGGAACCCTAGGAGCCTTCTTCACCAAGGTAAGCACTCTCTTTTACCTTGAGAAAATACCTCCATGGCCAAACATAGTAGGAATGATGCTCTAATATGGGGGAAAGAGAAGGAGAGGATTGCTTATTGGATTGGGAGGTGGGAAGGGGTAAGCATGGCTTTATAAAGAAGGGGGCAAGTATGAGGTGTCTATGGGACTTTTCATGTATCCTTAGGCTAGGGCTTCATGGCCATGCAAGAGGACATATCATAGAGGCTTCTTGAATATCAAATGTCAGTTTATGGACACTTATAGGCCATCCCAATTAGCCTCCAATCAAAGAAATAACCTCATTGGTTGATAGCTTTTAAAGATAAACTCATTTATAAAGAGGGTAATCCCTAAAATGCCCTTGGTGAGAAACACCATCAAACCAAGGTGCAACCAAGTTCCCTATGGTTCAAAAACTCACGAATGGTAAGGGAATATATAATGATTATAATGCATGTGACAATTTGCAAAGAAAACCTCCCAATTGGGTAAATTGCATAAAAGTCTAGAAGGTACCTAAAATTGCATAACTTGCACAAACAACATCCAAATCGAACCAAATTTGAAACTTATGCTCTTTTATGTTTTCAAATCACATAAAAAGTTCTATTGAGGTTTAGAGAAATTAATTATGGTAATTAAGCTTGTTTAATACATTTAATCAAGGTTTACGGCCTTGCACTTCTAGCACAAATTAATATACCATTGTTCTACTAAAGTGGTGATTTTGCATTTAGATCCTTAAATAAGCTTTCATTGAGGTATTTGTGCTTAAACCCTTATATTGGTACAATTAGTGAATAAATATTCACTAAACTACTATAAATCCCACTAATTAAACATGAACGACATAAAGGACAGAAATGAAAGGGAAACTTGGGAAAAAGGTTTACATGGAGATGACATATGAGATTCATTATGTTATAAGTAGTTAGAATAGTCAACGAGATAGATGTAGTATTTAGGTGTAACAATTAGAGTAGTTTACCATTCTACAGATCTACCAGAGTAAGATGTGTCAGAGGAAGGATCCGCTAATAATAAGATATATGAACAATAAAAGGCGAGGTTGTCATTTCTCTGGCTTTAAGAGAGACAAGAGGAGCCTAGAATACATTTGGTATGGGGGTATATTTATAGGTGGATTTTAGGGTTCGTGTTTTGGGAAGAATCTTCTGAAGAGGCAAAGGATCACCACAATGTGCCACACAAAGGGGCAAGTGTGTCAAGGCAATCTTCCAAGTGGCATATGGAGGATGGCTACGATTCTCCTGGTGTCCCCGTGGTAATTTCTTTCTTTAGTAATTTCATAATCTTATAGTGAAAAATAGAGAAAAGTTGCATAGAAATACAAGTCTTAGTTATATCTCATATTGTTTTCAAAAAACACTTGCTAGGGAACTTCTAACCATTACCAGACAGTGTAGACTAGCAGACACAACATTTTTAAAGATTCCTAGAAGAACTCATTTGGGACACAACATGTTTGTCAAATGACATGATGTGTCCTGATGGAATATTTGAAATCCTAGAGGTGACACACCATGTTCATCGGATGACACACCATATCTAATGTGGCCACTACCGTGTGAATTGAAACCCCAATAGAGACATACTGTGTTGGACACCTACACCCCTTGTTAGCTATCAATGATGACAAACTGTGTTGTGACTAAAGTTGCACCATTTACTGTTGACTTACTCAACATGTAACCTTCTTGTTGGACAACAAATCACTATTGTGAATGACATTGCACACCTTGTTGACCTTGTTAATGGTGTGTGGCATGCCACCATGAAACTTTTGACCTCTAGGTCTTTTCATTTATCAATGACATAGTAGAGAAGAATTTTAGATGGTGGAGTTGACTTTCACCATGGAATAGATCATTGTAGGGTTGATGATGTTAGAAGGAATTTCCATTGTCAGTGATGATGGACCTTGTTTGGTGACGACAATGCAAAAAGGGTGACATATTGAAAGTTGCATCTAGACTTTGTACTTGGTGTAGATGAGCCCAAGGAATATGAACCCAAGATAAATGAACTAATGGGTTTATGAAGCCATGCTAGAGTCTTAGGGAGATGGCCCCAGAGAAGGTGAACCTGAGGAAGATGAACTAGGGAAAGATAGATACATGGGGGATTCTAGACAATGATGAATATGATCAATATAATATGGAATCAATGATAGATGTGATGATACCCTTTAGGGAGAGACTAACGGAGATGGCCCTATAAAGAAGGTGATAGAGATGGCCCTATTCGTAGCCATCCTAGACCGGGCGGCCACTCATAGGTGGAATATGTTTCTCTCTCACTAGGATTAGGATTGATGATCTAATATCACGTAGAAGGGAAATAATATAGATGATATATTGATAGTTTATTGATTGTATATAAATTTTATTTTAGATAGAAGAGAATCCATATCCTCTATATAGGAGAAAGTTCACATGACTGTAGAGACTTCTAGATCTAAATTGACTCTAAATAGTCATACATACTCCAAATCACTTATCATAAGATATGATATTACTTTTACTTCTAACAACCTTCATACACATAAATTTAGGATCCCATATCAGTCTGGCATGCCTATCCTTAAGATATTGGTAATTAGAGAATTTATTTTTATTCACAATACTAAAAAATCATATAAACATACTAAATTTTATGCAAAATAATACTAATATGTAGTTGCACTATGTAAATTGTCTGAACACAAGATGTAATGTCAAAAAATATTGAAATGATACAAAAAAAATATTCAAAACAACATCAAATATATGCAAGCATTACTAAAAGTTACTTTCCTCTCTTTTCTTTTTACTTTCTTCATATTTTTTATTCTATATACCTTCTTTACTTTTCTGCTTTGTATCTCCTTTTTCTACTTTCCTCCTCTCTTTTAGAAGTTAATTTTTTTTGTTATAATGAACACACATAAATTTATCACCCTCTATATTCATACATATTTGAATGAGATGTGTAAAAATTATGTTTCTGTATGTTGACACAATACTAACCACGAATTCTAATGAAACTTCTTTTATAAATGATTAGGAAGAGGATTGTTTTGTTGAATTTTCTAGATAACTATTGGAAATGATCCTCTCATATTCATTCGATGGATGAGTGACCAACCTGCCCAACCTTTTCAAGTTAAGCAGAGCGACCACCTTGTTGGTCTGAGGAAATATGTAGTGTCACTTGGTAAAAAAGCAAACAATACAACCGTGACATCTTTAAAAAGTTGTCAAATCTTTTAGAGCAACAACATTTAGGACTAGTTTGGTAGGGTGTAATCGAGTGTGGTTTTTTTATTTTGAAAATAGGTTATAGATAATCATACCTTTTGGGCTGCGTAGATTATGTTTGGTAAGGTGTATCAAAGGTTTATTGTTTTGACTTGCATTTATTTAATATGAAGGACAGAACAAGGGCATAGCACTGTAGATGCAGTAAAAACACTCACCATCTACGTAGAATATAACAAGGGCATAGCATTGCATATGCATAAAAAAGCTCATTGTCCCGCGTCAGAGTCTATAAAGCAACGTCATAACCTCCAAATGCACCCGAACACCTACCTTTCCAGCGTGATACGAACTCCATGTTTTCACAGGCAAAAGTGAAGTCCATTGCATAATCAATTCAAGCAACTAAATCCCAAAGTAGCCAACCAAAAAAATGTAAAATTGAAAAGTGAACATCTAATTCTAATTAAGTACAATTACCCACTACCAAATAGGCCCTCAACATTGAAGAAAAGGGATGAAACTCCACCCTGCGAGCGTGAGAGTGGGCACAATAAGACCACTTCTTTGACAATTTATACAAGATTGGGATATTTCATACTTTCATTCGAGCGTTAGAGGATAGATGAAACTTCGGTAGGTACTAGTAAATAGAATGAAAAACGAGTCACCTAACGGTTTCATCTGGGTTGTCCTTAACATGTGAACCAAATTAACACAATTTCTTTGCACCTTAGAGGTGAGAGAAAAAACCACTCGTTTGGGCATTTATAGTGCCTACATAAGACATTTGCATCTTAGCCTGAGATGCAGTTGGTTGGACTTACAACTACTCGATTGGACGTGATACTTATCATTTTTTCTCTTGTGCCAACATCGTCACCTTAGTAATTGTCAAACCTAAACCAGTAGTTCTTATTGACTTGATTGTTCAACCTTTGATACATACTTTTTATTGTTGTAGTTTGGTAAAAAGTCAACTACCTGATAATCCATTGAAATAATGTTCTATTTATAGAAGAAGATAAGTGATCAACTATGCGAAAGTACATTTTCATGTTAACTCAATCAGTTGATATAGGAAAAAATCTATTATAACGTACTTCGACTGAAAAACCACTTAATATGACAATTTAACAAATATTTTCCTTGATATCTCTTTTTATTCAAAACTTTCCTTATCTACTTGCATTTAGTTTTCATAAAGTCCTACTTTTGTTTATACTAGTAAACACACATGTGCACATGCACATGATCACCAAAGTTTAACACATTTTAATATGATATTTTAAATTATATATATATATATATATATATATATATATATATGCATGTCATCATTTTGTATATGTGTCATAGGATCCACCAAGATGATGTCATCATGACCAAGCGCAAAGGAAAAAAATGTCTTTAGAGAAATATAAATGGCATGTTTATAATTTATTTAACAAACTCATTCTTTTCATGATAAGTAGCTGCACACACATGCTAAAACATGAAAATATAATTAAATATGGTTTATTTTGATATATTTTGTGGTCAGTATGTACATATAAATACAACAAGTGTGGTTGTTTACATAATGGAGTCATTCATTTATATATTGCATAGATCTTGAAGTTTGATACTATTATTTAGTTTAAAAATTGAGCATTTTAGAAAAATACTTACTAAGAGATAAAAAAGTATGGTAGATATTTTAAATACATTAGGAAATTATTTATTAAAAAATTATTTATTTGTATAATTTCTTTGATCAACAAAGGAACATGAAACAATAGAAGAGAAAGAGGGAGATACTTTATAGGATCTTGGAGGTTTGATTGGGAAAATGATTAATGGAAATAATGTCAATAGAAGGTGTTGTTTGAGAGGATTGGTTTATGATTTGACATGGCTTAAAATAAGGAATATATTAGTAGTATCTTAATTATTTAATTATGGAAAAACTAATTAAGCTTAAAATATTAGTTTAATCTATAAATTAAGTATGACTTAACCCTACGCACCAAGACACAAGGAGATTTGTTTCTATAAAATGTTTATTTCTCAATATAAATAAAAAAGAAATAATATTTCCTTAATAGTGTTCATAGGAAAGCATCTTATCAAATACATTTTTCAACCAAAACTTAATACTAACATTCAATTTGTTCAATGGGGAATGGTATTCTAATCTATATGATATTGTACCACCAACTTCTTCCTATAACATAATACCATTTGTTAAGACTGAAAAAGACAACTCTAGCATGTAAATAATCGTGTACTTGAAATGATATGGTATTGCAAACTTAGAGTTGGAGGAATCTCATTTTATATTTTTTACTAGGATAATTTATGCTAATTTCATTTATTAAAATATTATTACTAATTTGAAAAGTTGAATATGGACAAATCTGTATTGGGAAACTCTCAGACCAAAATTATGACTGACTTAATTTACATGTATGTGACAAATACTAACAATATAACAATTTTATACAACTACTATTTTAGATCATCCATTCCCACCAATTGCAGTCTTAAGATCACAACTAATAATACATGTTGAATTAGAAGTGCAAGGATTAGAGAAAGAGACATAATAATCACTACATCAATAAACTCTGTATACCTCTCATCTCCCCTTTACGGCATGCTTGATATTTTTTTAGGAAATTTCATGCATTAATAAGGTAAAAAAGTTTACAGACTAACAATGACTGCAAGCACAAAGATAATCTACTTGTTGGGTATAAATAGCCCCAACCTAAAGATAATAGTAAAAACATGTAGATGGGAAATCTAAGATATGTTTTTGGGGGAAGCACCCCTTAAACAAACCTCAACATCAGAAATAAGAAACTAATAAAGGAGAAAAGCATCAGGTGCATTCCATCAGAAATCTGATCCATCTTTGAGGATTTCCTTCAAGGTGTAGATACCTCCATCACCATTCTCAGTAAAGAAGTTCTTCGAGTAGTCTTCAACTTGGTTTGCCCTGGTGGAAGTTGTTGCATGTCCTGCATGACATGAGAGTTGAAAGGTCCAGTAAAATGTTAGAAGAAATATAATGTGTGTGACTATTGGAGTTATTATATTTTCTCTGATTTCTTTCCCTCCAAGCATTCCAAAGTGTTTTGATGAGGATATCTTCTGTATTGAATTCCACAAATTGTGTAAGAGGTTTTAAACTATTTGGTTTTGTCAAGAGGTTATGATTATATGAATAATATGCAAAGAAGTTTTTGAAGATGGTTGTTGTAAACATGTAGTGTATGCATATATGTCATGTAGTGTCTGCATCTACTTTCCAAAGGTAACATGTAGTAGGTCCTAAGAAACCTCTTCGAGAGATGCTGTGATCAGTGAGGAGTTTGTTGTGTAAGGTAAGCTAGAAAAAGATTTTATGTTTTTGTGGCCATTTGGTCTTCAAAATATGAGTATGGTTTGGTAAAAGACCTCTATAGGACAAAAAGGTGTATGCTGCTTTTGGTGTATAGTCAGGACCCCACCTCCAAGAGATTTTGTTTATGGTGTTGTTCTACATTTCGTAGATGATGTTTCTTAAGTCGTTGTTGTTTATGAAGGTAAGGAGGTATATCTTGAGAGCATTAGTTCTATTATTGGTGAGAAGCTTAAGGGCTTTAGCAATGTTCATATAAGTCAAATTCCTAGGAATATATGTGTGATGGTTTAGATTCCTGATGGAGTTATGATGATACCAGGGGTCTTCCCAGAAGTCGATCTTGCAATGGCTATGTAGAGGGGTATAAATAAGATTTCTGATTATATGTAGGTTGTTGTTGATATACCTCCAAATTGGTGAAGAGATGTTGTGTTTAGTTTTATGCCAAGGTGGAGTATGTTGGTAGTATTTGTGAATTATTAAGCGACTCCACACCTTATTGTCTTTATTTGTGAGAACATTGACAATCTTTGCAATAAGACATAAAGAATGAGTTTTGATATCAATGATGCCCCATCCTCCGAGTTTAGTGGGAGTTATGATTGTGTTCTAGTTGACTAGATGGAAATGTTTGTTGTTTGAATCGTTAGGGTTGTGGTTATTCCAAAGGAAGTTTCTTCTGATTTTGTCAATCATGTTTTTGATTTTAGTGGGTAAAGGGTTGCAACTCAGGAAATGGGTGGTTATGGAAGTGATGACACTGTTAAGGAGTGTGAGGTGTCCAACAAGATTGAGGAAGTTGTTTGTTCATAAGTTTAATTTGGTGTTGATTTTGTCTATGATGGGAGTCCAGATGGTGTGGGTAATTTTTAGAGAAGTTATAGGCAGCCCAAGATAGCTGATGGGAAAGTCCTCCAATTTACATTTGATGAGGAATTTGTACTTGTTTATAGTAGCTTGTGTTGTGTTTACCCCAAAGATGGAGGATTTTCAGAGGTTGATCTTCAGGCCAGAAATATATGAGAAAATACCTATGATATGAACGGTGTAAATGATGGTATTATCTTCTGGTATGACCAGGATGATGGTATCATCAGCAAATTGGAAAATGTTCTCCTAACGTTCTTGGGGTGAAGAGATGAGACCTTGAGTTGTTCAAAGTTTTATCATGTTGATGAGAAGAGAAGCCACAATGATGAAGAGATAAGGTGATAAAGGATCTCCTTGTCTAAGACCATTTGTGTTCTTCAAATGTCCAAATGGTGATCCATTAATGAGAGTGGAGAAGAAGTTGGAGAAGATGCAGGCATGAATCCAAGTATTCCAGGAATTAGGGAAGCCATAGCCAGCTAAAGCTTTGATTAGACAATTCCAGTTTATGTAATCAAATGCTTTCTCAAAATCTAGTTTGATGTCTATAAGAGGTGTTTTGTTCTTGTAGCAAAGGTGAATGGTTTCATTAACCATTATGTAGGCATTGTGAATATTGCGGTTCTTGATAAAAGCATTTTGGTTTAAAGGGATTATGTCCTTCATATATGGTTTGATCCTATTCGTTAGAGTTTCAGCTATGATTTTGTATGAGGTGTTGATGAGACCAATGGGTTTGAATTATGAAATGAGATCCGATTGGTAAACCTTCTTGATGAGAGTGATGAATGTGTGGCTGAGATATTTGAGGATGTTATGGGCATTATTATGGAGGTGAAGCTCTTGTAAAAGAGCCCTAAAATCCATCTTGTAGTGGTTCCAATTTGCCAAGTAGAATTCTACATTGAGACCATCTAGACTAGGAGATTTGTTTCTGCCTAAGGATTGGATAGCTAGATTAAGTTCTTCTAGAGTGAAAGGTTTGACAATGTCTATGGGAGAGTCAATGTTGGGGCTACATAATAACTTCCAATTGATCGAGTTGTGAAAAGAAGGCTTACAGTTGGTGTTAAAGATGTGTTGGAAATGATTGACAATGTGCAAAGTAATCAAATGTTTATTGGCCGTAGGAATACCATTGATGGTTAGTTGGGCAATGATGTTATATCTATATTTGTTATTGCATGTTTTATGGAAAAATTTTGTGTTTTTGTCTCCTTCAATAGCCCATTGAATTTTCGCTCATTGTCTCCATTTAGTATCAATACATTGTTTTATATGGTCAAGCTCTGATTTGATAGAAAGAACAAGGGCATGGTCAGCATATGGATCACTGTCTACAAAAAGGTGTTTTTGTTCAAGATCAGTGAGTTTGAGTGATAGTCTATTTGTCGAACTCAGTTTCCAAATCTTGAGCTTCTGCCTCACCTTCTTGGTATTCAAGTGTATGTGGTGTCCAAGATTTCTAGTTTTGGTGTCACCTAAGATCCAGCTCAATTTGCAAAGGTTAATAGAAGATGAATCAGATAGCCAGTAGTTTTCAAAATGAAAGGTTTTATGACCCCATTTCTAAAACTTTGTATCAATAATAATGGGAAAGTAGTTAGAGATATGTCTAGGGCAACCTGGACAAAAGATAATGGGTATTGTTCTTCCCATTTGGTGGAGTAAAGGAAGTGTTCAAGTCTAGTTCTAGTATGATTTCAAGACCAGGTGAAGAAGTCATTTGATGGAGGGATGTCAATCAACTTGTCTTTATTTATCAGTTCTAAAAACACTTTGTATGAAGTGGTCATACTAGAGAAGGTGGAGAGGCACTTGTGTCTATCAGTTGGATACATGATAAGGTTGAGATCTCCTCCAAGAAGCCAAGATTTATCAAAAAAACCTCTCATTATATGTTCCAGTTCAGATAGAAAAGCATGTTTGTTGTTGTTGGGTTCTCCATAAACACTCATAAAGATCCAACTAAAGTAGTCAGATACATTTGTGAAGTGAAGGGTTATGGAGGATGGATGGATCTCAGTGCAAGTAAGGTTAAAAAGGTTTTTGTTAAAACCAACGAGAAGACCACCTTTAAAATTTGTGGAAGGGATTTGAAACCAATCGGTAATCCAGTTTCCACCTATGGTTTTAATGTCAAATGCAGAAATGATGGTTTTAGTTTCTTGGATAGTGATGATGTTGATGTTGTGTTTGTATGTGGTCTCAAATTTCTTTTCTTTTGCGTGCATTGGAAGCACCACAGACATTCCAAGATGTTATTGTCATACTGACAGGTGTAAACAGAAGGGAATATGAGGAATTAGTTCAACCCCAACGAGTTTAATTTAGAATGTGCCTCATGAATGGATCTAAGGTTTGACCAATTCATAAATATCTCTATGTTGTTTAGAGCCTGGTGGGTTGAGCTATCATCTTCAAAGGATATACCAAGTTTGTTAGCAAAGATGGTAAAAGATTGTATATCAAGCCATGAAGCAATGTCTTCTATATTATCTATGTCATGAACTGAATGTTCTTAGGATATAGTATCAGTAGATGAAATTGAAAACGAAGAAGAGTTATGAGAGGAAGGTGTACCTATTTTAGTTGTGGAAAATTAGTTCCTCCTCGCAAGTCCTTTTGGTGTTGTGTGGATGGTGTTGATGTATTGGATGATGCTAGGATCCTTTCCCATGCTTTTCTGCTTAGGACTATGCAATGATCTTATTTCATCAATGATAATAGTTTTGAGTTTTTTTAGAGAATCAGAATCAATATCCAAGGAAGAGTCTGTATCGTTATTGTGGAAAGGGGAGGGTTTGAAGGTTTCCATAGAGGTCTTAGGGGTGTTGTTATCGATAGCAGAAGAGGTTCTAAGTCTTTTATGAGAGACTGATTTGTTGGAGTCTTCTTAAGGCTTGGAGATATTATTCTGCCTTTCCCAGACCAGGTGCCTTTTGTTTGGTTTTTTGTTCACAATGAAGGGTTTCTTTTATGTTGATGGGGTAAAATCAAGAGGGTGGGTGGGTTGTGATATCCAAGAAAGTTTTTTTGATGATGGAAGGGTTCTCTACTGATAGTTTGATTTTGTATATCTTTTCCCCAATCCTGATTTTAAGAGAAGTTGAGAGAGTGATGGCTTGCTTAACAGAGAAGATGCAGAAAGCTTTAATGTACTGTGAGGGGTGAAGTGTGTCCTGGCTAATGAATTGAAGTGTGGCACCAATAGAATGAGCAATCACCTTGAAGATATCGACCTCCTAGAGGTATGGAGGTAGGTTAATGATGGCTACCCATCCTAATCCTCCTGATCCAGCCAGAGAGGATCCTTGCTCAGGAGTCCATATAGAGAGGTGTCTTGCACGAAGCTACAACCACATAGGATAGTCATAACTTGTCCGAAGAGATGGTCAAGCATGGTCTCTTCCAGGATAGAGTAGAGGGGTTGGGAAGGTGAAAGGATTTTGGGTTTCAAGACAATATGCCCTATGATGAGAAGGGCAATGGCCCTAGTAACGTCCAGGATGTTGATGATATTGTGTTCCAAGTTGTTGTCAATGGTGACAAGGGCACTATGACTATTGAAGACATTCAACAATCTCATGGAGTTGGCCAGCTAATCAAAGGGAAACTCATTATCTAGGTGCAGAATGGGGGACATCCTAAAGGGGGTGTGGGGGAGGAGGATCCTGGGGACAAAAGTAATGGAAATGGTTCAGGTCTACGAAAGGTTTTGGGATGGAGTCTATGAAAGAGTTGGGTGGTGCCCTTTTTAAAAGGAGGCTGAAGGGCATGAACGTGTGCATGTGAAGGTTTAGGGGGTGGTGAATCCCTGAGTGCTGCAAGGAAAGAGAAGGGATTACTATTGTAAACCCCAAGATGATTCGCTTTCGCCTGCTGATTAGATATGTCATTACTAAAAAGGTGTGAAATCTATTGGAATTTTTTTCTCTAGCATGGTTGAAGGATGAAGGTCTGAAAAGGTGCCTGTGAGATTTTGGGAAATAGGCGTGGTGGTTTCTACATAAATGCCTGATATGACCCAACTCATTGTAGAGAAAGAAAACTCTAGTGTTTGCACATCTAGACCAGGAATGGTTTGAGATGTTGCAAATGGTGAAAAGAAGAGAGCAAAATGGTTGTTTAGGCAGGACACGGATCCAAGATTGGGGTTTTTGAAAAGAATCAAAGTTACTTTGAGTCAAATAAGTGGCAGAGAGGTTACCTAATGGTGGAAATTTTAGGTCATAAGGTGAGGATCAGATGTGGTGATAGGCACACCAGTTTTGGAACCATATGAGAGATCTAAAGGCGATATTAAAATAGGTTTTGGGGGGATGCATACCTGGCTGTGATGGAGTTTGTTTTCTTTAATGAAGAGGTAGTGTCTGCTACCTCCTCGAGATTCAGGTTGGAAGAGTCTTTAGAATGAATAGATATAGGTCGATCCTTCAATCCTATTGCTGGTTGATGCTTCTATGGAACGAATAATTGGTCCACAGAATCTGAACTAGAGGTTGTGTAAGGATCTTCTTTGGTGAAGAAGAGTGAGTAGATCTGTAGTGGGGTATCATTGTTGAAGTCTGTTACCCAGGCCATTAGGGTTTTGTTGGTTATAGGTCTGATGAAGATGGTCCATTTGGGCTTGAGGTGCAGCTCTGTGATCATCCTCGCCCATCCTTTTGTAATGCATAGGGTAGAGTTGTTGTTGAATTCTATCGAGACCTCAAAGGTTTTACTTCCTATCTGGATTTTTTTGATGCCTGGTGAGATATTGAATTTGTGGTAAATCCAAGATCTAGGGAGTGGGATGAAGGATTAATATTCTAGGCAAGATAGAATGTAATCCATGAAGGGAAAGTGGGAGGCCATGTCTATTTTAGGCTGAGTTATTGCTATATCTACACGATGATGGAGTAGTCTTTCTATAGTGCAAGGCATGGTGCAGATGATGAGAAGTTTGAATTCTATGTTTGAGTCGCTTGTTTTTTACCTTGGTGGATGATAGGAGGCCACTTGTTCTCATCTTGGGGAACAAGTATGCTGGATGGGAAGCAAGGGAGGTTCGAGGGGTCGGCGTCGTCCTACCAATTATCAAAGTAGGAGTGTGTCGATAATGGTAGTAATGGATAGTAGTTGAACTTCCTAGGTGTTAATGCCAACTCACACTATAACCAAGTGTGCACAGTAGAGATTGAGAGATGTAGGTGAAGTGAGTATGCAGATATGTTGTTACTCTTTGGGGGAACCAGGATGTGCTAGAAAGGAACGCGGAGAATGGGATCTGAAGGGAGAGGACCGATGTGAGCTACAAGACCAGGTGTTTCAAAGAGATGATCTACTGAGGTTCAGGTGGCACCTAAATAGGAGATCTCTGCTGGATAGTTGTGCTATCTCAGTTTTTGGTCAAGAATCCTCCAACCAAGGAGTCAATCTAGGTTGTTTCTGATCATAGCACCTTTGACCAAGGTCCAGTTATAGATGGTATGATCTTCTCTCTATATGGTGATGAAACAAGTTGGTGCTGAAGATCTTCTTAGATCCGACGATGAGCCAAGTTGGTACTAGGTGGATGGTTCTAGAGAGAAGTTTGAGATTTCTCTCACTAGAGCTTTCTCTCACTATGACTGGAGCATCAACAGCCCATTAATCTGCACTGTGTAAATTATAGTGGTCTATTTATAGAATCCACTCTTCCATGGTAAAACCCCACCTAGAGGTCGTAAACACCCCATCTCCATGTTCTTTTGTTAGGGTTTTTCACCTCTAAAGTGGAAAAGATGCTTCTTACTCAAGATAGGATCTTTTTTTGGAGAAACCAACCTCTCAAAGATTGGGAACCTTACTTACTGGACCTATCCACCTTCCCTAGAGGTTCTTTGGAGGCCTAGGCTTGGATCTAAGACTAACTTGGACTGTTTAGACTCTAAAGTTGAGGTATGGTGTATCCCCTATTCTTCTATGTAGAGCAATTCACCTATGCTTATTCATTCTCTTTGTCCTATGGACATTAGCCTATACACAATTTCTTTTCTTTTGAAAATTGTGGTTCATGTGGACTACTTTATTTGATATTGATCATATGATCATAAATATTTTTTTGAACTCTTATCTTATGCTTTGTTCATGATAGAACTCTAAAAGATGACATATGATGTCTTTTGCCCACTTATGATGTCGATGTACATATTGGTCACTTATATGGTGACTAGTTTATATATTCTGACTATACTTTCTACTTGCCTCGACATATAACATGCTATATGTGATTCAGTATCACGACAGTAGTGTAACTACATTGGTTTTTATGGTAGATGTGTTATTTCCTACCTAACAGATGTGATATTTCCTTCTCTTTTAGGATGGAAAGGAACCTCATACCCAGGTAAAGATGTGTGATTCTTGGCCCATGTTTTATGTATTTGGGAGATTGGCAGAATTCCTTTCTTTATCAGGTTTCAAGTTTATGAGACGTAAATGCCTTTGTGTTTATATTGTTCTAGTGCTATGTTTATCTCAAATGCGTGCATGTTGATGATATGGGGGTGTGAGCCCTAATTCCTTACATGTGCTTGTGTGGCACAATATTTATGTTTTATTAATGGCAAGTATTCGTTTTTTATCATATGATTTCGATTCCTTTTCTCTTGATACCCATTTGGGTGGTCCTTATCCTTTCTATGGGAAGCCTTTTATTTTGTTGTCCTTTATTCCATATATTGCTCAATTTTCCTATTATGTATGCACATACCAGCCTTTGTTGATGTCATCTATTTTCTCTTCTTGCTGGGATATGCTTCCAACCCTAGGTGAAGGACTTGGATGATAAGGCATGAAGTTTTGGATGAGCTTAAGGATTTAAATCTTGGAGACAATTTTGTTATGATCTATATTTTCCTCTACTTAGATCCTTATATTGTATCATGCATGTAAACCCTTATGGGATATTATGATGTACATTTGTAATAACCTTGTGATAAATTGCACATAGTCAACATTTTTATTCTGCTGATATACTTTGGTTGTTTTGAATACCATTTATTGAAATTTCAAAATGTTACACCTATTCGAACATACCTTTGAGTGTGTTTGGAATGGATGTTTTATTCTTCAATTTTTTTTAGTAGAGAATGGATCCCGCCTCCTTACAACATGGTATCCGACCCGATGGTAGTTGTAATCTGACTATTTCAATTTTATCTCCCTAGTTAGAATACTTGCCTTACCTTTACGTGACATGTTTTACCTAGAGTTGATCAATATATGATGAACGGTTGATTTAGGATTCTATAGTTTCACATTAGAATAATGATGAATAGATCCCTAAAATACTTACAACTAAAAGATGCATATGTAACCATAGTAACTTGAGGTTGTTTAGCTTGTCCTTTAGGTAGCTACTAGGGCATGAAGTTGAAAGTAAAGGTTTCTAGAAAGGATCAGGGTTCGGGGGTTGGCAATATTTTCCTCCACACCACTGGCTTGGTTTACAAGGACTCCCGAATCCATATGATACTGGCCTGGCCTGAGATGATATGAATGATCTAAAATAGCATGGTTTTAGGCAATAGTAGCCTTAGAAATCTATATGATCTATCTTTAGGGGCCCTAATATGTTGAACTAGTCTCTAAGGTGTAAAGACTTGTTTGAGGATGGACAAGAGCAAGTTAACCCATAGTTCATAGTTAGTCTTTACAAGTTATGTTTCTTTTTTCTGCATGATGCTTATGCAGTTGGATGTAAGGAAATGTAGTTGAACCTTTTGTACCTAAAGAATACTTTTGACTTAATAAGATGAATCCTCTAAGGTGTGGTGAATAAGTTTTTTTCTTATATGTGGATGTTTTGATTTTGAGGACGAAATCCATTTAAGGGGTGGTGTGTTGTAACATACTAGATCTCAGACCCTACCTTGGAAGTTGACACTTTGAACTTTTTTAAACAAGGTTGAAGGTTAGACCTAAATAGATGTTTAGTATAACCCCAATGATATAATGCATGTATAGAGTGCCTTAATATAACCTAATGTTCTAACATTAATATTAGGTTTATAATGGATACATAAAATATGCCACATAACTCATTTTGGTGGTAATATGAAGATAAGGAACATAATTGGATGAATGATTTAGACAATGGGCCTTTAATGGTCCATATGACATATCTCATAAAAAGAAGTCTCAAAAGTGGAAACAAACTTCAAATTCGAAATCTACATATCAAATTAGCATACATGTCAAATTTCATCTAATTTGGACAACCTTGAAATATTAGGATAGGTTTAGGAGAGAGAAAATGAATAAAAGGAATAAGTAATGAATAATGTGATTATATAACTTTAAATATGGAAATAATTGTAAATTCATATTGAACACATCAAATATAACTTGTTGAGGAAGTTTGGACCAATTTGGATGTTGTTTGTGTAAGTTATGCAATTTTAGATACATTCTAGACTTTTATGCAAATTACCCAATTGAGAGGTTTTCTTTGAAAATTTTCATATTTATTATAATCCTTATATATTCCCTTACCATTATCTAGTTTTTCAACCATAGGGCGCCTAGTTGCACCTTGGTTTGTAGGTGTTTCTTTCCAAAGGCATTTTAGGGATTACTCTCTTTATAAATGAGCTTATCTTTAGAAGCTATCAACCAATAGGGTTATTTTTTTGATTGGAGGTCAGTTGGGATGGCCTATAAGTGTACATAAACCTACATTTGATATTCAAGTTGCCTCTATGAGAAGTCATGTTGCATGGCCATGAAATCCCTAGGATAAGGACACATGGAAAGATCCATGGACACCTCATGCTTGACTTCTTCCTTATACATAAAGATTTGCATGTCCATAGGCACCCTTACCATTGGACACATGGAAAGTAACTTGACACCTCATTCTTGACTTCTTCCTTATCCATAAAGTCTTGCATTTTCATGGACACCCTTATACATGACACATGGAAAGTCTCATAGACACCTCATACTTGACCTCTTTCTTTATATAGCCATATCTACCCCTTCCCAACTCCAAGTTCGAAAACTCTTGCTCTTCTTCCTTTCCTCTAGATTAGAGAATAAATCCTACTCTTTTTGGCCACTAAATTTCTGTCCCAAGAAAAAAGAAGGTTCCTACCTTGGCGAAGAAGGCTCCTGGGGTTCCAAATTTACTCTATTTAGGGTTTCTAAAGCTTCTCCTTGGTTATTTCGACCAAAACTAGAAAGTTTTCTACTTCCCTTCCCTATTTTCATGTTTTTATTCTTCCTTCCATCTTCCTCCAGGTTATAATCCTAGTCTTCCATGGTGAAAACCCACCTAGTGCCCTTATGCAGCCCATCTCCATGTTCTTTTGTTAGGGTTTTCACCTCTAAAGTAGAGAAGTTGCTTCTTGCTCAAGATAGGAGCTTTGTTGGAGAAACCAGCCTCTCTATGATTGGGAACCTTACTTATTGGACATGTCCACCTTCCCTAGAGGTTCTTTGAAGGCCTAGGCTTGGATCTAGGACTGACTTGGACTATTTAGACTCTAAAGTTGAGGTATGATGTATCCCCTATTCTTCTATGTGGAGAAATTCACCTATGCTTATTCATTCTCTTTGTCCTATGGAGATTGGCCTATACATAATGTATTTTCTTTTAAAAATCATGGTTCATGTGAACTACCTTATTTGTTATTGATCATGTGATCATGGATATTCTTTGGAACTCGTATCTTATGCTTTGTTCATTATGGAACTCTAAAAGATGATATGTGATCTTTTTCCCACTTATTAGGTGGATGTATATGTTGGTCACTTATGCAGTGACTAGTTTATATATTCTAGTTATACTTTCTACTTGCCTCTACATATAACATGTTATGTGATTCAGTAGCACTAGAGTAGTGTAATTGGATTGATTTTATGGCAGATGCATTATTTCCTGTCGAGCAGATGTGATATTTCCTACTCTTTTGGGATGTAAAGGAACCTCATACCCAAGGCAAGATGTGTGATTCTTTGCCCATGTTTTATATATTTGGGATATTGGTAGTATTCCTTTCTCTATCAGGTTTCATGTTTATGAGATTAGTCTGCCTTTGTGTTTATATTATTCTAGGGCTATGTTTATCTCACATGCATGCAGGTTGATGATATGGGTTGTATGCCCTAATTCTTTAAATGTTCTTGTGTGACACAATCTTTATGTTTTATTAATGGAAAGTATTATTTTGTTATCATATTAATTCAATTAATTTTCTCTCGATACCCATTTGGGTGGCCCTTATCCTTTCTATGGGAAGCCTTTTATATTTGTTGTCCTTTATTTCATATATAGCTCAATTTTCCTATTTAGTATGCACATACCAGCCTTTGTTGATGTCATCTATTTTCTCTTCTTGCTGGGGTATGCTTCCAACCCTAGGTGAAGGACTTGGATGATAAGGCATGCTTCCAACCCTAGGTTAAAGCTTGTAGTCAAAGTTGTTATGGTCTAGATTTCCCTCCACTTAGATCCTTATGTTGTATCGTACATGTAAACCTTTACAGGATATTATGATGTGCTTTTGTAATAACCTTGTGAAAAATTGAATATAGTCAACATTTTTATTCTGGTGCAATACTTTGGTTGTTTTGAATACCATTTAGTGAAATTTGAAAATGTTACACCTACTCCAGCAACCTTTGAGTGTGTTTGGAACTGATGTTTTATTCTTAAAAAAAAATTAGTAGGCAGTGGATCCCACCTCCTTACATCATGGTATTTGAGCCCATGGTAGTCAGAATCTGACGATTTCAATTTTTTCTCCCTAGTTAGAATACTTGCCTTACCTTTGCATGACATGTTTGCCCTAGAGTTTATCAATAGAAGATGAAGGGTTGATTTATGATCCTATAGTTTCACATTAGAATAATGATGAATAGATCCCAAAAATACTTACAACTAAAAGATGCAAATGTAACCATAGTAACTTGAGGTTGTTTAGCTTGGCCTTTAGGCAGCTACTAGGACATGAAGTTGAAGGAAAAAGTGTCTAAAAAGGATCAGGGTTTGGGAGCTAGCAAGATTTTCATCCACACCACTAGCTTGGTTTACGAGGACTCCTGAATCCATATGATACCAGCCTAGCCTGAGCAGATATGAATTGTCCAAAATAGCATGCTTTTAGGCAATAGTAGCCTTACAGATTTATATGATTTATCTTTAGGGACCCTAATATGTTGAACTAGTCTCCCAGGTATATAGACTTGTTTGAGAATAGACAAGATCAAGCTAACCCATAGTTCATAGTTAGTCTTTACAAGTTATGTATTTTTTGCCTGGTTTTTATGTAGTTGGATATAAGGAAGTGTAGTTGAACCTTTTGTACCTAAAGAATAATTTTGACTTAATAAGATGAATCCTTTATGGGGTGGTGAATAAGTTATTTTATTATATGTGGATGTTTTGATTTTGAGGAAAAAAATCCCTTTAAGGGGTGGTGTGCTGTAACATATAAGATCTGAGACCCTACCGAGGAAGGTGACATTTTGGACTTAGCCAAACAGGGTCGAAGGTTAGACCTAAATAGATGTTTAGTATAAACCCAATGAGCTAATGCATGTATATATCACCTTAATATAACTTAATGTTCTAACATTAATTTTAGGTTTATAATGGATACATAAAATATGCCACATAACTCATTTTGGCGGTAATATGAAGATAACAAACTTAATTGGATGAATAATTTAGATAATGTGTTGTTAATGGTCCATATGACATATCTCATAAAAATAAGTCTCAAAAGTGGAAACAAACTTCAAATTCGAAATCTACATATCAAAATTAGCATATATATCAAATTTCATCTAATTTGGACAACCTTGAAATATTAGGATAAGTTTAGGAGAGAGAAAATGAGTAAAAGGCATAAGTAATGAATAATGTGATTATATAACTTCAAAATATGGACATAATGGAAAATTCATATTCAACACATCAAAGATAACTTGTGGATGAATTTGGTCCAATTTGGATGTTGTTTGTCTAAGTTATACAATTTTAGGTACATTATGGACTTTTCTGCAATTTACCCAATTTGGAGATTTTATTTACATATTGTCACATGCATTATAATCCTTATATATTCCCTAACTATTGTCTAGTTTTTTAACCATAGGGCGCCTAGTTTCACCTTGGTTTGAAGGTGTTTTTTTCTAAAGGCATTTTAGGGATTACTCTCTTTATAAATGAGCTTATGTTTAGAACCTATCAACCAATGGGGTTCTTTCTTTGATTGGATATCGGTTGGGATGGCCTATAAGTGTCCATAAACTGAAATTTGGTATTCAAGAAGCCTCTATGCGCATTCCTCTTACATGTCCATGAAATCCCTAGGCTAAGGACGCATGGAAAGCTCCATGGACACCTCATGCTGGACTTCTTCCTTATTCATAAAGGTTTGCATGTCCATAGACACCCTTAGAATTGGATACATGGAAAGTAACTTGACACCTCATGATTGACTTATTCATTATCCATAAAGTCGTGCATTCCATGGACACCCTTATACATGATACTTGGAAAGTCTCATAGACGCCTCATACTTGACCTCTTTCTTTATATAGCCATATCTACCCCTTCCCAACTCCAAGTTTGAAAAATCTTGCTCTTCTTTCTTTACTCTATCTTAGAGCATAAATCCTACTCTATTTGTCCACTAAGGTTCTGTCCCAAGGAAAAAGAAGGTCCCTACCTTGGTGAAGAAGGCTCCTGGGGTTCTAAATTTGCTCTATTTAGGGTTTCTAAAACTCCTACTTGGTTGTAACGACCAAAAGTAGAAAGTTTTCTCCTTTCCCTCCCTATTTTCATATTGTTAGTCTTACTTCCATCTTCCTCCAGGTTGGAATCCTGGTCTTCCATGGTGAAACCCCACCTAGAGCCCTTATACACCCCATCTCCATGTTCTTTTGTTTGGGTTTTTCACCTCTAAAATGGAGAAGGTGCTACTTGCTCAAGATAGGAGCTTTGTTGGAGAAACCAGCCTCTCTAAGATTTGTAACCTTACTTATTGGACTTGTCCACCTTCCCTAGAGGTTCTTTTAAGGCCTAGGCATTGATCTAGGACTGACTTGGACTATTTAGACTCTAAAGTTGAGGTATGACGTATCCCCTATTCTTCTATGTGGAGAAATTCATGTATGCTTATTCATTCTCTTTTTCCTATGGACATTAGCCTATAAACAATGTATTTTCTTTTGAAAAGCATGGTTCATGTGAACTACCTTATTTTATATTGATCATGTGATCATGGATATTCTTTAGAACTCTTATCTTATGTTTTGTTTATTATGGAACTCTAAAAGATGACATGTGATGTCTTTTTCCCACTTATGAGGTGGATGTATATGTTGGTCCCTTATGTGGTGACTACTTTATATATTCTGGCTATACTTTCTACTTGCCTCTACATATAACATGCTATGTGATTCAGTAGCACTAGAGTAGTGTAATTGCATTGATTTTTATGGTAGATGTGTTATTTCCTGTCAAGCAGATGTGATATTTCCTTCTCTTTTGGGATGTAAAGGAACCTCATACCCAAGGAAAGATGTGTGATTCCTGGCCCATATTTTATATATTTGGGAGATTGGTAGTATTCCTTTCTCTATCAGGTTTCAAATTTATGAGATTTGGCTGCCTTTCTGTTTATATTGTTCTAGGGCTATGTTTATCTCACAATAATGCAGTTTGATGATATGGGTTCTGTGCCCTAATTCTTTACATGTTCTTGTGTGGCACAATCTTTATGTTTTATTATTGACAAGTATTCTTTTGTTATCAAGTTATTTCAATTACTTTTCTCTTAATACCCATTTGGGTGGTCCTTATCCTTTCTATGGGAAGCCTTTTATATTTGTTGTCTTTTATTCCATATATAGCTCAATTTTCCTATTTAGTATGCACATACCATCCTTTGTTGATGTCATCTATTTTCTCTTCTTGCTGGGGTATGCTTCCAACCCTAGGTGAAGGACTTGGATGATAAGGCATGAAGTTTTGGACTAGCTTAAGGAGTTAAAGCTTGTAATTAAAGTTGTTATGGTCTAGATTTCCCTCCACTTAGATCCTTATGTTGTATCATACATGTAAACCTTTACGAGATATTATGATGTTCTTTTGTAATAACCTTGTGATAAATTGAATATAGTCAACATTTTTATTCTGGCACTATACTTTGGTTTTTTGGAATACCATTTATTGAAATTTGAAAATGCTACACCTATTCCAGCATACCTTTGAGTGTGTTTGGAACTGATGTTTTATTCTTCAAATTTTTGTTAGTAGGGAGTGGATCCCGCCTCCTTACATCATGGTATTAGAGCCCATGGTAGTCAAAATTTGACTATTTCAATTTTGTATCCCTAGTTAATACTTGCCTTACCTTTGCATGACATGTTTGCCCTAGAGTTGATCAATAGAAGATGAAGGGTTGATTTAGGATCCTATAGTTTCACATTAGAATAATGATGAATAGATCCCTAAAATATTTACAACTAAAAGATGCAAATGTAACCATAGTAACTTGAGGTTGTTTATCTTGGCCTTGAGGTAGGTACTAGGACATGAAGTTGAAAGCAAAGGTGTCTAGAAAGGATCAGGGTTCGGGAGCTGGTAAGATTTTCCTGCACACCACTAGCTTGGTTTACGAGGACTCCCAAATCTATATGACACTAGCCTGGCCTGAACTGATATTAATTGTCCAAAATAGCATGCTTTTAGGCAATAGTAGCCTTAGACATTTATATGATTTATCTTTAGGAACCCTAATATGTTGAACTAGTCTCCCAGGCATAAAGACTTATTTGAGGATGGACAAGAGCAAGTTAACACATAGTTCATAGTTAGTCTTTACAAGTTATGTTTCTTATTTTTTTGCATAATGCTTATGTAGTTGGATGTAAGGAAGTGTAGTTGAACCTTTTGTACCTAAAGAATGATTTTGACTTAATAAGATGAATCCTTTAAGGGGTGGTGAATAAGTTATTTTCTTATATGTGTATTTTTTGATTTTGAGGATAAAATCCCTTTAAGGGGTGGTGTGCTATAACATACTAGATCTCAGACCCTACCCTGGAAGTTGACATTTTGGACATAGCCAAACAATGTTGAAGGTTAGACCTAAATAGATGTTTAGTATAACCCCAATGAGCTAATACATGTATATATCACCTTAATATAACCTAATGTTCTAACATTAATTTTAGGTTTATAATGGATACATAAAATATGCCACATAACTCATTTTTGTGGTAATATGAAGATAAGGAACTTAATTGGATGAATAATTTAGATAATGGGTTGTTAATGGTCCATATGGCATATCTCATAAAAAATGTCTCAAAAGTGGAAACAAACTTCAAATTCGAAATCTATATATCAAAATTAGCATATATGTCAAATTTTATCTAATTTGGACAACCTTGAAATATTAGGATAATTGAGGAGAGAGAAAATGAGTAAAAGTCATAAGTAATGAAAATGTGATTATATAAATTTAAAATATGGAAATAATGGCAAATTCATATTCAAAACATCAAATATAACTTGTGGATGAAGTTTGGTCCAATTTGGATGTTGTTTGTGTAAGTTATACAATTTTAGGTACATTTTGGACTTTTCTGCAATTTACCTATTTGGGAGGTTTTCTTTACAACTTTTCACATGAATTATAATTATTATATATTCCCTCAATATTCTCAAGTTTTTGAACCACAGGGCACCTAGTTTCACCTTGGTTTGAAGGTGTTTCTTTCCAAAGGCATTTTGGGGATTACTCTCTTTATAAATGAGCTTATCTTTAGAACCTATCAACCAATGGGGTTATTTATTTGATTGGAGGTCGGTTGGGATGGCCTATAAGTGTCCATAAACTAAAACTTGGTATTCAAGAAGCCCCTATGAGTTGTCCTCTTGCATGGCCATGAAATCCCTAGGCAAAGGACACATGGAAAGCTCCATGGACACCTCATGCTTGACTTCTTCCTTATCCATAAAGGTTTATAGGTCCATAGGCTCGCTTAGCATTGGACAGATGGAAAGTAACATGACACCTCATGCTTTACTTATTCCTTATCCATAAAGTCTTGAATGTCCAAGTACACCCTTATACATGACACATGGAAAGTCTCATAGACACCTCATACTTGACCTCTTTCTTTATATGGCCATATCTACCCCTTCCCAACTCCAAATTCAAAAACTTTTACTCTTCTTTCTTTTCTCTATCTTAGAGAATAACTCCTATCCTATTTAGCCACGAAGGTGCTGTCCCAAGGTCAAAGAAGGTGCCTACCTTGGTGAAGAATGCTCCTAGGGTTCCAAATTTACTATATTTAGGATTTCTAAAGCTCCTCCTTGGTTATTTTGACCAAAACTAGTACGTTTTCTCATTTCCTTCCCTATTTTCATGTTTTTAGTCTTCCTTCCACCTTCCTCTAGGTTGAAACCCTGGTCTTCCATGGCGAAACCCCACCTAGAGCCCTTTAACACCCCATCTCCATGTTCTTTTGTTAGGGTTTTTCACCTCTAAAGTGGAGAAGGTGCTTCTTGCTCAAGATAGGAGCTTTGTTGGAGAAACCAACCTCTCTAAGCTTGGAAAACTTACTTTTTGGACCTGTCCACCTTCCCTAGACATTCTTTGGAGGACTAGGTTTGGATCTAGAACTGACTTGGAATGTTTAGACTCTAAAGTTGAGGTATGGCGTATCCCCTATTCTTCTCTGTGGAGCAATTTACCTATGCTTATTCATTCTCTTTGTCCTATAGACATTAGCCTATATGTAATGTATTTTCTTTTCAAAATCATGGCTCATGTGAACTACCTTATTTGATATTGATCATGTAATCATGGATATTCTTTTGAACTCTTATCTTATTCTTTGTTCATGATGGAACTCTAAAAGATGACATGTGATGTCTTTTCCCCACTTATGAGGTGGATGTATATGTTGGCCAATTATGTGGTGACTAATTTATATATTCTAACTATACTTTCTACTTGCCTCTACATTTAACATGCTATGTGATTCAATAGCACCAGTGTAATTGCATTGATTCTTATGGAAGATGTGTTATTTCCTACCGAGCAGATGTGATATTTCCTGCTCTTTTGGGATGGAAAGGAACCTCATACCTAGGGTAAGATGTGTGATTCTTGGCCCATGTTTTATATATTTGGGAGATTGGTAGTATTCCTTTCTCTATCAGGTTTCAAGTTTATGAGACTTGGCCACCTTTGTGTTTATATTGTCCTAGGGCTATGTTTATCTCACATGCATGCATGTTGATGATATGGGGGGTGTGTCCTAATTCTTTACATGTGCTTGTCTGGCACAAACTTTATGTTTTATTAATGGCAAGTATTCTTTTGTTATCTTATGATTTTTAATTCCTTCTCTTGATACCCATTTGGGTGGACCTTATCCTTTCTATGGGAAGCTTTTTATATTTGTTGTCCTTTATTCCATATATAGCTCATTTTTCCTATTTAGTATGCACATACCGGCCTTTACTGATGTCATCTATTTTCTCTTCTTACTGGAGTATGCTTTCGACCCTAGGTGAAGGACTTGGATGATAAGGCATGAAGTTTTGGACTAGCTTAAGGAGTTAAAGCTTGGAGGCAAAGTTGTTATGATTTATATTTCCCTCTACTTAGATCTGTATGTTGTATCTTATATGCAAACCCTTACTGGATTTTATGATGTACTTTTGTAATAACCTTGTGATAAATTGAATATAGTCAAGATTTTTATTCCAATGCTATACTTTGGTTGTTTTGAATACCATTTATTGAAATTTGAAAATGTTACACCGATTCCATCATACCTTTGAGTGTGTTTGGAATGGATGTTTTATTCTTCAAATTTTTTTAGTTGTGAGTGGATCCCACTCCTTATAGGTCACATCTCGAAAGAGGAAGGATGGACGAACTCACTATGTCTAGAGGAAAATCCCCACATAGCAACACAAAGGCGACGACTGGAAGAGACATTGGAGGTTAGGGTTTGTAAACTTGCACTCGAATGTTGATGGTTGTATGGTCGAAAAGGTGTGTTTAAACCTAATGACCAAAGGCATGTTTATAGACTTACATGCCATGTAATCCTATTTCCATTAAGATGCGACAGTCGGTCGCTCTTGTACACATTGCGAAAAAATCTAAAAAAGATACACTTTCTAGTTAAGATTAATACATCCAATTAGGAAAGAAACAATTCATTATGTAGTTGTATCCTAATGCAAAAGAAGATGGAAGATAGAAGACATTATCCACAATCTACAATCTACAAGTCACAAGCTTGAGCCGAAGCCCGTGCCCGTGCCTGGCCCGTCCAGGCGAGGCAAGGCCTAGTGAGGTGTGCGCGTGCTTGCATGTGTGTGTGTTTTTGTCACCATACCCACCAAGGAGGTGAGAATACCCTCCTCCAAGGACCGTTGGACACTAGTGTCACATGTGATCCCAGATATAAGGACCATAAAAGTTCTAGGAGTGAGCAATGTGGGATAAAACTTCTTTCCCATTTGCACTAGAGACAAACCTACCTTTCTCACATGTACTAGTTGTACTACATTGGGCTTAACCCATGCTATATGCATGGCTATAGCATTCATATATCTAACAATCCCCCACAAAGTCCAATGTGTAGTGTGTTCTACCATTCAATCCTCCATATTTTTCTTTCAGCAGATACCTTTTGGTTTGAATCTACCTGAGTTATCCAACTCTGACTCTCACAAGAACTAGGTGAACAAAAGTGTTAAACCTAAACCTTGGGTGCAAGAGTATAGGTTGGTAACAACACCATAAAGACATGGTAGAAAAGAAAACAATGCAATAAGGCCATGCATACAAAATTTTATGTCATGATTGATATCAGAGAATAACCCAATTCTCCTATTGCGGCCTAGACAACATCAATCATTTATTCGGACTCTTCAAGGATGTACAACTAACATCATGTCCTAAGACTTGACACCATTCAAAGACTAATCTCTTACTTACTTACAGTCATGACACTAACATGTGTCCTAGGGGATAGACACATAGATGCATGAAGCATCAAAGGTAATTGCATAGTGCCATCCAATTTACCCGACAACTTGTTATTACAACATTTAACCCAATCTGTGGGATCTCCACTCTGTTGGGTTGGGTTGCTACTGTCTGTGAATAATGAGGAGTTTCAGTCCCATCCCCAACCTGGATTTTTCCACTAAATCTAAAGCAAGACCTTAAGTAGATCGAGACAATGTGGTCTATTTCTTAGACCTCCAGGAAACAACTCCTCCTCCAAATAGGAATAGATATCCCAAGACACCAATACTTCTAAAGTTGATGACAGTCCAACCTGCATCACTATATCCTTTGACTATTGAAGGATATTTGCGATAATAAATCCCAAGGGAACAAGTTCCCTTGATATACATCAAAACTCTATCTAGAGCTTCCCAATCGGTCTTGTCGAGACAACAAGTGTATCTACTTAACTTTCTCATGGAAAACACAATGTCTGGGCATGTGCAGTTCATAGATACATCAAACTTCTGATAATCTGAGGGTATCATAATTGAGACACTGGAAACCGAGTCTCATTCTTGAACAAGGCCTTGGATGAATCATATGAAGTCTTAACATGTTTACATGATGTCAACTCAAACCTCTCTAGTATGACATCCAACTCACAAAAAAAAGATTTATTTAAGCGGAAGCGAATCATTTGCAGTGGATTACTGAAAATCACTAAAAAGTTAAAACTTTTTGCAAAGAGATCCAATTCTAGGAAACTCCTATAACAAGGACCAAAGTATTACATGTACATCCTAGTTCAAAAGTACATAACTTGTACCGTCTCTCCTCAAGGATTACATACAACAGCTGCCCTATTACATTATATACAGACAACATAAAAACCTCGAGGCATCAAGCCAAAATCTCAGATTGATTCATTAAAAGAACTATCAACTGACTCTGAGGACCTGAGAGTATAGAGATGACACATAGGACTTTCTATACAAAACTTGGCAGCCAGTGCCTCCACCCAAGTTATCACTGTTGTCCCTAATGTTGTTTCTGCTTTTCCCTTGCTATAGGGTTCCTACTTCTTCTTCTGCGTTTACCTAAAAATATTGGATCCCACGGGGGTGAGACAATTATAAATTGCCCCGATGAGAGATATAACTCTCCGCCAGAAATATTATTATTGCAGTTTATTAAATTAAAACTGACCAGATGAATCTTATATATTTAACAACAGATAAATCATTGTATAAACAGAATCAAGTAATCTCCTTGACTAAGGAGAACATTGCATCTACTCATGGTAGAGTTATAAATCATCTATCCACCTTGCATGGAATGTAAATAGACATAATTCACATCTATCAACTAAAGATGCATAAAAGAAATGTAACATCAGCCAATGAATTTCCGTATTCAATCCTGAAGCAAACACGCTATACGGCTGATTATATTTTACAATCACACTTATGCCCTGAGGAGATGAGGTATACCGCTCATACTCCAACTGACCATTGCGAAGTTGAAATTGGTACCATACATAGGTCAATGGAAGAGCAGGATTCCCATGACCTCCCACATCCCGGTCAGTGTGGGACCACAAGCAGGACTTATGTCAACTGCTCAATATAGCTTTCCAGGGTATACTAGCAACTTCTCTATAGAGTTACATTGTCAAATGCACTCTCATCGACAATCGAGAGATTTAATGTTTATCTCCATCGACTCGACATTAAGTATTATTGGGAGATATGTACGGAATCTATCCCAATCATTGGGAGATTTGTGATACATCCATCCCGACACATACAATGAAGGATTGAGAGGTTTAATGTTTACCTTCCATCAATCTCCTCATCAGGACATAAGGATATGTTCGCCCATTAACCCCCACATATTGAAAAATATGCATTCCAGGTTTTTTCTGTGGAGCAACCCGTTTCACCATCACCTATTACTGATGATGATGGATCTATGGCCAGGGCTCTACATGATATGATTTCACTTGATTAATTAGGTACATTATCATATTCTTTTAGCATCAGTCAAGTTCTCAAACATAACTTATTATGAAAAATGCTACAAAGAACCATGTACTGTTTCATCAATCACTTCTTAGTCTTTATAAGACATTGGGATCTCAGTCCCTCATTTAAATACTGGGAATTCTCATCCCTCCATCATATTATTACCATGCTTACCAAATTTGGGTATCTAAACCCTAGGTTCATCATTGAACATGCATTGTTACCACTTATTAGGTAACTATTACCTCTAGGTCCTCAGACCAAGATATACATGATACTTGTTACACAAACATTACACATGGATCACAAGGCCCATTATTTGTCTTGTCACCTTTTACTATGCAACAACTTGATCACATGGATTACAATGCAACTACACATTTTATTACTTATCATTTAGCAAAATATAATATAATGGCACACTAGGCCAATGCATATCTTGTTACTTCTCAGTAAGCAACAAAAGCATATCACGACATACAATACAATAGTAACACTACTATTTCCTTACCAGGATTAGGGTTTACCATCAAAATAGGGTTTTTCATTCTATTACCCAAAATTAGGGTTAGGATTTTCCATTACACATTAATTAGGGATTATGTTCATTTTATGAATCCAACCCTAATTAATTACTCCACTCCTCTAAGAGGCTCTTTTAATATCACAAGCATTCACACATGCTTATTGCTCTCATCACATATCATTAAATATTATTAATGCAAGGTATGAGTTTATTTCTCATCCTTGCCAGGGTATGATTACATCATACTCATTAGTTTGGCTTAACCCCTTTCTCAAGGTATGTTATCCTATACTTATCAAAATGTATCAAACTCCTTACATTTCATTGTATCAGTTTATATAGCACATTTCATGTGTTTCTTATCCAACTAAATTGGATTTAAAGTGTATCAAGGTGTATCAATCCTAAAGTGTTGAATGTGATATCTATCATGTCTTGATGTATCACTTTCTCATCACCTATAACTCGAATTTACCAACTTATCTGGTATTAAGGTATTTCCCTCTTAATACTTTTAACCACTCACCTATCACCTTTATCATAGAGTGCATAGGTCACACATTCGATTTTTCCAGCTATATTTAATGATATGGACTTGTCTAATGGTTAGGCATCGTTGATATCATTATCAACCACTTTAGGTGTCTCAACTCTGAAAATACTATCCACACCATTATTTAGTGTTGCATACATCACTCCTAAGAGTGTCCTGTCATCATCTTTGTAAGGTGTATAGGGTTGATACATGTATGCCAAGTTAATCACATGTATAAAGTTGGATGTATAATGATCTAGGCATCACCTTATCCCTTATACCCTTACATATTAAAGTATCCATATTACCATTCATATGGTTTATAAATTTCACCCTTCATGGTGTAACATTCTCATCTTACTTGATTATGTCAGCCACACTCTACTTTAGTGTATTGGCCATTATACCCTCATTAGGGTTTCATATATCATTACATGGCAGCACCCCAGATTTAAATTTCACATCACATCATTACATCAGGGTTCCACATAACGATATTCTAATTTAGGGTTTCACATGGCATTACCCTAGATTAGGATTTCCCATGGCATCACCCTCAACTAGGGTTTCACATGGCATCATCCTCATTTAGGGTTTCACATGGAATCATCCTCAATTAGGGTTTCATATGGCATCACCCTCAATTAGGGTTTCACATGGAATCACCCTTAATTAGAGTTTTGCATGGAATCATTCCTCAATTAGGGTTTCATATGGCATCACCCTCAATTAGGGTTTCACATGGAATCATCCTCAATTAGGATTTCCACTTTAATTACCCACAATTAGGGTTTACTATTCATCCCAATTAGGATTCCTATTCAAGTATCCATAATCAGGGTTTACTATTCATCCCAATTTAGGGTTTTACATCAAATTACCCTAAATTAGGTTTACACATATCATCACCCTAGATTAGGGTTACATCCTTACCCTAGATTAGGGTTTCACTCAAAATTGCCCTGAATTAGGGTTAGGGTTCAATAACCTTGTCAATTAGGGTTTTATGCTCATGATTAGGGTTTTATGATCTTTTTACTAAGGATCATACCCTTAATTATGACATGAATCATACTCAGTATGAATTCCATTCTATCATTCTCTCCACTTGATTTGGTTACATCAATCATACGATCAAGTATATACAACTATATTAACATAGTGTACTGAGTTATTGCTATTATAAGCAATTAGGGTTTATCCCTTTAAAGGTATTAATCATCTAGGTACTTTAGGGATTCAACCATTATACTTATCGTTGATTATCATTGCTATCAATCATTGGATCAATGGAACAATCATCACCTTCAATTTCCAAATGATTGAGTCACATTTGACCTCCATTCAGTTTTGGGGTTTCATCACCAAACGGTTTTGAAACTGTTTGACTCCAAATAGTTTTGAAATTGTTTGACCCCAAACAGTTTCAAGACCGTTTGGACTCAAATGGTCTCAAGACCGTTTGGGCCCAATCAGTCTCAAAACCGCAAGGGTTCGTTAGGTACATTCATCAATCAAATTGAATGTAATTTGCACCATTGAATTGACCGTTGATTAGGTAATTGAAGGATTCATCAATCAACACCATTAGATCTTTATCCAATAATCAAGGATCAACCATTAACCCTCCAAACGGTTTCAAGACCATTTGGGCTCAAACAGTTTTGAAACCGTTTGACCCAAATTATCTTGAAATCGTTAGGATCAATCATGGATTCTTCAATCAATTCGATTAGGGTTTCCAATTGAAGGATTGTACATACATTGAATCAATCAATTGGATCCATTGGATCATTATCCAACATGTACTTGTGTTCAGCCTCAAATGGTCAACCTAACCAAACGGTCAACCCTCTCTTGTGGTTTGGAGTCCAAGTCATCAAACGGTTTGCAAACTGTTTGGTCTCCAAACGGTTTGGTGAAACTGTTTGGACCAAAAGTCCAAAACCGTTTGCAACTCAAATTTGTTGAGATGTGTGCTTGTGATGATGTCATCAACATCAACCTTCATACCCATGAAATCTAATGCCATACCCATGAAAGTTGCATCAATTAATCAAAGGTATTGCAAGAAGAACAATTGAATCAATTGAATTGAGAAATTGAGTTCAATAACAATGATTAAGGGTTCAAGTTATATAACCGGCCTCCAAATGAGCTTCAAAGCTTGGAGATTCACATCAACAATGGTGGATGAAGCTTTTTCAACTCCCCCTAGGCTCGTCCTCAAGCTTTTGGGTGAAACGATTGGCTAGGGTTGAAGATGGAGTGAAGAAAAGAAGAAATCAATGATTTATTTTTGATTTCCACCATGAAATCATGGTTGAAAGTGATCAAGAAGCTTACGAACAGGTTGGGGGTCGTCCTCCTGTTTCTCCAAGCTTCTTTGGTCGTTTTTTGCAAGCAAGGAATGAAAGTGGATTCAAAATTACCCATCCAAGCTATGGATAAGGGAGCATATATGCATTTTATTAAAAATTCTTTTAAGAGAGAGAAAGTAGGAATTATATCCTCCATATCCTTGCCATTTGCCCCCTTCCCTTCCTTGGTTATGAGGCTATCTTCCTTGCCTCTTATTCCGCTCAATTATCCAAGAAATAAAGAAAAGCAAATTAAGTACATTAACCCTTATAATAATAATATCCATAAGTTAGTAGATATTACTTTCCTTTATTTTAATGTGAGTGAGTTATCCATTCCTTTGGATATTTTCGTTGCCTTTGCAAGGCACAAGGGTTTTCACACTTGATAAAATTTATGCATCTCTATTTTGGTTGAAGGCCCTTCAATTATTTTATTTATTTTTGCATTAAATTGAAATAGGGTTTCAATTATGCTTAAATCTTGATTATTTTAATATCAAGATTCTCTCTCCTTCAAAGTGATACAAATGAGATGCCCTCTCATTTTATTTTCTATACATGATTCCAAGAAACATTAGGGACTATTTTGAAGTGGTAATTTCCATATTGAATCCTAGGTTTTTGGCTAAATTGCATAATATACCAAAACTAGGTTTTAATGCACAAGCATTGCTTTATCAACTCTTACTTGGTACTCATGCTTTTCCCAAGCCATACCTCTACATCATCTTCATTATAATGATGCTTCAACACATGAGGAACATTTAATCATGTAACATTTGCAATTTAACCCCTCAACTTGGGTAATTTGCACTTTAGTCCAAAATAAGCAAACATTACTTCAATATTATCAAAACAGGACTAAAATTGAAACATAAGTTCCTCTTGGCCTTAATTACTTTTCACAAGATAAAATTAAGGATATAATTATCTTTCTTAAGAAAAACTTCTAGGGTTAAGGCATAACCCAGGTCAGGGATGTTACAAATTATAAACCCCTAACAAGGATTTCATCCCCGAAATCCTAGATAAAAGGGAGACAGATATTATTCATGCATCATATCATCATGTCTTCACATAAAATTTCATTATTATGGAGACACCATAGAGCTTTGATCAACATAAAGTTCTTCCACACTAGATTCTCATACAATGTTTTACACAGGACACATACTCCACTGTCTTTCTCATTATTGACTGTGGAGTTAATTCTGTGTCAGGTAACATCTTTCTTATTCAGAGAAACATCATACATTATTTATTAATATCATGTTTATGCAAAGCATAGACCCCTAACATATGATGTTCATACTATTTTATAGTCAAACTGATTTCTTGGTTGACCATTCCATGTAGCCAACATAAATCATCTATTATTTCTTTAGATACCAAGATCTCTTACCTTGGTATCTATCACATGTGTTGAAAACACATCACATATTTCTCTTATACACATCAAGTGTCCTAAGACCCACTTGATTTCCATGTCCCCGAAAGGAAAGAAGACAAGGAATCATATCCCTCTTATTATTTCATGAGTTTTCAACTATTCAAGAATCATTTACTCTTTGTCCCATTCTAGATTCCTTGCCTTCAACATAGGAATTTATAAGGATGTTAACATAACAACATTCCTTTCTTTATTATTATCTAACATGTTCATGAGCATCTTATGATCTTATATTATTTCCCATTTCCACATTATGGGAAAAGATCTTTATTATACACAAACATTTTTTTGAACAGGGATCACCTCCCTTGTTCTCATTATTATCTTATGAGGAGTATACTTTTTACTTCCTCATACACACATACTCATATGAGATTATCTCAGATTTTTCTTTCTTGTAATTAGGATATGAAAAATTTATCCATATCATATTTCAAATTTCATGATACTCATTAGATTGTTTCAGAATGACTACTTGATCATAGCAATAAAAAAGATAACAATCTAAGAGTTTCCATACTTACTTTATCATCAATAGTTGTATACCTAGCTAGGGTATATAAATATTGAGATTAAGTAGTATGCACTTTGTATACTATCATATTCCTTTCTTTTCTTATCATCATGAGCATAAGATTCATCATTCTTGGATTTTATCCAGGCATCTTTTCTATACCTCATCTTCTCTCATAGAGGTAAGAGAAATAAATATAAAACATCCATAATATTTAATACGCAAAATGTAAGTCCTTATAGGACTAATCAAATAAAGCTCTATCAATTACTTTCTCAATTAAGCTCAGGGAATCATAAAATGACATATTAGAATGACATTATTTTTTCTAACATGTCATGATTCGTGGATGGTTCACTGCCTCAGGCTGATTATTCCTCAGAGGTTGATTCACCATAACATTTATGGCTGAGCAATCTCTGGCCAGATGTCCTACCTGTCTACATTGGTAGCAAGTTATGAGCTTTAGATGTGGTCTAAAAGGTTCTTTACCCTTTCCGGGTAGCCATTGCCTTGGTGTATTAGACATTGGTTGTACTAGTGGTGCCAAGAACTTTCCCTTTTTGGGACTACTAGGCCTCTGTTCCTGAGTTTGGATAGGCCTTTTCTAAATTCTTCTTTTATTTTTCCTTTTTGGACAGTGTTTAATAATATGTCCAGGCTGTCTACACCCATTGCAAACCCTAGTTTCAGGTTGTACCCTATTCTTTTTACCATTATTCATTGCTCCAACATACTGTTGTTAAGCAAGAATCCTATTCGAGTTCAAAACTTCATCATTGGAGACTGGTAGTCTAGGTTGCATTCCTAATGCACGATGTACTATATGCATCATAGTTGTACTAAATTGCTCAAGAAGAGTAGGAAAAGTTGGGCTCTCTATCATGGCTAGGTAAAACTGGGGATGTGCATGTATATGTGCTTCTCTGCTCTGATACCTTGTACCTCTTCTTGGTGTAGCATTGCTGCTCTCAGAAGCATGCTCTTCGTGTGATCCAAACATCTTCAAGTTATTCTCCTCCTATATGAGTAGAAGACACTATTAGATACACTAGAAGACACTAGAACAAACTCTACTACCTTAGTCCTATGTCTCTGCAGACTCATCGAACCTAGAGCTCTGATACCACTAAATTGTGGCATCCAAATCACAAAAACAAGATTTATTTAAGCGGAAGAAAATCATTTGCAGTGGATTACTGAAAATCACTAAAAATTTAAAACTATTTGCAAAGAGATCCAATTCTAGGAAACTCTTATAACAAGGATCAAAGTATTACATATACATCCTGGTTCAAAAGTACATAACTTGTATCGTCTCTCCTCGAGGATTACATACAATAGCTGCCCTATTACATTATATACAGACAATATAAAAACCTAGAGGCATCAAGCCAAAACCTCAGATTGATTCATTAAAAGCACTATCTACTGACTCCGAGGACCTGAGAGAATAGAAATGACACATAGGAATTTTTATACAAAACTTGGCAGCCAGTGCCTCCACCTGAGTTATCACTGATGTTCCTAATGTTGTTGCTACTTTTCCCTTGCTATAGGGTTCCTACTTCTTCTTCTGCGTTTACCTAAAAACATTGGATCCCACGGGGGTGATACAATTGTAAATTGCCCCAACGAGAGATATAACTCTCCGCCAAAAACATTATTATTGTAGTTTATTAAATTAAAATTGAGCAGAGGAACCTTATATATTTAATAGCAGATAAATCGTTGTATGAACATAATCAAGTAATCTCCTTTCCTAAGGAGAACATTGCATCTACTCATGGTTGAGTTGTAAATCATCTATCCACCTTGCATGGAATGTAAAGAGACATAATTCACATCTATCAACTAAAGATGCATAAATGAAATGTAACATCAGCCAATGAATTTCCGTATTCAATCCCTAAGCAAACATGCTATACGGATGATTATATTTTACAATCACACGTACGCCCTGAGGAGATGAGGTATACCGCTCATACTCCAACCGACCACTGCGAAGTTGAAATCAGTACCATACATAGGTCAATGGAAGAGCCAGATTCCCATGACCTCCCACATCCCAGTTAGTGCGGGAACACAAGAAGGACTTATGTCAACTGCTCAATATAGATTTCCAGGGTATACTGGCAACTTCTCTATAGAGTTACAGCGTCAACTACACTCTCATCGGAAATCGAGAGATATAATCTTTGTCTCCATCGACCCGACATTAAGTATTGTTGGGAGATGTGTATGACATCTATCCCAATCATCAGGAGATTTGTGATACATCCATCCCGACACATACAATGAAGGATTGAGAGGTTTAATGTTTACCTTCCATCATTCTCCTCATAAGGACGTAAGGATATGTTCGCCCATTAACCCCCACATATTCAAAAATATGCATTCTGGGTTTTTGCAGCGGAGCAACCCGTTTCACCATCACCTATTACTGATGATGATGGATCTATGGCCAGGTCTCTACATGATATGATTTCACTTGATTAATTAGGTACATTATCATATTCTTTTAGCGTCAGTCAAGTTCTCAAACATAACTTATTATGACAAATGCTACAAAGAACCATGTACTATTTCATCAATCACTTCTCAGTCTTTATAAGACATTGGGATCTCAGTCCCTCATTTAAATATTGGGAATTCTCATCCCTCCACCACATTATTACCATGCTTATCAAATTTCGGTATTTAAACCCTAGGTTCATCACTGAACTTGCATTGTTACCACTTATTAGGTAACTATTACCTCTAGGTCCTCAGACCAAGGTATACATGATACTTGTTACACAAGCATTACACATGGCTCACAAGGCACATTATTTGTCTTGTCACCTTTTACTAGGCAACAACTTGATCACATGGCTTACAATGCCACTGCACATTTTGTTACTTCTCATTAAGCAAAATATAATATAATGGCACACCAGGAAAATGCATATCTTATTACTTCTCAGTAAGCAAAAAAAGCATATCACGGCATACAATACAATAGTAACACCACTATTTCCTTACCAGGATTAGGATTTACCATCAAAATAGGGTTTTTCATTCTATTACCCAAAATTAGGTTTAGTATTTTCCATTACACATTGATTAGGGCTTATATTCATTTTATGAATCCAACCCTAATTAATTACTCCACTCCTCTAAGAGGCTCTTTTAATATCACAAGCATTCACACATGCTTATTGCTCTCATCACATATCATTAAATATTATTAATGTCAGGTATGAGTTTATTTCTCATCCTTGCCAGGGTATGATTACATCATACTCATTAGTTTGGCTTAACCCCTTTTTCAAGGTATGTTAGCCTATACTTATCAAAATGTATCAAACTCCTTACATTTCATTGTATCAGTTTATATAACACATTTCATGTGTTTCTTATCCAACTAAATTGGATTTAAAGTGTATCAAGGTGTATCAATCATGAAGTGCTAAATGTGATATCGATCATGTCTTGATGTATCACTTTTTTCATCACTTCTAACTCACTTGAATTTACTAACTTATCTTGTATTAAGGTATTTCCCTCTTAATACTTTTAACCACTCACCTATCACCTTTATCATATAGTGCATAGGTCACACATTAGATTTGTCCAGCTATCTTTAATGATATGGACTTGTCTAATGGTTAGGCATCATTGATACCATTATCAACCACTTTAGGTATCTCAACTCTCAAAATACTATCCACACCATTATTTAGTGTTGCATACATCACTCCTAAGAGTGTCATGTCATCATCTTTGTAAGGTGTATAGGGTTGATACATGTATGTCAAGTTAATCACATGTATAGAGTTGGATGTATAATGATCTAGGTATCACCTTGTCCCTTATACCCTTACATATTAAAGTACCCATATTACCATTCATATGGTTTATCAATTTCACCCTTCATGGTGTAACATTCTCATCTTACTTGATTATATCATCCACACTCTACTTTAGTGTATTGGCCATTATACCCTCATTAGGGTTTCATATATCATTACATGGCATCACCCCGGATTTAAATTTCACATCACATCATTACATCAGGGTTCAACATAACATTATTCTAATTCAGGGTTTCACATGACATTACCCTAGATTAGGATTTCCCACGGCATCACCCTCAACTAGGGTTTCACATGGCATCATCCTCATTTAGGGTTTCACATGGAATCATCCTCAATTAGGGTTTCATATGGCATCACCCTCAATTAGGGTTTCACATGGAATCACCCTTAATTAGAGTTTCACATGGAATCCTTCCTCAATTAGGGTTTCATATGGCATCACCCTCAATTAGGGTTTCACATGCAATCATCCTCAATTAGGATTTCCACTTTAATTACCCACAATTAGGGTTTACTATTCATCCCAATTAGGATTCCTATTCAAGTATCCATAATCAAGTTTTATTATTCATCCCAATTTAGGGTTTTACATCACATTACCATAAATTAGGTTTACACATATCATCACCCTAGATTAGGGTTACATCCTTACCTTAGATTAGGGTTTCACTCAAAATTGCCCTGAATTAGGGTTAGGGTTCAATGACTTTGTCAATTAGGGTTTTATGCTCATGATTAGGGTTTTATGATCTCTTTACTAAGGATCATATCCTTAATTACCACATGAATCATACTCAGTATGAATTCCATTCTATCATTCTCTCCACTTGATTTGGTTACATCAATCATATGATCAAGTATATACAACTATGATTAACATAGTGTACTGAGTTATTGCTATTATAAGCAATTAGGGTTTATCCCTTTAAAGGTACTAATCATCTAGGTACTTTAGGTATTCAACCTTTATACCTATCATTGATTATCATTGCTATCAATCATTGGATCAATGGAACAATCATCACCTTCAATTTCCAAATGATTGAATCACATTTGACCTCCATTCGGTTTTGGGGTTTCATCACCAAATGGTTTTGAAACCGTTTGACTCCAAACGGTTTTGAAACTGTTTGACCCCAAATGGTTTCAAGACTGTTTGGACTCAAATGGTCTCAAGACCGTTTGGGCCAAATCAGTCTCAAAACCACAAGGGTTCATTAGGTACATTCATCAATCAAATTGAATGTAATTTGCACCATTGAACTGACCATTGATTAGGCAATTGAAGGATTCATCAATCAACATCATTTGATCTTTATCCAATAATCAAGGATCAACCATTAACCCTTCAAACAGTTTTGAAACTATTTGGTCCCAAACGGTTTCAAGACCATTTGGGCTCAAACGGTTTCAAAACCATTTGACCCAAATTATCTTGAAATTGTTAGGATCAATCATGGATTCTTCAATCAATTCGATTAGGGTTTCCAATTGAAGGATTGTACATACATTGAATCAATCAATTGGATCCATTGGATCATCATCCAACATGTACTTGGGTTCATACCTCAACGGTCAACCTAACCAAACGGTCAACCCTCTCTTGCGGTTTGGAGTCCAAGTCATCAAATTGTTTGCAAACTGTTTGGTCTCCAAACGGTTTGGTGAAACCGTTTGGACCAAAAGTCCAAAACCGTTTGCAACTCAAATTTGCTGAGGTTTGTGTTTGTGATGATGTCATCACCATCAACCTTCATCCCCATGAAATCTACCGCCATACCCATGAAATTTGCATCAATTAATCAAAGGTATTGCAAGAAGAATAATTGAATCAATTGAATTGAGAAATTGAGTTCAATAACAATGATTAAGGGTTCAAGTTATGTAACCTGCCTCCAAATGAGATTCAAAGCTTGAAGCTTCACATCAACAATGGTGGATGAAGCTTTTGCAACCCCCCCAGGCTCTTCCTCAAGCTTTTGGGTGAAAAGATTGGCTAGGGTTGAAGATGGAGTGAAGAAAAGAAGAAATCAATGATTTATTTTCGATTTCCACCATGATATCATGGTTGAAAGTGATCAAGAAGCTTACCAAAAGGTTGGGGGTCATCCTCCTGTTGCTCCAAGCTCCCTTGGTCGTTTTTTTCAAGCAAGGAATGAAAGTGGATTCGAAATTACCCATCCAAGCTATGTATAAGGGAGCATATATGCATGTTATTAAAAATTCATTTAAGAGAAAGAAAGCAGGAATTATCTCCTCCATATCCTTGACATTTTCCCCCTTCCCTTGGTTACGAGGCTATCTTCCTTGCCTCTTATTCCTCTCAATTATCTAAGACATAAAGAAAAGCAAATTAAGCACCTTAACCCTTATAATAATAATATCCATAAGTTAGTGGATATTACTTTCCTTTATTTTAATGTGAGTGAGTTATCCATTCCTTTGGATATTTTCGTTGCCTTTGCTAGGAACAAGGGTGTTCACACTTGAGAAAATTTAGCCATCTCTCTTTTTTTTGAAGGCCCTTCAATTATTTTATTTATTTTTGCATTAAATTGAATTAGAGTTTCAATTATGCTTAAATCTTGATTATTTTAATATCAAGATTATCTCTCCTTCAAAGTGATAAAAATGAGATGCCCCTCTCATTTTATTTTCTCTACATGATGCCAAGAAACATTAGGGACTATTTTGAAGTGGTAATTTGCATATTGAACCCTAGGTTTTTGGGTAAATTGCATAATATACCAAAACTAGGTTTTAATGAACAAACATTGCTTTATCAACTCTTTCTTGGTCTGCATCATCTTTATTCTCATGATGCTTCAACACACGAGGAACATTTAATCATGTAACATTTGCAAGTTATCCCCTCAACTTGGGTAATTTGCACTTTAGTCCAAAATAAGCAAACATTGCTTCAACATTATCAAAATAGGACCAAAATTGAAACATAAGTTCCTCTTTGGCTTAATTAAAATTAAGGATATAATTATCTTGCTTAAGCAAAACTTCTAGGGTTAAAGCATAACCCAGGTTAGGGATGTTACATCTAGTATCTTCTCAACATAGTGAGATTGAGAGAGAGTTATACCATCAGTAGACCTTATAATTTTAAGCCATAAAATCACATCAATGACTCCCATATCTTTTATCTCAAACTTGCTACACAAGAATGTTTTTGTCTCATTTACTACTTTCATATTGAAACCAAAAAGTAGGATATGATCAACATATAAGCATAGCAAAAGGAATCCATCATTGACAATTTTTAGTAGAGATACTTATCAAATTCATTAGAAATGAAGCCATATGATGATATCACAGAACCAAACTTCTCATGCAATTGCTTAGGGGCTTGTTTCAAGCCATATAATGAATTAACAAGTTTACACACTTTGGACTCATTCCCATGACCCAGAAATCCCTTAGGTTATTCCATATATATATATCTTTCTGAAGATCAACATGTAAGAACGTAGTCTTCACATCCATCAGATGGATATAGAGATTATAAATGAAAGCTAATGCTATAAGCACTCAGATTGTGGTCATATGGAAAATAGGGTAATAGGTGTCAATATAATGTATATCTTCCCTCTGTGTGTAACCCTTAGCAACTAACCTAGCCGCCTTATACTTATTGGGTGTCACGTATACATTAAGTTTCTTCTTAAAGATCCATTTGCATCCAACTGCAGAACAACCAGGAGGAAAATCCACCAATTCCCAAGTTCCATTTGAGAGAATTGATTGGATTTCATCACTAATGGCTTCTTTTCAAAACTTAGCTTTTGGAGATTCCATAGCTTGTTTGAAAGTTATAGGATCATCATTAACATTGTAAGTGAGAAACTCACTTCCAAAGTCCTTGGATGTCATAGGTTGTTTACTTCTCCTTAGTTCAACTATGATTTTAGAATCCTTAGATTCAGAAATAGTTTATTCTGAGTCACCCTCCACATTTGTCATCCTTTCCATGTGATCAGGAATGGAACATGTGGTAAATGAATCCTCTTGAGATACTTCATTAGGCACACCTAATTTCATGAGAAACACATCCACAAAGAATGTAGCATCACGTAATTCCACAATTGTATTGACCTCAATGCCTGAGATATTATATTTTACAATCAAGACTCTATAGGCATAACTTGTCTCTACATATCTCAAAAATATGGCAACAGCCATTTTTGGTCTCAATTTCTTCTTTTTGTGTTCAGGGACAAGTACCTTAGCAAGGCACCCCCACACTCGAATATATTTGAGATTCATTTTTCTTCCTCTCCATAACTCAAGCAGACTACTCTGTACATGTTAATGGGGAACTCTATTCAGAATATGGCAAGCCGTATTCAAAGCTTCCCCCCAGATGAAGTTGGGTAGACCTGAGGTTTGGAGTAAAGAATTTACCATATCTATCAGGGTTCAACTTTTATGTTCAGCTATCCCATTAGATTGTGGTGAATACGGAGCGATAATGTCATGAACTATACCATGTATTGGCAAAATTTTAAAAATAAATTTGAGGTATATTCTCCTCCCCTATCAAACCTTAATCGCTTAAGTACTTTACTGGTTTGAGTTTCAGTTTCTTTCTTATAAATTTTAAATTTATTCAATGCCTCATCTTTACTTCTAAGCAAAATGACATAACAATATCTACTAGCATTGTCAATAAAAGTTATAAAATAATGCTTTTGATCCCTAGTAGCAATTCCACTAAATTCACAGATATCTGTATGCACTAAATCCAATATCTAAATTCCTATTCACAGAATGAAAATTTTTCCTAGGTAATTTATCTTGCACACAGATTTCACATTTTTATTGCTAATTTTAGATTTATGGATTAAATTCAGATTCATCATACATTTCATTGAGCCAACATTCACATATCCCAAACGTGCATGCCAAACATCATACAATGCAACATTCATTCATAAAGAACTATTATCATTCAAATTTAAAATGGAATTTGAAACAGATTCTATAAGAATTTTAAACAAGTTTTGTAAAGACCCGATCTTTACGGTCGAATATTTACAAAATAATATCAAAAACATAAACAATCTTTGTTACATTCATGCTTGTACATCAAAGTCACGGAAGCTTACAAATATGATTACAAGTTTAAGAAATAAAATTCATTCCTATCTAATCTTCAACGGAGGACTACCCAGTGCATGTCTCTTCAAGCTTTTCCATCTATCACCTACCCATGAGTTTCCAAAGGGAATGAAACCACACATGGACCCCATTGACGGGAAACAAAGGGTCAGCAATGCTGGTACTAAATCCAATCATTGAACTATGTATGCAATAGGTTTAGATGTTTAATAAAAGTAGGAAAGGACTATTTGATGGACTAAAGGCTTACAAAAAGAAATTCCAATATCAACTTCAAGATAGCATATCTTTCACAAGAATATCACTAAGCAAGATTCAATAATTCAAGTATGCAAAATTTATCCAAGCTATTCACAAGGTATATCAATTTAAAGATATTCTATTTAGCAAGTTTTAGCACCTTCCTATCATATCTTTTCTAGGGCTAAGTGCTTTGTGTTCTCACACTCTAGGAGACAACAACACTAGTGCCTTATTAGCTATTCCAGTTAACTGGGGGACAACTAATCCCTATCCTCTGCGTAGGGTTGTGGGGTACTTGGCCCACTCAAGTGAGCCAAAGCTCTATAGGGCCAAAGCCCAAGGGACCAAAGTCTACATGGAGTCAAAACTCCAAATAGATCAAGTCCAGTGCCAAAATATTTTATCAACAACATTTCATCAATTACAAAATAAGAGTGGTGAACTTTCAAGAACAAGTAGAATGTTTCAAAACTATATGGAATTCACCAAAAATCAGAATATATGTGTGTCCATCAAGAGGGAAAATAGTTCAACAATTGAAATAGAAGATCTAGTACCTCAATTATTTAGGGCTCCAAGGATTGCACAATCACCAAGAATGGATCCAAGACTGAGAAATCTACAAAGTATGGTAATGGTGTCATCACTTGGCTTGGAATCAACTACTTGTTGAATATTTTCTATTAGGGTTTTCTTTATTATTATTTCATGGTTCTCCCATTAGTTTCGTTCTAAATTTATAATTGGATTGCACATCTATATGTCACATGTTTATGTATGTAACTATAATATAGATAAGTGCCACATTATTTGCCAAGATTTCATCCTAATCTCATTCAATGGTTTCTAATTGTATTAAGCCAACATATAATCTATTATATATGTATTACTGTCCATGTGAGTAGTTAATGCATGTCTACCTTTAGAGTATTATATGTTGTCATGCATATACTCTTCCAAGATTATAAACATAGTAAATTAGAATGGACTAATATGTAGGTCGACTAAGTGGTATGTATACACATATATACTTGTATTTCTCGATTAAGATACAACATATGATTTCATATTAATCAACTTATTCTTTACAACATAGGGTTTCTTGATCTACATGCTTTCTCCAAAGACTATATTCAATTATGACTATGCAAGTTCTCTCTAAAATTCTATTCATCAATATGAATCTAAGTATTCCATAGTCACTCATACATATAGTTCATAATATATTTTCTTCAAATTAGGTCTCAATTAGATACCTAAATCCAAGTATGTACTGAGATTATAATTTGAAATATGTAGTTATTTACAATCAAATCCACAGACTTATATTCCTTATTCATTGTCTTTGTCTAGGATCCATTTTGACAAAGTTTTCAGTAAAGTTCCTCATATCATCAATGTAGATTAAAATGTTTCCTTATTCTATGTTGTTCTTTCCAAGATATCCCCAGTGTATACATATTTCTAGGACCTTAGTCTTAAGAGTACCCCATAATGTGATAAATGACACTTATTAGTTTTATTTGTAGGCTATATATCTATATCTATTTACATCATCTAGATTCATAATGGAGACATAATCATTATCCAACTACTGAAATGATTCACCACTCCGTATCCACTAAAACCCTTTTATATATATGCATATACTATTCAAATCAATATGTATGTGTGTACACATTAACTATAATGGGTTGACTATTAGTATGGTCGAGTTTCACATCCTAATAATTCATATTATTATCTAATCTAATGTTTAGCATTAGGAATATGTAGCTGCAGAATTTTCGATTTCCTATTTACTATATTAGTACAAAATCTATATGCTTGTACATCTCTATGCATATCATAGGTTAGGTAAACGAATCTGAAACTTAAATAGCTGATGTTTACTATCAATAATATTGTATTAATAATATTTTAATTATAAGTATCCTCACTATTTCTTGTTCTACGATATGAAATAGTGTGTATCTATGCATACTGAATTTCCAAAATTTTCTCCTTTTAACTAATACACATCAAATTATTACATATAGTTGGATCCTTGTGTCAATATGAATATGTTACATCTCCTACATGTTCATGTGCTTAGTTACTTAATGTATTGTCCCTTACTGATATGTTTTATCTCCTATACGTTACTTAATGTATTGTCCCTTACTGATTTCTAAAATTCCAGATTTATACAGGAAATGATGAACCTACTAACCTGTTGTACATGTTATGCATTAGCTCTTAGCTTCAGATATGCGAGGAGAGTTCGATCAAGGCATGCCATTATGTTATATAGATCCTTCAGTCGTCGGATGATGGTGATGGATTCTGGTGAGGCGCCATTGATCATGGTTCGGAATAGTTGCAGGTCGAGGATGAGACATGATGGAGCTGATGTTGGCAGAAGGTGAGAGTGCAGGTTCAGTTGCAGATGGATGTCGTGATCATGCACCATGTTGACGGTGATGCGGATCTTTGAAGGAGTCAATCGTTGTTGTAGCGGATCGGCGGCCATCAGCAGTCCGTTTGCTGGCGAGGCATCGTGGTGGCTGCAGGCTGCTTGGGGTCGGGGCAAAGGCGCCCAGGTCTGAGTTGCAGACCGCCGGTTGGTATCAAGACAGAGGAGGAAGCGATGGCTAGGCTGGTGGGGGTTGGTGATGATGCCAACGATTGCAAGCCGCCGCAGTGATGGATGGCGTTGTAGGTTGCCATGATGGCGGATGGGTTTAGACCGACGATGGTGATGTGGAGGGGTTAGTTGCAGATTTCACAGAGATGGTCTAAAATGAGGAAGCGGAAGGGGGTCAAGTCGAGCACCAGAGGTTGGACGGGAGGTGTCTGGTGGCACCGACCCTGGTGCTGCGGTGGGAGTTGAGAGGGGATGCATCATCAAATCGAAGGGTGAAGGAGCGGAGACCGGGATCTTCAGGTCGGATGGAGCACGGTGGCCGTCAAAGTCGAAGAAGGTAGCCAATGATCTGTAGCAAGGGCAAACGGTTGGTAGGTGGTCGGACCACGGTAGTTTCAGGCTTGTGATTAGGACTGGCGCCGATGGTTTTGTTAGTGTTGATGCTTCAGGATGATCATGATTCATGAAGGCTATATAGGAAAGGGTTTTTGGCTAGGGCTCTAATTAAGGGGTGTGGACGACTGTTCGTACTCTGATCAAGGATTGGGTTGGCTTCGTTTCATAGCCCAAGGAGGCGTCGCCATTTCTAATATGCGTATCATGCGGAAACGCAGACCCTGAACAGAGGAAGCGTTGTTCCTTCCCACCTGCATTGATGTCTTGGTCAAGATAATGTTAGCCAGTGAGAGGCTATATGGTGAGGAGTTTCATCGGTGGTCTATTGGTTAGACGTGATGATCGCTGCCTGGTTTGCGTTGGGGTCACCCAGAATGGCCCTGCCGTTTCTCCGCCTAACCACGGTGGATGGCACACCGTAAAGGAGGAAGATGGTACAAACTCCCTCTTTATTACTAATCCAATCTTTATTAGTATAACTTCTCCTTACCTCAAATTTCTCACAATTTTTAAATGATAGAGTCATTAACATTTGAATTTTAACCACGAGTCAAAATCCCATTACACTAGTTTATACAAATGTTAAATCATATATATATATATATATATATATATATATATATATATATACTCACCATGTATACGAGATGTGTATATTTTGGTTCAGTTAATATTTCATTTGATTCCAATTTAAACAGTGTCAAATTCAGATGGCTCGTAAGTTCAAGCTTTCATCAGGCACAAAAATATTAAATTGGACTAGATGTCTTTATTAATGATAAATGCTACACAAAATTGGGACAAATTTGCAATGAATCGTCACACTAATCAGGGTGCATCCTTCACCTCCTTGCAGTGATGTTGTGAGGATTATACCATGCATGTAATTCCTCAAATAACTCCAATGACGTCTGTTCATATCAGCGAAACCTTCCCCGGGCTGCTGTGACTGAGCTGGAAACATGGAAGAAGTTTGTTTAATGAGGTGTGCAACCTGGAGGAAGTGTTGAACTGCACGTACTGATACATACCTTGGCAACTTTATTCAATTGAAATTGTATTATAAACTCCTCACGAGTCGGGTCTTGTACTTGTGTCGTACGTATACTTCTCAGATGAGAAAGTGAAAACACAAAGGCTGCATGCATCCATATTCTAATCTCTGTTTTGAAATTTTATTATAAAAAATACAACATATATATCGACCATTTCATATATATATATATATATATATATATATATATATATATATATATATATATATATATATATATATATGGGTCCATCTTTATTGTCCGCGCGGGTAGCTACCCGCCCACTATTTCGGTTATTTTTTTTCAGGTTGGTTACTTTTGTCATGTAGAGGGTTACTTTACCTTGCAAACTGCTAAGTTTCGTGCATAGATAGTTACGTTTGCAACAGCAGATTTCAAAATACAGATACATATATATCTGCTGTATATTTTGTACAGAGTTACTTTTTTAGTCGCATAGTTATTTTTTAATCAATATAGTTACTTTTTTATAGCAGGGTTACTTTTCTGGCCAGAATAGTTACTTTTTTGGCTGCCGAGTAGTAAAATTCAGGCTACCCGCGCGGGCAATGAATGAACGGCATATATATATATATATATATATATATATATATATATATATATATATATATATATATATATATATATATATATATATATATATATATATACATACATATATATATACATATATATATATATAAATATATATATATATAAATATATATATATATATATATATATATATATATATATATATATATATATATATATATATATATATATATATATATATATATATATATATATATATATATATATATATATATATGCTATTCACTCGCTGCCCGTGCGGGTAGATAAGTGAAGTTACCCAGTTGCTGAATTAACGCATGCTGTGAAGTGTTGATATAGAAGCGGTGACACTGTTGGCAATTATGTAAAGAGTTGGAAGCGATGATACTGTTGGTAATTATCTAAAGAGCTAGTCACTTTACGTGCATGGAGTAGCGGTTGCATAGTAGTAATTATATTAAATAATTGAGTGTGCATGGAGCAGCAATCTAAGCCTTATCCAACAATACAAATAGTAATTGCAATCTCATTAGTGCTGGATACGTACTATCTAGCATGCACATTGGACAAAAAAGGGTGCCTTATAAGACAATTGTTATTTGTATTTAAAAATCGTGTCTACAGATTTTGTATTCAAGAGACTGCTCTGTAAAGAGAGATAACACATTGTAAATAGTAAAGAGAAAGTGTAACTTGTACGGGAAAATTGTTATACAAAAGACAGCATTGTAACTAGAACTGACATTTTCTAATCTAAAAAAAATAAGAGACAGCAACAAGTAAACGAGTGATATTTCGGCGTCGTATAAGACTTGTAATAATAAGTAAAAAAAGATATCATTATGTAATAGGAAGGAACTGTTTGTAATCAGAACATAGAATTCGTAATGAGAAGGAAAAAATTGTAAACAAAATAGATCATTTGTAATGGAAAGGAAACATATGTAATCAAGAATGACATTTTTAATACAATGAAATGCTCACTACTACAGAAATAACATTTGGCGTCGGTTGTTTAACCCCTTTGGTGACGGTTTTCAAGCGATGCCTATGTGGGCGCCGCTAAAGGTCGAACTCTTCGGCGTCGGTTTTCTAACCGACGCCTATATGATCTATAGGCGTCGGTTATATTTAGTTGACCGACGTCTATAGGGTTCGCGCCACAAAGAAGGGCGCCACCTAGGACACTTTCTGCGTCGGTTATCAACTGAACAACCGACGCCATACTCCCAGACGACACAGCCGTGCTTCGCTGCACGGCCGTGTTTAATACTATAGGTGTCGGTTTTATACGAATAAGTGACGCCTTTTCCACCACGGTCGTGCTCTCCTGCACGGTCGGGTTGTTTGTCATATTAGGCGTCGGTTTTTATCTAATAACCGACGTTGTAGGCCTTTGATGACGGTGTTTTATAAATAACCGACGCCTATACTTTAATTTTTTTTTTTCTTATCAGTTTGCAGGCCTACTGTGGCTGGTCAGCAGGATGAGAACCTGCAGTTCAATTTTCTGAACTGCAGGTTTACAATATCCATTGATATCAGCCTACAAACAGGCCACAAACCTGCAAAATCAACCAATATTTTTTCACACAAGTAGATACATTCAGACATCAATTCAATTCTCACATTCACACATGTAGAAACATTCAAATACACGTAGAAACATTCATACATGTATAAACATTCAGAAATATTCAATTATAAAATATCATTCAGCATCGCTATCAGCATCCCAATTATATCTTACAATCGCACTGCTTGTATGGCTTTTGCCCATTCTTCGCTTATTTCATTTAATGCTTCCATTGTATATGGAGAATGTACATTTTTTAAGCATTTACCTATAGTGTGGTCAGTTTTAAACACCTGCAAAGAGAATGATGTATATATATAAGTAATAATATAGAAATAAGATTGATATATTTCATACTAACTAATGAGACTATATATAATACCTCATGTATGGTATTAATATCCAATGCGGCATGTCGGATAATCATCTGCATAAATCGCATCACATAGTATGCGCATGCCCATCCGTTGTCTTGTGTAGCACACTATAAATTGAAATATACAAAATATTAAAAAATACAACTAAGCACAGTTGACATAAATAATATATACATTGGAGGAGGGAACTTACTTTTACGTTCTCCAAAATTATTGGCTGGTTCTTTCTCCTTGGGTCATTTCCTCCAGCATTTTTGAATGCATCTAAACCCCTACATGTTAATGTAACACAATAAATTGCATAATTAAATAGTAATGTAATAACAGATGTTAACGGATATAAAAATAAAATATTTCTCACCAGAATAATGACATTCTCAATATGTGTCCAATTTTAGTGTTCAATGTACTTCCCGCAGGATCTAGATAATAAACAGTGAACGTCCCGAGGACAATAACTACTAACTCCCAATGTCTACTGCTAGAGGTAAAAAAATTAAAAATTAATAACTCAAAATGCACAATAAAAATGGAATTTTCTTAAGTCCAAATTATAAATAAAGTAAACTTACTTGACATTGAATGGATCTATTATTATCGTCTTCTTTTGCTAACCGAAAACTGTAAAAGCATCTATACAGTATTGTTGAACACTATCAGGGTCTTTAGCTATCATACTAATCAATGATGGAATAAAAAATCCCACATGATCAAATGCAAATTGTTTGCATTGATCTTCGACTAAGTAGCTACAAAACATGTATTACATATGCATTAATATATAAGAAACCAGATCACCGGATCTTACACAAGGTATATAGATGTATAAACAAGATCTCACCTTATCCATGTCTCTATCATTGATGTATTCAGCCAATCATACATAAACAACTCAATAATATCTTGTATAAATAAAGAGCTATCATATGATTGACATGCATAATCTGCTTCTAAAGAAACAATTATAGGGCAATGTATATTATGTGCCCGTAGCCAACATGTCATTCCCCTACAAGCAGGACCTAACGGGTATTTTAGGTCAGTTGGAACCCAACTTGGTAATGCAAGAAGTGGAGGTGGAGGCCTTGGTGCTCCGGGTGTCTTCTTTTTAACCTGTATATATAATTTTAGATCAGTTGACCTCATATATACACATTAACAATCTAAAGTAATGTAAATTTATCTTACAATTTCAGTAGTGTAGACGACATCTGCTTTGGGCCACAATATCACCCTGCCTTCTACCTCACCAAGTGTATCAATATCTGGGTGGGAATATGGCAATGCAGCTTCCCTCCAATTGGGTAATACACATATCGGGCTCCCACGAACGTAGCCCTGCGGCATTGGAGTCCCATGAAATGTTGCCCCAGGAAGGGACTGGTAAGCATTCGCCTCGGCAACAACATAGTCTTGCATTCTTAAGCGGCATGGCTTCAATGCCTACAAATTTACGTAAAGAATGTTATACATATATACATATCACCTTTCGAACATATCCTCTTGAAAAGACTAGCTACAATGTCATAAACAATACTTACATCAGACGTGCTAGGCGATGGGTCTCCAGGATTACTCGCAGTCTGTGCATCAGGAGAAGAGTGGGTCGCCATAGGCTGATTGGAAGCCTGAGATGCCTGCCACCGCACTATTTCTTCCTTGATCTTCTCAGCAACTATATCATTAACCTTCTTAGCAACTATATCCTCGACTCTCTTATTCTCCTATACCTGGATAAAAGAAACATTAGCTTCTTATTATTGAATTCCATTTTACAGTAACATTCTAAAAAAAGAATAGGTTACCTCTTCTTGTGAAAGTCCTGCTCTGGGTTTGCGCTGGGATGGCCCAAAGAATGCTTTGATGCCCACACCAGCGCCTGCACCCCTAACCCGTCCAGGATGCTCTGGGTTACCCATAGCAACTATCAATTCATCCATTATGTCCTGAGGGATGAACGTGCCTTGTTTCCTCTGCTCGTGCAGCTCCCGCTAATCACCATCAACAGAAATTGGTAAGTTAACACCACAAATAATCAATATTCAAATGATTGCTCTAATAGTTGTATTTTACCATTTTCGCAGCCGCCTCAGCAGTTACGGGCTTCTTTATTTCACCCTTCTTGTTTTGCCTCCCAGCTATCAAGATATCATGGCGAGGCATGGGTGTGGCAGACTCCTGAGTAGCCACAAACTCCGCCTGTAGTCTTTGGCGAACGCTTGCATAGCCCTTTAGACCCATAGTGTGGTCATGCACATTCAGTGCACGCCTTGCTTTTTGTGTGTCACTGAGGGCCTAGTTAGTATGCACATTAATGATTTGGTTAGTAGCACTAAATGTTAATCTTGAATAGGTGAATATAATATATATTAATTAAATTGGGAGTGACGCCTAATACCTTGAATTCTTCAAATTTTCTTGAAGCAACAAAATTGTCCCAATCTTCTTTGTCCAAGAAGTTCCACTGCTCAAGGGCTGACTTCTTCTTCTTATCACCATCTTTTATGTATTCTCTGTTCAGATTTGTCCTATAGTTCCTAAGCATCTTTCCAGCGCGTTATATCACGCTTTTACGATGCAGCTTCTCATCCAATGCAAACAGATTCTGTAAACTAGAATCCTTATTAACTAGTATCCAAAAATAAAATTGCAAATAATATAATTTGTAATCTACAAAATAGAATTGCAAATAATAATAACTCACACATAAATCCTTCCATATCAAGTCTTTCTTCCCCTGAGGAACTTTATGCCAATTATCATACTTAACACCACAATGGCTTCGAGTGACACACCCAAGATAGTTTACAAAATTATTGTAGTTCACTCCAATTGAATTTCCTCCATTATCAAACTCCACAACCAATTTGGATCCACTACCACTCAGCGTTATTAACTTCTTCAACAGAGTGCTTCATGTGGTCTTGAGACCGGTTGGCTTCATGGGGTCTTGAGACCGGTTGGCTTCATACGGTCTTGGGATCGTATGACTCCATGCGGTCTTGAGACCGGTTGGCTTCATGTGGTCTTGGGATCGTATGACTCCATGCGGTCTTGAGATCGTATGACTCCATGTGGTCTTGAGACCGTTTGAGTCTTTTGTGATTTTTTTTGTGTGTCTTTTTCTGTAAGTAAAAGGAGAAAAGTTAATCTAACAGTATGTTTGCAATAAAAGAGAATAGTTAGAGATTTTGTCTACTTTATCTGAGAAAGAGTGTGGAAAACTGAATAATATTACTAAGATGACATCACAAAATTGGAGGTTATCAAAGGTCCAAACGGTCTTAGACCGTTTGGAGGATTAGTGTGCAAGACCATTTGAGGTTCATGTAGGTCAATATCGTTTTATGATCTAAGCGTTAAGATGGTTTGGTGGTTGATTAATCTAAACCTCATGGATACTTAAAGTGATTAAAGGACCAAGTGATTAGTTGACTAGTGCATGTTATAATCAATGGTGATTATAATAAAGGTATCCTTGATGGGATAGAGTGATTAGTACTCTTTGAATGAGTGAGATTTAATAATCACAATAGTAATGACATAACCATGATCTCAATGTTGAGTTGACTTAGCCTAATGAAGGGTGATGAAAGCATCAACTTATATAAGGGATGAGAGAGAAAAGATTTCTTATGCAATCAAGTAATGGACTCTCAATATGAAGGAATGCCTATTTAGGGTATGATCCATGTTAGTGAGATCATGAAACCCTAATTATGATGATTAATGAATTCTAACCCTAATTTGAGGATAGTAATGGAAATATCCCTAATATATGATGAAGTTATGATCATAATTCATAATGTGAATAGTAAACCCTAATCTAGGGTAATGTGATGTAATGTGAATAGTAAACCCTAATCTAGGGTAATATGATGCAAATGTGAATAGTAAACCCTAATCTAGGGTAATGTGATGTATTGTGAATAGTAAACCCTAATTTTGGGTTATGTTGTATAACATGAAGTTCTATGGCTGGGTAATGTAATGATAAGTACAGAGATGTACTGATGTATCATCTTGTAAATAACTTATAATGTTTCCTTATAAAAAGTTTTACAGCTTGTGGATCTCTTTATAAAAGTTTCAAATTTTTAGTGATTTTTAGTAATTCCGCTGCTAATTAATCGCTTCTGCATCGTTAATAACATTTTCTCTAAGATGTGTCCTACATGTTCCATCTCAAAATAGCAGAAAATATCACATCTTCTTAGCAAGAAATAACACATCTTCTATAAAAACCAATGCAATTATACTACTCTAGTGCTATTGACTCACATAGCATGTTAAATGTAGAGGCAAGTAGAAAGTATAGTTAAAATACATAAACTCGTAATGACCCTGACCTGGGTTATGAGATAATCCTATTTTTTTTGGGTAAGTAAGTTTCTTAAAACTTTAATATAATCTTATAAAGTGTTTTTCTATCAGGTAGCAAGCTTATGTTTCAAATTTGGTCTTGTTTGAATAATGTTTGAGCAATGTTCTCATGTTTTGGAACAAAATGCAATTTACCCAAGATAAGGGGTTATAGTGAAATATTTCATATGTTGAACATACCTCATGTGTTTTAGCATCATTAGAGAGAGAATGATGCAAGGTGTTGGCTTTTGGAAAGCCTAAATTCCAAGTTTTGAACTTGTTTGAATAATGTTAGTGCCTTGTGCACCAATTCTGGTACAAATTGTAATTTACCCAAAATGTAGGGTTGATATGCAAATTCCCACCTCTAGGATGTACCCTATCCCTCCTAGTATTATTTATAGGAGAGAGAAAGAAGGAGGAACCATGTTTGAATCATTTTTGAGTGTGATACTCTTGGTGATGAAAAGACCAAGAAAGTGTTGAATGTGAAACCCTAATTTGAGCTTATATCGGGTTGTAGAGTCCAAATGGGAGTTCCTATCAGACAAGGAGCCATAGAGAGGATACCGTATCAGTTTTGGAACTCTTGGTATTATCCATGACGAGCTAAGCACCTCAAGCAGGTGATCCATGACGAGTTAGATGCTCTTTGCAAAAGTAGTATCGGTTTGCATAATTTATGAGATAAAGATGATATATCTTATCAAATAAGATAACTAATTGCCAAAATATCATCTCTATATTATCCTCTAATGTTTTTCATGTCAAGATAAATATGAGTGCATGCAAGGACAACCGTCAGCCATGCATGGACACGTGGCACCTAGTAGCTTAAAATGGTGACACCTCATATACACACTTTTTTCATGAACCTCAAGTATATATACCCTTCCTTTCACCCATAAGTGGAATTGTTCAAACTATATCACCCCCTTGCTCTTATATATCATGCATAGAGTCTAGATGTCATGCAAGGGTGAAGTAGTATCATGCATAGAGCTTTGGTATCACCCATAGTAAAGTGATATCGCCCATTGTAAAGTGATATCAGCCAAGTGAGGGATATCAACCATAAGTGAGGTATATCAGCCACAGGTTTTTTTTTTTATTAAGTCAGGAGGTCATCTATTCATCTCACCCTCCTCGTGTGAGCATTAAAAGAAACCAAATACAACTCCTGCTTATAGAATGCAGGTCGAACCCCCACAAGGACATCAACAACATAACTCCACAACACAACTCCACAACACAGACCCCGACCACACAGAAAAACCAAACAAGGCAGACTCCAAACAACACCCCAACCAAAACCATTAAGGATGCTTAAACTTCAAAACCACGTAAGGAGTGTGGTTCTTCTCAAGAATAGCCATACCGCTAACTCTAGCCAGCAATCTGCTAGGATCGGATATCACGATCAGTTCCTGACTAAGAACACCCCACTTACCAATCTCTCTGGGAATGGAATTGATAGTCCTGTGTATAAGCGATCCTACAATGCCTTCTTCCTCCATGTAACTCTTCAACTCCCTAACGATACGAGATAACCTCCAAGGTATACAAGCAGTGCCCCATAACATGTGGTAGGTATTGTCATCGTCTAACTCCACCACTGCGATCCGTAGAGATTGATTCTCCGCCAGCTTCAACCCTACAGCACAAGCTTGAAGGAACGCAGAAATATGATCTGTCGCAGTTAACCATGCTCTAGCAATCTGACAAACTGCAGCCCGATGATTCCTGATGATACTAGCCATCCACCACCTGTTATGTTCAAAAGAATCTTTGCTTCTACCTATCGTGACATTCATCTTCAAAGAATTGATGTCAGGGGTCGTCCATTTCATAAGGTTAACTTCTCTAAGAGCATAGTTTGGGTCTTCAATACCGTATTGGTTAAGACGTCTGTGATCCTCCGGCTGTGTAAGGACATGGAACCACCTCTTTTTCAACATGAAGTTGAGCTGTGCGATTAGGCAGTTCATATCTCTGGCGATAGGAGCCTTACAGCCGTCATATCTAGCACGACATCTCCATCTCCAAATATAGAGAGGGGTAAGTGCAGCAATGCAAGCCGCTATCCAATCCATAACAATGGACGATCTCCCATGCGAATAGAAAGTCAACAGCTCGGTAGTGTTATTTGGACGGGCTCTAGGAGTAAGGAGAGTAAATCTATTCCAGTAAGTAACAGCAAGGTCACCATGAAAGAAAAGGTGATCCAAATCTTCAGTATTAGGTTCATCGCAGCACTCGCATCTAGATGGCATACCAATATGGCACCTTGTAATGTTGTCATCAGTCGGAAGAGCTCTATGGATGAGCTTCCAAATGAGCGTGAAGGCCTTGGGCGCGTCAAGGTACCAAATCTTCTGAGCGGCAGTAGGAACGCCACTGTGGTCCATAGTCAAAATCTTCTTCACTGATTTGATTGTAAACTGGCCCGTCAACTCCGGACACCATACAAGCTTATCATCATCATCATTTATCTGCTGGTCTGCCTTCTTGATCAGATTGATACCTTCCTCATCAAGAAGCTGCCTCAAGGACATCCAGTCCCATCCTTCGTTATGGATCCAGAAGTCACAAACAAGGAATTGATGATTACGATCGCTGGTATGCAAGGCATGATCAAAGAGCCTCTCATCACACCATAAGGAGTCCCAGAAAAGGATATGCCCCTTCCCAACTCACCATCTGCAGTAAGGAAGAATCAGAGGGAACAGATTCCAAATATGTTTCCAGTAAGGAGACGCCGATTCTCTGTATCTGACATTGTGCGGATACAACGCTGATCTACTAAGCACCCTGCTTGAATATTTTTCTCTACAGAATCTAGCCCAAATCGTGTCCTTTGCTAAAATTTGCCAACAGGCTTTAGCCATGAAAGCTTTATCAACTATTCTCGTATTATGAAGGCCCAAACCACCATACTCCACAGGCTTTGCAACCTTGTTCCAGCAGATCCATGCTTTACGATGGTGGTTTTCTCTATCTGCCCAAAGAAAACGAGCAAGGATAGCATCAATGCGATCAGAAACACCACAAGGGATACCAATGGCAACAGCAGTATGGACTGTCGTCGACGAGAGAACGTGGGCTATAAGCAGCCTCCGACCAGCAAAGGAAAGGAGCCTAGATTTCCAGGATGCCATCTTCTGTTTGATCTTGTGAAACAGGACCTCAAAATCATTAAGTGCATATCTACCCATTCTGATGTTAACGCCCAGATAATGAAACGAATCCGCAGTGGTGTCAATCTCAAGAGTATGCGCAATGTTGGAGATGGTCACGTCACTCTTACTGCCCACCGTGCATATGGACTTGGCACGATTGATCTTCTGCGCTGATGCTGCTTCATAAGCCTTCATAATCTGTTGTACTCACTGCAAAGTGTCTGGTTGGGCATTAAGGAATAACACAACATCATCCGCATAAAGAAGGAAGAGAGGGGAAAAACCATTGCCTCGAGTACAGAATCTGTCCAGCTTGTGAATATGGTCAATGTGGTGAATGTATCTACTGAGAAGCTCCTCATAGATAATAAACAAGAAGGGGGAAATCGCATTTCCTTGTTTGAGGCCCCTGAACATGGGAAAGAAACCATCCTACTCACCCCCGATGGAGACCGTAGCCCAAGCATTCGAGAAGAAGCTAAGGCACAACATGCAGAAATCTTCCGAGAAACCAAACCGCATCATGATCTTCTTGAGAATGGGCCATTCAACCCTGTCAAAAGCCTTCGACATATCTAACTTGATCATCACATTTGGTTGTTCTATGCCCTGGTGAATATCGTGCATTAACTCTTTGGTCATCTTGATGTGGTGAGTGATCTCCCTACCATGTATGAAAGCCGCCTGTTCCTCAGAAATAATGGAAGGCATCGACAGCGCCATTCTGTTACTAACAACTCTGGCAAGAATTCTCAAGGAAACGTTTTCAATGGAGATAGGACGGAAGTCTTTCTCAATCTTTTTAGGATTCTCGACCTTCGGAATGAGAAGGATTCTGCAGAAGAATAGGCTTCGGTGACAGACAAGGCCTTTAAAGAACATCTCAGTCATCTTCATGAAGTCCTTCTTAATTGTATCCCACATAGCAATGTAAAAGGGAATAGTGAAGCCATCTGGTCCTGGGGCGGTGTGCGTATCCATCTGCATCAGAGCAACACGGACCTCTTCCCCCATAGGAATAGCTGTGAGGGAGCTGTTATCATCCATAGAAACCTTCTCAGGAATAGACTGCAACATCTCATCAAGGGCATCTTCATCATATGTGGAACAGTCTTTATAGAAACCACTGTAGTGCTCAGCTGCGAGCTTTATAGACTTCTCACATGGGTCCTCCAAACTCGAACCATCTTCAAGCAGCAAACTGCGGACACTGTTGTGTTTCCTCTTGGCCTTGACAATAGCATGATAGAATCTAGTGTTCCTTTCACACTCATTAAGCCAGCTTATTCGAGATTTCTCTCTCCAGATGCATTCTTCTGTATCCAGGACCTCCTGAAGCTCATACTCTGCTTTTCTGAGATTTGTTTCATTTTCTATCGAAGGATTATCATCGAAAGCTATCTGGGTAGTGTAAATAATATCTTCCAGATCTTTTTTCCTCTGATCAATGTCACCAAAAGTCTACTTATTCCAAGTCTTAAGGGCTTTTATGACCATCTTAAGCTTGAATTAGAAAGACTCGGACGGGTTCCCCCACGAAACCATATCCCAAGTATCATTGATAAGGTTGCGACAACCCTCATGGCTTAACCACATCTGCATAAAAGAAAAACTTCTTCTGCCATTGAAGTTCCTCTTGGTCCCAGGCTGGTAAAGAATAGGACAATGGTCTGAAACCCTGTAACGCGTAAGATGAGAAGACTTCGCATAAGGATACTTTGTACACCAGACATCGTTAAGAAAGGTTCTGTCCAGTCTTTCCCAGATGGTAGGGGTATCGTACTGCTTGTTAACCCAGGTGAATTTGCTACCTTTGAAAGGGACCTCTCTCATATTCACATCATGAATGAATGATTTGAACTCCATAAACTCTTGAAAACTTCTGTCAAGACCCCCTCTTTTTTCCACATTGTCTCTAATGATGTTAAAATCTCCAGTAATCTGCCAACCTGCATCCCCAATCATGGTTGATAGGTCAATGATATCCTCCCAGAGATTTCTTCTATTCACCTGATTACAGCTTGCGTAAATCATAGTAACAAAGAACTCAGAATTAGGCTCCACTCTAAGCTTTAACGTTAAGTGTTGTCTATGCATACGGACCACAGTAGGGTTAAGCTCCTTGTCTACGTAAAGCCATAGCTTTCCTCCTTCCACCTTATTGCTGGCCGTCCAGTCTAATCTAACAATGTCAAACAACTCCTCCGCAACTAAGGCGTGGAGGAAAGGTTCAGCAACACAAACAATCTTCGGAGAGTGTCTTCTACAAAGCCTGCCCAGGACTTTTCTAGTTTTATTGTTCGCCGCTCCTCTGATGTTTCAGAAAAGGATTTTAGAGTCCATATATTTGGATCTAAGATCACACTACTGCTAACAGCCAATTTCAGCAATCTTCCCTTTCTCTATCCTCCCATTCATCATCCGAGAAAGGAGCCTCACCTTCAGATAGTATTCTTCTGTGTCCATGCGAACGCTGTCCATGTAACTGACTATCAAACTGAAAAGAAGATCCCTCTTCACAAGGGGGTCTTGGTCGACGTCTGCTACCATTATAACTTGTTCTAAAACTCCCATCACCTAAGTGAATGAAATCTTTGACACTATTCAGCTGTAGACGGACCCTATTGCCTTCACCATCAATCACAATTCTGCTGGGTTGTTTCGCACACTGCGGTTGTCTGTCTTCTTCTCTTACTGGCTCATCCTCAACAGCAAGCAAAGGCTGCTCGTTCTTCTTCTCATATTATGTTATCACTGCTGCTTCCACAGGAGCATCCAGCTGTATTGCTGCATTGACATAAGCAGTTCTATGGATAGATAATGCTTCCATTGGGATGCCTAACTCCTCCCCAATCTCAGATCTCGAGAAGAGGGTCGATCTAGGACTCCCTCTTGCGACCATATGCAACATCATGTCCGATCTACGATCCCCATAAGTAAGGGCAACATATTGAGGCACGTCCTCACTAAAGGCTTCAACGAGGACCAAGATACCAGATATGTCATCTTGGTTTCTCATCCAGTCCGATACAAGGATTAATCTTCCAAAGATGTTGACAATACTGTCAATGGCATCGTCATCTCGGCATACAATAGGAAGATTTGCAATCCAGAACCATAGGGCTTCCTTCTTAGAACAAAGCTCACCGTCCTGCAGAGATTTGAGGGTTATTTTGTTGCTACGAAACTAAAACCATCCGTCCTTGCATGCATCCATCGCAACCTCCTTAGATTCAAAAAAGGCCACCGCCTTACTATGAGCATGGCGATAGATGTCTGTCGCATGCGGCCACATCTTCTGTAACACAGGACCTAGGTCCTCCCAAGAAGTCTGGGTCTGCCAAGCTATCTCCACTGCACGACCAAGAGCCATCGCTCTATTCTTTCTCTCTTCTGTATCGGGTCCTAGATTTACCGCGACCCTCTTAGGAACATGTTGAGGGCCACCACGAGCCGGTATACCTGTCCTCATCACCGGGAATTCTTCCATGGAGAAGATGTTGGGAGGTTGAGGACGATGAATGAAGGAGCATCTCCTAGCAACATGGCCCAGTCTTCTGCATTTGTAGCAAACAATGGCATTGTGACATTGGGATTGCCAATATCCTTTTCCCAAACATCTGTAACACGTGTCCTTTGGCACCCCAATCTCCCATTGGACACGAGATGGGTTTCTAGGATCACATTCCTTGACTGCTGGATTAGGATTCGGTCTCTGCACGTCTTCTATGCTTTGGATAAACTTTGGATCAACCCTTGGACTCTGTCCTCCTTCATCTTCCAGTCGAAAATTCTGAACTTGCACCTGGTTAGGGTTTCCCGCTGGTGGGTCCGTCGTCTCTCCTGTCCCTGCTGAGGACTCAGCACCGTCTAAAGCTCTCCCTGACCCAACGTGGATGTATGAATCCAACGGCACGGTCGTCGTAGCCCTCGGCGTGACTCCATCCGCCGGAGGGTTAACAGCAGCAACCGGTCTGTCTTCACCATGGACCTCAACAGCAGCCCCGACATCACGGCTATCTTCGGGCTCCTTCTGGTCGATCCCCGGACTGGGCGATCGAAGGACATTTCTAATGTCCTGGATAACAGTGTCCGACGGTATAGAGAGAGCTGCGAATCCTTCTCTTCTCTCATGCACAGCCTGTCGCGCCTTCATGGCCTGGACGCTCTATCGAGTGAATCTTCTCGAAAACGGGGAGGGCAACATCCTAGATTTCCGCCTGTTCTCGACACTCCAAACCCAAGGAGGTGGATCTCGGTAGGCGGAGTGCCTAACAGAGATATCAGCCACAGGTGGTAAGGTATCATGCATAGGGCTGAGGAGCTCAAGTCTTGTACCTTTGAGAAGCTCACCTTCAACCTTGGGAACGTGAAGCATTGGAGCTTGGAGCTTTGAAGTTTCTCTTGAGGCGGGTTATATAACTTGAACTCAATTATGCTATTATCAATCATCAATCTTTCCTTAGTTAAATGATTTACTTTCAAATAGAATTTTATTGCATAATTGATGAATACATGAGCTCTAGTAGTAACTTAGGACTGTTTTCCATGAACTATAACAAGTAGAACGAAGGTCTAGAGCTTGAATATGATGGTATCACCTTATAAAGTGATATCGGGTTCAAGCACATAAGCAAGCACCTCTAACTTGATATGGTGATGCATCTACACCACAAAAACAATATGGATATGAGTTTGTATTTCCTTGCACAATATGGTTATGTAGTATACTCCTATTGGACTATATGACGTCAAGCATACACCTCTTTGCCCGATATGGTGTGAAGCACACACACACCTCTTTGCCCGATATTGTATGAAGCACACACACACACCTCTTTGCCCGATATGGTGTGAAGCACACACACACCTCTTTGCTCGATATGGTATGAAGCATACACACACTTATTTGCCCGATATGGTGTGGAGCAAGCATACACCTCTTTGCCTGATAGGGTGGAAGCACCTCAATCCAATACACTTTATTGAGTGATACATGTAGTATGTTATGTCAAATGATAATTTAAGACATGAAGGGTTTAATGCATTTTGAGAAATATGGGCCAATGTACCTTGAGAAAAGGGTTGAGCCAACCTAATGGTGTAGGGTGTAATCAATAACCCGCTAAGGATGAAAGAGAAACTTATACTTGTTTAATACTCATGTAATGAGTATACATTGATACTCCTATTATGTGTGGAATCTGGATTAGGGTTGTGACTCTTGATGAATGTACTAGAAAACCCTGGTCGGCTTAAATAGGGAAACCTTAACCCTAATGAAGGGTAATGATATGATTTGAAATTACAATTGGTTAAGAAAGGGAATCCTCAACCATATTGAAACCATGTTGATATCATGAGATAATGAGCATAGCTAAGTATGAGCTATTATGTTTCATATAATACCACTTATATGGGCCTTGTGAGCCATGTGATTAGTTGTTGCCTAGTAAGAGGTAACAAGATGTTTAATGGGCCTTGTGATCCATGTGGTTATTTGTTCCCTAGTGAGAGGTAACACAATGTTTAATGGGCCTTGTGAGCCATGTGGTTAGTTGTTGCCTAGTGAGAGGTAATAAGATGTTTAATGGGCCTTGTGAGCCATGAGAATAATTGTTGTCTAGTGAGAGGTAGCAAGATGTTTATAAAAGTCTCATGTAAGAAATGATAATGTTCAAAATAAACTAGGAAATGGAAACTTAGTAACATAATAATAATAATAATAAATGGATACAATAATAATAATAAAATCTTGATCATACATGCTTTAAGCTTATAGCCAAATAAGGGCTATAGTGTTTTGAGTATGATTAAGGAGAAAAGAGGAATACTTGTACTATATAAAGGATGTCAATAAGTATGATGGCTTGGCCAAGGTATAATGCCTAGTAAAGGTATGCACTGATGAGTTATATAGGATTGGGATAACCCGATGCCTGGATGCAACACTCATAGGATTGGCATAGTCCAATACCTGGAATAAAACTATAGGATTGGGATAACCTGATGCCTGGATGCAACACTCACCGGATTGGCATAGTCTAATACTTGGAATAAAACTACAGGATTTAGATAACCCGATGTCTGGATGCAACACTCATAGGATTGGCATAGTCCAATACTTGGAATAAAACTACAGGATTGGGATAACCTGATGCCTGGATGCAACACTCACACAATTGGCATAATCCAATACCTATAATAAAACTATAAGATTGGGATAACTCGATGCCTGGATGAAACACTCACATGATTGACATAATCTAATACTTGGAATAAAACTATAGGATTGGGATAACCCGATGCCTGCATGCAACACTCACATGCTTGGCATAATCCAATACCTGGAATAAAACTACAGGATTAGGATAACCCGATGCCTGGATGTAACACTCACATGATTGGCATAATCCAATACTTAGAATAAAACTATAGGATTGGGATAACCCGATGTATGGATGCAACACTCACATGATTGGCATAATCCAATAACTAGAATAAAACTACAGGATTGGGATAACCTGATGCCTGGATGCAACACTCATAGGATTGGCATAGTCCAATACCTGGAATAAAACTACAAGATTGGGATAACCTGATTCTTGGATGCAACACTCACATGATTGGCATAATGCAATGCCTGGAATAATGTCACAGGATTGGCATCATCCAATACTTGGAATAATGTCATAGGATTGGTCATAACCCAATACCTAGAATAATTACATAGGATTGGCATAGTCCAATACCTCGAATAGTTGCATAGTATTGGCATAGTCCAATACCTGGAATAGTTGCACAAGATTGACATAGTCCAATACCTGGACAAAATATGATGATGTATATTCACATGACTGGTACAATCCAACACGTAGCTAGCAGATTGGCTGAGGCCAACAGATAGAAATGAGAATGGTTCATGCATGACATACCATGATAATGAGCATCACATGATAATCTTGAGATGTTGATATAGTATGATGGATAAATGATATACATGTTCTTCATATTCCTTATAAAGTGTATAGATAATTAACTGCTCTATCATAGATAGTTGAAATGCTTTAAAATATGAGAATGTTCTAAACTTCTTATCCTCTGCTCAGTTTAATACTATTTAACTGTGATAATAACATTTTTGGCAGAGAGTTATATCTCTCGCTGGGACAATTGTCTCACCCCGTGGGATCCAAATTCTTTTTATGTGGACGTGCATGAGGGGGGTTGACACTATACTGCAGAGGGAGAACATCAGTAACAGGGACAACAGTGACAACTCAGGTTGAGTGTACTATCTGTCGTGTCTTGTAGATAGAAGTTGTATGTGTCATCTCTGTACTCTCAGGTCCTCGAATTTAGTACGTGATGGTTTTATGAACAATCTGAGGTTTTGGCTAGTATGCCTCGAGGTTTTATGTTGCTTCTGTATATGTTTTGACAAATCAATTGTTATATGTTATCCTTGAGAAGAGATGGTACATTGTATGTATAATGTGAACAATGATGTATATAAGGTTTTCGTTCTTCCTTTAAGAGTTTTCCTAGAAATGGATCTCTTTGCAAAATGGTTTTAAATTTTTAGTGAATTTTGTTAATCAGACGCTCATGATTATTCCGCAATAATTAGTCACGATTTGGCTATCAGTTTGGTGGCGGTCGTTAAAAGTTTGGTATCATAGCTTAAGGTTCGCTAAGTCTACAGAAACATAGGACTAATGTGTTGAGTCTGTTCTAGTGTTCTCTAGTATATCTTATAGTGACTTCTTCTTATGAAGAAGGAGGGATATAACTTAAAGATGTCTAGAGAACACGACGATCATGTCACTGAGAACAATGTTGCTACACCAGTAGGAGGTGTAAAGGATCAGGTAAGAGAGGAATCAGTGCCTGAGAATCCCCATTTTGAAGAAGCTATGATAGAAAACACAACCTTTCATGTTCTTTTAGGGCAATTCATGACCACAATGATGCATATGGCAGACCAAATGCTAGCACCAGCACCTAGGGCACCAACTCCGAATGAGGGACATTGGTCTGGTAAGACTTTTGAACGACTATGCCATGTAGGAGTTGTAGAATATGCCGGGACATCTGACCCAACAGATGCTGATCTATGGTCACTTAGTTAGAAAAAGGCTTTTAAGATCCTTAGTATCTCGGATGCTGACAAAGTCAAACATGCTGTATACCTTTTGAAGGGTAGTTTTGGACACTGGTGGGCCATAGAAGAAGTAAAAAGGAATGATGAAGAGGTTGGTTGGGAGGAATTTCGTCGAGAATTCATCAATAAGTATTTTCCAAGGACATATTTAGATGAAAAGATCTCATAGTTTGAGAAGGTTCGACAGGGAACCATGTCAATAATTGAATATGAGGCTAGGTTTATGGAATTTTTGTGGTTTTGTCCTCAAATGTATGCTACTGAGCACCAGAAGATTCGATGTTTTGAGAAAGTACTGAATGTTTAGGTGTCTATCTCGACAGCTGTGTTAGAAAGTAGAGAGAGATTTGCCACATTTGTGGAGTCAATTCGGAGGATAGAAAGGTCTGTGACAAAGAAACATGAGGCAAACCTCAAAAGGAGGTCTACACAGTCACATGAATAGTGGATTGGTGGTACTAAACAACTAAAGTTTTCGGTAACACCGGTTCAATCACAATATAGTATACCAATGCAGTGGTCACTAAGTGAGGGCCGAGCTTGCCATAAATGTAGATAGATAGGACATATTATGCAGTAGTGTCTAAGAAGAAATAACGAGGTGACCCAACAGTCAAGGCATAATCTGCAAAACCAACAAGGACCCCAATTTAGTGGAGCAGAAGGTTGAGGATGAAGACAAGTATCACAGTTTGGTCCATCTATCTCTAGTAGTAGAGGACAAAGGCAATAGCAGAAGAAACAGACTCCATGTATTGGGTCAAATAAGACACTAGATAATTCGTAAGTGGTAAATGTCAAGATAGAACTTTTCATTCTGAATCATCTTTCCTTTTCTACTCTCTGCCTACTAATTATAAGAAAGGTAATTATTGTTGAGCTTCCTTTAATTAATCCTATGAGGACACAAGGAAGAGATAAGAAGGATGAGAACTTATATTCAGTCCATAATTCTCTTGTATGTTTTGAAATTTCTCTCTTCATATAGAAAAGGGAAGAGATATAGAAGAAACACGCAGAGAAAATTTGAGATACAAAGTAGTAAAACTGAAAGAAATGAAACATAATATAAAACAAAAGCATACTACCTAATTTTAGTTCTTGAATACCCTGGCCAAGTATTCATCTATTGAAGATAAGGTAAGTATGACACTCTTAGATTGCTATCTTTCTGATTACTCTGATCAAGTAGTCATTTTGAGATAATCTAAAGAGCATAATGAAGTCAGAGATGTGGCATTGATATTTCTACCACATCCTAATTGATATATGGAGAAATCTGAATTAATCATAGATCAACTGATAAACAAAATACGATGTTTAGTATAATATATACCTTGGTCTGAGGACCTAGAGGTAACAGTTACCCGATGAGAGGTAACAATGTTCAGTGACAAACTGAGGGTTGAAATACCCAGATCTAGTAATCATGATGATGACAATACTAAGAGGTGGTGACATGTAATCATCTTTATAATTCCTATGCTAAAGGCAAGGAACTTAAGAGGAAATAAGATTGAATGACACATGAATAATTGAAAGTTCATGTAATACTCAAAGAAGGTGATAATCTCTTTTCTTTAATAAACAACCCTGAATAATGGTGGGGTGATGAAAATGACCATGTTTCCTTGTGCTCTTTCCCTTCCATAACATGACAATAAAGTAAGTCTTATGACACTTGATGTGCATGAGTTAGAAGTGTTCTATGGATGGATACTTAGAAAAGTATCAGCTAGTCTTGGATTTTAGTTCCAAGACAAGTATATGTGATAAGTAATACGTTTGGTCTTGGTAATTAACAATAGAGGATGGAAACGATGATGATTTTATGTGTTTTTGGCACAAATAATGGATACCAAGATAAATAATCCTAGTATCCAAGAACTTTCAATGATATGAGAAAATGAGAACATGATCCCTGAAAAGGAGTAATGTTTGGTTACTTAGAAGGGCCAACTTTGAGAATAGTCTAGTTATATACTGTAGTATGGACACCACATGTTAGGAGTTCATGCCACACATAAACATGACATCAACAAGTATGTATGGGTTGAAGGAACAATTATGGAATCATTTTTGGAGAAGCTTATCAAGCTAAAAATAATTCCTTAGAATATCCTTATCTAGAATTGTTGAGGCAGCTTATACATAACATCTAGAGTTACCTCTGAGATAGTTATTCTTTAATAAGTTGGCTCTCCTTATGACAATGGGATGGTTGATTCTAATAATAAGTAAAGTATTACAAAAAAAGTATGATAAGACTTGTAGTCTTAAATGAATGACAAAATGTAACTCTAATCTGGGAAGGACAATTGAGTATGACATATTTTATGATAACCTTGTGTGAAAGAATTTTGTGTTGGTCAATGTTATATGGGATCTCTTTGACATCAAAATGTTTTGACATTTTATGATATGATGCATGAATGACAAATTGTCTTCTGTCATCTACGATTTCAGGGATGAAATCCTCGTTAGGGGTTTATAACTTGTAATGACCCTGACCTGGGTTATGAGGTAACCCTATTTGTTTTGGATAAGTAAGTTTATTAGAACTTTAATATAGTCCTCTAAAGTGTTTTTCTATCAGGTAACAAACTCATGTTTCAAATTTTCTCTTGTTTGAATAATGTTTGAGCAATGTTCTCATGTTTTGGACCAAAATGCAATTTACCCAAGATAAGGGGTTATAGTGCAATATATCATATGTTGAACATACATCATGTGTTTTAGCATCATTAGAGAGAGAATTATGCAAGGTGGTGGCTTGTGGAAAGCCAAAATTCAATGTTTGAACTTGTTTGAATAATGCTAGTGCCTTGTGCACCAATTCTGGTACAAATTGTAATTTACCCAAAATGTAGGGTTTATATGCAAATTCCCACCACTAGAATGTCATCCTAGTATCATTTATAGGAGAGATAAAGAATGATTCACCATGTTTGAAACATCTTTGAGTGTGATACTCTTGGTGATGAAAAGACTAAGAAAGTGTTGAATGTGAAACCCTAATTTGAGCTTATATCGGGTTATAGTGTCCAAATGGGAGTGCCTATCAGTGAAGGATCCATAGAGGGGATCCCATATCGGTTTTTGAACTCTTGGCATTATCCAAGAGGAGCTAACCACCTCAAGGAGGAGATCTATGATGGGTTAGATTCTCCTTGCAAAAGTAGTATCAGTTTGCATAATTTATGAGATAAAGATGAGATATCTTATCAAATAAGATAACGAATGGACAAAATATCATCTCTAGATTATCCTATAGTGTCTTGCATGTCAAGATAAATATTATTGTATGCAATTACAGGTGTCAACCATGCATGGACATGTGGCACCTAGTAGCTTAAAATGGTGACACCTCATATACACACTTTTTCATGAACCTCATGTATATATACCCTTCCTTTCACCCATAAGTGGAAGTTTTCGAAATCTATCACCCCCTTTCTCTTAGATATCATGCATAGAGTCTAGATATCGTTCAATGGTGAAGTAGTATCATCTATAGAGATTTGGTATCACCCATAGTAAAGTGATATCGCCCATTGCAAAGTGATATCGACCAAGTGAGGGATATCAGCCATAAGTGAGGGATATCGGCCACAAGTGGTGAGGTATCGTGCATAGGGCTTAGGAGCTCAAGTCTTGGACCTTTTATAAGCTCACCTTAAACCTTGGGAATGTGAATCTTTGTAGCTTGGAGCTTTTAAGTTTCTCTTGAGGTGGATTATATAACTTGAACTCAATTATGTTATTATTTATCATCAATCTTGCCTTAGTTAAATGATTTACTTTCAAATGGAATTTTCTTGCATAATTGATGAACCCATGAGCTCTATTAGTAACTTAGGACTGTTTTCCATGAACTAGAACAAGTAGAACGAATGTCTAGAGCTTGAAGATGATGGTATCACCTTATAAAGTGATATCGGGTTCAAGCACATAAGCAAGCACCTCTAACTTGATATGGTGACGCACCTATACCACAAAAACAATATGGATATGAGTTTGTATTTCCTTTCACAATATGGTTATGTAGTATACTCCTATTGGACGATATGAGGTCAAGCATACACCTTTTTGCCTGATACGGTGTGAAGCACACGCACACCTCTTTGCCCGATATGGTGTGAAGCACACACACACCTCTTTGCCCGATATGGTGTGAAGCAGACACACACCTCTTTGCCCGATATAGTGTGGATTAAGCACACACCTCTTTGCCTGATAGGGTGGAAGCATCTCGATCCAATACACTTGATTGAGTCATACATGTAGTATGTTATGTCAAATGATAATTTAAGACATGAAGGGTTTAATGCATTTTGAGAAATATGGGCCAATGTACCTTGAGAAACGAGTTGAGCCAACCTCATTCAGTAGGATATAATCAATAACCTGGTAAAGATGAAAGAGAAACTTATACTTGTTTAATACTCATGTAATGAGTATACATTGATACTCCTATTATGTGTGGAATCTGGATTAGGGTTGTGACTCTTGATGAATGCACTAGAAAACCCTAGTCGGCTTAAAAAGGGAGACCTTAACCCTAATGAAGGGTAATGATATGTTTTGAAATTACAACTGGTTAATAAAGGGAATCCTTAACCATATTGAAACCATGCAGATAGCATGAGATAATTAGCATAGATAAGTATGAGCTATGATGTTTCATATAATACCAATTATATGTGCCTTGTGAGCCATGTGATTAGTTGTTGCCTAGTGAGAGGTAATAAGATGTTTATCAGGCCTTGTGAGACATGTGGTTATTTGTTTCCTAGTGAGAGGTAACAAGATGTTTAATGGGCCTTGTGAGCCATGTGGTTAGTTGTTTCCTAGTGAGAGGTAACAAGATGTTTAATGGGCCTTGTGAGCCATGAGAATAATTGTTGTCTAGTGACAGGTAACAAGATGTTTATAAAAGTCTCATGTAAGAAATGACAATTTTCAAAATAAACTAGGAAATGGAAACTTAGTAACATAATAATAATAATAAATGGATACAATAATAATAATGAAATCTTGATCATACATGTTTTAATCTTATAGCCAAATAAGGGCTATAGTGTTTCGAGTATGCTTAAGGAGATAAGAGGAATACTTGTACTATATATATAAAGGATGTGAATAAGCATGATGGCTTGGCCAAGGTATAATGCCTAGTAAAGGTAATATTGTATGCAATGATGAGTTGTACAGGATTGGGATAACCTGATGCCTGGATGCAACACTCACAAGATTGGCAAAGTCCAATACCTGGAATAAAACTAAAAGATTGGGATAACCCGATGCCTAGATGCAACAATCACAGGATTGGCATAGTCCAATACCTTGAATAAAACTACAGGATTGGGATAACCTGATGCATGGATGTAACACTCATAGGATTCACATAGTCCAATACCTAGAATGAAACTACAGGATTGCGATAACCCGATCCCTGGATGGAACACTCACAAGATTGGCATAATCTAATACTTGGAATAAAAATATAGGATTGGGATAACCCGATGCCTGGATGCAACACTCACAGGATTGGCATAATCCAATACCTGGAATTAAACTACATGATTTTGATAACCCGATGCCTTGATGAAACACTCACAGGATTGGCATAATCCAAATAAAACTACAGGATTGGGATAACCTGATGCCTGGATGAAACACTTACATGATTGGCATAATCCAATACCTAGAATAAAACTATAGGATTGGGATAACCTGATGCCTGGATGCAACATTCACATGATTGGTATAGTCCAATACCTAAAATAAAATTATACGATTGGGATAACCTGATGCTTGGATGCAACACTCACATGATTGGCATAGTCCAATACTTGGAATAAAATTACAAGATTGGGATAAATCGATGCTTGGATGCAACACTCACAGGATTGGCATAATCCAATACCTGGAATAATGTCATGGGATTGTAATCGTCCAATACCTGGAATAATGTCACAAGATTGGTCATAACCCAATACCTGGAATAATTACATAGGATTGGCATAGTCCAATACCTGGAATAGTTGCATAGGATTAGCATAGTCCAATACCTAGAATAGTTGCATAGGATTGGCATAGTCCAATATCTGGAATAGTTGCACAAGATTGGTATAGTCTAATACCTAGACAGAATATGATGATGTATATTCACATGGATGGTACAATCCAACACCTGCCTAGTAGATTGGTTGAGGCCAACAGATAGAAATGAGTATGATTCATCGATGACATACCATGATAATGAGCATCAAAGGATAAGCTTGAGATGTTGATATAGTATGATGAGTAAATGATATATATGTTCTTCATATTCCTTATAAAGTGAATAGATAATTTATTGCTCTATCGTAGATAGTTGCATGACTTTAAAATATGAGAATGTTCTAAATTTCTTATCCTCTGCTCAGTTTAATACTATTTAACTATGATAATAACATTGTTGGGGGAGAGTTATATCTCTCTCTAGGACAATTGTCTCACTCTGTGGGATCTACATTTTTTTAGGTGGATGTGCATGAGGGGGGTTGAGACCATATTGTAGAGGGAGAACATCAGCAGCAGGGACAACAATGACAACTTAGGTTGAATGTACTATCTATCATTTCTTGTAGATAGAAGTCCTATGTATCGTCTCTGTACTCTCAGGTCCTCAGATTTAGTATGTGATGGTTTTATGAACAATCTCATGTTTTGGCTAGTATGCCTTGAGGTTTTATGTTGCTTCAGTATATGTTTTGACAAAGCAACTATTATATGTTATCCTTGAGAAGAGATGGTACAGTGTATGTACAATGTGAACAATGATGTATATAAGGTTTTGGTTCTTCCTTTAAGAGTTTTCCTAGAAATGGATCCCTTTGCAAAATGGTTTTAATTGTTTAGTGATTTTTGTTAATCTGCTGCTCATGATTATTTCACAATAATTAGTCATGATTTGGCTATCGGTTTGGTGGCGGTCGTTACAAGTTTGGTGTCATAGCTTAAGGTTCACTGAGTCTATAGAGACATAGGATTAAGGTGTTGAGTCTGTTCTAGTGTTCTCCAGTATATCTTATAGTGACTTTTTCTTATGAAGAAGGAGGGATATAGCTTAAAGATGTCAAGAGAACATGACGATCACGTCGCTGAGAGCAATGTTGCTACACCAATAGGAGGTGTAAGGGATTAGGCAAGAGAGGAGTCAGTGCTTGAGAATCCCCATTTTGAAGAAGCTATGATAGAAAACCCAACCTTTCGTGCTCTTTTTGGGCAATTCATGACCACAATGATGCATATGGCAGACCGAATGCCAGCACCAGCACCTAGGGCAACAACTCCCAATGAGAGACATGGGTCTGGTAAGACTTTTGAACGACTACGCTATGTAGGAGCTGTAGAATATGCCGGGACATCTGACCCGAAAGATGTTGATCTATGGCTCACTGAGTTAGAAAAGGCTTTTAAGATCCTTAGTATCCCAGATGCTGACAAAGTTAAACATGTTGTATACCTTTTGAAGGGTAGAGTTGGACACTGGTGGGCCATAGAAGAAGTAAAAAGGAATGATGAAGAGGTTGGTTGGGAGGAATTTCATCGAGTATTTGTCAATAAGTATTTTCCAGGGACATATTTAGAAGAAAAGATCACACAGTTTGAGAATGTTCGGTAGGGAACCATGTCAATAAATGAATATGAGGCTAGGTTTATGGAAATTTTGCAGTTTTGTCCTCAAATGTTTGCTACTGAGTAGGAGAAGATTTGGCATTTTAAGAAAAGACTAAATGTTGAGGTGTCTATCTCGACAGCTACATTAGAAAGTAGAGAGAGATTCACCACATTTGTGGAGTCAATTTGGAGGATAGAAAGGTCTGTGACAAAGAAACATGAGGGAAACCTCAAAAGGAGGTCTACATAGTCACAAGAACGGTGGATTGGTGGTACTAAACAACTATAGTTTTTGGTAACACCGGTTCAACCACAATATAGTATACCAATGGAGTGGTCACCAAGTGAGGGCCGAGCTTGCCATAAATGTAGATAGATAGGACATCTTAGGCAGCAGTGTCCAAGAAGAAATAACGAGGTGACCCAACAGTCAAGGTATAATCTGCAAAACCCACAAGGACCCCAATTTAGTGGAGCAGAAGGCCGAGGACAAAGACAAGTATCACAGTTTGGTCCATCTACCTCTGGTAGTATAGGACAAAGGCAATAGCAGATGACAACTGACTCCATGTATTGGGTCAGATAAGACAATAGATAACTCGTAAGAGTAACATGTCAAGATAGAACTTTTCATTCTGAATCATCTTTCCTGTTCTACTCTCTGCCTACTAATTATAAGAAAGGTAGTTGTTGTTGAGCTTCCTTTAATTAATCCTATGAGGACATGAGGAAGAGATAAGAAGGATGAGAACTTATATTCAGTCCAATATTCTCTTGTATGTTTTGAAATTTCTCTCTTCATATAGAAAAGGGGAGATATAGAAGAAACACCCAGAGAAAATTTGAGATACTAAGTAGTAAAACTTAAAGAGATGAAACATAATATAAAACCAATGCATACTATCTAATTTCAGTTCTTGAATACCCTGGCTAGTTATTCATCTATTGAAGATAAGGTAAGTATGACACTCTTAGATTGCTATCTTTCTGATTACTTTGATCAAGTAGTCATTTTGAGACAATCTAAAGAGCATAATGAAGTCAGAGATGTGGCATGGATATTTCTACCACATCCTAATTGATATTTGGAGAAATCAGAGTTAATCATAGATCAACTTATAAACAAAAGAAGATGTTTAGTATAATATATACCTTTGTTTGAGGACCTAGAGGTAATAGTAACCGGATAAAGGTAACAATATTCAGTGATGAACTAAGGGTTGGAATACCCATATCTAGTATTCATGATGATGACAATACTGAGAGGTGGTGACATGTAATCATCTCTATAATTCATATGCTAAAGGCAAGGAACTTAAGAGGAAATAAGATTGAATGACACATGAACAAATGAAAGTTCATGTAATATTTAAAGAAGGTGATAATATCTTTACTTTAATAAACAACCCTGATTAATGGTGGGTGATAAAAAGGATGATGTTTCCTTGTGCCATTTCCCTTCCAAAACATGACAATCAAGTAATTCTTATGACACTTGATGTGCATGAGTTAGAAGTGTTCTATGGATGGATACTTAGAAAAGTATCAGCTAGTCTTGGATTTTAGTTCCAAGACAAGTATATGTGATAAGTAATACATTTGGTCTTGGTAAATAATAATAGAGGATGGAAATGATGATGATGTGATGTGTTTTTGGCACAAATAATGGATACTAAGGTAAAGAATCCTAGTATCCAAGAACTTTCAATGATATGAGAAAATGAGAACATGATTCCTGACAAGGAGTAATGTTTGGTTACTTAGAAAGGCCAACTTTGAGAATAGTCTAGTTATATACAATAGTATGGACATCCCACATTAACAAGACATTAGCAAGGATGTATGGGTTGAAGTAACAATTGTGGAATCATTTTGGGAGAAGTTTATCAAGCTAAAAATAATTCCATAGAATATTCCTATCTAGAATTGTTGAGGCAGCTTATACATAACATCTAGAGTTACCTCTGAGATAGTTCTTCTTTAATAAGTAGCCTCTCCTTATGACAACATGATGGTTGATTCTAATCATATGTAAAGTTTTACAACAGAAGTATGATAAGACTTGTAGTCTTAAATGAATGATAAAATGTAACTCTAATCTGGGAAGGACAGTTGAGTATGACAGATTCTACGATAACCTTGTGTGAAATAACTTTGTGTTGGTAAAAGTTCTATGGCATCTATATTAAATCAAGATGTTATGAGATTTTATGATATGATTCATAAATGACAAATTGTCTTCCATCATCAACGATTTTGGGGACGAAATCCTCGTAAGGGGTTTATAACTTGTAATGACCTTGACTTGGGTTATGAAGTAACCCTATTTGTTTTGGCTAAGTAAGTTTCTTAGAACTTTAATATAATCCTCTAAAGTGTTTTTCTATCAGGTAACAAACTTATGTTTCAAATTTGGTCTTTTTTGAATAATATATGAGCAATGTTCTCATGTTTTGGACCAAAATGCAATTTACACAGATAAGGGGTTATAGTGCAATATGTCATATGTTGAATATACCTCATGTGTTTTAGCATCATTAGAGAGAGAATGATGCAAGGTGGTGGTTTGTGGAAAGCCTAAATTCCAAGTTTGATCTTGTTTGAATAATGCTAGTGCCTTGTGCACCAATTCTGGTACAAATTGTAATTTACCCAAAATGTAGGGTTGATTTGCAAATTACCACCTCTAGAATGTCCCTACTCCCTCCTAGTATCATTTAGAGGATAGATAAATAAGGAAGCACCATGTTTGAATAAATTTTTAGTGTGATACTCTTGGGGATGAAAAGACCAAGAAAGTGTTGAATGTGAAACCCTAATTTGAGCTTATATCGGGTTGTAGAGTCCAAATGGGAGTGCCTATCGGCCAAGGAGCCATAGAGGGGATCCATATTGGTTTTTTAAATCTTTGCCTTATCTACGACGAGCTGAGAACCTCAAGGAGGTGATCCATGACCAGTTAGATGCTCCTTGCAAAAGTAGTATCTGTTTGCATAATTTATGAGAATAAAATGAGATATCTTATCAAATAAGATAACTAATGGCCCAAATATCACCTCTAGATTATTCTCTAGTGTTTTAAATTTCAATATAAATATGAGTGCATGAAAGTACAGGTGTGAACCATGCATGGACATGTGGCACCTAATAGCTTAAAATGGTGACACCTCATATACACACTTTTTCATGAACCTCAAGTATATATACCTTTCCTTTCACCCATAAGTGGAATTTCTCAAAATCTATCACCCTCGTTCTCTTAGATATCATGCATAGAGTCTAGATATCGTGAAAGGGTGAAGGAGTATCATGGATAGAGCTTTGGTATCATCCATAGTAAAGTGATTTCACCCATTGCAAGGTGATATCGGCCAAGTGAGGGATATCAGCCATAAGTGAGGGATATCTTCCACAAGTGGTGAGGTATCGTGCATAGGGCTGAGGAGCTAAAGTCTTGGAACTTTGAGAAGCTCACCTTCAACCTTACGAATGTGAAGCTTTGGATCTTGGAGCTTTGAAGTTTTTCTTGAGGGGGGTTATATAACTTGAACTCAATTATGTTATTATTTATCATCAATCTTGCCTTAGTTAAATGATTTACTTTGAAATGGAATTTTATTGCATAATTGATGAATCCATGAGATCTAGTAGTAACTTAGGACTGTTGTCCATGAACTAGAACAAATAGAATGAAGTTCTAGAGCTTTAAGATAATGGTATCACCTTATAAAGTGATATCAGGTTCAAGAACATAAGAAAGCACCTCTAACCTGATATGGTGACACACCTACACCACAAAAACAATATGGATATGAGTTTGTATTTCCTTGCACAATATGGTTATGTAGTATACTCCTATTGGACGATATGAGGTCAAGCATACACCTCGTTTCCCGATATGGTGTGAAGCACACACACACCTCTTTGCCCGATATGGTGTGAAGCGCGCACACACCTCTTTGCCCGATATGGTGTGAAGCATACACATACCTCTTTTCTCAATATGGTGTGGAGCTAGCACACACCTCTTTTCTCAATAGGGTGGAAGCACCTCAATCCAATACACTTGATTTAGTGAGACATGTAGTATGTTATGTCAAATGATACTTTATGACATGAAGGGTTTAATGCATTTTGAGAAATATGGGCCAATGTACCTTGAGAAAAGGGTTGAGCCAACATAAACGAGTAGGATGTAATCAATAACCTTATAAGGATGAAAGAGAAACTTATACTTGTTTAATACTCTTGTAATGAGTATACATTGATATTCCTATTATGTGTGGAATCTGGATTAGGGTTGTGATTCTTGATGAATGTACTAGAAAACCCTAGTCGGCTTAAAAAGGGAAACCTTAACCCTAATGAAGGGTAATGATATGATTTGAAATTACAATTGGTTAATAAAGGGAATCCTTAACCATATTGAAACCATGTTGATAGCATGAGATAATGAGCATAGCTAAGTATGAGCTATAATGTTTCACATAATACCAATTATATGGGCCTTGTGAGCCATGTGATTAGTTGTTGCCTAGTGAGAGTTAACAAGATGTTTAATGGGCCTTGTGTGTCAGGTGGATAGTTGTTGCCTAGTGAGAGGTAACAAGATGTTTAATGGGCCTTGTGAGCCGTGTGGTTAGTTGTTGCCTAGTGAGAGGTAACAAGATGTTTAATGGGCCTTGTGAGGCATGAGAATAATTTTTGTCTAGTGAGAGGTAACAAGATGTTTATAAAAGTCTCATGTAAGAAAGATAAATTTCAAAATAAACTAGGAAATGGAAAGTTAGTAACATAATAATATTAATAAATGGATACAATAATAATAATGAAATCTTGATCATACATGCTTTAAGCTTATTTCCAAATAAGGTCTATAGTGTTTCTAGTATGCTTAAGGAGATAAGTGGAATACTTGTACTATATAAAGGATGTGAATAAGTATGATGGCTTGGTCAAGGTATAATGCCTAGTAAAGGTAATATGGTATGCAGTGATGAGTGGTATAGGATTTGTATAACCCGATACCTGAATACAACACTCACATGATTGGCATAGTCCAATACCTAGAATAAAACTACAGGATTGGGATAACCTAATGCATGGATGCAACACTTACATGATTTGCATAGTCCAACACCTAGAATAAAATTATAGGATTTGGATAACCAGATGCTTGGATGCAACACTCACAGGATTGGCATAGTCCAATACCTGGAATAAAAGTATAGGATTGTGATAACCTGATTCCTGGATGCAACACTCACAGGATTGACATAATCCAATACTTGGAATAAAACTACAGGATTGGGATAACCCGATGCCTGGATGCAACACTCACAAGATTGGCATAATCCAATACCTAGAATAAAACTATAGGATTGGGATAACTCGATGTCTAGATGCAACACTCATAGGATTGGCATAATCCAATACCTAGAATAAAACTACAGGATTGGGATAACCTGATGCCTGGATGCAACACTCACAGGATTGGCAAAATCCAATACCTGGAATAAAACTACAGGTTTGGGATAACCCAATACCTAGATGCAACACTCGTAGGATTGGCATAGTCTAATACCTGGAATAAAACTACAGGATTGGGATAACCCGATGCCTAAATGCAACACTCACAGGATTGGCATAGTCTAATACCTGGAATAAAACTACATGATTGGGATAACCCAATGTCTGGATGCAACACTCACATGATTGGCATAATCCAATACCTGGAATAATGTCACGAGATTGGCATCGTCCAATTCCTGGAATAATGTCATACGATTGGTCATAACCCAATACTTGGAATAATTACATAGGATTGGTATAGTACAATACCTGGAATAGTTGCACAAGATTGGCATAGTCCAATACCTGGAATAGTTGCACAGGATTGGCATAGTCCAATACCTGGATAGAATATGATGATATATATTCACATGACTAGTACAATCGAACACCTGGCTAGAAGATTGGATGAGGAAAACAAATAGAAATGAGAATGATTCTTGGATCACATACCATGATAATGAGCATCACATGATAAGCTTGAGATGTTGATATAGTATGAAGGGTAAATGATATACATGTTCTTCATATTCCTTATAAAGTGAATAGATAATGTACAACTCTATCATATATAGTTGCAATGCTTTAAAATATGAGAATGTTCTAAATTGCTTATCCTCTGCTCAGTTTAATACTATTTAACTGTGATAATAACATTATTGGTAGAGAGTTATATCTCTCACTGGGACAATTGTCTCACCCTGTGGGATCCACATTTTTTTTAGGTGGACGTAAACGAGAGGGGTTGAGACCATACTATAGAGGGAGAACATCAGCAACATGGACAATAGTGACAACTCAGGTTGAGTGTACTATCTGTCGTGTCTTGTAAATAGAAGTCATATGTGTCGTCTTTGTACTCTCAGGTCCTCAGATTTAGTACGTGATGGTTTTATGAACAATCTGAGGTTTTGGCCAGTATGCCTCGAGGTTTTATGTTGCTTCAGTATATATTTTGACAAAGAAACTGCTATATGTTATGCTCGAGAAGAGATGGTACGGTGTATGTATAATGTGAACAATGATGTATATAAGGTTTTGGTTCTGCCTTTAAGATTTTTCCTAGAAATGGAACTCTTTGCAAAATGGTTTTAAATTTTTAGTGATTTTTGTTAATCTGTTGATCATGATGATTTTGCAATAATTAGTCACGATTTGGCTATCGGTTTGGTGGCGGTCGTTACAAAACTAGTCATCATATAAGTGACCAACACATGCATCCACCTCATCAGTGGGCAAAAGACATCACATGTTATCTTTTGGAGTTCCATCATGAACAAAGCATAAGATAAGAGTTCAAAAGAATATCCCTCATCACATGATCAATATCAAATAAAGGTATTTTACATGAAAAATGATTTTCAAAAGAAAAGACATTGTGTATAGGCTAATGTCCATCGGACAAAGAGAATGAATAAGCATAGGTGTATTTCTCAACATAGAATAATAAGGGATACATCATTCATTTAGAGTGAAGAATTAGAAATTGCTCAATATAGAAATAATGTGGGATGCAATCATACCTCAACTTTAGAGTCTAAATAGTGCAAGTCAAGATTAGGCCTCCAAAGAACCTCTAGGAAAGGTGGATAGGTCCAATAAGTAAGGTTCTCAAGCTTAGAGAGGCTGATTTCTCCAAGAAAGATCCTATCTTGAGCAAGAAGCACCTTGTCCACTTAAGAGGTGAAAAACCCTAACAAAAGAACATGGAGATGAGGTGTTTAAGGGCTCTAGGTGGGGTTTCACCATGGAAGACCAGGGTTACGACCTGGAGGAAGGTGGAAGGAAGACTAACAACATGAAAATAGGGAAGGAGAGGAAAAACTTACCAGTTTTGGTCAAAATCACTGAGGAGGAGCTTAAGAAATCCTAAATAGAGAAATCTGGAACTCTAGGAGCCTTCTTCACCAAGGTAGGCACCTCCTTTTACCTTGGGATAGAAAATTCATGGAAAATCAGAGTAGGAATGATTCTCTAAGATAGAGGGCATAAAGGAGAGCAATAGTTTTCGAGATGGGAGTTGGGAAGGGGTAGATATGGCTATATAAAGAAAGAGGTCAAGTATGAGGTGTCTATGAGACTTCCATGTGTCATGTATAAGGGTGTCCATGGACATGAAAGCCTTTATGGATAAGTAAGAAGTCAAGCATGAGGTGTCAATTTACTTTCCATGTATCCAATGCTAAGGGTGCCTATGGACATGCAAACCTTTATGGATAGGGAAGAAGTCAAGCATGAGGTATCCATGGAGCTTTCTATGTGTCCTTAGCCTAAGGATTTCATGGCAATGCAAGAGGACAGCTCATAGAGTCTTCTTTAATATCAAATGTCAGTTTACGGACACTTATATTCCATCCTAAATGACCTCCAATCAAAGAAATAACCCCATTGGTTGATAGCTTCTAAAGATAAGCTCATTTATAAAGAGAGTAATCCCTAAAATGCCCTTAGAAAGAAACACCTTCAAACCACACTGAAACTAGGCGTCGTATGGTTCAAAAACTTGAGAATGGTAAAGGAATATATAAGGATTATAATGCATGTGACAATTTTCAATGAAAACCTCCCAATTGGATAAATTACAAAAAAGTCCAAAATGTACCTAAAATTGCATAACTTGCACAAACAACATTCAAATTGGACCAAACTTTATCCACACTTTATATTTGATGTTTTGAATATGAATTTGACATTATTTACATCTTTTGAAGTTATATAATCACATTATTCCTTACTTATGCCTTTTACTCATTTTCTCTCTCCTAAACTTATCCTAATATTTTGAGGTAGTCCAAATTAGATGAAATTTGACATGAAGGCTAATTTTCATATGTAGATTTCGAATTTGAAGTTTGTTTCCACTTTTGGGACTTCTTTTTATGAGATATGTTATATGGCCCATTAATGGCCCATTATCTAAATTATTCATGTAATTAAATTTCTTATCTTTATATTATCACCAAAATGAGTTATGTGGCATATTTTATGTATCCATTATAAACCTAATATTAATGTTAGAACATTAGGTTACATTAAGGTGATCTATACATGCATTAGCTCATTGGGGTTATACTAAACATCTATTTAGGTCTAGCCTTCAACCTTGTTTGGCTAAGTCCAAAATGTCAACTTCTAGGGTAGGGTCTGAGATCTAGTATGTTACACTTATGTTTTTAGCTTCGTTCAATTTAGATGTTGTCTGATCTACTTACACATATATATTCTTATTTTGGACCTAATTGCAAATTACCCATGTCTAGGGTTTATCGTTCAATGTGTCACATGCTCTTTGTACCTAACATGTTTTGACATCATGTTGGAGAAAGTGGAACCCCATACCTTTGTTGTACATTAGTTTGATGAGGCAACATCAATTGTTGATGTTCTAGGGTTTGCTTGGATGCCCTTGTTTGATGTTGACCTTAAGGGTTGACCACTGATCTCCTTGGTTTTATTCATCACCAAGATGTTCCTTTAATCATGTTTCTTTGGTCGATGAGTTTTGAGTACATTTAGTGGTCTTGGCAGTCGATGAGCCAAGAAACCCTAGGGTTTGGATGTCATGCAATCTCTAGGTTTTTGACCTTCTTTGGTCACTATAATATGTTTGACGGATTGAGATTTTGGAGTAGGTTTTACTGATGAGCTTCCCTGGACCTAAGTGGTCTATAGTTTTCCTTGGTTTCAATGACCCTTGACATATGTATGGTCTTAGTGCTTACATGGCTAAGTTTTGTGGGACAAGTGGCACATTTATGTAAGACACTTAACCTCCCTTACCACTATATACCCTTGGGTATATATACCCCTCTCTTTACATGTAATTGATCCTTTTGTATCCTCTTACTTTCTCTCTTCTTTCTTAGAGATCGCCCTTGTGTTCTTAGTTTTGGTGGTGGTGATCATCCTTGGAGAGGTGGCTGCACCCCTTACATGTGAGCTAGGGTTTTGGAGCAATCCTTCTTTTGTGATCCTTTGGTGTTCCTTGATTTTGGTAAGTGATCTTCCCTTCTTGATCTTCATTTTCTTGCTATCATTCTCTCCTTCTTTCTCTGGGCCAAATTGATGGTTCTCCATGGTGGTTCTTTTTGAGGAACTACTCTCTTCTTGGCCGGATCCATGGTTCTCCATGGCATTTCCTAAGTTGAGTTGATGATCTCCTCTCTTTCTTATCTTTTAGGACTAGGGTTTTTGCCCTCTTTCTTGTGATCCTTTAACCTAGGGTTCTTCTTCTTTCTTTGATGTAATGCTAACTTTGCCAATTGGTTATCAAGCTAGGGTTTTCTCTCTTCTTGGAGCATCCTTGCTTTTGGAGTTTGTCTTCTCATCCAAGGCGTGTTATATAACCCTCTCCTCGATTATTGTTGCACTTAGTCTTACATGTAAACTAATATATCTGTTAAATGTGGTTCTAAGTGGTATTATGGTGATGTCTTTAACTAGGTTTTATGTTTATGTGGTGATCTTGAGTAGATTAACCCCTTCAAACCCTAATTTTTGTACTGGAGATCTTGTTGATGATGGAGGTGTTGGTTCTTACATGAACATGATAAATGTTGGTTTTCTTCTCATGAACATGGTTTTGTTCTCTTACTTGAAGATGGAGGTTTTGGATACATGTGTGATGTCTAAAGAATTGGTTTTCTCTTTCTTGATTCATGGTTTGGTTGTATATCATGTGAATGTCCAAATTTAGGGTTTGATGTTATTTCCCTCTTTGAGGTCTACCCCCTTGATATTTAGGATTCATGATGATGATCAAATTATTTTGATCTTGTGTTGGAAGTGGTTTACTCTCTATTAATGTTAACCATGATATGGACCATGTGGTCGAAGAGTTTTGGTGGTTTGTGGTCGCCAACTTTGATTCTCTTCTATGCGGTAAATGATGATTTCATAGCTCTCTTCAGTCACTAAACCTTGGACCTTCATGGATAGTGATTTTTTGGTATCTCCTTGGTCATTGAAGGTGATGACACCCCATAATGTCTTCGTTCGCCAAGGGATTCAAATTCCTTTCATCAATGAGATGTTGGTGTTTCTTCAATCTCCGAGAATCTTACTTTCTCTTCGATCGCCAAACCTTCCTTCAACCTTGTTTCTTCTTCGATCGTTGATGTGTTGACCTAAGTGGTCGAGTGGATGATCCACCTCTTTGACATAAGAAGATGGTGCAACCTATTCCTCTTCATTTGATGTGAAATTTTAAACATATTTTTTCTTGTGCGGGTGACCTAGTGATGATGGTGGTTGACGCTTTGCTTCCAAGAATATGGGAGATAACGATAATTAGGGTTTAATGTTAGTTTCTGATTTGAAACCTTAATTTGGTTGACTATGTTGAAACATAACCCTAATTGCACATACATAGTGATGTTGTAATCAACATGTTGATAGAATTTTTTCTCTCTCCTAAACTGTGGTAAAACTAATCTTCTATCTTGTGGATATCATAAATACATAATGTAAGAATGTGTTTGAGCTTAAGTGACACATGTGTAATGATTATGAGCCATGATAATCATAAGTACATAATGTAAGAATGTGTTTGAGCTTAAGTGACACATGTGTAATGATTACGATCTTGATCAAGTATGGAGATATAATGATGTTCTTGCAGGAAATAGTGAGAATGGTCTTATAATCTTTGCAATGTCTTGTACCCTAATTTGAGGTGATATCCTCTAGTGATGTAATAAGGGATTGATATCCCATGGTGATGTTATGATGAGTGTGGACTCATGTGTGACAATGAACAATATCATTTGGTGATGTGATAAACTTATAATTCATATGTTTCATAGATTCAGAAGTTGCATTCTACCTATGTTTGTAAAATATTTTTGGGTTTTTCTTGTAACTTGATTGATGCATTAAAAGACATTCAATTGGCTTTAACTAATCAAATAGAACCCTAATCATGTAGTTGCCCTATCCATAGATCCATACTAGTGTCATAACTTGCTAGAAGTTAAAATAAGTATTCCTAAGGCAAACTCAGAGTGCATACTGTTGGGTATGTGAGGTGCAAGTGACTAAGTGTCCTTGACATATTGACTCCAGGGGTTTGAGGATGGTTATGGTCATGCCTTGATAGGAAAATGATTGTGGTTGTGTCTCAGTGTATATGATGTGATAGAGGACAGATGCGGTTGTACCTCAGATGATTGGGTTTGTATACCCTATTCACTAGTGGTGTGACCTATATACCAAGGCAGATTAGGCTGTTTTGTAGTTAGGCTTTATATGTCACTGTGGCGAACTCGTACTGACTGAGGGTTGATGAGATCATAAGAGTCCAACTCTCCTAGATCTTGTATGGCGTTATTTTTTACTTTATAATGGACACTTGGAGTATGAGTGGCATACCTCATTTCCTTAGGTCTTAAAATATGTAATACAACCATGTAGTATATCTTCTTAGGGTTAAACACGATTCACATTGGATGTTTATCATTGCCTTGTTTTTATTATTTCTTAGTTGTTATATAATGCGGTAAGAAAAATAAATTATTATACATATTCTTCATATTTCTTCCAAAAGCATATGACGATCTGCTTATCTGTTAAAAGATGCTTAACTTTCTTATCCTATGTAATTAGTTTAAATTATACATTTAGTTGAATCTACTCATACTGCTTAATAATGATATATCATGATATGTTTTAATAATCATTGATAGAGAGTTATATCTCTCACTGGAACATGGGTCTCACCCTCGTGGTTTGCCACATCATTTTAGGTGATCATCTACTATGTGAGCATGATGATGTTCTTGAGGAAGAACAACTTGGAGATCAATAGATGAAGAAAGTTGGATAGCTGCTAGTGTTTTGTAGTAGAGTCCTAGTGGCATCCATGTACTCTCAGGTCTGGGAAGTGATGTGTTTTGTATATGATATGTACCTCGATACATGTTTTGGCAACATTCCTTTGATGTATATAAGTGGCTTGTACATGTGAACATATATTCTGCATATAGGTGGCCACTGTACAGTAAATATATGGTAAGGTACGTGATATGTTAGTGATGGTTCTATGATATTGATTTTAATTTTAACATGTTGTTATAGTTTTGTGGTTGTTTAACTATTGATATCACATTTTGTATTGAGTTATCTCATTTGTGTGGCATCGGGGTGTCACAAAAAGATAATAATTCACTAACTTCTATTCATTCGTATGTTGTCAACAGTTGAAGCTCTAAAATACTACTCATTGAACTAGTACTTCTCTCAAAATATGAGCTTCGCAGAGTAGGAGACATTTTTGTAGATTTCCACTTGTAAAAAAAAGAAAAAAAAAGATAGAAAAGAAGAAAATTTGGGCTTATATCAAAAGGTGTTCATCACATGAGTGTTGATTTCCTAGAAGGCACCAACTACAAGGAAATATAGCCTAAATACACAATAGTTTTAGAAAATAGTATGTAATCATTTTCATCATGAAATACATGGAAATAGTGAGAAGAAATAAATAAAAAAGAATAGAAAGTGAAACACTACACTTGTCGATAGAGACATACAATGGAGATGAAAGAGCAAGTCCTCACCACTAGGAGTAGGAGGATCCACTTCTTCTTCTTCACCTTCTTCTTGTTCCTTCTTATTTCTTGGAGGTTGGAATTGCCTTTGAGGTCACTCTTGGATGCTCTCTTGATGCTTGAAGTTCTAAAATGAAAGATATTAGTCAATAACTTCCTTTTCTAATTTTATAATTTACATTTAATGAGTCACAACACGTTGTTGAGGAGACACCCATATGAAGTGTATAGTAGCTGCTTGGATGAGCAATTATGATGAAGGATATAGAGTGCCAATGTCTAGAAACAATCTTCTTATTGAAGATTGGCTTGGTCATTTTTCACTATGAATCATCATTTCATGGTACGTGAAGGAACAATTTGTTTCTTATTGATGAATTCAGAAAAAGCTTTTGGGATGACCCAATGCAAGCTTTCTGACCTTGGGTTCAACGACGCACACACCACCTTCTGACGAGGCCTACTACATGAAAGGTTGGATTTGGCCCTGGAAATGACTCCTGGCTTGAGGAATCGCACTCGCTACCAATCCAGGTCCTTGAGCATAACAATTTCGACCATGCACCACTCCTTCTCTCTAATAGATCTCACAAACATAGAGGCCCAATACATAAGGAGGCGTACAAGAGATGGGAAGAGATAGCGAGCTTCAAACACTTCATATCTGCAAATTGGAATGCCCACATCCCCCTTAACCAAGCCTGTGTTGGGTTCCTTATCAAGGCAGCAGCTTGGGACAAGCAGGAGAATCAGAAATGCTACTACAGGAAGGATCAATTAAGCAAAAAAAATCAAATGGAACCAATTTCCATTAGCCTTGGGTTACAACAAGCTACTGGTTAACAAAATGATCTTTCTCCAAGTCAAACTTGATAGCATCTTGAGACAAGAGGAGACTAACTGGCAACAGAAAGCACATTGTGATTGGATTAAATTGGGGGATCTTAATACTAGATATTTTCAATTGATTGTCAAGTCTAAGAGACAAAGGAACAAGATTATGAAATTAAAAAACACAGATGGTTGCTGGGTTGACAACAAAGATCAGCTGAAGCAGTTGGTCCTCTCCTTCTTCTTGAACCTGTACCAAGAATCAAACCCTCTAGACCACCATCAAGCTAGCATGAATTTCATGGGTAGCTTCTCTCTGCTCAATACATCTGCTCAAGAACAACTACGTCAAGCACCTTCTCCTAATGAGATATGGGCAAACCTCCAAGACATGGCGCCACTCAAGGCTCCGGGCCCGGACGACATTGATACATTCTTCATCTAGAAGAATTGGCCCTTACTTAAATGCCAGGTATGCGACTTTGTCATTGATACCTTCATAGGCTCTCCTATTACACAAGGCTCTTCAGATTCCACACTCATCCTAATACCCAAGGTGGCGGCGCCGGAATCTTGTTCCCAACTAAGGCTGATTTCCGTCAACAATATTTGTACCAAACGGATATCGAAGATCATTGCTTCCAGAATGAAACCATATATGGACAGCTGGGTTTCCCCATTTGAATCGAGTTTTGTTCTTGGGCAGAGGATAGGCGACAATATAGTTCTCATTTAAGAGATTGTGCACTCAATGGAGTCCAAGCAAACTAGAAAACACTCCATGGCAATCATGTTGGTATGTATGCCCATAGAGAAAGTCATATGATGATTGTAATGGGATACTTTGTAAATGATTTGAATAATAATAAAGGCAATTTTTGATCTATATGTTTAAACTGTTTCTGAGATGATGGTGTAACATGATAAATGTCTAAAGAATGATTTTGCTCAATGACGTATGCTTTTAGGTTCATGACCTAAATGATGAGATCATACAGATGTTAAGAGTATACATTCTTGTTTGGTCGCTAGTCAGTTGTTATTGTGGAAATAACCATAGACATCAATAACACTAAAGACTAGATTGTATGTTGGTTGATGATAGAATCTCATTAGTCATGATATAGTGATATCAAACCAAGCACATAGGTACTTGATAGAGAACAAGGTACCAGACAGACCCACCGTGAGAGTGACACATGGAACCATGACTTGGTAGTCACAGTCAGCTCTCACAGTGATGGTGGTGAGTGTGATTCTTAGACCTAAACTCACTACACTCAACACATGTCATTGGGTACACTTTGACATCATCAAACACAGTCCTAAAATGTGGGTTGTTATAAAGGTGATGATTGGGTGGCTTTGACACATGGGGCTTTTGAGGGGTGAGTGATAGATATGGGATTTGTCCCTCCTAAGGGAGTTTGATGTCCTTGGCCACTTGATGAGTAGGATTGAGAAAGGCATGTGCATGCACGTGTGAATCAATATGTGATATTGATGTCACACACATCTCACCCAGTCTGCTCTGAGATCAAGGAAATGAATGAATGTTGACAGTTAGATTGTTCCATGCCTTGAGTTCATTCAGGATATCAGTGACAAAGGAATTATACATTCACTGCAACACCATTCACGGATTGTAGGATTGAACGTTGTTCTCCAACTTTCTATTTCACTTGGGTAGCACTGATGTGTGACTAGGCACCGCTCTTTGCTTGTGAAGTCATAAGTGTTATGGACTTTCACTGCCAACGTGAAATGGACCTGCAGGGTCACACACATAGGATTAAACCTAGAATAGGAGTTTGTCCACAAGCATGTTTAGATTGATTACTAAAGGAGTTTAGTATTTCAATTAAACACTCAATTAATTGATAGCTCAATATCATAGTGTTCAAGGTGTTGGACTGATTGATTAGAGTATCAGATTGATTAAAACAGCAATTGACTGATTCTGCACAATCTGCACTCCCAACCGATCGAATCGTGTGATGAACCAATCAGCTCAGCTAGGTGAACTGATCGGCTCAGGTAGTGAGTCGATCGACTCATGGACAGGGTGAACGATTGCTTCAAGTGTTCAAACGACCGGTTCAACTGTTGCAACCGGGCAAGTTGGGAAAGTAAGATTGGTGAAAAAATTTCCTTTCGTTTCACTTGCCCAATTTGATTGGAACAAGGATTGGTATTTGATACCAGTTAGAAACAAAAGAAAGAAAGTCAATCGAGAACTGATCAGGACCACAAACTGACCGGTTCAGAAGTGAACCGACCGGTTCATGGGACCCAACCGATCGGTTGAGGTGTCAACTGACCGGCTCAGATCCCCAACAACCGTTTCAGTTATGAAACGATCGGTTTAGGTTGCGAGTTGGTTGTTTTTGTGGAAAATCTCGAACCCTTCTACTCCTGCTTTAGTCCCGCATTGCCCGGGATAGAGAACCCTGTCCCATGACCCTCCTATATATATAGGGGTATTGGGGGCTTCTCAAAGTACAACCCAGTACAACCAGTTGCTCAGTGAAGTTGTCGTTCTCTCTAGTTTTGGTAATCGAGAGAGAGCCTGAGCGAGTGCTACCCGATAAGGGAGGCACAACAAGGGAAAGACAACTGTAGAAAGTGACTGGTGGCAAGAGAGTGTGTTGGAGACTAGTATACCGACTGGAGGGTGTGACTCCTTCTGATTCCTTATGCGACAAAGAGATTGGAGTTCCAGGCAGTCCGTGTGGACGAATGCAGAGGCGGGAGACCTCTGTCGCTCGGAGGACAACTGTCAATCCCGACAGTCCCGGTGATACCAAGAGTCTTCAGTCCCGGTGCGACCTAGAGCTGCACAGACACCATCTAAGACCGGAGGTGAAGACCGTGCAAGGCGCGAGGTACTGTCACCGAGCAAGCCTCGGGATAAGGTATGCATCCACAAACCATCTTTCTTATTATATAGACGTTGACGCAATTCCTTTTTGTTCTGGGTTTTGGGAGAAAATTTTTGTTTTTGCTGCTTCTCTGCCTCCCCTAAAACCCAACAGTGGTATCAGAGCCACGTCAAATGTTCTATATTTTAGGATTATCGATATGATCGATTTTGGTTTGACGCCTTTATTTATTGCATACGATGCGAATAAAATTGGCTTTATGCATGTCCAATCCACAAATCCCAAATATACATATATGATATGTAATATTAATGCACTCGATACGCGTCGCCCTTTAACGAGTTTTGTGGTGGTTGTGTAGCATGGTTACGGCCTATAAATCCTATATTTATGTGTGGTTGTATGTGGTTACTTGCATCTCGGTCTGCGCACCGATTCCCTTTCTCCTATTCCTGATATAACTTGAAATAATTTGAGATTTATTTTCCTACCTTTGCTCCCCTCAAATGTAACTCGGGGTTTCACAATTCAATTGTAAATAGGATAGAATTTATTTCCTGTTATGTCAAAGAATGGCGAACGACCTGGCAAACAACTTGAGACGATCGGTTCAAGGCGTGAACCGACCGGTTGGTGTTCCAGACGACCGGTTCGAGGAGCGAGACAAGTGGGTGGCGACCTGAGGAGATGCACGACGACTGGTGAACTGATCGGCTGGGGGCACCAGTTGATCAGCTGGTGGCACCTGAACAACCAACTTGATGGTGAGCCGATCAGTCATGGAGATGAGCTGATCAAACCCAGAATGGCAGGCACAGATTACATCTTGTACAGGTTGCATGTGATGTAGACCTAGATGACCATGATTCCTCTTGGCTCAAGGAATCACAATAGGATGGCCATAATCATTGCTTTTATCGTTTCACATGTTTTCTGTGGGATATAGCATGTATATGATACGTACTATATATTGTGGTGATTGGATATGTATATGTATATAAAAACCAAATCCCTCATTAAATATTAAGTTTTAGATGTCTTCCAAATGCGACACACATGAAAAACTTGATTGACCAAGTGTGGGCTCGCCCTAGCATGGTGCACCGTCTATCTCGTGGAAACGTGAAGGATGAATGTGTGGGTCTGCCCTAGCAGGGTGCATATTCATCATGTTGGCTTTGGGTCGGACTTAACAAGGTGACCTAGATAGGATCTAGCACCTTGAGGCATGGAGATGATCATGGCAAGGAGTTGCATGTGACATCTTTCAAGAGTTGCATATGATGCAATTGGCAAGAGTTGCCTACCTGGGAGATTTGAGTTGTGTGTGACAGCCCTAGCTGGTCCATGGCTCACAGGATTTCAAGATCTTGGCCCACTAGAAGATTGTGCGCTGCAATCTTTCAAATTGACGGTGAGGGCTGTCAATTTGAGTCAAAATAGTGGGAGCAGTAATTAATTAAAGGCCTAATTAAGTATCGTCAAATTTATTCAATCAAATCAAAAGGAGTTTTGACAAAATGCAATTTTCTCTTGTAAAATGGCAAAGGAATCATCTTTTAAAATGGGAAAATTAATTGAGAATAAATTCCATAACTGGTTGAGGACTATGAGAAGTGTTCTGCACAATGCAGATATACCAGGAGCCTTTGAATCCACTATATGTATGCTTAATGTGTTGGTGAAGAAGAAAGAAAGTTCATTGATAGAGATCAATGGAGCGAAAGGTGAGGGAGAGAAGGGTTCTCTCGCCAAACCAATTTCTTCTACACGGAGAGGATGGAAGGAACGATGGAAGAAGAAGTCAGAGATAGAGATCTCTACTTCTGGTGTATACGTTATAGAGATTAACTTTACTACTTCTTCGTCATGGGTACTTGATACCGGATGCGGATCTCACATTTGTTCAAATGTGAAGGATCTTAAGAGAAGTAGGCCTTTAGGGAAAGGCGAGGTTGAACTACATGTTGCCAATGGGGCAAGGGTTGTCGCCAGTGCCGTAGGAACCTATGAGTTAACTCTAGCAAGTGGGCTAATAATAGAGTTGAAGAACTGCTATTATGTACCTGCCATAAATAGGAATATCATTTCTGTCTCTTATTTGGACAAGGATGGATTTGAATTTCTTATTAAGAATGGAAATTGTTCCATTTCTAAAGATGGGATCTTTTATGGCAGTGCCCCAATGTCTTATGGTCTATACTTGATAGATTTGGAAACAAGTGTATACAACGTAAACACCAAAAAGCAAAATCTCAATGAGTCATACAAAACATATCTTTGGCATTGTCGTCTAGGGCACATAAATGAGAAGCGCATTTCTAGACTCCATAAAGATGGTTATCTAGACTCTTTTGATTATGAATCAATAGAGACATGTGAATCTTGTTTATTGGGCAACATGACCAAGACTCCCTTTTTAGGTAAAGGTGAGAGAGCTAGTGATCTATTACGACTCATACATATTGATGTATGTGGGCCTTTTAGAACTAATGCCAGAAATCGGTGTCAGTACTTCATTACCTTCATTGATGATTTCAATAGGTATGGCTATGTGTACCTGATGAAGCATAAGTCAGAAACCCTTGAAAGGTTCAAGGATTTCATGAATGAAGTATAGAACCAACTTGGTAAAAGTATTAAGGCACTTCGATCCGATCAAGGTGGAGAGTACTTAAGCCTGGAGTTTGAGGACCTTCTATGAGCCCCTGGTATTGTATCACAATGGACTCCGCCTGGAACACCACAATATAACAGTGTGTCTGAAAGAAGGAATCACACATTGTTGGATATGGTGCGATCAATGATGAGTTTTGCTGATTTTCCAATTTCCTTCTGGGGTCATGCTCTTGAAATCGCCGCATTTACACTTAACCGTGTACCATCTAAATCGGTTCAAAAGACACCATATGAGATATGGTACGAGAAGCGTCCCGATTTGTCTTTTCTGAAGGTTTGGGGTTGTGAGGCTTATGTTAGGAAAATGTTTGCTGATAAGCTTGGACCCAAATCCGATAAATGTTATTTTATTGGATACCTCAAGGAAACGAGGGGATATTATCTATACTACGCTACTAACAACAAAGTGTTTGTTTCCAGGACAACTGTGTTCCTAGAGAAGGAATTTATTTCCAAAGGAAGTAGTGGGAAGAAAATAGAGCTTGAAGAGGTTCAAGCCCAACGAGAAAACATAGAACTGGTATATGTACATGAGGAAAATGGAGATTCACAAGGTTTTGTGGAATCTCAATCTCCTCAGGTAACACAAGGACCTCGTAGATCTAGTAGGACCCACCTTGAACCTGAGAGGTTTGGATACCTTGTGACTCAGGAAGGTGGTGAGTTGATCATAGATGATGATCTAACTACCTACGTAGAGTCTATGGAGGGACCAGATTCTGAGAAATGGCTTGAAGCCATGAGATCCGAGATGGAATCCATGTACTCCAACAAAGTATGGACTTTGGTGGAACCACCCGAAGGGGTAAAACCCATAGGGTGCAAGTGGGTCTTTAAGAAAAAGACCGACATGGTTGGCAATGTGCAAACTTATGAAGGTAGATTGGTTGCGAAGGGATTTCGACAAGTTCAAGGTGTTGACTATGACTAAACCTTTTTCTCCAGTTGCCATGATTAAGTCCATCAGGATCATGTTTGCTATTGTAGCTTATTATGACTATGAGATTTGACAGATGGATGTTAAAACCGCATTCCTTAGCGGGAATACAAATTAGGATGTGTACATGACATAGCCTGAAGGTTTTGTAGATCCAAAGAATGCCAATAAAGTCTGTAAGTTGCAAAGGTCAATCTATGGATTGAAGCAAGCATCTCGGAGTTGGAATCTTCGATTTGATGAGGAAGTCAAAGTGTTTGGCTTTATTCAAAATGAAGATGAATCTTGTGTGTACAAGAAGGTTAGTGGGAGCTCGACCACATTCCTCATATTGTATGTGGATGACATACTTTTGATGGAGAATGATGTCTTAGCCTTAGAGAAGGTAAAGACTTGGCTTGGGGATACTTTATCAATGAAGGACTTAGGAGAAGCATCCTACATTCTAGGAATTAAGATCTATAGAGATAGATCTAAAAGGCTTCTCGGACTAAGTCAGAGCATGTACATTGACAAAGTGTTGAAGTGATTCAGCATGGAGAACTCAAAGAGAGGCAACATCCCCATGCTACATGGTGTCACCGTCTCTAGAGCTCAATGTCCCCAATCTTGTGAAGAGAGGGAGCGTATGAATGGGATCCCATATGCATCAGCCATCGGATCCATTATGTACACTATGTTGTGCACACGTCCAGATGTCTCGTATGCTCTAAGCATGACGAGCAGGTACCAGTCAGATCCCAGGGATGCTCACTAGACAGCCATAAAGAACATCCTCAAGTACTTGCGAAGGACTAAGGATCAGTTTCTTGTTTACGGCGGCGAGGAAGAGCTGGTTGTAAAGGGTTACACAGATGCAAGCTTCCAAACCGATAAAGATGATTACAGATCGCAGTCAGGATTTTTATTTTGACTTAATAATGGAGCTGTGAGCTGGAAGAGTTCCAAGCAAGAAACAGTTGCCGATTCTACTACAGAGGCCGAGTATATTGCTGCTTCACATGCAGTAAAGGGGGCTATGTGGATTAGGAAGTTCATTTCTGAACTTGGTGTAGTTCCCAGTAGTTGTGATGGAATTGAGCTTTATTGTGACAATAATGGAGCTATTGCACAAGCTAAGGAACCCAGATCACATCAGTGGTCCAAGCACATACTGTGGCGCTTCCATCTCATATGAGAGATCGTACAGCGAGGAGATGTTAAGATTTGTAAAGTACCAACTAAAGACAACATAGCTGATCCACTGACTAAGGCCCTTTCTCAGCAGAAGCATGATGGTCATGCTAGGTCACAAGGACTGAGGTTCCTTGGTGACTGGCTCTAAGTGCAAGTGGGAGTCCATTGGTATGTATGCCCATAGAGCAAGTCATATGATGATTGTAATGGGATACTTTGTAAATGATTTGAATAATAATAAAGGCAATTTCTGATCTATATGTTTAAACTGTTTCTGAGATGATGGTGTAACATGATAGATGTCTAAAGAATGGTTTTACTCAATGACATATGCTTTTAGGTTCAGGACCTAAACGATGAGATCATACGGATGTTAAGAGTATACATTCTTGTTTGGTCCCTAGTCGGTTGTTATTGTGGAAATAACCATAGACATCAATAACACTAAAGACTAGATTGTGTGTTGGTTGATGAGAGAATCTCATTCGTCATGATATAGTGATATCAAACCATGCACATAGGTACTTGTTAGAGAACAGAGTACCAGACAGACCCACTCTGAGAGTGACACATGGAACCATGACTTGGTAGTCACAGTCAACTCTCACAGTGATGGTGGTGAGTGTGATTCTTAGACCTAAAATCACTACACTCAACACATGTCATTGGGTACACTTTGACATCATCAAACGTAGTCCTGAAACATGGGTTGTTATAAAGGTGATGATTGGGTGGCTTTGACACATGGGGCTTTTGAGGGGTGAGTGATAGATATGGGATTTGTCCCTCCTAAGGGAGTTTGATGTCTTGGCCACTTGATGAGTAGCATTGAGAAAGGCATGTGCATGCACGTGTGAATCAATATGTGATATTGATGTCACACACATCTCACCCAGTCTGCTCTGAGATCAAGGAAATGAATGAATGTTGACAGGATGACTGTTTCATGCCTCGAGTTCATTCAGGGTATCAGAGACAAAGGAATTATACATTCACTACAACACCATTCACGGATTGTAGGATTGAAAGTTGTTCTCCAACTTTCTATTTCACTTGGGTAGCACTGATGTGTGACTAGGCACCGCTCTTTGCTGGTGAAGTCATAAGTGTTATGGACTTTCACTGTCAACGTGAAATGGACCTGCAGGGGCACACACATAGGATTTAACCTAGAATAGGAGTTTGTCCACAAACATGTTTAGATTTATTACTAAAGGAGTTTAGTATTTCAATTAAACACTCAATTAATTGATAGCTCAATATCATAGTGTTCAAGGTGTTGGACTGATTGATTAGAGTATCGGATTGATTAAAACCGCAATTGACTGATTCTGCACAATCTACACTCCCAACCGATCGGCTCATGTGCTCGGCTCAGCTAGGTGAACTGATCGGCTTAGGTAGTGAGTCGATCGGCTCATGGACAGGGTGAACGATTGCTTCAGTGTTGAAATGATCGGTTCAACTGTTGCAACCGGGCAAGTTGGGAAAGTAAGATTGGTGAGAAATTTCCTTTCATTTCACTTGCCCAATTTGATTGGAACAATGATTGGTATTTGATACCAATTAGAAACAAAAGAAAGAAAGTCAATCGGGAACTGATCAGGACCACGAACCGACCGATTCAGAAGTGAACTGATCGGTTCATGGGTCCCAACCGATCGGTTGAGGTTTCAACCAACCGGCTCAAATCCCCAACCGACCACTATTAGATTTTTAATTATTTAATGGAATCTTGGAATGATCTAAAATTTTAAATGAATCTTTATTACCCAATTATACATAACATACTAAATTATAATAATTTTTTAAAAATGTGTGATCTCTTAAATACACGATTTCACAGAAATCTTTTTATGATAGAAAAATCTGCTGAAATAAGAAAACGTTTAGTGAGGGGTCAATGTGCAATTAACCCAAGCAGCTAAATTTCTCTATATGGTCAACCTAACACACAAGGATCTCTCATAATTCTTGATTCAATCTAGAGAAATGAAATCCTAGAGAGAGAGAGATAGTTAGGGTTTGAGAGGAGAAATTGATGGAGATGCTGACCTAGGGTTTTGAGGTTCGAGGAATGATGAAATCATGTAAGTTTAGCTTTTTTTGATATAGTTTCATGGTGAATCTTCTCTCACATGTCAAAATTCCGTCCCTCCTCTGATTTGATCCAAAATGGAATCAAAACATCCCCTTTTCTCACTCTTTCCTCATAATCCTTCGCTTTTAGGGTTTCTGAGTTGAAAGGAAGAAGAATTGGGTGAATTGCTAGGGATTTGATATGGATTCAAGATTTTTACATATGGGATACGATTTTAAGGTGTTTTCACACCTTAGGGTGAGTGGTAACTTCTTTTAAATAGTACATTGCACACAAATTAGTTAAAACAACCATAATCTTTAATTGCTTAGTATGCGACTAAAAACCCTTAATTGTCTATTTATTCTAAGTTGTTGCAAAATGATATGAAATGGATTCTTCCTTTGTTTGAATGAATTTCATATGATAAAATCATATTAGAAATGTATACAATGCATTCTAATGAGAATTCCCTAAGTATTCGCAAAGGTTATAAGAGTAAACTGAAATATAGGGAATTTGTCTATGACTGAAATTTTATGTATAAGTAAATAGAGAAAGTTGCTTATCTAGATCCTCTTGATTTTGAATGATTGTTTATCTAAATTCATAGTACATATATGTCAGATACTATCTTGGATTTTGTTAAAGAGAGTAGTGTTTGTTTGGTATCTCAGTGAAGAGGGTGAAACCCTAGATGTGAGGAAAGTTGGATGTTTGCGAATAGATATCGTGAAATCCATTTGAAGGGATTTTCTTGACATGATAGACTTTATTTATTCAATGTTATTATTGATGCATGATATCCCAATGAATGGTATGGAAACCCAAATTCAGCTCAGTTCCAATGTTTCATACATATATTGATTTTATATGATATGTTGATAGTAGTCTTTATTCAGTGAATGTTTATGTCATATGAAATCTTAATGGGAGTCATGGGAATAAGTTGTTGCCATGAGAATACTTGTGCAACCAGTAAAATGAATACCTTGGTCTAAGGACCTAGAGGTAATGGTTACCTGTTACAGAGGTAATAAAGCTATGTGATGATCTAAGGGTTTGAGTACCCAGATCCAATAATTATGATAATGATGTGAAGGGATGAGAATTCCCAGTAATGTGATAAGGGATTGAGATCTTAGGTATCATGTGTTGTAAAGATTTGAAAAGTATGTGATAGATGTATTACGCCTTTCTTTGTATCATGTTTTATGATTAAATGAAACCCTAAGGGTAGGGTGTTCAATGAATCAAGTATTGTGATATCAATGTTCTTAGTTATTATTAATAATTCTTGTCATGATAAGTAATTAACTATTAATTGAGTTATGCGATGCACAACTCAAGATTTGGGTTGATATGCACGTTCTTTGAGAAATTGCAGATAAGCTGCAGGTGCTATTGACGATTACTCAAATGTCAAGTAATTAACTCTTATCGATGTAATCAGATGATAAATTGCACAATTCTAGTGTGTTTGTGCCAAGTGGACATGTAATCTGCTTATTTAAGAATTTTAGTCTGCCTGCATTTATAGTATGTTGATTACTCAATATATTACAATGTTTTGAATATAATGCTCTACCAAGTTTAGAATGATATACATGTTGTATTATAACTTAAAATAAGTAGACGCGACACCATAGAGATACCAGAGTCAAGTATAAGTAAGAGAAGGGTACAATGTAGAAAAGAGCTTTCTAGGAATAATAAAATAATAGACATAGGAGCCCTGAACACCGTAGAACCCCTATGTGAGGTTTGCGCCTTAGGGGTGAAATGACCTAACCCTGGCAGTGTCCAATATACGGGGGTCGAAACGTGCTATCAGGTGGCACGAGGGACGAATCCCTAGTGGAAGTCTCCTTAAATTATAGTTTGCAGTGTCCAACATCAACTAGAAGTCCTGGTGTCACTAGAGTATACAAAAGTCAAGAGGTGGCTTGACTCTCCGCCTGTGTGCTTAGGTTAGAGGAGGAGTCAAGTTTAGACAAGAGAGCCATTTCCCTGTTGCATACTAGGAGAGTAGTCAGACTTAGCATTTCCCGGGTGTGTATGCTAAGTCTTGTACAGTGTGATCGTAGTACACTACGAGTCTTCATATGTACAGTACACTACATATGATCAGGGCATAATAAAATGAATGAGAGGTCAAACAAGTGTGTACATGTATTCAATTATTCTTTGTATGTTTCTGAATTATTAGTTCTCTTTATGATCAATCAAACATTTCATATATTGATTCACTCTTATAGATATTTAGAGTATCCTGTCATATTTATGATTGTCAATTATTAGACTCTTTAAAGCTTACTGTTGTTATAATTGATATCAATTGTTCAAAAGTATATCTGTAATTATATCAGTTCTTTAGATTGTTTCTTTGAAGTACTCATTCAGTGAGCGAGTAGGCTCACCCCTCTACTCACAATTTTTAGGAAAATCACATGGACTTGAAGAAGATATCATTGCAACAGAGTAGATCCGCCACAAGAGTTAAGTCTGAATATAGTTAAGTTCAGTCAGTCCTTGTCACTCTAGGTCCTTGTAAAGAAATAAGAGAGAGTTGTAAATGATGATGTATAACATTATTCCTCTTTTAGCAATATGTGTGAATCAGCAAGTCTTATGTGCTTAAAAGTATGAGGAACATAATGAATGTTCATACATGCATTTTTACTATTGAAATCAGATTAGAGAAATCAATGTTTAGATTCTCTTGTAAAGTTGGTTTATGTGTTTCAATGCGAGAAAACAAAGAGTTTTGAAAGAAAAGAAAAAGTTAAGGGTGATCTTTGTATTACGTTAAATACTCAATTTATGCCCTAATCTCATAATTAGTGGAAATTGTGAGATCGGGGTGTAACAACTTGGTATCAGAGCTTAGGATGAGTTGTTAGGGACCATTAAGTTAGTAAGTTATAGTCATAAGTGTGGCAGATAGGAGATGTTATGACGTTTGCTTTGGGGATTTGAGTATTTGAATATCATGGCCCTGTATCTGAGTACTTGGATCAAATAGTATCAAGCTACAATATCTATTATTTCATGTATACCCTGGCCAGGTATACAGTAGAAGGATGGGCTCGAGAGGAACCCTAGAAATGTTAGGGTTAGAAATAATATAAGTAACATGAATTAAGAGCATAAATATAAAATTAGATAGAACTTTCATTTCATATTGTGGTTTTATTGGAGATGAATAAAATGCTCTTATATGTTTGAATTCAGATATTTAGTATTTTGAAATATATATGGGACTTTAAAATTTGTTGTACACTACGCAGTTGTAGCATTTACTGATTACATTCTTTGTATCAAGTAGACTATAAATGATCTTTGAATGAACTTTCCTAAGTGGATATTCTTTCCACATGTTTGAGATTAATAGGAGTGGGTTAATCTTAAGTAGCTCTTGGCTTCAGGACTGTAGGTTCGGCCTGGTATGGCTGGTAGGATACATTACTGGGATCTAATAACTCCTATTAACAATATGATAAGAGTAGACTCTGGATAAATTAGATCCACATCATAGTGAGAATGTACATACACTAAGATGTTGAAAAATATGGGAAAGATTAGAATAGCTAAGAATCGGTTGGAACTAATATCTAGACCCAACTTTGGGGCCTCATATGAGAAATCCTTAAATGGGAATAAAGGAACATGACATAAGGTTCAGATTAAGTTTAATGATTAATATTATATGAACTCTAAATATGAAATATGGAAAAGATATGAGAAAAGTATGTAAGGGTCAAGGCAGTAAGAATCAATCATGAGGAATGGATTATATAACCGAGTACAATGTTTTATGTACTCCAAAGAAAAGTAAAAATAGAAGAAAAGAGTTAAGTATACGATAAGTAAATATAAGTGAAGAGTCTTCAGAAGAGTTAAAGTAAAGAGAATTAGATAAATATGTTAATCATAAGACTAGAATAAGAAACTAAGTTAAAAAAAAGATAAATGTTGGAAATGATGAGCTTGATTAAGGAATGAGGGTTATGATATAATTGAGAGCATGGAATGTATACCTTTATTAATAAGTTTAACACATTCATCCTTACTACCTTTGGATTCTAAGTCTCTATAGAACAACAAACTAGTTTCTAAAAAAAATGAACAAAAGTATAGCTTAACAAAATGAATAAGTTATACAAAGGTAGACTATAATCATGAAGGAAAAACTTGCTAGAGAAACTATGTTTCACCCATGCATGAGCCGTTTGGTTTAAAATGAAGGATATGTAATGTACTAAACATGAGTTGAAACTAGTAGAGAGATTATTGATTTAGAATTTCAACTTCACATTAGTAGAAGGATAAAAAGAAATATGTGCAATATGGTATACATGATCATACAAATGAATAAGAAACATGATCATAAGGGAAAAGTAGAAGTTAAAGATAACAAGAGGAAGAGTAGTATATGGTAAGAGGATTATGGAAAGTAAGGAAGGGTTTGAAACATGGTGGAGTAATATATATTATAAAAGAAATAGGTTAGGAGATTCAATCAATTGCTAGTTAGTCAAGTATCCTTGTTGATAACTAATTAAACCTACATACGGAAAATTTATTAATGGGATGTTTGAAGATAAGAATTCTAAGTCTCAGAACCGTCTTCTCTTCCATATATTACTTAATGAGAGCACTGTCAGAATGAAGTGATAAAAAAATGGATCATATATGATGCATAACCACCATGGTAGAGACATCTAGTGAATGTAATAATGACACACAATACGATGATGAAACCCTAGTAGGGTAATTGAGAATGTAATCTATCTGAAAGGCCAAGTAAGAGAAAGGAAATTCAATCGATAAGATAAGGAAGACTTTAGTAAAATTTGTGAGATCTAAAGTTTGAATTTCAAATTAAGGGAGCAAAGTCACATCACAATAATGTCATGCTGTTGATAAGGACCAAACCCTAGAATGTTTAGAGTTGTATTAGTTCAAGGGATGTCACTAGTGATTTGACCTTGAATACTAGCATCTCTATAAAATAAGATCATGAAATTTGCACTATGAGAAGTAAACTAGCACTGATAGTAATCCTAGATAATCTAAAAGGTAGATAAACAATATGAAATTATGATTTAGAACAAAGGATAAGAAATAGATTTGAAATATAAGAGGTGTGTTTTGAACAAAAGGAGAAATACAATATGAGTGAAGTGTGATATGAAATAAATTCTTGTAGTGATAGAAAGAATGATGAATAATCTATTTGTACCTTGTATGTTTCAATTTTAGGAATGTTTAATCTACATGATTAAAATGAGAAGGATAAGTAGCAAAAAGTAAGTAGTAATGAATGAGGAGAGAGATGAGAGAAAACAATGGCTTTTAGTAATATGCAATTTTTTTTAGAATTATAATTTGTTGAAGGTATATTAAGGGATGTAAATTGGTTCTATGTATGATTTCAGTGTACATGTGCAAGCAATATGTTAATTAAAGGTGTCTGATATTTGTAGCCATTCATACCAGTAATCCATCTTTGTATTGTACATTTGTGGTTTGGTGATATGGGTTAATAATGATGGAACAAATGAAGGGTTATCCTGAATAAGGTAGTCTTACCTATTCACTCATATGAATAGAAGGGATGATAACCATATTGTATTGATATGTAACCCTAATGGGGTGTAGTGTGTTATACCTAGTTTTAATACAACTAAGTGATGGTAATTGGGTATGAATAGTCCTTGAATGACTAATTACAATTATGGAGTACTTTGTTACTGTTGTTGAAACCCTAGTATGCTATAACCCGATGGTTACACCTTGAATTATGTGTGGGTTCATACTTGAGAATAGTATGGAATGTGATGGTAATGCTTCACCTTATGCATCCATGATCCAATGGGGATGTTGTGAGTAGTAACGTACAATTGTTGTTGAATCTAGTCTTTTAACTCAAGACTGTTTTGCTATTTGAGTAGCACAATAGTAAAATTCAAAAGAACATGGTGAACTCTCTTTCATGATTTAGAGGTAATACATAACAATAGTACATATTTAGCAGTATGAATTGAGATAGTTGGATCAGATTATCAATGTTGAGGTAACACCTCAAGCGTATGAAAATATTGAAATGGTTGTTTCTATCTCTATCCTATGATTGATTATGGCATAGAGAATTTGTTTGTTATCATTGAGAACTATTTCAAACATGTTGTGATTTAGTAAAGGAATAAAGGTGATAATGTTGAAAACTACATTCAAGTATGAAATACAAGAATATAATGATAAATAAGATTACAGAAGCTTAAAATAAACCTTGAATGTAATTTACTTGCATATTTATGTTTCGGGGATGAAACCTTTTTAGGGGGGGGGAATTGTTATGATCGCATCTGAGCTTCATTGGTAAAACCTAGATGATTATATTCTTAATTGGATTGATCATTGCTTAAATATAATTAATGATGATAATTCAATTATGATGCTTTAAACCTAATAAGAATGTTAAGTGTTCTATTGTTTGAGAAATTAGGGTTTGAGAAATATAAACCCTAGTTGGATGAAATTAGGGTTTTGATGGTACATGAGTATGGAATTTGATCAGGATAGCAGTGTGGTAAATGATTTTTCATATTTTCTAAAAATTTTGTATTTAATTTAATTTTGGATATGATATGGATAACTCAATCATGCATATTGGAGAAAAACTTCAAAATATTTGAGTGTTCTTTGAATGTGGTTCTCAGTCGAACTATACTTTGACAAAAATGCTGACATAGTGCTTTTCAGTAGTGTAGTGTTTCATTTTATTTATTTATTGGTAACTCCAAATTATCTGAAATTTTAGCTGGAGATCTAAAACTAAATCATAAACAATATATAAAATTATCATAATTTTTGGATGCATTTAGTTGTTAACAATAGATGAATTACAATAATTGTCATTTCTATAGAATTCTAGATAGGAGTGCACTATTCGATTTTTATTTATTTAATGGAATCTTGGAATGATAACAATTTTAAATGAAGCTTTATAACTCAATTATAAACAAAATTCTAAATTATCATAATTTTGGAGAAGGTTTGATCTCTAAAATACACGAATTCACAGAAACCTTTTAATGATAGAAACATCTGCTGAAATAAGAAAAAGTTTAGTGAGGGGTCAATGTGCAATTAACCCAAGCAGCTCAATTTCTTTATGTGGTCAACCTAACACATAATGATCTCTCATAATTAGTGATTCAATCTATAGAAACGAAATCCTAGAGAGAGAGAGTTAGGGTTTGAGAGGAGAAATTGATGGAGATGCTGACCTAGGGTTTTGCGGTCCGAGGAATGATGAAATCATGTAAGTTTAGTTTCTTTGGATATAGTTTCATGGTGAATCATCTCTCACATGTCAAAATTCCATCCCTCCTCTTATTTGATCCAAAATGGTATCAAAACTTCCCCTTTTCTCACTCTTTCTTCATAATCCCTCATTTTTAGGGTTTCCGAGTTGAAAGGAAGAAGAATTAGGTGAATTGCTAAAGATTTGATATGGATTCGAGATTTTCAGATATGGGATATGTTTTTAAGGTTTTTTCACACCTTAGGGTGAGTGGGAACTTCCTTTAAACAGTATATTCATGAAAATTGGTTAAATCAACCATAATATTTAATTGCTTAGTATGCGACTACAAACCCTGAATTGTCTATTTGTTCTAAGTTGTTGCAAAATGATATGAAATGGATTCTTCCTTTGTTTGAATGAATTTTAGATGATAAAATCATATTAGAAATGTATACAATGCATTCTAATGAGAATTCCCTAAGTATTCCCATAGGTTATAAGAGTAAACTGAAATATAGGGAATTTGTCTATGACTGAAATTTGATGTATAAGTAAATAGAGAAAGTTGCTTATCTAGATCCCGTTGGTTTTGAATGATTGTTTATCTAAATTCATAGTACATATATGTTAGATACTATCTTGGATGTCATTAAAGTGAGTAGTGTTTCTTTGGTATCTCAGTGAAGAGGGTGAAATCCTAGATGCGAGGAAAGTTGGATATTTACGAATAGATATCGTGAAATCCATGTGAAGGGATTTTATTGACATGATAGACTTTATTTATTCAATGTTATTATTGATGCATGATATCCCTGTGAATGGCATGGAAACCCAAATTCAGCTCAATTCCAAGGTTTCATACATATATAGATTTTATATGATTTGTTAATAGTAGTCTTTATTCAGTGAATGTTTATGTCGCATGAAATCTTTATGGGATCCATGGGAATAAGTTGTTTCCTAGTGAGAGGTGACAAGATGTGTGATGGCCTTGTGAGACATGAGAATACTTGTACAACCAGTGAAATGAATACCTTGGTCTAAGGACCTAGAGGTAATGGTTACCTGTTACAGAGGTAACAATGCTATGTGATGATCTAAGGGTTTGAATACCCAGATCCAGTAATTATGATAATGATGTGAAGGGATGAGAATTTCCAGTAATGTGATAAGGGATTGAGATCCTAGGTATCATGTGTTGTACATATTTGAAAAGTACGTGATAGATGTATTACACCTTTCTTTGTAGCATTTGTTGTGATTAAATGAAACCCTAACGGTAGGGTGTTTAATGAGTCAAGTATTGTGATATCAATGTTCTCAGTTATTATTAATCATTCTTGTCATGATAAGTAATTAACTCTTAATTGAGTTATGAGATGCACAACTCAAGATTTGGGTTGATATGCACGTTCTTTGAGAAATTACAGATAAGTTGTAGATGATATTGATGATTACTCGTATGTCAAGAAATTAACTCTTATTAGTGTAATAAGATGATAAATTGCACAATTCTATTGTGTATGTGCCAAGTGGACATGTAATCTATTTATTTAAGAATTTTAGTCTTCCTGCATGTATAGTATGTTGATTACTCAGTATATTACAATGTTTTGAATATACTGCTCTACCAAATTTAGAATGATATACATGTTGTATTATAACTTTAAATAAGTAGACGCGACACCATAGAGATACCAGAGTCAAGTATAAGTAAGAGAAGGGTACAATGTATAAAAGAGCTTTCTAGGAATAATAAAATAATAGACTTAGGAGCTATGAACACCGTAGAACCCCTATGCGAGGTCTGTGCCTTGGGGGTGAAACGACCTAACCCTGGCAACATCCAGTATACGGGGGTCAGAACGTGCTATCAGGTGGCACGGGGGATGAAGCCCTAGTGGAAATCTCTTTAAATTATAGTTTACAGTGGTGGCACTAGAGTACAAAAAAGCCAAGAGGTGGCTTGACTCTCCGCTTGTACGCTATGTGCGTATTGAACTTTTATTAAAACTACTTGTCTGTTTTGGTCGTTCTAATCACCCATATCTGATAGTGGATAGTTTAATGGGTTAACATAAACACTATTTTCAGAATGGTTTCTGAAAAAGCTCCTAGCTTAACTTTATTTCTAATGTTTAGATAAACATATATGCTTCCCTTCAGGGTGTCACCAATAGGAGGGGACCACGACCAACATCTCCTAGCTTCAGGCATAGGTTTTTGGGTTTTTAGTTCTCTGTAATCAGTAGCTCAGGTAGTTAGTACATTTAGTAAGGGGGTGAACCATTTTAGCTGTGAACAATCACTTATTCCTACATAACCAAGCAGCAAAACACATTTCTTCACTCATGAGGAGTTCATATTCAACAGCTTCAGTTTACAACCAACCAATAAGAGTATATAAGTCAGAGTTTGATTTCTCACACATAAGAATCAAATGACAAATGACTAGAAAAGATCAACATCTTGAACAAATCTCACTATAGGAAAAGAAATCTCATGGATAGCACTTATTGATCAGATAATATAGAAAAGCTTAATTTCATATAAATTATTAGCTAGACATTAGCCAACATATGAAACATCATTCTTCCATTCAAATAAACCAAACTATCTCGAATATATGACTTAGAACATGATTAGCATTTAGGCAAGTTCTGTAGAAGATAAAAACCTTACGGAATTACATAGAGAGATAGAACTTCAAAGAAGTACAAGTTCTTTTAACATTGTGTTAATTTGCTGATGAGAAGATGAAATAACATTAAAAAAGCCAACATGTTGAATAGAGATTTCATAACATTGTATTTCATCACTACTGAGAAGATGAAAAAATGTGTAAGCATGTAATGTTCTTTAGTTCTGTTTCATTCCAATAACATTAATTTTTTCAACTTCTCAACTATTTCATTCCAGCCCCTCATCTCCTGTTTCACCACCTTCAAAATGAGATGAAGCCATCCTTATTATTGAGTTTAATCTCATGTGTAGGCTTAATAAGAGATGTGTAGTTAGACCCTTCCACATTAGTTTCACATGCCCATATTCTGATGCAAAACTTAAAGACTCTTAGTTCATTTGTCAATGTCCGAACACTCAGAACCATTAAAATAATGGCAGTGAGGCTCGTCTAGCTGGGGTTTCTAATTGGCTTGTTGCTTGTTATAAGCATGAGTCAATATGTTTTGCATTCTTAGGCTATCCAAAATTTCTAGCTTTCTTCTCTTTTGTTTTCTATCAGGACATTCTCGCTGAATGGTCCTCATGAGGTATCTAGTTGATATTTTTCCTATAGTTCCATGTTGTAGGCTTATTGTGCTTGGTTTTTCTCTTCGACATGAACTTATTAATTATCCAAGTTGAGATATGATAATATGTTGGGAGTTTTCTACAATTCTGGAACTTATTGAACGTTTGATAAGGTAGTAAGAGTTGGTAGACTGGGGTATGTACTTGCCTTGTATATGATGATGTTGCTTCGTGAGTTTGTGCATTGCTAAAATCACCAAATTTCAAATGAGTTCATTCATTTTGCTTTGTTTATGACCCTATTTTCTTTAGGGATGTAGTTGTTCTAGTGATGAATAACTACACAGGTGATGAACAAGATTTGGCCTATAATAGGTGGTTGGTGAGTATGCATATCTTTTGGCAAGTATGTGTATCCAGTATAGATGACTTCCTCTTAATGTTTGGTCTCTAACTACTCATGTCTACTAATTTGAACTAAATGTATGCTTTTGTATGGAGTTGCAGACAACTAGTTTTAAGTTGGCGTGCCAAGATCATATACTCAGCGGCAAAACTACTAAGGCATCAGTCCTTTTTTTTAATCCAAATTCATGTTACCCCTTGTTTTTATTTATCCCTTTGTTGTTGTACATCATGTAAATTATGGTTGGAGATTACAAACTAATCTCCCTAGTCTTGCATACACAAATAGTCTGCCAACCATTTAGCTTACTTTGATTACATGAGCAGGATAAAATAGAGATAAGAAGGGGGGTCACACAGAAAGAAAAGATACAATCAAACCTAAATCTTCATCCCTTCCCACCCATATCTCTATTGTGTCTCTAATGTTTACAATCATTTCTTTCATAAGATCTGGAACACATAATGGTCACTCTAGTGGTTGACCACCAATAACATTGTTGATTGATAGATCTGGCTACTGAGTTGTTTTTTTAACATTCTTATCCTCTATTTTCTACTGTTAACGAGAGTTAGATCTACAATCCATATTTTTTGTTGTCATGATATCTATCATGCATTTTTGTAGGAAGAAGAACCTACTTCCCGAAGACAACCCTGTAACCCTACAGAAGCCTGACATGAGTGGGGTAGGTAATCAAGGGATAGTGAAATCCACTTGAGCTCAAATCAAGAAGAAAATTAGTTGATATTGCAAAGTAGATGGAATTGAATGTTAGACATTTGAGCTACCTCCTAGTTCAATTAAATACTGAACGACACCCTTGTGGGGCAGGTATGTTTTATTTCTGTAGTTCATGGCACATGTTTTAAATGTGTGGATGCCAATAAACCTCAGTTGTTTTATATTCATCTCCAATAGGAATGGTTAGAAAGAATGGTTTGTAATCTACAACAGATTGCATTATATTCTGATTTTAGATTAACCTTCACTTTGAGTGGAACTCTAGAATTATCTCTCTCTCAGCCAATCTGCATTGCTTGAGTCTTTATGTTACTATCTACTTCAAGAACTCAAGTACTATGTTCATACCAAGCAACTCATAGGACTATGGCATCCTTTGATGAAGCAAAATTTTACTGATATATATGTACCTATGCTCATCGATAATAACACAATGACAACCATACAAGAATCCACGTGAAGGTGTTACTGGGTGTTAGTTTTCCTATTGATTTTGTGATATTGCTACTGTAGGTTTCTTGTTGATATACATATATGGTTTCATTCATACACATGGTGCCCATTTCCTCAGCCAACTACTCTCCAATTTTAGTATGCTATCTATTGTGATGTTGTTGTTTACTGAAAACTTATCATATTACTTATCCTAATTTCAGACTCATTTACTAAAAGTAAAATTTATGGTTTTTGAGACTAAAATTCCTAACTAAAGCACCTTGCATGGTCTCATAGATAGGGCACCTTCAAGTTGGATTTAGATATGATAATGAATATTTCCCTTGAAGTGGAAAAGAGTCTAGAATATCTTCATGAACATGTTATCCCACCTATAATACACTGGGACTTCAAGAGTAGCATTGAAGCATGACACATCTAAATAGTCAGAAGCAAACTAGGTGGGTTTTGTGAGTAGCATGGTTGTGGTAAGTCACCACAGCCGTGGTAGGTAGGGTAGACCATGATCGTGGTGTATGGGTGCGGTCGTGGGTTTATTCCATCAAAGTTATCAGGGTTTTGGTCGATTTTGGGCTGAAATGGCCACGACTGTGGTGATCAACACTGCCGTGGTGGTGTTAGGGCGCCACGACTGTGGTGGCTAGCACAGCCGTGGTGGGATTGGTGAAGTTGGTCGTGGTGATGTTGCATGACCATTCTGGTCTACTGTAGTACGGACGTTTTGTGGTGTACGGCCGTGGTGGCTGTCACTAGCATGGTCGTTCTGTTCTGCACGACCGTGCTGCTCTCTGCTTGACTTGGAGGTTGTTCTGTTGTTTTGTAAGTGACCTAGAACGGCCATTTTGTGGTACCACAGCTGTTTTTTGATACATCCGTTCTCATATTGTTCTAACATGGGGCATACTAAATACTAAGGCAACTCAAATTCCTTCTAATATATATTTTCTAAGGTAAGCTACCATATTTTGTTCCATGGCCCCTAAGATACTAGGTATGCTCTGGAATGTGATTCTAAAAGCTACAAAATCTACATATGTCTACTGCAAGACATAACTAGCAATCTACATCTGTCTCAAATTTAGCTTTTACTAGCAATTAATAATGAATTTTTTTATTGTAACTGTGAGTTGTGCCATAGTTGCATTGTTCCATCACTTAACTTGCCCACATTCAGCTCTATTGG